>CM042985.1:12088497-13507352 GCA_023678885.1 Pogostemon cablin | reverse complement strand
AGTAAATATGCATCAAAATGAAGGAAATTTGCATCGAAACGAAGGACATGTTGATCGTAATGAAGTAAATATGCATCAAAATAAAGTAAATATGCATCAAAATGATGAAAATATTGATCTTAATGAAGTAATTATGCATCAAAATGGAGTAAATATGTATCTAAACCAAGGAAATGTTGATCGTAACGAAGTAAATATGCATCAAAATGAAGTAAATATGCATCAAAACGAAAGAAATATGCATTGAAACGAAGGAAATGTTAATCGTAATGAGGTAAATATGCATCAAAATGAAGTAAATATACATCGAAATGAAGGAAATGTTGATCGTAATGAAGCAAATATGCATCAAAACGAAGGAAAGGTTTATCGTAATGAAGTAAATATGCATCAAAATGAAGGAAATATGCATCGAAATGAAGTAAATATGCATCAAAATCAAGTAAATACACGTCGAAATGAAGGAAATATGCATCGAAATGAAGGAAATATTCATTGAATCGAAAAAAAATGTTTATCGTAATAAAGTAAATATGCATAAAAATAAAGGAAATATGAATCGAAACGAAGGAAATTTTGATCATGGTGAAAGAAATATGCATCGAAATGAAGTAAATATGCATCAAAATGAAGTAAATATACATCGAAACGAAGGAAATATGCATCGAAATAAAGGAAATATGCATCGAAACGAAGGAAATATTGATCATAGTGAAGTAAATATGCGTCAAAACGATGGAAATGTTGATCTTAGTGAAGTAATTATGCAACAAAATTAAGTAAATATTCATCAAAATAAAATAAATATTCATCGAAATGAAAGAAATATGCATCGAAACAAAGTGAATGTAGATCGTAATGAGGTAAATATGCATCAAAATAAAGTAAATATGCATCGAAACGAAGGAAATATTGATCGTAATGAAGTAAATTTGCATCAAAATGAAGTAAATATGCATTGAAACGATGGAAATATTGATCGTAGTGAAGTAAATATGCATCAAAATAAAGTAAATATACTTCGAAACGATTGAAATATTGATCGTAAAAAAGTAATTATGCATCAAAATGAAGTAAATATGCTTCTAAACGATGGAAATATTGATCGTAATGAAGTAAATATGCATCGAAAGTAAATATGCATCGAAATGAAGGAAATATTGATCGTAATGAAGTAAATTTGAATTAAAATGAAAGAAATATGCTTCAAAATGAAGGAAATGTTGATCGTGGTGAAAGAAATATGCATCGAAATGAAGTAAATATGCATCAAAATGAAGTAAATATACATCGAAACGAAGGAAATATGCATCGAAATAAAGGAAATATGCATCGAAATGAAGGAAATGTTGATCGTAGTGAAGTAAATATGCATCGAAATGATTGAAATGTTGATCTTAATTAAGCAATTATGCAACAAAATGAAGTAAATATGCATCAAAATAAAGTAAATATTCATCGAAATGGAAGAAATATGCATCGAGACTAAGTAAATGTAGATCGTAATGAGGTAAATATGCATCAAATTGAAGTAAATATGCATCGAAACAATGGAAATATTTATCGTAATGAAGTAAATATGCATCAAAATGAAGTAAATATGCATCGAAACGATGGAAATATTGATCTTAATAAAGTAATTATGCATCAAAATAAATTAAATATACTTCGAAATGATGGAAATGTTGATCGTAAAAAAGTAATTATGCATTAAAATAAAGTAAATATGCTTCTAAACGATGCAAATATTGATCGTGATGAAGTAAATATGCATCAAAATTAAATATGCATCGAAATGAAAGAAATATTGTTCGTAATGAAGTAAATTTGAATTAAAATGAAAGAAATATGCATCAAAAGCGAAGGAAATGTAATTCGTAATGAAGTAAATATACATCAAAATGAAGGAAATATGCATCAAAATGAAGTAATTATACACATCGAAACAAAGGAAATATGCATCGAAATAAAGAAAATATGCATTGAATCGAAGGAAATGTTGATCGTAATGAAGTAAATATGCATCAAAGTGAAGACATGTTGATCGTAGTGAAGTAAATATGCATCAAAATAAAGTAAATATGCATCAAAACGAAAGAAATGTTGATCGTAATGAAGTAAATATGCATCAAAATGAAGGAAATATGCATCGAAATGAAGGAAATATGCATCGAATCGAAGGAAATGTTGATCGTTATGAAGTAAATATGCATCAAAATAAAGTAAATATGCATTGAAACGATGAAAATGTTGATCGTAATGAAGTAAATATGCATCAAAATGCAGGAAATGTTGATCGTAATGAAGTAAATATGCATCGAATCGAAGAAAATGTTGATCGTAATGAAGTAAATATGCATCAAAATGAAGAAAATATGCATTGAATCGAAGGACATGTTGATCGTAGTGAAGAAACATGCATCAAAGTGAAGTACAAATATATCAAAACGAAGGAAATATTGATCGTAATGAAGTAAATATGCATCAAAATGAAGGAAATATGCATCGAAATGAAGTAAATAAGCATCAAAATGACTTAAGTATACATTGAAACGTAAGAAATATGCATCGAAATGAAGGAATATGCATCGAATCAAACGAAATGTTGATCGTAATGAAGTAAATATGCACCAAAATGAAGGAAATATGCATAGAAATGGAGTAAATATGCATCAAAATGAAGTAAATATACATCGAAACAAAGGAAATATGCATCAAAATTAAGGAAATATGCATCGATTCTAAGGAAATATTGATCGTAATGAAGTAAATATGCATCCAAATGAAAGAAATATGCATCGAAATGAAGGAAATTTTGATCGTAGTGAAGTAAATGCGCATCAAAATGAAGTAAATATGCATCAAAATGATGAAAATGTTGATCGTAACGAAGTAAATATGCATCAAAATGAAGTAAATATGCATCGAAATGAAAGAAATATGCATCGAAACGAAGGAAATGTTAATCGTAATGAGGTAAATATGCATCAAAATGAAGGAAATATGCATCGAAACGAAGGAAATATTGATCGTAACGATGTAAATATGCATCAAAATGAAGGAAATATGCATCATAATGAAGGAAATGTTGATCGTAATGAAGTAAATATGCATCAAAATGAAGGAAATATGCATCGAAATGAAGTAAATATACATCAAAATAAAGTTAATATACATCAAAACGGAGGAATTATGAATCAAAATGAAGGAAATATGCATTGAATTGAAGGAAATATTGATCGTAATGAAGTAAATATTCATCAAAATGAAGGAAATTTGCATCGAAACGAAGAACATGTTGATTGTAATGAAGTAAATATGCATCAAAATAAAGTAAATATGTATCAAAATGATGAAAATATTGATCTTAATGAAGTAATTATGCATCAAAATGGAGTAAATATGTATCGAAACCAAGGAAATGTTGATCGTAACGAAGTAAATATGCATCAAAATGAAGTAAATACGCATCAAAACGAAAGAAATATGCATCGAAACGAAGGAAATGTTAATCGTAATGAGGTAAATATGCATCAAAATGAAGTAAATGTACATCGAAATGAAGGAAATGTTGATCATAACGAAGCAAATATGCATCAAAATGAAGGAAAGATGCATCAAAACGAAGGAAAGGTTTATCGTAATGAAGTAAATATGCATCAAAATGAAGGAAATATGCATCGAAATGAAGTAAATATGCATCAAAATCAAGTAAATACACATCGAAATGAAGGAAATATGCATCGAAATGAAGGAAATATGCATTGAATCGAAGGAAATGTTTATCGTAATAAAGTAAATATGCATAAAAATAAAGAAAATATGAATCGAAACGAAGGAAATGTTGATCGTGGTGAAAGAAATATGCATCGAAATGAAGTAAATATGCATCAAAATGAAGTAAATATACATCGAAACGAAGGAAATATGCTTCGAAATAAAGGAAATATGCATCGAAACGAAGGAAATATTGATCATAGTGAAGTAAATATGCGTCAAAACGATGGAAATGTTGATCTTAGTGAAGTAATTATGCAACAAAATTAAGTAAATATGCATCAAAATAAAATAAACATTCATCAAAATGAAAGAAATATGCATCGAAACAAAGTAAATGTAGATCGTAATGTGATAAATATGCATCAAAATAAAGTAAATATGCATCGAAATGAAGGAAATATTGATCGTAATGAAGTAAATTTGCATCAAAATGAAGTAAATATGCATTGAAACGATGGAAATGTTGATCGTAGTGAAGTAAATATGCATCAAAATAACGTAAATATACTTCGAAACGATTGAAATATTGATCGTAAAGAAGTAATTATGAATCAAAATGAAGTAAATATGCTTCTAAACGATGGAAATATTGATCGTAATGAAGTAAATATGCATCAAAAGTAAATATACATCGAAATGAAGGAAATATTGATCGTAATGAAGTAAATTTGAATTAAAATGAAAGAAATATGCTTCAAAATGAAGGAAATGTTGATCGTGGTGAAAGAAATATGCATCGAAATGAAGTAAATTTGCATCAAAATGAAGTAAATATACATCGAAACGAAGGAAATATGCATCGAAATAAAGGAAATATGCATCGAAACGAAGGAAATGTTGATCATATCAAAGTAAATATGCATCGAAATGATTGAAATGTTGATCTTAATTAAGTAATTATGCAACAAAATGAAGTAAATATGCATCAAAATAAAGTAAATATTCATCGAAATGAAAGAAATATGCATCGAGACTAAGTAAATGTAGATTGTAATGAGGTAAATATGCATCAAAATGAAGTAAATATGCATCGAAACAGAGGAAATATTGATCGTAATGAAGTAAATATGCATCAAAATAAAGTAAATATGCATCGAAACGATGGAAATATTGATCTTAATGAAGTAATTATGCATCAAAATAAATTAAATATACTTCGAAAAGATGGAAATGTTGATCGTAAAAAAGTAATTATGCATAAAAATAAAGTAAATATGCTTCTAAACGATGGAAATATTGATCGTAACAAAGTAAATATGCATCAAAATTAAATATGCATCGAAATGAAAGAAATATTGATCGTAATGAAGTAAATTTGAATTAAAATGAAAGAAATATGCATCAAAACGAAGGAAATATAATTCGTAATAAAGTAAATATACATCAAAATGAAGGAAATATGCATAGAAATGAAGTAAATATGCATCAAAATGAAGTAATTATATACATCGAAACAAAGGAAATATGCATCGAAATAAAAAAAATATGCATTGAATCGAAGGAAATGTTGATCGTAATGAAGTAAATATGCATCAAAGTGAAGACATGTTGATCGTAGTGAAGTAAATATGCATCAAAATAAAGTAAATTTGCATCAAAACGAAGGAAATGTTGATCGTAATGAAGTAAATATGCATCAAAATGAAGGAAATATGCATCGTAATGAAGGATATATGCATCGAATCGAAGGAAATATTGATCGTTAAGAAGTAAATATGCATCAAAATAAAGTAAATATGCATCGAAACGATGAAAATGTTGATCGTAATGAAGTAAATATCCATCAAAATGCAGGAAATGTTGATCGTAATGAAGTAAATATGCATCGAATCGAAGAAAATGTTGATCGTAATGAAGTAAATATGCATCAAAATGAAGGAAATATGCATTGAATCGAAGGACATGTTGATCGTAGTGAAGTAAACATGCATCAAAGTGAAGTAAAAATACATCAAAACGAAGGAAATATTGATCGTAATGAAGTAAATATGCATCAAAATGAAGGAAATATGCATCGAAATGTAGTAAATATGCATCAAAATGAATTAAGTATACATTGAAACGTAATAAATATGCATCGAAATGAAGGAATATGCATCGAATCAAACGAAATGTTGATCGTAATGAAGTAAATATGCACCAAAATGAAGGAAATATGCATAGAAATGGAGTAAATATGCATCAAAATGAAGTAAATATACATCGAAACAAAGGAAATATGCATCAAAATTAAGGAAATATGCATCGATTCTAAGGAAATATTGATCGTAATGAAGTAAATATGCATCCAAATGAAAGAAATATGCATCGAAATGAAGGAAATTTTGATCGTAGTGAAGTAAATGTGCATCAAAATGAAGTAAATATGCATCAAAATGATGAAAATGTTGATCGTAACGAAGTAAATATGCATCAAAATGAAGTAAATATGCATCGAAATGAAAGAAATATGCATAGAAACGAAGGAAATGTTAATCGTAATGAGGTAAATATGCATCAAAATGAAGTAAATATGCATCGAAATGAAAGAAATATGCATCAAAACGAAGGAAATGTTAATCGTAATGAGGTAAATATGCATCAAAATGAAGGAAATATGCATCGAAACGAAGGAAATATTGATCGTAACGAAGTAAATATGCATCAAAATGAAGGAAATATGCATCATAATGAAGGAAATGTTGATCGTAATGAAGTAAATATGCATCAAAATGAAGGAAATATGCATCGAAATGAAGTAAATATACATCAAAATAAAGTTAATATACATCAAAACGGAGGAATTATGAATCAAAATGAAGGAAATATGCATTGAATTGAAGGAAATATTGATCGTAATGAAGTAAATATGCATCAAAATGAAGGAAATTTGCATCGAAACGAAGAACATGTTGATCGTAATGAAGTAAATATGCATCAAAATAAAGTAAATATGTATCAAAATGATGAAAATATTGATCTTAATGAAGTAATTATGCATCAAAATGGAGTAAATATGTATCGAAACCAAGGAAATGTTGATCGTAACGAAGTAAATATGCATCAAAATGAAGTAAATACGCATCAAAACGAAAGAAATATGCATCGAAACGAAGGAAATGTTAATCGTAATGAGGTAAATATGCATCAAAATGAAGTAAATGTACATCGAAATGAAGGAAATGTTGATCATAACGAAGCAAATATGCATCAAAATGAAGGAAAGATGCATCAAAACGAAGGAAAGGTTTATCGTAATGAAGTAAATATGCATCAAAATGAAGGAAATATGCATCGAAATGAAGTAAATATGCATCAAAATCAAGTAAATACACATCGAAATGAAGGAAATATGCATCGAAATGAAGGAAATATGCATTGAATCGAAGGAAATGTTTTTCGTAATAAAGTAAATATGCATAAAAATAAAGAAAATATGAATCGAAACGAAGGAAATGTTGATCGTGGTGAAAGAAATATGCATCGAAATGAAGTAAATATGCATCAAAATGAAGTAAATATACATCGAAACGAAGGAAATATGCATCGAAATAAAGGAAATATGCATCGAAACGAAGGAAATATTGATCATAGTGAAGTAAATATGCGTCGAAATGATGGAAATGTTGATCTTAGTGAAGTAATTATGCAACAAAATTAAGTAAATATGCATCAAAATAAAATAAACATTCATCAAAATGAAAGAAATATGCATCGAAACAAAGTAAATGTAGATCGTAATGTGATAAATATGCATCAAAATAAAGTAAATATGCATCGAAATGAAGGAAATATTGATCGTAATGAAGTAAATTTGCATCAAAATGAAGTAAATATGCATTGAAACGATGGAAATGTTGATCGTAGTGAAGTAAATATGCATCAAAATAACGTAAATATACTTCGAAACGATTGAAATATTGATCGTAAAGAAGTAATTATGAATCAAAATGAAGTAAATATGCTTCTAAACGATGGAAATATTGATCGTAATGAAGTAAATATGCATCAAAAGTAAATATACATCGAAATGAAGGAAATATTGATCGTAATGAAGTAAATTTGAATTAAAATGAAAGAAATATGCTTCAAAATGAAGGAAATGTTGATCGTGGTGAAAGAAATATGCATCGAAATGAAGTAAATTTGCATCAAAATGGAGTAAATATACATCGAAACGAAGGAAATATGCATCGAAATAAAGGAAATATGCATCGAAACGAAGGAAATGTTGATCGTATCAAAGTAAATATGCATCGAAATGATTGAAATGTTGATCTTAATTAAGTAATTATGCAACAAAATGAAGTAAATATGCATCAAAATAAAGTAAATATTCATCGAAATGAAAGAAATATGCATCGAGACTAAGTAAATGTAGATTGTAATGAGGTAAATATGCATCAAAATGAAGTAAATATGCATCGAAACAGAGGAAATATTGATCGTAATGAAGTAAATATGCATCAAAATAAAGTAAATATGCATCGAAACGATGGAAATATTGATCTTAATGAAGTAATTATGCATCAAAATAAATTAAATATACTTCGAAAAGATGGAAATGTTGATCGTAAAAAAGTAATTATGCATAAAAATAAAGTAAATATGCTTCTAAACGATGGAAATATTGATCGTAACAAAGTAAATATGCATCAAAATTAAATATGCATCGAAATGAAAGAAATATTGATCGTAATGAAGTAAATTTGAATTAAAATGAAAGAAATATGCATCAAAACGAAGGAAATGTAAGTCGTAATAAAGTAAATATACATCAAAATGAAGGAAATATGCATCGAAATGAAGTAAATATGCCTCAAAATGAAGTAATTATATACATCGAAACAAAGGAAATATGCATCGAAATAAAAAAAATATGCATTGAATCGAAGGAAATGTTGATCGTAATGAAGTAAATATGCATCAAAGTGAAGACATGTTGATCGTAGTGAAGTAAATATGCATCAAAATAAAGTAAATATGCATCAAAACGAAGGAAATGTTGATCGTAATGAAGTAAATATGCATCAAAATGAAGGAAATATGCATCGTAATGAAGGATATATGCATCGAATCGAAGGAAATATTGATCGTTAAGAAGTAAATATGCATCAAAATAAAGTAAATATGCATCGAAACGATGAAAATGTTGATCGTAATGAAGTAAATATCCATCAAAATGCAGGAAATGTTGATCGTAATGAAGTAAATATGCATCGAATCGAAGAAAATGTTGATCGTAATGAAGTAAATATGCATCAAAATGAAGGAAATATGCATTGAATCGAATGACATGTTGATCGTAGTGAAGTAAACATGCATCAAAGTGAAGTAAAAATACATCAAAACGAAGGAAATATTGATCGTAATGAAGTAAATATGCATCAAAATGAAGGAAATATGCATCGAAATGTAGTAAATATGCATCAAAATGAATTAAGTATACATTGAAACGTAATAAATATGCATCGAAATGAAGGAATATGCATCGAATCAAACGAAATGTTGATCGTAATGAAGTAAATATGCACCAAAATGAAGGAAATATGCATAGAAATGGAGTAAATATGCATCAAAATGAAGTAAATATACATCGAAACAAAGGAAATATGCATCAAAATTAAGGAAATATGCATCGATTCTAAGGAAATATTGATCGTAATGAAGTAAATATGCATCCAAATGAAAGAAATATGCATCGAAATGAAGGAAATTTTGATCGTAGTGAAGTAAATGTGCATCAAAATGAAGTAAATATGCATCAAAATGATGAAAATGTTGATCGTAACGAAGTAAATATGCATCAAAATGAAGTAAATATGCATCGAAATGAAAGAAATATGCATAGAAACGAAGGAAATGTTAATCGTAATGAGGTAAATATGCATCAAAATGAAGGAAATATGCATCGAAACGAAGGAAATATTGATCGTAACGAAGTAAATATGCATCAAAATGAAGGAAATATGCATCATAATGAAGGAAATGTTGATCGTAATGAAGTAAATATGCATCAAAATGAAGGAAATATGCATCGAAATGAAGTAAATATACATCAAAATAAAGTTAATATACATCAAAACGGAGGAATTATGAATCAAAATGAAGGAAATATGCATTGAATTGAAGGAAATATTGATCGTAATGAAGTAAATATGCATCAAAATGAAGGAAATTTGCATCGAAACGAAGGACATGTTGATCGTAATGAAGTAAATATGCATCAAAATGTAGTAAATATACATCGAAATGAAGGAAATGTTGATCATAACGAAGCAAATATGCATCAAAATGAAGGAAAGATGCGTCAAAACGAAGGAAAGGTTTATCGTAATGAAGTAAATATGCATCAAAATGAAGGAAACATGCATCGAAATGAAGTAAATATGCATCAAAATCAAGTAAATACACATTGAAATAAAGGAAATATGCATCGAAATGAAGGAAATATGCATTGAATCGAAGGAAATGTTTATCGTAATAAAGTAAATATGCATAAAAATAAAGGAAATATGAATCGAAATGAAGGAAATGTTGATCGTGGTGAAAGAAATATGCATCGAAATGAAGTAAATATGCATTAAAATGAAGTAAATATACATCGAAACGAAGGAAATATGCATCGAAATAAAGGAAATATGCATCGAAACGAAGGAAATATTGATCATAGTGAAGTAAATATGCGTCGAAACGATGGAAATGTTGATCTTAGTGAAGTAATTATGCAACAAAATTAAGTAAATATGCATCAAAATAAAATAAATATTCATCAAAATGAAAGAAATATGCATCGAAACAAAGTAAATGTAGATCGTAATGAGATAAATATGCAACAAAATAAAGTAAATATGCATCGAAATGAAGGAAATATTGATCGTAATGAAGTAAATTTGCATCAAAATGAAGTAAATATGCATTGAAACGATGGAAATGTTGATCGTAGTGAAGTAAATATGCATCAAAATAAAGTAAATATACTTCGAAACGATTGAAATATTGATCGTAAAAAAGTAATTATGCATCAAAATGAAGTAAATATGCTTCTAAACGATGGAAATATTGATCGTAATGAAGTAAATATGCATCAAAAGTAAATATGCATCAAAATGAAGGAAATATTGATCGTAATGAAGTAAATTTGAATTAAAATGAAAGAAATATGCCTCAAAATGAAGGAAATGTTGATCGTGGTGAAAGAAATATGCATCGAAATGAAGTAAATTTGCATCAAAATGAAGTAAATATACATCGAAACGAAGGAAATATGCATCGAAATAAAGGAAAAATGCATCGAAACGAAGGAAATGTTGATCGTAGTGAAGTAAATATGCATCGAAATGATTGAAATGTTGATCTTAATTAAGTAATTATGCAACAAAATGAAGTAAATATGCATCAAAATAAAGTAAATATTCATCGAAATGAAAGAAATCTGCATCGAGACTAAGTAAATGTAGATCGTAATGAGGTAAATATGCATCAAAATGAAGTAAATATGCATCGAAACAGAGGAAATATTGATCGTAATGAAGTAAATATGCATCAAAATAAAGTAAATATGCATCGAAACGATGGAAATATTGATCTTAATGAAGTAATTATGCATCAAAATAAATTAAATATACTTCGAAAAGATGGAAATGTTGATCGTAAAAAAGTAATTATGCATAAAAATAAAGTAAATATGCTTCTAAACGATGGAAATATTGATCGTAACAAAGTAAATATGCATCAAAATTAAATATGCATCGAAATGAAAGAAATATTGATCGTAATGAAGTAAATTTGAATTAAAATGAAAGAAATATGCATCAAAACGAAGGAAATGTAATTCGTAATAAAGTAAATATACATCAAAATGAAGGAAATATGCATCGAAATGAAGTAAATATGCATCAAAATGAAGTAATTATATACATCGAAACAAAGGAAATATGCATCGAAATAAAAAAAATATGCATTGAATCGATGGAAATGTTGATCGTAATGAAGTAAATATGCATCAAAGTGAAGACATGTTGATCGTAGTGAAGTAAATATGCATCAAAATAAAGTAAATATGCATCAAAACGAAGGAAATGTTGATCGTAATGAAGTAAATATGCATCAAAATGAAGGAAATATGTATCGAAATGAAGTAAATATGCATCGAATCGAAGGAAATGTTGATCGTTATGAAGTAAATATGCATCAAAATAAAGTAAATATGCATCGAAACGATGAAAATGTTGATCGTAATGAAGTAAATATCCATCAAAATGCAGGAAATGTTGATCGTAATGAAGTAAATATGCATCGAATCGAAGAAAATATTGATCGTAATGAAGTAAATATGCATCAAAATGAAGGAAATATGCATTAAATCGAAGGACATGTTGATCGTAGTGAAGTAAACATGCATCAAAGTAAAGTAAAAATACATCAAAACGAAGGAAATATTGATCGTAATGAAGTAAATGTGCATCAAAATGAAGGAAATATGCATCGAAATTAATTAAATATGCATCAAAATGAATTAAGTATACATTGAAACGTAAGAAATATGCATCGAAATGAAGGAATATGCATCGAATCAAAGGAAATATTGATCGTAATGAAGTAAATATGCACCAAAATGAAGGAAATATGCATAGAAATGGAGTAAATATGCATCAAAATGAAGTAAATATACATCGAAACAAAGGAAATATGCATCAAAATTAAGGAAATAAGCATCGATTCTAAGGAAATATTGATCGTAATGAAGTAAATATGCATCCAAATGAAAGAAATATGCATCGAAATGAAGGAAATTTTGATCGTAGTGAAGTAAATGTGCATCAAAATGAAGTAAATATGCATCAAAATGATGAAAATGTTGATCGTAACGAAATAAATATGCATCAAAATGAAGTAAATATGCATCGAAATGAAAGAAATATGCATCGAAACGAAGGAAATGTTAATCGTAATGAGGTAAATATGCATCAAAATGAAGTAAATATGCATCGAAATGAAGGAAACGTTGATCGTAATGAAGTAAATATGCATCAAAATGAAGGAAAGATGCATCAAAACGAAGGAAACATTTATCGTAATGAAGTAAATATGCATCAAAATGAAGTAAATATGCATTTAAATGAAGTAAATATGCATCAAAATCAAGTAAATATACATTAAAACGAAGGAAATATGCATCGAAATGATGGAAATATGCATTGTATCGAAGGAAATATTGATCGTAATGAAGTAAATATGCATAAAAATAAAGGAAATATGCATAAAAATAAAAGAAATATGCTTCAAAACGAAGGAAATGTTGATCATGGTGAAGGAAATATGCATCGAAATGAAGTAAATATGCATCAAAATGAAGTAAATATACATCGAAACGAAGGAAATATGCATCGAAATAAAGGGAATATGCATTGAAACGAATGAAATGTTGATCGTAGTGAAGTATATATGCATAGAAACAATGGTAATGTTGATCTTAATGAAGTAATTATGCAACAAAATGAAGTAAATATGCATCAAAATGAAGTAAATATTCATCGAAATGAAAGAAATATGCATCGAAACTAAGTAAATATAGATCGTAATGAGGTAAATATGCATCAAAATGAAGTAAATATGCATCGAAACGAAGGAAATATTAATCGCAATGAAGTATATATGCATCAAAATGTAGTAAATATGCATCAAAACGAAGG
Source organism: Pogostemon cablin (assembly GCA_023678885.1). Lineage (NCBI taxonomy): Eukaryota > Viridiplantae > Streptophyta > Magnoliopsida > Lamiales > Lamiaceae > Pogostemon > Pogostemon cablin. The sequence continues at coordinate 13,493,898 of CM042985.1, read as the reverse complement.
AAATGTTGATCGTAGTGAAGTAAATATGCATCAACATGAAGTAAATATACTTTGAAACAATGGAAATGTAGATCGTAAAAAAGTAATTATGCATCAAAATGAAGTAAATATGCTTATAAACGATGGAAATGTTGTTCGTAATGAAGTAAATATGCATCAATAGTAAATATGCATCGAAATGAAGGAAATATTGATCGTAATGAAGTAAATTTGAATTAAAATGAAAGAAATATGCATCAAAACGAAGGAAATGTTGATCGTAATGAAGTAAATATACATCAAAATGAAGGAAATATGCATCGAAATGAAGTAAATATGCATCAAAATGAAGTAATTATATACATCGGAACGAAGGAAATATGCATAGAAAAAAAGAAAATATGCATCGAATCGAAGGAAATGTTGAACGTAATAAAGTAAATATGTATAAAAAAGAAGTAAATATACATCGAAACGAAGGGCATGTTGATCGTAGTGAAGTAAATATGCATCAAAATAAAGTAAATATGCATCAAAACGAAGGTAATGTTGATCGTAATGAAGTAAATATGCATCAAAATGAAGGAAATATGCATCAAAATGAAGTAAATATACTTCGAAACGATGGAAATGTTGACAGTAAAAAAGTAATTATGCATCAAAATGAAGTAAATTAACTTCTAAACGATGGAAATGTTGATCGTAATGAAGTAAATATGCATCAAAAGTAAATATGCATCGAAATGAAGGAAATATTGATCGTAATGAAGTTAATATGCATTAAAATGAAAGAAATACGCATCAAAACGAAGGAAATGTTGAACGTAATGAAATAAATATACATCAAAATGAAGAAAATATGCATCGAAATGAAGTAAATATGCATCAAAATGAAGTAATTATATACTTCGAAACGAAGGAAATATGCATCGAATCGAATGAAATGTTGATCGTAATGAAGTAAATATGCATCAAAATGTAGGAAATATTCATCGAAACGAAGGACATGTTGATCGTAGTGAAGTAAATATGCATCAAAATGAAGTAAATATGCATCAAAACGATGAAAATATTGATCTTAATGAAGTAATTATGCATCAAAATGAAGTAAATATGTATCGAAACCATGGAAATGTTGATCGTAACGAAGAAAATATGCATCAAAATGAAGTAAATATGCATCGAAACGAAAGAAATATGCATCAAAACGAAGGAAATGTTAATCGTAATGAGGTAAATATGCATCAAAATGAAGTAAATATGCATCGAAATGAAGGAAATATTGATCGTAATGAAGGAAATATGCATCAAAATGAAGGAAAGATGCATCAAAACGAAGGAAAGGTTTATCGTAATGAAGTTAATATGCATCAAAATTAAGGAAATATGCATCGAAATGAAGTAAAAATGCATCAAAATCAAATAAATACACATTGAAACGAAGAAAATATGAATCGAAATGAAGGAAATATGCATTGAATCGAAGGAAATGTTGATCGTAATGAAGTAAATACGCATAAAAATAAAGGAAATATGCATCGAAACGAATGAAATATTGATCGTGGTGAAGAAAATATGCATCGAAATGAAGTAAATATGCATTAAAATGAAATAAATATACATCGAAATGAAGGAATATGCATCGAAATAAAGGAAATATGCATCGAAACGAAGGAAATGTTGATCGTAGTGAAGTAAATATGCATCGAAACGATGGAAATGTTGATCTTAATGAAGTAATTATGCAACAAAATGAAGTAAATATGCATCAAAATGAAGTAAATATTCATCGTAATGAAAGAAATATGCATCGAAACTAAGTAAATGTAGATTGTAATGAGGTAAATATGCATCAAAATGAAGTAAATATGCATCGAAACGAAGGATATATTGATCGTAATGATGTAAATATGCATCAAAATGAAGTAAATATGCATCGAAATGAAGGAAATGTTGATCATAGTGAAGTAAATTGCATTAAAATGAAGTTAATATACTTCGAAACGATGGAAATGTTGATCGTAAAAAAGTAATTATACATCAAAATTAAGTAAATATGCTTCTAAACGATGGAAATATTGTTCGTAATGAAGTAAATATGCATCAAAAGTGAATATTCATCGAAATAAAGGAAATATTGATTGTAATGAAGTAAATATGAATTAAAATGAAATAAATATGCATCAAAACGAAGGAAATGTTGATCGTAATGAAGTAAATATACATCACAATGAAGGAAATATGCAACGAAATGAAGTAAATATGCATCAAAATGAAGGAAAGATGCATCAAAACGAAGGAAAGGTTTATCGTAATGAAGTTAATATGCATCAAAATTAAGGAAATATGCATCAAAATGAAGTAAAAATGCATCAAAATCAAATAAATACACATTGAAACGAAGAAAATATGAATCGAAATGAAGGAAATATGCATTGAATCGAAGGAAATGTTGATCGTAATGAAGTAAATACGCATAAAAATAAAGGAAATATGCATCGAAACGAATGAAATATTGATCGTGGTGAAGAAAATATGCATCGAAATGAAGTAAATATGCATCGAAATGAAATAAATATATATCGAAATGAAGGAAATATGCATCGAAATAAAGGAAATATGCATCGAAACGAAGGAAATGTTGATCGTAGTGAAGTAAATATGCATCGAAACGATGGAAATGTTGATCTTAATGAAGTAATTATGCAACAAAATGAAGTAAATATGCATCAAAATGAAGTAAATATTCATCGTAATGAAAGAAATATGCATCGAAACTAAGTAAATGTAGATTGTAATGAGGTAAATATGCATCAAAATGAAGTAAATATGCATCGAAACGAATGATATATTGATCGTAATAAAGTAAATATGCATCAAAATGAAGTAAATATGCATCGAAACGAAGGAAATGTTGATCATAGTGAAGTAAATATGCATTAAAATGAAGTAAATATACTTCGAAACGATGGAAATGTTGATCGTAAAAAAGTAATTATACATCAAAATTAAGTAAATATGCTTCTAAACGATGGAAATATTGTTCGTAATGAAGTAAATATGCATCAAAAGTGAATATGCATCGAAATAAATGAAATATTGATTGTAATGAAGTAAATATGAATTAAAATGAAATAAATATGCATCAAAACGAAGGAAATGTTGATCGTAATGAAGTAAATATACATAACAATGAAGGAAATATGCAACGAAATGAAGTAAATATGCATCAAAATGAAGTAATTATATACATCGGAACGAAGGAAATATGCATCGAAAAGAAGAAAATATGCATCGAATCGAAGGAAATGTTGATCGTAATGAAGTAAATATGCATCAAAATGAAGAAAATATACATCGAAACGAAGGACTTGTTGATCGTAGTGGAGTAAATATAAATCAAAATATAGTAAATATGCATCAAAATGAAGGAAATGTTGATCGTAATGAAGTAAATATACATCAAAATGAAGAAAATATGCATCAAAATGAAGTAAATATACTTTGAAACGATGGAAATGTTGATCGTAAAAAAGTAATTATACATCAAAATTAAGTAAATATGCTTCTAAACGATGAAAATGTTGATCGTAATGAAGTAAATATGCATCAAAAGTAAATATGCATCGAAATGAAGGAAATATTGATCGTAATGAAGTTAATATGCATTAAAATGAAAGAAATATGCATCAAAACAAAGGAAATGTTGAACGTAATGAAGTAAATATACATCAAAATGAAGGAAATATGCATCGAAATGAAGTAAATATGCATCAAAATGAAGTAATTATATACATCGAAATGAAGGAATTATGCATCGAAATGAAGGAAATATGCATCGAATCGAATGAAATGTTGATCGTAATGAAGTAAATATGCATTAAAATGAAGGAAATATACATCGAAACGAAGGACATGTTGATCGTAGTGAAGTAAATATGCATCAAAATAAAGTAAATACGCATCAAAATGAAGAAAATATTGATCTTAATGAAGTAATTATGCATCAAAATGGAGTAAATATGTATCGAAATCAAGGAAATGTTGATAGTAACGAAGTAAATATGCATCAAAATGAAGTAAATATGCATCGAAACGAAAGAAATATGCATCGAAATGAAGGAAATGTTAATCGTAATGAGGTAAATATGCATTAAAATAAAGTAAATATACTTCGAACAGATGGAAATATTGATCTTAATGAAGTAATTATGCATCAAAATAAATTAAATATACTTCGAAAAGATGGAAATGTTGATCGTAAAAAAGTAATTATGCATAAAATAAAGTAAATATGCTTCTAAACGATGGAAATATTGATCGTAACGAAGTAAATATGCATCAAAATTAAATATGCATCGAAATGAAAGAAATATTGATCGTAATGAAGTAAATTTGAATTAAAATGAAAGAAATATGCATCAAAACGAAGGAAATGTAATTCGTAATGAAGTAAATATACTTCAAAATGAAGGAAATATGCATCGAAATGAAGTAAATATGCATCAAAATGAAGTAATTATATACATCGAAACAAAGGAAATATGCATCGAAATAAAGAAAATATGCATTGAATAGAAGGAAATGTTGATCGTAATGAAGTAAATATGCATCAAAGTGAAGACATGTTGATCGTAGTGAAGTAAATATGCATCAAAATAAAGTAAATATGCATCAAAATGAAGGAAATGTTGATCGTAATGATGTAATATGCATCAAAATGAAGAAAATATGCATCGAAATGAAGGAAATATGCATCGAATCGAAGGAAATGTTGATCGTTATGAAGTAAATATGCATCAAAATAAAGTAAATATGCATCGAAACGATGAAAATGTTGATCGTAATAAAGTAAATATGCATCAAAATGCAGGAAATGTTGATCGTAATGAAGTAAATATGTATCGAATCGAAGAAATTGTTGATCGTAATGAAGTAAATATGCATCAAAATGAAGGAAATATGCATTGAATCGAAGGACATGTTGATCGTAGTGAAGTAAACATGCATCAAAGTGAAGTAAAAATACATCAAAATGAAGGAAATATTGATCGTAATGAAGTAAATATGCATCAAAATGAAGGAAATATGCATCGAAATGAAGTAAATATGCATCAAAATGAATTAAGTATACATTGAAATGTAAGAAATATGCATCGAAATGAAGGAATATGCATCGAATCAAAGGAAATGTTTATCGTAATGAAGTAAATATGCACCAAAATGAAAGAAATATGCATAGAAATAGAGTAAATATGCATCAAAATGAAGTAAATATATATCGAAACAAAGGAAATATGCATCAAAATTAAGGAAATATGCATCGATTCTAAGGAAATATTGATCGTAATGAAGTAAATATTCATCCAAATGAAAGAAATATGCATCGAAATGAAGTAAATTTTGATCGTAGTGAAGTAAATGTGCATCAAAATGAAGTAAATATGCATCAAAATGATGAAAATGTTGATCGTAACGAAGTAAATATGCATCAAAATGAAGTAAATATGCATCGAAATGAAAGAAATATGCATCGAAACGAAGGAAATGTTAATCGTAATGAGGTAAATATGCATCAAAATGAAGGAAATATGCATCGAAACGAAGGAAATATTGATTGTAACGAAGTAAATATGCATCAAAATGAAGAAAATATGCATCATAATGAAGGAAAGTTGATCGTAATAAAGTAAATATGCATCAAAATGAAGGAAATATGCATTGAAATGAAGTAAATATACATCAAAATAAAGTTAATATACATCAAAACAGAGGAATTATGAAGCAAAATGAAGGAAATATGCATCGAATTGAAGGAAATATTGATCATAATGAAGTAAATATGCATCAAAATGAAGTAAATATGCATCAAAATGAAAGAAATATGCATCGAAACGAAGGAAATGTTAATCGTAATGAGGTAAATATGCATCAAAATGAAGTAAATATACATCAAAATGAAGGAAATATTGATAGTAATGAAGCAAATATGCATCAAAATGAAGGAAAGATGCATCAAAACGAAGGAAAGGTTTATTGTAATGAAGTAAATATGCATCAAAATGAAGGAAATATGCATCGAAATGAAGTAAATATGCATCAAAATCAAGTAAATACACATCGAAATGAAGAAAATATGCATCGAAATGAAGGAAATATGCATTGAATCGAATGAAATGTTTATCGTAATAAAGTAAATACGCATCGAAACGATGAAAATGTTGATCGTAATGAAGTAAATATGCATCAAAATGCAGGAAATGTTGATCGTAATGAAGTAAATATGTATCGAATCGAAGAAAATATTGATCGTAATGAAGTAAATATGCATCAAAATGAAGGAAATATGCATTGAATCGAAGGACATGTTGATCGTAGTGAAGTAAACATGCATCAAAGTGAAGTAAAAATAAATCAAAACGAAGGAAATATTGATCGTAATGAAGTAAATATGCATCAAAATGAAGGAAATATGCATCGAAATGAAGTAAATATGCATCAAAATGAATTAAGTATACATTGAAACGTAAGAAATATGCATCGAAATGAAGGAATATGCATCGAATCAAAGGAAATGTTGATCGTAATGAAGTAAATATGCACCAAAATGAAAGAAATATGCATAGAAATAGAGTAAATATGCATCAAAATGAAGTAAATATACATCAAAACAAAGGAAATATGCATCAAAATTAAGGAAATATGCATCGATTCTAAGGAAATATTGATCGTAATGAAGTAAATATTCATCCAAATGAAAGAAATATGCATCGAAATGAAGGAAATTTTGATCGTAGTGAAGTAAATGTGCATCAAAATGAAGTAAATATGCATCAAAATGATGAAAATGTTGATCGTAACGAAGTAAATATGCATCAAAATGAAGTAAATATGCATCGAAATGAAAGAAATATGCATCGAAACGAAGGAAATGTTAATCGTAATGAGGTAAATATGCATCGAAATGAAGGAAATATGCATCGAAACGAAGGAAATATTGATCGTAACGAAGTAAATATGCATCAAAATGAAGAAAATATACATCATAATGAAGGAAAGTTTATCGTAATGAAGTAAATATGCATCAAAATGAAGGAAATATGCATTGAAATGAAGTAAATATACATCAAAATAAAGTTAATATACATCAAAACAGAGGAATTATGAAGCAAAATGAAGGAAATATGCATCGAATTGAAGGAAATATTGATCGTAATGAAGTAAATATGCATCAAAATGAAGTAAATATGCATCAAAACGAAAGAAATATGCATCGAAACGAAGGAAATGTTAATCGTAATGAGGTAAATATGCATCAAAATGAAGTAAATACATCAAAATGAAGGAAATATTGATAGTAATGAAGCAAATATGCATCAAAATGAAGGAAAGATGCATCAAAACGAAGGAAAGGTTTATTGTAATGAAGTAAATATGCATCAAAATGAAGGAAATATGCATCGAAATGAAGTAAATATGCATCAAAATCAAGTAAATACACATCGAAATGAAGAAAATATGCATCGAAATGAAGGAAATATGCATTGAATCGAATGAAATGTTTATCGTAATAAAGTAAATATGCATCGAAACGATGAAAATGTTGATCGTAATGAAGTAAATATGCATCAAAATGCAGGAAATGTTGATCGTAATGAAGTAAATATGTATCGAATCGAAGAAAATATTGATCGTAATGAAGTAAATATGCATCAAAATGAAGGAAATATGCATTGAATCGAAGGACATGTTGATCGTAGTGAAGTAAACATGCATCAAAGTGAAGTAAAAATAAATCAAAACGAAGGAAATATTGATCGTAATGAAGTAAATATGCATCAAAATGAAGGAAATATGCATCGAAATGAAGTAAATATGCATCAAAATGAATTAAGTATACATTGAAACGTAAGAAATATGCATCGAAATGAAGGAATATGCATCGAATCAAAGGAAATGTTGATCGTAATGAAGTAAATATGCACCAAAATGAAAGAAATATGCATAGAAATAGAGTAAATATGCATCAAAATGAAGTAAATATACATCGAAACAAAGGAAATATGCATCAAAATTAAGGAAATATGCATCGATTCTAAGGAAATATTGATCGTAATGAAGTAAATATTCATCCAAATGAAAGAAATATGCATCGAAATGAAGGAAATTTTGATCGTAGTGAAGTAAATGTGCATCAAAATGAAGTAAATGTGCATCAAAATGATGAAAATGTTGATCGTAACGAAGTAAATATGCATCAAAATGAAGTAAATATGCATCGAAATGAAAGAAATATGCATCGAAACGAAGGAAATGTTAATCGTAATGAGGTAAATATGCATCAAAATGAAGGAAATATGCATCGAAACGAAGGAAATATTGATCGTAACGAAGTAAATATGCATCAAAATAAAGAAAATATACATCATAATGAAGGAAAGTTTATCGTAATGAAGTAAATATGCATCAAAATGAAGGAAATATGCATTGAAATGAAGTAAATATACATCAAAATAAAGTTAATATGCATCAAAACAGAGGAATTATGAAGCAAAATGAAGGAAATATGCATCGAATTGAAGGAAATATTGATCGTAATAAAGTAAATATGCATCAAAATGAAGTAAATATGCATCAAAACGAAAGAAATATGCATCGAAACGAAGGAAATGTTAATCGTAATGAGGTAAATATGCATCAAAATGAAGTAAATATACATCAAAATGAAGGAAATGTTGATTGTAATGAAGCAAATATGCATCAAAATGAAGGAAAGATGCATCAAAACGAAGGAAATATGCATCAAAATGAAGGAAATATGCATCGAAATGAAGTAAATATGCATCAAAATCAAGTAAATACACATCGAAATGAAGAAAATATGCATCGAAATGAAGGAAATATGCATTGAATCGAAGGAAATGTTTATCGTAATAAAGTAAATATGCATAAAAATAAAGGAAATATGAATCGAAACGAAGGAAATGTTGATCGTGGTGAAAGAAATATGCATCGAAATGAAGTAAATATGCATCAAAATGAAGTAAATATACATCGAAACGAAGGAAATATGCATCGAAATAAAGAAAATATGCATCGAAACGAAGGAAATATTGATCATAGTGAAGTAAATATGCGTCGAAACGATGGAAATGTTTATCTTAGTGAAGTAATTATGCAACAAAATTAAGTAAATATGCATCAAAATAAAATAAATATTCATCAAAATGAAAGAAATATGCATCGAAACAAAGTAAATGTAGATCGTAATGAGGTAAATATGCATCAAAATAAAGTAAATATGCATCAAAACGAAGGAAATATTGATCGTAATGAAGTAAATTTGCATCAAAATGAAGTAAATAAGCATTGAAACGATGGAAATGTTGATCGCAGTGAAGTAAATATGCATCAAAAGAAAGTAAATATACTTCGAAACGATTGAAATATTGATCGTAAAAAAGTAATTATGCATAAAAATGAAGTAAATATGCTTCTAAACAATGGAAATATTGATCGTAATGAAGTAAATATGCATCAAAAGTAAATATGCATCGAAATGAAGGAAATATTGATCATAATGAAGTAAATTTGAATTAAAATGAAAGAAATATGCTTCAAAATGAAGGAAATGTTGATCGTGGTGAAAAAAATATGCATCGAAATGAAGTAAATATGCATCAAAATGAAGTAAATATACATCGAAACGAAGGAAATATGCATCGAAATAAAGGAAATATGCATCGAAACGAAGGAAATGTTGATCGTAGTGAAGTAAATATGCATCGAAATGATTGAAATGTTGATCTTAATTAAGTAATTATGCAACAAAATGAAGTAAATATGCATCAAAATAAAGTAAATATTCATCGAAATGAAAGAAATATGCATCGAGACTAAGTAAATGTAGATCGTAATGCGGTAAATATGCATCAAAATGAAGTAAATATACATCAAAATGAAGGAAATGTTGATTGTAATGAAGCAAATATGCATCAAAATGAAGGAAAGATGCATCAAAACGAAGGAAATATGCATCAAAATGAAGGAAATATGCATCGAAATGAAGTAAATATGCATCAAAATCAAGTAAATACACATCGAAATGAAGAAAATATGCATCGAAATGAAGGAAATATGCATTGAATCGAAGGAAATGTTTATCGTAATAAAGTAAATATGCATAAAAATAAAGGAAATATGAATCGAAACGAAGGAAATGTTGATCGTGGTGAAAGAAATATGCATCGAAATAAAGTAAATATGCATCAAAATGAAGTAAATATACATCGAAACGAAGGAAATATGCATCGAAATAAAGAAAATATGCATCGAAACGAAGGAAATATTGATCATAGTGAAGTAAATATGCGTCGAAACGATGGAAATGTTTATCTTAGTGAAGTAATTATGCAACAAAATTAAGTAAATATGCATCAAAATAAAATAAATATTCATCAAAATGAAAGAAATATGCATCGAAACAAAGTAAATGTAGATCGTAATGAGGTAAATATGCATCAAAATAAAGTAAATATGCATCAAAACGAAGGAAATATTGATCGTAATGAAGTAAATTTGCATCAAAATGAAGTAAATAAGCATTGAAACGATGGAAATGTTGATCGCAGTGAAGTAAATATGCATCAAAAGAAAGTAAATATACTTCGAAACGATTGAAATATTGATCGTAAAAAAGTAATTATGCATAAAAATGAAGTAAATATGCTTCTAAACAATGGAAATATTGATCGTAATGAAGTAAATATGCATCAAAAGTAAATATGCATCGAAATGAAGGAAATATTGATCGTAATGAAGTAAATTTGAATTAAAATGAAAGAAATATGCTTCAAAATGAAGGAAATGTTGATCGTGGTGAAAAAAATATGCATCGAAATGAAGTAAATATGCATCAAAATGAAGTAAATATACATCGAAACGAAGGAAATATGCATCGAAATAAAGGAAATATGCATCGAAACGAAGGAAATGTTGATCGTAGTGAAGTAAATATGCATCGAAATGATTGAAATGTTGATCTTAATTAAGTAATTATGCAACAAAATGAAGTAAATATGCATCAAAATAAAGTAAATATTCATCGAAATGAAAGAAATATGCATCGAGACTAAGTAAATGTAGATCGTAATGAGGTAAATATGCATCAAAATGAAGTAAATAAGCATCGAAACAAAGGAAATATTGATCGTAATGAAGTAAATATGCATCAAAATGAAGTAAATATGCATCGAAACGAAGGAAATGTAATTCATAATGAAGTAAATATACATCAAAATGAAGGAAATATGCATCGAAATAAAGTAAATATGCATCAAAATGAAGTAATTATATACATCGAAACAAAGGAAATATGCATCGAAATAAAGAAAATATACATTGAATCGAAGGAAATATTGATCGTAATGAAGTAAATATGCATCAAAGTGAAGACATGTTGATCGTAGTGAAGTAAATATGCATCAAAATTAAGTAAATATGCATCAAAACGAAGGAAATATTGATCGTAATGAAGTAAATATGCATCAAAATGAAGGAAATATGCATCGAAATGAAGGAAATATGCATCGAATCGAAGGAAATATTGATCGTTATGAAGTAAATATGCATCAAAATAAAGTAAATATGCATCGAAACGATGAAAATGTTGATTGTAATGAAGTAAATATGCATCAAAATGTAGGAAATGTTGATCGTAATGAAGTAAATATGCATCGAATCGAAGAAAATGTTGATCGTAATGAAGTAAATATGCATCAAAATGAAGGAAATATGCATTGAATCGAAGGACATGTTGATCGTAGTGAAGTAAACATGCATCAAAGTGAAGTAAAAATACATCAAAACGAAGGAAATATTGATCGTAATGAAGTAAATATGCATCAAAATGAAGGAAATATGCATCGAAATGAAGTAAATATGCATCAAAATGAATTAAATATACATTGAAACGTAAGAAATATGCATCGAAATGAAGGAATATGCATCGAATCAAAGGAAATGTTGATCGTAATGAAGTAAATATGCACCAAAATGAAGGAAATATGCATAGAAATGGAGTAAATATGCATCAAAATGAAGTAAATATACATCGAAACAAAGGAAATATGCATCAAAATTAAGGAAATATGCATCGATTCTAAGGAAATATTGATCGTATAGAAATAAATATGCATCCAAATGAAGGAAATATGCATCGAAATGAAGGAAATTTTGATCGTAGTGAAGTAAATGTGCATCAAAATGAAGTAAATATGCATCAAAATGATGAAAATGTTGATCGTAACGAAGTAAATATGCATCAAAATGAAGTAAATATGCATCGAAATGAAAGAAATATGCATCGAAACGAAGGAAATGTTAATCGTAATGAGGTAAATATGCATCAAAATGAAGTAAATATGCATCGAAATGAAGGAAACATTGATCGTAATGAAGTAAATATGCATCAAAATGAAGGAAAGATGCATCAAAACGAAGGAAAGATTTATCGTAATGAAGTAAATATGCATCAAAATGAAGTAAATATGCATCAAAATGAAGTAAATATGCATCAAAATCAAGTAAATATACATCGAAACAAAGGAAATATTGATCGTAATGAAGTAAATATGCATCAAAATGAAGTAAATATGCATCGAATCGAAGGAAATGTAATTCATAATGAAGTAAATATACATCAAAATGAAGGAAATATGCATCGAAATAAAATAAATATGCATCAAAATGAAGTAATTATATACATCGAAACAAAGGAAATATGCATCGAAATAAAGAAAATATACATTGAATCGAAGGAAATGTTGATCGTAATGAAGTAAATATGCATCAAAGTGAAGACATGTTGATCGTAGTGAAGTAAATATGCATCAAAATAAAGTAAATATGCATCAAAACGAAGGAAATATTGATCGTAATGAAGTAAATATGCATCAAAATGAAGGAAATATGCATCGAAATGAAGGAAATGTTGATCGTTATGAAGTAAATATGCATCAAAATAAAGTAAATATGTATCGAATCGAAGAAAATGTTGATCGTAATGAAGTAAATATGCATCAAAATGTAGGAAATGTTGATCGTAATGAAGTAAATATGTATCGAATCGAAGAAAATGTTGATCGTAATGAAGTAAATATGCATCAAAATGAAGGAAATATGCATTGAATCGAAGGACATGTTGATCATAGTGAAGTAAACATGCATCAAAGTGAAGTAAAAATACATCAAAACGAATGAAATATTGATCGTAATGAAGTAAATATGCATCAAAATGAAGGAAATATGCATCGAAATGAAGTAAATATGCATCAAAATGAATTAAATATACATTGAAACGTAAGAAATATGCATCGAAATGAAGGAATATGCATCGAATCAAAGGAAATGTTGATCGTAATGAAGTAAATATGCACCAAAATGAAGGAAATATGCATAGAAATGGAGTAAATATGCATCAAAATGAAGTAAATATACATCGAAACAAAGGAAATATGCATCAAAATTAAGGAAATATGCATCGATTCTAAGGAAATATTGATCGTAATGAAATAAATATGCATCCAAATGAAGGAAATATGCATCGAAATGAAGGAAATTTTGATCGTAGTGAAGTAAATGTGCATCAAAATGAAGTAAATATGCATCAAAATGATGAAAATGTTGATCGTAACGAAGTAAATATGCATCAAAATGAAGTAAATATGCATCGAAATGAAAGAAATATGCATCGAAACGAAGGAAATGTTAATCGTAATGAGGTAAATATGCATCAAAATGAAGGAAATATGCATCGAAACGAAGGAAATATTGATCGTAACGAAGTAAATATGCATCAAAATGAAGAAAATATACATCATAATGAAGGAAAGTTTATCATAATGAAGTAAATATGCATCAAAATGAAGGAAATATGCATTGAAATGAAGTAAATATACATCAAAATAATGCTAATATACATTAAAACGGAGGAATTATGAAGCAAAATGAAGGAAATATGCATCGAATTGAAGGAAATATTGATCGTAATGAAGTAAATATGCATCAAAATGAAGTAAATATGCATCAAAACGAAAGAAATATGCATCGAAACGAAGGAAATGTTAATCGTAATGAGGTAAATATGCATCAAAATGAAGTAAATATACATCAAAATGAAGGAAATGTTGATAGTAATGAAGCAAATATGCATCAAAATGAAGGAAAGATGCATCAAAACGAAGGAACGGTTTATTGTAATGAAGTAAATATGCATCAAAATGAAGGAAATATGCATCGAAATGAAGTAAATATGCATCAAAATCAAGTAAATACACATCGAAATGAAGAAAATATGCATCGAAATGAAGGAAATATGCATTGAATCGAAGGAAATGTTTATCGTAATAAAGTAAATATGCATAAAAATAAAGGAAATATGAATCGAAACGAAGGAAATGTTGATCGTGGTGAAAGAAATATGCATCGAAATGAAGTAAATATGCATCAAAATGAAGTAAATATACATCGAAACGAAGGAAATATGCATCGAAATAAAGAAAATATGCATCGAAACGAAGGAAATATTGATCATAGTGAAGTAAATATGCGTCGAAACGATGGAAATGTTGATCTTAGTGAAGTAATTATGCAACAAAATTAAGTAAATATGCATCAAAATAAAATAAATATTCATCAAAATGAAAGAAATATGCATCGAAACAAAGTAAATGTAGATCGTAATGAGGTAAATATGCATCAAAATAAAGTAAATATGCATCAAAACGAAGGAAATATTGATCCTAATGAAGTAAATTTGCATCAAAATGAAGTAAATATGCATTGAAACGATGGAAATGTTGATCGCAGTGAAGTAAATATGCATCAAAAGAAAGTAAATATACTTCGAAACGATTGAAATATTGATCGTAAAAAAGTAATTATGCATCAAAATGAAGTAAATATGCTTCTAAACGATGGAAATATTGATCGTAATGAAGTAAATATGCATCAAAAGTAAATATGCATCGAAATGAAGGAAATATTGATCGTAATGAAGTAAATTTGAATTAAAATGAAAGAAATATGCTTCAAAATGAAGGAAATGTTGATCGTGGTGAAAGAAATATGCATCGAAATGAAGTAAATATGCATCAAAATGAAGTAAATATACATCAAAACGAAGGAAATATGCATCGAAATAAAGGAAATATGCATCGAAACGAAGGAAATGTTGATCGTAGTGAAGTAAATATGCATCGAAATGATTGAAATGTTGATCTTAATTAAGTAATTATGCAACAAAATGAAGTAAATATGCATCAAAATAAAGTAAATATTCATCGAAATGAAAGAAATATGCATCGAGACTAAGTAAATGTAGATCGTAATGAGGTAAATATGCATCAAAATGAAGTAAATATGCATCGAAACAAAGGAAATATTGATCGTAATGAAGTAAATATGCATCAAAATGAAGTAAATATGCATCGAATCGAAGGAAATGTAATTCATAATGAAGTAAATATACATCAAAATGAAGGAAATATGCATCGAAATAAAGTAAATATGCATCAAAATGAAGTAATTATATACATCGAAACAGAGGAAATATGCATCGAAATAATGAAAATATACATTGAATCGAAGGAAATGTTGATCGTAATGAAGTAAATATGCATCAAAGTGAAGACATGTTGATCGTAGTGAAGTAAATATGCATCAAAATAAAGTAAATATGCATCAAAACGAAGGAAATATTGATCGTAATGAAGTAAATATGCATCAAAATGAAGGAAATATGCATCGAAATGAAGGAAATATGCATCGAATCGAAGGAAATGTTGATCGTTATGAAGTAAATATGCATCAAAATAAAGTAAATATGCATCGAAACGATGAAAATGTTGATTGTAATGAAGTAAATATGCATCAAAATGTAGGAAATGTTGATCGTAATGAAGTAAATATGTATCGAATCGAAGAAAATGTTGATCGTAATGAAGTAAATATGCATCAAAATGAAGGAAATATGCATTGAATCGAAGGACATGTTGATCGTAGTGAAGTAAACATGTGATGAGAGTGGAAATTCATGTATTTTTGGGTCCAATTTGATACCTCTTTGAATGTTTATTTGTTATTATTTGCACAAATATTAATACTTTGAATTATTATTGACTGAATGGTGCTTGAGAGGTATTTTGGTGTGTTTTGATAGGAAAATGGATAACAATGCAAAATTGGGATGAAAGGTGAATTTGTGTAAAAACAGAGGACCATTTCTATAATTATTCTGTAATCATGTGGAGGTCCGAATCGGTCTTGTGATACTTGGTTGGAAAGCCACGAAAGAGAGGAACGCGTGAGCGCAAAAATCACCTCATTCAGAAGTCGGATGAGGAAGTTGTGATCAGAACGGTGAAGCCGCGCAGCTGCCGACGGATTTTCGAATTATTTTCGAAATTTTGGCCATTAAGAATACTTTGATGCATGTGACTAACTTCATGGAACAAGTTAAATGGTGGGCCTAACAAGGGATTGAAAAGTAATGCAAAGATTGTCAATTAAGTTGAGAAGTTTGACTCATGCCTCGTCAACACAATTAATTTGAGAAGTAATGCCATGCCATGAATTGATAATGCAAAGAGAGGTCAAATTTGTGGGTCCCAGCGATCAACACCAACTCTTCCATGTAGTGTCCGAATGTTACTGGGCTTATTTGTTTTTCTACTATGCCTTTCTCAAGCCCAGTTATCGTGGCCCAATACTGGCATCCAATACACGCTTCTCCATTATAAAAAGGAATTCGTTACCAAAGGGCGGCTCTCTGGCATCTCATACCTGCTTCTGAATAGAGCCAATACGATAACACCTATTCACGCCACACGCCCTCTCATCCTCTTCTTGCCCTCACTTTGTATCATCCACCCATCGGAGACGGAGATTTCGACGGAGATAAAGATTAAAGAGACGGAGTCCTCCAAAAGGGTTCTTTATTTTTAATTATTTATTTTTGTTATTTTAGCACAATGGTTAGGGTTTATTACATCTTTGTGATCTACCCCCGTAAATCAATGGGCTAAGCTTCTTTGTTGGTAATGTTAGGGCTTTATACAGTATTGACTATGTGATTTGATTTTGCCCAAGACTTGGATTTATTTTACTGCAGATTGTTTATTTCCTTATTGAAGAGGATATTTTGATACTTCATATTATTGTGTTTTAGAGTTTTGATTCCTTTAATTATTATTGACGGTATCACTGTTTGATAGTTAATAGGATTCTTTATTTCTTCATAATAATTGTTGTTTCCTGTGACAGTCTTAGGGGATTGACCTATAATACCTAAGAGTATTAGACAATCAATTTGGAATATTAATTACGTGGTAAAACATCATTATTAGGTAATTAATAAGGAGACAAAAAGGGTTAACAATCGCGTGCCTAGAAAGGGAAGTCTAGTGCTCTAGCCTTAATTGGAATTTAGCATGAAGTACCTATAGAGGGAGAGTGAGTTAATTTCTTATTGATCTTAGGATTTTCAGCTCATTATAAGTGTTAGATCCTACCCGATCAAGGTGATTTAACTAGGCTTAGTGATCCTCTTATAAACGTCTGCAGGTAATTAATTTGGGTCTAGATAAATTAGTCGCATAGTTAAACTGTTTGCCCGAGCATTACCAATTCTCCATTCTTGAATTCCAAATCATATTCTCTGCGTGATTTATTTTATTTGCATAATTAGTTTAATTATTTAATTTTGCTTTTATTAGTTAATTAATTATCTTTTCCAAAAACCCCCAGATTTGTCTTACATTGGAATTATCATATAGAATTACTTGTTAAATTTATAACTATCTTGTGGGAACGATATTTCACTTGGTCACGTGCACTACAATCGATCCCTTATACTTGAGGGTAAAAGAAAATAGCGATCAAGTTCTTGGCGCCGCTGCCGGGGATAGTTTATAGATTTAAATTTAATTCTATTGTGATTTATTTTCTTGTAGGACGTTAAACTTTACTTGCTTTATTTTATTTAATTTTATTTGTGATCCAAACAATTCTGATCTTTTGAGTGAGAGCAGGTGTATGATCACTAGGTCTAGTGGAGGAGCAATCGTACCATTAAACCTAGAGCTTGAAGCACTTGTTAGAGAGAACAGAAGAAAGAGAAAGCAGCCAGCCACACCTATTCCTAGTTCATATTCAGAGAGTTTTTATTCGTCGGAAGAAGAGGAAGTTGAAAGGCTTTCACAGAAATTTGAGGGAGTTGATTTAACTGAGGAGACTGAGACTAGGAAGATGGCTGATGATCAGCAAGCTCCGACGCCTATGCGAGATCAATACAAACTGAAGCACACTACGAATGCTGGGTTGAATGGACCTGCGATCACCGTAGAGAATTTTGAGCTACCTTTCGGACTGATCCGGATGGTAGAGAGGCAGCAGTTTGGTGGGACACCTTTGGAGAATCCTAGTGAGCATCTGCAGTTATTTGACGAGTATGCAAGAACGCAAAAGCACAGGAATGTTCCAGAGGATGCTATCAGGATGCGGCTTTTCCCATTCTCACTTACTGGGAAAGCCAATGAGTGGTACAATAACCTTCCTCAAGGATGTTGTACTGATTGGGAACAATTGGCAGACAGGTTTCTGAATAAATACTTTCCTCCATCCAAGAGTTTCTTGATAAAGAAAAGGATTACACAATTCAAACAAGGATCCTTGGAGAGTTTCTACGAGGCATGGGAGAGGTTCAAAGAGTTGTTGCGGAGCTGTCCTAAACATGGATTTTCAAAGGATACTTACTTAGGCTTCTTCTATCAAGGCTTAAGAAGAGACTCAAGAGTGTTGGTGGACGTGACAGCAGGTGGATCTATATTTAAGCAGTCTGCAGAGGCAGCTGAAGAGATATTTGAGGAGATGGCTGCAAACACTTATGATTGGCCAGCAGAAAGAGCAGATGGAGAGGTTTCTTTTGACAAAGTGGCAAAGGTTGAGATACAAGGCGGAAATAGTGAAGTGCCAGCTCTCCATGATCGACTCGATGAGTTGAATAATAAGATGGATCGCCTCACGAAAGGAAACAGAGAGGAGATAACTAAAGCTGGAGATGAGAAAGAATTTGAAGAGGCATATTATGCTATGTTCCAAGGAGGAGATAATAGAAATAGACAAAATTTCAGACCGAACAATCAGTTTGGGGGGAGGAATGACCAAGGTAACAATCGTCAGTATCAACAGGGTTGGAACCAAGAAAATTCGAACTTCAATAACCAGAGAAGGAGTGAAAATTTGTCTTATTCTAATCCTAACAGTGCAGTTGCACCACCTCCGGGATTTGAGCCAGCTCAGAAACCTGCCGAAGGAAAACCATCAATGGATGATAAGCTTGATTTGATGCTCAAGATGATGGTCACAAACAAAGAAACGGCTGAAGCAAGGTACAAGGAAGCAGAAAAGAAGCAGAAAGAAACAGATCTTGCTATCAGTCAGTTGAATGATGCGGTTGGTAAGTTGCAACAGCAAGGAAAATTTCCTGCACAGACTGAGTTGAATCCGAGAGAGCATCAGTGTCATGCTATTACTTTGAGAAGTGGTAAACAGTATGAAGGGCCTAGGCTGCCGGATACAGAATACAGAGAAAATTGGTCTGGGGAAACTAACAGGGACAGTCGTGCATACACGCACACATCCGAGTGGACGCCCAGCCAGAACCGTGTGAGCACACACGATGTCGTGCATGAAGAGTTGGCGCACGGCCAGGACCGTGCGAGAACGCACGACGCCATGCGCTGGGGTGTGACACACGACGACAGCCGTGCACCATCACCAACATACTTCTCCCACGGAACTGAAGACACGTCCAGGCTCTCGCACGACGGCAACCGTGCTATGCCGCCCGAATCGTGCACCACGTACGGTGGTTCGCACGACGTCGTGCGTGCAACGGGCAATATGCCGTATGATCCTAATTCGGCTCCAGTTGAGTATGTTCCTCACCATACTGATACAGTTGGTTTCCAAAGTGATATTGATCATCCAGTTGTGACTGAAAAGAAGTGGGAAAAAGCTAAAAGAGAAAAGAATAAAAAGGAAGAATTAGAGAGAAACAGTTTGGGTATTCCAAAAACAAAGTATCCCATTCCTTTTCCTACGGTGCAGTTGAAAAAGGGTCTTGATGAGAAATTTTAGAAATTTGTAGAGATATTCAAGAAGATCCATATCAACATTCCTTTTGCTGAAGCAATTGAGCAGATGCCTCACTATGCAAAGTTTCTTAAGGAAATCATGTCCAAGAAGCAGAGTATTGGGGATAAGGAAACAGTGAACTTAACTGAGGAATGTAGTGCGATCATCCAGAGGAAGTTGCCAGCCAAGCTAAAAGATCCGGGTAGTTTTACTATTCCTGTTCAGATTGGGAAGAACGCCACATGCAGAGCTTTGTGTGATTTGGGGGCGAGCATCAATCTGATGCCCCTAAATACATTCAAAAGTCTTGGTTTGGGGGAGGTGAGACCTAATTCGGTGACATTGCAGCTAGCTGATAGGTCTCTTACGCACCCTAGAGGAGTTATTGATGATGTACTTGTGAAGGTGGATAAGTTCATCTTCCCGGTTGATTTCTTGGTGCTTGATATGGAAGAGGATAACAATGTGCCTCTGATTTTGGGGAGACCATTCCTAGTCACTGCTAGAGCTCTGATTGATGTTGAAGATGGGAAGTTGAGGCTCAGAGTGGGAGATGATGAAGTAGTATTTTCTCTTGATAATGCATTGAAGTGGCCAGCTGAAAAAGCAAACTGCAAGTTCATTGATGTTGTTGATGAGATCATTGAGGAAAAATTGCCATTGATTCTGTCTACGGATCCATTAGAGACATGCATCAACAACAGTCTTTCTTTTCCTACTCTTGCAACTGATTTTTTATCTGATTATTCAGGTAATATTCTTGATGATGAATTTAATGGATATTTGAATGCTTTGAATGCTTGCAGGGAAGATAAAAGAGAGGTGTTCAAAATTGAAGGAGGAAAGTGGACACCACGATTCTTACCACTGGAGAAGGAGGAACCTGAACCTGAAGAGAAGAAGAAGGTGGAATTGAAGCCTTTACCGGATCATTTATCATATGTCTTTTTGGGAGAAAATCAAACATATCCGGTAATTGTATCATCTGCCTTAACTGAACTTGAACTTGATAAACTGCTTAGAGTCCTTAGGGAGCATAAGTCCGCCATAGGATGGTCTTTGGAAGATTTGAAAGGTATAAGTCCATCTGTTTGCATGCATAGGATTAGGTTAGAAGATGAAAAGAAAACCTCTGTGCAATATCAGAGGCGTTTAAATCCTGCGATGCAAGAAGTGGTTAGGAAAGAGGTACTTAAGTGGTTGAAGTCTGATATTATTTATGCTGTTAGTGATAGCCCTTATGTGAGTCCGTTGCATGTGGTATCTAAGAAGGGGGGCATGACTATAGTACAATCTGAGAATGGAGAGACTTTGGCTACTAGGATACCTACAGGTTGGCGTGTTTGTGTTGATTATAGGAAGCTAAATGAAAACACACGCAAAGACCATTTTCCTTTCCCTTTCATGGATCAGATGCTTGATAGGCTTGCGGGGTATGAGTTTTATTGTTTCTTAGATGGGTACTCTGGTTATAATCAGATAATGATTGCACCGGAGGATCAAGATAAGACTACCTTTACTTGCCCATATGGTACTTTTGCATTTAGGAAGCTTCCTTTTGGTTTGTGCAATGCTCCTGCTACTTTTCAGAGATGCATGATGTATATTTTTGAGGGTTTGATTGAAAGAATTATGGAAGTATTCATGGATGATTTTTCTGTTTTTGGATCTTCTTTTGATTCTTGTCTTATTAACCTTACTGTTGTTTTGGAGAGATGCCAAGAGTCTAACCTTGTTCTGAATTGGGAGAAATGCCATTTCATGGTAAGAGAAGGTATAGTACTTGGGCATCATGTGTCTTCTAAGGGGCTGCAGGTTGATCGAGCAAAGGTGGTAGCCATTGAGAAACTTCCGCCACCGATTAATGAGAAAGGGGTTAGATCTTTCCTTGGCCATGCGGGTTTCTACCGCAGATTTATCAAGGATTTCTCTAAATATTCTAAACCCTTGTCTCATTTGCTTGAGAAAGATGTACCTTTTGACTTTGATGATACTTGCTTACATGCTTTTCAGGTACTTAAAGAGGCTTTGATAACTGCTCCAATTCTGATCACTCCGGATTGGAAGCAGCCTTTTGTGTTGATGTGTGATGCTAGTGACATGGCATTGGGGGTTGTGCTTGGACAGATTAGGGAAAAGAGATTCAGACCTATTTACTATGCCAGCAAGACCTTTGATGCAGCTCAGAGGAATTACACAGTAATAGAGAATGAGTTTCTTGCAGTGGTGTATGCCTTTGATAAGTTCCGCCCGTATCTAGTGGGCATGAAGACAGTGGTGTATACGGATCACTCAGCTATCCGCTATTTGATGGAAAAGAAGGATGCAAAGCCAAGAATAATCAGATGGATCTTACTTCTCCAAGAGTTTGATATTGAGATTAAAGATAAGAAGGGGAGTGAGAATGTGGTAGCTGATCATCTCTCTAGACTTGAGTCGCGGGATCATTGTGATGAGAAGTATGAATTCATTAAGGAGGTCTTTCCTGATGAAGACATACTTGTGGTTGATTGCTTCGAGTTAGAAGAGATGGTAAAGAAGCCTCCAGCACCATGGTATGCAGATATAGTCAACTTTTTGGCTAGTGGAGGTCAAATAAAGCCTTACAAGCTGACTGAGTATCATTATAAGAAGTTCTTTGTTGAGGTCAAGAAATACATATGGGATGATCCAATTCTCTACAAGCTATGTCCGGATAACATCATACGCCGGTGTATTCCTGAGGAAGATTGGGAGAGCGTCTTGAGTATGTGCCATGATGGACCAAATGGGGGTCACTTTGCAGCGGAAAAGACTGCAGCACGAGTTCTTCAATCAGGTTTTACTTGGCCTTCTTTATTTAAGTGCTGTAGATTTTACGTAGAGAATTGCGATAGATGCCAGCGGATGGGGGGCATATCAAAAAGAGATGAAATGCCCTTGAAGAATGTGTATGAGGTGGAGCTCTTTGATGTGTGGGGCATAGATTTTATGGGTCCATTTCCTTCATCAAATGGATTTTTATATATCTTGCTTGCTGTTGATTATGTCTCAAAGTGGGTGGAAGCAATTCCAACCAAGTTGAGTGATGCAAGAACGGTCATTGCGTTCTTGAGGAAGCACATATTTTCACGTTTTGGAGTGCCGAGAATTCTCATTAGTGATGGGGGAACTCATTTTCTCAATAAGCTAATGGAGAATCTTCTCAAGTCTTATGGAGTGAAACATAGAGTATCCACACCCTATCATCCGCAGACGAATGGGCAAGCTGAAGTGTCCAATCGTCAAATCAAGCAGATTCTGGAGAAAACTGTCAGTACTAGTCGCAAGGATTGGGCTAGTAAGTTGGATGATGCATTGTGGGCATTCAGAACTGCTTACAAGACTGTTTTGGGGATGTCACCGTTCCAATTAGTTTATGGAAAATCTTGCCACCTTCCGGTGGAAATTCAACACAAATCTTTTTGGGCGGTGAAGAAGATTAACCTTGATCTTGAAGCAGCGGGTAGTAGTCGCCTTCTACAGTTGAATGAGCTTGAAGAGTTTAGAGAAAATGCGTATGAAAATTCCTGCATCTATAAAGAAAGGACCAAGAGATGGCATGATGCAAAACTTCGAAGTAAGAATTTTCAAGTGGGAGATTTTGTACTCTTATTTAATTCTCGTTTGAGAATTTTTGCAGGTAAGCTTAAATCAAAGTGGATGGGTCCATATGAGATTAGTCGAGTTTATGAAAGTGGCATGGTTGAACTCATGAAGAACGATGGAGCTCTCTTCACGGTTAATGGACATCGCTTAAAGCATTATCATCATCACGGTGAAGTAGAGGTTCTGTTTGTTGATCTCTTGACTTGATTTACACTGCATTCCGTCGAGCTCTTCGACGTTAAACAAGAGCGCTTGGTGGGAGGCAACCCACCATTTTATTATTTTGTTTATTTGTTTGTCTTGTGCTAGGTGAATTATACTCAAGGGGCGTACTTACAGTTAAGGTAATAACATCCTTTTAAACTTAGATTCAACTGATGTTTTCATCTAAGTTTGGGGGGGTGTGATGTTCTTTCCCTTGTTCCATCCGCACCCAGGTATGTTTACTCTGCATTGTTTCGTGTCTGTGTACTTGGAAGTTGATTTTTTTTAGAATTTTCGAATTTTATTCGATCTTTCGAATTTTTTTGCGACTATCCAGGTGTCTTGTGTCTTTTTTTATTTATTTTTGGGTGTCCCGTGATTTTCTGTCGTTGATTTTTGTCTCTTCGATTTTTTTTATCTCTTCTATGATGATGGTTTGTGTTGAGCTTTTATGATTGAGAAGGTATTAAAGGTGAGGAAGTGAACTTGCAAAATTTGAAGAAGATTGAAATCAGGTTACTTCGTTCCTTATTCTAAAATTTCTGTGAGTTTTGAATTCTTATAAGTGAGGAGCATGAGTTTTAATTTCTATGATCTGAATTTCATGGGGATCTTTGAGTTGTTATTTTTCATGCCTATGCTAAGATGTTGATTATGATTAATAAGGGAAACATGCTTTAATTCTTAAGTACTTGAAGTTCTTGATGTGCTTGTTATGATGTATGCGTAGCCTTGAATAGTGCTCGTTCATTCTATGAAAAAGCCAAGTGAGATTTGAGCCTTTAAATCATGATACATCGACGCATGATATTTTTATTTCTTGAGCGTATCGTTCTTGTGCGTGTATTCTAGAACTTGTCTTGAGTCTCCTTGAATATTCGAGAATAGTATAGTGGATTATGAAAATGATAATAGGCCATCTTTGATTTTTAGCCCATCTTTTCCCTATACTTTACCTGAATTCATTAAATCCTTAGTCAACCCATTGAGCCTTGAAAAATCCATTATTTGAATAACCCTTTGAGCTTAATCAGTATTTGATTTTTTTTCTTGTGTTACTTGGATCGATTGAGTAATTGTTGAAGTGGTTAGAAGAAAAATGTGTACATCTTGGAGTTGAAAAGAAAAATAAAAGGGAGAAAAAGAAAGAAAAGAGGTAGTGCCCGAAATCGGTACCTTAAGAAAAAATAAAGTGAGAGAAAAAAATATATTTGTGGGGTAGTGCACATACCCTTGATGCTGAAAGAAAAGAGGAAAATTAATCTCTCATTATTGTGGTTGAAGAAAGAATTGAATAATTTGGAGTTGAGGAGGTTGTGATTGAAAAGAAAGTGATGAGGAAGAATGAAAGATCGTGATAGATGGCCACTTGATTGATCCGAGTTTGTGTCATTTATCCATATTTATCCTACCTTGTCCAAAGAACCTACGTTACAACCAAATAAAAAGACCTTTTTGATTCATGATTTGCTAGCTACAAGTAAAAGGAGAGTTGAGACAATAGTCAAGCTTATGGTTACGCATGCACTTGAATTGAATTTGAGAGCAAAAATATATTTAACCCAAAGCGGTGTACACTTTATACACCATGAGCGTGAGAGTTATATTATATATATATCCTGTGAGCATAGGTGGATTGAGCATTTGAATTGGTGAAGTAATTATCTTAACTTGCATGTTTCGAATAAATTAATGCTTTTGAATTTGAAGTTATGTGAACCAAGTTGAGATTGATTACATCTTTTGAAGGTTTAGTTTGATCGTTACTTTAGAACATGACTTTCCATCTCATTATTTCTCTTGGTTTGTCGTTTCGTTGTTCGGGGACGAACAACACTTTAAGTTTGGGGGGTTTGATGAGAGTGGAAATTCATGTATTTTTGGGTCCAATTTGATACCTCTTTGAATGTTTATTTGTTATTATTTGCACAAATATTAATACTTTGAATTATTATTGACTGAATGGTGCTTGAGAGGTATTTTGGTGTGTTTTGATAGGAAAATGGATAACAATGCAAAGTTGGGATGAAAGGTGAATTTGTGTAAAAACATAGGACCATTTCTATAATTATTCTGTAATCATGTGGAGGTCCGAATCGGTCTTGTGATACTTGGTTGGAAAGCCACGAAAGAGAGGAACGCGTGAGCGCAAAAATCACCTCATTCAGAAGTCGGATGAGGAAGTTGTGATCAGAACGGTGAAGCCGCGCAGCTGCCGACGGATTTTCGAATTATTTTCGAAATTTTGGCCATTAAGAATACTTTGATGCCATGTGACTAACTTCATGGAACAAGTTAAATGGTGGGCCCAACAAGGGATTGAAAAGTAATGCAAAGATTGTCAATTAAGTTGAGAAGTTTGACTCATGCCTCGTCAACACAATTAATTTGAGAAGTAATGCCATGCCATGAATTGATAATGCAAAGAGAGGTCAAATTTGTGGGTCCCAGCGATCAACACCAACTCTTCCATGTAGTGTCCGAATGTTACTGGGCTTATTTGTTTTTCTACTATGCCTTTCTCAAGCCCAGTTATCGTGGCCCAATACTGGCATCCAATACACGCTTCTCCATTATAAAAAGGAATTCGTTACCAAAGGGCGGCTCTCTGGCATCTCATACCTGCTTCTGAACAGAGCCAATACGATAACACCTATTCACGCCACACGCCCTCTCATCCTCTTCTTGCCCTCACTTTGTATCATCCACCCATCGGAGACGGAGATTTCGACGGAGATAAAGATTAAAGAGACGGAGTCCTCCAAAAGGGTTCTTTATTTTTAATTATTTATTTTTGTTATTTTAGCACAATGGTTAGGGTTTATTACATCTTTGTGATCTACCCCCGTAAATCAATTGGCTAAGCTTCTTTGTTGGTAATGTTAGGGCTTTATACAGTATTGACTATGTGATTTGATTTTGCCCAAGACTTGGATTTATTTTACTGCAGATTGTTTATTTCCTTATTGAAGAGGATATTTTGATACTTCATATTATTGTGTTTTAGAGTTTTGATTCCTTTAATTATTATTGACGGTATCACTGATTGATAGTTAATAGGATTCTTTATTTCTTCATAATAATTGTTGTTTCCTGTGACAGTCTTAGGGGATTGACCTATAATACCTAAGAGTGTTAGACAATCAATTTGGAATATTAATTACGTGGTAAAACATCATTATTAGGTAATTAATAAGGAGACAAAAAGGGTTAACAATCGCGTACCTAGAAAGGGAAGTCTAGTGCTCTAGCCTTAATTGGAATTTAGCATGAAGTACCTATAGAGGGAGAGGGAGTTAATTTCTTATTGATCTTAGGATTTTCAGCTCATTATAAGTGTTAGATCCTACCCGATCAAGGTGATTTAACTAGGCTTAGTGATCCTCTTATAAACGTCTGCAGGTAATTAATTTGGGTCTTGATAAATTAGTCGCATAGTTAAACTGTTTGCCCGAGCATTACCAATTCTCCATTCTTGAATTCCAAATCATATTCTCTGCGTGATTTATTTTATTTGCATAATTAGTTTAATTATTTAATTTTGCTTTTATTAGTTAATTAATTATCTTTTCCAAAAACCCCCAGATTTGTCTTACATTGGAATTATCATATAGAATTACTTGTTAAATTTATAACTATCTTGTGGGAACGATATTTCACTTGGTCACGTGCACTACAATCGATCCCTTATACTTGAGGGTAAAAGAAAATAGCGATCAAGTTCTTGGCGATGCATCAAAGTGAAGTAAAAATACATCAAAACGAATGAAATATTGATCGTAATGAAGTAAATATGCATCAAAATGAAGGAAATATGCATCGAAATGAAGTAAATATGCATCAAAATGAATTAAATATACATTGAAACGTAAGAAATATGCATCGAAATGAAGGAATATGCATCGAATCAAAGGAAATGTTGATCGTAATGAAGTAAATATGCACCAAAATGAAGGAAATATGCATAGAAATGGAGTAAATATGCATCAAAATGAAGTAAATATACATCGAAACAAAGGAAATATGCATCAAAATTAAGGAAATATGCATCGATTCTAAGGAAATATTGATCGTAATGAAATAAATATGCATCCAAATGAAGGAAATATGCATCGAAATGAAGGAAATTTTGATCGTAGTGAAGTAAATGTGCATCAAAATGAAGTAAATATGCATCAAAATGATGAAAATGTTGATCGTAACGAAGCAAATATGCATCAAAATGAAGTAAATATGCATCGAAATGAAAGAAATATGCATCGAAATGAAGGAAATGTTAATCTTAATGAGGTAAATATGCATCAAAATGAAGTAAATATGCATCAAAATGAAGGAAACATTGATCGTAATGAAGTAAATATGCATCAAAATGAAGGAAAGATGCATCAAAACGAAGGAAAGATTTATCGTAATGAAGTAAATATGCATCAAAATGAAGTAAATATGCATCAAAATGAAGTAAATATGCATAAAATCAAGTAAATATACATCAAAACGAAGGAAATATGCATCGAAATGATGGAAATATGCATTATGTCGAAGGAAATATTGATCGTAATGAAGTAAATATGCATAAAAATAAAGGAAATATGCATAAAAATAAAAGAAATATGCTTCAAAACGAAGGAAATGTTGAACGTGGTGAAGGAAATATGCATCGAAATGAAGTAAATATGCATCAAAATGAAGTAAATATACATCGAAACGAAGGAAATATGCATCGAAATAAAGGGAATATGCATTAAAACGAAGGAAATGTTGATCGTAGTGAAGTATATATGCATAGAAACAATGGAAATGTTGATCTTAATGAAGTAATTATGCAACAAAATGAAGTAAATATGCATCAAAATGAAGTAAATATTCATCGAAATGAAAGAAATATGCATCGAAACTAAGTAAATGTAGATCGTAATGAGTAAATATTCATCAAAATGAAGTAAAATGCATCGAAACGAAGGAAATATTGATCGCAATGAAGTAAATATGCATCAAAATGTAGTAAATATGCATCAAAACGAAGGAAATATTGATCGTAGTGAAGTAAATATGCATCAACATGAAGTAAATATACTTTGAAACAATGTAAATGTAGATCGTAAAAAAGTAATTATGCATCAAAATGAAGTAAATATGCTTCTAAACGATGGAAATGTTGTTCGTAATGAAGTAAATATGCATCAATAGTAAATATGTCACGCCCCAACCCGCAGGCAGAACACGACAACCGCCACGTTAACCATAAATTTCGCGAAATGGGTGCACTCCACTCCACAAAGTTTATAGAAAACGTAAGGCTTGCTATCAAGTACCTGTAGAATTGAACAACTGATAACTACGGGTACAACCCGAGGACATCATTACATAAAGTATCAACAAGGATTTACAAAGGTACAAAATACCACGATGTAACTTAGTTTGAAGAAAATATACATGAGCGATATAACATCGCGAAAGTACAAAAAGAACATCAAGGGGGATCACAAAATATAAAATATACAATCTCGCCAATGGATCCGTCAATTTACATAAAAGAGAAAGTACCCAAAACCCCGATCGAATGATGAGCAAACGATAGGCAAACCTCCAACCAAAACGATATCAATAGCCTGAAAAGGAAGGAAATGATGGGGGTGAGCAAAACCACTAGCTCAGTGAGGTGATAAGCCGGTCACCCCAACCCTTATACGAAGCATGTACTCCCACTCGCGGTTCATAACATAAAATCCAATATTTCGTTCCACATCAATGATTATGTTTACTTAATATACAACTTAACAAAAATACAACCTATGAATGCATTTACAAATACACAATTAGTTCAAACAAGATGTTATCACATAAAAGACGCCTGGGTAGCCAATATCCTCCTCAAACTGATCTCTCCGTCGAGAGTCAGTCCGAGCCCGTCACCGTTACTCTAGATAAAATGCACATTAATGTTCTTTCTCAACATGCCAAAATGCTAAAGTTCACAATTCAATATCGATGTGAATACTTGAAATGAAAATATATAAACATATATGACATGCATGTCCACACCGGTGACGTTGGCTGAGCCTACAATAGACTGATTCATCTAACGATCACCTTCCAAAGTATGAGTATTTGGCAAATGGACAGGTGCCCCGTTTGATCTAACTCACCCGGGTTTGCCAAGCCACGGGCGACTCGATTGTCACTCTAACTCACCCGAACCGCGATAATTCGGGCTACTTAATCAATGTCGCTCCAACTCACCCGAACCGTGACCAATTCAGGCTACTTAACCTTGGTACCAGGTATACATATGCATATGCATCATAAGATAAATAACAATTCAAGTCATAGTCTTAATTGGCACACAAGTCACAAGAATAACCAGAAATCAATCTGCAAATAATTCGCAATAAAGGCTATCAGATATCGAGCCGGCAAGGCTCTTCAACATAAGTTAAAATCAACAATACCCATATGAAATAATATAAGATAATCAATAGACCAACTTAGGCCAATCAGGCTCTAACTAGAACAATCGAGCCAATCATACTCTTTACCACATAACACATCACCAAAATAATTTTGTTATCAATTAACTAAAAATAAAATGAATGCAAATTTAACGAGGGTCCACACTTCCCACAAGAGAAGGCGTTCCCGAATTATCAACTCACAAGGAAGTGATTAACTCTCTCCGGAGTCTGAAGTAGGTCCTTTGCCCTTCGTCGATGGTTCTTTACCTAGAAAGGAGATGAGCAATTAAAGACAACTCAAATATAACTAACTATTAGCAGTAACATCGTCTTTCATTGTCAAAATAAATCTTAATCGAGCTTGAGCGAGTCGATATTAAATAAGAACAGCCCGTATCTCCTCAACATCATCTCCCAATCTCACATAACCCGTTTCAGATCATTTCTTAAACAAAACGATAGGAAGTAAATTTGAATTCGACATAACTATTCTGAAATTTTCCAGCTAGCGGCAGTTTACAAGAAAAATCATAACTAATTGTAGAAAAATCGAATCACGGTGTTTCAAGTGGTTACAGAAAGCTAACACGTTCAGCTACATAAGAAATTGAGTTTGTAAACTTCTGAGGTCAGTAGCTATGTCAAAATCAGTTCGAACAGCAGCTGCGAATTACCTAGCAGCAGTTTACGAGAAAAATCATAAATAATTGTAGAAAAATCGGATGGAGTCGTTTCAGGTGGCTACGGAAAGCTAACGAGTTCAGCTACGTATAGAAATTGAGTTTACAAATTTCAGAGATCAATAGCTATATCGAAAGTAGTTCGAACAGTAGCTACGAATTTCCTCATATAAGGAAGAAAACCCAACAAAATCACAAAATCTTGGAGAAAGGAAGCTTAATTAACCTATTACTTACCTCAAAACAACTTAGAAACCACCTAGGATGAGGGTTGTAAGGGAGAATTTGATCAACAAGGGTTTCTCCTCTTCACTCTCTTCTTTCCCCTCTTTTGTTCTTCTCACTTTTCTTCTCCCGTACTCTTCTTTCTTTCTTTTCTCTTTTTTTTTTTATGTGTTGAGGCTATTAGAATGGGCTGGGCTTATTTCCATGTTATGCCATTTAAGTGGGCTGGACTTGGGCCAAATAAATAAATAAATAGGTTTTGGGCTCTAAAAACAAATCTAGGTCAACTTGGGCCAAAAATAAATAAATAGGTTTTGGGCTTTAAAAACAAATCTAGGTCAACTTGGGCCAAAAATAAATAAATAGGTTTTGGGCTTTAAAAACAAATCTAGGTCAACTTGGGCCAAAAATAAATAAATAGGTTTTGGGCTTTCTAAAAAAAATAATCTAGTTAGGCTAAGATATTATAAAGTATCCCCTCCTCTAAAAAGTTTCGTCCTCGAAACGTAAACGTACCTAGAAATGAAAAGATATGTGGATGTTGTTGACGCATGACTAACTCTGGTTCCCACGTTTCTTCTTCAATTCGATCACTTCTCCATAGAACTCTCACCATAGGAATAGATTTATTACGAAGCATTTTCTCTCGGCGATCTACAATTTGAACAGGTTGTACTTCGTACGATAGATTCTCCTTTAATACAACTGGGGGATATTCGAGCACGTGCGAAGGATCGGGTTCATATTTTCTAAGCATAGAGACATGGAAAACATCGTGAATCTTTGACAATTCGGATGGTAGCTCAAGTCGATACGCGACACGACCAATCCTTGCACGATCGTAAACGGGCCAATATACCTTGGACTTAACTTTCCTCGACGGCGAAATCGTAACACGCCCTTCCACGGAGAAACTTTTAAAAAAATTTATCTCCTTCATTAAACTCCAAATCGCGCCTCCTATTATCTGCGTAGCTTTTTTGTCGATCTTGCGCTGCCTTAAGTCTGTCTCGAATAAGTTGTATTTTTTCCTTCGCATCTTCGATAAGCTCTACTTGTTCGATTTGTCTCTCGCCAACCTCATCCCAAAAGAGCGGTGTTCGACACTTTCGGCCATACAGAGCTTCGTACGGGGGTATTCCAATGCTTGAATGATAACTGTTGTTATAAGCGAACTCCACCAAAGTCACGTACTTATCCCAGCTACCTCCTAAATTCAACACCACTGCACGTAACATGTCTTCTAGTGTCTGTATAGTTCTCTCTGACTGTCCATCAGTCTGTGGATGAAGCGAGGTACTGAATAGTAATTTTGTACCTAGCGCTTTCTGCAGACTAGGCCAAAAACGGGAAGTGAATCTTGGATCACGATCAGATATGATTGACACTGGTACTCCGTGCAATCTCACGATCTCATCGACATATAACTTGGCAAGTTTCTCTAAAGATTCGTTGGTATGCACTGTAAGGAAATGTGCCGATTTCGTCAGACGATCGACAATGACCCAGATTGAGTCATGACCCTTTTGGGTTCGAGGTAACCCGGAAACAAAATCCATCGTGATGTTCTCCCATTTCCACTCAGGAATAGGTAGTGGTTGAAGCATGCCGGCTGGTTTTTAGTGTTCAGCTTTAATCTGTTGGCATGATAAGCACTTTGATACAAATTCAGCAATGTCCCGTTTCATACCTGGCCACCAATAATGCTCCCGAAGTGTTCTGTACATTTTGGTACTACCAGGATGCATAGCATAGGCTGAAGAATGGGCTTCCTCAAGAATAGCTCTACGAACATCAAGTTCTGATGGAACACAAACACGATTTTTAAAAGTAAGGAGTCCGTCATCCCGAATTTGAAATTATGTTTCTTTTCCTTGATTTAGCTTCGCCATCTTCTGTTGTAAATGAACATCGTGTGATTGTCTTTCTCGAATTTGCTCGAACAAGGTAGGTCTAACCTCGAATTTGGCGATTAAAGCGGAATCATTAGACTTTTCACAATCGAGCGAAATGTGTAAAGATTTAAATTGCTCCAACATAGGAAGATAAAAAGATTGAATCGAAGCAAGTGAGGTAGAAGACTTTCTACTCAGAGCATCTGCAACAACGTTCGCCTTGCCAGGATGATAATCGATGACTAAGTCATAGTCACTAATCAACTCCATCCATCGCCTTTGCCTGAGGTTGAGCTCCTTTTGTGTGGTGATATACTTTAAGCTCTTGTGATCAGTGAAAACCCGACAAGTGGCACCATACAGATAATGTCTCCAGATCTTCAATGCAAAGACGATTGCAGCCAACTCTAAATCGTGTGTAGGATAATTTTCTTCGTTCTTCTTCAATTGCCTTGAAGCGTAGGCAATAACCTTTCCTTCTTGCATGAGAACACATCCTAATCCTTGTCTCGAGGCGTCGCTATAAATGGTAAATTCTCCAATCGCTGGGTCTGGCAAAGCAAGAATAGGAGCTGAAACAAGTCGTCTTTTCAATTTTTGAAATGCTTCCTCGCATTCTTCACTCCATTCAAATTTTACCCCTTTTCGAGTCAATTTAGTCAAAGATGAAGCCAACAACGAAAAGTCTTTGACAAACCGTCGATAATATCCAGCTAATCCCAGAAAACTACGAATCTCTGTCACATTCTTTGGACGCTCCCAATCTAGTATAGCTTGAATCTTCACTGGATCGACGTAGATTCCTTCTTTAGAAATGTGATGACCCAAAAAGCTTACCTCACGAAGCCAAAATTCACACTTCGAAAATTTAGCATAAAGCTGATTTTCTCTAAGAATGTTTAGAGCAATTCTTAGATGATGAGAATGCTCGTCATCTGATTTAGAATAAATAAGAATGTCATCAATGAAAATGATGACAAACATATCTAAATACGGCCGAAAGACACAATTCATAAGATCCATAAAAGCTGCAGGAGCATTTGTGAGTCCAAAAGGCATAACATAGAATTCAAAATGACCGTATCTGGTTCGAAAAGCAGACTTAGGGATATCAGATTCCCTAATCTTGAGTTGGTGATAACCAGACCGCAAATCAATTTTTGAGAACACAGTTGCTCCTTGCAATTGATCAAATAGATCATCGATTCTTGGAAGAGGATATTTGTTCTTGATTGTCACCTTGTTCAATTGACGGTAGTCGACACATAGGCGAAATGATCCATCTTTCTTCTTGACAAAAAGAACTGGAGCACCCCAAGGAGATGTGCTAGGTCGTATGAATCCCTTCTCCAATAATTCTCCAAGTTGTTTCTGGAGTTCCTTGAGCTCAGCTGGCGACATTCAATATGGAGTAATCGATATAGGTGTGATTCCAGGAAGTACGTCAATGGAAAAATCGATCTCTCGATTCGGAGGCTGTCCTGGTAAGTCTTCGGGAAAGACATCAGGAAATTCATTAGCGATCGGGATGTCATCTAGTTTAGTCTCAGAAAGAGAATTATCGACGACAAATGCCAAGAATGCCTCACAACCCTTACGTATTAATTTATGCGCAATCAACATTGAAATAAAAGAAAGGGATCTCGTTTGAAGTTCACCTTCAAAAACAAGTTCTGAGAATCCTGGTCTATGAAAAATAACAAGCTTCTCGTGGCAGTCGAGAATTGCATGATGAGAAGAAAGCCAATCCATGCCAAGAATAACATCGAGATCAATCAAAGGCAATGGTATCAATTCAGCCTCTAGAATGACATCTTTGATCTTCAATGGAAAACCAAGAAACACCGAATCACGAATTAGACGCTCTCCAAGAGGGGTATGAACTATGATTTCAGGTGACAAATGAGAGATAGGATAATCTAAGATCGCAGCAAGATCATCCCGAATATAAGATCTATCAGAACCTGGGTCAAATAAAGTGTAGACCTGATGGTCTCCCACAAACACATGGCCTAAAGAAGCAATATTAGGTGAGATTGTGATTTAAAAATTCGGAAAGATAAAATTTCTTACGAATGTTTTATTTGTAATCAAGTGGCATAACAAGGCGGGGTTAGATCTAACATGTGAAAATACTCGGATTATAAATTACCTGTCACAACCTTCGGATCTGAGCGAGCCTCTTCCTGGGAAATATGAAATACTCTAGTTTGATTCCTTCCTTGCATAGGTGATCGAGTACTAGGGCCTCTTGAGGCATCAGGCACTTTGGTAGCTGCAGATCGAGTATCTCTGGGTGTAGAATATGTTAGTCTACCACGAGGCTGACCAGAACTCTGACTACTCGCTCCCATAAGTTGAGGACAAGAACTTCGCATATGGCCCGGCTGTCGACACTGAAAACATACTTGAGGAGCCTTACAAGGGCCGTCATGATACTTTAAGCAATTCTGGAACTTGCGATTTTCACCAACCGATCCCGAGACATTGCTCCCGCCTCTACTAAACTGCTCCCGAGGTTGAGGAAAACTAATAGACACTGAACTTGGTGCGCCACGTGAAGATCCCACACCCCTATACACCTTCGATGCATTTCCTGGAAATGCGCTCCCTTGCCTTTTCTTTTGAGATCGTTCTGCAAGCTTATATCTCGCCTGAACTAAACTTTCTACCCTCAGGGCTTCTTCTACAAGCTCGTCAAGACTTTCGTACTTGTCTCCGGACTTGATGCGATCTGGAATATTTAGATTAAGACCATCTTCAAATCTCTTGCATAAGTCTCTCGTCGTATATGACTCAGGAGCGAATTCTCACAATTTCAGAAATTTGCTTTCATACTCCACAACCGACATAGTGCCTTGAAAGAGGTTGAAGAACTCCTTTCTCTTCTGATCCTTGATGTACTGAGAGAAGTGTCGATCTTTGAATCGTTCCACAAAGATAGCCCACGTAATAGTAACCGAAGATGTCTCTTTTAGATTCTGCCACCATCGTCGTGCGTCTGGGCCTAACAGCTTGGTCGCAATGACCACACGATAACATTCTTCAATCATCAAAGTGTCAAAGGTCTCTGTAATCTCCTTTAACCATGCCCCCGCTTTAGAAGCATCTCTTGTACCGTCAAATCTTGAAGTCCCCATGTTTTCAACTGCTTTCACGAAATCAGGTATAAAAAGTGCACCTCGAGAAGTAGTACCTGCTAAAGCCATTTCTGGAGTAGAAACTGGTACATGAGATGTAGGTTGAATTGGTTCATTAGCACGAAGAACATCCTCAGTGACAGTTGTAGTGGTAGGAGCAGTCGTAGGTGGTGGAACACCATGTACTCGAATGTGATCATAATACAACTGGTACTGCTCTGGGGTCATCATGTGCTCAACACGCAACTGGGCCCGTGGTTGCTCTACCTGGGTAACCGGCACCCTATGATCAGAATTGATAGGGTCCGTAAATGTCGGATGAACGGCATGATCAGAAGAAACATGTCCTCGAGGTCCACGAGGAACAGAAGAGAGTAGAGGACTCGGAGGATCACGAGGAACGTGTCCTCGACCTCGACCTCGACGACGAACTGGAGGTGCCATAATGACTGAAAGAAAGAAGGGAAAGAAAATGCAAGGTCAACATTAAGGTAATACGATACCTTAGGATGACATAGAAATAAAATTGGATCCATTAGCTCGACTCAAAAAGAATGAGAATCATATAACCAGGCTCTGATACCAAGAAAGTTGTCACGCCCCAACCCGCAGGCAGAACACGACAACCGCCACGTTAACCATAAATTTCGCGAAATGGGTGCACTCCACTCCACAAAGTTTATAGAAAACGTAAGGCTTGCTATCAAGTACCTGTAGAATTGAACAACTGATAACTACGGGTACAACCCGAGGACATCATTACATAAAGTATCAACAAGGATTTACAAAGGTACAAAATACCACGATGTAACTTAGTTTGAAGAAAATATACATGAGCGATATAACATCGCGAAAGTACAAAAAGAACATCAAGGGGGATCACAAAATATAAAATATACAATCTCGCCAATGGATCCGTCAATTTACATAAAAGAGAAAGTACCCAAAACCCCGATCGAATGATGAGCAAACGATAGGCAAACCTCCAACCAAAACGATATCAATAGCCTGAAAAGGAAGGAAATGATGGGGGTGAGCAAAACCACTAGCTCAGTGAGGTGATAAGCCGGTCACCCCAACCCTTATACGAAGCATGTACTCCCACTCGCGGTTCATAACATAAAATCCAATATTTCGTTCCACATCAATGATTATGTTTACTTAATATACAACTTAACAAAAATACAACCTATGAATGCATTTACAAATACACAATTAGTTCAAACAAGATGTTATCACATAAAAGACGCCTGGGTAGCCAATATCCTCCTCAAACTGATCTCTCCGTCGAGAGTCAGTCCGAGCCCGTCACCGTTACTCTAGATAAAATGCACATTAATGTTCTTTCTCAACATGCCAAAATGCTAAAGTTCACAATTCAATATCGATGTGAATACTTGAAATGAAAATATATAAACATATATGACATGCATGTCCACACCGGTGACGTTGGCTGAGCCTACAATAGACTGATTCATCTAACGATCACCTTCCAAAGTATGAGTATTTGGCAAATGGACAGGTGCCCCGTTAGATCTAACTCACCCGGGTTTGCCAAGCCACGGGCGACTCGATTGTCACTCTAACTCACCCGAACCGCGACAATTCGGGCTACTTAATCAATGTCGCTCCAACTCACCCGAACCGTGACCAATTCAGGCTACTTAACCTTGGTACCAGGTATACATATGCATATGCATCATAAGATAAATAACAATTCAAGTCATAGTCTTAATTGGCACACAAGTCACAAGAATAACCAGAAATCAATCTGCAAATAATTCGCAACAAAGGCTATCAGATATCGAGCCGGCAAGGCTCTTCAACATAAGTTAAAATCAACAATACCCATATGAAATAATATAAGATAATCAATGGACCAACTTAGGCCAATCAGGCTCTAACTAGAACAATCGAGCCAATCATACTCTTTACCACATAACACATCACCAAAATAATTTTGTTATCAATTAACTACAAAATAAAATGAATGCAAATTTAACGAGGGTCCACACTTCCCACAAGAGAAGGCGTTCCCGAATTATCAACTCACAAGGAAGTGATTAACTCTCTCCGGAGTCTGAAGTAGGTCCTTTGCCCTTCGTCGATGGTTCTTTACCTAGAAAGGAAATGAGCAATTAAAGACAACTCAAATATAACTAACTATTAGCAGTAACATCGTCTTTCATTGTCAAAATAAATCTTAATCGAGCTTGAGCGAGTCGATATTAAATAAGAACAGCCCGTATCTCCTCAACATCATCTCCCAATCTCACATAACCCGTTTCAGATCATTTCTTAAACAAAACGATAGGAAGTAAATTTGAATTCGACATAACTATTCTGAAATTTTCCAGCTAGCGGCAGTTTACAAGAAAAATCATAACTAATTGTAGAAAAATCGAATCATGGTGTTTCAAGTGGCTACAGAAAGCTAACACGTTCAGCTACATAAGAAATTGAGTTTGTAAACTTCTGAGGTCAGTAGCTATGTCAAAATCAGTTCGAACAGCAGCTGCGAATTACCTAGCAGCAGTTTACGAGAAAAATCATAAATAATTGTAGAAAAATCGGATGGAGGCGTTTCAGGTGGCTACGGAAAGCTAACGAGTTCAGCTACGTATAGAAATTGAGTTTACAAATTTCAGAGATCAATAGCTATGTCGAAAGTAGTTCGAACAGTAGCTACGAATTTCCTCATATAAGGAAGAAAACCCAACAAAATCACAAAATCTTGGAGAAAGGAAGCTTAATTAACCTATTACTTACCTCAAAACAACTTAGAAACCACCTAGGATGAGGGTTGTAAGGGAGAATTTGATCAACAAGGGTTTCTCCTCTTCACTCTCTTCTTTCCCCTCTTTTGTTCTTCTCACTTTTCTTCTCCCGTACTCTTCTTTCTTTCTTTTCTCTTTTTTTTTATGTGTTGAGGCTATTAGAATGAGCTGGGCTTATTTCCATGTTATGCCATTTAAGTGGGCTGGACTTGGGCCAAATAAATAAATAAATAGGTTTTGGGCTCTAAAAACAAATCTAGGTCAACTTGGGCCAAAAATAAATAAATAGGTTTTGGGCTTTAAAAACAAATCTAGGTCAACTTGGGCCAAAAATAAATAAATAGGTTTTGGGCTTTAAAAACAAATCTAGGTCAACTTGGGCCAAAAATAAATAAATAGGTTTTGGGCTTTCTAAAAAAAATAATCTAGTTAGGCTAAGATATTATAAAATATGCATCGAAATGAAGGAAATATTGATCGTAATAAAGTAAATTTGAATTAAAATGAAAGAAATATGCATCAAAACGAAGGAAATGTTGATCGTAATGAAGTAAATATACATCAAAATGAAGGAAATATGCATCGAAATGAAGTAAATATGCATCAAAATGAAGTAATTATATACATCGGAACGAAGGAAATATGCATAGAAAAAAAGAAAATATGCATCGAATCGAAGGAAATGTTGAACATAATAAAGTAAATATGTATAAAAAAGAAGTAAATATACATCGAAACGAAGGACATGTTGATCGTAGTGAAGTAAATATGCATCAAAATAAAGTAAATATGCATCAAAACGAAGGAAATGTTGATCGTAATGAAGTAAATATGCATCAAAATGAAGGAAATATGCATCAAAATGAAGTAAATATAATTCGAAACGATGGAAATGTTGACAGTAAAAAAGTAATTATGCATCAAAATGAAGTAAATTAACTTCTAAACGATGGAAATGTTGATCGTAATGAAGTAAATATGCATCAAAAGTAAATATGCATCGAAATGAAGGAAATATTGATCGTAATGAAGTTAATATGCATAAAAATTAAAGAAATACGCATCAAAACGAAGGAAATGTTGAACGTAATGAAATAAATATACATCAAAATGAAGAAAATATGCATCGAAATGAAGTAAATATGCATCAAAATGAAGTAATTATATACTTCGAAACGAAGGAAATATGCATCGAATCGAATGAAATGTTAATCGTAATGAAGTAAATATGCATCAAAATGTAGGAAATATACATCGAAACGAAGGACATGATGATCGTAGTGAAGTAAATATGCATCAAAATGAAGTAAATATGCATCAAAACGATGAAAATATTGATCTTAATGAAGTAATTATGCATCAAAATGAAGTAAATATGTATCGAAACCAAGGAAATGTTGATCGTAACGAAGTAAATATGCATCAAAATGAAGTAAATATGCATCGAAACGAAAGAAATATGCATCGAAACGAAGGAA
This sequence comes from Pogostemon cablin, assembly GCA_023678885.1. Taxonomy (NCBI): domain Eukaryota; kingdom Viridiplantae; phylum Streptophyta; class Magnoliopsida; order Lamiales; family Lamiaceae; genus Pogostemon; species Pogostemon cablin. The sequence continues at coordinate 13,453,245 of CM042985.1, read as the reverse complement.
ATGTTAATCGTAATGAGGTAAATATGCATCAAAATGAAGTATATATGCATCGAAATGAAGAAAATATTGATCGTAATGAAGGAAATATGCATCAAAATGAAGGAAAGATGCATCAAAACGAAGGAAAGGTTTATCGTAATGAAGTAAATATGCATCAAAATTAAGGAAATATGCATCGAAATGAAGTAAATATGCATCAAAATCAAGTAAATACACATCGAAACGAAGAAAATATGAATCGAAATGAAGGAAATATGCATTGAATCAAAGGAAATGTTGATCGTAATGAAGTAAATACGCATAAAAATAAAGGAAATATGCATCGAAACGAATGAAATATTGATCGTGGTGAAGGAAATATGCATCGAAATGAAGTAAATATGCATTAAAATCAAATAAATATACATCGAAATGAAGGAAATATTCATCGAAATAAAGGAAATATGCATCGAAACGAAGGAAATGTTGATTGTAGTGAAGTAAATATGCATCGAAACGATGGAAATATTGATCTTAATGAAGTAATTATGCAACAAAATGAAGTAAATATGCATCAAAATGAAGTAAATATTCATCGTAATGAAAGAAATATGCATCGAAACTAAGTAAACGTAGATTGTAATGAGGTAAATATGCATCAAAATGAAGTAAATATGCATCGAAACGAAGGATATATTGATCGTAATGAAGTAAATATGCATCAAAATGAAGTAAATATGCATCGAAACGAAGGAAATGTTGATCATAGTGAAGTAAATATGCATTAAAATGAAGTAAATATACTTCGAAACGATGGAAATCTTGATCGTAAAAAAGTAATTATACATCAAATTAAGTAAATATTGTTCGTAATGAAGTAAATATGCATTTAAAGTTAATATGCATCGAAATAAAGGAAATATTGATTGTAATGAAGTAAATATGAATTAAAATGAAATAAATATGCATCAAAACGAAGGAAATGTTGATCGTAATGAAGTAAATATACATCACAATGAAGGAAATATGCATTGAAATGAAGTAAATATGCATCAAAATGAATTAATTATATACATCGGAACGAAGGAAATATGCATCGAAAAGAAGAAAATATGCATCGAATCGAAGGAAATGTTGATCGTAATGAAGTAAATATGCATCAAAATGAAGGAAATATACATCGAAACGAAGGACATGTTGATCGTAGTGGAGTAAATATACATCAAAATATAGTAAATATGCATCAAAACGAAGGAAATGTTGATCGTAATGAAGTAAATATACATCAAAATGAAGAAAATATGCATCAAAATGAAGTAAATATACTTTGAAACGATGGAAATGTTGATCGTAAAAAAGTAATTATGCATCAAAATGAAGTAAATATGCTTATAAACGATGGAAATATTGATCGTAATGAAGTAAATATGCATCAAAAGTAAATATGCATCGAAATGAAGGAAATATTGATCGTAATGAAGTTAATATGCATTAAAATGAAAGAAATATGCATCAAAACGAAGGAAATGTTGAACGTAATGAAGTAAATATACATCAAAATGAAGGAAATATGCATCAAAACGAAGGAAATGTTGAACGTAATGAAGTAAATATACATCAAAATGAAGGAAATATGCATCGAAATGAAGTAATTATATACATCGAAATGAAGGAAATATGCATCGAAATGAAGGAAATATGCATCGAATCGAATGAAATGTTGATCGTAATGAAGTAAATATGCATTAAAATGAAGGAAATATACATCGAAACGAAGGACATGTTGATCGTAGTGAAGTAAATATGCATCAAAATAAAGTAAATATGCATCAAAATGAAGAAAATATTGATCTTAATGAAGTAATTATGCATCAAAATGGAGTAAATATGTATCGAAACCAAGGAAATGTTGATAGTAACGAAGTAAATATGCATCAAAATGAAGTAAATATGCATCGAAACGAAAGAAATATGCATCGAAACGAAGGAAATGTTAATCGTAATGAGGTAAATATGCATCAAAATAAAGTAAATATGCATCGAAATGAAGGAAATGTTGATCGTAAAATATGCATCAAAATGAAGGAAAGATGCATCAAAACGAAGGAAAGGTTTATCGTAATGAAGTAAATATGCATCAAAATGAAGGAAATATGCATCGAAATGAAGTAAATATGCAACAAAATCAAGTAAATACACATTGAAATGAAGGAAATATGCATCAAAATGAAGGAAATATGCATCGAAACGATGGAAATGTTGATTGTAGTGAAGTGAATATGCATCAAAATAAAGTAAATATGCATCGAAACAATGGAAATGTTGATCGTAGTGAAGTTAATATCCATCAAAATAAAATAAATTTACTTCGAAACGATTGAAATATTGATCGTAAAAAAATAATTATGCATCAAAATGAAGAAAATATGCTTCTAAACGATGGAAATATTGATCGTAATGAAGTAAATATGCATCAAAAGTAAATATGCATCGAAATGAAGGAAATATTGATCGTAATGAAGTAAACTTGAATTAAAATGAAAGAAATATGCATCAAAACGAAGGAAATGTTGATCATGGTGAAAGAAATATGCATAGAAATGAAGTAAACATGCATCAAAATGAAGTAAATATACATCGAAATAAAGGAAATATGCATCGAAACGAAGGAAATGTTGATCGTAGTGAAGTAAATATGCGTCGAAATGATGGAAATGTTGATCTTAATTAAGTAATTATGCAACAAAATGAAGTAAATATGCATCAAAATAAAGTGAATTTTCATCAAAATAAAAGAAATATGCATCGAGACTAAGTAAATGTAGATCGTAATGATGTAAATATGCATCAAAATGAAGTAAATATGCATCGAAACAAACGAAATATTGATCGTAATGAAGTAAATATGCATCAAAATGAAGTAAATATGCATCGAAATGATGGAAATATTGATCATAGTGAAGTAAATATGCATCAAAATAAAGTAAATATACTTCGAAAAGATGGAAATGTTGATCGTAAAAAAGTAATTATGCATCAAAATGAAGTAAATATGCTTCTAAACGATGTAAATATTGATCGTAATGAAGTAAATATGCATCAAAGTAAATATGCATCGAAATGAAGGAAATATTGATCGTAATGAAGTAAATTTGAATTAAAATGAAAAAAATGTGCATCAAAACGAAAGAAATGTAGATTGTAATGAAGTAAATATACATCAAAATGAAGGAAATATGCATCGAAATGAAGTAAATATGCATCGAATCGAAGGAAATATTGATCGTAATGAAGTAGATATGCATCAAAATGAAGACATGTTGATCGTAGTGAAGTAAATATACGTCAAAATAAAGTAAATATGCATCAAAACGAAGGAAATGTTGATCATAATGAAGTAAATATGCATCAAAATGAAGGAAATATGCATCGAAATGAAGTAAATATGCATTAAAAATAAGTAAATATACATCGAAACGAAGAAAATATGCATCGAAAAGAAGGTAATATGCATCGAATCGAAGGAAATATTGATCGTAATGAAGTAAATATGCATCAAAATAAAATAAATTTGCATTGAAACGAGGGGAATATTGATCGTAATGAAGTAAATATCTATCAAAATGAAGTAAATATGCATCAAAATGAAGTAAATATACATCGAAACAAAGGAAATATGCATCAAAATAAAGGAAATATGCATCGATTCTAAGGAAATATTGAACGTAATGAAGTAAATATGCATCCAAATGAAGGAAATATGCATCGAAATGAAGGAAATTTTGATCGTAGTGAAGTAAATATGCATCAAAATGAAGTAAATATGCATCGAAATGATGAAAATGTTGATCGTAACGAAGTAAATATGCATCAAAATGAAGTAAATATGCATCGAAATGAAAGAAATATGCATCGAAACGAAGGAAATGTTAATTGTAATGAGGTAAATATTCATCAAAATGAAGTAAATATGCATCGAAATGAAGGAAATATTAATTGTAATGAAGTAAATATGCATCAAAATTAAGGAAAGATGCATCAAAACGAAGGAAAGGTCTATCGTAATGAAGTAAATATGCATCAAAATGAAGTAAATATGCATCGAAATGAAGTAAATATGCATCAAAATGAAGTAAATATACATCGAAATGAAGGAAATATGCATCAAAATAAAGGGAATATGCATCGAAACGAAGGAAATGTTGAACGTAGTAAAGTATATATGCATAGAACGATGGAAATATTGATCTTAATGAAGTAATTATGCAACAAAATGAAGTAAATATGCATCAAAATGAAGTAAATATTCATCGAAATGAAAGAAATATGCATCGAAACTATGTAAATGTAGATCGTAATGAGGTAAATATGCATCAAAATGAAGTAAATATGCATCAAAACGAAGGAAATGTTGATTGTAGTGAAGTAAATATGCATCAAAATGAAGTAAATATACTTCGAAACGATGGAAATGTAGATCGTAAAAAAGTAATTATGCATCAAAATGAAGTAAATATGCTTCTAAACGATGGAAATGTTGTTCATAATGAAGTAAATATGAATCAATAGTAAACATGCATCGAAATGAAGGAAATATTGATCGTAATGAAGTAAATTTGAATTAAAATGAAAGAAATATGCATCAAAACGAAGGAAATGTTGATCGTAATGAAGTAAATATACATCCAAATGAAGGAAATATGCATCGAAATGAATTAAATATGCATCAAAATGAAGTAATTATATACATCGGAACGAAGGAAATATGCATAGAAAAAAAAATATGCATCGAATCGAAGGAAATGTTGATCGTAATAAAGTAAATATGCATCAAAAAGAAGTAAATATACATCGAAACGAAGGACATTTTGATCGTAGTGAAGTAAATATGCCTCAAAATAAAGTAAATATGCATCAAAATGAAGAAAATATTGATCTTAATGAAGTAATTATGCGTCAAAATGAAGTAAATATGCATCGAAACGAAAGAAATATGCATCGAAACGAAGGAAATGTTAATCGTAATGAGGTAAATATGCATCAAAATAAAGTAAATATGCATCGAAATGAAGGAAATGTTGATCGTAATGAAGCAAATATGCATCAAAATGAAGGAAATATGCATCAAAACGAAGAAAAACTTTATCGTAATGAAGTAAATATGCATCAAAATGAAGGAAATATGCATCGAAATGAAGTAAATATGCATCAAAATCAAGTAAATACACATTGAAATGAAGGAAATATGCATCGAAATGAAGGAAATATGCATTGAATCGAAGGAAATGTCTATCGTAATAAAGTAAATATGCATAAAAATAAAGGAAATATGCATCGAAACAAAGGAAATGTTGATCGTGGTGAAAGAAATATGCATCGAAATGAAGTAAATATGCATCAAAATGAAGTAAATATACATCGAAACGAAGGAAATATGCATCGAAATAAAAGAAATATGCATCGAAACGAAGGAAATATTGATCATAGTGAAGTAAATATGAGTCGAAACGATGGAATTGTTGATCTTAATGAAGTAATTATGCAACAAAATTAAGTAAATATGCATCAAAATAAAATAAATATTCATCGAAATGAAAGAAATATGCATCGAAACAAAGTAAATGTAGATTGTAAAGAGTTAAATATGCATCAAAATAAAGTAAATATGCATAGAAACGAAGGAAATATTAATCGTAATGAAGTAAATATGCATCAAAATAAAATAAATTTACTTCAAAACGATTGAAATATTGATCGTAAAAAAATAATTATGCATCAAAATGAAGAAAATATGCTTCTAAACGATGGAAATATTGATCGTAATGAAGTAAATATGCATCAAAAGTAAATATGCATCGAAATGAAGGAAATATTGATCGTAATGAAGTAAACTTGAATTAAAATGAAAGAAATATGCATCAAAACGAAGGAAATGTTGATCGTGGTGAAAGAAATATGCATCGAAATGAAGTAAACATGCATCAAAATGAAGTAAATATGCATCGAAACGAAGGAAATGTTGATCGTAGTGAAGTAAATATGCGTCGAAATGATGGAAATGTTGATCTTAATTAAGTAATTATGCAACAAAATGAAGTAAATATGCATCAAAATAAAGTAAATTTTCATCGAAATAAAAAAAATATGCATCGAGACTAAGTAAATGTAGTTCGTAATGATGTAAATATGCATCAAAATGAAGTAAATATGCATCGAAACAAACGAAATATTGATCGTAATGAAGTAAATATGCATCAAAATGAAGTAAATATGCATCGAAATGATGGAAATATTGATCGTAGTGAAGTAAATATGAATCAAAATAAAGTAAATATACTTCGAAAAGATGGAAATGTTGATCGTAAAAAAGTAATTATACATCAAAATGAAGTAAATATGCTTCAAAACGATGGAAATATTGATCGTAATGAAGTAAATATGCATCAAAAGTAAATATGCATCGAAATGAAGGAAATATTGATCGTAATGAAGTAAATTTGAATTAAAATGAAAAAAATATGCATCAAAACGAAAGAAATGTAGATCATAATGAAGTAAATATACATCAAAGTGAAGGAAATATGCATCGAAATGAAGTAAATATGCATCAAAATGAAGTAATTATATACATCGAAACAAAGGATATATGCATCGAAATGAAGAAAATATGCATCGAATCGAAGGAAATGTTGATCGTAATGAAGTGGATATGCATCAAAATGAAGACATGTTGATCGTAGTGAAGTAAATATACATCAAAATAAAGTAAATATGCATCAAAACGAAGGAAATGTTGATCATAATGAAGTAAATATGCATCAAATTGAAGGAAATATGCATCGAAATGAAGTAAATATGCATTAAAAAGAAGTAAATATACATCGAAACGAAGAAAATATGCATCGAAAAGAAGGTAATATGCATCGAATCGAAGGAAATATTGATTGTAATGAAGTAAATATGCATCAAAATAAAGTAAATTTGCATTGAAACGAAGGAAATATTGATCGTAATGAAGTAAATATCTATCAAAATGAAATAAATATGCATCAAAACGAAGGAAATGTTGATCATAATTTAGTAAACATGCATCAAAATAAAGTAAATATCAATCAAAACGAAAGAAATATGCATCGAAACAAAGTAAATAAGCATAAAAATTTGAATCAAAATGAAGCAAATAAGCATCGAAACGAGAAAATGAGCATCAAAATAAAGTAAATATGCATCTAAGTGAAAGAAATATGCATCAAAACAAAGGAATTGTTGATCGTAATGAGGTAAATATGCATCAAAATAAAGTAAATATGCATCGAAATGAAGGAAATGTTGATCATAATTTAGTAAATATGCACCAAAATAAAGCAAATATTAATCAAAACGAAAGAAATATGCATCAAAACGAAGTAAATAAGTATAAAAATTTGAATCAAAATGAAGTATATATGCATCAAAACGAGAAAATGAGCATCAAAATGAAGTAAATTTGCATCGAAACAAAAGAAATATGCATCAAAACTAAGGAAATGTTGATCATAATGAGTTAAATATGCATAAAAATAAAGTAAATATGCATCGAAATGATGAAAATGTTGATCGTAATGAAGTAAATATGCATAAAAATGCAAGAAATGTTGATCGTAATGAAGTAAGTATGCATCGAATCGAAGAAAATGTTGATCGTAATGATGTAAATATGCATCAAAATGAAGGAAATATGCATTGAATCGAAGGACATGTTGATCGTAGTGAAGTAAACATGCATCAAAATGAAGTAAATATACACCAAAACGAAGGAAATATTGATCGTAATGAAGTAAATATGCATCAAAATGAAGGAAATATGCATCGAAATGAAGTAAATATGTATCAAAATGAATTAAATATACATTGAAACATAAGAAATATGCATCAAAATGAAGTAAATATGCATCGAAATAATGGAAATATTGATCGTAGTGAAGTAAATATGAATCAAAATAAAGTAAATATACTTCGAAAAGATGGAAATGTTGATCGTAAAAAAGTAATTATGCATCAAAATGAAGTAAATATGCTTCTAAACGATGGAAATATTGATCGTAATGAAGTAAATATGCATCAAAAGTAAATATGCATCGAAATGAAGGAAATATTGATCGTAATGAAGTAAATTTGAATTAAAATGAAAAAAATATGCATCAAAACGAAAGAAATGTAGATCGTAATGAGGTAAATATACATCAAAATGAAGGAAATATACATCGAAATGAAGTAAATATGCATCAAAATGAAGTAATTATATACATCGAAACAAAGGATATATGCATCGAAATGAAGAAAATATGTATCGAATCGAAGGAAATATTGATCGTAATGAAGTAGATATGTATCAAAATGAAGACATGTTGATCGTAGTGAAGTAAATATACATCAAAATAAAGTAAATATGCATCAAAACGAAGGAAATGTTGATCATAATGAAGTAAATATGCATCAAAATGAAGGAAATATGCATCGAAATGAAGTAAATATGCATTAAAAAGAAGTAAATATACATCGAAACGAAGAAAATATGCATCGAAAAGAAGGTAATATGCATCGAATCGAAGGAAATATTGATCGTAATGAAGTAAATATGCATCAAAAAAAAGTAAATTTGCATTGAAACGAATGAAATATTGATCGTAATGAAGTAAATATCTATCAAAATGAAGTAAATATGCATCAAAATGAAGTAAATATACATCGAAACAAAGGAAATATGCATCAAAATAAAGGAAATATGCATCGATTCTAAGGAAATATTGATCGTAATGAAGTAAATATGCATCCAAATGAAGGAAATATGCATCGAAATGAAGGAAATTTTGATCGTAGTGAAGTAAATATGTATCAAAATGAAGTAAATATGCATCGAAATGATGAAAATATTGATCGTAACGAAGTAAATATGCATCAAAATGAAGTAAATAGCATCGAAACGAAAGAAATATGCATCGAAATGAAGGAAATGTTAATCGTAATGAGGTAAATATGCATCAAAATGAAGTAAATATTCATCGAAATGAAGGAAATATTGATTGTAATGAAGTAAATATGCATCAAAATTAAGGAAAGATGCATCAAAACGAAGGAAAGGTCTATCGTAATGAAGTAAATATGCATCAAAATGAAGTAAATATGCATCGAAATGAAGTAAATATGCATCAAAATGAAGTAAATATACATCGAAATGAATGAAATATACATCAAAATAAAGGGAATATGCATCGAAACGAAGGAAATGTTGATCGTAGTGAAGTATATATGCATAGAACGATGGAAATATTGATCTTAATGAAGTAATTATGCAACAAAATGAAGTAAATATGCATCAAAATGAAGTAAATATTCATCGAAATGAAAGAAATATGCATCGAAACTAAGTAAATGTAGATCGTAATGAGGTAAATATGCATCAAAATGAAGTAAATATGCATCGAAACGAAGGAAATATTGATCGTTATGAAGTAAATATGCATCAAAACGAAGGAAATGTTGATCGTAGTGAAGTAAATATGCATCAAAATGAAGTAAATATACTTCGAAATGATGGAAATGTAGATCGTAAAAAAGTAATTATGCATCAAAATGAAGTAAATATGCTTCTAAACGATGGAAATGTTGATCGTAATGAAGTAAATATGCATCAAAAGTAAATATGCATCGAAATGAAGAAAATATTGATCGTAATGAAGTTAATATGCATTAAAATGAAAGAAATATGCATCAAAACGAAGGAAATGTTGAACGTAATGAAGTAAATATACATCAAAATGAAGGAAATATGCATCGAAATGAAGTAAATATGCATCAAAATGAAGTAATTATATACATCGAAATGAAGGAAATATGCATCGAAATGAAGGAAATATGCATCGAATCGAATGAAATGTTGATCGTAATGAAGTAAATATGCATTAAAATGAAGGAAATATACATCGAAACGAAGGACATGTTGATCGTAGTGAAGTAAATATGCATCAAAATAAAGTAAATATGCATCAAAATGAAGAAAATATTGATCTTAATGAAGTAATTATGCATCAAAATGGAGTAAATATGTATCGAAACCAAGGAAATGTTGATAGTAACGAAGTAAATATGCATCAAAATGAAGTAAATATGCATCAAAACGAAAGAAATATGCATCGAAACGAAGGAAATGTTAATCGTAATGAGGTAAATATGCATCAAAATAAAGTAAATATGCATCGAAATGAAGGAAATGTTGATCGTAATGAAGCAAATATGCATCAAAATGAAGGAAAGATGCATCAAAACGAAGGAAAGGTTTATCGTAATGAAGTAAATATGCATCAAAATGAAGGAAATATGCATCGAAATGAAGTAAATATGCATCAAAATCAAGTAAATACACATTGAAATGAGGGAAATATGCATCGAAATGAAGGAAATATGCATTGAATCGAAGGAAATGTCTATCGTAATAAAGTAAATATGCATAAAAATAAAGGAAATATGCATCGAAACGAAGGAAATGTTGATCGTGGTCAAAGAAATATGTATCGAAATGAAGTAAATATGCATCAAAATGAAGTAAATATACATCGAAACGAAGGAAATATGCATCGAAATAAAGGAAATATGCATCGAAACGAAAGAAATATTGATCATAGTGAAGTAAATATGAGTCGAAACGATGGAAATGTTGATCTTAATGAAGTAATTATGCAACAAAATTAAGTAAATATGCATCAAAATAAAATAAATATTCATCGAAATGAAAGAAATATGCATCGAAACAAAGTAAATGTAGATCGTGATGAGGTAAATATGCATCAAAATAAAGTAAATATGCATAGAAATGAAGGAAATATTGATCGTAATGAAGTAAATATGCATCAAAATAAAGTAAATATGCATCGAAACGATGGAAATGTTGATCGTAGTGAAGTTAATATGCATCAAAATAAAATAAATTTACTTCGAAACGATTGAAATATTGATCGTAAAAAAATAATTATGCATCAAAATGAAGTAAATATGCTTCTAAACGATGGAAATATTGATCGTAATGAAGTAAATATGCATTAAAAGTAAATATGCATCGAAATGAAGGAAATATTGATCGTAATGAAGTAAACTTGAATTAAAATGAAAGAAATATGCATCAAAACGAAGGAAATGTTGATTGTGGTGAAAGAAATATTCATCGAAATGAAGTAAACATGCATCAAAATGAAGTAAATATACATCGAAATGAAGGAAATATGCATCGAAATAAAGAAAATATGCATCGAAACGAAGGAAATGTTGTGTTGGCAATTGGATCGTGTGGTTTAAACGTGATCGTTAGGATAAACAGGCAAACAATCAGCGGAAGCAAAAATAATGTTTACCGTACTTCTGGGTTAATGTAGAGGATGAACCGTTGCAGAGAACCACCTCTCAATCTTCTGATGTATGTCCCAAGTCGAATCCTGCTGTTGTGTGGGCAACAATCCACAGGATTCTCTTAATCTGCTCATGTTCTTTCTAACTGTCAAATGAGGCACTGACTTAGGGTTAGCAGGAGCTGAGATGACTTATATAGTTGGGCTACAGCAGGGACTAGGAGGAGAAATTGGGCTGGGCCTCAATTGAATTTAATTAACCAAGCTTAGCCCAAAGCTTTTAATTAAATCCAATAATAATAATATAGTCCACTAAAATATTATTACTGCACTACCCGTCCAATCCCAAAATTATGTTCTGGGCTCCTTCTTATTATAAGCCCGACAGTCTCTCCATGTTTAAGATATACAATGTCCATTAATTAATTAAGTTACTGACAACTCAAATTAATTAATATCTCATCCGAGAGTAGTACCACTCAACCTTTTTATCATGCCGGAAATTAATCCACTTGCAAGATTTACATGATAAACCTTATGAGCTCCTCAAGGGGACATAATCAACCTATGTTGGACATGGATTCCTTCTACAATCAACAGCACACCATAGAGACAGCACCACTTCCCAACTCACCGAGTTTGTTGATTTAATACTTATAAATCTCACCCATTGATGAATCAAAGAAATACATACTGCCCTACGTGTCGAGGTTATTGTATAGGGATTAAGAGCACGAACTTCCATAATAACAAAGATCAAGTTCTTCTATAAGTCAGTATAAGTCGAACGATCTCAGGCGGTCCTGCTCAATACACACAAGTGAACTAATGTGATTCTATAGCCAAGACAAGCTAATACCAAACCACACTACAACCATACCGATAGAGAGTCCCCGTCTATCTCAGTTGTGAGCATCTGCTTATACTTTATAAGGAAACCGATAATATGATCTTCCGCGTGTTGTCGCACAACATATTATCTACAGTATAAAGTAAGTGGACTATTGCATCATGCATATAAATAAATTGTAAGATGCAATCATTTGATCAATGATTCTCATTTCAAATATTGTTATGACAATGTTCATACTAAAGCTAGACTTTTAGTATACAATCCAACAATCTCCCACTTATACTAAAAGACTATGCTGTCATGTCTTCTGCCATACATCTGATTCCTACTCCCACTACACGACCATTAAAAGCTCTCGCCTTAAGGTCCTTGTAAATGGATTACTAGGTCATCATCCGATGCAATCTAGGCGACAACAACCTTCCCCTCATCATACGATTTCTCGTAACAGGTGGTACTCGCGCTCCATGTGTTTAATTGCCTTATGGACTTGTGATTTCTTCAAGTTTGCAACTGCACCAATATCATCAATGTAAATTGTGATTACCTTGGGCAAACTTAGAAACACTTCAAAGTCCATCATGAAGTCTCTAGAGTCATATAGATACTTTGGCTGCCTCATAGGCTCCAATTTATCATCTTTCCAAGATGGAGTCCGGAGTTTGAAATATATTTCTATATAACACTCCTCCACATTATGACTCTACTTCCTAAAATTAAACACATAACCTTTGAGGAGAATTTACTACCGTCTAATTTGACTAAAAAATCCAAATCTACGTAATCCACAAGAAGCAGTAAATATGTCCAGTAAGTCCACATATAATTTCCAGTCCTTCTCAGGCACTTTATAAATGTCTTACCACAGTTCATCATTCTTGTTCCGGGTTACGTTGATACCCACTGTTCATGCATTCAGCAAAACAGATATCCAACATCGTTCATAGCATTCCTTAGATTAAGCTTCCTTATTCGCCGAAGCATAAGGAACCGCTTTCATCCTCTTTATCTTCTTCTTGTGTCTCAAAGACACATTCACTTAGATAAATTTACATGCTAAATGAGTATGGACTGTATCATTTTATGAAACTTGAGATAAGCATAATATCCTTTCTTGTGATCCGTATTACCGTGATCAAAAGGATATATTTTGCCTTTCTTAAGTCCTTCATCTCTACCGCTTTATTAACCGTACCCATACGCCCGATAATACTCTTTCATTGTCTCCAATGAGCAAGATACTATCTACGTACAGTACAAAAAATACCACCACGTTTTCGTCACTCTTTACAATACACAAGATACATCCGCTGATTGATTTAAATCCGTGCCACTGGATTACCTAATCAAAACAGATGCTTCACGATCTCAAAGCTTGCTTTAGTCCATCGCTGGACACTTTTAAGCTTACTATCAAAATGCTATTAGTACTTTGCAATGAATCACTCTGGTTGCTTCGCATAGATGTTTTCCTCAAGACTTCCAATCAGGAAAGCTGTCTTTGACATCTATTTGATGTTCCTCAGAGCAGCAATAAAAGAATCCGGATCAATATAAGCATAGCTACCAGCGAACATGTTTCCTCATAATCGAACCATTTCTTTCTGAGTACACTTATCCGCAACCAGCTTTGCTTCCAAGGTTTTCACCTTTCCATATGATCCTCTTTTATTTCCTTTGACCACTTGCAATGGCTTTTACACCATTTAGTGGTCATACAAGTTCCCAGACTTAATATGGAATCCATAGATTCTATTTCAACATTCATTGCAACTTACTAAGATTCCGCATTTTCATCTTGTAGTGCTACGTCGTATCCGTGGGACAATACCATGTTCACTAGGGATCAAGTCTCACGACTCTCCCAAAACATATATTTATGGGTTGTCATACAACCCTCCCACTACGACAAGGCACTACATGTAATTGTGTATCAGACGTGACACGCATTGCAGTTTACCTTGTGGTATATCCTCTTGTACACTTGGTAGTTATACTTAGTGTTTTCTTCTCACTTCCTTTAGAACAACTTATACATGGGCTTGTGATTTATTACATAGTCCTTTTCCAAAAATCTGGTGTTTGTGTTAACAGCCACCCTTCGATCTTTTGGACTAAATAAATCACTCTTCATTTTTCTAGGATGTCCCACAAATAGACAAAACGTTTTACGAATTACTGTATCTAGGGTATATCCATAAAATGAATTTTAATATTCCAAATAATTCATCATCTATCTAATCATAACCATAAGAGCCTTATTCCTTCTATCCACCACACCATTCAGCTGGGGCATGCCCGGTGTAGTCCACTTGAGATTTAATCTCAACTTCAGATTAATAGCTCCTAACTATCCTAAGAGGTATTCGCCATCACGATAAAATCATAATGACTTAATATATTTTCCATGAAGCTCCACTGTACTTAGACATGCAGTGCATCAAATAAATATATTGGTATCTGAAATAATCTTTGAATATTCATAACCACCTCTTACCTGGATAATATTAGGTTCGCTTGAATCAGAATGAACTAATTCCAACATATATATCTTTGGCTCTACACCCCACAGCCTTGAAAAGGCAGTTAATCATTTTTACTTCCAAGCAAGACTCGCAAGTCCGATAGTTTCCACTTCAGATAAACCTTATGGTCTATCGGCTATCAACTTTTGAATCCTACTTAAGTAAAATGAATTAGTCATAGACGCCAAATGTATGTTTAGTTCATTTCCGAAGGTTCCTTTCTCTTACTAATATTAGAAGATGCATTATTTAATTACTATTCATTGCATCTGTGGGATGTTCATGATTCAAGAGTATACTTTTTATCCATCAACGTACTTTAACGGATTATAGCCTCATTCCTCATTACTATGACCATGTCATTTAAATGAAATGAAGTATCCATCCGTTAATGCATAGAAACTAAATTAAATTCTTTCTATGAAACGTACGAAAAGATAATTTCTCATAATCAATCGTTTATTCTTATCATGAGATAAATAAACAACTCCCACTGCAATAGCCACTACCTTTGTAGTTTTACCCATGTTATTAACAATCTTATCCTTACTCAGTGATAAACATTTAGTGATTTCAGTATCTACATACTTCGTGTCAGTAGATGCCATCACTAATCATGTTTAAACCATTAGTAAATAAGATATTAAACTTGTTCACATCATGATGAAAAATGGCTTTCTTTTGCCATATGTTTTGTTAGAAGTTTCCCACCATATACAACCTCTCGTATTTCAGGTAGAACTTGCTCAAAACATCCAGGCAAATTGTGAAGAATAAATTGATTTAGGTTTCCCTTTCAACTTCTATTCCAAGCTTTTCCAATTCATTCATCAATTCAACCATGATATTCTGCCTTTTAATTTACTCAAGTATCCGAAGAGTTATATGAGACCATCATATTTCTATGAACCTCTCATCTCTTCACTAGAGACTTTAATAGGCATCATGAGACGTCCTTTGTGAGAATACACATGTATTTTCTTAAGCAGTAATTTTCAAAAACAAGATTCTTTTCTAATCATTTAATTTGGACAAGTAAATATAATGTCTTTTAGTTAATAATTAGTGAAATAAAACCATCCGAAATTCAGAGAATCACAAATAAATTTACCGATCAAATCTTCGAATTTTATTCTTTTATATTGATTCCCTCAAAACAATATAAAATAAAATTCACCGACATTTGAAGCACCGTGAGTCTGCAAGCCACGATAGTGTGGACGTTTACAAACCCGAACATTTACAAGAGAAGGTTTTACCCATTAATTTCATTTGTCAACCTAACTTTATGACAAAATAATTAATAGTAGGTTCCTCTTTAGCCATGCAAATAAAAGCAGTGACTCCGATGGAGAGGATACTTATTATTTACATCTAAGTGTACACCATTATTTGACACCAAGTCCGCGGCCCAAGCTTATGTGCCTTACAGATAGAGAAGTGCACACGCGCTCGGATAACTTCCTACAGTCATCAATTACAAGTTTGTAACAGTGAACCGCATATAAACTCATCCGATAGGGAGGAAGGTCTAAGCCAACGCTCAAGTTCATATGCATCACATTACAAACGTAATTATTTAATGAAGTCTGTTCCAGCAATCCATGAATAAACTCATCCGATGGGGAGGAAGGCTCTAATGCCGACGCGCAAGTCTATTCACATTGCTAACAAACCAATAATGGAGGCCGCGGGAATTTATTACCAATCCCCTCTCCCACTTAGTTATTTAATTATCGAAGGTTTTTGACATGCATATAATATTCCAGAATAAAATATACAAATAAGACATGCTTCTATTAACAGCAATTTAAATAAGTAAATCACATAGAACATGCCTTACATATATAACAATTAATTGTCAAGTTAAAACAATTAAATCAGTTATATATCATAATTAATTGCATAAATAGTGGATTAATTAATTTGGGCCCTAGAGTAACAAATAAGCACAAAATGAGCAGTAGATTAAATAATTAATCAAGCCCATTATCCATGGCCCATAATCTTAGCCCAAAATCAAATTAAATCCACCAAGCCCACTAGCACAAAATTAACCCATTAATATAATTAATAAATTTATCATGCTTGGCCCATTATCCACAATTAATTAAAATCAGCAATTAATATTGGCCCAGCAGCCCATTACCATTTAATTAAAATTTGGGCCCAAAATCCCAAAAACAAATTAAATAAATGAGCAGCCCCTAATATATTACTGAATTGGGCCCTTTAATTAAACCTGCCAGCCCAATAGACACCTAAATAAACATTTAGGCCCAACTGTACACAAGCCCAAAATCCTTGGCCCAAAACACAACTCAATAAAATTGAGCCCATCAGCCCAACATCCCCTGCTGCCCTATTTCTCGCCTGGCGCAGTCAAGAAGACGTCGCGAAGCTATCACCGGAGCCGAGCATTCACCGCCTCATGCCCATCAGCGCTGCCGCCGACCACTGCCATGCTTGCGCGCGCCGTCACCTACATCGACGTCTGACCCAGCCGTGACCATCATTCCCAGCGCCGTCAACCGTCGACCTGCACCGCTGCTCTCGGTAATCGTGCAGTCAGTCGCTGGAGTTTCGCCGTCAGCCAACACCCGTGCGTCGATCCAGCGCACCCAACAACGACCGCCAGCAGTCAGCCATCCATCTAACCATCATGCCCTGCTGCGACGGCCAGCCATCTGCCGATGCTGACCTTGCCACCGCCAGCCATCGCGAAGACGACCGATCTAAATGAATCGGACCGCTGACTCGCCGGGAAAACATGGTCTGCATAGTCGACCGCCGCCTCGATTCCATCGCTCAGCCGCCGACAGCATCGCTCATGCTCTCGCCGTCGATCAGCCATGACCGCTGTCAGATTTGGTCCGACCGAAGCCATCAGCCGTCGATTTATGGCCCCGGTCAGACGCCGTCGTCAGAACCAATGTCCACGCACCGCCACATGCAGTCACAATCAACACGCACTGCCGGATCTACACGGACTCGACCAGAGTCAGCGTGAACGCGCCGCCATCATTCACGTTTCATCACTCGCCATCGTCAATCGTACCAGTCGAAGCCTCTCGCATTTTCAGCACCGCCGTGACAAATTTCTAGTCCGGCCGAAGCCACCAGCCGTCAATAGTCGGCGCCGGTCAGACACCGCCACCTCGTCGAATGTACACCCACCGTGCAGTGTGTGAGTGTGTGTGATATAATGAATACAGTTGACTGATTGACTTTTTGTGTATGAAAGCAGCGTGAACAGTGTATACAATCAACGAGAAATACACAACAGCAGATCACATATTAAAATGCGATCAGAACAGGTTATACTCCAATCACATAATCACAAACTGACTAATCAATAGACATGCGATTAATACAGATCAGATCATATAATCATAAAAACACATAAACCCTTACCTTACGATTCACGTTTCACCACGAAACCAACGCTCTGATACCAATTATTGGCAATTGGATCGTGTGGTTTAAACGTGATCGTTAGGATAAACAGGCAAACAATCAGCGGAAGCAAAAATAATGTTTATCGTACTTCTGGGTTGATGTAGAGGATGAACCGTTGCAGAGAACCACTTCTCAATCTTCTGCTGTATGTCCCAAGTCGAATCCTGCTGTTGTGTGGGCAACAATCCGCAGGATTCTCTCAATCTGCTCCTGTTCTTTCTAACTGTTAAATGAGGCACTGACTTAGGGTTAGCAGGAGCTGAGATGACTTATATAGTTGGGCTACAGCAGGGACCAGGAGGAGAAATTGGGCTGGGCCTCAATTGAATTTAATTAACCAAGCTTAGCCCAAAGCTTTTAATTAAATCCAATAATAATAATATAGTCCACTAAAATATTATTACTGCACTACCCGTCCAATCCCAAAATTATGTTCAGGGCTCCTTCTTATTATAAGCCCGACAGTCTCCCCATGTTTAAGATATACAATGTCCATTAATTAATTAAGTTACTGACAACTCAAATTAATTAATATCTCATCCGAGAGTAGTACCACTCAACCTTTTTATCATGCCGGAAATTAATCCACTTGCAAGATTTACATGATAAACCTTATGAGCTCCTCAAGGGGACATCATCAACCTATGTCGGACATGGATTCCTTCTACAATCAACAGCACACCATAGAGACAGCACCACTTCCCAACTCACCGAGTTTGTTGATTTAATACTTATAAATCTCACCCATTGATGAATCAAAGAAATACATACTGCCCTACGTGTCGAGGTTATTGTATAGGGATTAAGAGCACGAACTTCCATAATAACAGAGATCAAGTTCTTCTATAAGTCAGTATAAGTCGAACGATCTCAGGCGGTCCTGCTCAATACACACAAGTGCACTAATGTGATTCTATAGCCAAGACAAGCTAATACCAAACCACACTTCAACCATACCGATAGAGAGTCCCCGTCTATCTCAGTTGTGAGCATCTGTTTATACTTTATAAGGAAACCGATAATATGATCTTCCGCGTGTTGTCGCACAACATATTATCTACAGTATAAAGTAAGTGGACTATTGCATCATGCATATAAATAAATTGTAAGATGCAATCATTCGATCAATGATTCTCATTTCAAATATTGTTATGACAATGTTCATACTAAAGCTAGACTTTTAGTATACAATCCAACATGTTGATCGTAGTGAAGTAAATATGCGTCGAAATGATGGAAATGTTGATTTTAATTAAGTAATTATGCAACAAAATGAAGTAAATATGCATCAAAATAAAGTAAATTTTCATCGAAATAAAAGAATATGCATCGAGACTAAGTAAATGTAGATCGTAATGATGTAAATATGCATCAAAATGAAGTAAATATGCATCGAAACAAACGAAATATTGATCGTAATGAAGTAAATATGCATCAAAATGAAGTAAATATGCATCGAAATGATGGAAATATTGATCGTAGTGAAGTAAATATGCATCAAAATAAAGTAAATATACTTCAAAAAGATGGAAATGTTGATCGTAAAAAAGTAATTATGCATCAAAATGAAGTAAATATGCTTCTAAACGATGGAAATATTGATCGTAATGAAGTAAATATGCATCAAAAGTAAATATGCATCGAAGTGAAGGAAATATTGATCGTAATTAAGTAAATTTGAATTAAAATGAAAAAAATATGCATCAAAACGAAAGAAATGTAGATCGTAATGAAGTAAATATACATCAAAATGAAGGAAA
Source organism: Pogostemon cablin (assembly GCA_023678885.1). Lineage (NCBI taxonomy): Eukaryota > Viridiplantae > Streptophyta > Magnoliopsida > Lamiales > Lamiaceae > Pogostemon > Pogostemon cablin. The sequence goes on along the minus strand of CM042985.1, from coordinate 13,433,291 downwards.
TATGCATCGAAATGAAGTAAATATGCATCAAAATGAAGTAATTATATACATCGAAACAAAGGATATATGCATCGAAATGAAGAAAATATGCATCGAATCGAAGGAAATGTTGATCGTAATGAAGTAGATATGCATCAAAATAAAGACATGTTGATCGTAGTGAAGTAAATATACATCAAAATAAAGTAAATATGCATCAAATCGAAGGAAATGTTGATAATAATGAAGTAAATATGCATCAAAATGAAGGAAATATGCATCAAAATGAAGTAAATATGCATTAAAAAGAAGTAAATATACATCGAAACGAAGAAAATATGCATCGAAAAGAAGGTAATATGCATCGAATCGAAGGAAATATTGATCGTAATGAAGTAAATAAGCATCAAAATAAAATAAATTTGCATTGAAACGAAGGAAATATTGATCGTAATGAAGTAAATATCTATCAAAATGAAGTAAATATGCATAGAAATGAAGGAAATGTTGATCATAATTTAGTAAACATGCATCAAAATAAAGTAAATATCAATCAAAACGAAAGAAATATGCATCGAAACAAAGTAAATAAGCATAAAAATTTAAATCAAAATGAAGTAAATAAGCATAGAAACGAGAAAATGAGCATCAAAATAAAGTAAATATGCATCTAAATGAAAGAAATATGCATCAAAACAAAGGAATTGTTGATCGTAATGAGTTAAATATGCATCAAAATAAAGTAAATATGCATCGAAATGAAGGAAATGTTGATCATAATTTAGTAAATATGCATCAAAATAAAGCAAATATTAATCAAAATGAAAGAAATATGCATCGAAACGAAGTAAATAAGTATAAAAATTTGAATCAAAATGAAGTATATATGCATCAAAACGAGAAAATGAGCATCAAAATGAAGTAAATATGCATCGAAACAAAAGAAATTTGCATCAAAACTAAGGAAATATTGATCATAATGAGGTAAATATGCATCAAAATAAAGTAAATATGCATCGAAACGATGAAAATGTTGATCGTAATGAAGTAAATATGCATAAAAATGCAGGAAATGTTGATCGTAATGAAGTAAATATGCATCGAATCGAAGAAAATGTTGATCATAATGAAGTAAATATGCATCAAAATGAAGGAAATATGCATTGAATCGAAGGACATGTTGATCGTAGTGAAGTAAACATGCATCAAAATGAAGTAAATATACACCAAAACGAAGGAAATATTGATCGTAATGAAGTAAATATGCATCAAAATGAAGGAAATATGCATCGAAATGAAGTAAATATGTATCAAAATGAATTAAATATACATTGAAACGTAAGAAATATGCGTCAAAATGAAGTAAATATGCATCGAAATGATGGAAATATTGATCGTAGTGAAGTAAATATGAATCAAAATAAAGTAAATATACTTCGAAAAGATGGAAATGTTGATCGTAAAAAATTAATTATGCATCAAAATGAAGTAAATATGCTTCTAACCGATGGAAATATTGATCGTAATGAAGTAAATATGTATCAAAAGTAAATATGCATCGAAATGAAGGAAATATTGATCGTAATGAAGTAAATATGCATAAAAATGCAGGAAATGTTGATCGTAATGAAGTAAATATGCATCGAATCGAAGAAAATGTTGATCATAATGAAGTAAATATGCATCAAAATGATGGAAATATGCATTGAATCGAAGGACATGTTGATCGTAGTGAAGTAAACATGCATCAAAATGAAGTAAATATACACCAAAACGAAGGAAATATTGATCGTAATGAAGTAAATATGCATCAAAATGAAGGAAATATGCATCGAAATGAAGTAAATATGTATCAAAATGAATTAAATATACATTGAAACGTAAGAAATATGCATCAAAATGAAGTAAATATGCATCGAAATGATGGAAATATTGATCGTAGTGAAGTAAATATGAATCAAAATAAAGTAAATATACTTCGAAAAGATGGAAATGTTGATCGTAAAAAAGTAATTATGCATCAAAATGAAGTAAATATGCTTCTAAACGATGGAAATATTGATCGTAATGAAGTAAATATGCATCAAAAGTAAATATGCATCGAAATGAAGGAAATATTGATCGTAATGAAGTAAATATGCATAAAAATGCAGGAAATGTTGATCGTAATGAAGTAAATGTGCATCGAATCGAAGAAAATGTTGATCATAATGAAGTAAATATGCATCAAAATGAAGTAAATATGCATTGAATCGAAGGACATGTTGATCGTAGTGAAGTAAACATGCATCAAAATGAAGTAAATATACACCAAAACGAAGGAAATATTGATCGTAATGAAGTAAATATGCATCAAAATGAAGGAAATATGCATCGAAATGAAGTAAATATGTTTCAAAATGAATTAAATATACATTGAAACGTAAGAAATATGCATCAAAATGAAGTAAATATGCATCGAAATGATGGAAATATTGATCGTAGTGAAGTAAATATGAATCAAAATAAAGTAAATATACTTCGAAAAGATGGAAATGTTGATCGTAAAAAAGTAATTATGCATCAAAATGAAGTAAATATGCTTCTAAACGATGGAAATATTGATCGTAATGAAGTAAATATGCATCAAAAGTAAATATGCATCGAAATGAAGGAAATATTGATCGTAATGAAGTAAATATGCATAAAAATGAAGGAAATATGCATTGAATCGAAGGACATGTTGATCGTAGTGAAGTTAACATGCATCAAAATGAAGTAAATATACACCAAAATGAAGGAAATATTGATCGTAATGAAGTAAATATGCATCAAAATGAAGGAAATATGCATCGAAATGAAGTAAATATATATCAAAATGAATTAAATATACATTGAAACGTAAGAAATATGCATCAAAATGAAGTAAATATGCATCGAAATGATGGAAATATTGATCGTAGTGAAGTAAATATGAATCAAAATAAAGTAAATATACTTCGAAAAGATGGAAATGTTTATAGTAAAAAAGTAATTATGCATCAAAATGAAGTAAATATGCTTCTAAACGATGGAAATATTGATCGTAATGAAGTAAATATGCATCAAAAGTAAATATGCATCGAAATGAAGGAAATATTGATCGTAATGAAGTAAATTTGAATTAAAATGAAAAAAATATGCATCAAAACGAAAGAAATGTAGATCGTAATGAAGTAACTATACATCAAAATGAAGGAAATATGCATCGAAATGAAGTAAATATGCATTAAAATGAAGTAATTATATACATCGAAACAAAGGATATATGCATCGAAATGAAGAAAATATGCATCGAATCGAAGGAAATGTTGATCATAATGAAGTAGATATGCATCAAAATAAAGACATGTTGATCGTAGTGAAGTAAATATACATCAAAATAAAGTAAATATGCATCAAATCGAAGGAAATGTTGATCATAATGAAGTAAATATGCATCAAAATGAAGGAAATATGCATCGAAATGAAGTAAATATGCATTAAAAAAAAGTAAATATACATCGAAACGAAGAAAATATGCATCGAAAAGAAGGTAATATGCATCGAATCGAAGGAAATATTGATCGTAATGAAGTAAATATGCATCAAAATAAAATAAATTTGCATTGAAATGAAGGAAATATTGATCGTAATGAAGTAAATATCTATCAAAATGAAGTAAATATGCATCGAAACGAAGGAAATGTTGATCATAATTTAGTAAACATGCATCAAAATAAAGTAAATATCAATCAAAACGAAAGAAATATGCATCGAAACAAAGTAAATAAGCATAAAAATTTAAATCAAAATGAAGTAAATAAGCATCGAAACGAGAAAATGAGCATCAAAATAAAGTAAATATGCATCTAAATGAAAGAAATATGCATCAAAACAAAGGAACTGTTGATCGTAATGAGTTAAATATGCATCAAAATAAAGTAAATATGCATCGAAATGAAGGAAATGTTGATCATAATTTAGTAAATATGCATCAAAATAAAGCAAATATTAATCAAAATGAAAGAAATATGCATCGAAACGAAAAAAATAAGTATAAAAATTTGAATCAAAATGAAGTATATATGCATCAAATCGAGAAAATGAGCATCAAAATGAAGTAAATATGCATCGAAACAAAAGAAATTTGCATCAAAACTAAGGAAATGTTGATCATAATGAGGTAAATATGCATCAAAATAAAGTAAATATGCGTCGAAACGATGAAAATGTTGATCGTAATGAAGTAAATATGCATAAAAATGCAGGAAATGTTGATCGTAATGAAGTAAATATGCATCGAATCGAAGAAAATGTTGATCATAATGAAGTAAATATGCATCAAAATAAAGAAAATATGCATTGAATCGAAGGACATGTTGATCGTAGTGAAGTAAACATGCATCAAAATGAAGTAAATATACACCAAAACGAAGGAAATATTGATCGTAATGAAGTAAATATGCATCAAAATGAAGGAAATATGCATCGAAATGAAGTAAATATGTATCAAAATAAATTAAATATACATTGAAACGTAAGAAATATGCATCAAAATGAAGTAAATATGCATCGAAATGATGGAAATATTGATCGTAGTGAAGTAAATATGAATCAAAATAAAGTAAACGTACTTCGAAAAGATGGAAATGTTGATCGTAAAAAAGTAATTATGCATCAAAATGAAGTAAATATGCTTCTAAACGATGGAAATATTGATCGTAATGAAGTAAATATGCATCAAAAGTAAATATGCATCGAAATGAAGGAAATATTGATCGTAATGAAGTAAATATGCATAAAAATGCAGGAAATGTTGATCGTAATGAAGTAAATTTGCATCGAATCGAAGAAAATGTTGATCATAATGAAGTAAATATGCATCAAAATGAAGGAAATATGCATTGAATCGAAGGACATGTTGATCGTAGTGAAGTAAACATGCATCAAAATGAAGTAAATATACACCAAAACGAAGGAAATATTGATCGTAATGAAGTAAATATGCATCAAAATGAAGGAAATATGCATCGAAATGAAGTAAATATGTATCAAAATGAATTAAATATACATTGAAACGTAAGAAATATGCATCAAAATGAAGTAAATATGCATCGAAATGATGGAAATATTGATCGTAGTGAAGTAAATATGAATCAAAATAAAGTAAATATACTTCGAAAAGATGGAAATGTTGATCGTAAAAAAGTAATTATGCATCAAAATGAAGTAAATATGCTTCTAAACGATGGAAATATTGATCGTAATGAAGTAAATATGCATCAAAAGTAAATATGCATCGAAATGAAGGAAATATTGATCGTAATAAAGTAAATTTGAATTAAAATAAAAAAAATATGCATCAAAACGAAAGAAATGTAGATCGTAATGAAGTAAATATACATCAAAATGAAGGAAATATGCATCGAAATGAAGTAAATATGCATCAAAATGAAGTAATTATATACATCGAAACAAAGGATATATGCATCGAAATGAAGAAAATATGCATCGAATCGAAGGAAATATTGATCGTAATGAAGTAATTATGCAACAAAATGAAGTAAATATGCATCAAAATGAAGTAAATATTCATCGAAATGAAAGCAATATGCATCGAAACTAAGTAAATGTAGATCGTAATGAGGTAAATATGCATCAAAATGAAGTAAATATGCATCGAAACGAAGGAAATATTGATCGTAATGAAGTAAATATGCATCAAAATGTAGTAAATATGCATCAAAACGAAGGAAATATTGATCGTAGTGAAGTAAATATGCATCAAAATGAAGTAAATATACTTCGAAACGATGGAAATGTAGATCGTAAAAAAGTAATTATGCATCAAAATGAAGTAAATATGCTTCTAAACGATGGAAATATTGATCGTAATGAAGTAAATATGCATCAAAAGTAAATATGCATCGAAATGAAGGAAATATTGATCGTAATAAAGTAAATTTGAAATAAAATAAAAAAAAATATGCATCAAAACGAAAGAAATGTAGATCGTAATGAAGTAAATATACATCAAAATTAAGGAAATATGCATCGAAATGAAGTAAATATGCATCAAAATGAAGTAATTATATACATCGAAACAAAGGATATATGCATCGAAATGAAGAAAATATGCATCGAATCGAAGGAAATATTGATCGTAATGAAGTAGATATGCATCAAAATGAAGACATGTTGATCGTAGTGAAGTAAATATACATCAAAATAAAGTAAATATGCATCAAAACGAAGGAAATGTTGATCATAATGAAGTAAATATGCATCAAAATGAAGGAAATATGCATCGAAATGAAGTAAATATGCATTAAAAAGAAGTAAATATACATCGAAACAAGAAAATATGCATAAAAAAGAAGGTAATATGCATCGAATCGAAGGAAATATTGATCGTAATGAAGTAAATATGCATCAAAATAAAGTAAATTTGCATTGAAACGAAGGAAATATTGATCGTAATGAAGTAAATATCTATCAAAATGAAGTAAATATGCATCAAAATGAAGAAAATATACATCGAAACAAAGGAAATATGCATCAAAATAAAGGAAATATGCATCGATTCTAAGGAAATATTGATCGTAATGAAGTAAATATGCATCCAAATGAAGGAAATATGCATCGAAATGAAGGAAATTTTGATCGTAGTGAAGTAAATATGCATCAAAATGAAGTAAATATGCATCGAAATGATGAAAATGTTGATCGTAACGAAGTAAATATGCATCAAAATGAAGTAAACATGCATCGAAACGAAAGAAATATGCATCGAAACGAAGGAAATGTTAATCATAATGAGGTAAATACGCATCAAAATAAAATAAATATGCATCGAAATGAAGGAAATATTGATTGTAATGAAGTAAATATGCATCAAAATTAAGGAAAGATGCATCAAAACGAAGGAAAGGTCTATCGTAATGAAGTAAATATGCATCAAAATGAAGGAAATATGCATCGAAATGAAGTAAATATGCATCAAAATGAAGTAAATATACATCGAAATGAAGGAAATATGCATCAAAATAAAGGGAATATGCATCGAAACGAAGGAAATGTTGATCGTAGTGAATTATATATGCATAGAACGATGGAAATATTGATCTTAATGAAGTAATTATGCAACAAAATGAAGTAAATATGCATCAAAATGAAGTAAATATTCATCGAAATGAAAGAAATATGCATCGAAACTAAGTAAATGTAGATCGTAATGAGGTAAATATGCATCAAAATGAAGTAAATATGCATCGAAACGAAGGAAATATTGATCGTAATGAAGTAAATATGCATCAAAATGTAGTAAATATGCATCAAAACGAAGGAAATATTGATCGTAGTGAAGTAAATATGCATCAAAATGAAGTAAATATACTTCGAAACGATGGAAATGTAGATCGTAAAAAAGTAATTATGCATCAAAATGAAGTAAATATGCTTCTAAACGATGGAAATGTTGTTCATAATGAAGTAAATATGCATCAATAGTAAACATGCATCGAAATGAAGGAAATATTGATCGTAATGAAGTAAATTTGAATTAAAATGAAAGAAATATGCATCAAAACGAAGGAAATGTTGATCGTAATGAAGTAAGTATACATCCAAATGATGGAAATATGCATCGAAATGAATTAAATATGCATCAAAATGAAGTAATTATATACATCGGAACGAAGGAAATATGCATAGAAAAAAAGAAAATACGCATCGAATCGAAGAAAATGTTGATCGTAATAAAGTAAATATGCATCAAAAAGAAGTAAATATACATCGAAACGAAGGACATGTTGATCGTAGTGAAGTAAATATGCCTCAAAATAAAGTAAATATGCATCAAAATAAAGGAAATGTGGATCGTAATGAAGTAAATATGCATCAGAATGAAGGAAATATGCATCAAAATAAAGTAAATATACTTCGAAACGATGGAAATGTTGATCGTAAAAAAGTAATTATGCATCAAAATGAAGTAAATATGCTTCTAAACGATGGAAATATTGATCGTAATGAAGTAAATATGCATCAAAAGTAAATATGCATCGAAATGAAGGAAATATTGATCGTAATGAAGTAAATATGCATAAAAATGCAGGAAATGTTGATCGTAATGAAGTAAATGTGCATCGAATCAAAGAAAATGTTGATCATAATGAAGTAAATATGCATCAAAATGAAGGAAATATGCATTGAATCGAAGGACATGTTGATCGTAGTGAAGTTAACATGCATCAAAATGAAGTAAATATACACCAAAATGAAGGAAATATTGATCGTAATGAAGTAAATATGTATCAAAATGAAGGAAATATGCATCGAAATGAAGTAAATATATATCAAAATGAATTAAATATACATTGAAACGTAAGAAATATGCATCAAAATGAAGTAAATATGCATCGAAATGATGGAAATATTGATCGTAGTGAAGTAAATATGAATCAAAATAAAGTAAATATACTTCGAAAAGATGGAAATGTTTATAGTAAAAAAGTAATTATGCATCAAAATGAAGTAAATATGCTTCTAAACGATGGAAATATTGATCGTAATGAAGTAAATATGCATCAAAAGTAAATATGCATCGAAATGAAGGAAATATTGATCGTAATGAAGTAAATTTGAATTAAAATGAAAAAAATATGCATCAAAACGAAAGAAATGTAGATCGTAATGAAGTAACTATACATCAAAATGAAGGAAATATGCATCGAAATGAAGTAAATATGCATTAAAATGAAGTAATTATATACATCGAAACAAAGGATATATGCATCGAAATGAAGAAAATATGCATCGAATCGAAGGAAATGTTGATCATAATGAAGTAGATATGCATCAAAATAAAGACATGTTGATCGTAGTGAAGTAAATATACATCAAAATAAAGTAAATATGCATCAAATCGAAGGAAATGTTGATCATAATGAAGTAAATATGCATCAAAATGAAGGAAATATGCATCGAAATGAAGTAAATATGCATTAAAAAAAAGTAAATATACATCGAAACGAAGAAAATATGCATCAAAAAGAAGGTAATATGCATCGAATCGAAGGAAATATTGATCGTAATGAAGTAAATATGCATCAAAATAAAATAAATTTGCATTGAAATGAAGGAAATATTGATCGTAATGAAGTAAATATCTATCAAAATGAAGTAAATATGCATCGAAACGAAGGAAATGTTGATCATAATTTAGTAAACATGCATCAAAATAAAGTAAATATCAATCAAAACGAAAGAAATATGCATCGAAACAAAGTAAATAAGCATAAAAATTTAAATCAAAATGAAGTAAATAAGCATCGAAACGAGAAAATGAGCATCAAAATAAAGTAAATATGCATCTAAATGAAAGAAATATGCATCAAAACAAAGGAACTGTTGATCGTAATGAGTTAAATATGCATCAAAATAAAGTAAATATGCATCGAAATGAAGGAAATGTTGATCATAATTTAGTAAATATGCATCAAAATAAAGCAAATATTTATCAAAATGAAAGAAATATGCATCGAAACGAAAAAAATAAGTATAAAAATTTGAATCAAAATGAAGTATATATGCATCAAATCGAGAAAATGAGCATCAAAATGAAGTAAATATGCATCGAAACAAAAGAAATTTGCATCAAAACTAAGGAAATGTTGATCATAATGAGGTAAATATGCATCAAAATAAAGTAAATATGCATCGAAACGATGAAAATGTTGATCGTAATGAAGCAAATATGCATAAAAATGCAGGAAATGTTGATCGTAATGAAGTAAATATGCATCGAATCGAAGAAAATGTTGATCATAATGAAGTAAATATGCATCAAAATGAAGGAAATATGCATTGAATCGAAGGACATGTTGATCGTAGTGAAGTAAACATGCATCAAAATGAAGTAAATATACACCAAAACGAAGGAAATATTGATCGTAATGAAGTAAATATGCATCAAAATGAAGGAAATATGCATCGAAATGAAGTAAATATGTATCAAAATGAATTAAATATACATTGAAACGTAAGAAATATGCATCAAAATGAAGTAAATATGCATCGAAATGATGGAAATATTGATCGTAGTGAAGTAAATATGAATCAAAATAAAGTAAACGTACTTCGAAAAGATGGAAATGTTGATCGTAAAAAAGTAATTATGCATCAAAATGAAGTAAATATGCTTCTAAACGATGGAAATATTGATCGTAATGAAGTAAATATGCATCAAAAGTAAATATGCATCGAAATGAAGGAAATATTGATCGTAATGAAGTAAATATGCATAAAAATGCAGGAAATGTTGATCGTAATGAAGTAAATTTGCATCGAATCGAAGAAAATGTTGATCATAATGAAGTAAATATGCATCAAAATGAAGGAAATATGCATTGAATCGAAGGACATGTTGATCGTAGTGAAGTAAACATGCATCAAAATGAAGTAAATATACACCAAAACGAAGGAAATATTGATCGTAATGAAGTAAATATGCATCAAAATGAAGGAAATATGCATCGAAATGAAGTAAATATGTATCAAAATGAATTAAATATACATTGAAACGTAAGAAATATGCATCAAAATGAAGTAAATATGCATCGAAATGATGGAAATATTGATCGTAGTGAAGTAAATATGAATCAAAATAAAGTAAATATACTTCGAAAAGATGGAAATGTTGATCGTAAAAAAGTAATTATGCATCAAAATGAAGTAAATATGCTTCTAAACGATGGAAATATTGATCGTAATGAAGTAAATATGCATCAAAAGTAAATATGCATCGAAATGAAGGAAATATTGATCGTAATAAAGTAAATTTGAATTAAAATAAAAAAAATATGCATCAAAACGAAAGAAATGTAGATCGTAATGAAGTAAATATACATCAAAATGAAGGAAATATGCATCGAAATGAAGTAAATATGCATCAAAATGAAGTAATTATATACATCGAAACAAAGGATATATGCATCGAAATGAAGAAAATATGCATCGAATCGAAGGAAATATTGATCGTAATGAAGTAGATATGCATCAAAATGAAGACATGTTGATCGTAGTGAAGTAAATATACATCAAAATAAAGTAAATATGCATCAAAACGAAGGAAATGTTGATCATAATGAAGTAAATATGCATCAAAATGAAGGAAATATGCATCGAAATGAAGTAAATATGCATTAAAAAGAAGTAAATATACATCGAAACAAGAAAATATGCATCAAAAAGAAGGTAATATGCATCGAATCGAAGGAAATATTGATCGTAATGAAGTAAATATGCATCAAAATAAAGTAAATTTGCATTGAAACGAAGGAAATATTGATCGTAATGAAGTAAATATCTATCAAAATGAAGTAAATATGCATCAAAATGAAGAAAATATACATCGAAACAAAGGAAATATGCATCAAAATAAAGGAAATATGCATCGATTCTAAGGAAATATTGATCGTAATGAAGTAAATATGCATCCAAATGAAGGAAATATGCATCGAAATGAAGGAAATTTTGATCGTAGTGAAGTAAATATGCATCAAAATGAAGTAAATATGCATCGAAATGATGAAAATGTTGATCGTAACGAAGTAAATATGCATCAAAATGAAGTAAACATGCATCGAAACGAAAGAAATATGCATCGAAACGAAGGAAATGTTAATCGTAATGAGGTAAATACGCATCAAAATAAAATAAATATGCATCGAAATGAAGGAAATATTGATTGTAATGAAGTAAATATGCATCAAAATTAAGGAAAGATGCATCAAAACGAAGGAAAGGTCTATCGTAATGAAGTAAATATGCATCAAAATGAAGGAAATATGCATCGAAATGAAGTAAATATGCATCAAAATGAAGTAAATATACATCGAAATGAAGGAAATATGCATCAAAATAAAGGGAATATGCATCGAAACGAAGGAAATGTTGATCGTAGTGAATTATATATGCATAGAACGATGGAAATATTGATCTTAATGAAGTAATTATGCAACAAAATGAAGTAAATATGCATCAAAATGAAGTAAATATTCATCGAAATGAAAGAAATATGCATCGAAACTAAGTAAATGTAGATCGTAATGAGGTAAATATGCATCAAAATGAAGTAAATATGCATCGAAACGAAGGAAATATTGATCGTAATGAAGTAAATATGCATAAAAATGCAGGAAATGTTGATCGTAATGAAGTAAATGTGCATCGAATCAAAGAAAATGTTGATCATAATGAAGTAAATATGCATCAAAATGAAGGAAATATGCATTGAATCGAAGGACATGTTGATCGTAGTGAAGTTAACATGCATCAAAATGAAGTAAATATACACCAAAATGAAGGAAATATTGATCGTAATGAAGTAAATATGCATCAAAATGAAGGAAATATGCATCGAAATGAAGTAAATATATATCAAAATGAATTAAATATACATTGAAACGTAAGAAATATGCATCAAAATGAAGTAAATATGCATCGAAATGATGGAAATATTGATCGTAGTGAAGTAAATATGAATCAAAATAAAGTAAATATACTTCGAAAAGATGGAAATGTTTATAGTAAAAAAGTAATTATGCATCAAAATGAAGTAAATATGCTTCTAAACGATGGAAATATTGATCGTAATGAAGTAAATATGCATCAAAAGTAAATATGCATCGAAATGAAGGAAATATTGATCGTAATGAAGTAAATTTGAATTAAAATGAAAAAAATATGCATCAAAACGAAAGAAATGTAGATCGTAATGAAGTAACTATACATCAAAATGAAGGAAATATGCATCGAAATGAAGTAAATATGCATTAAAATGAAGTAATTATATACATCGAAACAAAGGATATATGCATCGAAATGAAGAAAATATGCATCGAATCGAAGGAAATGTTGATCATAATGAAGTAGATATGCATCAAAATAAAGACATGTTGATCGTAGTGAAGTAAATATACATCAAAATAAAGTAAATATGCATCAAATCGAAGGAAATGTTGATCATAATGAAGTAAATATGCATCAAAATGAAGGAAATATGCATCGAAATGAAGTAAATATGCATTAAAAAAAAGTAAATATACATCGAAACGAAGAAAATATGCATCGAAAAGAAGGTAATATACATCGAATCGAAGGAAATATTGATCGTAATGAAGTAAATATGCATCAAAATAAAATAAATTTGCATTGAAATGAAGGAAATATTGATCGTAATGAAGTAAATATCTATCAAAATGAAGTAAATATGCATCGAAACGAAGGAAATGTTGATCATAATTTAGTAAACATGCATCAAAATAAAGTAAATATCAATCAAAACGAAAGAAATATGCATCGAAACAAAGTAAATAAGCATAAAAATTTAAATCAAAATGAAGTAAATAAGCATCGAAACGAGAAAATGAGCATCAAAATAAAGTAAATATGCATCTAAATGAAAGAAATATGCATCAAAACAAAGGAACTGTTGATCGTAATGAGTTAAATATGCATCAAAATAAAGTAAATATGCATCGAAATGAAGGAAATGTTGATCATAATTTAGTAAATATGCATCAAAATAAAGCAAATATTAATCAAAATGAAAGAAATATGCATCGAAACGAAAAAAATAAGTATAAAAATTTGAATCAAAATGAAGTATATATGCATCAAATCGAGAAAATGAGCATCAAAATGAAGTAAATATGCATCGAAACAAAAGAAATTTGCATCAAAACTAAGGAAATGTTGATCATAATGAGGTAAATATGCATCAAAATAAAGTAAATATGCATCGAAACGATGAAAATGTTGATCGTAATGAAGTAAATATGCATAAAAATGCAGGAAATGTTGATCGTAATGAAGTAAATATGCATCGAATCGAAGAAAATGTTGATCATAATGAAGTAAATATGCATCAAAATGAAGGAAATATGCATTGAATCGAAGGACATGTTGATCGTAGAGAAGTAAACATGCATCAAAATGAAGTAAATATACACCAAAACGAAGGAAATATTGATCGTAATGAAGTAAATATGCATCAAAATGAAGGAAATATGCATCGAAATGAAGTAAATATGTATCAAAATGAATTAAATATACATTGAAACGTAAGAAATATGCATCAAAATGAAGTAAATATGCATCGAAATGATGGAAATATTGATCGTAGTGAAGTAAATATGAATCAAAATAAAGTAAACGTACTTCGAAAAGATGGAAATGTTGATCGTAAAAAAGTAATTATGCATCAAAATGAAGTAAATATGCTTCTAAACGATGGAAATATTGATCGTAATGAAGTAAATATGCATCAAAAGTAAATATGCATCGAAATGAAGGAAATATTGATCGTAATGAAGTAAATATGCATAAAAATGCAGGAAATGTTGATCGTAATGAAGTAAATTTGCATCGAATCGAAGAAAATGTTGATCATAATGAAGTAAATATGCATCAAAATGAAGGAAATATGCATTGAATCGAAGGACATGTTGATCGTAGTGAAGTAAACATGCATCAAAATGAAGTAAATATACACCAAAACGAAGGAAATATTGATCGTAATGAAGTAAATATGCATCAAAATGAAGGAAATATGCATCGAAATGAAGTAAATATGTATCAAAATGAATTAAATATACATTGAAACGTAAGAAATATGCATCAAAATGAAGTAAATATGCATCGAAATGATGGAAATATTGATCGTAGTGAAGTAAATATGAATCAAAATAAAGTAAATATACTTCGAAAAGATGGAAATGTTGATCGTAAAAAAGTAATTATGCATCAAAATGAAGTAAATATGCTTCTAAAGGATGGAAATATTGATCGTAATGAAGTAAATATGCATCAAAAGTAAATATGCATCGAAATGAAGGAAATATTGATCGTAATAAAGTAAATTTGAATTAAAATAAAAAAAATATGCATCAAAACGAAAGAAATGTAGATCGTAATGAAGTAAATATACATCAAAATGAAGGAAATATGCATCGAAATGAAGTAAATATGCATCAAAATGAAGTAATTATATACATCGAAACAAAGGATATATGCATCGAAATGAAGAAAATATGCATCGAATCGAAGGAAATATTGATCGTAATGAAGTAGATATGCATCAAAATGAAGACATGTTGATCGTAGTGAAGTAAATATACATCAAAATAAAGTAAATATGCATCAAAACGAAGGAAATGTTGATCATAATGAAGTAAATATGCATCAAAATGAAGGAAATATGCATCGAAATGAAGTAAATATGCATTAAAAAGAAGTAAATATACATCGAAACAAGAAAATATGCATCAAAAAGAAGGTAATATGCATCGAATCGAAGGAAATATTGATCGTAATGAAGTAAATATGCATCAAAATAAAGTAAATTTGCATTGAAACGAAGGAAATATTGATCGTAATGAAGTAAATATCTATCAAAATGAAGTAAATATGCATCAAAATGAAGAAAATATACATCGAAACAAAGGAAATATGCATCAAAATAAAGGAAATATGCATCGATTCTAAGGAAATATTGATCGTAATGAAGTAAATATGCATCCAAATGAAGGAAATATGCATCGAAATGAAGGAAATTTTGATCGTAGTGAAGTAAATATGCATCAAAATGAAGTAAATATGCATCGAAATGATGAAAATGTTGATCGTAACGAAGTAAATATGCATCAAAATGAAGTAAACATGCATCGAAACGAAAGAAATATGCATCGAAACGAAGGAAATGTTAATCGTAATGAGGTAAATACGCATCAAAATAAAATAAATATGCATCGAAATGAAGGAAATATTGATTGTAATGAAGTAAATATGCATCAAAATTAAGGAAAGATGCATCAAAACGAAGGAAAGGTCTATCGTAATGAAGTAAATATGCATCAAAATGAAGGAAATATGCATCGAAATGAAGTAAATATGCATCAAAATGAAGTAAATATACATCGAAATGAAGGAAATATGCATCAAAATAAAGGGAATATGCATCGAAACGAAGGAAATGTTGATCGTAGTGAATTATATATGCATAGAACGATGGAAATATTGATCTTAATGAAGTAATTATGCAACAAAATGAAGTAAATATGCATCAAAATGAAGTAAATATTCATCGAAATGAAAGAAATATGCATCGAAACTAAGTAAATGTAGATCGTAATGAGGTAAATATGCATCAAAATGAAGTAAATATGCATCGAAACGAAGGAAATATTGATCGTAATGAAGTAAATATGCATCAAAATGTAGTAAATATGCATCAAAACGAAGGAAATATTGATCGTAGTGAAGTAAATATGCATCAAAATGAAGTAAATATACTTCGAAACGATGGAAATGTAGATCGTAAAAAAGTAATTATGCATCAAAATGAAGTAAATATGCTTCTAAACGATGGAAATATTGATCGTAATGAAGTAAATATGCATCAAAAGTAAATATGCATCGAAATGAAGGAAATATTGATCGTAATAAAGTAAATTTGAAATAAAATAAAAAAAAATATGCATCAAAACGAAAGAAATGTAGATCGTAATGAAGTAAATATACATCAAAATGAAGGAAATATGCATCGAAATGAAGTAAATATGCATCAAAATGAAGTAATTATATACATCGAAACAAAGGATATATGCATCGAAATGAAGAAAATATGCATCGAATCGAAGGAAATATTGATCGTAATGAAGTAGATATGCATCAAAATGAAGACATGTTGATCGTAGTGAAGTAAATATACATCAAAATAAAGTAAATATGCATCAAAACGAAGGAAATGTTGATCATAATGAAGTAAATATGCATCAAAATGAAGGAAATATGCATCGAAATGAAGTAAATATGCATTAAAAAGAAGTAAATATACATCGAAACAAGAAAATATGCATCAAAAAGAAGGTAATATGCATCGAATCGAAGGAAATATTGATCGTAATGAAGTAAATATGCATCAAAATAAAGTAAATTTGCATTGAAACGAAGGAAATATTGATCGTAATGAAGTAAATATCTATCAAAATGAAGTAAATATGCATCAAAATGAAGAAAATATACATCGAAACAAAGGAAATATGCATCAAAATAAAGGAAATATGCATCGATTCTAAGGAAATATTGATCGTAATGAAGTAAATATGCATCCAAATGAAGGAAATATGCATCGAAATGAAGGAAATTTTGATCGTAGTGAAGTAAATATGCATCAAAATGAAGTAAATATGCATCGAAATGATGAAAATGTTGATCGTAACGAAGTAAATATGCATCAAAATGAAGTAAACATGCATCGAAACGAAAGAAATATGCATCGAAACGAAGAAATGTTAATCGTAATGAGGTAAATACGCATCAAAATAAAATAAATATGCATCGAAATGAAGGAAATATTGATTGTAATGAAGTAAATATGCATCAAAATTAAGGAAAGATGCATCAAAACGAAGGAAAGGTCTATCGTAATGAAGTAAATATGCATCAAAATGAAGGAAATATGCATCGAAATGAAGTAAATATGCATCAAAATGAAGTAAATATACATCGAAATGAAGGAAATATGCATCAAAATAAAGGGAATATGCATCGAAACGAAGGAAATGTTGATCGTAGTGAATTATATATGCATAGAACGATGGAAATATTGATCTTAATGAAGTAATTATGCAACAAAATGAAGTAAATATGCATCAAAATGAAGTAAATATTCATCGAAATGAAAGAAATATGCATCGAAACTAAGTAAATGTAGATCGTAATGAGGTAAATATGCATCAAAATGAAGTAAATATGCATCGAAACGAAGGAAATATTGATCGTAATGAAGTAAATATGCATCAAAATGTAGTAAATATGCATCAAAACGAAGGAAATATTGATCGTAGTGAAGTAAATATGCATCAAAATGAAGTAAATATACTTCGAAACGATGGAAATGTAGATCGTAAAAAAGTAATTATGCATCAAAATGAAGTAAATATGCTTCTAAACGATGGAAATATTGATCGTAATGAAGTAAATATGCATCAAAAGTAAATATGCATCGAAATGAAGGAAATATTGATCGTAATAAAGTAAATTTGAAATAAAATAAAAAAAAATATGCATCAAAACGAAAGAAATGTAGATCGTAATGAAGTAAATATACATCAAAATGAAGGAAATATGCATCGAAATGAAGTAAATATGCATCAAAATGAAGTAATTATATACATCGAAACAAAGGATATATGCATCGAAATGAAGAAAATATGCATCGAATCGAAGGAAATATTGATCGTAATGAAGTAGATATGCATCAAAATGAAGACATGTTGATCGTAGTGAAGTAAATATACATCAAAATAAAGTAAATATGCATCAAAACGAAGGAAATGTTGATCATAATGAAGTAAATATGCATCAAAATGAAGGAAATATGCATCGAAATGAAGTAAATATGCATTAAAAAGAAGTAAATATACATCGAAACAAGAAAATATGCATCAAAAAGAAGGTAATATGCATCGAATCGAAGGAAATATTGATCGTAATGAAGTAAATATGCATCAAAATAAAGTAAATTTGCATTGAAACGAAGGAAATATTGATCGTAATGAAGTAAATATCTATCAAAATGAAGTAAATATGCATCAAAATGAAGAAAATATACATCGAAACAAAGGAAATATGCATCAAAATAAAGGAAATATGCATCGATTCTAAGGAAATATTGATCGTAATGAAGTAAATATGCATCCAAATGAAGGAAATATGCATCGAAATGAAGGAAATTTTGATCGTAGTGAAGTAAATATGCATCAAAATGAAGTAAATATGCATCGAAATGATGAAAATGTTGATCGTAACGAAGTAAATATGCATCAAAATGAAGTAAACATGCATCGAAACGAAAGAAATATGCATCGAAACGAAGAAATGTTAATCGTAATGAGGTAAATACGCATCAAAATAAAATAAATATGCATCGAAATGAAGGAAATATTGATTGTAATGAAGTAAATATGCATCAAAATTAAGGAAAGATGCATCAAAACGAAGGAAAGGTCTATCGTAATGAAGTAAATATGCATCAAAATGAAGGAAATATGCATCGAAATGAAGTAAATATGCATCAAAATGAAGTAAATATACATCGAAATGAAGGAAATATGCATCAAAATAAAGGGAATATGCATCGAAACGAAGGAAATGTTGATCGTAGTGAATTATATATGCATAGAACGATGGAAATATTGATCTTAATGAAGTAATTATGCAACAAAATGAAGTAAATATGCATCAAAATGAAGTAAATATTCATCGAAATGAAAGAAATATGCATCGAAACTAAGTAAATGTAGATCGTAATGAGGTAAATATGCATCAAAATGAAGTAAATATGCATCGAAACGAAGGAAATATTGATCGTAATGAAGTAAATATGCATCAAAATGTAGTAAATATGCATCAAAACGAAGGAAATATTGATCGTAGTGAAGTAAATATGCATCAAAATGAAGTAAATATACTTCGAAACGATGGAAATGTAGATCGTAAAAAAGTAATTATGCATCAAAATGAAGTAAATATGCTTCTAAACGATGGAAATATTGATCGTAATGAAGAAAATATGCATCAAAAGTAAATATGCATCGAAATGAAGGAAATATTGATCGTAATAAAGTAAATTTGAAATAAAATAAAAAAAAATATGCATCAAAACGAAAGAAATGTAGATCGTAATGAAGTAAATATACATCAAAATGAAGGAAATATGCATCGAAATGAAGTAAATATGCATCAAAATGAAGTAATTATATACATCGAAACAAAGGATATATGCATCGAAATGAAGAAAATATGCATCGAATCGAAGGAAATATTGATCGTAATGAAGTAGATATGCATCAAAATGAAGACATGTTGATCGTAGTGAAGTAAATATACATCAAAATAAAGTAAATATGCATCAAAACGAAGGAAATGTTGATCATAATGAAGTAAATATGCATCAAAATGAAGGAAATATGCATCGAAATGAAGTAAATATGCATTAAAAAGAAGTAAATATACATCGAAACAAGAAAATATGCATCAAAAAGAAGGTAATATGCATCGAATCGAAGGAAATATTGATCGTAATGAAGTAAATATGCATCAAAATAAAGTAAATTTGCATTGAAACGAAGGAAATATTGATCGTAATGAAGTAAATATCTATCAAAATGAAGTAAATATACATCAAAATGAAGAAAATATACATCGAAACAAAGGAAATATGCATCAAAATAAAGGAAATATGCATCGATTCTAAGGAAATATTGATCGTAATGAAGTAAATATGCATCCAAATGAAGGAAATATGCATCGAAATGAAGGAAATTTTGATCGTAGTGAAGTAAATATGCATCAAAATGAAGTAAATATGCATCGAAATGATGAAAATGTTGATCGTAACGAAGTAAATATGCATCAAAATGAAGTAAACATGCATCGAAACGAAAGAAATATGCATCGAAACGAAGGAAATGTTAATCGTAATGAGGTAAATACGCATCAAAATAAAATAAATATGCATCGAAATGAAGGAAATATTGATTGTAATGAAGTAAATATGCATCAAAATTAAGGAAAGATGCATCAAAACGAAGGAAAGGTCTATCGTAATGAAGTAAATATGCATCAAAATGAAGGAAATATGCATCGAAATGAAGTAAATATGCATCAAAATGAAGTAAATATACATCGAAATGAAGGAAATATGCATCAAAATAAAGGGAATATGCATCGAAACGAAGGAAATGTTGATCGTAGTGAATTATATATGCATAGAACGATGAAAATATTGATCTTAATGAAGTAATTATGCAACAAAATGAAGTAAATATGCATCAAAATGAAGTAAATATTCATCGAAATGAAAGAAATATGCATCGAAACTAAGTAAATGTAGATCGTAATGAGGTAAATATGCATCAAAATGAAGTAAATATGCATCGAAACGAAGGAAATATTGATCGTAATGAAGTAAATATGCATCAAAATGTAGTAAATATGCATCAAAACGAAGGAAATATTGATCGTAGTGAAGTAAATATGCATCAAAATGAAGTAAATATACTTCGAAACGATGGAAATGTAGATCGTAAAAAAGTAATTATGCATCAAAATGAAGTAAATATGCTTCTAAACGATGGAAATGTTGTTCATAATGAAGTAAATATGCATCAATAGTAAACATGCATCGAAATGAAGGAAATATTGATCGTAATGAAGTAAATTTGAATTAAAATGAAAGAAATATGCATCAAAACGAAGGAAATGTTGATCGTAATGAAGTAAGTATACATCCAAATGATGGAAATATGCATCGAAATGAATTAAATATGCATCAAAATGAAGTAATTATATACATCGGAACGAAGGAAATATGCATAGAAAAAAAGAAAATACGCATCGAATCGAAGGAAATGTTGATCGTAATAAAGTAAATATGCATCAAAAAGAAGTAAATATACATCGAAACGAAGGACATGTTGATCGTAGTGAAGTAAATATGCCTCAAAATAAAGTAAATATGCATCAAAATAAAGGAAATGTGGATCGTAATGAAGTAAATATGCATCAGAATGAAGGAAATATGCATCAAAATAAAGTAAATATACTTCGAAACGATGGAAATGTTGACCGTAAAAAAGTAATTATGCATCAAAATGAAGTAAATATGCTTCTAAACGATGGAAATGTTGATCGTAATGAAGTAAATATGCATCAAAAGTAAATATGCATCGAAATGAAGGAAATATTGATCGTAATGAAGTTAATATGCATTAAAATGAAAGAAATACGCATCAAAACGAAGGAAATGTTGAATTTAATGAAATAAATATACATCAAAATGAAGGAAATATGCATCGAAATGAAGTAAATATGCATCAAAATTAAGTAAATATACATCGAAAAGAAGGAAATATGCTTCTAAACGATGGAAATGTTGATCGTAATGAATTAAATATGCATCAAAAGTAAATATGCATCGAAATGAAGGAAATATTGATCGTAATGAAGTTAATATGCATTAAAATGAAAGAAATACGCATCAAAACGAAGGAAATGTTGAACGTAATGAAATAAATATACATCAAAATGAAGAAAATATGCATCGAAATGAAGTAAATATGCATCAAAATGAAGTAATTATATACATCGAAACGAAGGAAATATGCATCGAAATGAAGGAAATATGCATCGAATCGAATGAAATGTTGATCGTAATGAAGTAAATATGGATCAAAATGAAGGAAATATACATCGAAATGAAGGACATGTTGATCGTAGTGAAGTAAATATGCATCAAAATGAAGTAAATATGCATCAAAATGATGAAAATATTGATCATAATGAAGTAATTATGCATCAAAATGAAGTAAATATGTATCGAAACCAAGGAAATATTGATCGTAACGAAGTAAATATGCATCAAAATGAAGTAAATATGCATCGAAACGAAAGAAATATGCATCGAAACGAAGGAAATGTTAATCGTAATAAGGTAAATATGCTTCAAAATGAAGTAAATATGCATCGAAATTGATCGTAATGAAGTAAATATGCATCAAAATGCAGGAAAGATGCATCAAAACGAAGGAAAGGTTTATCGTAATGAAGTAAATATGCACCAAAATAAAGGAAATATGCATCGAAATGAAGTAAATATTCATCAAAATCAAGTAAATACACATCGAAGCGAAGGAAATATGCATCGAAATGAAGGAAATATGCATTGAATCAAAGGAAATGGTGATCGTAATGAAGTAAATATGCATAAAAATAAAGGAAATATGTATCGAAACGAAGGAAATGTTGATCGCGGTGAAAGAAATATGCATCGAAATGAAGTAAATATGCATCAAAATTAAGTAAATATACATCGAAACGAAGGAAATATGCTTCTAAACGATGGAAATGTTGATCGTAATGAATTAAATATGCATCAAAAGTAAATATGCATCGAAATGAAGGAAATATTGATCGTAATGAAGTTAATATGTATTAAAATGAAAGAAATACGCATCAAAACGAAGGAAATGTTGAACGTAATGAAAAAAATATACATCAAAATGAAGAAAATATGCATCGAAATGAAGTAAATATGCATCAAAATGAAGTAATTATATACATCGAAACGAAGGAAATATGCATCGAAATGAAGGAAATATGCATCGAATCGAATGAAATGTTGAACGTAATGAAGTAAATATGGATCAAAATGAAGGAAATATACATCGAAATGAAGGACATGTTGATCGTAGTGAAGTAAATATGCATCAAAATGAAGTAAATATGCATCAAAATGATGAAAATATTGATCTTAATGAAGTAATTATGCATCAAAATGAAGTAAATATGTATCGAAACCAAGGAAATATTGATCATAACGAAGTAAATATGCATCAAAATGAAGTAAATATGCATCGAAACGAAAGAAATATGCATCGAAACGAAGGAAATGTTAATCGTAATAAGGTAAATATGCATCAAAATGAAGTAAATATGCATCGAAATTGATCGTAATGATGTAAATATGCATCAAAATGCAGGAAAGATGCATTAAAACGAAGGAAAGGTTTATCGTAATGAAGTAAATATGCATCAAAATAAAGGAAATATGCATCGAAATGAAGTAAATATGCATCAAAATCAAGTAAATACACATCGAAGCGAAGGAAATATGCATCGAAATGAAGGAAATATGCATTGAATCAAAGGAAATGGTGATCGTAATGAAATAAATATGCATAAAAATAAAGGAAATATGTATCGAAACGAAGGAAATGTTGATCGCGGTGAAAGAAATATGCATCGAAATGAAGTAAATATGCATCAAAATTAAGTAAATATACATCGAAACGAAGGAAATATGCTTCTAAACGATGGAAATGTTGATCGTAATGAATTGAATATGCATCAAAAGTAAATATGCATCGAAATGAAGGAAATATTGATCGTAATGAAGTTAATATGCATTAAAATGAAAGAAATACGCATCAAAACGAAGGAAATGTTGAACGTAATGAAATAAATATACATCAAAATGAAGAAAATATGCATCGAAATGAAGTAAATATGCATCAAAATTAAGTAAATATACATCGAAACGAAGGAAATATGCTTCTAAACGATGGAAATGTCGATCGTAATGAATTAAATATGCATCAAAAGTAAATATGCATCGAAATGAAGGAAATATTGATCGTAATGAAGTTAATATGCATTAAAATGAAAGAAATACGCATCAAAACGAAGGAAATGTTGAACGTAATGAAATAAATATACATCAAAATGAAGAAAATATGCATCGAAATGAAGTAAATATGCATCAAAATGAAGTAATTATATACATCGAAACGAAGGAAATATGCATCGAAATGAAGGAAATATGCATCGAATCGAATGAAATGTTGATCGTAATGAAGTAAATATGGATCAAAATGAAGGAAATATACATCGAAATGAAGGACATGTTGATCGTAGTGAAGTAAATATGCATCAAAATGAAGTAAATATGCATCAAAATGATGAAAATATTGATCTTAATGAAGTAATTATGCATCAAAATGAAGTAAATATGTATCGAAACCAAGGAAATATTGATCGTAACGAAGTAAATATGCATCAAAATGAAGTAAATATGCATCGAAACGAAAGAAATATGCATCGAAACGAAGGAAATGTTAATCGTAATAAGGTAAATATGCATCAAAATTAAGTAAATATGCATCGAAATTGATCGTAATGAAGTAAATATGCATCAAAATGCAGGAAAGATGCATCAAAACGAAGGAAAGGTTTATCGTAATGAAGTAAATATGCATCAAAATAAAGGAAATATGCATCGAAATGAAGTAAATATGCATCAAAATCAAGTAAATACACATCGAAGCGAAGGAAATATGCATCGAAATGAAGGAAATATGCATTGAATCAAAGGAAATGGTGATCGTAATGAAGTAAATATGCATAAAAATAAAGGAAATATGTATCGAAACGAAGGAAATGTTGATCGCGGTGAAAGAAATATGCATCGAAATGAAGTAAATATGCATCAAAATTAAGTAAATATACATCGAAACGAAGGAAATATGCTTCTAAACGATGGAAATGTTGATCGTAATGAATTAAATATGCATCAAAAGTAAATATGCATCGAAATGAAGGAAATATTGATCGTAATGAAGTTAATATGCATTAAAATGAAAGAAATACGCATCAAAACGAAGGAAATGTTGAACGTAATGAAATAAATATACATCAAAATGAAGAAAATATGCATCGAAATGAAGTAAATATGCATCAAAATGAAGTAATTATATACATCGAAACGAAGGAAATATGCATCGAAATGAAGGAAATATGCATCGAATCGAATGAAATGTTGATCATAATGAAGTAAATATGGATCAAAATGAAGGAAATATACATCGAAATGAAGGACATGTTGATCGTAGTGAAGTAAATATGCATCAAAATGAAGTAAATATGCATCAAAATGATGAAAATATTGATCTTAATGAAATAATTATGCATCAAAATGAAGTAAATATGTATCGAAACCAAGGAAATATTGATCGTAACAAAGTAAATATGCATCAAAATGAAGTAAATATGCATCGAAACGAAAGAAATATGCATCGAAACGAAGGAAATGTTAATCGTAATAAGGTAAATATGCATCAAAATGAAGTAAATATGCATCGTAATTGATCGTAATGAAGTAAATATGCATCAAAATGCAGGAAAGATGCATCAAAACGAAGGAAAGGTTTATCGTAATGAAGTAAATATGCATCAAAATAAAGGAAATATGCATCGAAATGAAGTAAATATGCATCAAAATCAAGTAAATACACATCGAAGCGAAGGAAATATGCATCGAAATGAAGGAAATATGCATTGAATCAAAGGAAATGGTGATCGTAATGAAGTAAATATGCATAAAAATAAAGGAAATATGTATCGAAACGAAGGAAATGTTGATCGCGGTGAAAGAAATATGCATCGAAATGAAGTAAATATGCATCAAAATTAAGTAAATATACATCGAAACGAAGGAAATATGCTTCTAAACGATGGAAATGTTGATCGTAATGAATTAAATATGCATCAAAAGTAAATATGCATCGAAATGAAGGAAATATTGATCGTAATGAAGTTAATATGCATTAAAATGAAAGAAATACGCATCAAAACGAAGGAAATGTTGAACGTAATGAAATAAATATACATCAAAATGAAGAAAATATGCATCGAAATAAAGTAAATATGCATCAAAATGAAGTAATTATATACATCGAAACGAAGCAAATATGCATCGAAATGAAGGAATTATGCATCGAATCGAATGAAATGTTGACCGTAATGAAGTAAATATGCATCAAAATGAAGGAAATATACATCGAAACGAAGGACATGTTGATCGTAGTGAAGTAAATATGCATCAAAATGAAGTAAATATGCATCAAAACGATGAAAATATTGATCTTAATGAAGTAATTATGCATCAAAATAAAGTATATATGTATCGAAACCAAGGAAATGTTGATCGTAACGAAATAAATATGCATCAAAATTTTGTGAATATGCATCAAAATGAAAGAAATATGCATCGAAACGAAGGAATTGTTAATCGTAATGAGGTAAATATGCATCAAAATGAAGTAAATATGCATCGAAATGAAGGAAATATTGAACGTAATGAAGTAAATATGCATCAACATGAAGGAAAGATGCATCAAAAAGAAGGAAAAGTTTATCGTAATGAAGTAAATATGCATCAAAATGAAGGAAATATGCATCGAAATGAAGTAAATATGCATCAAAATCAAGTAAATACACATCGAAACGAAGGAAATATGCATCAAAATGAAGGAAATATACATTGAATCGAAGGAAATGTTGATCGTAATGAAGTAAATATGCATAAAAATAAAGGAAATATGTATCGAAACGAAGGAAATGTTGATCACGGTGAAAGAAATATGCATCGAAATGAAGTAAATATGCATCAAAATGAAGTAAATATACATCGAAACGAAAGAAATATGCATCGAAACGAAGGAAATATGCATCGAAATAAAGGAAATATGCATCGAAACGATGGAAATGTTGATCTTAATGAAGTAATTATGCAACGAAATGAAGTAAATATGCAACAAAATGAAGTAAATATTCATCGAAATGAAAGAAATGTGCATCAAAACTAAGTAAATGTAGATCGTAATGAGGTAAATATGCATCAAAATGAAGTAAATATGCATCAAAACAAAGGAAATATTGATCGTAATGAAGTAAATATGCATAAAAATGCAGGAAATGTTGATCGTAATGAAGTAAATATGCATCGAATCGAAGAAAATTTTGATCGTAATGAAGTAAATATGCATCAAAATGAAGGAAATATGCATTAAATCGAAGGACATGTTGATCGTAGTGAAGTAAACATGCATCAAAATGAAGTAAATATACACCAAAACGAAGGAAATATTGATCGTAATGAAGTAAATATGCATCAAAATGAAGGAAATATGCATCAAAATGAAGTAAATATGCATCAAAATGATGAAAATATTGATCTTAATGAAGTAATTATGCATCAAAATAAAGTAAATATGTATCGAAACCAAGGAAATGTTGATCGTAACGAAGTAAATATGCATCAAAATTTTGTAAATGTGCATCAAAACGAAAGAAATATGCATCGAAACGAAGGAATTGTTAATCGTAATGAGGTAAATATGCATCAAAATGAAGTAAATATGCATCGAAATGAAGGAAATATTGAATGTAATGAAGTAAATAAAATGAAGGAAAGATGCATCAAAACGAAGGAAAAGTTTATCGTAATGAAGTAAATATGCATCAAAATGAAGGAAATATGCATCGAAATGAAGTAAATATGCATCAAAATCAAGTAAATACACATCGAAACGAAGGAAATATGCATCGAAATGAAGGAAATATACATTGAATCGAAGGAAATGTTGATCGTAATGAAGTAAATATGCATAAAAATAAAGGAAATATGTATCGAAACGAAGGAAATGTTGATCACGGTGAAAGAAATATGCATCGAAATGAAGTAAATATGCATCAAAATGAAGTAAATATACATCGAAACGAAAGAAATATGCATCGAAATAAAGGAAATATGCATCGAAACGAAGGAAATATGCATCGAAATAAAGGAAATATGCATCGAAACGATGGAAATGTTGATCTTAATGAAGTAATTATGCAACGAAATGAAGTAAATATGCAACAAAATGAAGTAAATATTCATCGAAATGAAAGAAATGTGCATCAAAACTAAGTAAATGTAGATCGTAATGAGGTAAATATGCATCAAAATGAAGTAAATATGCATCAAAACGAAGGAAATATTGATCGTAATGAAGTAAATATGCATAAAAATGCAGGAAATGTTGATCGTAATTAAGTAAATATGCATCGAATCGAAGAAAATGTTGATCATAATGAAGTAAATATGCATCAAAATGAAGGAAATATGCATTAAATCGAAGGACATGTTGATCGTAGTGAAGTAAACATGCATCAAAATGAAGTAAATATACACCAAAACGAAGGAAATATTTATCGTAATGAAGTAAATATGCATCAAAATGAAGGAAATATGCATCAAAATGGAGTAAATATGCATCAAAACGATGAAAATATTGATCTTAATGAAGTAATTATGCATCAAAATAAAGTAAATATGTATCGAGACCAAGGAAATGTTGATCGTAACGAAGTAAATATGCATCAAAATTTTGTAAATGTGCATCAAAACGAAAGAAATATGCATCGAAACGAAGGAATTGTTAATCGTAATGAGGTAAATATGCATCAAAATGAAGTAAATATGCATCGAAATGAAGGAAATATTGAATGTAATGAAGTAAATAAAATGAAGGAAAGATGCATCAAAACGAAGGAAAAGTTTATCGTAATGAAGTAAATATGCATCAAAATGAAGGAAATATGCATCGAAATGAAGTAAATATGCATCAAAATCAAGTAAATACACATCGAAACGAAGGAAATATGCATCGAAATGAAGGAAATATACATTGAATCGAAGGAAATGTTGATCGTAATGAAGTAAATATGCATAAAAATAAAGGAAATATGTATCGAAACGAAGGAAATGTTGATCACGGTGAAAGAAATATGCATCGAAATGAAGTAAATATGCATCAAAATGAAGTAAATATACATCGAAACGAAAGAAATATGCATCGAAATAAAGGAAATATGCATCGAAACGAAGGAAATATGCATCGAAATAAAGGAAATATGCATCGAAACGATGGAAATGTTGATCTTAATGAAGTAATTATGCAACGAAATGAAGTAAATATGCAACAAAATGAAGTAAATATTCATCGAAATGAAAGAAATGTGCATCAAAACTAAGTAAATGTAGATCGTAATGAGGTAAATATGCATCAAAATGAAGTAAATATGCATCAAAACGAAGGAAATATTGATCGTAATGAAGTAAATATGCATAAAAATGCAGGAAATGTTGATCGTAATTAAGTAAATATGCATCGAATCGAAGAAAATGTTGATCATAATGAAGTAAATATGCATCAAAATGAAGGAAATATGCATTAAATCGAAGGACATGTTGATCGTAGTGAAGTAAACATGCATCAAAATGAAGTAAATATACACCAAAACGAAGGAAATATTTATCGTAATGAAGTAAATATGCATCAAAATGAAGGAAATATGCATCAAAATGGAGTAAATATGCATCAAAACGATGAAAATATTGATCTTAATGAAGTAATTATGCATCAAAATAAAGTAAATATGTATCGAGACCAAGGAAATGTTGATCGTAACGAAGTAAATATGCATCAAAATTTTGTAAATGTGCATCAAAACGAAAGAAATATGCATCGAAACGAAGGAATTGTTAATCGTAATGAGGTAAATATGCATCAAAATGAAGTAAATATGCATCGAAATGAAGGAAATATTGAATGTAATGAAGTAAATAAAATGAAGGAAAGATGCATCAAAACGAAGGAAAAGTTTATCGTAATGAAGTAAATATGCATCAAAATGAAGGAAATATGCATCGAAATGAAGTAAATATGCATCAAAATCAAGTAAATACACATCGAAACGAAGGAAATATGCATCGAAATGAAGGAAATATACATTGAATCGAAGGAAATGTTGATCGTAATGAAGTAAATATGCATAAAAATAAAGGAAATATGTATCGAAACGAAGGAAATGTTGATCACGGTGAAAGAAATATGCATCGAAATGAAGTAAATATGCATCAAAATGAAGTAAATATACATCGAAACGAAAGAAATATGCATCGAAATAAAGGAAATATGCATCGAAACGAAGGAAATATGCATCGAAATAAAGGAAATATGCATCGAAACGATGGAAATGTTGATCTTAATGAAGTAATTATGCAACAAAATGAAGTAAATATGCAACAAAATGAAGTAAATATTCATCGAAATGAAAGAAATGTGCATCAAAACTAAGTAAATGTAGATCGTAATGAGGTAAATATGCATCAAAATGAAGTAAATATGCATCAAAATGAAGGAAATATTGATCGTAATGAAGTAAATATGCATAAAAATGCAGGAAATGTTGATCGTAATGAAGTAAATATGCATCGAATCGAAGAAAATGTTGATCGTAATGAAGTAAATATGCATCAAAATGAAGGAAATATGCATTGAATCGAAGGACATGTTTATCGTAGTGAAGTAAACATGCATCAAAATGAAGTAAATATACACCAAAACGAAGGAAATATTGATCGTAATGAAGTAAATATGCATCAAAATGAAGGAAATATGCATCAAAATGAAGTAAATATGCATCAAAACGATGAAAATATTGATCTTAATGAAGTAATTATGCATCAAAATAAAGTAAATATGTATCGAAACCAAGGAAATGTTGATCGTAACGAAGTAAATATGCATCAAAATTTTGTAAATATGCATCAAAACGAAAGAAATATGCATCGACACGAAGGAATTGTTAATCGTAATGAGGTAAATATGCATCAAAATGAAGTAAATATGCATCGAAATGAAGGAAATATTGAACGTAATGAAGTAAATATGCATCCAAATGAAGGAAAGATGCATCAAAACGAAGGAAAAGTTTATCGTAATGAAGTAAATATGAATCAAAATGAAGGAAATATGCATCGAAATGAAGTAAATATGCATCAAAATCAAGTAAATACACATCGAAACGAAGGAAATATGCATCGAAATGAAGGAAATATACATTGAATCGAAGGAAATGTTGATCGTAATGAAGTAAATATGCATAAAAATAAAGGAAATATGTATCGAAACGAAGGAAATATTGATCACGGTGAAAGAAATATGCATCGAAATGAAGTAAATATGAATCAAAATGAAGTAAATATACATCGAAACGAAAGAAATATGCATTGAAATAAAGGAAATATGCAACGAAACGAAGGAAATATGCATCGAAATAAAGGAAATATGCATCGAAACGATGGAAATGTTGATCTTAATGAAGTAATTATGCAATAAAATGAAGTAAATATGCAACAAAATGAAGTAAATATTCATCGAAATGAAAGAAATGTGCATCAAAACTAAGTAAATGTAGATCGTAATGAGGTAAATATGCATCAAAATGAAGTAAATATGCATCAAAACGAAGGAAATATTGATCGTAATGAAGTAAATATGCATAAAAATGCAGGAAATGTTGATCGTAATGAAGTAAATATGCATCGAATTGAAGAAAATGTTGATCGTAATGAAGTAAATATGCATCAAAATGAAGGAAATATGCATTGAATCGAAGGACATGTTGATCGTAGTGAAGTAAACATGCATCAAAATGAAGTAAATATACACCAAAACGAAAGAAATAATGATCGTAATGAAGTAAATATGCATCAAAATGAAGGAAATATGCATCGAAATGAAGTAAATATGTATCAAAATGAATTAAATATACATTGAAACGTAAGAAATATGCATCAAAATGAAGTAAATATGCATCGAAATGACGGAAATATTGATCGTAGTGAAGTAAATATGAATCAAAATAAAGTAAATATACTTCGAAAAGATGGAAATGTTGATCGTAAAAAAGTAATTATGCATCAAAATGAAGTAAATATGCTTCTAAACGATGGAAATATTGATCGTAATGAAGTAAATATGCATCAAAAGTAAATATGCATCGAAATGAAGGAAATATTGATCGTAATGAAGTAAATTTGAATTAAAATAAAAAAATATGCATCAAAACGAAAGAAATGCAGATCGTAATGAAGTAAATATACATCAAAATGAAGGAAATATGCATCGAAATGAAGTAAATATGCATCAAAATGAAGTAATTATATACATCGAAACAAAGGATATATGCATCGAAATGAAGAAAATATGCATCGAATCGAAGGAAATATTGATCGTAATGAAGTAGATATGCATCAAAATGAAGACATGTTGATCGTAGTGAAGTAAATATACATCAAAATAAAGTAAATATGCATCAAAACGAAGGAAATGTTGATCATAATGAAGTAAATATGCATCAAAATGAAGGAAATATGCATCGAAATGAAGTAAATATGCATTAAAATGAAGTAAATATACATCAAAACGAAGAAAATATGCATCGAAAAGAAGGTAATATGCATCGAATCGAAGGAAATATTGATCGTTATGAAATAAATATGCATCAAAATAATGTAAATTTGCATTGAAACGAAGGAAATATTGATCGTAATGAAGTAAATATCTATCAAAATGAAGTAAATATGCATCAAAATGAAGTAAATATACATCGAAACAAAGGAAATATGCATCAAAATAAAGGAAATATGCATCGATTCTAAGGAAATATTGATCGTAATGAAGTAAATATGCATCCAAATGAAGGAAATATGCATCGAAATGAAGGAAATTTTGATCGTAGTGAAGTAAATATGCATCAAAATGAAGTGAATATGCATCGAAATGATGAAAATATTGATCGTAACGAAGTAAATATGCATCAAAATGAAGTAAATATGCATCGAAATGAAAGAAATATGCATCGAAACGAAGGAAATGTTAATCGTAATGAGGTAAATATAAATCAAAATGAAGTAAATATGCATCGAAATGAAGGAAATATTGATTGTAATGAAGTAAATATGCATCAAAAT
Organism: Pogostemon cablin; assembly: GCA_023678885.1. NCBI lineage: Eukaryota > Viridiplantae > Streptophyta > Magnoliopsida > Lamiales > Lamiaceae > Pogostemon > Pogostemon cablin. Next base: position 13,400,041 of record CM042985.1, on the reverse strand, counting down.
TAAGGAAAGATGCATCAAAACGAAGGAAAGGTCTATCGTAATGAAGTAAATATGCATCAAAATGAAGTAAATATGCATCGAAATGAAGTAAATATGCATCAAAATGAAGTAAATATACATCGAAATGAAGGAAATATGCATCAAAATAAAGGAAATATGCATCGAAACGAAGGAAATGTTGATCGTAGTGAAGTATATATGCATAGAACGATGGAAATATTGATCTTAATGAAGTAATTATGCAACAAAATGAAGTAAATATGCATCAAAATGAAGTAAATATTCATGGAAATGAAAGAAATATGCATCGAAACTAAGTAAATGTAGATCGTAATGAGGTAAATATGCATCAAAATGAAGTAAATATGCATCGAAACGAAGGAAATATTGATCGTAATGAAGTAAATATGCATCAAAATGTAGTAAATATGCATCAAAACGAAGGAAATGTTGATCGTAGTGAAGTAAATATGCATCAAAATGAAGTAAATATACTTCGAAACGATGGAAATGTAGATCGTAAAAAAGTAATTATGCATCAAAATGAAGTAAATATGCTTCTAAACGATGGAAATGTTGTTCATAATGAAGTAAATATGCATCAATAGTAAACATGCATCGAAATGAAGGAAATATTGATCTTAATGAAGTAAATTTGAATTAAAATGAAAGAAATATGCACCAAAACGAAGGAAATATTGATCTTAATGAAGTAAATATACATCAAAATGAAGGAAATATGCATCAACACGAAGGAAATGTGGATCGTAATGAAGTAAATATGCATCAGAATGAAGGAAATATGCATCAAAATAAAGTAAATATACTTCGAAACGATGGAAATGTTGACCGTAAAAAAGTAATTATGCATCAAAATGAAGTAAATATGCTTCTAAACGATGGAAATGTTGATCGTAATGAAGTAAATATGCATCAAAAGTAAATATGAATCGAAATGAAGGAAATATTGATCGTAATGAAGTAAATTTGAATTAAAATGAAAAAAATATGCATCAAAACGAAAGAAATATAGATCGTAATGAAGTAAATATACATCAAAATGAAGGAAATATACATCGAAATGAAGTAAATATGCATCAAAATTAAGTAATTATTGTTGGCAATTGGATCTTATGGTGAACACGATTTGAAAAGAAAACAAGTAATTAATAAACAACGGAAGCATAAATCAATACCTGTCTTCTGGATTGGAGTAGAGGATGAATATCTGAGAAGAACTACCTCTTGTTCTTCTACTGTATTACCCTAGTGTAATCCTGTTGTTGTGTGGTCAACAGTCTGCAGGATCACTCAATCTGCTCCTAACCACTTTTTAGACAAAAGAACGGCGTTCTCAATTCTTAGGGCATCCAGGAGCTGAGCAGACTATTATAAAGGGCTACAGTAGGGACCAGGAGGAGAAATTGGGCTGGGTTTCAATCAGATTTAATTAACCAAGCTTTGCCCAAAGCTTTTAATTAAATCCAATAATAATAATATAGTCCACTAAAATATTATTACTGCACTACCCATCCAATCCCAAATTATGTTCTGGGCTCCTTCTTATTATGAGCCCAATAATCTCCCCATGTTTAAGATATTCAATGCCCATTAATTAATTAAGTTACTGACAACTCAAATTAATTAATATCTCATCCGAGAGTAGTATCACTCAACCTTTTTATCATACCGGAAATTAATCCACTTGCAAGATTTACATGATAAACCTTATGAGCTCCTCAAGGGGACATCATCAACCTAAATCGGACATGGATTCCTTCTACAATCAACAGCACACCATAGAGACAACACTACTTCTCAACTCACCGAGTTTGTTGATTTAATTCATTTAAATCTCACCCATTGATGAATCAAAGAAATACATACTGCCCTACGTGTCGAAGTTATTGTATAAGGATTAAGAGCATGGACATCCATAATAACAGAGATCAAGTTCTTCTATATAGACAGTACAAGTCGAACGATCTCAAGCGGTCCTACTCAATACACGCTAAGTGCACTAATGTGATTCTATAGTCAAGACAAACTAATTCCAAATCACACTACAACCATACCGATAGATAGTCCCCGTCTATCTCGGTTGTGAGCATCTGTTTATAACTTTATAAGGAAACCGATAATATGATCTTCCGCGTGTTGTCGCACAACATATTATCTACAGTATAAAGTAAATGGACTTTTGCACAAACATATAAATAAACAATTTATAAAATGCAAAAACGTTTGATCATATGATTCTCATTTCAAATAAAATTGTTATTACATTGTTCAATACAAAAAGCAAGGCTTTTAGTATACAAATCTAACAATCTCCCACTTATACTAAAAGACTACGCTGCCATATCTGCTGACACGCATCTAATCCCCATTCCTTCTACATGCCCATCGAACGCTTTCGCTGGAAGGCTCTTAGTAAAAGGATCAGCAAGGTTATCCTCAGATGCTATCTTAGCGACAACGACTTCCCCTCTTTTAACGATGTCTCGTATCAGGTGGTACTTGCGCTCAATGTGTTTACTCGCCTTATGGGCTCGTGGTTCCTTCGAGTTTGCTACTGCACCACTATTATCACAATAAATTGTGATTGCTTTGGGCAAACCAGGAATCACATCCAAGTCCATTAAGAAGTTCCTGAGCCATACTGCTTCCTTAGCTGCCTCAGAGGCTGCCACATATTCAGCTTCCATGGTGGAGTCCGCAATGCATTTCTGCTTTACACTCCTCCATATTATGGCTCCTCCTCCAAGAGTATACACATAACCCGAGGTGGATTTACTAGCATCCCTATCTGACTGGAAATCCGAATCAGTATAACCCAAAGGTAACAAAGTATCTGCCCGGTAAACCAGCACATAATTCTTAGTCCTTTTCAGGTACTTTAAAATGTGATTTACCGCAGTCCAATGCCCTTGTCCTGGATTACTTTGATACCTACTGACCATGCCCACGGCATAACAGATATCCGGTCTCGTACATAGCATAGTATACATGAGGCTTCCCACTGCCGAAGCATAAGGGACCAGCTTCATTGCCTCTATTTCATGTTGTGTCTTAGGAGACATTTTCTTAGATAGAGGTATTCCATGTCTGAAAGGTAGAAAACCTTTCTTGGAATCTTGCATGCTAAAACGAGCCAGGATTGTATAAATGTATGAAGCTTGGGATAAGCACAACATTCTTTTCTTGCGATCCCTTATCAATTTGATCCCAAGAATGTGTCCGGCTTCTCCTAAGTCCTTCATTTCAAGCTGCTTGGACAGCCATACCCTTACGCCCGATAATACCTTTACATTGTTTCCAATGAGTAGAATATCATCCACGTAGAGTACAAGAAATACCACTACGTTTCCGTCACACTTCTTGTACACACATGATTCATCCGGACATTGAATAAATCCATATGACTGGATTACTTCATCAAAACGGATGTTCCATGATCTAGAAGCTTGTTTCAATCCATAAATGGACTTTTTAAGCTTGCACACTAGATGCTCTTCGCCCTTAGCAATGAATCCTTCTGGTTGCTTCATATAGATGTTTTCCTCAAGACTTCCATTTAGGAAAGCTGTCTTGACATCCATTTGCCATACCTCATAATCCATATGAGCAGCAATAGACAAAAGAATCCGGATTGACTTAAGCATGGCCACAGGGGAGAAGGTTTCCTCATAATCGATTCCTTCTTTCTGAGTATATCCTTTAGCCACAAGCCTTACTTTAAAGGTTTCCACCTTACCATCAGATCCTCTTTTTCTTTTATAGATCCACTTGCATCCAATAGCTTTTACACCATTGGGTGGTTCTACAAGCTCCCAGACTTGATTAGAATACATGGATTCTATTTCAGATTTCATTGCATTTTGCCATAATTGAGCATCTTTATCTTGCAGTGCCTCATTGTAATTCCATGGGTCAATTTCATGTTCACCAGGGACCAAGTCAGAAGACTCTCCCAATCCTATGAATCTATCCGGTTGTCTCACAACCCTCCCACTATGACGAGGCTCCGCAGGTAATTGTGTATCAGGTGTGACACGCGGTGCAGTGTCCTGTGGTATATCCTCTTGTACAGTTGGTATTATGTTTGGTGTTTCCCCTCTTACTTCTTCTAGAACAATTTTACTCATGGGTTTGTGATTCATTATATAATCTTCTTCCAAAAATCTAGCATTCGTGCTAACGATCACCTTTTGGTCCTTTGGATTATAGAATAAACCACCCTTCGTTCCTTTTGGATATCCTACAAACAGACAAACTTCCGTACGTGACTCTAACTTATCAGTATCCGTCTTTAACACATGTGCCGGAGCACCCCAAATCCGAAAGTGTTTCAAACTAGGCTTTCGCCCAGTCCACAATTCAATGGGTGTGGAAGCTACTGATTTAGAGGGTACTAAGTTTAGAATGTAAGCCGCTGTTTCTAAGGCATATCCCCAAAACGAATTTGGTAGTTCCGAATAACTCATCATTGATCTTACCATTTCCATAAGAGTCCTATTCCTTCTTTCCGCTACACCATTCTGCTGGGGTGTGCCTGGTGCAGACAATTGGGATTCAATCCCATTTTCCGATAAATAATTCCTAAACTCTCCCAAGAGGTATTCGCCACCACGATCAGATCGTAGTGTCTTGATATATTTTCCAAGATGCTTTTCCACATCAGCCTTGTACTCTTTGAATTTATCAAAGCACTCAGACTTGCGGCGCATCAAATAAATATATCCATATCTTGAATAATCGTCAATGAAAGTGACGAAATATTCAAAACCCCCTCTTGCCTGGACAGACATAGGACCACATAAATCGGAATGAACCAATTCCAACAAATCCTTGGCTCTATACCCCTTTGCCTTGAAAGGCCTTTTGGTCATTTTTCCTTCCAAGCAGGATTCGCAAGTTGGATAATATTCCACTACTAATGAACTCAGAGGTCCATCAGCTATCAACCTTTGAATCCTACTTAAGTTAATATGACCAAGTCTTAGATGCCAAAGATATGTTTGGTTCAATTTTGAAGGTTCTTTTCTCTTATTAGTAGATGTATCATTCGTTTCAATTTGTTGCACCGTGGGAGAAATTGGATTAAGAGTGTAAAAATTATCTATCAATGCACCATTACAGATAACAATTCTATTTTTCCTTATAACAACCTTGTCATTAAAAGAAACAGAATATCCATCCATAAACAATTTAGAAACTGAAATTAAATTCTTTCTAAAATGAGGTACATAAAGACAATTCCTCAAAACAAGAGTTTTATTCTTATTGAAAAATAAATGCACGTCTCCCACTGCAACAACTGCTACACTTGTAGCATTCCCCATGAGTATGGTAATCTCCCCATCACTAAGCTGCCGGGTTTGGTTGAACCCCTGCATAGAATTGCAGACATGATCAGTGGCTCCCGTATCTACACACCAAGTGTCAGCAGATACAGCCGCTAAACACGATTCAACAACTAGTATGTAAGACTTACCATTCCTGTTCCCCTTCAGAAGAGGGCAGTCAACCTTGTAGTGTCCCGGCTGCTTACATTTGAAGCACTTGCCTCTAGGCTTCTTGACCGCACCCGTCTTTGCTTTCATTTGGTTCAGCGGTGCTGGATTCCCTTGCTTCTTCTTCTTCCTACCGCCTTTCGGCCTAGGATGAGAAGCATGTTCAGCAACATGAACCTGAGGTGGTCTACGAAACAGTTCTTCCGCCGCCACGAGTTCTGTCATCAGTTCCGCCAACGAGTACAAATGTTTGTTCATACCATCGTTCAGGTGAAACTGCTCAAAACTCCTAGGCAAGCTTTGGAGTATAATATCGACCTGGGTTTCCCCATCGATTTCTGCTCCAAGAACTTCCAACTCATTGAGTTGGCCCATCATCCTAAGGACATGCTCCCTTACGGAAGTGCCCTCAGCCATTTTGGTGTTCATCAAGACCGACATGCCCTTCGACCTAGCAGGACGACTCTGATGACCGAAAAGTTCCCTAAGATTATGCATCATATCATAGGCGGTGTCCATAGCTTGATGCTGAGTCTGAAGCACATTTGACATTGAAGCCAAAATATAGCACTTATCCATCTTATCAGCTTTGACCCACCTATTATAAGCATTTCTTTGCTCTTCGGTAGAGGCATCAGTAGGTGCCGGAGGGCATTCCTCAGAAAGTACAAAGATGTAATCTTCAGCAGTTAAAACAATATCCATGTTACGCTTCCAGTCGACATAATTAGTGCCAGTAAGTTTGTGTTCTTTAAGTATGACAGAAAGTGAGTTCAAAGCCATTTGAAAATCCTGAGAATCATAAATAATAAACAGATCAAACACTTCGAATTTACCAATTTATATTGAATCCCTCAAAACAATATAAAACAAAATTCACCAACATCTCAAGCACCGTGGATTTGCATGCCACGTTAGTGTGGACGTATACAAACCCGAACATTTACAAGAGAAGGTTTTACCCATTAATTTCATTTATCAACCTAACTTTATGATAAAATAATTAATAGTCGGTTTCTTTTTAGCCATGCAAATATCAGCAGTGACTCCGTTGGGGAGGATACTGATTATTCACATCTAAGTGTGTACCATTATTTGATCCCAAGTCCATTGCGCAAGCTTGTGTGCCTTACAGTTGGAGAAGTACACACGCGCTTGGGTAACTTCCTACGATCATCATAAAGAAGTTTGCACTAGTGATCCGTGAATAAAACCCATCCGTTGTGGAGGAAGGCCTATTGCCAACACGCAGGTTTACTCACATCACTTACAAACCAATAATGGAGGCCATGGGAATTTATTTACCAATCCCCTCTCCCACTTAGTTATTTAATACCGAGGGTTTTTGTCATGCATATAATATTAACAAATAAAATATACAATAAAGCATGCTTTTAATCCAAGTAATTTAAAATTAAATAAATCACATAAAACATGCTTTACACATATATAACAATTAATCGTCATGTTAAACAATTAAATCAATTATATAATTCAATTAATTGCAAAATAAAGTTGGATCAAAAATTGGGCCTACCTATTCCAAATAAAATTAGCAATTAATGAGCAGCCATTATTATTAAAAAAATTAAAGCCCATTAAGCCAGCCAATTTTATTTCTTTGGAACAAGCCCAATACTTCTCAAGGCCCAACACCACAAACAATTAATAAATAAAACACATACAGGCCCAGCTGCTCAAATAATTAATTACAATCCAGTAAGCCCAATACAATAAAAAAAAACAGGCCCAATAGCAATTAATTAAAACCAAGCCCAGCCCAAACAAGAGAAAACCCTAGCCCATGCCCAGCCGCCACAGCCGTCAGCCTGCAGAAGCCACCGGCGCAACCAGCTGCCGCCGCCGCCAGCGGTGCCGCCAACAGTCCACCGGATATCCGCCGTTAGCCCATCGCCGACCAGTTTCCAGCCGTGAATCGCCACCGACAGCGCGAAAAACTCCGCCAGCAGGCAATCACCGTCGCCGCCGCAGCCGACAGTCCGTCCACAGCCAACCGCAATAGCGCCAACAACCCGCCGTCGATCAGACCCAGCAAATCGTCGACAACAGCGAATTATCACCGCTGGGAAAAACGCCGCCCGCAACTACTGCCGGAACAGAGCCATCAGTCCACCGCCGCACAGCCGCGTCCTTCTTCTTACCGGAATCGCCTCGCCGAACAACGCGCCCCATCCGAAACGCTGCGGAACTCCAGAAGCCGTCGAGGAAACGCCCGGGAGCGCCAACTGACATGCTCCCCGCCGCCGTTCCCCTAGGTTACCGCGCCGCCGCGGCCGTTGCCCGCACCAGAGCCGCCGCCTCTGATCTGAACAGCCTCGACCACATCGCCAAGAACTGCCTCCACCGAGCCGATGCCGCCGTGGTCGTTGCCCGCACCAGAGCCGCCGCCTCCGATCTGAACAGCCCAGACGCACCTCGCCGTGAAGACGACGCCGCCGTCATCGCAGCGCTTCAGTCGAAGCGTTAATATAGAATTCTCCGCCTCGACCTCGCGCCGTCGTGACTGCCACCGCCGCTTTCGTCCGATCTGGTGTCGTCGCCAGTGACTCACCCGGATAGCGGCGTGTCATCTCCGTCGCCGGTCAACTACCATCGCCGTCACCGATTCGATTGGGACAGTCTCCCTGTCACCCCACCTTCTTCGATTTTCCCTCTGCCGCCATCGCCGCCGGTCTGCCTCGAATCCGCCGTGATTCGGGGCCATCGAGCCGTTACCGGTGACTCAACTGTCTGCCGTCAGAAGCGTCGCCTCCGCCAGCCGTAACGAGAGAGAGAGAGAGGGGGAAGGGGGGGAGGGTGAACGGCGTGTGTGTGAAAGAGCAGGGTGGATTCTCGTAGTGGGTGCCAAATATTAAACAATTAATCAATTAATAATACACACAATACAAACAAACATGCCAGTCTGTATACACCATGTGAAAAATTCAGATTAAAACAAATAATCAATTAATCACATAAATCTTTACAAATCAGTTTCACCAAGAAACCATGCTCTGATACCAATTGTTGGCAATTGGATCTTATGGTGAACACGATTTGAAAAGAAAACAAGTAATTAATAAACAACGGAAGCATAAATCAATACCTGTCTTCTGGATTGGAGTAGAGGATGAATATCTGAGAAGAACTACCTCTTGTTCTTCTACTGTATTACCCTAGTCTAATCCTGTTGTTGTGTGGTCAACAGTCTGCAGGATCACTCAATCTGCTCCTAACCACTTTTTAGACAAAAGAACGGCGTTCTCAATTCTTAGGGCATCCAGGAGCTGAGCAGACTATTATAAAGGGCTACAGTAGGGACCAGGAGGAGAAATTGGGCTGGGCCTCAATCAGATTTAATTAACCAAGCTTAGCCCAAAGCTTTTAATTAAATCCAATAATAATAATATAGTCCACTAAAATATTATTACTGCACTACCCATCCAATCCCAAATTATGTTCTGGGCTCCTTCTTATTATGAGCCCAATAATCTCTCCATGTTTAAGATATTCAATGCCCATTAATTAATTAAGTTACTGACAACTCAAATTAATTAATATCTCATCCGAGAGTAGTACCACTCAACCTTTTTATCATGCCGGAAATTAATCCACTTGCAAGATTTACATGATAAACCTTATGAGCTCCTCAAGGGACATCATCAACCTAAATCGGACATGGATTCCTTCTACAATCAACAACACACCATAGAGACAGCACTACTTCCCAACTCACCGAGTTTGTTGATTTAATTCATTTAAATCTCACCCATTGATGAATCAAAGAAATACATACTGCCCTACGTGTCGAAGTTATTGTATAGGGATTAAGAGCATGGACATCCATAATAACAGAGATCAAGTTCTTCTATATAGACAGTACAATTCGAACGATCTCAAGCGGTCCTACTCAATACACGCTAAGTGCACTAATGTGATTCTATAGTCAAGACAAACTAATTCCAAATCACACTACAACCATACCGATAGATAGTCCCCGTCTATCTCGGTTGTGAGCATCTGTTTATACTTTATAAGGAAACCGATAATATGATCTTCCGCGTGTTGTCGCACAACATATTATCTACAGTATAAAGTAAATGGACTTTTGCACAAACATATAAATAAACAATTTATAAAATGCAAAAACGTTTGATCATATGATTTTCATTTCAAATAAAATTGTTATTACATTGTTCAATACAAAAAGCAAGGCTTTTAGTATACAAATCTAACAATTATATACATCGAAACAAAGGATATATGCATCGAAATGAAGAAAATATGCATCGAATCGAAGAAAATATTGATCGTAATGAAGTAGATATGCATCAAAATGAAGACATGTTGGTCATAGTGAAGTAAATATACATCAAAATAAAGTAAATATGCATCAAAACGAATGAAATGTTGATCATAATGAAGTAAATATGCATCAAAATGAAGGAAATATGCATCGAAATGAAGTAAATATGCATTAAAAAGAAGTAAATATACATCGAAACGAAGAAAATATGCATCGAAAAGAAGGTAATATGCATCGAATAGAAGGAAATATTGATCGTAATGAAATAAATATGCATCAAAATAAAGTAAATTTGCATTGAAACGAAGGAAATATTGATCGTAATGAAGTAAATATCTATCAAAATGAAGTAAATATGCATCAAAATGAAGTAAATATACATCGAAACAAAGGAAATATGCATCAAAATAAAGGAAATATGCATCGATTCTAAGGAAATATTGATCGTAATGAAGTAAATATGCATCCAAATGAAGGAAATATGCATTGAAATGAAGGAAATTTTGATCGTAGTGAAGTAAATATGCATCAAAATGAAGTGAATATGCATCGAAATGATGAAAATGTTGATCGTAACGAAGTAAATATGCATCAAAATGAAGTAAATATGCATCGAAATGAAAAAATATGCATCGAAACGAAGGAAATGTTAATCGTAATGAGGTAAATATGCATCAAAATGAAGTAAATATGCATCGAAATGAAGGAAATATTGATTGTAATGAAGTAAATATGCATCAAAATTAAGGAAAGATGCATCAAAACGAAGGAAAGGTCTATCGTAATGAAGTAAATATGCATCAAAATGAAGTAAATATGCATCGAAATGAAGTAAATATGTATCAAAATGAAGTAAATATACATCGAAATGAAGGAAATATGCATCAAAATAAAGTGAATATGTATCGAAATGAAGGAAATGTTGATCGTAGTGAAGTATATATGCATAGAACGATGGAAATATTGATCTTAATAAAGTAATTATGCAACTAAATGAAGTAAATATGCATCAAAATGAAGTAAATATTCATCGAAATGAAAGAAATATGCATCGAAACTAAGTAAATGTAGATCGTAATGAGGTAAATATGCATCAAAATGAAGTAAATATGCATCGAAACGAAGGAAATATTGATCGTAATGAAGTAAATATGCATCAAAATGTAGTAAATATGCATCAAAACGAAGGAAATGTTGATCGTAGTGAAGTAAATATGCATCAAAATGAAGTAAATATACTTCGAAACGATGGAAATGTAGATCGTAAAAAAGTAATTATGCATCAAAATGAAGTAAATATGCTTCTAAACGATGGAAATGTTGTTCATAATGAAGTAAATATGCATCAATAGTAAACATGCATCGAAATGAAGGAAATATTGATCGTAATGAAGTAAATTTGAATTAAAATGAAAGAAATATGCATCAAAACGAAGGAAATGTTGATCGTAATGAAGTAAATATACATCCAAATGAAGGAAATATGCATCGAAATGAATTAAATATGCATCAAAATGAAGTAATTATATACATCGGAACGAAGGAAATATGCATAGAAAAAAAGAAAATATGCATCGAATCGAAGGAAATGTTGATCGTAATAAAGTAAATATACATAAAAAAGAAGTAAATATACATCGAAACAAAGGACATGTTGATCGTAGTGAAGTAAATATGCCTCAAAATAAAGTAAATATGCATCAACACGAAGGAAATGTGGATCGTAATGAAGTAAATATGCATCAGAATGAAGGAAATATGCATCAAAATAAAGTAAATATACTTCGAAACGATGGAAATGTTGACCGTAAAAAAGTAATTATGCATCAAAATGAAGTAAATATGCTTCTAAACGATGGAAATGTTTATCGTAATGAAGTAAATATGCATCAAAAGTAAATATGCATCGAAATGAAGGAAATACTGATCGTAATGAAGTTAATATGCATTAAAATGAAAGAAATACGCATCAAAACGAAGGAAATGTTGAACGTAATGAAATAAATATACATCAAAATGAAGAAAATATGCATCGAAATGAAGTAAATATGCATCAAAATGAAGTAATTATATACATCGAAACGAAGGAAATATGCATCGAAATAAAGGAAAAATGCATCGAATCGAATGAAATGTTGATCGTAATGAAGTAAATATGGATCAAAATGAAGGAAATATACATCGAAACAAAGGACATGTTGATCGTAGTGAAGTAAATATGCATCAAAGTGAAGTAAATATGCATCAAAACGATGAAAATATTGATCTTAATGAAGTAATTATGCATCAAAATGAAGTAAATATGTATCGAAACCAAGGAAATATTGATCGTAATGAAGTAAATATGCATCAAAATGAAGTAAATATGCATCGAAACGAAAGAAAAATGCATCGAAACGAAGGAAATGTTAATCGTAATAAGGTAAATATGCATCAAAATGAAGTAAATATGCATCGAAATTGATCGTAATGAAGTAAATATACATCAAAATGCAGGAAAGATGCATCAAAACGAAGGAAAGGTTTATCGTAATGAAGTAAATATGCATCAAAATGAAGGAAATATGCATCGAAATGAAGTAAATATGCATCAAAATCAGGTAAATACACATCGAAGCGAAGGAAATATGCATCGAAATGAAGGAAATATGCATTGAATCAAAGGAAATGGTGATCGTAATGAAGTAAATATGCATAAAAATAAAGGAAATATGTATCGAAACGAAGGAAATGTTGATAGCGGTGAAAGAAATATGCATCGAAATGAAGTAAATATGCATCAAAATTAAGTAAATATACATCGAAACGAAGGAAATATGCTTCTAAACGATGGAAATGTTGATCGTAATGAAGTAAATATGCATCAAAAGTAAATATGCATCGAAATGAAGGAAATGTTGAACGTAATGAAGTAAATATACATCAAAATGAAGAAAATATGCATCGAAATGAAGTAAATATACATCAAAATGAAGTAATTATATACATCGAAACGAAGCAAATATGCATCGAAATGAAGGAATTATGCATCGAATCGAATGAAATGTTGATCGTAATGAAGTAAATATGCATCAAAATGAAGTAAATATGCATCGAAATGAAGGAAATATACATTGAATCGAAGGAAATGTTGATCGTAATGAAGTAAATATGCATAAAAATAAAGGAAATATGTATCGAAACGAAGGAAATGTTGATCACGGTGAAAGAAATATGCATCGAAATGAAGTAAATATGCATCAAAATGAAGTAAATATACATCGAAACGAAAGAAATATGCATCGAAATAAAGGAAATATGCATCGAAATAAAGGAAATATGCATCGAAACGATGGAAATGTTGATCTTAATGAAGTAATTATGCAACAAAATGAAGTAAATATGCAACAAAATGAAGTATATATTCATCGAAATGAAAGAAATGTGCATCAAAACTAAGTAAATGTAGATCGAAATGAGGTAAATATGCATCAAAATGAAGTAAATATGCATCAAAACGAAGGAAATATTGATCGTAATGAAGTAAATATGCATCAAAATGAAGTAAATATGCATCGAAATGATGGAAATATTGATTGTAGTGAAGTAAATATGCATCAAAATAAAGTAAATATACTTCAAAACGATGGAAATGTTGATCGTAAAAAATAATTATGCATCAAAATGAAGTAAATATGCTTCTAAACGATGGAAATATTGATCGTAATGAAGTAAATATGCATCAAAAGTAAATATGCATCGAAATGAAGGAAATATTGATCGTAATAAAGTAAATTTGAATTAAAATGAAAGAAATATGCATCAAAACGAAGGAAATGTTGATCGTAATGAAGTAAATATACATCAAAATGAAGAAAATATGCATCAAAATGAAGTAGATATGCATCAAAATGAAGTAATTACGTACATCGAAACAAAGGAAATATGTATCGAAATGAAGAAAATATGCATCGAATCGAAGGAAATGTTGATCGTGATGATCTAAATATGCTTCAAAATGAAGACATGTTGATCGTAGTGAAGTAAATATGCATAAAAATAAAGTAAATATGCATCAAAACGAAGGAAATGTTGATCGTAATGAAGTAAATATGCACCAAAATGAAGGAAATATGCATCGAAATGAAGTAAATATACATCAAAAAGAAGTAAATATACATCGAAACGAAGGAAATATGCATCGAAATGAAGGTAATATGCATTGAATCGAAGGAAATATTGATCGTAATGAAGAAAATATGCATCAAAATGAAGTTAATTTGAATCAAAATGAAGGAAATATTGATAGTAATGAAGTAAATATCTATTAAAATGAAGTAAATATGCATAGAAACGAAGGAAATGTTGATCATAATTTAGTAAATATGCATCAAAATAAAGTAAATATCAATTGAAACGAAAGAAATATGCATCGTAACCAAGTAAATAAGCATAAAAATTTGAATCAAAATGAACTAAATATGCATTGAAATGTGAAAATGAGCATCAAAATGAAATAAATATGCATCGAAACGAAAGAAATATGCATCAAAACAAAGGAAATGTTGATCGTAATGAGGTAAATATGCATTAAAATAAAGTAAGTATGCATCGAAACGAAGGAAATGTTGATCATAATTTAGTAAATATGCATCAAAATAAAGTAAATATCAATCAAAACGAAAGAAATATGCATCAAAACGAAGTAAATAAGCATAAAAATTTGAATCAAAATGAAGTAAATATGCATAGAAACGAGAAAATGAGCATCAAAATGAAGTAAATATGCATTGAAACGAAAGAATATGCATCAAAACAATAGAAATGTTGATCGTAATGGGGTAAATATGCATCAAAATAAAGTAAATATGCATCTAAACGAAGAAAATATTGATCGTAATGAAGTAAATATACATAAAACGCAGGAAATGTTGATCGTAATGAAGTAAATATTTATCAAAATGAAGGAATTATGCATCGAAATTAAGTAAATATGCATCAAAATGAATTAAATATACATTGAAACGTAAGAAATATGCATCGAAATGAAGGAATATGCATCGAATCGAAGGAAATGTTGATCGTAATGAAGTAAATATGCACCAAAATAAAGGAAATATGCATAGAAATGAAGTAAATATGCATAAAAATAAAGTAAATATGCATCAAAACGAAGGAAATGTTGATCATAATGAAGTAAATATGCACCAAAATGAAGGAAATATGCATCGAAATGAAGTAAATATACATCAAAAAGAAGTAAATATACATCGAAACGAAGGAAATATGTATCGAAATGAAGGTAATATGCATTGAATCGAAGAAAATATTGATCGTAATGAAGAAAATATGCATCAAAATGAAGTTAATTTGAATCAAAACGAAGGAAATATTGATAGTAATGAAGTAAATATCTATTAAATGAAGTAAATATGCATAGAAACGAAGGAAATGTTAATCATAATTTAGTAAATATGCATCAAAATAAAGTAAATATCAATTGAAACGAAAGAAATATGCATCGTAACCAAGTAAATAAGCATAAAAATTTGAATCAAAATGAAGTAAATATGCATTGAAACGTGAAAATGAGCATCAAAATGAAATAAATATGCATCGAAACGAAAGAAATATGCATCAAAATAAAGGAAATGTTGATCGTAATGAGGTAATTATGCATTAAAATAAAGTAAATATGCATCGAAACGAAGGAAATGTTGATCATAATTTAGTAAATATGCATCAAAATAAAGTAAATATCAATCAAAACGAAAGAAAAATGCATCGAAACGAAGTAAATAAGCATAAAAATTTGAATCAAAATGAAGTAAATATGCATAGAAACGATAAAATGAGCATCAAAATGAAGTAAATATGCATTGAAACGAAAGAAATATGCATCAAAACAATAGAAATGTTGATCGTAATGAGGTAAATATGCATCAAAATAAAGTAAATATGCATCTAAATGAAGAAAATATTGATCGTAATGAAGTAAATATACATCAAAACGCAGGAAATGTTGATCGTAATGAAGTAAATATTTATCAAAATGAAGGAATTATGCATCGAAATTAAGTAAATATGCATCAAAATGAATTAAATATACATTGAAACGTAAGAAATATGCATCGAAATGAAGGAATATGCATCGAATCGAAGGAAATGTTGATCGTAATGAAGTAAATATGCACCAAAATAAAGGAAATATGCATAGAAATGAAGTAAATATGCATCAAAATGAAGTAAATATACATCGAAACAAAGGAAATATGCATCAAAATGAAGATAATATGCATCGAATGTAAGGAAATGTTGATCGTAATGAAGTAAATATGCATCATAATGAAAGAAATATGCATCGAAACGATAGGAAATTTTGATCGTAGTGAAGTAAATATGCATCAAAATGAAGTAAATATGCATCGAAACGATGGAAATATTGATTGTAGTGAAGTAAATATGCATCAAAATAAAGTAAATATACTTCAAAACGATGGAAATGTTGATTCGTAAAAAAGTAATTATGCATCAAAATGAAGTAAATATGCTTCTAAACGATGGAAATGTTGTTCATAATGAAGTAAATATGCGTCAATAGTAAACATGCATCGAAATGAAGGAAATATTGATCGTAATGAAGTAAATTTGAATTAAAATGAAAGAAATATGCATCAAAACGAAGTAAATGTTGATCGTAATGAAGTAAATATACATCAAAATGAAGGAAATATGCATCGAAATGAATTAAATATGCATCAAAATGAAGTAATTATATACATCGAAACGAAGGAAATATGCATCGAAATGAAGGAAATATGCATCCAATCGAATGAAATGTTGATCGTAATGAAGTAAATATGGATCAAAATGAAGGAAATATACATCGAAACGAAGGACATGTTGATCGTAGTGAAGTAAATATGCATCAAAATTAAGTAAATATGCATTAAAACGATGAAAATATTGATCTTAATGAAGTAATTATGCATCAAAATGAAGTAAATATGCATCGAAACGATGGAAATATTGATTGTAGTGAAGTAAATATGCATCAAAATAAAGTAAATATACTTCAAAACGATGGAAATGTTGATCGTAAAAAAGTAATTATGCATCAAAATAAAGTAAATATGCTTCTAAACGAGGGAAATATTGATCGTAATGAAGTAAATATGCATTAAAAGTAAATATGCATCGAAATGAAGAAAATATTGATCGTAATGAAATAAATTTGAAATAAAATGAAAGAAATATGCATCAAAACGAAGGAAATGTTGATCGTAATGAAGTAAATATACATCAAAATGAAGAAAATATGCATCGAAATGAAGTAGATATGAATCAAAATGAAGTAATTATATACATCGAAACAAAGGAAATATGCATCGAAATGAAGAAAATATGCATCGAATCGAAGAAAATGTTGATCGTAATGAAGTAAATATGCATCAAAATGAAGACATGTTGATCGTAGTGAAGTAAATATGCATTAAAATAAATTAAATATGCATCAAAACGAAGGAAATGTTGATCGTAATGAAGTAAATATGCATCAAAATGAAGAAAATATGCATCGAAATGAAGTAAATATACATCAAAAAGAAGTAAATATACATCGAAACGAAGGAAATATGCATCGAAATGAAGGTAATATGCATTGAATCGAAGGAAATATTGATCGTAATGAAGTTAATTTGCATCGAAACGAAGGAAATATTGATCGTAATGAAGTAAATATCTATCAAAATGAAGTAAATATGCATCGAAACGAAGGAAATGTTGATCATAATTTAGTAAATATGCATCAAAATAAAGTAAATATCAATTGAAACGAAAGAAATATGCATCGTAACCAAGTAAATAAGCATAAAAATTTGAATCAAAATGAAGTAAATATGCATTGAAACGAGAAAATGAGCATCAAAATGAAATAAATATGCATTGAAACGTGAAAATGAGCATCAAAATGAAATAAATATGCATCGAAACGAAAGAAATATGCATCAAAACCAAGGAAATGTTGATCGTAATGAGGTAAATATGCATTAAAATAAAGTAAATATGCATCGAAACGAAGGAAATGTTGATCATAATTTAGTAAATATGCATCAAAATAAAGTAAATATCAATCGAAACTAAAGAAATATGCATCGAAACGAAGTAAATAAGCATAAAAATTTAAATCAAAATGAAGTAAATATGCATCGAAATGAGGAAATGAGCATCAAAATGAAGTGAATATGCATTGAAACGAAAGAAATATGCATCAAAATAATGGAAATATTGATCGTCATGAGGTAAATATGCATCAAAATAAAGTAAATATGCATCGAAACGAAGAAAATATTGATCGTAATGAAGTAAATATACATCAAAACGTAGGAAATGTTGATCATAATGAAGTAAATTATGTATCGAAACCAAGGAAATATTGATTGTAACGAAGTAAATATGTAAAAAAATGAAGTAAATATGCATCGAAACGAAAGAAATATGCATCGAAACGCAGAAAATATTAATCGTAATGAGGAAAATATGCCTCAAAATTAAGTAAATATGCATAGAAATGAAGGAAATATTAATATTAATGAAGTAAATATGCATTGAAATAAAGTAAATACGCGTCGAAACGATATAAATGTTGATCTTAATGAAGTAATTATGCTACAAAATGAAGTAATTATGCATCAAAATGAAATAATTATTCATCGATACGAAAGAAATATGCATCGAAACTAAGTAAATGTAGATCGTAATGAGGTAAGTATGCATCAAAATGAAGTAAATATGCATCGAAACGAAGGAAATATTTATCGTAATGAAGTAAATATGCATCAAAATGAAGTAAATATGCATCGGAACGATGAAAATGTTGATCGTAGTGAAGTAAATATGCATCAAAATAAAGTAAATATACTTCGAAATGATGGAAATATTGATCGTAAAAAAGTAATTATGCATCAAAATGAAGTAAATATGCTTCTAAACGATGGAAATATTGATCGTAATGAAGTAAATATGCATCAAAAGTAAATATGCATCGAAATTAAGGAAATATTGATCGTAATGAAGTAAATTTGAATTAAAATTAAAGAAATATGCATCAAAACGAAGGAAATGTTGATCGTAATGAAGTAAATATACATCAAAATGAAGGAAATTTTCATCGAAATGAAGTAGATATGCATCAAAATGAAGTAATTATATACATCGAAACAAAGGAAATATGCATAGAAATGAAGAAAATAAGCATCGAATCGAAGGAAATGTTGATCGTAATGAAGTAAATATGCATCAAAATGAAGACATGTTGATCAAAATGAAGTAAATATGCATCAACATAAAGTAAATATGCATCAAAACGAAGGAATTGTTGATCGTAATGAAGTAAATATGCATCAAAATGAAGGAAATATGCATCGAAATGAAGTAAATATACATCGAAACGAAGGAAATATGCATCGAAATGAAGGTAATATGCATCGAATCGAAGGAAATATTGATCAAAATGAAGTAAATATGCATCAAAATGAAGTAAATATGCATCAAAATCGAAGGAAATATTGATCGTAATGAAGTAAATATCTATCAAACTGAAGTAAATATGCATCGAAATGAAGGAAATGTTGATCATAATTTAGTAAATATGCATCAAAATAAAGTAAATATCAATTGAAACGAAAGAAATATGCATCATAACCAAGTAAATAAGCAAAAAAATTTGAATCAAAATGAAGTAAATATGCATCGAAACGAGAAAATGAGCATCAAAATGAAGTAAATATGCATTGAAACGAAAGAAATATGCATCAAAACAAAGAAAATGTTGATCGTAATGAGGTAAATATGCATCAAAATAAAGTAAATATGCATCGAAATGAAGAAAATATTGATCGTAATGAAGTAAATATACATCAAAACGCAAGAAATATTGATCGTAATGAAGTAAATATTTATCAAAATGAAGGAAATATGCATCAAAATTAAGTAAATATGCATAAAAATGAATTAAATATACATTGAAACGTAAGAAATATGCATCGAAATGAAGGAATATGCATCGAATCGAAGGAAATGTTGATCGTAATGAAGTAAATATGCACAAAAATAAAGGAAATATGCATAGAAATGAAGTAAATATGCATCAAAATGAAGTAAATATACATCGAAACAAAGGAAATATGCATCAAAATGAAGATAATATGCATCGAATGTAAGGAAATGTTGATCGTAATGAAGTAAATATGCATCATAATGAAGGAAATATTCATCGAAACGAAGGAAATTTTGATTGTAGTGAAGTAAATATGCATCAAAATGAAGTAAATATGAATCAAAACGATGGAAATATTGATCTCAATGAAGTAATTATGCATCAAAATGAAGTAAATATGTACCGAAACCAAGGAAATGTTGATCGTAACGAAGTAAATATACAAAAAAATGAAGTAGATATGCATCGAAACGAAAGAAATATGCATCGAAACGAAGAAAATATTAATCGTAATGAGGTAAATATGCTTCAAAATGAAGTAAATATGCATCGAAATGAAGGAAATATTAATATTAATGAAGTAAATATGCATCGAAATAAAGAAAATATGCATCGAAATGAAGGAAATGTTGATCGTAGTGAAGTAAATACGCGTCGAAACGATATAAATGTTGATCTTAATGAAGTAATTATGCAACAAAATGAAGTAATTATGCATCAAAATGAAGTAATTATTCATCGATACGAAAGAAATATGCATCGAAACTAAGTAAATGTAGATCGTAATGAGGTAAATATGCATCAAAATGAAGTAAATATGCATCGAAACGAAGGAAATATTGATCGTAATGAAGTAAATATGCATCAAAATGAAGTAAATATGCATCGGAACGATGAAAATGTTGATCGTAGTGAAGTAAATATGCATCAAAATAAAGTAAATATACTTCGAAATGATGGAAATGTTGATCGTAAAAATGTAATTATGCATCAAAATGAAGTAAATATGCTTCTAAACGATGGAAATATTGATCGTAATGAAGTAAATTTGCATCAAAAGTAAATATGCATCGAAATTAAAGAAATATTGATCGTAATGAAGTAAATTTGAATTAAAATGAAAGAAATATGCATCAAAACGAAGGAAATATTGATCGTAATTTAGTAAATATGCATCAAAATAAAGTAAATATCAATCGAAACTAAAGAAATATGCATCGAAACGAAGTAAATAAGCATAAAAATTTAAATCAAAATGAAGTAAATATGCATCGAAATGAGGAAATGAGCATCAAAATGAAGTAAATATGCATTGAAACGAAAGAAATATGCATCAAAATAATGGAAATATTGATCGTCATGAGGTAAATATGCATCAAAATAAAGTAAATATTCATCGAAACGAATAAAATATTGATCGTAATGAAGTAAATATACATCAAAACGCAGGAAATGTTGATCATAATGAAGTAAATATTTATCAAAATGAAGGAAATATGCATCGAAATTAAGTAAATATGCATCAAAATGAATTAAATATACATTGAAACGTAAGAAATATGCATCGAAATGAAGGAATATGCATCGAATCGAAGGAAATGTTGATCGTAATGAAGCAAATATGCACCAAAATAAAGGAAATATGCATAGAAATGAAGTAAATATTCATCAAAATGAAATAAATATACATCGAAACAAAGGAAATATGCATCAAAATGAAGATAATATGCATCGAATGTAAGGAAATGTTGATCATAATGAAGTAAATAAGCATCATAAAGAAGGAAATATGCATCGAAACGAAGGAAATTTTGATCGTAGTGAAGTAAATATGCATCGAAACGATGGAAATATTGATCTCAATGAAGTAATTATGCATCTAAATGAAGTAATTATGTATCGAAACCAAGGAAATATTGATTGTAACGAAGTAAATATGTAAAAAAATGAAGTAAATATGCATCGAAACGAAAGAAATATGCATCGAAACGCAGAAAATATTAATCGTAATGAGGAAAATATGCTTCAAAATGAAGTAAATATGCATCGAAATGAAGGAAATATTAATATTAATGAAGTAAATATGCATTGAAATAAAGTAAATACGCGTCGAAACGATATAAATGTTGATCTTAATGAAGTAATTATGCAACAAAATGAAGTAATTATGCATCAAAATGAAGTAATTATTCATCGATACGAAAGAAATATGCATCAAAACTAAGTAAATGTAGATCGTAATGAGGTAAGTATGCATCAAAATGAAGTAAATATGCATCGAAACGAATGAAATATTTATCGTAATGAAGTAAATATGCATCAAAATGAAGTAAATATGCATCGAAACGATGAAAATGTTGATCGTAGTGAAGTAAATATGCATCAAAATAAAGTAAATATACTTCGAAATGATGGAAATGTTGATCGTAAAAAAGTAATTATGCATCAAAATGAAGTAAATATGCTTCTAAACGATGGAAATATTGATCGTAATGAAGTAAATATGCATCAAAAGTAAATATGCATCGAAATTAAGGAAATATTGATCGTAATGAAGTAAATTTGAATTAAAATGAAAGAAATATGCATCAAAACGAAGGAAATGTTGATCGTAATGAAGTAAATATACATCAAAATGAAGGAAATTTTCATCGAAATGAAGTAGATATGCATCAAAATGAAGTAATTATATACATCGAAACAAAGGAAATATGCATAGAAATGAAGAAAATAAGCATCGAATCGAAGGAAATGTTGATCGTAATGAAGTAAATATGCATCAAAATGAACACATGTTGATCAAAATGAAGTAAATATGCATCAAAATGAAGTAGATATGCATCAAAATGAAGTAGATATGCATAAAAATGAAGACATGTTGATCAAAATGAAGTAAATATGCATCAACATAAAGTAAATATGCATCAAAACGAAGGAAGTGTTGATCGTAATGAAGTAAATATGCATCAAAATGAAGGAAATATGCATCGAAATGAAGTAAATATGCATAAAAAAGAAGTAAATATACATCGAAACGAAGGAAATATGCATCGAAATGAAGGTAATATGCATCGAATCGAAGGAAATATTGATCAAAATGAAGTAAATATGCATCAAAATGAAGTAAGTATGCATCAAAATCGAAGGAAATATTGATCGTAATGAAGTAAATATCTATCAAACTGAAGTAAATATGCATCGAAATGAAGCAAATGTTGATCATAATTTAGTAAATATGCATCAAAATAAAGTAAATATCAATTGAAACGAAAGAAATATGCATCGTAACCAAGTAAATAAGCAAAAAAATTGAATCAAAATGAAGTAAATATGCATCGAAACGAGAAAATGAGCATCAAAATGAAGTAAATATGCATTGAAACGAAAGAAATATGCATCAAAACAAAGGAAATGTTGATCGTAATGAGGTAAATATGCATCAAAATAAAGTAAATATGCATCGAAATGAAGAAAATATTGATCGTAATGAAGTAAATATACATCAAAACGCAAGAAATATTGATCGTAATGAAGTAAATATTTATCAAAATGAAGGAAATATGCATCGAAATTAAGTAAATATGCATAAAAATGAATTAAATATACATTGAAACGTAAGAAATATGCATCGAAATGAAGGAATATGCATCGAATCGAAGGAAATGTTGATCGTAATGAAGTAAATATGCACAAAAATAAAGGAAATATGCATAGAAATAAAGTAAATATGCATCAAAATGAAGTAAATATACATCGAAACAAAGGAAATATGCATCAAAATGAAGATAATATGCATCGAATGTAAGGAAATATTGATCGTAATGAAGTAAATATGCATCATAATGAAGGAAATATGCATCGAAACGAAGGAAATTTTGATTGTAGTTAAGTAAATATGCATCAAAATGAAGTAAATATGAATCAAAACGATGGAAATATTGATCTCAATGAAGTAATTATGCATCAAAATGAAGTAAATATGTACCGAAACCAAGGAAATGTTGATCGTAACGAAGTAAATATACAAAAAAATGAAGTAAATATGCATCGAAACGAAAGAAATATGCATCGAAATGAAGAAAATATTAATCGTAATGAGGTAAATATGCTTCAAAATGAAGTAAATATGCATCGAAATGAAGGAAATATTAATATTAATGAAGTAAATATGCATCGAAATAAAGAAAATATGCATCGAAATGAAGGAAATGTTGATCGTAGTGAAGTAAATACGCGTCAAAACGATATAAATGTTGATCTTAATGAAGTAATTATGCAACAAAATGAAGTAATTATGCATCAAAATGAAGTAATTATTCATCGATACGAAAGAAATATACATCGAAACTAAGTAAATGTAGATCGTAATGAGGTAAATATGCATCAAAATGAAGTAAATATGCATCGAAACGAAGGAAATATTGATCGTAATGAAGTAAATATGCATCAAAATGAAGTAAATATGCATCGGAACGATGAAAATGTTGATCGTAGTGAAGTAAATATGCATCAAAATAAAGTAAATATACTTCGAAATGAAGGAAATGTTGATCGTAAAAATGTAATTATGCATCAAAATGAAGTAAATATGCTTCTAAACGATGGAAATATTGATCGTAATGAAGTAAATATGCATCAAAAGTAAATATGCATCGAAATTAAGGAAATATTGATCGTAATGAAATAAATTTGAATTAAAATGAAAGAAATATGCATCAAAACGAAGGAAATGTTGATCGTAATGAAGTAAATATACATCAAAATGATGGAAATTTTCATCGAAATGAAGTAGATATGCATCAAAATGAAGTAATTATATACATCGAAACAAAGGAAATATGCATAGAAATGAAGAAAATAAGCATCGAACCGAAGGAAATGTTGATCGTAATGAAGTAAATATGCATCAAAATGAAGACATGTTGATCAAAATGAAGTAAATATGCATCAACATAAAGTAAATATGCATCAAAACGAAGGAAGTTTTGATCGTAATGAAGTAAATATGCATCAAAATGAAGGAAATATGCATCGAAATGAAGTAAATATGCATAAAAAAGAAGTAAATATACATCGAAACGAAGGAAATATGCATCGAAATGAAGGTAATATGCATCGAATCGAAGGAAATATTGATCAAAATGAAGTAAATATGCATCAAAATGAAGTAAATATGCATCAAAATCGAAGGAAATATTGATCGTAATGAAGTAAATATCTATCAAACTGAAGTAAATATGCATCGAAATGAAGCAAATGTTGATCATAATTTAGTAAATATGCATCAAAATAAAGTAAATATCAATTGAAACGAAAGAAATATGCATCGTAACCAAGTAAATAAGCAAAAAAATTTGAATCAAAATGAAGTAAATATGCATCGAAACGAGAAAATGAGCATCAAAATGAAGTAAATATGCATTGAAACGAAAGAAATATCCATCAAAACAAAGGAAATGTTGATCGTAATGAGGTAAATATGCATCAAAATAAAGTAAATATGCATCGAAATGAAGAAAATATTGATCGTAATGAAGTAAATATACATCAAAACGCAAGAAATATTGATCGTAATGAAGTAAATATTTATCAAAATGAAGGAAATATGCATCAAAATTAAGTAAATATGCATAAAAATGAATTAAATATACATTAAAACGTAAGAAATATGCATCGAAATGAAGGAATATGCATCGAATCGAAGGAAATGTTGATCGTAATGAAGTAAATATGCACAAAAATAAAGGAAATATGCATAGAAATGAAGTAAATATGCATCAAAATGAAGTAAATATACATCGAAACAAAGGAAATATGCATCAAAATGAAGATAATATGCATCGAATGTAAGGAAATGTTGATCGTAATGAAGTAAATATGCATCATAATGAAGGAAATATACATCGAAACGAAGGAAATTTTGATTGTAGTGAAGTAAATATGCATCAAAATGAAGTAAATTTGAATCAAAACGATGGAAATATTGATCTCAATGAAGTAATTATGCATCAAAATGAAGTAAATATGTACCGAAACCAAGGAAATGTTGATCGTAACGAAGTAAATATACAAAAAAATGAAGTAAATATGCATCAAAACGAAAGAAATATGCATCGAAACGAAGAAAATATTAATCGTAATGAGGTAAATATGCTTCAAAATGAAGTAAATATGCATCGAAATGAAGGAAATATTAATATTAATGAAGTAAATATGCATCGAAATAAAGAAAATATGCATCGAAATGAAGGAAATGTTGATCGTAGTGAAGTAAATACGCGTCGAAACGATATAAATGTTGATCTTAATGAAGTAATTATGCAACAAAATGAAGTAATTATGCATCAAAATGAAGTAATTATTCATCGATACGAAAGAAATATGCATCGAAACTAAGTAAATGTAGATCGTAATGAGGTAAATATGCATCAAAATGAAGTAAATATGCATCGAAACGAAGGAAATATTGATCGTAATGAAGTAAACATGCATCAAAATGAAGTAAATATGCATGGGAACGATGAAAATGTTGATCGTAGTGAAGTAAATATGCATCAAAATAAAGTAAATATACTTCGAAATGATGGAAATGTTGATCGTAAAAATGTAATTATGCATCAAAATGAAGTAAATATGCTTCTAAACGATGGAAATATTGATCGTAATGAAGTAAATTTGCATCAAAAGTAAATATGCATCGAAATTAAGGAAATATTGATCGTAATGAAGTAAATTTGAATTAAAATGAAAGAAATATGCATCAAAACGAAGGAAATGTTGATCGTAATGAAGTAAATATACATCAAAATGAAGGAAATTTTCATCGAAATGAAGTAGATATGCATCAAAATGAAGTAATTATATACATCGAAACAAAGGAAATATGCATAGAAATGAAGAAAATAAGCATCGAATCGAAGGAAATGTTGATCGTAATGAAGTAAATATGCATCAAAATGAAGAAATGTTGATCAAAATGAAGTAAATATGCATCAACATAAAGTAAATATGCATCAAAACGAAGGAAGTGTTGATCGTAATGAAGTAAATATGCATCAAAATGAAGGAAATATGCATCGAAATGAAGTAAATATGCATCAAAAAGAAGTAAATATACATCGAAACGAAGGAAATATGCATCGAAATGAAGGAATATGCATCGAATCGAAGGAAATATTGATCAAAATGAAGTAAATATGCATCAAAATGAAGTAAATATGCATCAAAATCGAAGGAAATATTGATCGTAATGAAGTAAATATCTATCAAACTGAAGTAAATATGCATCGAAATGAAGCAAATGTTGATCATAATTTAGTAAATATGCATCAAAATAAAGTAAATATCAATTGAAACGAAAGAAATATGCATCGTAACCAAGTAAATAAGCAAAAAAATTTGAATCAAAATGAAGTAAATATGCATCGAAACGAGAAAATGAGCATCAAAATGAAGTAAATATGCATTGAAACGAAAGAAATATCCATCAAAACAAAGGAAATGTTGATCGTAATGAGGTAAATATGCATCAAAATAAAGTAAATATGCATCGAAATGAAGAAAATATTGATCGTAATGAAGTAAATATACATCAAAACGCAAGAAATATTGATCGTAATGAAGTAAATATTTATCAAAATGAAGGAAATATGCATCGAAATTAAGTAAATATGCATAAAAATGAATTAAATATACATTGAAACGTAAGAAATATGCATCGAAATGAAGGAATATGCATCGAATCGAAGGAAATGTTGATCGTAATGAAGTAAATATGCACAAAAATAAAGGAAATATGCATAGAAATGAAGTAAATATGCATCAAAATGAAGTAAATATACATCGAAACAAAGGAAATATGCATCAAAATGAAGATAATATGCATCGAATGTAAGGAAATGTTGATCGTAATGAAGTAAATATGCATCATAATGAAGGAAATATGCATCGAAACGAAGGAAATTTTGATTGTAGTGAAGTAAATATGCATCAAAATGAAGTAAATATGAATCAAAACGATGGAAATATTGATCTCAATGAAGTAATTATGCATCAAAATGAAGTAAATATGTACCGAAACCAAGGAAATGTTGATCGTAACGAAGTAAATATACAAAAAAATGAAGTAAATATGCATCGAAACGAAAGAAATATGCATCGAAACGAAGAAAATATTAATCGTAATGAGGTAAATATGTTTCAAAATGAAGTAAATATGCATCGAAATGAAGGAAATATTAATATTAATGAAGTAAATATGCATCGAAATAAAGAAAATATGCATCGAAATGAAGGAAATGTTGATCGTAGTGAAGTAAATACGCGTCGAAACGATATAAATGTTGATCTTAATGAAGTAATTATGCAACAAAATGAAGTAATTATGCATCAAAATGAAGTAATTATTCATCGATACGAAAGAAATATGCATCGAAACTAAGTAAATGTAGATCGTAATGAGGTAAATATGCATCAAAATGAAGTAAATATGCATCGAAACGAAGGAAATATTGATCGTAATGAAGTAAATATGCATCAAAATGAAGTAAATATGCATCGGAACGATGAAAATGTTGATCGTAGTGAAGTAAATATGCATCAAAATAAAGTAAATATACTTCGAAATGATGGAAATGTTGATCGTAAAAATGTAATTATGCATCAAAATGAAGTAAATATGCTTCTAAACGATGGAAATATTGATCGTAATGAAGTAAATTTGCATCAAAAGTAAATATGCATCGAAATTAAGGAAATATTGATCGTAATGAAGTAAATTTGAATTAAAATGAAAGAAATATGCATCAAAACGAAGGAAATGTTGATCGTAATGAAGTAAATATACATCAAAATGAAGGAAATTTTCATCGAAATGAAGTAGATATGCATCAAAATGAAGTAATTATATACATCGAAACAAAGGAAATATGCATAAAAATGAGGAAAATAAGCATCGAATCGAAGGAAATGTCGATCGTAATGAAGTAAATATGCATCAAAATGAAGACATGTTGATCAAAATGAAGTAAATATGCATCAACATAAAGTAAATATGCATCAAAACGAAGGAAGTGTTGATCGTAATGAAGTAAATATGCATCAAAATGAAGGAAATATGCATCGAAATGAAGTAAATATGCATCAAAAAGAAGTAAATATACATCGAAACGAAGGAAATATGCATCGAAATGAAGGTAATATGCATCGAATCGAAGGAAATATTGATCAAAATGAAAGTAAATATGCATCAAAATGAAGTAAATATGCATCAAAATCGAAGGAAATATTGATCGTAATGAAGTAAATATCTATCAAACTGAAGTAAATATGCATCGAAATGAAGGAAATGTTGATCATAATTTAGTAAATATGCATCAAAATAAAGTAAATATCAATTGAAACGAAAGAAATATGCATCGTAACCAAGTAAATAAGCAAAAAAATTTGAATCAAAATGAAGTAAATATGCATCGAAACGAGAAAATGAGCATCAAAATGAAGTAAATATGCATTGAAACGAAAGAAATATGCATCAAAACAAAGGAAATGTTGATCGTAATGAGGTAAATATGCATCAAAATAAAGTAAATATGCATCGAAATGAAGAAAATATTGATCGTAATGAAGTAAATATACATCAAAACGCAAGAAATATTGATCGTAATAAAGTAAATATTTATCAAAATGAAGGAAAAATGCATCGAAATTAAGTAAATATGCATAAAAATGAATTAAATATACATTGAAACGTAAGAAATATGCATCGAAATGAAGGAATATGCATCGAATCGAAGGAAATGTTGATCGTAATGAAGTAAATATGCACAAAAATAAAGGAAATATGCATAGAAATGAAGTAAATATGCATCAAAATGAAGTAAATATACATCGAAACAAAGGAAATATGCATCAAAATGAAGATAATATGCATCGAATGTAAGGAAATGTTGATCGTAATGAAGTAAATATGCATCATAATGAAGGAAATATTCATCGAAACGAAGGAAATTTTGATTGTAGTGAAGTAAATATGCATCAAAATGAAGTAAATATGAATCAAAACGATGGAAATATTGATCTCAATGAAGTAATTTTGCATCAAAATGAAGTAAATATGTACCGAAACCAAGGAAATGTTGATCGTAACGAAGTAAATATACAAAAAAATGAAGTAAATATGCATCGAAACGAAAGAAATATGCATCGAAACGAAGAAAATATTAATCGTAATGAGGTAAATATGCTTCAAAATGAAGTAAATATGCATCGAAATGAAGGAAATATTAATATTAATGAAGTAAATATGCATCGAAATAAAGAAAATATGCATCGAAATGAAGGAAATGTTGATCGTAGTGAAGTAAATACGCATCGAAACGATATAAATGTTGATCTTAATGAAGTAATTATGCAACAAAATGAAGTAATTATGCATCAAAATAAAGTAATTATTCATCGATACGAAAGAAATATGCATCGAAACTAAGTAAATGTAGATCGTAATGAGGTAAATATGCATCAAAATGAAGTAAATATGCATCGAAACGAAGGAAATATTGATCGTAATGAAGTAAATATGCATCAAAATGAAGTAAATATGCATCGGAACGATGAAAATGTTGATCGTAGTGAAGTAAATATGCATCAAAATAAAGTAAATATACTTCGAAATGATGGAAATGTTGATCGTAAAAATGTAATTATGCATCAAAATGAAGTAAATATGCTTCTAAACGATGGAAATATTGATCGTAATGAAGTAAATTTGCATCAAAAGTAAATATGCATCGAAATTAAGAAAATATTGATCGTAATGAAGTAAATTTGAATTAAAATGAAAGAAATATGCATCAAAACGAAGGAAATGTTGATCGTAATGAAGTAAATATACATCAAAATGAAGGAAATTTTCATCGAAATGAAGTAGATATGCATCAAAATAAAGTAATTATATACATCGAAACAAAGGAAATATGCATAGAAATGAAGAAAATAAGCATCGAATCGAAGGAAATGTTGATCGTAATGAAGTAAATATGCATCAAAATGAAGTAAATATGCATCAACATAAAGTAAATATGCATCAAAACGAAGGAAGTATTGATCGTAATGAAGTAAATATGCATCAAAATGAAGGAAATATGCATCGAAATGAAGTAAATATGCATAAAAAAGAAGTAAATATACATCGAAACGAAGGAAATATGCATCGAAATGAAGGTAATATGCATCGAATCGAAGGAAATATTGATCAAAATGAAGTAAATATGCATCAAAATGAAGTAAATATGCATCAAAATCGAAGGAAATATTGATCGTAATGAAGTAAATATCTATCAAACCGAAGTAAATATGGATCGAAACGAAGGAAATGTTGATCATAATTTAGTAAATATGCATAAAAATAAAGTAAATATCAATTGAAACGAAAGAAATATGCATCGTAACCAAGTAAATAAGGAAAAAAATTTGAATCAAAATGAAGTAAATATGCATCGAAACGAGAAAATGAACATCAAAATGAAGTAAATATACATTGAAACGAAAGAAATATGCATCAAAACAAAGGAAATGTTGATCGTAATGAGGTAAATATGCATCAAAATAAAGTAAATATGCATCGAAATGAAGAAAAAATTGATCGTAATGAAGTAAATATACATCAAAACCCAAGAAATATTGACCGTAATGAAGTCAATATTTATCAAAATGAAGGAAATATGCATCGAAATTAAGTAAATATGCATAAAAATGAATTAAATATACATTGAAACGTAAGAAATATGCATCGAAATGAAGGAATATGCATCGAATCGAAGGAAATGTTGATCGTAATGAAGTAAATATGCACAAAAATAAAGGAAATATGCATAGAAATGAAGTAAATATGCATCAAAATGAAGTAAATATACATCGAAACAAAGGAAATATGCATCAAAATGAAGATAATATGCATCGAATGTATGGAAATATTGATCTCAATGAAGTAATTATGCATCAAAATGAAGTAAATATGTACCAAAACCAAGGAAATGTTGATCGTAACGAAGTAAATATACAAAAAAATGAAGTAAATATGCATCGAAACGAAAGAAATATGCATCGAAACGAAGAAAATATTAATCGTAATGAGGTAAATATGCTTCAAAATGAAGTAAATATGCATCGAAATGAAGGAAATATTAATATTAATGAAGTAAATATGCATCGAAATAAAGAAAATATGCATCGAAATGAAGGAAATGTTGATCGTAGTGAAGTAAATACGCGTCGAAACGATATAAATGTTGATCTTAATGAAGTAATTATGCAACAAAATGAAGTAATTATGTATCAAAATGAAGTAATTATTCATCGATACGAAAGAAATATGCATCGAAACTAAGTATATGTAGATCGTAATGAGGTAAATATGCATCAAAATGAAGTAAATATGCATCGAAACGAAGGAAATATTGATCGTAATGAAGTAAATATGCATCAAAATGAAGTAAATATGCATGGGAACGATGAAAATGTTGATCGTAGTGAAGTAAATATGCATCAAAATAAAGTAAATATACTTCGAAATTATGGAAATGTTGATCGTAAAAATGTAATTATGCATCAAAATGAAGTAAATATGCTTCTAAACGATGGAAATATTGATCGTAATGAAGTAAATATGCATCAAAAGTAAATATGCACCGAAATTAAGGAAATATTGATCGTAATGAAGTAAATTTGAATTAAAATGAAAGAAATATGCATCAAAACGAAGGAAATGTTGATCGTAATGAAGTAAATATACATCAAAATGAAGGAAATTTTCATCGAAATGAAGTAGATATGCATCAAAATGAAGTAATTATATACATCGAAACAAAGGAAATATGCATAGAAATGAAGAAAATAAGCATCGAATCGAAGGAAATGTTGATCGTAATGAAGTAAATATGCATCAAAATGAAGTAAATATGCATCAACATAAAGTAAATATGCATCAAAACGAAGGAAGTGTTGATCGTAATGAAGTAAATATGCATCAAAATGAAGGAAATATGCATCGAAATGAAGTAAATATGCATCAAAAAGAAGTAAATATACATCAAAACGAAGAAAATATGCATCGAAATGAAGGTAATATGCATCGAATCGAAGGAAATATTGATCAAAATGAAGTAAATATGCATCAAAATCGAAGGAAATATTGATCGTAATGAAGTAAATATCTATCAAACTGAAGTAAATATGCATCGAAACGAAGGAAATGTTGATCATAATTTAGTAAATATGCATAAAAATAAAGTAAATATCAATTGAAACGAAAGAAATATGCATCGTAACCAAGTAAATAAGCAAAAAAAATTGAATCAAAATGAAGTAAATATGCATCGAAACGAGAAAATGAGCATCAAAATGAAGTAAATATGCATTGAAACGAAAGAAATATGCATCAAAACAAAGGAAATGTTGATCGTAATGAGGTAAATATGCATCAAAATAAAGTAAATATGCATCAAAATGAAGAAAAAATTGATCGTAATGAAGTAAATATACATCAAAACCCAAGAAATATTGACCGTAATGAAGTCAATATTTATCAAACTGAAGGAAATATGCATCGAAATTAAGTAAATATGCATAAAAATGAATTAAATATACATTGAAACGTAAGAAATATGCATCGAAATGAAGGAATATGCATCGAATCGAAGGAAATGTTGATCGTAATGAAGTAAGTATGCACAAAAATAAAGGAAATATGCATAGAAATGAAGTAAATATGCATCAAAATGAAGTAAATATACATCGAAACAAAGGAAATATGCATCAAAATGAAGATAATATGCATCGAATGTAAGGAAATGTTGATCGTAATGAAGTAAATATGCATCATAATGAAGGAAATATGCAACGAAACGAAGGAAATTTTGATTGTAGTGAAGTAAATATTCATCAAAATGAAGTAAATATGAATCGAAACGATGGAAATATTGATCTCAATGAAGTAATTATGCATCAAAATGAAGTAAATATGTACCGAAACCAAGGAAATGTTGATCGTAACGAAGTAAATATACAAAAAAATGAAGTAAATATGCATCGAAACGAAAGAAATATGCATCGAAACGAAGAAAATATTAATCGTAATGAGGTAAATATGCTTCAAAATGAAGTAAATATGCATCGAAATGAAGGAAATATTAATATTAATGAAGTAAATATGTATTGAAATAAAGAAAATATGCATCGAAATGAAGGAAATGTTGATCGTAGTGAAGTAAATACGCTTCGAAACGATATAAATGTTGATCTTAATGAAGTAATTATGCAACAAAATGAAGTAATTATGCATCAAAATGAAGTAATTATTCATCGATACGAAAGAAATATGCGTCGAAACTAAGTAAATGTAGATCGTAATGAGGTAAATATGCATCAAAATGAAGTAAATATGCATCGAAACGAAGGAAATATTGATCGTAATGAAGTAAATATGCATCAAAATAAAGTAAATATGCATCAGAACGATGAAAATGTTGATCGTAGTGAAGTAAATATGCATCAAAATAAAGTAAATATACTTCGAAATGATGGAAATGTTGATCGTAAAAAAGTAATTATGCATCAAAATGAAGTAAATATGCTTCTAAACGATGGAAATATTGATCGTAATGAAGTAAATATGCATCAAAAGTAAATATGCATCAAAATTAAGGAAATATTGATCGTAATGAAGTAAATTTGAATTAAAATGAAAGAAATATGCATCAAAACGAAGGAAATGTTGATCGTAATGAAGTAAATATACATCAAAATGAAGGAAATTTTCATCGAAATGAAGTAGATATGCATAAAAATGAAGTAATTATATACATCGAAACAAAGGAAATATGCATAGAAATGAAGAAAATATCCATCGAATCGAAGGAAATGTTGATCGTAATGAAGTAAATATGCATCAAAATGAAGTAAATATGCATCAACATAAAGTAAATATGCATCAAAACGAAGGAAGTGTTGATCGTAATGAAGTAAATATGCATCAAAATGAAGGAAATATGCATCGAAATGAAGTAAATATGCATAAAAAAGAAGTAAATATACATCGAAACGAAGGAAATATGCATCGAAATGAAGGTAATATGCATCGAATCGAAGGAAATATTGATCAAAATGAAGTAAATATGCATCAAAATGAAGTAAATATGCATCAAAATCGAAGGAAATATTGATCGTAATGAAGTAAATATCTATCAAACTGAAGTAAATATGCATCGAAACGAAGGAAATGTTGATCATAATTTAGTAAATATGCATAAAAATAAAGTAAATATCAATTGAAACGAAAGAAATATGCATCGTAACCAAGTAAATAAGCAAAATAATTTGAATCAAAATGAAGTAAATATGCATCGAAACGAGAAAATGAGCATCAAAATGAAGTAAATATGCATTGAAACGAAAGAAATATGCATCAAAACAAAGGAAATGTTGATCGTAATGAGGTAAATATGCATCAAAATAAAGTAAATATGCATCGAAATGAAGAAAATATTGATCGTAATGAAGTAAATATACATCAAAACGCAAGAAATATTGATCGTAATGAAGTAAATATTTATCAAAATGAAGGAAATATGAATCAAAATTAAGTAAATATGCATAAAAATGAATTAAATATACATTGAAACGTGAGTAATATGCATCGAAATGAAGGAATATGCATCGAATCGAAGGAAATGTTGATCGTAATGAAGTAAATATGCACAAAAATAAAGGAAATATGCATAGAAATAAAGTAAATATACATCGAAACAAAGGAAATATGCATCAAAATGAAGATAATATGCATCGAATGTAAGGAAATGTTGATCGTAATGAAGTAAATATGCATCATAATGAAGGAAATATGCATCGAAACGAAGGAAATTTTGATTGTAGTGAAGTAAATATGCATCAAAATGAAGTAAATATGAATCGAAACGATGGAAATATTGATCGTAATGAAGTAATTATATACATCGAAACAAAGGAAATATGCATAGAAATGAAGAAAATATGCATCGAATCGAAGAAAATGTTGATCGTAATGAAGTAAATATGCATCAAAATGAAGACATGTTGATCAAAATGAAGTAAATATGCATCAACATAAAGTAAATATGCATCAAAACGAAGGAAGTGTTGATCGTAATGAAGTAAATATGCATCAAAATGAAGGAAATATGCATCGAAATGAAGTAAATATGCATAAAAAATAAGTAAATATACATCGAAACGAAGGAAATATGCATCGAAATGAAGGTAATATGCATCGAATCGAAGGAAATATTGATCAAAATGAAGTAAATATGCATCAAAATGAAGTAAATATGCATCAAAATCGAAGGAAATATTGATCGTAATGAAGTAAATATCTATCAAACTGAAGTAAATATGCATCGAAATGAAGGAAATGTTGATCATAATTTAGTAAATATGCATAAAAATAAAGTAAATATCAATTGAAACGAAAGAAATATGCATCGTAACCAAGTAAATAAGCAAAATAATTTGAATCAAAATGAAGTAAATATGCATCGAAACGAGAAAATGAGCATCAAAATGAAGTAAATATGCATTGAAACGAAAGAAATATGCATCAAAACAAAGGAAATATTGATCGTAATGAGGTAAACATGCATCAAAATAAAGTAAATATGCATCGAAATGAAGAAAATATTGATCGTAATGAAGTGAATATACATCAAAACGCAAGAAATATTGATCGTAATGAAGTAAATATTTATCAAAACGAAGGAAATATGCATCGAAATTAAGTAAATATGCATAAAAATGAATTATATATAAATTGAAACGTAAGAAATATGCATCGAAATGAAGAATATGCATCGAATCGAAGGAAATGTTGATCGTAATGAAGTAAATATGCACAAAAATAAAGTAAATATGCATAGAAATGAAGTAAATATGCATCAAAATGAAGTAAATATACATTGAAACATAGGAAATATGCATCAAAATGAAGATAATATGCATCGAATGTAAGGAAATGTTGATCATAATGAAGTAAATATGCATCACAATGAAGGAAATATTCATCGAAACGAAGGAAATTTTGATTGTAGTGAAGTAAATATGCATCAAAATGAAGTAAATATGAATCGAAACGATAGAAATATTGATCTCAATGAAGTAATTATGCATCAAAATGAAGTAAATATGTACCGAAACCAAGAAAATATTGATCGTAATGAAGTAAATATACAAAAAAATAAAGTAAATATGCATCGAAACGAAAGAAATATGCATCGAAACGAAGAAAATATTAATCGTAATGAGGTAAATATGCTTCAAAATAAAGTAAATATGCATCCAAATGAAGGAAATATTAATATTAATGAAGTAAATATGCATCGAAATAAAGAAAATATGCATCGAAACGAAGGAAATGTTGATCGTAGTGAAGTAAATACGCTTCGAAACGATATAAATGTTGATCTTAATGAAGTAATTATGCAACAAAATGAAGTAATTATGCATCAAAATAAAGTAATTATTCATCGATACGAAAGAAATATGCATCGAAACTAAGTAAATGTAGATAGTAATGAGGTAAATATGCATCAAAATGAAGTAAATATGCATCGAAACGAAGGAAATATTGATCGTAATGAAGTAAATATGCATCAAAATAAAGTAAATATGCATCGGAACGATGAAAATGTTGATCGTAGTGAAGTAAATATGCATCAAAATAAAGTAAATATACTTCGAAACGATGGAAATGTTGATCGTAAAAATGTAATTATGCATCAAAATGAAGTAAATATGCTTCTAAACGATGGAAATATTGATCGTAATGAAGTAAATTTGCATCAAAAGTAAATATGCATCGAAATTAAGGAAATATTGATCGTAATGAAGTAAATTTGAATTAAAATGAAAGAAATATGCATCAAAACGAAGGAAATGTTGATCGTAATGAAGTAAATATACATCAAAATGAAGGAAATTTTCATCGAAATGAAGTAGATATGCATCAAAATGAAGTAATTATATACATCGAAACAAAGGAAATATGCATAGAAATGAAGAAAATATGCATCGAATCGAAGGAAATGTTGATCGTAATGAAGTAAATATGCATCAAAATGAAGACATGTTGATCATAGTGAAGTAAATATGCATCAACATAAAGTAAATATACATCAAAACAAAGGAAGTGTTGATCGTAATGAAGTAAATATGCATCAAAATGAAGTAAATATACATCGAAATGAAGTAAATATGCATAAAAATGAAGTAAATATACATCGAAACGAAGGAAATATGCATCGAAATGAAGATAATATGCATCGAATCGAAGGAAATATTGATCAAAATGAAGTAAATATGCATCAAAATTAAGTAAATATGCATCAAAATCGAAGGAAATATTGATCGTAATGAAGTAAATATCTATCAAACAGAAGTAAATATGCATCGAAACGAAGGAAATGTTGATCATAATTTAGTAAATTTGTATCAAAATAAAGTAAATATCAATTGAAACGAATGAAATATGCATCGTAACCAAGTAAATAAGCAAAAAAATTTGAACCAAAATGAAGTAAATATGCATCGAAATGAGAAAATGAGCATCAAAATGAAGGAAATATGCATTGAAACGAAAGAAATATGCATCAAAACAAAGGAAATATTGATCGTAATGAGGTAAATATGCATCAAAATAAAGTAAATATGCATCGAAATGAAGAAAATATTAATCGTAAGGAATTAAATATACATAAAAACGTAAGAAATGTTGATCGTAATAATGTAAATATTTATCAAAATGAAGGAAATATGCATCGAAATTAAGTAAATATGCATAAAAATGAATTAAATATACATTGAAACGTAAGAAATATGCATCGAAATGAAGGAATATGCATCGAATCGAAGGAAATGTTGATCGTAATGAAGTAAATATGCACAAACATAAAGGAAATATGCATAGAAATGAAGTAAATATGCATCAAAATGAAGTAAATATACATCGAAACAAAGGAAATATGCATCAAAATTAAGATAATATGCATCAAATGTAAGGAAATATTGATCATAATGAAGTAAATATGCATCATAATGAAGGAAATATGCATCAAAACGAAGTAAATTTTGATTGTAGTGAAGTAAATATGCATCAAAATGAAGTAAATATGAATAAAAAAGATGGAAATATTGATCTCAATGAAGTAATTATGCATCAAAATGAAGTAAATATGTACCGAAACTAAGAAAATGTTGATCGTAACGAAGTAAATATACCAAAAAAAGAAGTAAATATGCATCGAAACGAAAGAAATATGCATCGAAACGAAGGAAATATTAAACGCAATGAGGTAAATATGCTTCAAAATGAAGTAAATATGCATCGAAATGAAGGAAATATTAATACTAATGAAGTAAATATGCATCGAAATAAAGAAAATATGCATCGAAACGAAGGAAATGTTGATCGTGGTGAAGTAAATACGCGTCGAAACGATGTAAATGTTGATCTTAATGAAGTAATTATGCAACAAAATGAAGTAATTATGCATCAAAATGAAGTAAATATTCATCGATACGAAAGAAATATGCATCGAAACTAAGTGAATGTAGATCGTAATGAGGTAAATATGCATCGAAACGAAGAAAATATTGATCGTAATGAAGTAAATATGCATCAAAATCAAGTAAATATGCATCGGAACGATGGAAATGTTGATCGTAGTGAAGTAAATATGCATCAAAATAAAGTAAATATTCTTCGAAACGATGGAAATATTGATCGTAAAAAAGTAATTATGCATCAAAATGAAGTAAATATGCTTCTAAACGATGGAAATATTGATCGTAATGAAGTAAATGTGCATCAAAAGTAAATATGCATCGAAATGAAGGAAATATTGATCGTAATGAAGTAAATTTGAATTAAAATAAAATAAATATGCATCAAAACGAAGGAAATGTTGATCGTAATGAAGTAAATATACATCAAAATGAAGGAAATATGCATCGAAATGAAGTAGATATGCATCAAAATGAAATAATTATACATCAAAACAAAGGAAATATGAATCGAAATGAAGAAAATATGCATCGAATCGAAAGAAATGTTGATCGTAATGAAGTAAATATGCATCAAAATGAAGACATGTTGATCGTAGTGAAGTAAATTTGCATTAAAATAAAGTAAATATGCATCAAAACGAAGGAAATGTTGATCGTAATGAAGTAAATATGCATCAAAATGAAGGAAATATGCATCGAAATGAAGTAAATATGCATCAAAAAGAAGTAAATATACATCGAAACGAAGGAAATATGCATCGAAATAAAGGTAATATGCATCGAATCAAAGAAAATATTGATCATAATGAAGTAAATATGCAAAAAAATGAAGTAAATTTGCATCGAAACGAAGGAA
Source organism: Pogostemon cablin (assembly GCA_023678885.1). NCBI lineage: Eukaryota > Viridiplantae > Streptophyta > Magnoliopsida > Lamiales > Lamiaceae > Pogostemon > Pogostemon cablin. The sequence goes on along the minus strand of CM042985.1, from coordinate 13,359,800 downwards.
ATATTGATCGTAATGAAGTAAATATTTATCAAAATGAAGTAAATATGCATCGAAACGAAGGAAATATTGATCGTAATGAAAGAAATATGCATCGAAACGAAGTAAATAAGCATAAAAATTTGAATCAAAATGAAGTAAATATGCATCGAAATGAGAAAATGAGCATCAAAATGAAGTAAATATGCATCGAAACGAAAGAAATATGCATCAAAACAAAGGAAATGTTGATCGTAATGAGGTAAATATGCATTAAAATAAAGTAAATATGCATCGAAATGAAGGAAATGTTGATCATAATTTAGTAAATATGCATCAAAATAAAGTAAATAACAATCGAAACGAAAGAAATATGCATAAAAACGAAGTAAATAAACATAAAAATTTGAATCAAAACGAAGTAAATATGCATCGAAACGAGAAAATGAGCATCAAAATGAAGTAAATCTGCATCGAAACGAAAGAAATATGCATCAAAACAAAGGAAATGTTGATCGTAATGAGGTAAATATGCATCAAAATAAAGTAAATATGCATCAAAAAGAAGAAAATATTGATCGTAATGAAGTAAATATACATCAAAACGCAGGAAATGTTGACAGTAATGAAGTAAATATTTATCAAAATGAAGGGAATATGCATCGAAATTGAGTAAATATGCATCAAAATGAATTAAATATACATTGAAACGTAAGAAATATGCATCGAAATGAAGGAATATCATCGAATCGAAGGAAATTTTGATCGTAATGAAGTAAATATGCACCAAAATGAAGGAAATATGCATAGAAATGAAGTAAATATGCATCAAAATGAAGTAAATATACATCGAAACAAAGGAATATGCATCAAAATGAAGATAATATGCATTAAATATAAGGAAATATTGATCGTAATGAAGTAAATATGCATCAAAATGAAGGAAATATGCATCGAAACGAAGGAAATTTTGATCGTATTGAAGTAAATATGCATCAAAATGAAGGTAATATGCATCGAAACGATGGAAATATTGATCTCAATGAAGTAATTATGCATCAAAATGAAGTAAATATATATCGAAACCAAGGAAATGTTGATTGTAACGAAGTAAATATACAAAAAAATGAAGTAAATATGCATCGAAACGAAAGAAATATGCATCGAAACGAAGAAAATATTAATCGTAATGAGGTAAATATGCATCAAAATGAAGTAAATATGCATCGAAATGAAGGAAATGTTAATATTAATGAATTAAATATGCATCAAAATAATGGAAATATGCATCGAAACGAAGGAAATGTTGATCGTAGTGAAGTAAATATGTGTCGAAACGATGTAAATGTTGATCTTAATGAAGTAATTATGCAACAAAATGAAGTAAATATGCATCAAAATGAAGTAAATATTCATCGATACGATAAAAACATGCATCAAAACTAAGTAAATCTAGATCGTAATGAGGTAAATATGCATCAAAATGAAGTAAATATGCGTCGAAACGAAGGAAATATTGATCGTAATGAAGTAAATATGCATCAAAATGAAGTAAATATGCATCGAAATAAAGTAAATATATTTCGAAACGATGGAAATGTTGATCGTAAAGTAATTATTCATCAAAATAAAGTAAATATGCTTCTAAACGATGGAAATATTGATTGTAATAAAGTAAATATGCATCAAAAGTAAATATGCATCGAAATGAAGGAAATATTGATCGTAATGAAGTAAATCTGAATTAAAATGAAAGAAATATACATCAAAGCGAAGGAAATGTTGATCGTAATGAAGTAAATATACATTAAAATGAAGGAAATATGCATCGAAATGAAGTAGATATGCATCAAAATGAATTAATTATATACATCGAAACAAAGGAAATATGCATCGAAATGAAGAAAATATGCATCGAATCGAAGGAAATGTTGATCGTAATAAAGTAAATATGCATCAAAATGAAGACATGTTGATCGTAGTGAAGTAAATATGCATCAAAATAAAGTGAATATGCATCAAAACGAAGGAAATGTTGATCGTAATGAATTAAATATGCATCAAAATGAAGGAAATATGCATCGAAATGAAATAAATATGCATAAAAAAGAAGTAAATATACATCGAAACGAAGGAAATATGTATCGAAATGAAGGTAATATGCATCGAATCGAAGGAAATATTGATCTTAATGAAGTAAATATACATCAAAATAAAGTAAATTTGCATCGAAACGAAGGAAATTTTGATTGTAATGAAGTAAATATCTATCAAAATGAAGTAAATATGCATCGAAACGAAGGAAATGTTGATCATAATTTAGTAAATATGCATCAAAATAAAGTAAATATCAATCGAAACGAAAGAAATATGCATCGAAACGAAATAAATAAGCATAAAAATTTGAATCAAAATGAAGTAGATATGCATTAAATGAGAAAATGAGCATAAAAATGAAGTAAATATGCATCGAAACGAAAGAAATATGCATCAAAACAAAGGAAATGTTGATCGTAATGAGGTAAATATGCATCAAAATATAGTAAATATGCATCGAAATGAAGGAAATATTGATCATAATTTAGTAAATATGCAGCAAAATAATGTAAATATCTATCGAAACGAAAGAAATATGCATCGAAACGAAGTAAATAAGCATAAAAATTTGAATCAAAATGAAGTAAATATGCATTAAATGAGAAAATGAGCATAAAAATGAAGTAAATATGCATCGAAACGAAAGAAATATGCATTAAAACAAAAAAAATGTTGATCGTAATGAGGTAAATATGCATCAAAATATAGTAAATATGCATCGAAACGAAGGAAATATTGATCATAATTTAGTAAATATCCATCAAAATAATGTAAATATCTATCGAAACGAAAGAAATATGCATCGAAACGAAGTAAATAAGCATAAAAATTTGACTCAAAATGAAGTAAATATGCATCGAAACGAGAAAATGAGAATCAAAATGAAGTAAATATGCATCGAAACGAAAGAAATACGCATCAAAACATAGGAAATGTTAATCGTAATGAGGTAAATATGCATCAAAATAAAGTAAATATGCATCGAAACGAAGAAAATATTGATCGTAATGAAGTAAATATGAATCAAAACGCAGGAAATGTTGATCGTAATGAAGTAAATATTTATAAAAATAAAGGAAATATGCATCGAAATTAAGTAAATATGCATCAAAATGAATTAAATATACATTGAAACGTAAGAAATATGCATCAAAATGAAGGAATATGCATCGAATCGAATGAAATGTTGATTGTAATGAAGTAAATATGCACCAAAATGAAGGAAATATGCATAGAAATGAAGTAAATATGCATCAAAATGAATTAATATACATCGAAACAAAGGAAATATGCATCAAAATGAAGATAATATGCATCGAATGTAAGGAAATGTTGATCGTAATGAAGTAAATATGCATCAAAATGAAGGAAATATGCATCGAAACGATGGAAATTTTGATCGTAGTGAAGTAAATATGCATCGAAACGATGGAAATATTGATCTTAATGAAGTAATTATGCATCAAAATGAAGTAGATATGTATCGAAACCAAGGAAATGTTGATCGTAACGATGTAAATATGCAAAAAATAAAGTAAATATGCATCAAAACGAAAGAAATGTGTTCGAAAAGAAGAAAATATTAATCGTAATGAGGTAAATATGCATCAAAATGAAGTAAATATGCATCGAAATGAAGGAAATGTTAATATTAATGTAGTAAATATGCATCGAAATAAAGGAAATATGCATCAAAACGAAGGAAATATTGATCGTAGTGAAGTAAATATGCATCGAAACGATGGAAATGTTGATCTTAATGAAGTAATTATGCAACAAAATAAAGTAAATATGCATCAAAATGAAGTAAATATTCATCGAAATGAAAGAAATATGCATTGAAACTAAGTAAATGTAGATCGTAATGAGGTAAATATGCATCAAAATGAACTAAATATGCCTCCAAACAAAGGAAATATGGATCGTAATAAATTAAATATGAATCAAAATGAAGTAAATATGCATCGAAACGATGGAAATGTTGATCGTAGTGAAGTAAATATGCATCAAAATAAAGTAAATATACTTCGAAACGATGGAAATTTTTATCGTAAAAAAGTAATTATGCATCAAAATGAAGTAAATATGCTTCTAAACGATGGAAATATTGATCGTAATGAAGTAAATATGCATCGAAATGAAGGAAATATTGATCGTAATGAAGTAAATTTGAATTAAAATGAAAGAAATATGCATCAAAACGAAGGAAATGTTGATCGTAATGAAGCAAATATACATCAAAATGAAGGAAATGTGCATCGAAATGAATTAGATATGCATCAAAATGAAGTAATTATATACATCAAAACAAAGGAAATATGCATTGAAATGAAGAAAATATGCATCGAATCGAAGGAAATGTTGATCGTAATGAAGTAAATATGCATCAAATGAAGACATGTTGGTCGTAGTGAAGTAAATATGCATCAAAATAAAGTAAATATGCATCAAAACGAAGGAAATGTTGATCGTAATGAAGTAAATATGCATCAAAATGAAGGAAATATGCATCGAAACGAAGTAAATATGCATCAAAAAGAAGTAAATATACATCGAAACGAAGGAAATATGTATCGAAATGAAGAAAATATGTATCGAATCGAAGGAAATATTGATCTTAATGAAGTAAATATGCATCAAAATGAAGTAAATTTGCATCGAAACGAAAGAAATATTGATCGTAATGAAGTAAATATCAATCAAAATGAAGTAAATATGAATCGAAACGAAGGAAATGTTGATCATAATTAAGTAAATATGCATCAAAATAAAGTAAATATCAATCGAAACAAAAGAAATATGCATCGAAACGAAATAAATAAGGATAAAAGTTTGAATCAAAATGAAGTAAATATGCATCGAAATGAGAAAATGAGCATCAAAATGAAGTAAATATGCATCGAAACGAAAGAAATATGCATCAAAACAAATGAAATATTGATCGTAATGAGGTAAATATGCATCAAAATAAAGTAAATATGCATCGAAACGAAGAAAATATTGATCGTAATGAAGTAAATATACATCAAAACGCAGGAAATATTGATCGTAATGAAGTAAATATTTATCAAAATGAAGGAAATATGTATCGAAATTAAGTAAATATGCATCAAAATGAATTAAATATACATTGAAACGTAAGAAATATGCATCGAAATGAAGGATTATGCATCGAATCGAAGGAAATGTTTATCGTAATGAAGTAAATATGCACCAAAATAAAGGAAATATGCATAGAAATGAAGTAAATATGCATCAAAATGAAGTAAATATACATCGAAACAAAGGAAATATGCATCAAAATGAAGATAATATGCATCGAATGTAAGGAAATGTTGATCGTAATGAAGTAAATATGCATCATAATGAAGGAAATATGCATCGAAACGAAGGAAATTTTGATTGTAGTGAAGTAAATATGGATCAAAATGAAGTAAATATGAATCGAAACGATAGAAATATTGATCTCAATGAAGTAATTATGCATCAAAATGAAGTAAATATGTACCGAAACCATGGAAATACTGATCGTAACGAAGTAAATATACAAAAAAATGAAGTAAATATGCATCGAAACGAAAGAAATATGCATCGAACCGAAGAAAATATTAATCGTAATGAGGTAAATATGCTTCAAAATGAAGTAAATATGCATCGAAATGAAGAAAATATTAATATTAATGAAGTAAATATGCATCGAAATAAAGAAAATATGCATCGAAACGAAGGAAATGTTGATCGTAGTGAAGTAAATACACGTCGAAACGATATAAATGTTGATCTTAATGAAGTAATTATGCAACAAAATGAAGTAATTATGCATCAAAATAAAGTAATTATTCATCGATACGAAAGAAATATGCATCGAAACTAAGTAAATATAGATCGTAATGAGGTAAATATGCATCAAAATGAAGTAAATATGCATCGAAACGAAGGAAATATTGATCGTAATGAAGTAAATATGCATCAAAATGAAGTAAATATGCATCGGAACGATGAAAATGTTGATGGTAGTGAAGTAAATATGCATCAAAATAAAGTAAATATACTTCGAAACGATGGAAATGTTGATCGTAAAAATGTAATTATGCATCAAAATGAAGTAAATATGCTTCTAAACGATGGAAATATTGATCGTAATGAAGTAAATTTGCATCAAAAGTAAATATGCATGAAATTAAGGAAATATTGATCGTAATGAAGTAAATTTGAATTAAAATGAAAGAAATATGCATCAAAACGAAGGAAATGTTGATCGCAATGAAGTAAATATACATCAAAATGAAGGAAATTTTCATCGAAATGAAGTAGATATGCATCAAAATGAAGTAATTATATACATCGAAACAGAGGAAATATGCATAGAAATGAAGAAAATATGCATCGAATCGAAGGAAATGTTGATCGTAATGAAGTAAATATGCATCAAAATGTAGACATGTTGATCATAGTGAAGTAAATATGCATCAACATAAAGTAAATATACATCAAAACGAAAGAAGAGTTGATCGTAATGAAGTAAATAAGCATCAAAATGAAGGAAATATACATCGAAATGAAGCAAATATGCATAAAAAAGAAGTAAATATACATCAAAACGAAGGAAATATGCATCGAAATGAAGATAATATTCATCTCATCGAAGGAAATATTGATCAAAATGAAGTAAATATGCATCAAAATGAAGTAAATATCCATCAAAATCGAAGGAAATATTGATCGTAATGAAGTAAGTATCTATCAAACTGAAGTAAATATGCATCGAAACGAAGGAAATATTGATCATAATTTAGTAAATATGCATCAAAATAAAGTAAATATCAATTGAAACGAATGAAATATGCATCGTAAACAAGTAAATAAGCAAAAAAATTGAATTAAAATGAAGTAAATATGCATCGAAACGAGAAAATGAGCATCAGAATGAAGGAAATATGCATTGAAACGAAAGAAATATGCATCAAAACAAAGGAAATATTGATCGTAATGAGGTAAATATGCATCAAAATAAAGTAAATATGCATCGAAATGAAGAAAATATTAATCGTAATGAAGTAAATATACATAAAAACGCAAGAAATGTTGATCGTTATAAAGTAAATATTTATCAAAATGAAGGAAATATGCATCGAAATTAAGTAAATATGCATAAAAATGAATTAAATATACATTGAAACGTAAGAAATATGCATCGAAATGAAGGAATATGCATCGAATCGAAGGAAATGTTGATCGTAATGAAGTAAATATGCACAAAAATAAAGGAAATATGCATAGAAATGAAGTAAATATGCATCAAAATGAAGTAAATATACATCGAAACAAAGGAAATATGCATTAAAATAAAGATAATATGCATCGAATGTAAGGAAATGTTGATCATAATGAAGTAAATATGCATCATAATGAAGGAAATATGCATCGAAACGAAGGAAATTTTGATTGTAGTGAAGTAAATATGCATCAAAATGAAGTAAATATGAATCGAAACGATGGAAATATTGATCTCAATGAAGTTATTATGCATCAAAATGAAATAAATATGTACCGAAACTAAGAAAATGTTGATCGTAACGAAGTAAATATACCAAAAAATGAAGTAAATATGCATCGAAACGAAAGAAATATGCATCGAAACGAAGGAAATATTAAACGCAATGAGGTAAATATGATTCAAAATGAAGTAAATATGCATCAAAATGAAGGAAATATTAATATTAATGAAGTAAATATGCATCGAAATAAAGAAAATATGCATCGAAATGAAGGAAATGTTGATCATGGTGAAGTAAATACGCGTCGAAACGATGTAAATGTTGATCTTAATGAAGTAATTATACAACAAAATGAAGTAATTATGCATCAAAATGAAGTAAATATTCATCGATACGAAAGAAATATGCATCGAAACTAAGTAAATGTAGATCGTAATGAGGTAAATATGCATCGAAACGAAGAAAATATTGATCGTAATGAAGTAAATATGCATCAAAATCAAGTAAATATGCATCGGAACGATGGAAATGTTGATCGTAGTGAAGTAAATATGCATCAAAATAAAGTAAATATTCTTCGAAACGATGGAAATATTGATCGTAAAAAAGTTATTATGCATCAAAATGAAGTAAATATGCTTCTAAACGATGGAAATATTGATCGTAATGAAGTAAATGTGCATCAAAAGTAAATATGCATCGAAATGAAGGAAATATTGATCGTAATGAAGTAAATTTGAATTAAAATGAAATAAATATGCATCAAAACGAAGGAAATGTTGATCGTAATGAAGTAAATATACATCAAAATGAAGGAAATATGCATCGAAATGAAGTAGATATGCATCAAAATGAAATAATTATACATCAAAACAAAGGAAATATGCATCGAAATGAAGAAAATATGCATCGAATCGAAGGAAATGTTGATCGTAATGAAGTAAATATGCATCAAAATGAAGACATGTTGATCGTAGTGAAGTAAATATGCATTAAAATAAAGTAAATATGCATCAAAACGAAGGAAATGTTGATCGTAATGAAGTAAATATGCATCAAAATGAAGGAAATATGCATCAAAATGAAGTAAATATGCATCAAAAAGAAGTAAATATACATCAAAACGAAGGAAATATGCATCGAAATGAAGGTAATATGCATCGAATCGAAGAAAATATTGATCGTAATGAAGTAAATATGCAAAAAATGAAGTAAATTTGCATCGAAACGAAGGAAATATTGATCGTAATGAAGTAAATATCTATCAAAATGAAGTAAATATGCATCGAAACGAAGGAAATGTTGATCATAATTTAGTAAATATGCATCAAAATAAAGTAAATATCAATCGAAACGAAAGAAATATGCATCGAAACGAAGTAAATAAGCATAAAAATTTGAATCAAAATGAAGTAAATATGCATCAAAATGAGAAAATGAGCATCAAAATGTAGTAAATATGCATCGAAACGAAAGAAATATGAATCAAAACAAAGGAAATGTTGATCGTAATGAGGTAAATATGCATTAAAATAATGTAAATATGCATCGAAACGAAGGAAGTGTTGATCATAATTTAGTAAATATGCATCAAAATAAAGTAAATAACAATCGAAACGAAAGAAATATGCATCAAAACGAAGTAAATAAACATAAAAATTTGAATCAAAATGAAGTAAATATGCATCGAAACGAGAAAATGAGCATCAAAATGAAGTAAATATGCATCGAAACGAAAGAAATACGCATCAAAACAAAGGAAATGTTGATCGTAATGAGGTAAATATGCATCAAAATAAAGTAAATATGCATCAAAACGAAGAAAATATTGATCGTAATGAAGTAAATATACATCAAAACGCAGGAAATGTTGATCGTAATGAAGTAAATATTTATCAAAATGAAGGGAATATGCATCGAAATTGAGTAAATATGCATCAAAATGAATTAAATACACATTGAAACGTAAGAAATATGCATCGTAATGAAGGAATATCATCGAATCAAAGGAAATGTTGATCGTAATGAAGTAAATATGCATAGAAATGAAGTAAATATGCATAGAAATGAAGTAAATATGCATCAAAATGAAGTAAATATACATCGAAACAAAGGAATATGTATCAAAATGAATATAATATGCATTGAATGTAAGGAAATGTTGATCGTAATGAAGTAAATATGCATCAAAATGAAGGAAATATGCATCAAAACGAAGGAAATTTTGATCGTATTGAAGTAAATATGCATCAAAATGAAGTAAATATGCATCGAAACGATGGAAATATTGATCTCAATAAAGTAATTATGCATCAAAATGAAGTAAATATATATCAAAACCAAGGAAATGTTGATTGTAACGAAGTAAATATACAAAAAATGAAGTAAATATGCATCGAAACGAAAGAAATATGCATCAAAACGAAGAAAATATTAATCGTAATGAGGTAAATATGCATCAAAATGAAGTAAATATGCATCGAAATGAAGGAAATGTTAATATTAATGAAGTAAATATGCATCGAAATAAAGGAAATATGCATCGAAACGAAGGAAATGTTAATCGTAGTGAAGTAAATATGTGTCGAAACGATGTAAATGTTGATCTTAATGAAGTAATTATGCAACAAAATGAAGTAAATATGCATCAAAATGAAGTAAATATTCATCGATACGAAAAAAATATGCATCAAAACTAAGTAAATGTAGATCGTAATGAGGTAAATATGCATCAAAATGAAGTAAATATGCGTCGAAACGAAGGAAATATTGATCGAAATGAAGTAAATATGCATCAAAATGAAGTAAATATGCATCGAAACGATGGAAATATTGATCGTAGTGAAGTAAATATGAATCAAAATAAAGTAAATATATTTCGAAACGATGGAAACGTTGATGGTAAAGTAATTATGCATCAAAATAAAGTAAATATGCTTCTAAACGATGGAAATATTGATCGTAATAAAGTAAATATGCATCAAAAGTAAGTATGCATCGAAATGAAGGAAATATTGATCGTAATGAAGTAAATCTGAATTAAAATGAAAGAAATATACATCAAAACGAAGGAAATGTTGATCGTAATGAAGTAAATATATATTAAAATGAAGGAAATATGCATCGAAATGAAGTAGATATGCATCAAAATGAATTAATAATATACATCGAAACAAAGAAAATATGCATCGAAATGAAGAAAATATGCATCGAATCGAAGGAAATGTTGATCGTAATAAAGTAAATATGCATCAAAATGAAGACATGTTGATCGTAGTGAAGTAAATATGCATCAAAATAAAGTGAATATGCATCAAAACGAAGGAAATGTTGATCGTAATGAATTAAATATGCATCAAAATGAAGGAAATATGCATCGAAATGAAGTAAATATGCATAAAAAAGAAGTAAATATACATCGAAACGAAGGAAATATGTATCGAAATGAAGGTAATATGCATCGAATCGAAGGAAATATTGATCGTAATGAAGTAAATACACATCAAAATGAAGTAAATTTGCATCGAAACGAAGGAAATATTGATTGTAATGAAGTAAATATCTATCAAAATGAAGTAAATATGCATCGAAACGAAGGAAATGTTGATCATAATTTAGTAAATATGCATCAAAATAAAGTAAATATCAATCGAAACGAAAGAAATATGCATCTAAACGAAATAAATAAGCATAAAAATTTGAATCAAAATGAAGTAAATATGCATTAAATGAGAAAATGAGCATAAAAATGAAGTAAATATGTATCGAAACGAAAGAAATATGCATCAAAACAAAGGAAATGTTGATCGTAATGAGGTAAATATGCATCAAAATTGTTGGATTGTATACTAAAAGTCTAGCTTTAGTATGAACAATGTTATAACAATATTCGAAATGAGAATCATTGATCAAATGATTGCATCTTATAATTTATTTTATATGCATGATGCAATAGTCCATTTACTTTATACTGTAGATAATATGTTGTGCGACAACACGCGGAAGATCATATTATCGGTTTCCTTATAAAGTATAAACAGATGCTCACAACTGAGATAGACGGGGACTCTCTATCGGTATGGTTGTAGTGTGGTTTGGTATTAGCTTGTCTTGGCTATAGAATCACATTAGTGCACTTGTGTGTATTGAGTAGGACCGCCTGAGATCGTTCGACTTATACTGACTTATAGAAGAACTTGATCTCTGTTATTATGGAAGTTCATGCTCTTAATCCCTATACAATAACCTCGACACGTAGGGCAGTATGTATTTCTTTGATTCATCAATGGGTGAGATTTATAAGTATTAAATCAACAAACTCGGTGAGTTGGGAAGTAGTGCTGTATCTATGGTGTGCTGTTGATTGTAGAAGGAATCCATGTCCGTCATAGGTTGATGATGTCCCCTTGAGGAGCTCATAAGGTTTATCATGTAAATCTTGCAAGTGGATTAATTTCCGGCATGATAAAAAGGTTGAGTGGTACTACTCTCGGATGAGATATTAATTAATTTGAGTTGTCAGTAACTTAATTAATTAATGGACATTGAATATCTTAAACATGGGGAGACTATCGGACTTATAATAAGAAGGAACCCAGAACATAATTTGGGATTGGACGGGTAGTGCAATAATAATATTTTAGTGGACTATATTATTATTATTGGATTTAATTAAAAGCTTTGGGCTAAGCTTGGTTAATTAAATTCAATTGAGGCCCAGCCCAATTTCTCCTCCTGGTCCCTGCTGTAGCCCAATATATATAGTCATCTCAGCTTCTGGAAACCTAAGTAACTGCGCCTCTTTTGACAGTTAGGGAAAGAAGCAGATTGGGAGAATCCTGCAGATTGTTGCCCACACAACAGCAGGATTCGACTTGGGACATACAGCAGAAGATTGAGAGGTGGTTCACTGCTGTTCATCCTCTACATCGACCCAGAAGTACGGTAAACATTGATTTTCGCTTCCGCTTATTGTTTGCCTGTTTACTAACGATCACGTTTGAGCCACAAGATCCAATTGCCCAACAATTGGTACCAGAGCGTTGGTTTCGTGGTGAGACGTGAGACGTTAGGTTTGGGTTTTTGTCATTATTTGATTATATGGTATAATCTGGTTTTAATCAAATTTTTTTTGTGCTTATCGTGATTTATTATCGTTAATCAGATAGCATGTTTTTAGGGTTTGTTTAATTATGGATTATCATGAAATCCCTTTTGATTATTCTGCCCTTTTTGTGATCGTTATCGCTGGATGTTCACACTGGATATTGATGTTCAATTACATGGCAATTCCAAAACACACACGAGTACGATACCACCATACATTATGTTTCCTTTCACCCTCTCTGTTCACGGAGAAGACGCGACTGCACGACGGATCTGATGGCATAACATCGAGTCGGTGATGGGCGCTGTGGACTGGTGATCGAGGCGATGAACAGGCAAGGCAGATTCACGGCAATCTGATACCGGCTGACGGAAGGCTTCGTGGCGGATCGGCGGCGTGGACGCGGCTGAAGGATGAGGTTAGTCCGGGATGTGCGACTGTGGGTTGGCTAATCTGATGCAAGCTCTGGCAAGTCCACGGCGGGTCCGCTGTGATCTTCTGCGGCGACGGATGATTCAGGCGATGGTGGTTCCCAACCAGTCGACTCGACGTTTTCGATGCGGTCAGAGGCTCCGATTGGCTGTCGACGGTGGCTGTCGACGGTGGCTGCTGGGAGCAAGGGTCTGCGGGTTTTGGGCGGCGGCGGCAGCATCACCTGATATCGCCGGTTTTGCACTGGGAAGTTGGAGCATCGGTCCACGGCTGGCGGGTGTTATGATCGGCGCTGCCAACAGACGACGAGTTCCGGCAGTCTGCGCTGCAACTTGCCGAGTCGTTTGCGACTTCCCTCAGGCTGGAGATGGATGGTGGCAAGCGAGGCAGCAGCGTCGGATCAGTCGCAACGCGCTGGAAGGCGGCTCTATTCCGGCTGATTGATGGCGCGCCCTCCGCTGCTGCAGCGCCCGGCGACAACTGGTGTGGTGGCAGGAAGGAGGCGCGATCGGTTGCGGCTGGAAGGATTAGGGCAGCATAATGATCTTGCTGGGCCTTTCCTATTTTTTTAATTTGGTTATGGGCTCTCCTTTGGGCCCATATTTAATTAAATACAAATGGGCCAATTGGGCCTATTTTTGTTTGATGGGCTGGGCAATTTTTATTGCTGGACTTAACTGCTGCTTGGGCTTGAACTTATAGGCTGCTCAATTTTTTTAAATTTGGTTTTGGGCTACTGGGCTCAATTTTAATTAAAATTGGTTTTGGGCTGGCAGGTTTAATTATATGGCCCAATTCAGTAATATATTTTGGGCTGCTCATTAATTTTAATTTGGTTTTGGGCTGTTGGGCCCAATTTTAATTAAAATGGTAATGGGTTGCTAGACAATATGGATTGCTGAATTTAATTAATTGTGGGTAATGGGCCAAGCATGATAAGTTATTTATTAATGAGCTTGATTAATTATTTTTGGGTTAAGATTATGGGCCATGGATAATGGGCTTGATTAATTATTTAATCTGCTGCTCATTTTGTGCTTATTTGTTGCTCTTGGGCCCAAATTGATTGATCCACTAATTATGCAATTAATTAATGTTATATAACTGATTAATTGATTTAATTGTCAATTATTGTTGTATATGTGACAGGCATGTTCTATGTGATTTATTTATTTAAATTGCTGTTAATAGAAGCATGTCTAAGATGTATATTTTATTTATGAAATATTATATGCATGTTTAAAACCCTCGGTGTTAAATAACTAAGTGGGAGAGGGGATTGGTAATAAATTCCCGCGGCCTCCATTATTGGTTTGTAAGTGATGTGAGTAAACTTGCGTGTTGGCATAGGCCTTCCTCCCTAACGGATGAGTTTATTCACGGATCACTGGTACAGACTTCATAAATAATTATTGTTTGTAATGTGGCACATAAACTTGCGTGTTGGCATAGGCCTTCCTCCCTAACGGATGAGTTTGTGTGCGGTGCACTGGTACAAACTTATAATTGATGATTGTAGGAAGCTACCCGAGCGCGTGTGTACTTCTCCAACTGTAAGGCACATAAGCTCGCGCAATGGACATGGGATCAAATAATGGTGTACACTTAGGTGTAAATAATTAGTATCCTCCCCAACGGAGTCACTGCTATTATTTGCATGGCTAAAAATTAACCGACTATTAATTATTTTGTCATAAAGTTAGGTTGACAAATGAAATTAATGGGTAAAACCTTCTCTTGTAAATGTTCGGGTTTGTAAACGTCCACACTAACGTGGCTTGCAGACTCACGGTGCTTGAGATGTCGGTGAATTTTATTTTATATTGTTTTGAGGGAAACAATATAAAAGGATAAAATTCGAAGTTTTGATCTGAATATTTATTTGTGATTCTCTGAATTTCGAATGGTATTATCTCACTAATTGTTAACTAAAAGACATTATATTTACTTGTCCAAATTAGTTGATTAGAAAAGAATCTTGGTTTTGAAAATTTACTGCTTAAGAAAATACAAGTGTGTTCTCTCATAGGACGGCTCATGATGCCTGTTAATGTCTCTAGTGAAGAGATGGGAGGTTCATAGAAATATGATGGTCTCATGTAACTCTTTGGATACTTGAGTAATTTAAAAGGCGCAAGATCATGATAGAATTTGATGAATGAATTGGAAATATATATGGAATAGAAGTTGAAAGGGAAACCTAAGTCAATTTTATTCTACATAATTGCTTAAATGTTTTGAGTAAGTTCCACCTGAATTACAAAAGGATGTAAATGGTGGGAAACTTCTGACAAAACATGTGGCAAAGGGAAAGCCATTTTCATCATGATGTGAACAAGTTTAATATCTTATTTACTAATGATTTAAACATGATTAGTGATGGCATCTACTGACTCGAACTGTGTAGATACTGGAATCACTAAATGTTTTTCACTTAGTAAGGATAAGATTGTAATGACATGGGTAAAACTACAAAGGTAGTGGCTATTGCAGTGGGAGTTATTTATTTATTTCATGATAAGAATAAACGATTGATTATGAGAAATTACCTTTACGTACATTTCATAGAAAGAATTTGATTTCGGTTTCTATGCATTAACGGATGGACATTTCATTTCATTTAAATGACATGGTCATAGTACTGAGGAATGAGGCTTTAATCCGTTAAAGTACGTTGGTGGATAATAAGTATACTCTTAAATCATGTTCATCCCACAGATGCAATAAATAATAATTAATAATGCATCTTCTAAAATTAGTAAGAGAAAGGAACCTTCGGAGATGAACTAAACATACATTTGGCGTCTAAGACTAATTCATTTTACTTGAGTAGGATTCAAAAGTTGATAGCCGATAGACCGTAAGGTTTATCTGAAGTGGAAACTATCAGACTTGCGAGTCCTGCTTGGAAGTAAAAATGATTAACTGCCTTTTCAAGGCTGTGGGGTGTAGAGCCAAAGATATATATGTTGGAATTAGTTCATTCTGATTCAAGCGAACCTAATATTATCCAGGCGAGAGGTGGTTATGAATATTCGAAAATTATTCTGGAAACCAATATATTTATATGATGCACTGCATGTCTAAGTTCTTTGATTAATTCAAGAATTGTAAGGCTGGTACAGTGAAGCGTCATGAAAAATATATTAAGTCATTACGATTCAATCATGATGGCGAATACCTCTTGGGATAGTTAGGAGCTATTGATCAGAAGTTGAGATTAAATCTCAAGTTGACTACACCGGGTATTCCCCAGCTGAATGGTGTGGTGGGTAGAAGGTATTAGGCTCTTATGGTTATGATTAGATAGATGATGAATTATTTGAAATAATTAAATTCATTTTATGGATATGCCCTAGATACAGTAATTCGTGAAACGTTTGTCTGTATATGGGATATCCTAGAAAAATGAAGGGTGATTTATTTAGTCCAAAAGATCGAAGGATAATTGTTAACTCAATAACTAGATTTTTGGAAAAGGACTATGTAATAAATCACAAACCCATGTATAAGTTGTTCTAAAGGAAGTGAGAGGAAAACACTAAGTATAAGTACCAAGTGTACAAGAGGATATACCACAAGGTAAACTGCAACGCGTGTCACGTCTGATACACAATTACATGTAGTGCCTTGTCGTAGTGGGAGGGTTGTATGTCAACCCATAAATATATGTTTTGGGAGAGTCGTGAGACTTGATCCCTAGTGAACATGGTATTGTCCCACGGATACGACGTAGCACTACAAGATGAAAATGCGGAATCTTAGTAAGTTGCAATGCATGTTGAAATAGAATCTACGGATTCTATATTAAGTCTGGGAACTTGTATGACCACTAAATGGTGTAAAAGCCATTGCAAGGGTCAAAGGAAATAAAAGAGGATCATACAGAAAGGTGAAAATCTTGGAAGCAAAGCTTGTTGCGAAAAGATGTACTCAGAAAGAAATGGTTCGATTATGAGGAAACATGTTCGCTGGTAGCTATGCTTATGTTGATCCGGATTCTTTTATTTATTGCTGCTCATATTAAATTATGAGGGACAGCAAATAGATGTCAAGACAGCTTTCCTGATTGGAAGTCTTGAGGAAAACATCTATGTGAAGCAACCAGATTAATTCATTGCAAAGTACTAATAGCATTTTGATAGTAAGCTTAAAAGTGTCCAGCGATGGACTAAAGCAAGCTTTAAGATTGTGAAGCATCTGTTTTGATTAGATAATCCAGTGGCTGGATTTAAATCAATGAGCGGATGAGTCTTGTGTATTGTAAAGAGTGACGAAAACGTGGTGGTATTTCTTGGACTATATGTAGATAGTATCTTGCTCATTGGAGACAATGAAAGAGTATTATCGGGCGTATGGGTACGGTTATTAAAGCGGTAGATATGAAGGACTTAAGAAAAGTAAAATATATCCTTTTGATCACGGTAATACGGATCATATGAAAGGATGTTATGCTTTTCTCAAGTTTCATAAATGATACAATCCATACTCGTTTAGCATGTGAATTTATCTTATTGGATGTGTCTTGAGACATAAATGAAGATAAAGGAGATGAAAGCGGTTCCTTATGCTTCGGCAAATAAGGAAGCTTAATCTAAAGAATGCTATGAACGAGATTGGATATTTGTTTTGCTGAATGCTATGAACAGTGGGTATCAACGTAACCCGGAACAAGAATGATGAACTGTGGTAAGATATATATGAAGTGCCTGAGAAGGACTGGTTATCATATATACACTTACTGGACAGATTCACTGCTTCTTGTGGATTACGTAGATTCGGATTTTTAGTCAGATTGGAAGGCAGTAAATTCTCCTTAAAGGTTATGTGTTTAATCTTAGGAAGTAGAGTCATAATGTGGAGGAATGTTATATAGAAATATATTTCAGACTCCGGACTCCATCATGGAAAGATGATGAATTGGAGCCTATGAGGCAGCCAAAGTATCTATATGACTCTAGAGACTTCATGATGGACTTCGAAGTGTTTCTAAGTTTGCCCAAGGTAATCACAATTTACATTGATGATATGGGTGCAGTTGCAAACTTGAAGAAATCACAAGTCCATAAGGCAATTAAACACATGGAGCGCGAGTACCACCTGTTACGAGAAATCGTATGATGAGGCGAAGGTTGTTGTCGCCTAGATTGCATCGGATGATGATCTAGTAAACCATTTACAAGGACCTTAAGGCGAGAGCTTTTAATGGTCGTGTAGTGGAAGTAGGAATCAGATGTATGGCAGAAGACATGACAGCATAGTCTTTTAGTATAAGTGGGAGATTGTTGGATTGTATACTAAAAGTCTAGCTTTAGTATGAACAATGTTATAACAATATTCGAAATGAGAATCATTTATCAAATGATTGCATCTTATAATTTATTTTATATGCATGATGCAATAGTCCATTTACTTTATACTGTAGATAATATGTTGTGCGACAACACGCGGAAGATCATATTATCGGTTTCCTTATAAAGTATAAACAGATGCTCACAACTGAGATAGACGGGGACTCTCTATCAGTATGGTTGTAGTGTGGTTTGGTATTAGCTTGTCTTGGCTATAGAATCACATTAGTGCACTTGTGTGTATTGAGTAGGACCGCCTGAGATCGTTCGACTTATACTGACTTATAGAAGAACTTGATCTCTGTTATTATGGAAGTTCGTGCTCTTAATCCCTATACAATAACCTCGACACGTAGGGCAGTATGTATTTCTTTGATTCATCAATGGGTGAGATTTATAAGTATTAAATCAACAAACTCGGTGAGTTGGGAAGTAGTGCTGTATCTATGGTGTGCTGTTGATTGTAGAAGGAATCCATATCCGTCATAGGTTGATGATGTCCCCTTGAGGAGCTCATAAGATTTATCATGTAAATCTTGCAAGTGGATTAATTTCCGGCATGATAAAAAGGTTGAGTGGTACTACTCTCGGATAAGATATTAATTAATTTGAGTTGTCAGTAACTTAATTAATTAATGGACATTGAATATCTTAAACATGGGGAGACTATCGGACTTATAATAAGAAGGAGCCCAGAACATAATTTGGGATTGGACGGGTAGTGCAATAATAATATTTTAGTGGACTATATTATTATTATTGGATTTAATTAAAAGCTTTGGGCTAAGCTTGGTTAATTAAATTCAATTGAGGCCCAGCCCAATTTCTCCTCCTGGTCCCTGCTGTAGCCCAATATATATAGTCATCTCAGCTTCTGGAAACCTAAGTAACTGCGCCTCTTTTGACAGTTAGGGAAAGAAGCAGATTGGGAGAATCCTGCAGATTGTCGCCCACACAACAGCAGGATTCGACTTGGGACATACAGCAGAAGATTGAGAGGTGGTTCACTGCTATTCATCCTCTACATCGACCCAGAAGTACGGTAAACATTGATTTTCGCTTTCGCTTATTGTTTGCCTGTTTACTAACGATCACGTTTGAGCCACAAGATCCAATTGCCCAACAAAAATATAGTAAATATGCATCAAAACGCAGGAAATGTTGATCATAATGAAGTAAATATTTATAAAAATAAAGGAAATATGCATCGAAATGAAGTAAATATGCATCAAAATGAATTAAATATATATTGAAACGTAAGAAATATGCATCGAAATGAAGGAATATGCATCGAATCGAATGAAATGTTGATTGTAATGAAGTAAATATGCACCAAAATGAAGGAAATATGCATAGAAATGAAGTAAATATGCATCAAAATGAATTAATATACATCGAAACAAAGGAAATATGCATCAAAATGAAGATAATATGCATCGAATGTAAGGAAATGTTGATCGTAATGAAGTAAATATGCATCAAAATGAAGGAAACATGCATCGAAACGATGGAAATTTTGATCGTATGAAGTAAATATGCATCAAAATGAAGTAAATATGCATCGAAACGATGGAAATATTGATCTTAATGAAGTAATTATGCATCAAAATGAAGTAGATATGTATCGAAACCAAGGAAATATTGATCGTAACGAAGTAAATATGCAAAAAAATAAAGTAAATATGCATCAAAACGAAAGAAATGTGTATCGAAAAGAAGAAAATATTAATCGTAATGAGGTAAATATGCATCAAAATGAAGTAAATATGCATCGAAATGAAGGAAATGTTAATATTAATGAAGTAAATATGCATCGAAATAAAGGAAATATGCATCAAAACGAAGGAAATATTGATCATAGTGAAGTAAATATGCATCGAAACGATGGAAATGTTGATCTTAATGAAGTAATTATGCAACAAAATGAAGTAAATATGCATCAAAATGAAGTAAATATTCATCGAAATGAAAGAAATATGCATTGAAACTAAGTAAATGTAGATCGTAATGAGGTAAATATGCATCAAAATGAAGTAAATATGCATCCAAACAAAGGAAATATGGATCGTAATAAAGTAAATATGAATCAAAATGAAGTAAATAAGCATCGAAATGATGGAAATGTTGATCGTAGTGAAGTAAATATGCATCAAAATAAAGTAAATATACTTCGAAACGATGGAAATGTTTATCGTAAAAAAGTAATTATGCATCAAAATGAAGTAAATATGCTTCTAAACGATGGAAATATTGATCGTAATGAAGTAAATATGCATCGAAATGAAGGAAATATTGATCGTAATGAAGTAAATTTGAATTAAAATGAAAGAAATATGCATCAAAACGAAGGAAATGTTGATCGTAATGAAGTAAATATACATCAAAATGAAGGAAATGTGCATCGAAATGAATTAGATATGCATCAAAATGAAGTAATTATATACATCAAAACAAAGGAAATATGCATTGAAATGAAGAAAATATGCATCGAATCGAAGGAAATGTTGATCGTAATGAAGTAAATATGCATCAAAATGAAGACATGTTGGTCGTAGTGAAGTAAATATGCATCAAAATAAAGTAAATATGCATCAAAACGAAGGAAATGTTGATCGTAATGAAGTAAATATGCATCAAAATGAAGGAAATATGCATCGAAACGAAGTAAATATGCATCAAAAAGAAGTAAATATACATCGAAACGAAGGAAATATGTATCGAAATGAAGAAAATATGTATCGAATCGAAGGAAATATTGATCTTAATGAAGTAAATATGCATCAAAATGAAGTAAATTTGCATCGAAATGAAAGAAATATTGATCGTAATGAAGTAAATATCTATCAAAATGAAGTAAATATGCATCGAAACGAAGGAAATGTTGATCATAATTAAGTAAATATGCATCAAAATAAAGTAAATATCAATCAAAATAAAAGAAATATGCATCGAAACAAAATAAATAAGCATAAAAGTTTGAATCAAAATGAAGTAAATATGCATCGAAATGAGAAAATGAGCATCAAAATGAAGTAAATATGCATCGAAACGAAAGAAATATGCATCAAAACAAAGGAAATATTGATCGTAATGAGGTAAATATGCATCAAAATAAAGTAAATATGCATCGAAACGAAGAAAATATTGATCGTAATGAAGTAAATGTACATCAAAACGCAGGAAATATTGATCGTAATGAAGTAAATATTTATCAAAATGAAGGAAATATGCATCGAAATTAAGTAAATATGCATCAAAATGAATTAAATATACATTGAAACGTAAGAAATATGCATCGAAATGAAGGATTATGCATCGAATCGAAGGAAATGTTGATCGTAATGAAGTAAATATGCACCAAAATAAAGGAAATATGCATAGAAATGAAGTAAATATGCATCAAAATGAAGTAAATATACATCGAAACAAAGGAAATATGCATCAAAATGAAGATAATATGCATCGAATGTAAGGAAATGTTGATCGTAATGAAGTAAATATGCATCATAATGAAGGAAATATGCATCGAAACGAAGGAAATTTTGATTGTAGTGAAGTAAATATGGATCAAAATGAAGTAAATATGAATCGAAACGATTGAAATATTGATCTCAATGAAGTAATTATGCATCAAAATGAAGTAAATATGTACCGAAACCATGGAAATATTGATCGTAACGAAGTAAATATACAAAAAAATGAAGTAAATATGCATCGAAACGAAAGAAATATGCATCGAAACGAAGAAAATATTAATCGTAATGAGGTAAATATGCTTCAAAATGAAGTAAATATGCATCGAAATGAAGGAAATATTAATATTAATGAAGTAAATATGCATCGAAATAAAGAAAATATGCATCGAAACGAAGGAAATGTTGATCGTAGTGAAGTAAATATGCGTCGAAACGATATAAATGTTGATCTTAATGAAGTAATTATGCAACAAAATGAAGTAATTATGCATCAAAATAAAGTAATTATTCATCGATACGAAAGAAATATGCATCGAAACTAAGTAAATGTAGATCGTAATGAGGTAAATATGCATCAAAATGAAGTAAATATGCATCGAAACGAAGGAAATATTGATCGTAATGAAGTAAATATGCATCAAAATGAAGTAAATATGCATCGGAACGATGAAAATGTTGATGGTAGTGAAGTAAATATGCATCAAAATAAAGTAAATATACTTCGAAACGATGGAAATGTTGATCGTAAAAATGTAATTATGCATCAAAATGAAGTAAATATGCTTCTAAACGATGGAAATATTGATCGTAATGAAGTAAATTTGCATCAAAAGTAAATATGCATGAAATTAAGGAAATATTGATCGTAATGAAGTAAATTTGAATTAAAATGAAAGAAATATGCATCAAAACGAAGGAAATGTTGATCGTAATGAAGTAAATATACATCAAAATGAAGGAAATTTTCATCGAAATGAAGTAGATATGCATCAAAATGAAGTAATTATATACATCGAAACAGAGGAAATATGCATAGAAATGAAGAAAATATGCATTGAATCGAAGGAAATGTTGATCGTATTGAAGTAAATATGCATCAAAATGTAGACATGTTGATCATAGTGAAGTAAATATGCATCAACATAAAGTAAATATACATCAAAACGAAAGAAGTGTTGATCGTAATGAAGTAAATAAGCATCAAAATGAAGGAAATATACATCGAAATGAAGCAAATATGCATAAAAAAGAAGTAAATATACATCGAAACGAAGGAAATATGCATCGAAATAAAGATAATATTCATCGCATCGAAGGAAATATTGATCAAAATGAAGTAAATATGCATCAAAATGAAGTAAATATCCATCAAAATCGAAGGAAATATTGATCGTAATGAAGTAAATATCTATCAAACTGAAGTAAATATGCATCGAAACGAAGGAAATATTGATCATAATTTAGTAAATATGCATCAAAATAAAGTAAATATCAATTGAAACGAATGAAATATGCATCGTAAACAAGTAAATAAGCAAAAAAAATTGAATTAAAATGAAGTAAATATGCATCGAAACGAGAAAATGAGCATCAAAATGAAGGAAATATGCATTGAAATGAAAGAAATATGCATCAAAACAAAGGAAATATTGATCGTAATGAGGTAAATATGCATCAAAATAAAGTAAATATGCATCGAAATGAAGAAAATATTAATCGTAATGAAGTAAATATACATAAAAACGCAAGAAATGTTGATCGTAATAAAGTAAATATTTATCAAAATGAAGGAAATATGCATCGAAATTAAGTAAATATGCATAAAAATGAATTAAATATACATTGAA
The DNA here is from genome assembly GCA_023678885.1 of Pogostemon cablin. Taxonomy (NCBI): domain Eukaryota; kingdom Viridiplantae; phylum Streptophyta; class Magnoliopsida; order Lamiales; family Lamiaceae; genus Pogostemon; species Pogostemon cablin. Next base: position 13,336,016 of record CM042985.1, on the reverse strand, counting down.
ACGTAAGAAATATGCATCGAAATGAAGGAATATGCATCGAATCGAAGGAAATGTTGATCGTAATGAAGTAAATATGCACAAAAATAAAGGAAATATGCATAGAAATGAAGTAAATATGCATCAAAATGAAGTAAATATACATCGAAACAAAGGAAATATGCATCAAAATGAAGATAATATGCATCGAATGTAAGGAAATGTTGATCATAATGAAGTAAATATGCGTCATAATGAAGTAAATATGTACCGAAACTAAGAAAATGTTGATCGTAACGAAGTAAATATACCAAAAAATGAAGTAAATATGCATCGAAACGAAAGAAATATGCATCGAAACGAAGGAAATATTAAACGCAATGAGGTAAATATGATTCAAAATGAAGTAAATATGCATCGAAATGAAGGAAATATTAATATTAATGAAGTAAATATGCATCGAAATAAAGAAAATATGCATCGAAATGAAGGAAATATTGATCGTGGTGAAGTAAATACGCGTCGAAACGATGTAAATGTTGATCTTAATGAAGTAATTATACAACAAAATGAAGTAATTATGCATCAAAATGAAGTAAATATTCATCGATGCGAAAGAAATATGCATCGAAACTAAGTAAATGTAGATCGTAATGAGGTAAATATGCATCGAAACGAAGAAAATATTGATCGTAATGAAGTAAATATGCATCAAAATCAAGTAAATATGCATCGGAACGGTGGAAATGTTGATCGTAGTGAAGTAAATATGCATCAAAATAAAGTAAATATTCTTCGAGACGATGGAAATATTGATCGTAAAAAAGTAATTATGCATCAAAATGAAGTAAATATGCTTCTAAACGATGAAAATATTGATCGTAATGAAGTAAATGTGCATCAAAAGTAAATATGCATCGAAATGAAGGAAATATTGATCGTAATGAAGTAAATTTGAATTAAAATTAAATAAATATGCATCAAAACGAAGGAAATGTTGATCGTAATGAAGTAAATATACATCAAAATGAAGGAAATATGCATCGAAATGAAGTAGATATGCATCAAAATGAAATAATTATACATCAAAACAAAGGAAATATGCATCGAAATGAAGAAAATATGCATCGAATCGAAGGAAATGTTGATCGTAATGAAGTAAATATGCATCAAAATGAAGACATGTTGATCGTAGTGAAGTAAATATGCATTAAAATAAAGTAAATATGCATCAAAACGAAGGAAATGTTGATCGTAATGAAGTAAATATGCATCAAAATGAAGGAAATATGCATCGAAATGAAGTAAATATGCATCAAAAAGAAGTAAATATACATCAAAACGAAGGAAATATGCATCGAAATGAAGGTAATATGCATCGAATCAAAGAAAATATTGATCGTAATGAAGTAAATATGCAAAAAAATGAAGTAAATTTGCATCGAAACGAAGGAAATATTGATCGTAATGAAGTAAATATCTATCAAAATGAAGTAAATATGCATCGAAACGAAGGAAATGTTGATCATAATTTAGTAAATATGCATCAAAATAAAGTAAATATCAATCGAAACGAAAGAAATATGCATCGAAACGAAGTAAATAAGCATAAAAATTTGAATCAAAATGAAGTAAATATGCATCAAAATGAGAAAATGAGCATCAAAATGAAGTAAATATGCATCGAAACGAAAGAAATATGCATCAAAACAAAGGAAATGTTGATCGTAATGAGGTAAATATGCTTTAAAATAATGTAAATATGCATCGAAACGAAGGAAGTGTTGATCATAATTTAGTAAATATGCATCAAAATAAAGTAAATAACAATCGAAACGAAAGAAATATGCATCAAAACGAAGTAAATAAACATAAAAATTTGAATCAAAATAAAGTAAATATGCATCAAAACGAGAAAATGAGCATCAAAATGAAGTAAATATGCATCGAAACGAAAGAAATATGCATCAAAACAAAGGAAATGTTGATCGTAATGAGGTAAATATGCATCAAAATAAAGTAAATATGCATCAAAACGAAGAAAATATTGATCGTAATGAAGTAAATATACATCAAAACGCAGGAAATGTTGATCGTAATGAAGTAAATATTTATCAAAATGAAGGGAATATGCATCGAAATTGAGTAAATATGCATCAAAATGAATTAAATACACATTTAAACGTAAGAAATATGCATCGAAATGAAGGAATATCATCGAATCAAAGGAAATGTTGATCGTAATGAAGTAAATATGCATAGAAATGAAGTAAATATGCATAGAAATGAAGTAAATATGCATCAAAATGAAGTAAATATACATCGAAACAAAGGAATATGTATCAAAATGAAGATAATATGCATTGAATGTAAGGAAATGTTGATCGTAATGAAGTAAATATGCATCAAAATGAAGGAAATATGCATCGAAACGAAGGAAATTTTGATCGTATTGAAGTAAATATGCATCAAAATGAAGTAAATATGCATCGAAACGATGGAAATATTGATCTCAATAAAGTAATTATGCATCAAAATGAAGTAAATATATATCGAAACCAAGGAAATGTTGATTGTAACGAAGTAAATATACAAAAAATGAAGTAAATATGCATCGAAACGAAAGAAATATGCATCGAAACGAAGAAAATATTAATCGTAATGAGGTAAATATGCATCAAAATGAAGTAAATATGCATCGAAATGAAGGAAATGTTAATATTAATGAAGTAAATATGCATCAAAATAAAGGAAATATGCATCGAAAATAAGGAAATGTTAATCGTAGTGAAGTAAATATGTGTCGAAACGATGTAAATGTTGATCTTAATGAAGTAATTATGCAACAAAATGAAGTAAATATGCATCAAAATGAAGTAAATATTCATCGATACGAAAAAAATATGCATCAAAACTAAGTAAATGTAGATCGTAATGAGGTAAATATGCATCAAAATGAAGTAAATATGCGTCGAAACGAAGGAAATATTGATCGTAATGAAGTAAATATGCATCAAAATGAAGTAAATATGCATCGAAACGATGGAAATGTTGATCGTAGTGAAGTAAATATGAATCAAAATAAAGTAAATATATTTCGAAAAGATGGAAACGTTGATCGTAAAGTAATTATGCATAAAAATAAAGTAAATATGCTTCTAAACGATGGAAATATTGATCGTAATAAAGTAAATATGCATCAAAAGTAAATATGCATCGAAATGAAGGAAATATTGATCGTAATGAAGTAAATATGAATTAAAATGAAAGAAATATACATCAAAACGAAGGAAATGTTGATCGTAATGAAGTAAATATACATTAAAATGAAGGAAATATGCATCGAAATGAAGTAGATATGCATCAAAATGAATTAATAATATACATCGAAACAAAGAAAATATGCATCGAAATGAAGAAAATATGCATCGAATCGAAGGAAATGTTGATCGTAATAAAGTAAATATGCATCAAAATGAAGACATGTTGATCGTAGTGAAGTAAATATGCATCAAAATAAAGTGAATATGCATCAAAACGAAGGGAATGTTGATCGTAATGAATTAAATATGCATCAAAATGAAGGAAATATGCATCGAAATGAAGTAAATATGCATAAAAAAGAAGTAAATATACATCGAAACGAAGGAAATATGTATCGAAAAGAAGGTAATATGCATCGAATCGAAGGAAATATTGATCGTAATGAAGTAAATACACATCAAAATGTAGTAAATTTGCATCGAAACGAAGGAAATATTGACTGTAATGAAGTAAATATCTATCAAAATGAAGTAAATATGCATCGAAACGAAGGAAATGTTGATCATAATTTAGTAAATATGCATCAAAATAAAGTAAATGTCAATCGAAATGAAAGAAATATGCATCGAAACGAAATAAATAAGCATAAAAATTTGAATCAAAATGAAGTAAATATGCATTAAATGAGAAAATGAGCATAAAAATGAAGTAAATATGCATCGAAACGAAAGAAATATGCATCAAAACAAAGGAAATGTTGATCGTAATGAGGTAAATATGCATCAAAATATAGTAAATATGCATCAAAACGAAGAAAATATTGATCGTAATGAAGTAAATATACATCAAAACGCAGGAAATATTTATCAAAATGAAGGGAATATGCATCGAAATGAAGTAAATATGCATCAAAATGAATTAAATATATATTGAAACGTAAGAAATATGCATCGAAATGAAGGAATATGCATCGAATCGAATGAAATGTTGATTGTAATGAAGTAAATATGCACCAAAATGAAGGAAATATGCATAGAAATGAAGTAAATATGCATCAAAATGAATTAATATACATCGAAACAAAGGAAATATGCATCAAAATGAAGATAATATGCATTGAATGTAAGGAAATGTTGATTGTAATGAAGTAAATATGCATCAAAATGAAGGAAATATGCATCGAAACGATGGAAATTTTGATCGTATGAAGTAAATATGCATCAAAATGAAGTAAATATGCATCGAAACGATGGAAATATTGATCTTAATGAAGTAATTATGCATCAAAATGAAGTAGATATGTATCGAAACCAAGGAAATGTTGATCGTAACGAAGTAAATATGCAAAAAAATAAAGTAAATATGCATCAAAATGAAAGAAATGTGTATCGAAAAGAAGAAAATATTAATCGTAATGAGGTAAATATGCATCAAAATGAAGTAAATATGCATCGAAATGAAGGAAATGTTAATATTAATGAAGTAAATATGCATCGAAGTAAAGGAAATATACATCAAAACGAAGGAAATATTGATCATAGTGAAGTAAATATGCATCGAAACGATGGAAATGTTGATCTTAATGAAGTAATTATGCAACAAAATGAAGTAAATATTCATCGAAATGAAAGAAATATGCATTGAAACTAAGTAAATGTAGATCGTAATGAGGTAAATATGCATCAAAATGAAGTAAATATGCATCCAAACAAAGGAAATATGGATCGTAATAAAGTAAATATGAATCAAAATGAAGTAAATATGCATCGAAACGATGGAAATGTTGATCGTAGTGAAGTAAATATGCATCAAAATAAAGTAAATATACTTCGAAACGATGGAAATGTTTATCGTAAAAAAGTAATTATGCATCAAAATGAAGTAAATATGCTTCTAAACGATGGAAATATTGATCGTAATGAAGTAAATATGCATCGAAATGAAGGAAATATTGATCGTAATGAAGTAAATTTGAATTAAAATGAAAGAAATATGCATCAAAACGAAAGAAATGTTGATCGTAATGAAGTAAATATACATCAAAATGAAGGAAATGTGCATCGAAATGAATTAGATATGCATCAAAATGAAGTAATTATATACATCAAAACAAAGGAAATATGCATTGAAATGAAGAAAATATGCATCGAATCGAAGGAAATGTTGATCGTAATTAAGTAAATATGCATCAAAATGAAGACATGTTGGTCGTAGTGAAGTAAATATGCATCAAAATAAAGTAAATATGCATCAAAACGAAGGAAATGTTGATCGTAATGAAGTAAATATGCATCAAAATGAAGGAAATATGCATCGAAACGAAGTAAATATGCATCAAAAAGAAGTAAATATACATCGAAACGAAGGAAATATGTATCGAAATGAAGATAATATGTATCGAATCGAAGGAAATATTGATCTTAATGAAGTAAATATGCATCAAAATGAAGTAAATTTGCATCGAAACGAAGGAAATATTGATCGTAATGAAGTAAATATCTATCAAAATGAAGTAAATATGCATCGAAACGAAGGAAATGTTGATCATAATTATGTAAATATGCATCAAAATAAAGTAAATATCAATCGAAACAAAAGAAATATGCATCGAAACGAAATAAATAAGCATAAAAGTTTGAATCAAAATGAAGTAAATATGCATCGAAATGAGAAAATGAGCATCAAAATGAAGTAAATATGCATCGAAACGAAAGAAATATGCATCAAAACAAAGGAAATATTGATCGTAATGAGGTAAATATGCATCAAAATAAAGTAAATATGCATCGAAACGAAGAAAATATTGATCGTAATGAAGTAAATATACATCAAAACACAGGAAATATTGATCGTAATGAAGTAAATATTTATCAAAATGAAGGAAATATGCATCGAAATTAAGTAAATATGCATCAAAATGAATTAAATATACATTGAAACGTAAGAAATATGCATCGTAATGAAGGATTATGCATCGAATCGAAGGAAATGTTGATCAAAATGAAGTAAATATGCACCAAAATGAAGGAAATATGCATCGAAACGAAGGAAATTTTGATCATAGTGAAGTAAATATGCATCAAAATGAAGTAAATATGCATCGAAACGATGGAAATATTGATCTCAATGAAATAATTATGCATCAAAATGAAGTAAATATGTATCTAAACCAAGGATATATTGATCGTAACGAAGTAAATATACAAAAAAATGAAGTAAATATGCATCGAAACGAAAGAAATATGCATCGAAACGAAGGAAATATTAATCGTAATGAGGTAAATATGCGTCAAAATGAAGTAAATATGCATCGAAATGAAGGAAATGTTAATATTAATGAAGTAAATATGCATCAAAATAAAGGAAATATGCATCGAAACGAAGGAAATGTTGATCGTAGTGAAGTAAATATGCGTCGAAACGATGTAAATGTTGATCTTAATGAAGTAATTATGCAACAAAATGAAGTAAATATGCATCAAAATGAAGTAAATATGCATCGAAACGAAGGAAATATTGATCGTAATGAAGTAAATATGCATCAAAATGAAGTAAATATGCATCGAAACGATGTAAATGTTGATCGTAGTGAAGTAAATATGCATCAAAATAAAGTAAATATACTTCGAAACGATGGAAATGTTGATCGTAAAAAAGTAATTATGCATCAAAATGAAGTATATATTCTTCTAAACGATGGAAATATTGATCGTAATGAAGTAAATATGCATCGAAAGTAAATATGCATCGAAATGAAGGAAATATTGATCGTAATGAAGTAAATTTGAATTAGAATGAAAGAAATATACATCAAAATGAAGGAAATGTTGGTCGTAATGAACTAAATATACATTAAAATGAAGGAAATATGCATCGAAATGAAGTAGATATGCATCAAAATGAAGTAATTATATACATCGAAACAAAGGAAATATGCATCGAAATGAAGAAAATATGCATCAAATCGAAGGAAATGTTGATTGTAATGAAGTAAATATGCATCAAAATGAAGACATGTTGATCGTAGTGAAGTAAATATGCATCAAAATAAAATAAATATGCATCAAAATGAAGGAAATGTTGATAGTAATGAATTAAATATGCATCAAAATGAAGAAAATATGCATTGAAATGAAGTAAATATGCATCAAAAAGAAGTAAATATGCATCAAAAAGAAGTAAATATACATCGAAACGAAGGAAATATGTATCGAAATGAAGATAATATGTATCGAATCGAAGGAAATATTGATCTTAATGAAGTAAATATGCATCAAAATGAAGTAAATTTGCATCGAAACGAAGGAAATATTGATCGTAATGAAGTAAATATCTATCAAAATGAAGTAAATATGCATCGAAACGAAGGAAATGTTGATCATAATTATGTAAATATGCATCAAAATAAAGTAAATATCAATCGAAACAAAAGAAATATGCATCGAAACGAAATAAATAAGCATAAAAGTTTGAATCAAAATGAAGTAAATATGCATCGAAATGAGAAAATGAGCATCAAAATGAAGTAAATATGCATCGAAACGAAAGAAATATGCATCAAAACAAAGGAAATATTGATCGTAATGAGGTAAATATGCATCAAAATAAAGTAAATATGCATCGAAACGAAGAAAATATTGATCGTAATGAAGTAAATATACATCAAAACACAGGAAATATTGATCGTAATGAAGTAAATATTTATCAAAATGAAGGAAATATGCATCGAAATTAAGTAAATATGCATCAAAATGAATTAAATATACATTGAAACGTAAGAAATATGCATCGTAATGAAGGATTATGCATCGAATCGAAGGAAATGTTGATCAAAATGAAGTAAATATGCACCAAAATGAAGGAAATATGCATCGAAACGAAGGAAATTTTGATCATAGTGAAGTAAATATGCATCAAAATGAAGTAAATATGCATCGAAACGATGGAAATATTGATCTCAATGAAATAATTATGCATCAAAATGAAGTAAATATGTATCTAAACAAAGGATATATTGATCGTAACGAAGTAAATATACAAAAAAATGAAGTAAATATGCATCGAAACGAAAGAAATATGCATCGAAACGAAGGAAATATTAATCGTAATGAGGTAAATATGCGTCAAAATGAAGTAAATATGCATCGAAATGAAGGAAATGTTAATATTAATGAAGTAAATATGCATCAAAATAAAGGAAATATGCATCGAAACGAAGGAAATGTTGATCGTAGTGAAGTAAATATGCGTCGAAACGATGTAAATGTTGATCTTAATGAAGTAATTATGCAACAAAATGAAGTAAATATGCATCAAAATGAAGTAAATATGCATCGAAACGAAGGAAAAATTGATCGTAATGAAGTAAATATGCATCAAAATGAAGTAAATATGCATCGAAACGATGTAAATGTTGATCGTATTGAAGTAAATATGCATCAAAATAAAGTAAATATACTTCGAAACGATGGAAATGTTGATCGTAAAAAAGTAATTATGCATCAAAATGAAGTATATATTCTTCTAAACGATGGAAATATTGATCGTAATGAAGTAAATATGCATCGAAAGTAAATATGCATCGAAATGAAGGAAATATTGATCGTAATGAAGTAAATTTGAATTAGAATGAAAGAAATATACATCAAAATGAAGGAAATGTTGGTCGTAATGAACTAAATATACATTAAAATGAAGGAAATATGCATCGAAATGAAGTAGATATGCATCAAAATGAAGTAATTATATACATCGAAACAAAGGAAATATGCATCGAAATGAAGAAAATATGCATCAAATCGAAGGAAATGTTGATTGTAATGAAGTAAATATGCATCAAAATGAAGACATGTTGATCGTAGTGAAGTAAATATGCATCAAAATAAAATAAATATGCATCAAAATGAAGGAAATGTTGATAGTAATGAATTAAATATGCATCAAAATGAAGAAAATATGCATTGAAATGAAGTAAATATGCATCAAAAAGAAGTAAATATACATCGAAACGAAGGAAATATGTATCGAAACGAAGGTAATATGCATCGAATCGAAGGAAATATTGATCGTAATGAAGTAAATATGCATCAAAATGAAATAAATTTGCATCGAAATGAAGGAAATATTGATTGAAATGAAGTAAATATCTATCAAAATGAAGTAAATATGCATCGAAACGAAGGAAATGTTGATCATAATTTAGTAAATATGCATCAAAATAAAGTAAATATCAATCAAAACGAAAGAAATATGCATCGAAACGAAGTAAATAAGCATAAAAATTCGAATCAAAATGAAGTAATCATGCATCGAAATGAAGTAAATATACATCGAAACAAAGGAAATATGCATTGAAATGAAGAAAATATGCTTCGAATCGAAGGAAATGTTGACCGTAATGAAGTAAATATGCATCAAAATGAAGACATGTTGATCGTAGTGAAGTAAATATGCATCAAAATAAAGTAAATATGCATCAAAACGAAGGAAATGTTGATCGTAATGAAATAAATATGCATCAAAATGAAGGAAATATGCATCGAAATGAAGTAAATATGCATAAAAAAGAAGTAAATATACATCGAAATGAAGGAAATATACATCGAAATGAAGGTAATATGCATCGAATCGAAGGAAATATTGATCGTAATGAAGTAAATATGCATCAAAATGAAGTAAATTTGCATCGAAACGAAGGAAATATTGATCGTAATGAAGTAAATATATATCAAAATAAAGTAAATATGCATCGAAACGAAGGAAATATTGATCATAATTTAGTAAATATGGATCAAAATAAAGTAAATATCAATCCAAACGAAAGAAATATGCATCGAAACGAAGTAAATAAGCATAAAAATTTGAATCAAAATGAAGTAAATATGCATCGAAACGAGAAAATGAGCATCAAAATGAAGTAAATATGCATCGAAATGAAAGAAAAATGCATCAAAATAAAGAAAATGTTGATCGTAATGAGGTAAATATGCGTTAAAATAAAGTAAATATGCATCGAAACGAAGGAAATGTTGATCATAATTTAGTAAATATGCATCAAAATAAAGTAAATAACAATCGAAACGAAAGAAATATGCATCAAAACGAAGTAAATAAACATAAAAATTTGAATCAAAATGAAGTAAATATGCATCGAAATGAGAAAATGAGCATCAAAATGAAGTAAATATGCATCGAAACGAAAGAAATATGCATCAAAACAAAGGAAATGTTGATCGTAATGAGGTAAATATGCATCAAAATAAAGTAAATATGCATCAAAACGAAGAAAATATTGATCGTAATGAAGTAAATATACATCAAAACGCAGGAAATGTTGATCGTAATGAAGTAAATATTTATCAAAATGAAGGGAATATGCATCGAAATTAAGTAAATATGCATCAAAATGAATTAAATATACATTGAAACGTAAGAAATATGCATCGAATCGAAGGAAATGTTGATCGTAATGAAGTAAATATGCACCAAAATGAAGGAAATATGCATAGAAATAAAGTAAATATGCATCAAAATGAAGTAAATATACATCGAAACAAAGGAATATGCATAAAAATGAAGATAATATGCATTGAATGTAAGGAAATGTTGATCGTAATGAAGTAAATATGCATCAAAATGAAGGAAATATGCATCGAAACGAGGGAAATTTTGATCGTATTGAAGTAAATATGCATCAAAATGAAGTAAATATGCATCGAAACGATGGAAATATTGATCTCAATGAAGTAATTATGCATCAAAATGAAGTAAATATGTATCGAAACCAAGAAAATGTTGATCGTAACGAAGTAAATATACAAAAAAATGAAGTAAATATGCATCGAAACGAAAGAAATATGCATCGAAACGAAGGAAATATTAATCGTAATGAGGTAAATATGCGTCAAAATGAAGTAAATATGCATCGAAATGAAGGAAATGTTAATATTAATGAAGTAAATATGCATCAAAATAAAGGAAATATGCATCGAAACGAAGGAAATGTTGATCGTAGTGAAGTAAATATGCGTCGAAACGATGTAAATGTTGATCTTAATGAAGTAATTATGCAACAAAATGAAGTAAATATGCATCAAAATGAAGTAAATATGCATCGAAACGAAGGAAAAATTGATCGTAATGAAGTAAATATGCATCAAAATGAAGTAAATATGCATCGAAACGATGTAAATGTTGATCGTATTGAAGTAAATATGCATCAAAATAAAGTAAATATACTTCGAAACGATGGAAATGTTGATCGTAAAAAAGTAATTATGCATCAAAATGAAGTATATATTCTTCTAAACGATGGAAATATTGATCGTAATGAAGTAAATATGCATCGAAAGTAAATATGCATCGAAATGAAGGAAATATTGATCGTAATGAAGTAAATTTGAATTAGAATGAAAGAAATATACATCAAAATGAAGGAAATGTTGGTCGTAATGAACTAAATATACATTAAAATGAAGGAAATATGCATCGAAATGAAGTAGATATGCATCAAAATGAAGTAATTATATACATCGAAACAAAGGAAATATGCATCGAAATGAAGAAAATATGCATCAAATCGAAGGAAATGTTGATTGTAATGAAGTAAATATGCATCAAAATGAAGACATGTTGATCGTAGTGAAGTAAATATGCATCAAAATAAAATAAATATGCATCAAAATGAAGGAAATGTTGATAGTAATGAATTAAATATGCATCAAAATGAAGAAAATATGCATTGAAATGAAGTAAATATGCATCAAAAAGAAGTAAATATACATCGAAACGAAGGAAATATGTATCGAAACGAAGGTAATATGCATCGAATCGAAGGAAATATTGATCGTAATGAAGTAAATATGCATCAAAATGAAATAAATTTGCATCGAAATGAAGGAAATATTGATTGAAATGAAGTAAATATCTATCAAAATGAAGTAAATATGCATCGAAACGAAGGAAATGTTGATCATAATTTAGTAAATATGCATCAAAATAAAGTAAATATCAATCAAAACGAAAGAAATATGCATCGAAACGAAGTAAATAAGCATAAAAATTCGAATCAAAATGAAGTAATCATGCATCGAAATGAAGTAAATATACATCGAAACAAAGGAAATATGCATTGAAATGAAGAAAATATGCTTCGAATCGAAGGAAATGTTGACCGTAATGAAGTAAATATGCATCAAAATGAAGACATGTTGATCGTAGTGAAGTAAATATGCATCAAAATAAAGTAAATATGCATCAAAACGAAGGAAATGTTGATCGTAATGAAATAAATATGCATCAAAATGAAGGAAATATGCATCGAAATGAAGTAAATATGCATAAAAAAGAAGTAAATATACATCGAAATGAAGGAAATATACATCGAAATGAAGGTAATATGCATCGAATCGAAGGAAATATTGATCGTAATGAAGTAAATATGCATCAAAATGAAGTAAATTTGCATCGAAACGAAGGAAATATTGATCGTAATGAAGTAAATATATATCAAAATAAAGTAAATATGCATCGAAACGAAGGAAATATTGATCATAATTTAGTAAATATGGATCAAAATAAAGTAAATATCAATCCAAACGAAAGAAATATGCATCGAAACGAAGTAAATAAGCATAAAAATTTGAATCAAAATGAAGTAAATATGCATCGAAACGAGAAAATGAGCATCAAAATGAAGTAAATATGCATCGAAATGAAAGAAAAATGCATCAAAATAAAGAAAATGTTGATCGTAATGAGGTAAATATGCGTTAAAATAAAGTAAATATGCATCGAAACGAAGGAAATGTTGATCATAATTTAGTAAATATGCATCAAAATAAAGTAAATAACAATCGAAACGAAAGAAATATGCATCAAAACGAAGTAAATAAACATAAAAATTTGAATCAAAATGAAGTAAATATGCATCGAAATGAGAAAATGAGCATCAAAATGAAGTAAATATGCATCGAAACGAAAGAAATATGCATCAAAACAAAGGAAATGTTGATCGTAATGAGGTAAATATGCATCAAAATAAAGTAAATATGCATCAAAACGAAGAAAATATTGATCGTAATGAAGTAAATATACATCAAAACGCAGGAAATGTTGATCGTAATGAAGTAAATATTTATCAAAATGAAGGGAATATGCATCGAAATTAAGTAAATATGCATCAAAATGAATTAAATATACATTGAAACGTAAGAAATATGCATCGAATCGAAGGAAATGTTGATCGTAATGAAGTAAATATGCACCAAAATGAAGGAAATATGCATAGAAATAAAGTAAATATGCATCAAAATGAAGTAAATATACATCGAAACAAAGGAATATGCATAAAAATGAAGATAATATGCATTGAATGTAAGGAAATGTTGATCGTAATGAAGTAAATATGCATCAAAATGAAGGAAATATGCATCGAAACGAGGGAAATTTTGATCGTATTGAAGTAAATATGCATCAAAATGAAGTAAATATGCATCGAAACGATGGAAATATTGATCTCAATGAAGTAATTATGCATCAAAATGAAGTAAATATGTATCGAAACCAAGAAAATGTTGATCGTAACGAAGTAAATATACAAAAAAATGAAGTAAATGTGCATCGAAACGAAGAAAATATTAATCGTAATGAGGTAAATATGAATCAAAATAAAGTAAATATGCATCGAAATGAAGGAAATGTTAATATTAATGAAGTAAATATGCATCGAAATAAAGGAAATATGCATCGAAACGAAGGAAATATTGATCGTAGTGAAGTAAATATGCGTCGAAACGATGTAAATGTTGATCTTAATGAAGTAATTATGCAACAAAATGAAGTAAATATGCATCAAAATGAAGTAAATATTTATCGATACGAAAAAATATGCATCAAAACTAAGTAAAGGTAGATCGTAATGAGGTAAATATGCATCAAAATGAAGTAAATATGCATCGAAACGATGGAAATATTGATCGTAATGAAGTAAATATGCATCAAAATGAAGTAAATATGCATCGAAACGATGGAAATGTTGATCGTAGTGAAGTAAATATGCATCAAAATAAAGTAAATATACTTCGAAACGATGGAAATGTTGATCGTAAAAAAGTAATTATGCATCAAATGAAGTAAATATGCTTCTAAACGATGGAAATATTGATCGTAATGAAGTAAATATGCATCAAAAGTAAATATGCATCGAAATGAAGGGAATATTGATCGTAATGAAGTAAATTTGAATTAAAATGAAAGAAATATACATCAAAACGAAGGAAATATTGATCGTAATGAAGTAAATATACATTAAAATGAAGGAAATATGCATCGAAATGAAGTAGATATGCATCAAAATGAATTAATTATATACATCGAAACAAAGGAAATATGCATCGAAATGAAGGAAATGTTGATCGTAATAAAGTAAATATGCATCAAAATGAAGACATGTTGATCGTAGTGAAGTAAATATGCATCAAAATAAAGTGAATATGCATTAAAACGAAAGAAATGTTGATTGTAATGAATTAAATATGCATCAAAATGAAGGAAATATGCATCGAAATGAAGTAAATATGCATAAAAAAGAAGTAAATATACATCGAAACGAAGGAAATATGTATCGAAATGAAGGTAATATGCATCGAACCGAAGGAAATATTGATCGTAATGAAGTAAATTTGCATCAAAATGAAGTAAATTTGCATCGAAACGAAGGAAATATTGATTGTAATGAAGTAAATATCTATCAAAATGAAGTAAATATGCATCGAAACGAAGGAAATGTTGATCATAATTTAGTAAATATGCATCAAAATAAAGTAAATATCAATCGAAGCGAAAGAAATATGCATCGAAACGAAAAAAATAAGATAAAAATTTGAATCAAAATAAAGTAAATATGCATCGAAACGAGAAAATGAGCATCAAAACGAAGTAAATATGCATCGAAACTAAAGAAATATGCATCAAAACAAAGGAAATGTTGATCGTAATGAGGTAAATTTGCATCAAAATATAGTAAATATGCATCGAAACGAAGGAAATATTGATCATAATTTAGTAAATATGCATCAAAATAATGTAAATATCAATTGAAACGAAAGAAATATGCATCGAAACGAAGTAAATAAGCATAAAAATTTGACTCAAATGAAGTAAATATGCATCGAAACGAGAAAATAAGCATCAAAATGAAGTAAATATCACTACTACAAAAAATGGTATAGACATCTCAAAATAGACATCGGTTTTTTGTAATAACCGATGTCTATTGGTTGAAAACCGATGTCTTTTCCATAACCGATGTCTATCAGCATTTTTTTATATTGATAGACATCGGTTTTCATTAAAGTTCGCTGATAGACATCGGTTTTTGCTAACCGATGTCTTTTTAGTGATGTCTTTTCAATAATAAAAAAAAGACGCTGAAAGACATCGGGTTTTCAAATCGATGTCTTTTAACCTGATGTTAAATCTCTGATAGACATCGGTTGTAAGGCACCGATGTCTATTCTCTTATGCCTTTTAACATTTTTATTTCATTTTTAAAAAATATATATTTTTATACAATTTATCATAAATTGTGTTCCAATTTAATTTATTATATTATATATTTTATTTTTTTTATTTACACTCCTTTAATTTTTTAAATTTTTTTAATCTAAGATATTTATTTATATTATTAATTACCGTTAAAATATATAATTATAAAGTTAATTAAGTTAATAGTAACAAATAAATGAAATTAAGCTTTAATTTATTATAATATATATATTTTATTTTATTTATTTACAATCCTTTAATTTTTATAAAAACTTTTAATCTAAGAAATTTATTTATATTATTAATTACCATTAAAATTTATAATTATAAAGTTAATTAATTAATTTAATAATAACAAATAAATTAAATTAAAATTTTTAATTAAATAAAAAACTAAAAATCCCAATACATCCTCTGTAAATGAATCGGTAGCCCTAATTCCACAAATCTCACTTCTTTCTCCAATTCAAAGATAGTGAAGAAGAAAAGCTGCAAGGTGGAGATATGGGAACACGCTTCGGGGATGTCGGTGGCCGTGTAGCCGGACCTGCCCCCTCGCACCCCTCTTCCAGTTTATTTTGTTCTTTTTGTTATTTTTATCTTCTTTGTGGGTTTCCCTTTTTTACATTCCAGATTGGTCTTTGCTGGAATTTTTCATGCCTCTTTTGCACTACAGATCCACCATAGCCTTCAATGACATCTCAAGGCTACCCAACCACGTCGGTGAAGCTCAATTGGTCTTCATATCAGCGTCGCTGAACTCGTCCCCAGCGGCTGTGCGACATTCAGGTTTTGGGGCCCATCGCTGAATCCAGATCTGCGATGCTATTTCACTCGCCGGTCAATAGATCTGACGCCCCTGCTCATCAGCCGCCGTCATTGAACTCACGTTTGTGAGCGACGGCCCTTACCCTCTTTTTTGCTGCTGTGAAGCTGTTGCTAACGACCAGTATCGCGATTTCAGTCCGACAGCTGACCGAGTTCAGATCGCTCCAGCGGTGTCGCGATTTGTCCTGCCGCCTAGGACCGTCATTGCCTGAAGTGGATGGTCCGCCCATCAGCTACGGCCTGGGTTCTCAGCCTCCACTCCTCCGAAGCGGCCTTGCTGCACACCACCGGTGAGCGATCTCCGTTGTCCCGGCCTTTCTCATTCCTAGCCACTCTCGGCTGCCTCTGCAGTGTATTCCAGCTCCTCATGGGTTCTGATTTTTGCTTAAACTGAGTCTGATAGTTTGATGAAGGCGTGTGGTGAAGGCGTGTCCGTGGATTCATGGGATTAACTTTGACCTCCTTTACTTAGTGTCGGAGACTCCACAAAGCCATGGAAATACGCTTTGCTTCGATTAGAGAGGTGCAGTACTAAGGTTATATGGCTTCTTCTTTCATTTTTCTATATGCATTGAACTATTATGTGCGTTCCTTTAAAAATTAATGAAGATTGAAGCTGAGTGTTTGAGTTTGGGTCTAATACTGTGCGGTCTGTTTCATTTGAGGTGAATTTGATGGCTATCCTATTTATCTCTGATTCTAGTACTTTCGAATTCCACTCTCTCTTGTCACTTTGATTCTTCGAGATTTGTGTATTTTGAGCTTAAGTTAAGGTCGCCAATTTCGGAATCCTTTCTCTAGTAGTGTCTATAATTAGTTTCTTTATGGAGTTCTTCTAATTTTCTCTGTAACATTCTGAAGTCACAACAATTAACTGGTTTCTAAAAGAATTTATCATGCTCAGTTGTTGTGTGGAAGGCCACATGTTTTAGGAAGGGGTTGGGTTTGAATAGCCAGATTTAGGACAAAATTCTAAATCGATGAAACTGCTCTGTTCCAAAATACTAGTGATTTCAACCATGTATGGACAGACACCTTACCTGGATTGGGTTTGAGTACTGTGGGGGTTTAATATGATATGCTGATGCCTCTCTTCCTTGCAAATCGTGTTGCCTATGTGTAGGTATTTATTGACGGCTGATGTCTTTTATTATAGTAAAATTCTTGAAATTAAGAGCTCTTATGAAAGAATCTGAATTTTGAGAATTTGTTGACAAAGAATTTTAAACTAAATCTTCTTATGAACTTGTTGAGAAAAAAATTTAAACAAAAATAAAAGCATTGTGTTGCTAATGGTGTAGTATGAACTTGTAATTTCCTTTTTATCAATAATCATTTAACCTATTTATCTTTAGTCATGCAGGGGTTTGCTGTGCCATAGGAACAGCAAGAGAAAGTTGTAAAGTTTCATTCCATGGGCAACCTACAGAACTCGGGCATGGAAGTTTTATTACAGCGGCTACTATGGAAGTTAAACTTGTATAGATTGTGTTAACTAAGTTTGGTTTTACACTATTGTACTTTTAATGTAATGCACTTTGTACAGTTACATTTCTAAATATAATTTATCACTATTAGAATTTTTTAGTTATAATAATTTAATTTAATTTTAATAATAATTTATATTTATGTATAATTAGATTTAAAAAAAATGATTCCCATGGAAAAGACATCGGTGGGTATCCGATGTCTAATGTGTTCAAGTGATGTCTTTTATGGAAAAAACATCGGTTGAAAACCGATATCTAATGGGTGAAACGTAGATGTCTATTCAAGAAAAGACATCGATGGATAACCGATGTCTAATGGTCTGAGCCGATGTCTATTCAAGAAAAGACATCGGTGAATAACCGATGTCTAATGGTCTGAGACGATGTCTTTTCTAGAAAAGACATCGGTGCATAACCGATGTCTATCAGCGTGAGTTTAGACATCACGGGATACAACATCACCTCTATGGTGAAATAGACATCGGTGCTGCACCGATGTCTATCAGCATTTTTCTAGTAGTGTATGCATCGAAACGAAAGAAATATGCATCAAAACAAAGAAAATGTTGATCGTAATGAGGTAAATATGCATCAAAATAAAGTAAATATGCATCGAAACGAAGAAAATATTGATCGTAATAAAGTAAATATGAATCAAAACGCAGGAAATGTTGATCGTAATGAAGTAAATATTTATCAAAATGAAGGAAATATGCATCAAAATGAAGTAAATATGCATCAAAATGAATTAAATATACATTGAAACGTAAATATGCATCAAAATGAATTAATATAGATCGAAACAAAGGAAATATGCATCAAAATGAAGATAATATGCATCGAACGTAAGGAAATGTTGATCGTAATGAAGTAAATATGCATCAAAAAGAAGGAAATATGCATCGAAACGATGGAAATTTTGATCGTAGTGAAGTAAATATGCATCAAAATGAAGTAAATATGCATCGAAACGATGGAAATATTGATCTTAATGAAGTAATTATGCATCAAAATGAAGTAGATATGTATCGAAACCAAGGAAATGTTGATCGTAACGAAGTAAATATGCAAAAAATAAAGTAAATATGCATCAAAACGAAAGAAATATGTATCGAAACGAAGGAAATATTAATCGTAATGAGGTAAATATGCATCAAAATGAAGTAAATATGCATCGAAATGAAGTAGATATGCATCAAAATGAATTAATTATATACATCGAAACAAAGAAAATATGCATCGAAATGAAAAAAATATGCATCGAATCGAAGGAAATGTTAATCGTAATAAAGTAAATATGCATCAAAATGAAGACATGTTGATCGTAGTGAAGTAAATATGCATCAACATAAAGTGAATATGCATCAAAACGAAGGAAATGTTGATCGTAATGAATTAAATATGCATCAAAATGAAGGAAATATGCATCGAAATGAAGTAAATATGCATCAAAAAGAAGTAAATATTCATCGAAACGAAGGAAATATGTATCGAAATGAAGGTAATATGCATCGAATTGAAGGAAATATTGATCGTAATGAAGTAAATATACATCAAAATGAAGTAAATTTGCATCGAAACGAAGGAAATATTGATTGTAATGAAGTAAATATTTATCAAAATAAAGTAAATATGCATCGAAACGAAGAAAATGTTTATCATAATTTAGTAAATATGCATCAAAATAAAGTAAATATCAATCGAAACGAAAGAAATATGCATCGAAACAAAATAAATAAGCATAAAAATTTGAATCAAAATGAAGTAAATATGCATTAAACGAGAAAATGAGCATAAAAATGAAGTAAATATGCATCGAAACGAAAGAAATACGCATCAAAACAAAGGAAATGTTGATCGTAATGAGGTAAATATGCATCAAAATATAGTAAATATGCATCAAAACGAATGTAATATTGATCATAATTTAGTAAATATGCATCAAAATAATGTAAATATCAATCGAAACGAAAGAAATATGCATTGAAACGAAGTAAATAAGCATAAAAATTTGACTCAAAATGAAGTAAATATGCTTCGAAACGAGAAAATGAGCATCAAAATGAAGTAAATATGCATCGAAACGAAAGAAATATGCATCAAAACAAAGGAAATGTTAATCGTAATGAGGTAAATATGCATCAAAATAAAGTAAATATGCATCGAAACGAAAAAAATATTGATCGTAATGAAGTAAATATGAATCAAAACGCAGGAAATGTTGATCATAATGAAGTAAATATTTATAAAAATGAAGGAAATATGCATCGAAATGAAGTAAATATGCATCAAAATGAATTAAATATACATTGAAACCTAAGAAATATGCATCGAAATGAAGGAATATGCATCGAATCGAATGAAATGTTGATTGTAATGAAGTAAATATGCACCAAAATGAAGGAAATATGCATAGAAATGAAGTAAATATGCATCAAAATGAATTAATATACATCGAAACAAAGGAAATATGCATCAAAATGAAGATAATATGCATCGAACGTAAGGAAATGTTGATCGTAATGAAGTAAATATGCATCAAAATGAAGGAAATATGCATCGAAACTATGGAAATTTTGATCGTAGTGAAGTAAATATGCATCAAAATGAAGTAAATATGCATCGAAACGATGGAAATATTGATCTTAATGAAGTAATTATGCATCAAAATGAAGTAGATATGTATCGAAACCAAGGAAATGTTGATATTAAAGAAGTAAATATGCAAAAAAATGAAGTAAATATGCATCAAAACGAAAGAAATATGTATCGAAACGAAGGAAATATTAATCGTAATGAGGTAAATATGCATCAAAATGAAATAAATATGCATCGAAATGAAGGAAATGTTAATATTAATGAAGTAAATATGCATCGAAATAAAGGAAATATGCATCAAAACGAAGGAAATGTTGATCGTAGTTAAGTAAATATGCGTCGAAACGATGGAAATATTGATCGTAGTGAAGTAAATATACATCGAAATAAAGTAAATATGCATCAAAATGAAGTAAATATTCATCGAAATGAAAGAAATATGCATCGAAACTAAGTAAATGTAGATCGTAATGAGGTAAATATGCATCAAAATGAAGTAAATATGCATCCAAACAAAGGAAATATGGATCGTAATAAAGTAAATATGCATCAAAATGAAGTAAATATGCATCGAAATAATGGAAATATTGATCGTAGTGAAGTAAATATGCATCAAAATAAAGTAAATATACTTCTAAACGATGGAAATGTTGATCGTAAAAAAGTAATTATGCATCAAAATGAAGAAAATATGCTTCTAAACGATGGAAATATTGATCGTAATGAAGTAAATATGCATCAAATGTAAATATGCATCGAAATGAAGGAAATATTGATCGTAATGAAGTAAATTTGAATTAAAATGAAAGAAATATGCATCAAAACGAAGGAAATGTTGATCGTAATGAAGTAAATATACATCAAAATGAAGGAAATGTGCATCGAAATGAAGTACATATGCATCAAAATGAAGTAATTATATACATCGAAACAAAGGAAATATGCATTGAAATGAAGAAAATATGCATCGAATCGAAGGAAATGTTGATCGTAATGAAGTAAATATGCATCAAAATGAAGACATGTTGATCGTAGTGAAGTAAATATGCATCAAAATAAAGTAAATATGCATCAAAACGAAGGAAATGTTGATCGTAATGAAGTAAATATGCATCAAAATGAAGGAAATATGCATCGAAAAGAAGTAAATATGCATAAAAAAAGTAAATATACATCAAAACGAAGAAAATATGTATCGAAATGAAGATAATATGCATCGAATCGAAGGAAATATTGATCTTAATGAAGTAAATATGCATCAAAATGAAGTAAATTTGTATCGAAACGAAGGAAATATTGATCGTAATGAAGTAAATATGCATCAAAAGTAAATATGCATCGAAATGAAGGAAATATTGATCGTAATGAAGTAAATTTGAAATAAAATGAAAGAAATGTACATCAAACGAAGGAAATGTTGATCGTAATGAACTAAATATACATTAAAATGAAGGAAATATGCATCGAAATGAAGTAGATATGCATCAAAATGAAGTAATTATATACATCGAAACAAAGAAAATATGGATCGAAATGAAGAAAATATTCATCGAATTGAAGGAAATGTTGATTGTAATGAAGTAAATATGCATCAAAATGAAGACATGTTGATCGTAGTGAAGTAAATATGCATCAAAATAAAGTAAATATGCATCAAAACGAAGGAAATGTTGATAGTAATGAATTAAATATGCATCAAAATGAAGGAAATATGCATCGAAATGAAGTAAATATGCATAAAAAAGAAGTAAATATACATCGAAAACGAAGAAAATATGTATCGAAATGAAGGTAATATACATCGAATCGAAGGAAATATTGATCGTAATGAAGTAAATATGCATCAAAATGAAATAAATTTGCATCGAAATTAAGGAAATATTGATTGAGATGAAGTAAATATCAATCAAAATGAGGTAAATATGCATCGAAACGAAGGAAATGTTGATCATAATTTAGTAAATATGCATCAAAATAAAGTAAATATCAATCGAAACGAAAGAAATATGCATCGAAACGAAGTAAATAAGCATAAAATTTGAATCAAAATGAAGTAAATATGCATCGAAATGAAGTAAATATACATCGAAACAAAGGAAATATGCATTGAAATGAAGAAAAAATGCATCGAATTGAAGGAAATGTTGATCGTAATGAAGTAAATATGCATCAAAATAAAGACATGTTGATCGTAGTGAAGTAAATATGCATCAAAACGAAGGAAATATTGATCGTAATGAAGTAAATATACATCAAAATGAAGGAAATATGCATCGAAATGAAGTAAATATGCATAAAAAAGAAGTAAATATACATCGAAACGAAGGAAATATGTATCGAAATGAAGATAATATGCATCGAATCGAAGGAAATATTGATCGTAATGAAGTAAATATGCATCAAAATGAAGTAAATTTGCATCGAAACGAAGGAAATATTGATCGTAATGAAGTAAATATCTATCAAAATGAAGTAAATATGCATCGAAACGAAGGAAATATTGATCATAATTTAGTAAATATGCATCAAAATAAAGTAAATATCAATCGAAACAAAAGAAATATGCATCGAAACGAAATAAATAAGAATAAAAGTTTGAATCAAAATGAAGTAAATTTGCATCGAAACGAGAAAATGAGCATCAAAATGAAGTAAATATGCATCGAAACGAAAGAAATATGCATCAAAACAAAGGAAATATTGATCGTAATGAGGTAAATATGCATCAAAATAAGGTAAATATGCATCGAAACTGTTGGTAATTGGATCGTGTGGTTCAAACGTGATCGTTAGGTTTCCAGGCAAACAATTAGCGGAAGCGATTAATAAACTGTTTACCGTACTTCTGGGTTGATGTAGAGGTTGATCCGTTGCAGAGAACCACCTCTCAATCTTCTGCTGTATGTCCCAAGTCGAATCCTGTTGTTGTGTGGGCAACAATCCACAGGATTCTCTCATTCTGCTCCTATTCTTTCTAACTTCAAATGAGGCACTGACTTAGGGTTAACAGGAGCTGAGATGACTTATATAGTTGGGCTACAGCAGGGACCAGGAGGAGAAATTGGGCTGGGCCTCAATTGAATTTAATTAACCAAGCTTAGCCCAAAGCTTTTAATTAAATCCAATAATAATAATATAGTCCACTAAAATATTATTACTGCACTACCCGTCCAATCCCAAATTATGTTCTGGGCTCCTTCTTATTATAAGCCCGATGGTCTCCCCATGTTTAAGATATACAATGTCCATTAATTAATTAAGTTACTGACAACTCAAATTAATTAATATCTCATCCGAGAGTAGTACCACTCAACCTTATTATCATGCCGGAAATTAATCCACTTGCAAGATTTACATGATAAACCTTATGAGCTCCTCAAGGGGACATCATCATCCTATGACGGACATGGATTCCTTCTACAATCAACGGCACACCATAGATACAGCACTACTTCCCAACTCACCGAGTTTGTTGATTTAATACTTATAAATCTCACCCATTGATGAATCAAAGAAATACATACTGTCCTACGTGTCGAGGTTATTGTATAGGGATTAAGAGCACGAACTTCCATAATAACAGAGATCAACTTCTACTATATAGTCAGTATAAGACGAACGATCTCAAACGGTCCTACTCAATACACACAAGTGCACTAATGTGATTCTATAGCCAAGACAAGCTAATACCAAACCACACTACAACCATACCGATAGAGAGTCCCCGTCTATCTCGGTTGTGAGCATCTGTTTATACTTTATAAGGAAACCGATAATATGATCTTCCGCGTGTTGTCGCACAACATATTATCTACAGTATAAAGTAAATGGACTATTGCATCATGCATATAAAATAAATTATAAGATGCAATCATTTGATCAATGATTCTCATTTCAAATATTGTTATGACATTGTTCATACTAAAGCTAGACTTTTAGTATACAATCCAACAATCTCCCACTTATACTAAAAGACTATGCTGCCATGTCTTCTGCCATACATCTGATTCCTACTCCCACTACATGACCATTAAAAGCTCTCGCCTTAATGTCCTTGTAAATGGTTTTACTAGGTCATCATCCGATGCAATCTAGGCGACAACAACCTTCCCCTCATCATACGATTTCTCGTAGCAGGTGGTACTCGCGCTCCATGTGTTTAATTGCCTTATGGACTCGTGATTCCTTCAAGTTTGCAACTGCACCAATATCATTAATATAAATTGTGATATCCTTGGGCAAACTTAGAAACACTTCGAAGTCCATCTTGAAGTTTCTAGAGTCATATAGATACTTTGGCTGCCTCATAGGCTCCAATTTATCATCTTTCCATGATGGAGTCCGGAGTCTGAAATATATTTCTATATAACACTCCTCCACATTATGACTCTACTTCCTAAAATTAAACACATAACCTTTGAGGAGAATTTACTACCATCCAATCTGACTAAAAAATCTGAATCTACGTAATCCATAAGAAGCAGTGAATCTGCTCAGTAAGTCTATATATGATTTCCAGTCCTTCTCAGGCACTTCATATATGTCTTACCACAGTTTATCATTCTTGTTCCGGATTACGTTGATACCCACTGTTCTGCATCCAGCAAAACAGATATCCAACTTCGTTCATAGCATTCCTTAGATTAAGCTTCCTTATTCGCCGAAGCATAAGGAACCGCTTTCATCTACTTTATCTTCTTTTTGTGTCTCAAAGACACATTTACTAAGATAAATACACATGCTAAACGAGTATGGACTGTATCATTTATGAAACTTGAGATAAGCATAACATCCTTTCTTGTGATCCGTATTACCGTGATCAAAAGGATGTATTTTGCCTTTCTTAAGTCCTTCATCACTACCGCTTTATTAACCATACCCATACGCCCGATAATACTCTTTCATTGTCTCCAATGAGCAAGACACTATCTACGTATAGTACAAGAAACACCACCACGTTTCCGTCACTCTTTACGACACACAAGACTCATCTGCTCATTGATTTTAAATTCATGACACTGGATTACCTAATTAAAACAGATGCTTCACGATCTCAAAGCTTGCTTTAGTCCATCGCTGGACAGTTTTAAGCTTATTATCAAAATGCTATTAGTACTTTGCAATGAATTACTCTGGTTGCTTCACATAGATGTTTTTCTCAAGACTTCCAATCAGGAAAGCTGTCTTGACATCTATTTGCTATTCCTCATAATTCAATATGAGCAGCAATAAATAAAAGAATCCGAATCAACCTAAGCATAGCTACCAGTGAATATGTTTCCTCATAATCGAACCATTTCTTTCTGAGTACATCTTTTCGCAACAAGCTTTGCTTTCAAGGTTTTCACATTTCCGTATGATCCTCTTTTATTTCCTATGACCACTTGCAATGGCTTTTACACCATTTAGTGATCCTTCAAGCTCCAGACTTAATTTAGAATCCGTAGATTCTAATCCAACATTCAATGCAACTTACTAAGATTCCGTATTTTCATCTTGTAGTGCTACGTCGTATTCGTGAGACAATACCATGTTTACTAGGGATCAAGTCTCACGACTCTCCCAAAACATATATTTTATGGGTTGTCAAACAACCCTCACACTACGATAAAGCACTACATGAAATTGTGTATCAGACGTGACACGCGTTGCAGTTTAGCTTGTGGTATATCCTCTTGTACACTTGGTACTTTTACTTAGTGTTTTCCTCTCACTTCCTTTAGAATAACTTATACATGGGTTTGTGATTTATTACATAGTCCTTTTTCCAAAAATCTAGTTATTGTGTTAACAATTACCCTTCGATCTTTTGGACTAAATAAATCACCCTTCATTTTTCTAGGATGTCCTTTAAACAGATAAAACGTTTTACGAATTACTGTTTCTAGGGTATATCCATAAAATGAATTTAATTATTCTAAATAATTCTTCATCTATATAATCATTACCATAAGAGTCTTATTCCTTCTATTCACCACACCATTCAGCTGGGGATCGCCCGGTGTAGACTACTTGAGATTTAATCTCAACTTCTGATTAACAGCTCCTAACTATCCTAAGAGGTACTCACCATCACGATTAAATCGTAATGACTTAATATATTTTCCATGACGCTTCACTGTACCAATCTTGCAATTCTTGAATTAATCAAAGAATTTAGACATGCAGTGCATCAAATAAATATATCGGTATCTAGAATAATCTTCGAATATTCTTAACCACCTCTCGCCTGGATAATATTAGGTCCGCTTGAATCAGAATGAACTAATTCCAACATATATATCTTTGGCTCTACACCCCACAGCCTTGAAAAGGCAGTTAATCATTTTTACTTCCAAGCAAGACTCGCAAGTCCGATAGTTTCCACTTCAGATAAACCTTACGGTCTATCGACTATCAACTTTTGAATCCTACTCCAGTAAAATGAACTAATCTTAGACGCCAAATGTATGTTTAGTTCATCTCCGAAGGTTCCTTTCTCTTACTAATATTAGAAGATGCATTATTAATTACTATTTATTGCATCTGTGGGATGTACATGATTCAAGAGTATACACATTATCCACCAACATACTTTAACGGATTAAAGCCTCATTCCTCATTACTATGACCATGTCATTTAAATGAAATGAAGTGTCCATCCGTTAATGCATAGAAACCGAAATCAAATTCTTTTTATGATACGTACGTAAAGACAATTTCTCATAATCAATCGTTTATTCTTATCATGAGATAAATATACAACTCCCACTGCAATAGCCACTACCTTTGTAGTTTTACCCATGTCATAACAATCTTATCCTTACTAAGTGATAAACATTTAGTGATTCCAGTATCTACACACTTCGTGTCAGTAGATGCCACCACTAATCATGTTTAAGCCATTAGTAAATAAGATATTAAACTTGTTCACTTTATGATGAAAATGGCTTTCCTTTGCCACATGTTTTGTTAGAAGTTTCCCACCATTTACATCCTCTTGTAATTGAGGTGGAACTTTCTCAAAACATCTAGGCAATTATGGAAAATAAAATTGACTTAGGTTTCCCTTTAAACTTCTATTCCATATATATTTCCAATTCATTCATCAAATTCTATCATGATCTTGCGCCTTTTAAATTACTCAAGTATCCAAAGAGTTACATGAGACCATCATATTTCTATGAACCTCTCATCTCTTCACTAGAGACATTAACAGGCATCATGAGCCGTCCTATGAGAGAACACACTTGTATTTTCTTAAGCAGTAAATTTTCAAAACCAAGATTATTTTCTAATCAACTAACTTGGACAAGTAAATATAATGTCTTTTAGTTAACAATTAGTGAGATAATACTATTCGAAATTCAGAGAATCACAAATAAATATTCAGATCAAATCTTCGAATTTTATCCTTTTATATTGATTCCCTCAAAACAATATAAAAATAAAATTCACCGACATCTCAAGCACCGTGAGTCTGCAAGCCACGTTAGTGTGGACGTTTACAAACCCGAACATTTACAAGAGAAGGTTTAACCCATTAATTTCATTTGTCAACCTAACTTTATGACAAAATAATTAATAGTCGGTTCCTCTTTAGCCATGCAAATAATAGCAGTGACTCCGTTGGGGAGGATACTGATTATTTACACCTAAGTGTACACCATTATTTGATCCCAAGTCCACTGCGCGAGCTTGTGTGCCTTACAGTTGGAGAAGTACACACGCGCTCGGATAGCTTCCTACAATCATCTATTATTAGTTTGTACTAGTGAACCGCACACAAACTCATCCATTAGGGAGGAAGGCCAATGCCAACACGCAAGTTTGTGTGCCACATTACAAACAATAATTATTAATGAAGTCTGTACCAGTGATCCGTGAATAAACTCATCCGTTAGGGAGGAAGGCCTATTGCCAACACGCAAGTATACTCACATCACTTACAAACCAATAATGGAGGCTGCGGGAATTAATTACCAATCCCCTCTCCCACTTAGTTATTTAACACCGAGGGTTTTTAACATGCATATAATATTCAGAAATAAAATATACAACTTAGCATGCTTCTATTAACAGCAATTTAAGTAAATAAATCACATAGAGCATGCCTATCACATATACAACAATAATTGACAATTAAATCAATTAATCAGTTATATAACATTAATTAATTGCATAAATAGTGTATCAATTAATTTGGGCCCAAGATCAACAAATAAGCACAAAATGAGCAGCAGACTAAATTAATTAATCAAGCCCATAGTCCATGACCCATAATCTTAGCCCAAAACCAAATTAAATTCACCAAGCCCACTAGCAAAAAATTAGCCTTATTAATAAACAACTAATTTATCATGCTTGGCCCATAACCCACAATTAATTAAAACAACAGTTAAGGTCCAACAGCCCATATCCATTTTAATTAAAATTGGGCCCAACAGCCCAAAACCAAATTAAAAAATGAGCAATCTTATATGTATAACTGAATTGGCCCATCTAGCACTTTAATTAAAAAGAGGCCCAACATAAGGAATAATCATTGCTGCCCTAATCAGCCCAGCAACCCAAAACAAAATTGGAAGAAAGGCCCAAGGGCAGCCCAAATACATCAAAAATAGAGCCCAGAGGAGCAGCCCAATTTCTCAAGCTGCTGCCCTATCCAATCCAGCCGATCTTCATCCTCCAGGGTTCACCGGTGCTACCAGGCGCCGCTGTCGCCGGCGGCGCCGCCAACAGGCCATTGGAAACATGTCGATAGCCCGCCGCCGATAGCTCCCAGTCGTGAAGAGACACCGTGAGCCGCCTCCGACGAAAATAAATGCCACGGCTCGCGAACCCACTGCAACCTCAGCAATCATTCCGTCAGTTCGAGCCCGATGACGACTGCCAGCAGTCTGCCACGACGTGCAGCCACCTACTGGGCTCGATCGGGTACTGAATCAGAAGCACCGCGAAGACCCGACTAAAGCGCCGCCGCCTGGAGCCGTCCTCTCCGCCAGCCGCTTCACAGCCATCGCCGGTCAGCCGCGTGCCACCACCAGCGCCGCCAGATCCTTCGTCGACGTGCCCCGATCCACCTGGATCTGTCTCGACCTGCGCCGATCCGCCCAGCCGGAGCTCTTTGTCGATCAAGATCTTCAGCGCTGCCTACTGGTCTCGTTTGAGAAACGAAGGGACCCCGCTACCTTTGTCTAGACCCCGTTACCAGGTCCATCCAGTTGCGATGGTTCAAGCATCGTCCAGACGCCGACCGTCAGCGAGACTCCCAGTCACGCCGACTCGTCGCCCAGACGCCTCTTCCTTAATCCATCACTCACCGTCGACAATCGAACTAGATGAAGC
This sequence comes from Pogostemon cablin, assembly GCA_023678885.1. Lineage (NCBI taxonomy): Eukaryota > Viridiplantae > Streptophyta > Magnoliopsida > Lamiales > Lamiaceae > Pogostemon > Pogostemon cablin. The sequence goes on along the minus strand of CM042985.1, from coordinate 13,305,987 downwards.
CGCTCGTCTTTCCATCGCCGCCGCGATAAAATTGGTCCGGCCGAAGCCACCAGTTGTCAATAGTCGGCGCCTTTCAGGCCCTGCCGCCACCTCCATCGTTCACGCACTGCCAGATGTTCGCCCATCTCCATCGTTCACGCGCCGCCGGATGTCCGCCCATCTGACTGTCTCGCTTCAACGGTGTGGGTGTGGGTGTGGGGTATATCCAGTGTAATAGGATAGGTTTATAATTGATGATGGATTAATCGTGTACATGTGTATTCAATCATACTAATCACACATAATTTCATGAAAAAATGACACATATACAACCCCAATACAAGCAGGCGATAATGGAATCACCACAGGCTCAACAAACATGTGATTACAATCAGATCGAAACAATTAATCATATAATCACAAAAACCCAACCTTACGATTCACGTTTCACCACGAAACCAACGCTCAGATACCAATTGTTGGTAATTGGATCGTGTGGTTCAAACGTGATCGTTAGGTTTCCAGGCAAACAATTAGCGGAAGCGATTAATAAACTGTTTACCGTACTTCTGGGTTGATGTAGAGGTTGATCCGTTGCAGAGAACCACCTCTCAATCTTCTGTTGTATGTCCCAAGTCGAATCCTGTTGTTGTGTGGGCAACAATCCACAGGATTCTCTCATTCTGCTCCTGTTCTTTCTAACTTCAAATGAGGCACTGACTTAGGGTTAACAGGAGCTGAGATGACTTATATAGTTGGGCTACAGCAGGGACCAGGAGGAGAAATTGGGCTGGGCCTCAATTGAATTTAATTAACCAAGCTTAGCCCAAAGCTTTTAATTAAATCCAATAATAATAATATAGTCCACTAAAATATTATTACTGCACTACCAGTCCAATCCCAAATTATGTTCTGGGCTCCTTCTTATTATAAGCCCGATGGTCTCCCCATGTTTAAGATATACAATGTCCATTAATTAATTAAGTTACTGACAATTCAAATTAATTAATATCTCATCCGAGAGTAGTACCACTCAACCTTATTATCATGCCGGAAATTAATCCACTTGCAAGATTTACATGATAAACCTTATGAGCTCCTCAAGAGGATATCATCATCCTATGACGGACATGGATTCCTTCTACAATCAACGGCACACCATAGATACAGCACTACTTCCCAACTCACCGAGTTTGTTGATTTAATACTTATAAATCTCACCCATTGATGAATCAAAGAAATACATACTGTCCTACGTGTCGAGGTTATTGTATAGGGATTAAGAGCACGAATTTCCATAATAACAGAGATCAACTTCTACTATATAGTCAGTATAAGACGAACGATCTCAAGCGGTCCTACTCAATACACACAAGTGCACTAATGTGATTCTATAGCCAAGACAAGCTAATACCAAACCACACTACAACCATACCGATAGAGAGTCCCCGTCTATCTCGGTTGTGAGCATCTGTTTATACTTTATAAGGAAACCGATAATATAATCTTCCGCGTGTTGTTGCACAACATATTATCTACAGTATAAAGTAAATGGACTATTGCAACATGCATATAAAATAAATTATAAGATGCAATCATTTGATCAATGATTCTCATTTCAAATATTGTTATGACATTGTTCATACTAAAGCTAGACTTTTAGTATACAATCCAACAGAAACGAAGAAAATATTGATCGTTATGAAGTAAATATACATCAAAACGCAGGAAATGTTGATCGTAATGAAGTAAATATTTATCAAAAAGAAGGAAATATGCATCGAAATTAAGTAAATATGCATCAAAATGAATTAAATATACATTGAAACGTAAGAAATATTCATCAAAATGAAGGAATATGCATCGAATCGAAGAAAATGTTGATTGTAATGAAGTAAATATTCACCAAAATGAAGGAAATATGCATAGAAATGAAGTAAATATGCATCAAAATGAAGTAAATATACATAGAAACAAAGGAAATATGCATCAATATGAAGATAATATGCATCGAATGTAAGGAAATGTTGATCATAATGAAGTAAATATGCATCAAAATGAAGAAAATATGGATCAAAACGAAGGAAATTTTGATCATAGTGAAGTAAAAATGCATCAAAATGAAGTAAATATGCATCGAAACGATGGAAATATTGATCTCAATGAAGTAATTATGCATCAAAATGAAGTAAATATGTATCGAAACCAAGGATATATTGATCATAACGAAGTAAATATACAAAAAAATGAAGTAAATATGCATCGAAATGAAAGAAATATACATCGAAACGAAGAAAATATTAATCGTAATGAGGTAAATATGCATCAAAATGAAGTAAATATGCATCGGAATGATGGAAATGTTAATATTAATGAAGTAAATATGCATCAAAATAAAGGAAATATGCATCGAAACGAAGGAAATATTGATCGTAGTGAAGTAAATATGCGTCGAAACGATGTGAATGTTGATCTTAATGAAGTAATTATGCAACAAAATGAAGTAAATATGCATCAAAATGAAGTAAATATTCATCGATACAAAAAAAATATGCATCAAAACTAAGTAAATGTAGATCGTAATGAGGTAAATATGCATCAAAATGAAGTAAATATACATCGAAATGAAGGAAATATTGATCGTTATGAAGTAAATATGCATCCAAATGAAGTAAATATGCATCGAAACGATGGAAATATTGATCGTAGTGAAGTAAATATGCATCAAAATAAAGTAAATATACTTCGAAACGATGGAAATGTTGATCGTAAAAAAGTAATTATGCATCAAAATGAAGTATATATTCTTCTAAACGATGAAAATATTGATCGTAATGAAGTAAATATGCATCAAAAGTAAATATGCATCGAAATGAAGGAAATATTGATCGTAATGAAGTAAATTTGAATTAAAATGAAAAAAATATACATCAAAACGAAGGAAATGTTGATCGTAATGAACTAAATATACATTAAAATGAAGGAAATATGCATCGAAATGAAGTAGATATGCATCAAAATGAAGTAATTATATACATCGAAACAAAGGAAATATGCATCGAAATGAAGTAAATATGCATCGAATAGAAGGAAATGTTGATTGTAATGAAGTAAATATGCATCAAAATGAAGACATGTTGATCGTAGTGAAGTAAATATGCATCAAAATAAAGTAAATATACATCAAAACGAAGGAAATTTTGATAGTAATGAATTAAATATGCATCAAAATGAAGGAAATAAGCATCGAAATGAAGTAAATATGCATCAAAAAGAAGTAAATATACATCGAAACGAAGGAAATATGTATCGAAATAAAGGTAATATGCATCGAATCGAAGGAAATATTAATCGTAATGAAGTAAATATGCATCAAGATGAAATAAATTTGCATCGAAATGAAGGAAATATTGATTGAAATGAAGTAAATATCTATCAAAATGAAGTAAATATGCATCGAAACGAAGGAAATGTTGATCATAATTTAGTAAATATGCATCAAAATAAAGTAAACATCAATCGAAACGAAAGAAATATGCATCGAAACGAAGTAAATAAGCATAAAATTTGAATCAAAATGAAGTAAATATGCATCGAAATGAAGTAAATATACATCGAAACAAAGGAAATATGCATTGAAATGAAGAAAATATGCATCGAATCGAAGGAAATGTTGATCGTAATGAAGTAAATATGCATCAAAATGAAGACATGTTGATCGTAGTGAAGTAAATATGCATCAAAATAAAGTAAATATGCATCAAAACGAAGGAAATGTTGATCGTAATGAAGTAAATATGCATCAAAATGAAGGAAATATGCATCGAAATGAAGTAAATATGCATAAAAAAGAAGTAAATATACATCGAAACGAAGAAAATATGTATCGAAATGATGATAATATGCATCGAATCGAAGGAAATATTGATCGTAATAAAGTAAATATGCATCAAAATGAAGTAAATTTGCATCGAAACGAAGGAAATATTGATCGTAGTGAAGTAAATATCAATCAAAATGAAGTAAATATGCATCGAAACGAAGGAAATATTGATCATAATTTAGTAAATATGCATCAAAATAAAGTAAATATCAATCGAAACAAAAGAAATATGCATCGAAACGAAATAAATAAGAATAAAAGTTTGAATCAAAATGAAGTAAATATGCATCGAAACGAGAAATGAGTATCAAAATGAAGTAAATATGCATCGAAACGAAAGAAATATGCATCAAAACAAAGGAAATATTGATCGTAATGAGGTAAATATGCATCAAAATAAAGTAAATATGCATCGAAACGAAGAAAATATTGATCGTTATGAAGTAAATATACATCAAAACGCAGGAAATGTTGATCGTAATGAAGTAAATATTTATCAATTTGAAGGAAATATGCATCGAAATTAAGTAAATATGCATCAAAATGAATTAAATATACATTGAAACGTAAGAAATATGCATCGAAATGAAGGAATATGCATCGAATCGAAGAAAATGTTGATCGTAATGAAGTAAATATTCACCAAAATGAAGGAAATATGCATAGAAATGAAGTAAATATGCATCAAAATGAAGTAAATATACATCGAAACAAAGGAAATATGCATCAATATGAAGATAATATGCATCGAATGTAAGGAAATGTTGATCGTAATGAAGTAAATATGCATCAAAATGAAGAAAATATGCATCGAAACGAAGGAAATTTTGATCATAGTGAAGTAAATATGCATCAAAATGAAGTAAATATGCATCGAAACGATGGAAATATTGATCTCAATGAAGTAATTATGCATCAAAATGAAGTAAATATGTATCGAAACCAAGGATATATTGATCATAACGAAGTAAATATACAAAAAAATGAAGTAAATATGCATCGAAACGAAAGAAATATGCATCGAAACGAAGGAAATATTAATCGTAATGAGGTAAATATGCATCAAAATGAAGTAAATATGCATCGAAATGAAGGAAATGTTAATATTAATGAAGTAAATATGCATCAAAATAAAGGAAATATGCATCGAAACGAAGGAAATATTGATCGTAGTGAAGTAAATATGCGTCGAAACGATGTAAATGTTGATCTTAATGAAGTAATTATGCAACAAAATGAAGTAAATATGCATCAAAATGAAGTAAATATTCATCGATACGAAAAAAATATGCATCAAAACTAAGTAAATGTAGATCGTAATGAGGTAAATATGCATCAAAATGAAGTAAATATACATCGAAATGAAGGAAATATTGATCGTTATGAAGTAAATATGCATCAAAATGAAGTAAATATGCATCGAAACGATGGAAATGTTGATCTTAGTGAAGTAAATATGCATCAAAATAAAGTAAATATACTTCGAAACGATGGAAATGTTGATCGTAAAAAAGTAATTATGCATCAAAATGAAATATATATTCTTCTAAACGATGAAAATATTGATCGTAATGAAGTAAATATGCATCAAAAGTAAATATGCATCGAAATGAAGGAAATATTGATCGTAATGAAGTAAATTTGAATTAAAATGAAAAAAATATACATCAAAACGAAGGAAATGTTGATCGTAATGAACTAAATATACATTAAAATGAAGGAAATATGCATCGAAATGAAGTAGATATGCATCAAAATGAAGTAATTATATACATCGAAACAAAGGAAATATGCATCGAAATGAAGTAAATATGCATCGAATCGAAGGAAATGTTGATTGTAATGAAGTAAATATGCATCAAAATGAAGACATGTTGATCGTAGTGAAGTAAATATGCATCAAAATAAAGTAAATATGCATCAAAACGAAGGAAATTTTGATAGTAATGAATTAAATATGCATCAAAATGAAGGAAATATGCATCGAAATGAAGTAAATATGCATAAAAAAGAAGTAAATATATATCGAAACGAAGGAAATATGTATCGAAATAAAGGTAATATGCATCGAATCGAAGGAAATATTAATCGTAATGAAGTAAATATGCATCAAGATGAAATAAATTTGCATCGAAATGAAGGAAACATTGATTGAAATGAAGTAAATATCTATCAAAATGAAGTAAATATGCATCGAAACGAAGGAAATGTTGATCATAATTTAGTAAATATGCATCAAAATAAAGTAAACATCAATCGAAACGAAAGAAATATGCATCGAAACGAAGTAAATAAGCATAAAATTTGAATCAAAATGAAGTAAATATGCATCGAAATGAAGTAAATATACATCGAAACAAAGGAAATATGCATTGAAATGAAGAAAATATGCATCGAATCGAAGGAAATGTTGATCGTAATGAAGTAAATATGCATCAAAATGAAGAGATGTTGATCGTAGTGAAGTAAATATGCATCAAAATAAAGTAAATATGCATCAAAACGAAGGAAATGTTGATCGTAATGAAGTAAATATGCATCAAAATGAAGGAAATATGCATCGAAATGAAGTAAATATGCATAAAAAAGAAGTAAATATACATCGAAACGAAGGAAATATGTATCGAAATGATGATAATATGCATCGAATCGAAGGAAATATTGATCGTAATGAAGTAAATATGCATCAAAATGAAGTAAATTTGCATCGAAACGAAGGAAATATTGATCGTAATGAAGTAAATATCTATCAAAATGAAGTAAATATGCATCGAAACGAAGGAAATGTTGATCATAATTTAGTAAATATGCATCAAAATAAAGTAAATATCAATCGAAACAAAAGAAATATGCATCGAAACGAAATAAATAAGAATAAAAGTTTGAATCAAAATGAAGTAAATATGCATCGAAACGAGAAAATGAGCTTCAAAATGAAGTAAATATGCATCGAAACGAAAGAAATATGCATCAAAACAAAGGAAATATTGATCGTAATGAGGTAAATATGCGTCAAAATTAAGTAAATATGCATCGAAACGAAGAAAATATTGATCGTTATGAAGTAAATATACATCAAAACGCAGGAAATGTTGATCGTAATGAAGTAAATATTTATCAAAATGAAGGAAATATGCATCGAAATTAAGTAAATATGCATCAAAATGAATTAAATATACATTGAAACGTAAGAAATATGCATCGAAATGAAGGAATATGCATCGAATCGAAGAAAATGTTGATCGTAATGAAGTAAATATTCACCAAAATGAAGGAAATATGTATAGAAATGAAGTAAATATGCATCAAAATGAAGTAAATATACATCGAAACAAAGGAAATATGCATCAATATAAAGATAATATGCATCGAATGTAAGGAAATGTTGATCGTAATGAAGTAAATATGCATCAAAATGAAGAAAATATGCATCGAAACGAAGGAAATTTTGATCATAGTGAAGTAAATATGCATCAAAATGAAGTAAATATGCATCGAAACGATGGAAATATTGATCTCAATGAAGTAATTATGCATCAAAATGAAGTAAATATGTATCGAAACCAAGGATATATTGATCATAACGAAGTAAATATACAAAAAAATGAAGTAAATATGCATCGAAACGAAAGAAATATGCATCGAAACGAAGGAAATATTAATCGTAATGAGGTAAATATGCATCAAAATGAAGTAAATATGCATCGAAATGAAGGAAATGTTAATATTAATGAAGTAAATATGCATCAAAATAAAGGAAATATGCATCGAAACGAAGGAAATATTGATCGTAGTGAAGTAAATATGCGTCGAAACGATGTAAATGTTGATCTTAATGAAGTAATTATGCAACAAAATGAAGTAAATATGCATCAAAATGAAGTAAATATTCATCGATACGAAAAAAATATGCATCAAAACTAAGTAAATGTAGATCGTAATGAGGTAAATATGCATCAAAATGAAGTAAATATACATCGAAATGAAGGAAATATTGATCGTTATGAAGTAAATATGCATCAAAATGAAGTAAATATGCATCGAAACGATGGAAATGTTGATCGTAGTGAAGTAAATATGCATCAAAATAAAGTAAATATACTTCGAAACGATGGAAATGTTGATCGTAAAAAAGTAATTATGCATCAAAATGAAGTATATATTCTTCTAAACGATGAAAATATTGATCGTAATGAAGTAAATATGCATCAAAAGTAAATATGCATCGAAATGAAGGAAATATTGATCGTAATGAAGTAAATTTGAAATAAAATGAAAAAAATATACATCAAAACGAAGGAAATGTTGATCGTAATGAACTAAATATACATTAAAATGAAGGAAATATGCATCGAAATGAAGTAGATATGCATCAAAATGAAGTAATTATATACATCGAAACAAAGGAAATATGCATCGAAATGAAGTAAATATGCATCGAATCGAAGGAAATGTTGATTGTAATGAAGTAAATATGCATCAAAATGAAGACATGTTGATCGTAGTGAAGTAAATATGCATCAAAATAAAGTAAATATGCATCAAAACGAAGGAAATTTTGATAGTAATGAATTAAATATGCATCAAAATGAAGGAAATATGCATCGAAATGAAGTAAATATGCATAAAAAAGAAGTAAATATACATCGAAACGAAGGAAATATGTATCGAAATAAAGGTAATATGCATCGAATCGAAGGAAATATTAATCGTAATGAAGTAAATATGCATCAAGATGAAATAAATTTGCATCGAAATGAAGGAAATATTGATTGAAATGAAGTAAATATCTATCAAAATGAAGTAAATATGCATCGAAACGAAGGAAATGTTGATCATAATTTAGTAAATATGCATCAAAATAAAGTAAACATCAATCGAAACGAAAGAAATATGCATCGAAACGAAGTAAATAAGCATAAAATTTGAATCAAAATGAAGTAAATATGCATCGAAATGAAGTAAATATACATCGAAACAAAGGAAATATGCATTGAAATGAAGAAAATATGCATCGAATCGAAGGAAATGTTGATCGTAATGAAGTAAATATGCATCAAAATGAAGACATGTTGATCGTAGTGAAGTAAATATGCATCAAAATAAAGTAAATATGCATCAAAACGAAGGAAATGTTGATCGTAATGAAGTAAATATGCATCAAAATGATGGAAATATGCATCGAAATGAAGTAAATATGCATAAAAAAGAAGTAAATATACATCGAAACGAAGGAAATATGTATCGAAATGATGATAATATGCATCGAATCGAAGGAAATATTGATCGTAATAAAGTAAATATGCATCAAAATGAAGTAAATTTGCATCGAAACGAAGGAAATATTGATCGTAATGAAGTAAATATCTATCAAAATGAAGTAAATATGCATCGAAACGAAGGAAATATTGATCATAATTTAGTAAATATGCATCAAAATAAAGTAAATATCAATCGAAACAAAAGAAATATGCATCGAAACGAAATAAATAAGAATAAAAGTTTGAATCAAAATGAAGTAAATATGCATCGAAACGAGAAATGAGAATCAAAATGAAGTAAATATGCATCGAAACGAAAGAAATATGCATCAAAACAAAGGAAATATTGATCGTAATGAGGTAAATATGCATCAAAATAAAGTAAATATGCATCGAAACGAAGAAAATATTGATCATTATGAAGTAAATATACATCAAAACGCAGGAAATGTTGATCGTAATGAAGTAAATATTTATCAATTTGAAGGAAATATGCATCGAAATTAAGTAAATATGCATCAAAATGAATTAAATATACATTGAAACGTAAGAAATATGCATCGAAATGAAGGAATATGCATCGAATCGAAGAAAATGTTGATCGTAATGAAGTAAATATTCACCAAAATGAAGGAAATATGCATAGAAATGAAGTAAATATGCATCAAAATGAAGTAAATATACATCGAAACAAAGGAAATATGCATCAATATGAAGATAATATGCATCGAATGTAAGGAAATGTTGATCGTAATGAAGTAAATATGCATCAAAATGAAGAAAATATGCATCGAAACGAAGGAAATTTTGATCATAGTGAAGTAAATATGCATCAAAATGAAGTAAATATGCATCGAAACGATGGAAATATTGATCTCAATGAAGTAATTATGCATCAAAATGAAGTAAATATGTATCGAAACCAAGGATATATTGATCATAACGAAGTAAATATACAAAAAAATGAAGTAAATATGCATCGAAACGAAAGAAATATGCATCGAAACGAAGGAAATATTAATCGTAATGAGGTAAATATGCATCAAAATGAAGTAAATATGCATCGAAATGAAGGAAATGTTAATATTAATGAAGTAAATATGCATCAAAATAAAGGAAATATGCATCGAAACGAAGGAAATATTGATCGTAGTGAAGTAAATATGCGTCGAAACGATGTAAATGTTGATCTTAATGAAGTAATTATGCAACAAAATGAAGTAAATATGCATCAAAATGAAGTAAATATTCATCGATACGAAAAAATATGCATCAAAACTAAGTAAATGTAGATCGTAATGAGGTAAATATGCATCAAAATGAAGTAAATATACATCGAAATGAAGGAAATATTGATCGTTATGAAGTAAATATGCATCAAAATGAAGTAAATATGCATCGAAACGATGGAAATGTTGATCTTAGTGAAGTAAATATGCATCAAAATAAAGTAAATATACTTCGAAACGATGGAAATGTTGATCGTAAAAAAGTAATTATGCATCAAAATGAAATATATATTCTTCTAAACGATGAAAATATTGATCGTAATGAAGTAAATATGCATCAAAAGTAAATATGCATCGAAATGAAGGAAATATTGATCGTAATGAAGTAAATTTGAATTAAAATGAAAAAAATATACATCAAAACGAAGGAAATGTTGATCGTAATGAACTAAATATACATTAAAATGAAGGAAATATGCATCGAAATGAAGTAGATATGCATCAAAATGAAGTAATTATATACATCGAAACAAAGGAAATATGCATCGAAATGAAGTAAATATGCATCGAATCGAAGGAAATGTTGATTGTAATGAAGTAAATATGCATCAAAATGAAGACATGTTGATCGTAGTGAAGTAAATATGCATCAAAATAAAGTAAATATGCATCAAAACGAAGGAAATTTTGATAGTAATGAATTAAATATGCATCAAAATGAAGGAAATATGCATCGAAATGAAGTAAATATGCATAAAAAAGAAGTAAATATATATCGAAACGAAGGAAATATGTATCGAAATAAAGGTAATATGCATCGAATCGAAGGAAATATTAATCGTAATGAAGTAAATATGCATCAAGATGAAATAAATTTGCATCGAAATGAAGGAAACATTGATTGAAATGAAGTAAATATCTATCAAAATGAAGTAAATATGCATCGAAACGAAGGAAATGTTGATCATAATTTAGTAAATATGCATCAAAATAAAGTAAACATCAATCGAAACGAAAGAAATATGCATCGAAACGAAGTAAATAAGCATAAAATTTGAATCAAAATGAAGTAAATATGCATCGAAATGAAGTAAATATACATCGAAACAAAGGAAATATGCATTGAAATGAAGAAAATATGCATCGAATCGAAGGAAATGTTGATCGTAATGAAGTAAATATGCATCAAAATGAAGAGATGTTGATCGTAGTGAAGTAAATATGCATCAAAATAAAGTAAATATGCATCAAAACGAAGGAAATGTTGATCGTAATGAAGTAAATATGCATCAAAATGAAGGAAATATGCATCGAAATGAAGTAAATATGCATAAAAAAGAAGTAAATATACATCGAAACGAAGGAAATATGTATCGAAATGATGATAATATGCATCGAATCGAAGGAAATATTGATCGTAATGAAGTAAATATGCATCAAAATGAAGTAAATTTGCATCGAAACGAAGGAAATATTGATCGTAATGAAGTAAATATATATCAAAATGAAGTAAATATGCATCGAAACGAAGGAAATGTTGATCATAATTTAGTAAATATGCATCAAAATAAAGTAAATATCAATCGAAACAAAAGAAATATGCATCGAAACGAAATAAATAAGAATAAAAGTTTGAATCAAAATGAAGTAAATATGCATCGAAACGAGAAAATGAGCTTCAAAATGAAGTAAATATGCATCGAAACGAAAGAAATATGCATCAAAACAAAGGAAATATTGATCGTAATGAGGTAAATATGCGTCAAAATTAAGTAAATATGCATCGAAACGAAGAAAATATTGATCGTTATGAAGTAAATATACATCAAAACGCAGGAAATGTTGATCGTAATGAAGTAAATATTTATCAAAATGAAGGAAATATGCATCGAAATTAAGTAAATATGCATCAAAATGAATTAAATATACATTGAAACGTAAGAAATATGCATCGAAATGAAGGAATATGCATCGAATCGAAGAAAATGTTGATCGTAATGAAGTAAATATTCACCAAAATGAAGGAAATATGCATAGAAATGAAGTAAATATGCATCAAAATGAAGTAAATATACATCGAAACAAAGGAAATATGCATCAATATGAAGATAATATGCATCGAATGTAAGGAAATGTTGATCGTAATGAAGTAAATATGCATCAAAATGAAGAAAATATGCATCGAAACGAAGGAAATTTTGATCATAGTGAAGTAAATATGCATCAAAATGAAGTAAATATGCATCGAAACGATGGAAATATTGATCTCAATGAAGTAATTATGCATCAAAATGAAGTAAATATGTATCGAAACCAAGGATATATTGATCATAACGAAGTAAATATACAAAAAAATGAAGTAAATATGCATCGAAACGAAAGAAATATGCATCGAAACGAAGGAAATATTAATCGTAATGAGGTAAATATGCATCAAAATGAAGTAAATATGCATCGAAATGAAGGAAATGTTAATATTAATGAAGTAAATATGCATCAAAATAAAGGAAATATGCATCGAAACGAAGGAAATATTGATCGTAGCGAAGTAAATATGCGTCGAAACGATGTAAATGTTGATCTTAATGAAGTAATTATGCAACAAAATGAAGTAAATATGCATCAAAATGAAGTAAATATTCATCGATACGAAAAAAATATGCATCAAAACTAAGTAAATGTAGATCGTAATGAGGTAAATATGCATCAAAATGAAGTAAATATACATCGAAATGAAGGAAATATTGATCGTTATGAAGTAAATATGCATCAAAATGAAGTAAATATGCATCGAAACGATGGAAATGTTGATCGTAGTGAAGTAAATATGCATCAAAATAAAGTAAATATACTTCGAAACGATGGAAATGTTGATCGTAAAAAAGTAATTATGCATCAAAATGAAGTATATATTCTTCTAAACGATGAAAATATTGATGGTAATGAAGTAAATATGCATCAAAAGTAAATATGCATCGAAATGAAGGAAATATTGATCGTAATGAAGTAAATTTGAAATAAAATGAAAAAAATATACATCAAAACGAAGGAAATGTTGATCGTAATGAACTAAATATACATTAAAATGAAGGAAATATGCATCGAAATGAAGTAGATATGCATCAAAATGAAGTAATTATATACATCGAAACAAAGGAAATATGAATCGAAATGAAGTAAATATGCATCGAATCGAAGGAAATGTTGATTGTAATGAAGTAAATATGCATCAAAATGAAGACATGTTGATCGTAGTGAAGTAAATATGCATCAAAATAAAGTAAATATGCATCAAAACGAAGGAAATTTTGATAGTAATGAATTAAATATGCATCAAAATGAAGGAAATATGCATCGAAATGAAGTAAATATGCATAAAAAAGAAGTAAATATACATCGAAACGAAGGAAATATGTATCGAAATAAAGGTAATATGCATCGAATCGAAGGAAATATTAATCGTAATGAAGTAAATATGCATCAAGATGAAATAAATTTGCATCGAAATGAAGGAAATATTGATTGAAATGAAGTAAATATCTATCAAAATGAAGTAAATATGCATCGAAACGAAGGAAATGTTGATCATAATTTAGTAAATATGCATCAAAATAAAGTAAACATCAATCGAAACGAAAGAAATATGCATCGAAACGAAGTAAATAAGCATAAAATTTGAATCAAAATGAAGTAAATATGCATCGAAATGAATTAAATATACATCGAAACAAAGGAAATATGCATTGAAATGAAGAAAATATGCATCGAATCGAAGGAAATGTTGATCGTAATGAAGTAAATATGCATCAAAATGAAGACATGTTGATCGTAGTGAAGTAAATATGCATCAAAATAAAGTAAATATGCATCAAAACGAAGGAAATGTTGATCGTAATGAAGTAAATATGCATCAAAATGATGGAAATATGCATCGAAATGAAGTAAATATGCATAAAAAAGAAGTAAATATACATCGAAACGAAGGAAATATGTATCGAAATGATGATAATATGCATCGAATCGAAGGAAATATTGATCGTAATAAAGTAAATATGCATCAAAATGAAGTAAATTTGCATCGAAACGAAGGAAATATTGATCGTAATGAAGTAAATATCTATCAAAATGAAGTAAATATGCATCGAAACGAAGGAAATATTGATCATAATTTAGTAAATATGCATCAAAATAAAGTAAATATCAATCGAAACAAAAGAAATATGCATCGAAACGAAATAAATAAGAATAAAAGTTTGAATCAAAATGAAGTAAATATGCATCGAAACGAGAAATGAGAATCAAAATGAAGTAAATATGCATCGAAACGAAAGAAATATGCATCAAAACAAAGGAAATATTGATCGTAATGAGGTAAATATGCATCAAAAAAAAGTAAATATGCATCGAAATGAAGAAAATATTGATCATTATGAAGTAAATATACATCAAAACGCAGGAAATGTTGATCGTAATGAAGTAAATATTTATCAATTTGAAGGAAATATGCATCGAAATTAAGTAAATATGCATCAAAATGAATTAAATATACATTGAAACGTAAGAAATATGCATCGAAATGAAGGAATATGCATCGAATCGAAGAAAATGTTGATCGTAATGAAGTAAATATTCACCAAAATGAAGGAAATATGCATAGAAATGAAGTAAATATGCATCAAAATGAAGTAAATATACATCGAAACAAAGGAAATATGCATCAATATGAAGATAATATGCATCGAATGTAAGGAAATGTTGATCGTAATGAAGTAAATATGCATCAAAATGAAGAAAATATGCATCGAAACGAAGGAAATTTTGATCATAGTGAAGTAAATATGCATCAAAATGAAGTAAATATGCATCGAAACGATGGAAATATTGATCTCAATGAAGTAATTATGCATCAAAATGAAGTAAATATGTATCGAAACCAAGGATATATTGATCATAACGAAGTAAATATACAAAAAAATGAAGTAAATATGCATCGAAACGAAAGAAATATGCATCGAAACGAAGGAAATATTAATCGTAATGAGGTAAATATGCATCAAAATGAAGTAAATATGCATCGAAATGAAGGAAATGTTAATATTAATGAAGTAAATATGCATCAAAATAAAGGAAATATGCATCGAAACGAAGGAAATATTGATCGTAGTGAAGTAAATATGCGTCGAAACGATGTAAATGTTGATCTTAATGAAGTAATTATGCAACAAAATGAAGTAAATATGCATCAAAATAAAGTAAATATTCATCGATACGAAAAAAATATGCATCAAAACTAAGTAAATGTAGATCGTAATGAGGTAAATATGCATCAAAATGAAGTAAATATACATCGAAATGAAGGAAATATTGATCGTTATGAAGTAAATATGCATCAAAATGAAGTAAATATGCATCGAAACGATGGAAATGTTGATCTTAGTGAAGTAAATATGCATCAAAATAAAGTAAATATACTTCGAAACGATGGAAATGTTGATCGTAAAAAAGTAATTATGCATCAAAATTAAATATATATTCTTCTAAACGATGAAAATATTGATCGTAATGAAGTAAATATGCATCAAAAGTAAATATGCATCGAAATGAAGGAAATATTGATCGTAATGAAGTAAATTTGAATTAAAATGAAAAAAATATACATCAAAACGAAGGAAATGTTGATCGTAATGAACTAAATATACATTAAAATGAAGGAAATATGCATCGAAATGAAGTAGATATGCATCAAAATGAAGTAATTATATACATCGAAACAAAGGAAATATGCATCGAAATGAAGTAAATATGCATCGAATCGAAGGAAATGTTGATTGTAATGAAGTAAATATGCATCAAAATGAAGACATGTTGATCGTAGTGAAGTAAATATGCATCAAAATAAAGTAAATATGCATCAAAACGAAGGAAATTTTGATAGTAATGAATTAAATATGCATCAAAATGAAGGAAATATGCATCGAAATGAAGTAAATATGCATAAAAAAGAAGTAAATATATATCGAAACGAAGGAAATATGTATCTAAATAAAGGTAATATGCATCGAATCGAAGGAAATATTAATCGTAATGAAGTAAATATGCATCAAGATGAAATAAATTTGCATCGAAATGAAGGAAACATTGATTGAAATGAAGTAAATATCTATCAAAATGAAGTAAATATGCATCGAAACGAAGGAAATGTTGATCATAATTTAGTAAATATGCATCAAAATAAAGTAAACATCAATCGAAACGAAAGAAATATGCATCGAAACGAAGTAAATAAGCATAAAATTTGAATCAAAATGAAGTAAATATGCATCGAAATGAAGTAAATATACATCGAAACAAAGGAAATATGCATTGAAATGAAGAAAATATGCATCGAATCGAAGGAAATGTTGATCGTAATGAAGTAAATATGCATCAAAATGAAGAGATGTTGATCGTAGTGAAGTAAATATGCATCAAAATAAAGTAAATATGCATCAAAACGAAGGAAATGTTGATCGTAATGAAGTAAATATGCATCAAAATGAAGGAAATATGCATCGAAATGAAGTAAATATGCATAAAAAAGAAGTAAATATACATCGAAACGAAGGAAATATGTATCGAAATGATGATAATATTCATCGAATCGAAGGAAATATTGATCGTAATGAAGTAAATATGCATCAAAATGAAGTAAATTTGCATCGAAACGAAGGAAATATTGATCGTAATAAAGTAAATATCTATCAAAATGAAGTAAATATGCATCGAAACGAAGGAAATATTGATCATAATTTAGTAAATATGCATCAAAATAAAGTAAATATCAATCGAAACAAAAGAAATATGCATCGAAAAGAAATAAATAAGCATAAAAGTTTGAATCAAAATGAAGTAAATATGCATCGAAACGAGAAAATGAGCATCAAAATGAAGTAAATATGCATCGAAACGAAAGAAATATGCATCAAAACAAAGGAAATATTGATCGTAATGAGGTAAATATGCATCAAAATAAAGTAAATATGCATCGAAACAAAGTAAATATTGATCGTTATGAAGTAAATATACATCAAAACGCAGGAAATGTTGATCGTAATGAAGTAAATATTTATCAAAATGAAGGAAATATGCATCGAAATTAAGTAAATATGCATCAAAATGAATTAAATATACATTGAAACGTAAGAAATATGCATCGAAATGAAGGAATATGCATCGAATCGAAGAAAATGTTGATCGTAATGAAGTAAATATTCACCAAAATGAAGGAAATATGCATAGAAATGAAGTAAATATGCATCAAAATGAAGTAAATATACATCGAAACAAAGGAAATATGCATCAATATGAAGATAATATGCATCGAATGTAAGGAAATGTTGATCGTAATGAAGTAAATATGCATCAAAATGAAGAAAATATGCATCGAAACGAAGGAAATTTTGATCATAGTGAAGTAAATATGCATCAAAATGAAGTAAATATGCATCGAAACGATGGAAATATTGATCTCAATGAAGTAATTATGCATCAAAATGAAGTAAATATGTATCGAAACCAAAGATATATTGATCATAACGAAGTAAATATACAAAAAAATGAAGTAAATATGCATCGAAACGAAAGAAATATGCATCGAAACGAAGGAAATATTAATCGTAATGAGGTAAATATGCATCAAAATGAAGTAAATATGCATCGAAATGAAGGAAATGTTAATATTAATGAAGTAAATATGCATCAAAATAAAGGAAATATGCATCGAAACGAAGGAAATATTGATCGTAGTGAAGTAAATATGCGTCGAAACGATGTAAATGTTGATCTTAATGAAGTAATTATGCAACAAAATGAAGTAAATATTCATTAAAATGAAGTAAATATTCATCGATACGAAAAAAATATGCATCAAAACTAAGTAAATGTAGATCGTAATGAGGTAAATATGCATCAAAATGAAGTAAATATACATCGAAATGAAGGAAATATTGATCGTTATGAAGTAAATATGCATCAAAATGAAGTAAATATGCATCGAAACGATGGAAATGTTGATCGTAGTGAAGTAAATATGCATCAAAATAAAGTAAATATACTTCGAAACGATGGAAATGTTGATCGTAAAAAAGTAATTATGCATCAAAATGAAGTATATATTCTTCTAAACGATGAAAATATTGATCGTAATGAAGTAAATATGCATCAAAAGTAAATATGCATCGAAATGGAGGAAATATTGATCGTAATGAAGTAAATTTGAAATAAAATGAAAAAAATATACATCAAAACGAAGGAAATGTTGATCGTAATGAACTAAATATACATTAAAATGAAGGAAATATGCATCGAAATGAAGTAGATATGCATCAAAATGAAGTAATTATATACATCGAAACAAAGGAAATATGCATCGAAATGAAGTAAATATGCATCGAATCGAAGGAAATGTTGATTGTAATGAAGTAAATATGCATCAAAATGAAGACATGTTGATCGTAGTGAAGTAAATATGCATCAAAACGAAGGAAATTTTGATAGTAATGAATTAAATATGCATCAAAATGAAGGAAATATGCATCGAAATGAAGTAAATATGCATAAAAAAGAAGTAAATATACATCGAAACGAAGGAAATATGTATCGAAATAAAGGTAATATGCATCGAATTGAAGGAAATATTAATCGTAATGAAGTAAATATGCATCAAGATGAAATAAATTTGCATCGAAATGAAGGAAATATTGATTGAAATGAAGTAAATATCTATCAAAATGAAGTACATATGCATCGAAACGAAGGAAATGTTGATCATAATTTAGTAAATATGCATCAAAATAAAGTAAACATCAATCAAAATGAAAGAAATATGCATCGAAACGAAGTAAATAAGCATAAAATTTGAATCAAAATGAAGTAAATATGCATCGAAATGAAGTAAATATACATCGAAACAAAGGAAATATGCATTGAAATGAAGAAAATATGCATCGAATCGAAGGAAATGTTGATCGTAATGAAGTAAATATGCATCAAAATGAAGACATGTTGATCGTAGTGAAGTAAATATGCATCAAAATAAAGTAAATACGCATCAAAACGAAGGAAATGTTGATCGTAATGAAGTAAATATGCATCAAAATGAAGGAAATATGCATCGAAATGAAGTAAATATGCATAAAAAAGAAGTAAATATACATCGAAACGAAGGAAATATGTATCGAAATGATGATAATATGCATCGAATCGAAGGAAATATTGATCGTAATGAAGTAAATATGCATCAAAATGAAGTAAATTTGCATCGAAACGAAGGAAATATTGATCGTAATGAAGTAAATATCTATCAAAATGAAGTAAATATGCATCGAAACGAAGGAAATATTGATCATAATTTAGTAAATATGCATCAAAATAAAGTAAATATCAATCGAAACAAAAGAAATATGCATCGAAAAGAAATAAATAAGCATAAAAGTTTGAATCAAAATGAAGTAAATATGCATCGAAACGAGAAAATGAGCATCAAAATGAAGTAAATATGCATCGAAACGAAAGAAATATGCATCAAAACAAAGGAAATATTGATCGTAATGAGGTAAATATGCATCAAAATAAAGTAAATATGCATCGAAACAAAGTAAATATTGATCGTTATGAAGTAAATATACATCAAAACGCAGGAAATGTTGATCGTAATGAAGTAAATATTTATCAAAATGAAGGAAATATGCATCGAAATTAAGTAAATATGCATCAAAATGAATTAAATATACATTGAAACGTAAGAAATATGCATCGAAATGAAGGAATATGCATCGAATCGAAGAAAATGTTGATCGTAATGAAGTAAATATTCACCAAAATGAAGGAAATATGCATAGAAATGAAGTAAATATGCATCAAAATGAAGTAAATATACATCGAAACAAAGGAAATATGCATCAATATGAAGATAATATGCATCGAATGTAAGGAAATGTTGATCGTAATGAAGTAAATATGCATCAAAATGAAGAAAATATGCATCGAAACGAAGGAAATTTTGATCATAGTGAAGTAAATATGCATCAAAATGAAGTAAATATGCATCGAAACGATGGAAATATTGATCTCAATGAAGTAATTATGCATCAAAATGAAGTAAATATGTATCGAAACCAAGGATATATTGATCATAACGAAGTAAATATACAAAAAAATGAAGTAAATATGCATCGAAACGAAAGAAATATGCATCGAAACGAAGGAAATATTAATCGTAATGAGGTAAATATGCATCAAAATGAAGTAAATATGCATCGAAATGAAGGAAATGTTAATATTAATGAAGTAAATATGCATCAAAATAAAGGAAATATGCATCGAAACGAAGGAAATATTGATCGTAGTGAAGTAAATATGCGTCGAAACGATGTAAATGTTGATCTTAATGAAGTAATTATGCAACAAAATGAAGTAAATATTCATTAAAATGAAGTAAATATTCATCGATACGAAAAAAATATGCATCAAAACTAAGTAAATGTAGATCGTAATGAGGTAAATATACATCAAAATGAAGTAAATATACATCGAAATGAAGGAAATATTGATCGTTATGAAGTAAATATGCATCAAAATGAAGTAAATATGCATCGAAACGATGGAAATGTTGATCGTAGTGAAGTAAATATGCATCAAAATAAAGTAAATATACTTCGAAACGATGGAAATGTTGATCGTAAAAAAGTAATTATGCATCAAAATGAAGTATATATTCTTCTAAACGATGAAAATATTGATCGTAATGAAGTAAATATGCATCAAAAGTAAATATGCATCGAAATGGAGGAAATATTGATCGTAATGAAGTAAATTTGAAATAAAATGAAAAAAATATACATCAAAACGAAGGAAATGTTGATCGTAATGAACTAAATATACATTAAAATGAAGGAAATATGCATCGAAATGAAGTAGATATGCATCAAAATGAAGTAATTATATACATCGAAACAAAGGAAATATGCATCGAAATGAAGTAAATATGCATCGAATCGAAGGAAATGTTGATTGTAATGAAGTAAATATGCATCAAAATGAAGACATGTTGATCGTAGTGAAGTAAATATGCATCAAAACGAAGGAAATTTTGATAGTAATGAATTAAATATGCATCAAAATGAAGGAAATATGCATCGAAATGAAGTAAATATGCATAAAAAAGAAGTAAATATACATCGAAACGAAGGAAATATGTATCGAAATAAAGGTAATATGCATCGAATTGAAGGAAATATTAATCGTAATGAAGTAAATATGCATCAAGATGAAATAAATTTGCATCGAAATGAAGGAAATATTGATTGAAATGAAGTAAATATCTATCAAAATGAAGTACATATGCATCGAAACGAAGGAAATGTTGATCATAATTTAGTAAATATGCATCAAAATAAAGTAAACATCAATCAAAATGAAAGAAATATGCATCGAAACGAAGTAAATAAGCATAAAATTTGAATCAAAATGAAGTAAATATGCATCGAAATGAAGTAAATATACATCGAAACAAAGGAAATATGCATTGAAATGAAGAAAATATGCATCGAATCGAAGGAAATGTTGATCGTAATGAAGTAAATATGCATCAAAATGAAGACATGTTGATCGTAGTGAAGTAAATATGCATCAAAATAAAGTAAATACGCATCAAAACGAAGGAAATGTTGATCGTAATGAAGTAAATATGCATCAAAATGAAGGAAATATGCATCGAAATGAAGTAAATATGCATAAAAAAGAAGTAAATATACATCGAAACGAAGGAAATATGTATCGAAATGATGATAATATGCATCGAATCGAAGGAAATATTGATCGTAATGAAGTAAATATGCATCAAAATGAAGTAAATTTGCATCGAAACGAAGGAAATATTGATCGTAATGAAGTAAATATCTATCAAAATGAAGTAAATATGCATCGAAACGAAGGAAATATTGATCATAATTTAGTAAATATGCATCAAAATAAAGTAAATATCAATCGAAACAAAAGAAATATGCATCGAAAAGAAATAAATAAGCATAAAAGTTTGAATCAAAATGAAGTAAATATGCATCGAAACGAGAAAATGAGCATCAAAATGAAGTAAATATGCATCGAAACGAAAGAAATATGCATCAAAACAAAGGAAATATTGATCGTAATGAGGTAAATATGCATCAAAATAAAGTAAATATGCATCGAAACGAAGAAAATATTGATCATTATGAAGTAAATATACATCAAAACGCAGGAAATGTTGATCGTAATGAAGTAAATATTTATCAAAATGAAGGAAATATGCATCAAATTAAGTAAATATGCATCAAAATGAATTAAATATACATTGAAACGTAAGAAATATGCATCGAAATGAAGGAATATGCATCGAATCGAAGAAAATGTTGATCGTAATGAAGTAAATATTCACCAAAATGAAGGAAATATGCATAGAAATGAAGTAATTATGCATCAAAATGAAGTAAATATACATCGAAACAAAGGAAATATGCATCAATATGAAGATAATATGCATCGAATGTAAGGAAATGTTGATCGTAATGAAGTAAATATGCATCAAAATGAAGAAAATATGCATCGAAACGAAGGAAATTTTGATCATAGTGAAGTAAATATGCATCAAAATGAAGTAAATATGCATCGAGTCGATGGAAATATTGATCTCAATGAAGTAATTATGCATCAATATGAAGTAAATATGTATCGAAACCAAGGATATATTGATCGTAACGAAGTAAATATATAAAAAAATGAAGCAAATATGCATCGAAACGAAAGAAATATGCATCGAAACGAAGGAAATATTAATCGTAATGAGGTAAATATGCATCAAAATGAAGTAAATATGCATCGAAATGAAGGAAATGTTAATATTAATGAAGTAAATATGCATCAAAATAAAGGAAATATGCATCGAAACGAAGGAAATATTGATCGTAGTGAAGTAAATATGCGTCGAAACGATGTAAATGTTGATCTTAATGAAGTAATTATGCAACAAAATGAAGTAAATATGCATCAAAATGAAGTAAATATTCATCGATACGAAAAAAATATGCATCAAAACTAAGTAAATGTAGATCGTAATGAGGTAAATATGCATCAAAATGAAGTAAATATGCATCGAAATGAAGGAAATATTGATCGTAATGAAGTAAATATGCATCAAAATGAAGTAAATATGCATCGAAACGATGGAAATGTTGATCGTAGTGAAGTAAATATGCATCAAAATAAAGTAAATATACTTCGAAACGATGGAAATGTTGATCGTAAAAAAGTAATTATGCATCAAAATGAAGTATATATTCTTCTAAACGATGGAAATATTGATCGTAATGAAGTAAATATGCATCAAAAGTAAATATGCATCGAAATGAAGGAAATATTGATCGTAATGAAGTAAATTTGAATTAAAATGAAAAAAATATACATCAAAACGAAGGAAATGTTGATCGTAATGAACTAAATATACATTAAAATGAAGGAAATATGCATCGAAATGAAGTAGATATGCATCAAAATGAAGTAATTATATACATCGAAACAAAGGAAATATGCATCGAAATGAAGTAAATATGCATCGAATCGAAGGAAATGTTGATTGTAATGAAGTAAATATGCATCAAAATGAAGACATGTTGATCGTAGTGAAGTAAATATGCATCAAAATAAAGTAAATATGCATCAAAACGAACGAAATTTTGATAGTAATGAATTAAATATGCATCAAAATGAAGGAAATATGCATCGAAATGAAGTAAATATGCATCAAAAAGAAGTAAATACACATCGAAACGAAGGAAATATGTATCAAAATAAAGGTAATATGCATCGAATCGAAGGAAATATTAATCGTAATGAAGTAAATATGCATCAAGATGAAATAAATTTGCATCGAAATGAAGGAAATATTGATTGAAATGAAGTAAATATCTATCAAAATGAAGTAAATATGCATCGAAACGAAGGAAATGTTGATCATAATTTAGTAAATATGCATCAAAATAAAGTAAACATCAATCGAAACGAAAGAAATATGCATCGAAACGAAGTAAATAAGCATAAAATTTGAATCAAAATGAAGTAAATATGCATCGAAATGAAGTAAATATACATCGAAACAAAGGAAATATGCATTGAAATGAAGAAAATATGCATCGAATCGAAGGAAATGTTGATCGTAATGAAGTAAATATGCATCAAAATGAAGACATGTTGATCGTAGTGAAGTAAATATGCATCAAAATAAAGTAAATATGCATCAAAACGTAGGAAATGTTGATCGTAATGAAGTAAATATGCATCAAAATGAAGGAAATATGCATCGAAATGAAGTAAATATGCATAAAAAAGAAGTAAATATACATCGAAACGAAGGAAATATGTATCGAAATGAAGATAATATGCATCGAATCGAAGGAAATATTGATCGTAATGAAGTAAATATGCATCAAAATGAAGTAAATTTGCATCGAAACGAAGGAAATACTGATCGTAATGAAGTAAATATCTATCAAAATGAATTAAATATGCCTCGAAACGAAGAAAATATTGATCATAATTTAGTAAATATGCATCAAAATAAAGTAAATATCATTCGAAACAAAAGAAATATGCATCGAAACGAAATAAATAAGAATAAAAGTTTGAATCAAAATGAAGTAAATATGCATCGAAACGAGAAAATGAGTATCAAAATGAAGTAAATATG
Organism: Pogostemon cablin; assembly: GCA_023678885.1. NCBI lineage: Eukaryota > Viridiplantae > Streptophyta > Magnoliopsida > Lamiales > Lamiaceae > Pogostemon > Pogostemon cablin. The sequence goes on along the minus strand of CM042985.1, from coordinate 13,280,877 downwards.
CATCGAAACGAAAGAAATATGCATCAAAACAAAGGAAATATTGATCGTAATGAGGTAAATATGCATCAAAATAAAATAAATATGCATCGAAACGAAGAAAATATTGATCGTTATGAAGTAAATATACATCAAAACGCAGGAAATGTTGATCGTAATGAAGTAAATATTTATCAAAATGAAGGAAATATGCATCGAAATTAAGTAAATATGCATCAAAATGAATTAAATATACATTGAAACGTAAGAAATATGCATCGAAATGAAGGAATATGAATCGAATCGAAGAAAATGTTGATCGTAATGAAGTAAATATTCACCAAAATGAAGGAAATATGCATAGAAATGAAGTAAATATGCATCAAAATAAAGTAAATATACATCGAAACAAAGGAAATATGCATCAATATGAAGATAATATGCATCGAATATAAGGAAATGTTGATCGTAATGAAGTAAATATGCATCAAAATGAAGAAAATATGCATCGAAACGAAGGAAATTTTGATCATAGTGAAGTAAATATGCATCAAAATAAAGTAAATATGCATCGAAACGATGGAAATATTGATCTCAATGAAGTAATTATGCATCAAAATGAAGTAAATATGTATCGAAACCAAGGATATATTGATCGTAACGAAGTAAATATACAAAAAAATGAAGCAAATATGCATCGAAACGAAATAAATATGCATCGAAACGAAGGAAATATTAATCGTAATGAGGTAAATATGCATCAAAATGAAGTAAATATGCATCGAAATGAAGGAAATGTTAATATTAATGAAGTAAATATGCATCAAAATAAAGGAAATATGCATCGAAACGAAGGAAATATTGATCGTAGTGAAGTAAATACGCATCGAAACGATGTAAATGTTGATCTTAATGAAGTAATTATGCAACAAAATGAAGTAAATATGCATCAAAATGAAGTAAATGTTCATCGATACAAAAAATATGCATCAAAACTAAGTAAATGTAGATCGTAATGAGGTAAATATGCATCAAAATGAAGTAAATATGCATCGAAATGAAGGAAATATTGATCGTAATGAAGTAAATATGCATCAAAATGAAGTAAATATGCATCGAAATGATGGAAATGTTGATCGTAGTGAAGTAAATATGCATCAAAATAAAGTAAATATACTTCGAAACGATGGAAATGTTGATCGTAAAAAAGTAATTATGCATCAAAATGAAGTATATATTCTTCTAAACGATGGAAATATTGATCGTAATGAAGTAAATATGCATCAAAAGTAAATATGCATCGAAATGAAGGAAATATTGATCGTAATGAAGTAAATTTGAATTAAAATGAAAAAAATATACATCAAAACGAAGGAAATCTTGATCGTAATGAACTAAATATACATTAAAATGAAGGAAATATGCATCGAAATGAAGTAGATATGCATCAAAATGAAGTAATTATATACATCGAAACAAAGGAAATATGCATCGAAATGAAGTAAATATGCATCGAATCGAAGGAAATGTTGATTGTAATGAAGTAAATATGCATCAAAATGAAGACATGTTGATCGTAGTGAAGTAAATATGCATCAAAATAAAGTAAATATGCATCAAAACGAAGGAAATTTTGATAGTAATGAATTAAATATGCATCAAAATGAAGGAAATATGCATCGAAATGAAGTAAATATGCATAAAAAAGAAGTAAATACACATCCAAACGAAGGAAATATGTATCAAAATAAAGGTAATATGCATCGAATCGAAGGAAATATTAATCTTAATGAAGTAAATATGCATCAAGATGAAATAAATTTGCATCGAAATGAAGGAAATATTGATTGAAATGAAGTAAATATCTATCAAAATGAAGTAAATATGCATCGAAACGAAGGAAATGTTGATCATAATTTAGTAAATATGCATCAAAATAAAGTAAACATCAATCGAAACGAAAGAAATATGCATCCAAACGAAGTAAATAAGCATAAAATTTGAATCAAAATGAAGTAAATATGCATCGAAATGAAGTAAATATACATCGAAACAAAGGAAATATGCATTGAAATGAAGAAAATATGCATCGAATCGAAGGAAATGTTGATCGTAATGAAGAAAATATGCATCAAAATGAAGACATGTTGATCGTAGTGAAGTAAATATGCATCAAAATAAAGTAAATATGCATCAAAACGAAGGAAATGTTGATCGTAATGAAGTAAATATGCATCAAAATGAAGGAAATATGCATCGAAATGAAGTAAATATGCATAAAAAAGAAGTAAATATACATTGAAACGAAGGAAATATGTATCGAAATGAAGATAATATGCATCGAATCGAAGGAAATATTGATCGTAATGAAGTAAATATGCATCAAAATGAAGTAAATTTGCATCGAAACGAAGGAAATATTGATAGTAATGAAGTAAATATCTATCAAAATGAAGTAAATATGCATCGAAACGAAGGAAATATTGATCATAATTTAGTAAATATGCATCAAAATATAGTAAATATCAATCGAAACAAAAGAAATATGAATCGAAAAGAAATAAATAAGCATAAAAGTTTGAATCAAAATGAAGCAAATATGCATCGAAACGAAAGAAATATGCATCGAAATGAAGGAAATATTAATCGTAATGAGGTAAATATGCATCAAAATGAAGTAAATATGCATCGAAATGAAGGAAATGTTAATATTAATGAAGTAAATATGCATCAAAATAAAGGAAATATGCATCGAAACGAAGGAAATATTGATCGTAGTGAAGTAAATATGCATCGAAACGATGTAAATGTTGATCTTAATGAAGTAATTATGCAACAAAATGAAGTAAATATGCATCAAAATGAAGTAAATGTTCATCGATACAAAAAATATGCATCAAAACTAAGTAAATGTAGATCGTAATGAGGTAAATATGCATCAAAATGAAGTAAATATGCATCGAAATGAAGGAAATATTGATCGTAATGAAGTAAATATGCATCAAAATGAAGTAAATATGCATCGAAATGATGGAAATGTTGATAGTAGTGAAGTAAATATGCATCAAAATAAAGTAAATATACTTCGAAACGATGGAAATGTTGATCGTAAAAAAGTAATTATGCATCAAAATGAAGTATATATTCTTCTAAACGATGGAAATATTGATCGTAATGAAGTAAATATGCATCAAAAGTAAATATGCATCGAAATGAAGGAAATATTGATCGTAATGAAGTAAATTTGAATTAAAATGAAAAAAATATACATCAAAACGAAGGAAATCTTGATCGTAATGAACTAAATATACATTAAAATGAAGGAAATATGCATCGAAATGAAGTAGATATGCATCAAAATGAAGTAATTATATACATCGAAACAAAGGAAATATGCATCGAAATGAAGTAAATATGCATCGAATCGAAGGAAATGTTGATTGTAATGAAGTAAATATGCATCAAAATGAAGACATGTTGATCGTAGTGAAGTAAATATGCATCAAAATAAAGTAAATATGCATCAAAACGAAGGAAATTTTGATAGTAATGAATTAAATATGCATCAAAATGAAGGAAATATGCATCGAAATGAAGTAAATATGCATAAAAAAGAAGTAAATACACATCCAAACGAAGGAAATATGTATCGAAATAAAGGTAATATGCATCGAATCGAAGGAAATATTAATCGTAATGAAGTAAATATGCATCAAGATGAAATAAATTTGCATCGAAATGAAGGAAATATTGATTGAAATGAAGTAAATATCTATCAAAATGAAGTAAATATGCATCGAAACGAAGGAAATGTTGATCATAATTTAGTAAATATGCATCAAAATAAAGTAAACATCAATCGAAACGAAAGAAATATGCATCCAAACGAAGTAAATAAGCATAAAATTTGAATCAAAATGAAGTAAATATGCATCGAAATGAAGTAAATATACATCGAAACAAAGGAAATATGCATTGAAATGAAGAAAATATGCATCGAATCGAAGGAAATGTTGATCGTAATGAAGAAAATATGCATCAAAATGAAGACATGTTGATCGTAGTGAAGTAAATATGCATCAAAATAAAGTAAATATGCATCAAAACGAAGGAAATGTTGATCGTAATGAAGTAAATATGCATCAAAATGAAGGAAATATGCATCGAAATGAAGTAAATATGCATAAAAAAGAAGTAAATATACATTGAAACGAAGGAAATATGTATCGAAATGAAGATAATATGCATCGAATCGAAGGAAATATTGATCGTAATGAAGTAAATATGCATCAAAATGAAGTAAATTTGCATCGAAACGAAGGAAATATTGATAGTAATGAAGTAAATATCTATCAAAATGAAGTAAATATGCATCGAAACGAAGGAAATATTGATCATAATTTAGTAAATATGCATCAAAATATAGTAAATATCAATCGAAACAAAAGAAATATGAATCGAAAAGAAATAAATAAGCATAAAAGTTTGAATCAAAATGAAGCAAATATGCATCGAAACGAAAGAAATATGCATCGAAATGAAGGAAATATTAATCGTAATGAGGTAAATATGCATCAAAATGAAGTAAATATGCATCGAAATGAAGGAAATGTTAATATTAATGAAGTAAATATGCATCAAAATAAAGGAAATATGCATCGAAACGAAGGAAATATTGATCGTAGTGAAGTAAATATGCATCGAAACGATGTAAATGTTGATCTTAATGAAGTAATTATGCAACAAAATGAAGTAAATATGCATCAAAATGAAGTAAATGTTCATCGATACAAAAAATATGCATCAAAACTAAGTAAATGTAGATCGTAATGAGGTAAATATGCATCAAAATGAAGTAAATATGCATCGAAATGAAGGAAATATTGATCGTAATGAAGTAAATATGCATCAAAATGAAGTAAATATGCATCGAAATGATGGAAATGTTGATAGTAGTGAAGTAAATATGCATCAAAATAAAGTAAATATACTTCGAAACGATGGAAATGTTGATCGTAAAAAAGTAATTATGCATCAAAATGAAGTATATATTCTTCTAAACGATGGAAATATTGATCGTAATGAAGTAAATATGCATCAAAAGTAAATATGCATCGAAATGAAGGAAATATTGATCGTAATGAAGTAAATTTGAATTAAAATGAAAAAAATATACATCAAAACGAAGGAAATCTTGATCGTAATGAACTAAATATACATTAAAATGAAGGAAATATGCATCGAAATGAAGTAGATATGCATCAAAATGAAGTAATTATATACATCGAAACAAAGGAAATATGCATCGAAATGAAGTAAATATGCATCGAATCGAAGGAAATGTTGATTGTAATGAAGTAAATATGCATCAAAATGAAGACATGTTGATCGTAGTGAAGTAAATATGCATCAAAATAAAGTAAATATGCATCAAAACGAAGGAAATTTTGATAGTAATGAATTAAATATGCATCAAAATGAAGGAAATATGCATCGAAATGAAGTAAATATGCATAAAAAAGAAGTAAATACACATCCAAACGAAGGAAATATGTATCGAAATAAAGGTAATATGCATCGAATCGAAGGAAATATTAATCGTAATGAAGTAAATATGCATCAAGATGAAATAAATTTGCATCGAAATGAAGGAAATATTGATTGAAATGAAGTAAATATCTATCAAAATGAAGTAAATATGCATCGAAACGAAGGAAATGTTGATCATAATTTAGTAAATATGCATCAAAATAAAGTAAACATCAATCGAAACGAAAGAAATATGCATCCAAACGAAGTAAATAAGCATAAAATTTGAATCAAAATGAAGTAAATATGCATCGAAATGAAGTAAATATACATCGAAACAAAGGAAATATGCATTGAAATGAAGAAAATATGCATCGAATCGAAGGAAATGTTGATCGTAATGAAGAAAATATGCATCAAAATGAAGACATGTTGATCGTAGTGAAGTAAATATGCATCAAAATAAAGTAAATATGCATCAAAACGAAGGAAATGTTGATCGTAATGAAGTAAATATGCATCAAAATGAAGGAAATATGCATCGAAATGAAGTAAATATGCATAAAAAAGAAGTAAATATACATTGAAACGAAGGAAATATGTATCGAAATGAAGATAATATGCATCGAATCGAAGGAAATATTGATCGTAATGAAGTAAATATGCATCAAAATGAAGTAAATTTGCATCGAAACGAAGGAAATATTGATAGTAATGAAGTAAATATCTATCAAAATGAAGTAAATATGCATCGAAACGAAGGAAATATTGATCATAATTTAGTAAATATGCATCAAAATATAGTAAATATCAATCGAAACAAAAGAAATATGAATCGAAAAGAAATAAATAAGCATAAAAGTTTGAATCAAAATGAAGCAAATATGCATCGAAACGAAAGAAATATGCATCGAAATGAAGGAAATATTAATCGTAATGAGGTAAATATGCATCAAAATGAAGTAAATATGCATCGAAATGAAGGAAATGTTAATATTAATGAAGTAAATATGCATCAAAATAAAGGAAATATGCATCGAAACGAAGGAAATATTGATCGTAGTGAAGTAAATATGCGTCGAAATGATGTAAATGTTGATCTTAATGAAGTAATTATGCAACAAAATGAAGTAAATATGCATCAAAATGAAGTAAATATTCATCGACACGAAAAAAATATGCATCAAAACTAAATAAATGTAGATCGTAATGAGTTAAATATGCATCAAAATGAAGTAAATATGCATCTAAATGAAGGAAATATTGATCGTAATGAAGTAAATATGCATCAAAATGAAGTAAATTTGCATCGAAACGATGGAAATGTTGATCGTAGTGAAGTAAATATGCATCAAAATAAAGTAAATATACTTCGAAACGATGGAAATGTTGATCGTAAAAAAGTAATTATGCATCAAAATGAAGTATATATTCTTCTAAACGATGGAAATATTGATCGTAATGAAGTAAATATGCATCAAAAGTAAATATGCATCGAAATGAAGGAAATATTGATCGTAATGAAGTAAATTTGAATTAAAATGAAAAAAATATACATCAAAACGAAGGAAATGTTGATCGTAATGAACTAAATATACATTAAAATGAAGGAAATATGCATCGAAATGAAGTAGATATGCATCAAAATGAAGTAATTATATACATCGAAACAAAGGAAATATGCATCGAAATGAAGTAAATATGCATCGAATCGAAGGAAATGTTGATTGTAATGAAGTAAATATGCATCAAAATGAAGACATGTTGATCGTAGTGAAGTAAATATGCATCAAAATAAAGTAAATATGCATCAAAACGAAGGAAATCTTGATAGTAATGAATTAAATATGCATCAAAATGAAGGAAATATGCATCAAAATGAAGTAAATATGCATAAAAAAGAAGTAAATATACATCGAAACGAAGGAAATATGTATCGAAATAAAGGTAATATGCATCGAATCGAAGGAAATATTAATCGTAATGAAGTAAATATGCATCAAGATGAAATAAATTTGCATCGAAATGAAGGAAATATTGATTGAAATGAAGTAAATATCTATCAAAATGAAGTAAATATGCATCGAAACGAAGGAAATGTTGATCATAATTTAGTAAATATGCATCAAAATAAAGTAAACATCAATCGAAACGAAAGAAATATGCATCGAAACGAAGTAAATAAGCATAAAATTTGATCAAAATGAAGTAAATATGCATCGAAATGAAGTAAATATACATCGAAACAAAGGAAATATGCATTGAAATGAAGAAAATATGCATCGAATCGAAGGAAATGTTGATCGTAATGAAGTAAATATGCATCAAAATGAAGACATGTTGATCGTAGTGAAGTAAATATGCATCAAAATAAAGTAAATATGCATCAAAACGAAGGAAATGTTGATCGTAATGAAATAAATATGCATCAAAATGAAGGAAATATGCATCGAAATGAAGTAATTATGCATAAAAAAGAAGTAAATATACATCGAAACGAAGGAAATATGTATCGAAATGAAGATAATATGCATCGAATCGAAGGAAATATTGATCGTAATGAAGTAAATATGCATCAAAATGAAGTAAATTTGCATCGAAACGAAGGAAATATTGATCGTAATGAAGTAAATATCTATCAAAATGAAGTAAATATGCATCGAAACGAAGGAAATATTGATCATAATTTAGTAAATATGCATCAAAATAAAGTAAATATCAATCGAAACAAAAGAAATATGCATCGAAAAGAAATAAATAAGCATAAAAGTTTGAATTAAAATGAAGTAAATATGCATCGAAACGAGAAAATGAGCATCAAAATGAAGTAAATATGCATCGAAACGAAAGAAATATGCATCAAAACAAAGGAAATATTGATCGTAATGAGGTAAATATGCATCAAAATAAAGTAAATATGCATCGAAACGAAGAAAATATTGATCGTTATGAAGTAAATATACATCAAAACGCAGGAAATGTTGATCGTAATGAAGTAAATATACATCGAAACAAAGGAAATATGCATCAATATGAAGATAATATGCATCGAATGTAAGGAAATGTTGATCGTAATGAAGTAAATATGCATCAAAATGAAGAAAATATGCATCGAAACGAAGGAAATTTTGATCATAGTGAAGTAAATATGCATCAAAATGAAGTAAATATGCATCGAGTCGATGGAAATATTGATCTCAATGAAGTAATTATGCATCAATATGAAGTAAATATGTATCGAAACCAAGGATATATTGATCGTAACGAAGTAAATATATAAAAAAATGAAGCAAATATGCATCGAAACGAAAGAAATATGCATCGAAACGAAGGAAATATTAATCGTAATGAGGTAAATATGCATCAAAATGAAGTAAATATGCATCGAAATGAAGGAAATGTTAATATTAATGAAGTAAATATGCATCAAAATAAAGGAAATATGCATCGAAACGAAGGAAATATTGATCGTAGTGAAGTAAATATGCGTCGAAACGATGTAAATGTTGATCTTAATGAAGTAATTATGCAACAAAATGAAGTAAATATGCATCAAAATGAAGTAAATATTCATCGATACGAAAAAAATATGCATCAAAACTAAGTAAATGTAGATCGTAATGAGGTAAATATGCATCAAAATGAAGTAAATATGCATCGAAATGAAGGAAATATTGATCGTAATGAAGTAAATATGCATCAAAATGAAGTAAATATGCATCGAAACGATGGAAATGTTGATCGTAGTGAAGTAAATATGCATCAAAATAAAGTAAATATACTTCGAAACGATGGAAATGTTGATCGTAAAAAATTAATTATGCATCAAAATGAAGTATATATTCTTCTAAACGATGGAAATATTGATCGTAATGAAGTAAATATGCATCAAAAGTAAATATGCATCGAAATGAAGGAAATATTGATCGTAATGAAGTAAATTTGAATTAAAATGAAAAAAATATACATCAAAACGAAGGAAATGTTGATCGTAATGAACTAAATATACATTAAAATGAAGGAAATATGCATCGAAATGAAGTAGATATGCATCAAAATGAAGTAATTATATACATCGAAACAAAGGAAATATGCATCGAAATGAAGTAAATATGCATCGAATCGAAGGAAATGTTGATTGTAATGAAGTAAATATGCATCAAAATGAAGACATGTTGATCGTAGTGAAGTAAATATGCATCAAAATAAAGTAAATATGCATCAAAACGAACGAAATTTTGATAGTAATGAATTAAATATGCATCAAAATGAAGGAAATATGCATCGAAATGAAGTAAATATGCATAAAAAAGAAGTAAATATACATCGAAACGAAGGAAATATGTATCGAAATAAAGGTAATATGCATCGAATCGAAGGAAATATTAATCGTAATGAAGTAAATATGCATCAAGATGAAATAAATTTGCATCGAAATGAAGGAAATATTGATTGAAATGAAGTAAATATATATCAAAATGAAGTAAATATGCATCGAAACGAAGGAAATGTTGATCATAATTTAGTAAATATGCATCAAAATAAAGTAAACATCAATTGAAACGAAACAAATATGCATCGAAACGAAGTAAATAAGCATAAAATTTGAATCAAAATGAAGTAAATATGCATCGAAATGAAGTAAATATACATCGAAACAAAGGAAATATGCATTGAAATGAAGAAAATATGCATCGAATCGAAGGAAATGTTGATCGTAATGAAGTAAATATGCATCAAAATGAAGACATGTTGATCGTAGTGAAGTAAATATACATCAAAATAAAGTAAATATGCATCAAAACGTAGGAAATGTTGATCGTAATGAAGTAAATATGCATCAAAATGAAGGAAATATGCATCGAAATGAAGTAAATATGCATAAAAAAGAAGTAAATATACATCGAAACGAAGGAAATATGTATCGAAATGAAGATAATATGCATCGAATCGAAGGAAATATTGATCGTAATGAAGTAAATATGCATCAAAATGAAGTAAATTTGCATCGAAACGAAGGAAATATTGATCGTAATGAAGTAAATATCTATCAAAATGAATTAAATATGCCTCGAAACGAAGAAAATATTGATCATAATTTAGTAAATATGCATCAAAATAAAGTAAATATCCTTCGAAACAAAAGAAATATGCATCGAAACGAAATAAATAAGAATAAAAGTTTGAATCAAAATGAAGTAAATATGCATCGAAACGAGAAAATGAGCATCAAAATGAAGTAAATATGCATCGAAACGAAAGAAATATGCATCAAAACAAAGGAAATATTGATCGTAATGAGGTAAATATGCATCAAAATAAAGTAAATATGCATCGAAACGAAGAAAATATTGATCGTTATGAAGTAAATATACATCAAAACGCAGGAAATGTTGATCGTAATGAAGTAAATATTTATCAAAATGAAGGAAATATGCATCGAAATTTTGTAAATATGCATCAAAATGAATTAAATATACATTGAAACGTAAGAAATATGCATCGAAATGAAGGAATATGCATCGAATCGAAGAAAATGTTGATCGTAATGAAGTAAATATTCACCAAAATGAAGGAAATATGCATAGAAATGAAGTAAATATGCATCACAATGAAGTAAATATACATCGAAACAAAGGAAATATGCATCAATATGAAGATAATATGCATCGAATGTAAGGAAATGTTGATCGTAATGAAGTAAATATGCATCAAAATGAAGAAAATATGCATCGAAACGAAGGAAATTTTGATCATAGTGAAGTAAATATGCATCAAAATGAAGTAAATATGCATCGAAACGGTGGAAATATTGATCTTAATGAAGTAATTATGCATCAAAATGAAGTAAATATGTATCGAAACCAAGGATATATTGATCGTAACGAAGTAAATATACAAAAAAATGAAGTAAATATGCATCGAAACGAAAGAAATATGCATCGAAATGAAGGAAATGTTAATATTAATGAAGTAAATATGCATCAAAATAAAGGAAATATGCATCGAAACGAAGAAAATGTTGATCGTAGTGAAGTAAATATGCGTCGAAACGATGGAAATGTTGATCTTAATGAAGTAATTATGCAACAAAATGAAGTAAATATGCATCAAAATGAAGTAAATATTCATCGATACGAAAAAAATATGCATCAAAACTAAGTAAATGTAGATCGTAATGAGGTAAATATGCATCAAAATGAAGTAAATATGCATCGAAATGAAGGAAATATTGATCGTAATGAAGTAAATATGCATCAAAATGAAGTAAATATGCATCGAAACGATGGAAATGTTGATCGTAGTGAAGTAAATATGCATCAAAATAAAGTAAATATACTTCGAAACGATGGAAATGTTGATCGTAAAAAAGTAATTATGCATAAAAATGAAGTATATATTCTTCTAAACGATGGAAATATTGATCGTAATGAAGTAAATATGCATCAAAAGTAAATATGCATCGAAATGAAGGAAATATTGATCGTAATGAAGTAAATTTGAATTAAAATGAAAAAATATACATCAAAACGAAGGAAATGTTGATCGTAAAAAAGTAATTATGCATCAAAATGAAGTATATATTCTTCTAAACGATGGAAATATTGATCGTAATGAAGTAAATATGCATCAAAAGTAAATATGCATCGAAACGAAGGAAATATTGATCGTAATGAAGTAAATTTGAATTAAAATGAAAAAAATATACATCAAAACGAAGGAAATGTTGATCGTAATGAACTAAATATACATTAAAATGAAGGAAATATGCATCGAAATGAAGTAGATATGCATCAAAATGAAGTAATTATATACATCGAAACAAAGGAAATATGCATCGAAATGAAGTAAATATGCATCGAATCGAAGGAAATGTTGATTGTAATGAAGTAAATATGCATTAAAATGAAGACATGTTGATCGTAGTGAAGTAAATATGCATCAAAATAAAGTAAATATGCATCAAAACGAAGGAAATTTTGATAGTAATGAATTAAATATGTATCAAAATGAAGGAAATATGCATCGAAATGAAGTAAATATGCATCAAAAAGAAGTAAATATACATCGAAACGAAGGAAATATGTATCGAAATAAAGGTAATATGCATCGAATCGAAGGAAATATTAATCGTAATGAAGTAAATATGCATCAAGATGAAATAAATTTGCATCGAAATGAAGGAAATATTGATTGAAATGAAGTAAATATCTATCAAAATGAAGTAAATATGCATCGAAACGAAGGAAATGTTGATCATAATTCAGTAAATATGCATCAAAATAAAGTAAACATCAATCGAAACGAAAGAAATATGCATCGAAACGAAGTAAATAAGCATAAAAATTTGAATCAAAATGAAGTAAATATGCATCGAAATGAAGTAAATATACATCGAAACAAAGGAAATATGCATTGAAATGAAGAAAATATGCATCGAATCGAAGGAAATGTTGATCGTAATGAAGCAAATATGCATCAAAATGAAGACATGTTGATCGTAGTGAAGTAAATATGCATCAAAAAAAGTAAATATGCATCAAAACGAAGGAAATGTTGATCGTAATGAAGTAAATATGCATCAAAATGAAGGAAATATGCATCGAAACGAAGTAAATATGCATCAAAAAGAAGTAAATATACATTGAAACGAAGGAAATATGTATCGAAATGAAGATAATATGCATCAAATCGAAGGAAATATTGATCGTAATGAAGTAAATATGCATCAAAATGAAGTAAATTTGCATCGAAACGAAGGAAATATTGATCGTAATGAAGTAAATATACATCAAAACGCAGGAAATGTTGATCGTAATGAAGTAATTATTTATCAAAATGAAGGAAATATGCATCGAAATTAAGTAAATATGCATCAAAATGAATTAAATATACATTGAAATGTTAGAAATATGCGTCGAAATGAAGGAATATGCATCGAATCGAAGGAAATGTTGATCGTAATGAAGTAAATATGCACCAAAATGAAGGAAATATTCATAGAAATGAAGTAAATATGCATCAAAATGAAGTAAATATACATCGAAACAAAGGAAATATGCATCAATATGAAGATAATATGCATCGAATGTAAGGAAATGTTGATCGTAATGAAGTAAATTTGCATCAAAAAGAAGAAATATGCATCAAAACGAAGGAAATTTTGATCATAGTGAAGTAAATATGCATCAAAATGAAGTAAATATGCATCGAAACGATGGAAATATTGATCTCAATGAAGTAATTATGCATCAAAATGAAGTAAATATGTATCGAAACCAAGGATATATTGATCGTAACAAAGTAAATATACAAAAAAATGAAGTAAATATGCATCGAAACGAAAGAAATATGCATCGAAACGAAGAAAATATTAATCGTAATGAGGTAAATATGCATCAAAATGAAGTAAATATGCATCGAAATGAAGGAAATGTTAATATTAATGAAGTAAATATGCATCAAAATAAATGAAATATGCATCGAAACGAAGGAAATGTTGATTGTAGTGAAGTAAATATGCGTCGAAACGATGTAAATGTTGATCTTAATGAAGTAATTATGCAACAAAATGAAGTAAATATGCATCAAAATGAAGTAAATATTCATCGATACGAAAAAAATATGCATCAAAACTAAGTAAATGTAGATCGTAATGAGGTAAATATGCATCAAAATGAAGTAAATATGCATCGAAACGAAGGAAATATTGATCGTAATGAAGTAAATATGCATCAAAATGAAGTAAATATGCATCGAAACGATGGAAATGTTGATCGTAGTGAAGTAAATATGCATCAAAATAAAGTAAATATACTTCGAAACGATGGAAATGTTGATCGTAAAAAAGTAATTATGCATCAAAATGAAGTATATATTCTTCTAAACGATGGAAATATTGATCGTAATGAAGTAAATATGCATTAAAATTAAATATGCATCGAAATGAAGGAAATATTGATCGTAATGAAGTAAATTTGAATTAAAATGAAAAAATATACATCAAAACGAAGGAAATGTTGGTCGTAATGAACTAAATATACATTAAAATGAAGGAAATATGCATCGAAATGAAGTAGATATGCATTAAAATGAAGTAATTATATACATCGAAACAAAGGAAATATGCATCGAAAAGAAGAAAATATGCATCGAATCGAAGGAAATGTTGATTGTAATGAAGTAAATTTGCATCAAAATGAAGACATGTTGATCGTAGTGAAGTAAATATGCATCAAAATAAAGTAAATATGCATCAAAACGAAGGAAATGTTGATAGTAATGAATTAAATATGCATCAAAATGAAGGAAATATGCATCGAAATGAAGTAAATATGCATAAAAAAGAAGTAAATATACATCGAAACGAAGGAAATATGTATCGAAATAAAGGTAATATGCATCGAATCGAAGGAAATATTAATCGTAATGAAGTAAATATGCATCAAAATGAAATAAATTTGCATCGAAATGAAGGAAATATTGATTGAAATGAAGTAAATATCTATCAAAATGAAGTAAATATGCATCGAAACGAAGGAAATGTTGATCATAATTTATTAAATATGCATCAAAATAAAGTAAACATCAATCGAAACAAAAGAAATATGCATCGAAACGAAGTAAATAAGCATAAAAATTTGAATCAAAATGAAGTAAATATGCATCGAAATGAAGTAAATATACATCGAAACAAAGGAAATATGCATTGAAATGAAGAAAATATGCATCGAATCGAAGGAAATGTTGATCGTAATGAAGTAAATATGCATCAAAATGAAGACATGTTGATCGTAGTGAAGTAAATATGCATCAAAATAAAGTAAATATGCATCAAAACGAAGGAAATGTTGATCGTAATGAAGTAAATATGCATCAAAATGAAGGAAATATGCATCGAAACGAAGTAAATATGCATAAAAAAGAAGTAAATATACATCGAAACGAAGGAAATATGTATCAAAATGAAGATAATATGCATCGAATCGAAGGAAATATTGATCGTAATGAAGTAAATATGCATCAGAATGAAGTAAATTTGCATCGAAACGAAGGAAATATTGATCGTAATGAAGTAAATATCTATCAAAATGAAGTAAATATGCATCGAAACGAAGGAAATGTTGATCATAATTTAGTAAATATGCATCAAAATAAAGTAAATAGCAATCGAAACAAAAGAAATATGCATCGAAACGAAATAAATAAGCATAAAAGTTTGAATCAAAATGAAGTAAATATGCATCGAAACGAGAAAATGAGTATCAAAATGAAGTAAATATACATCGAAAGGAAAGAAATATGCATCAAAACAAAGGAAATATTGATCGTAATGAGGTAAATATGCATCAAAATAAAGTAAATATGCATCGAAACGAAGAAAATATTGATCATAATGATGTAAATATGCATCAAAATAAAGTAAATATCAATCGAAACGAAAGAAATATGCATTGAAACGAAGTAAATAAGCATAAAAATTTGACTCAAAATGAAGTAAATATGCATCGAAACGAGAAAATGAGCATCAAAATGAAGTAAATATGCATCGAAATGAAAGAAATATGCATCAAAACAAAGGAAATGTTGATCGTAATGAGGTAAATATGCATAAAAATAAAGTAAATATGCATCGAAAAGAAGAAAATATTGATCGTAATGAAGTAAATATGAATCAAAACGCAGGAAATGTTGATCGTAATGAAGTAAATATTTATAAAAATGAAGGAAATATGCATCGAAATGAAGTAAATATGCATCAAAATGAATTAAATATACATTGAAACGTAAGAAATATGCATCGAAATGAAGGAATATGCATCGAATTGAATGAAATGTTGATTGTAATGAAGAAAATATGCACCAAAATAAAGAAAATATGCATAGAAATGAAGTAAATATACATCGAAATGAATTAATATACATCGAAACAAAGGAAATATGCATCAAAATGAAGATAATATGCATCGAATGTAAGGAAATGTTGATCTTAATGAAGTAAATATGCATTAAAATGAAGGAAATATGCATCGAAATGATGGAAATTTTGATCGTAGTGAAGTAAATATGCATCAAAATGAAGTAAATATGCATCAAAACGAAGGAAATATTGATCTTAATGAAGTAATTATGCATCAAAATAAAGTAAATATGTATCGAAACCAAGGAAATGTTGATCGTAACGAAGTAAATATGAAAAAAATGAAGTAAATATGCATCAAAACGAAAGAAATATGTATCGAAACGAAGGAAATATTAATCGTAATGAGGTAAATATGCATCAAAATGAAATAAATATGCATCGAAATGAAGGAAATGTTAATATTAATGAAGTAAATATGCATCGAAATAAAGGAAATATGCATCGAAACGAAGAAAATGTTGATCGTAGTGAAGTAAATATGCGTCGAAACGATGGAAATGTTGATCTTAATGAAGTAATTATGCAACAAAATGAAGTAAATATGCATCAAAATGAAGTAAATATTCATCGAAATGAAAGAAATATGCATCGAAACTAAGTAAATGTAGATCGTAATGAGGTAAATATGCATCAAAATGAAGTAAATGTGCAACCAAACAAAGGAAATATGGATCGTAATAAAGTAAATATGCATCAAAATAAAGTAAATATGCATCAAAACGATGGAAATGTTGATCGTAGTGAAGTAAATATGCATCAAAATAAAGTAAATATACTTTGAAACGATGGAAATGTTGATCGTAAAAAAGTAATTATGCATCAAAATGAAGTAAATATGCATCTAAACGATGGAAATATTGAACATAATGAAGTAAATACGCATCAAAAGTAAATATGCGTCAAAATGAAGGAAATATTGATCGTAATGAAGTAAATTTGAATTAAAATGAAAGAAATATGCATCAAAACGAAGGAAATGTTGATCATAATGAAGTAAATATACATCAAAATGAAGGAAATGTGCATCGAAATGAAGTAGATATGCATCAAAATGAAGTAATTATATACATCGAAACAAAGGAAATATGCATCGAAATGAAGAAAATATGCATCGAATCGAAGGAAATGTTGATCGTAATGAAGTAAATATGCATCAAAATGAAGACATGTTGATCGTAGTGAAGTAAATATGCATCAAAATAAACCAAATATGCATCAAAACGAAGGAAATGTTGATCGTAATGAAGTAAATATGCATCAAAATGAAGGAAATATGCATCGAAACGAAGTAAATATGCATCAAAAAGAAGTAAATATACATCGAAACGAAGGAAATATGTATCAAAATGAAGATAATATGCATCGAATCGTAGGAAATATTGATCGTAATGAAGTAAATATACATCAAAATAAAGTAAATTTGCATCGAAACGAAGGAAATATTGATCGTAATGAAGTAAATATCTATCAAAATGAAGTAAATATGCATCGAAACGAAGGAAATTTTGATCATAATTTAGTAAATATGCATCAAAATAGAGTAAATATCAATCGAAACAAAAGAAATATGCATCGAAACAAAATAAATAATCATAAAAGTTTGAATCAAAATGAAGTAAATATGCATCGAAACGAGAAAATGAGCATCAAAATGAAGTAAATATGCATCGAAACGAAAGAAATATGCATCAAAACAAAGGAAATATTGATCATAATGAGGTAAATATGCATCAAAATAAAGTAAATATGCATCGAAACGAAGAAAATATTGATCGTAATGAAATAAATATACATCAAAACGCAGGAAATGTTGATCGTAATGAAGTAAATATTTATCAAAATGAAGGAAATATGCATCGAAATTAAGTAAATATGCATCAAAATGAATTAAATATACATTGAAACATAAGAAATATGCATCGAAATGAAGGAATATGCATCGAATCAAAGGAATGTTGATCGTAATGAAGTAAATATGCACCAAAATGAAGGAAATATGCATAGAAATGAAGTAAATATGCATCAAAATTAAGTAAATATACATTGAAACAATAGAAATATGCATCAAAATGAAGATAGTATGCATCGAATGTAAGGAAATGTTGATCGTAATGAAGTAAATATGCATCAAAATGAAGGAAATATGCATCGAAACGAAGGAAATTTTGATCGTAGTGAAGTAAATATGCATCAAAATGAAGTAAATATACATCGAAACGATGGAAATATTGATCTCAATGATGTAATTATGCATCAAAATGAAGTAAATATGTATCGAAACTAAGGATATATTGATCGTAACGAAGTAAATATGCAAAAAATGAAGTAAATATGCATATAACGAAGGAAATATTAATCGTAATGAGGTAAATATGCATCAAAATGAAGTAAATATGCATCAAAATGAAGTAAATATGCATCAACATGAAGGAAATGTTAATATTAACGAAGTAAATATGCATCAAAATAAAGGAAATATGCATCGAAACGAAGGAAATATTGATCGTAGTGAAGTAAATATGCGTCGAAACGATGTAAATGTTGATCTTAATGAAGTAATTATGCAACAAAATGAAGTAAATATGCATCAAAATGAAGTAAATATTCATCGATACGAAAAAAATATGCATCAAAACTAAGTAAATGTAGATCGTAATGAGGTAAATATGCATCAAAATGAAGTAAATATGCATCGAAACGAAGGAAATATTAATCGTAATGAAGTAGATATGCATCAAAATGAAGTAAATATGCATCGAAACGATGAAAATGTTGATCGTAGTGAAGTAAATATGCATCAAAATAAAGTAAATATACTTCGAAACGATGGAAATGTTGATCGTAAAAAAGTAATTATGCATCAAAATGAATTAAATATGCTTCTAAACGATGGAAATATTAATCGTAATGAAGTAAATATGCATCAAAAGTAAATATGCATCGAAATGAAGGAAATATTGATCGTAATGAAGTAAATTTGAATTAAAATGAAAGAAATATGCATCAAAACGAAGGAAATGTTGATCGTAATGAAGTAAATATACATCAAAATGAAGGAGATATGCATCGAAATGAAGTAGATATGCATCAAAATGAAGAAATTATATACATCGAAACAAAGGAAATATGCATCGAAATGAAGAACATATGCATCGAATCGAAGGAAATGTTGATCGTAATGAAGTAAATATGCATTAAAATGAAGACATGTTGATCGTAGTGAAGTAAATATGCATCAAAATAAAGTAAATATGCATCAAAACGAAGGAAATATTGATCGTAATGAAGTAAATATGCATCAAAATGAAGGAAATATGCATCGAAATGAAGTAAATATGCATTAAAAAGAAGTAAATATACATTGAAACGAATGAAATATGTATCGAAATGAAGGTAATATGCATCGAATCGAAGGAAATATTGATCGTAATGAAGTAAATATGCATCAAAATGAAGTAAATTTGCATCGAAACGAAGGAAATATTGATCGTAATGAAGTAAATATCTATAAAAATGAAGTAAATATGCATCAAAACGAAAGAAATATTGATCATAATTTAGTAAATATGCATAAAAAAGTAAATATCAATAGAAACGAAAGAAATATGCATCAAAACGAAGTAAATAAGCATAAAAATTTGAATCAAAATGAAATAAATATGCATCGAAACGAGAAAATGAGCATCAAAATGAAGTAAATATGCATCGAAACGAAAGAAATATGCATCAAAACAAAGGAAATGTTGATCGTAATGAGGTAAATATGCATCAAAATAAAGTAAATATGCATCGAAACGAAGGAAATGTTGATCATAATTTAGTAAATATGCATCAAAATAAAGTAAATATCAATTGAAACGAAAGAAATATGCATCGAAACGAAGTAAATAAGCATAAAATTTTGAATCAAAATGAAGTGAATATGCATCGAAACGAGTAATTGAGCATCAAAATGAAGTAAATATGCATCGAAACGAAAGAAATATGCATCAAAAGAAAGGAAATGTTGATCGTAATGAGGTAAATATGCATCAAAATAAAGTAAATATGCATCGAAACGAAGAAAATATTGATCGTAATGAAGTAAATATGCATCAAAATGCAGGAAATGTTAATCGTAATGAAGTAAGTATTTATCAAAATGAAGGAAATATGCATCGAAATGAAATAAATATGCATTAAAATAAATTAAATATACATTGAAACGTAAGAAATATGCATCAAAATGAAGGAATATGCATCGAATTGAAGGAAATGTTGAATGTAATGAAGTAAATATGCACCAAAATGAAGGAAATATGCATAGAAATGAAGTAAATATGCATCAAATTAAAGTAAATATACATCGAAACAAAGGAAATATGCATCAAAATGAAGATAATATGCATCTAATGTAAGGAAATGTTGATCGTAATGAAGAAAATATGCATCAAAATGACGGAAATATGCATCGAAACGAAGGAAATTTTGATCGTAGTGAAGTAAATATGCATCAAAATGAAGTAAATATGCATCGAAACGATGGAAATATTGATCTTAATGAAGTAATTATACATCAAAACGAAGGAAATATACATCGAAATAAGAGAAATATGCATTGAATCAAAGGAAATGTTGATCGTAATGAAGTAAATATGCATAAAAATTAAGAAAATATGCATCGAAACGAAGGAAATGTTGATCGTGGTGAATGAAATATGCATCGAAATGAAGTAAATATGCATCAAAATAAAGTAAGTATACATCAAAACGAAGGAAATATGCATCGAAATAAAGGAAATATGCATCGAAACGAAGAAAATGTTGATCGTAGTGAAGTAAATATGCATCGAAACGATGGAAATGTTGATCTTAATGAAGTAATTATGCAATAAAATGAAGTAAATATGCATCAAAATGAAGTAAATATTCATCGAAATGAAAGAAATATTGATCGTAATGAAGTAAATATCTATCAAAATGAAGTAAATATTTATCGAAACGAATGAAATGTTGATCATAATTTAGTAAATATGCATCAAAATAAAGTAAATATCAATCGAAACGAAAGAAATATGCATCGAAACGAAGTAAATAAATTTGAATCAAAATGAAGTAAATATGCATCGAAACGAGAAAATGAGCATCAAAATGAAGTAAATATGCATTGAAATGAAACAATATGCATCAAATCGAAGGAAATATTGATCGTAATGAGGTAAATATGCATCAAAATAAAGTAAATATGCATCAAAACGAAGAAAATGTTGATCGTAATGAAGTAAATATGCATCAAAACGCTGGAAATGTTGATCGTAATGAAGTAAATATTTATCAAAATGAAGGAAATATGCATCGAAATGAAGTAAATATGTATCAAAATGAATTAAATATACATCGAAACGAAGGAAATATGCATCAAATAAAGGAAATATGCATCGAAACAAAGGAAATGTTGATCGTAGTGAAGTAAATATGCATCGAACCGATGGAAATGTTGATCTTAATGAAGTAATTATGCAACAAAATGAAGTAAATATGCATCAAAATGAAGTGAATATTCATCGAAATGAAAGAAATATGCATCGAAACGAAGTAAATGTACATAGTAATGAGGTAAATATGCATTAAAATGAAATAAATATGCATGGAAAAGAAGGAAATATTGATCGTAATGAAGTACATATGCATCAAAATGAAGTAAATATGCATCGAAACGAATGAAATATTAATCGTAATGAAGTAAATATTCTTCAAAATGAAGAAAATATGCTTGAAAACGAAGGAAATGTTAATTGTAATGAAGTAAATATACATCAGAATGAAGGAAATATGCTTGAAAACGAAGGAAATGTTGATCTTAATGAAGTAATTATGCATCAAAATAAAGTAAATATGCATCGAAATAAAGGAAATGTTAATCGTAACGAAGTAATTATGTATCAAAATGAAGTAAATATATATTGAAAGGAAAAATATGAATCAAAATGAAGGAAATGTTGATCGTAATGAGGTAAATATGCATCAAAATGAAGTAAATATGCATCGAAATGAAGGGAATGTTGATGGTAATGAGGTAAATATGCACCAAAATAAAATAAATATGCATCGAAACGAAGGGAATGTTGATCGTAATGAGGTAATATTCATCAAAATGAAGTAAATATGCATCAAAACTAAGGGAATATTGATCGTAAAGAAGATAATATGCATCAAAATGAAGATAATATGCATCGAAATGAAGTAAATATGCATCGAAATAAATGAAATATGCATCAAAACGAAGGAAATATTGATCGTAATGAAGTAAATGTGCATCAAAATAAAGTAAACATGCATCAAAAGGAATGCAATGTTAATCATAATGAAGTAAATATTCTTCAAAATGAAGAAAATATGCTTGAAAACAAAGGAAATGTTGATTGTAATGAAGTAAATATGCATCAGAATGAAGGAAATATGCAACGAAATGAAGAAAATATGGATCAAAATGAAGTAAAAATACATCGAAACGAAGGAAATATGTATTGAAATGAAGGAAATATGCATCAAAACGAAGGAAATGTTGATCGTAATGAAGTAAATATGAATCAAAATAAAGGAAATATGCATCGAACCCAAGGACATGTTGATCGTAGTGAAGTAAATATGCATCAAAATGAAGTAAATATGCTTCGAAACGATGGAAATGTTGATCATAACAAAGTAATTATGTATCAAAATGAAGTAAATATGTATCGAAATGAAAGAAATATGAATCAGAACGAAGGAAATGTTGATCGTAATGAGGTAAATATGCATCAAAACGAAGGGAATGTTGATCGTAGTGAGGTAAATATGCACCAAAATGAAGTAAATATGCATCGAAACGAAGGGAATGTTAATCGTAATGAGGTAATAAGCATCAAAATGAAGTAAATATGCATCAAAACGAAGGGAATGTTGATCGTAATGAAGAAAATATGCATCAAAATGAAGATAATATGCATTGAAATGAAGTAAATATGCATCGAAATAAATGAAATATGCAACGAAATGAAGGAAATGTTGATCGTAATGAAGTAAATATGCATCAAAATGAAGGAAATATGCATCATAACGAAGGAAATGTTGATCGTAATGAAGTAAATATGTATCAAAATGAAGGAAATATGCATCGAAATGAAGTAAATATACATCAAAATAAAGTAAATATACATCAAAACGATGGAAATATGAATCAAAATGAAGGAAATATGCATTGAATCGAAGGAAATGTTGATCGTAATGAAGTAAATGTGCATTAAAATGAAATAAATATGCATTAAAACGAAAGAAATATTGATCGTAATGAAGTAAATATACATCAAAATAAAGAAAATATGTATCGAAATGAAGGAAATGTGCATCAAAATGAAGTAATTATATACATCGAAGCGAAGGAAATATGCATTGAAATGAAGGAAATATGCATCGAATCAAACGAAATGTTAATCGTAATGAAGTAAATATGCATCAAAATGAGGAAAATATACATCGAAAAATCGTATTGTAATATGCATCGAAACGATGAAAATGTTGATCTTAATGAAGTAATTATGCAACAAAATAAAGTAAATATGCATCGAAATGAAGGAAATGTTGATCGTAACGAATTAAATATGCATCAAAGTGAACTAAATATTCATCAAAACGAAAGAAATATGCATCGAAATGAAGTAAATGTAGATCGTAATGAGGTAAATATGCATCAAAATGAAGTAAATATGCATCGAAATGAAGGGAATATTTATCAAAATGTTGATCGTAATGAAGTAAATATTTATCAAAATGTTGATCGTAATGAAGTAAATATTTATCAAAATGAAGGGAATATGCATCGAAATTGAGTAAATATGCATCAAAATGAATTAAATATACATTGAAACGTAAGAAATATGCATCGAAATGAAGGAATATGCATCGAATCGAAGGAAATGTTGATCGTAATGAAGTAAATATGCTTCAAAATGAAGGAAATATGCATCGAAATGATGTAAATATGCATCAAAATTAAGTAATTATATACATCGAAATGAAGAAAATATGCATCACATCGAAGGAAATCTTGATCGTAAAGAAAAAATATGCATCAAAATTAAGGAAATATACATCGAAACGAAGGAAATGTTAATCGCAGTGAAGTAAATATGCATCTAAATGAAGGAAATATGCATCAAAACGAAGAAAATGTTGATCGTAATGAAGTAAATATGCATCAAAATGAAGGAAATATGCATCAAAATGAAGTAAATATGCAACGAAATGAAGTAAATATGCATCAAAATGAAGTAAATATACATTGAAACGAAGGAAATATGCATCGAAATGTAGAAAATATGCATCGAATTGAAGGAAATATTGATCGTAATGATGTAAATATGCATCAAAATGAAGGAAATATGAATCGAAACGATGGATATGTTGATAGTAGTGAAGTAAATATGCATCAAAATGAAGTAAATATACTTCGAAACGAAGCAAATGTTGATTGTAATGAGGTAAATATGCATCAAAATGAAGTAAATCTGCTTCGAAATGAAGGAAATGTTTGTAATGAAGTAAATATACATCAAAAGTAAATATGCATCGAAATGAAGGAAATATTGATCGTAATGAAGTAAATATGCACTAAAATGAAATAAATATGCATCAAAACGAATGAAATATTTATCGTAATAAAGTAAATATACATCAAAATGAAGGAAATATGCATCGTAATGAAGTAAATATGCATCAAAATAAAGTAATTATGTACATTGAAACGAAGGAAATATACATCGAAATAAAGTAAATATGCATCGAATCAAAGGATATGTTGATCGTAATGAAGTAAATATGCATCAAAATGAAGTAAATATGCATCGAAACGATGGAAATGTTGATCTTAATGAAGTAATTATGCAACAAAATGAAGTAATTATGCGTCGAAACGAAGAAAATATTGATCGTAACGAAGTAATTATGCATCAAAATGAAGTAAATATGTATCAAAACGAAAGAAATATGAATCAAAATGAAGGAAATATTGATCGTAATGAGGTAAATATGCATCAAAATGAAGTAAATATGCATCAAAACGAAGGCAATGTTGATCGTAATGAAGTAAATATGCATCAAAATGAAGAAAATATGCATCAAAATTATGGAAATGTTGATCGTAAGGAAGTAAATATGCATCAAAATAAAGGAAATATGCATCGAAATGAAATAAATATGCATCAAAATGAAGTAAATATACGTCGAAACGAAGGAAATATGCATCGAAATGAATGAAATATGCATCGAAACAAAGGAAATATTGATCGTAGTGAAGTAAATATGCATTGAAATGATGGAAATATTGATCTTAATATAGAAATTATGCAACAAAATGAAGTAAATATGCATCGAAACGAAGGAAATGTTGATTGTAACGAAGTAAATATGCATCAAAATAGGTAAATATTCATCGAAACGAAAGAAATATGCATAGAAATGAAGTAAATGTAGATCGTAATGAGGTAAATATGCATCAAATTGAAGTAAATATGCATCGAAACGAAGGAAATGTTGATCGTAATGAAGTAAATATGCATCGAAACGAAAGAAATGTTGATCGTAATGAAGTAAATATGCTTCAAATGAAGGAAATATGCTTCAAATGAATGTAAATATACATCGAAATGAAGGAAATGTTTTTTGAGGTTTGATTTAAGTGGAGCTTTTGCTGATATTTTAAAAATGGATATAAGAATTGTTTGTGGGTTTCTTGTATAGTTATATTTCCTTTAAAGAACTAATTATTTTTGGTACTTGCTATTATTTATAATTTAGGTTAGTTTCGGTTGATTTTTATGGGTATTTGGTATTCGTTTGAACATTATGAATAGAGCACGTATCGTAATTAGGTGTGTAGCTAATTCATGGGGGATATTGTTGCTTTCACGCTTTAGTTTTTTGTCAATAGAATCAAAACCAGCAGCAAGTTGCTAACTTGTGAATGTCGTGATTGTTTTCCTAATACTCTAAAATTGGCATATGGATGAGGTGCACCACTGCAACATAAGGACTACAATTAAATTGTCTAGTAATTAAACTACACCACTATAGTAAAAGTATGCTACTTAATACAAGTTATACAAAACACAATGATATTCACAATTAAATTAACTAATATTTACTAGCTTGATTATTTTAATTTTAATTAAATAATTTTAAACTTCATGATAGGTATTAGTAGTGCAAGCAAGAGACAACCAATAGTAGTACTTAAGCATGCATTAACTAATTAGTCAATCATAATTAACACAAATGACTTGTAATAAAACGATATAATTAAACTTTTGCATCAGATAATAGTTATAATGTTTCTTTAACTCCACTCATAACTACTGAATAATTAAATAGCTAGAAACTGAATATGATTTACTATTTTTATTAACAATTTATCTAAATTAATTCATTCTTGAACAATAAATTTTTTTTCTAAGTTGCAATAATCAAATAAAAAACTATAAAAAATTTTTCAAAAATAAAAAATATTAATTTGCCCATAAAAAGTAATCCTTCAAAACGTGTTATTTATGTACTCATATATCCTTTATTGAAGCAACATTAACAAGATAATTGTACAAACAGTTAAATTCTCTGGCTTGCATGTGGTTAATATATAGTTGGTTTACTTAGTTATCTTAGCGTGTTGAATTAATAAGTTCTAATTAATTTTTATTTAATCTATTTATTTTTTTGGTGTAGAGAATATTTCTCTTGGTGCCCCTTTTCTGCTTGTTCTTTCAACTTTGTTTTGTTTAGTCAGTGGATGCTCTTTAGTTTCAGGGCAGATACTATTTAAAGCTGCACATTTCACTAGCAATCAATGGAAAAGAATCTTGTGTGCATGTAATTGTTGGCAATTGGATCTTATGGTGAACGTGATTCAATAAGAAATACAGATAATTACGTACAGCGGAAGTATAAAACAATTACCTGACTTCTGGGTTGATGTAGTGGATGATAATCTAAAAAGAACACCTCTGATCTTCTGCAGTATTACCCAAAGTCAACTATCTGGTGTTGTGTGGTCAACAATCCCCAGAGAGTTCTCAATCTGTTCCTAATCTTTTTCTACGTAAGTGGCGCAGTGTTAGGTTATTAGGAACTGAGATAACTTATATACTTGGGCTACTGCAGGGACCAGGAGGGGAAATTGGGCTGGGCCTCAATCAGATTTAATTAACCAAGCTTAGCCCAAAGCTTTTAATTAAATCTAATAATAATAATATAGTCCACTAAAATATTATTATTGCACTACCCATCCAATCCCAAAATTACATTCTGGGCTCCTTCTTATTATGAGCCCGATAGTCTCCCCATGTTTAAGATATACATGCCCATTAATTAATTAAGTTACAGACAACTCAAATTAATTAATATCTCATCCGAGCGTAGTACCACTCAACCTTATTATCATGCCAGAAATTAATCCACTTGCAAGATTTACAAGATAAACCTTATGAGCTCCTCAAGGGGACATCATCAACCTATGACAGACATGGATTCCTTCTACAATCAACAGCACACCATAGAGACAGCACTACTTCCCAACTCACCGAGTTTGTTGATTTAATACATTTAAATCTCACCCATTGATGAATCAAAGAAATATATACTGCCTTACGTGTCGAGGTTATTGTATAGGGATTAAGAGCACGAACATCCATAATAACAGAGATCAAGTTCTTCTATATAGATAGTACAAGTCGAACGATCTCAGACGGTCCTACCCAATACACAAAGCAGTGTACTAATGTGGTTCTATAGTCAAGACAAACTAATACCAAACCACACCACAACCATACCAATAGATAGTCCCCGTCTATCTCGATTGTGAGCATCTGTTTATACTTTATAAGGAAACTGATAATATGATCTTCCGCGTGTTGTCGCACAACATATTATCTACAGTATAAAGTAAATGGACTTTTGCACAAACATATAAATAAATAATTTATAATATGCAAAACAGTTTGATCATATGATTCTCATTTCAAATAAAATCGTTATTACATTGTTCAATACAAAAGCAAGGCTTTTAGTATACAAATCTAACAATCTCCCACTTATACTAAAAGACTACGCTGCCTTATCTGCTGACACGCATCTAATCCCCATTCTTCTACATGCCCATCGAACGCTTTCGCTGGAAGGCTCTTAGTAAAAGGATCAGCTAGGTTATCCTCAGATGCTATCTTAGCAACAACGACTTCCCCTCTTTTAACGATGTCTCGTATCAGGTGGTACTTGCGCTCAATGTGTTTACTCGCCTTATGGGCTCGTGGTTCCTTCGAGTTTGCTACTGCACCACTGTTATCACAATAAATTGTGATTGCTTTGGGCAAACCAGGAATCACATCCAAGTCCATTAAGAAGTTCCTGAGCCATACTGCTTCTTTAGCTGGGCTCAGAGGCTGCTACATATTCAGCTTCCATGGTAGAGTCCGCAACGCATTTCTGCTTGACACTCCTCCATATTACGACTCCTCCTCCAAGAGTATACACATAACCCGAGGTGGATTTACTAGCATCCCTATCTGACTGGAAATCCGAATCAGTATAACCCAAAGGTAACAAAGTATATGCTCGGTAAACCAGCACATAATTCCTAGTCCTTCGCAGGTACTTCAAAATATGCTTTACCGCAGTCCAATGCCCTTGTCCTGGATTACTTTGATACCTACTGACCATGCCCACGGCATAACAGATATCTGGTCTCGTACATAGCATAGCATACATGAGACTTCCCACTGCCGAAGCATAAGGGACCAGCTTCATTGCCTCTATTTCATGTTGTGTCTTTGGACACATTTCCTTAGATAGAGGTATTCCATGTCTGAAAGGTAGAAAACCTTTCATGGAATCTTGCATGCTAAAACGAGTCAGGATTGTATCAATATATGAAGCTTGGGATAAGCACAACATTCTTTTCTTGCGATCCCTTATTAATTTGATCCCAAGAATGTGTCCGGCCTCTCCCAAGTCCTTCATCTCAAATTACTTGGACAGCCATACCCTTACGCCCGACAATACCTTTACATTGTTTCCAATGAGCAGAATACCATCCACGTAGAGTACAAGAAATACCACTACGTTTCCGTCACACTTCTTGTATACACATGATTCATCCGGACATTGAATAAATCCATATGACTGGATTACTTCATCAAAACGGATGTTCCAAGATCTTGAAGCTTGTTTCAATCCATAAATGGACTTTTTAAGCTTACACACAAGATGTTCTTCGCCCTTTGCAATGAAACCCTCTGGTTGCTTCATATACATGTTTTCCTCAAGACTTCCATTCAGGAAAGCTGTCTTGACATCCATCTGCCATACCTCATAATCCATATGAGCAGCAATAGACAAAAGAATCCGGATTGACTTAAGCATGGCCACGGGCGAGAAGGTTTCCTCATAATCGATTCCTTCTTTCTGAGTATATCCTTTAGCCACAAGCCTTGCTTTAAAGGTTTCTACCTTACCGTCAGATCCTCTTTTTCTCTTATAGATCCACTTGCATCCAATAGCTTTTACACCATTAGGTGGTTCTACAAGCTCCCAGACATGATTAGAATACATGGATTCTATCTCAGATTTCATTGCGTTTTGCCATAATTGAGCATTTTTATCCTGCAGTGCCTCGTTGTAATTCCATGGGTCAATTTCATGTTCACCTGGGACCAAGTCGGATGACTCTCCCAATCCCATGAATCTATCTGGTTGTCTCGCAACCCTCCCACTACGACGAGGCTCCGCAGGCAATTGTGTATCAGGTGTGACACGCGGTGCAGTGTCCTGTGGTATATCCTCTTGCACTGTTGGTATATTGTTTGGTATTTCCTTTCTAACTTCTTCTAGAACAATTGTACTCTTGGGTTTATGATTCATTACATAATCCTCTTCCAAAAATCTGGCGTTCGTACTCACGATCACCTTTTGGTCATTAGGATCATAAAATAGACCACCCCTCGTTCCTTTAGGATATCCTATAAATAGACAAACATCCGTACGCGATTCTAACTTATCAGCATCTTGCTTCAACACATGTGCCGGAGCACCCCAAATCCGAAAGTGTTTGAGACTAGGCTTTCGCTTTGTCCACAATTCGATGGGTGTTGAAGCTACTGATTTAGAAGGTACTAAATTCAGGATATAAGCTGCTGTATCCAAGGCATATCCCCAAAACGAGCTGGGTAATTCCGAATAACTCATCATAGATCTTACCATTTCCATAAGAGTCCTATTCCTTCTTTCCGCTACACCATTCTGCTGGGGTGTGCCCGGTGCAGACAATTGGGATTCAATCCCATTTTCTGATAAATAATTCCTAAACTCTCCCAAGAGGTATTCGCCACCACGATCAGATCGTAGTGTCTTGATATATTTTTCAAGATGCTTTTCCACATCAGCCTTGTACTCTTTGAATTTATCAAAGCACTCAGACTTGTGGCACATCAAATAAACATACCCGTATCTAGAATAATCGTCAATGAAAGTGACAAAATATTCATAACCACCTCTTGCCTGGACAGACATAGGACCACATAAATCTGAATGAACCAATTCCAACAAATCCTTGGCTCTATACCCCTTTGCCTTGAAAGGCCTCTTGGTCATTTTTCCTTCCAAGCAGGATTCGCAAGTTGGATAATTTTCCACTACTAATGAACTCAGAGGTCCATCAGCTATCAACCTTTGAATCCTACTCAAGTTAATATGACCTAGTCTTAGATGCCAAAGATATGTTTGATTCATTTTAGAAGGTTCTTTTCTCTTATTAGTAGATGTATCATTCATTTCAATTTGTTGCACTGTGGGAGTAATTGGATTAAGAGTATACAAATTATCTATCAATGCACCATCACAGATAAAAATTCCATTTTTCCTTAAAACAACTTTGTCATTAAAAGAAATAGAATATCCATCCATAAACAATTTAGAAACTGAAATTAAATTCTTTATAAAATGAGGTACATAAAGACAATTCCTCAAAACAAGAGTTTTATTCTTATTAAAAGATAAATAGACGTCTCCCACAGCAACAGCTGCTACTCTTGTAGCATTTCCCATGAGTATAGTAATCTCTCCATCACTAAGCTGTCGGGTTTGGTGGAACCCCTGCAAAGAATTGCAGACATGGTCAGTGGCTCCCGTATCTACACACCAAGTGTCAGCAGATACAGCCGCTAAACACGATTCAACAACTAGTACATAAGACTTACCATTCCTGTTCCCCTTCAGAAGAGGGCAGTCTGCCTTGTAGTGTCCCGGCTGCTTGCATTTGAAGCACTTGCCTTTAGGCTTCTTGACCGCACCAGTCTTTGCTTTCACTTGGTTCACCGGTGCTGAATTTCCTTGCTTTTTTTTCTTCCTACTGCCTTTCGGCCTAGGATGAGCAGCATATTCAGCAACATGAACCTGAGGAGGTCTACGAAATAGTTCTTCCGCCGCCACAAGTTCTGTCAGAAGTTCCGCCAATGTGTACAAATTTTTGTTCATACCATAGTTCAGGCGAAACTGCTCAAAACTCCTAGGCAAGCTTTGGAGTATGATATCGACCTGGGTTTCCCCATCGATTTCATCTCCAAGAACTTCCAACTCATTGAGTTGGCCCATCATCCTGAGGACATGTTCCCTTACGGGAGTACCCTCAGCCATTTTGGTATTCATCAATATCGACATGCCCTTCGACCTAGCAGGACGACTCTGATGTCCGAAGAGTTCCTTAAGATTATGCATCATATCATAGGCGGTCTCCATGGCTTGATGCTGAGTCTGAAGCACATTTGACATAGAAGCCAAAATGTAGCATTTAGCTATCCTATCAGCCTTGGTCCACCTATTATAAGCATTTCTTTGCTCTTCAGTAGAGTCATCATTAGGTTCCGGAGGACATTCCTCAGAGAGAACAAAGATATAATCTTCAGCAGTTAAAATAATGTCCATGTTTCGCTTCCAGTCGACATAATTTGTACCAGTAAGTTTATGCTCTTTAAGTATTACCGAAAGTGAGTTGAGTGCCATTTGAAAATCCTGAGAATCATAATTAAATAAACAGATCAAACACTTCGAATTTATCAATTTATATTGAATCCCTCAAAACAATATAAAATAAAATTCACCAACATCTCAAGCACCGTGAATTTGCATGCCACTTTAGGGTGGACGTATACAAACCCGAACATTTACAAGAGTAGGTTTTACCTATTAATTTCATTCGTCAACCTGACTTTATGACAAAATAATTAATAGTCGATTACTTTTTAGCCATGCAAATAACAGCAGTGACTCCGTTGGGGAGGATACTTATTATTTACACCTAAGTGTATACCATTATTTGATTCCAAGTCCGCTGCCCAAGCTTATGTGCCTTCAGTTGGTGAAATCCACACGTGCTCGGATAACTTTCTATAATCATCATTAAGAAGTTTGTACTAGTGAACCATGAATAAACTCATTGGTTAGGGAGGAAGGCTCTAATGCCAACGCGCAAGTTTACTCATATCACTTACAAACCAATAATGGAGGCCATGGGAATTTATTTACCAATCCCCTCTCCCACTTAGTTATTTAGCACAGAGGGTTTTTAACATGCATATAATATTTCATAATAAAATATACAACCTAGCATGCTTCTATTAAAGTAATTTAAATTAAATAAATCACATAGAACATGTCATTCACATATATAACAATTAATTGTCAAGCAAAACAATTAAATCAATTATATATAATAATTAATTGCTTAATAATGTAGGATCAATAATGGGCCCAGGCATCCAAACATAATTAGCATAAAATGAGCAGCTCCATATTGTTCAATTAATAATACCCATTTACCAGCCAATTTTATTATCATGGAACAAGCCCAAAACATATCATGGCCCAACATCACAAACAATTAAACAAATCCAGCAATAATAAGTGGCCCAGCAGCCCATTACAATATAATAAAAACTGAGCCCAAAAAATAACTGAATTATTAAAAAAAAACAACCCAGCAGGCCCAACACCAAATAAAAAGGATTAGAGCCCCATCAGCAAAGCCCAAAAACACTCCAATAAAATTTGGGCCATCAGCCCAAAACCAAATTAGAGAAAAAGAAAAGGCCCAGGCAGCCCATCACCCTGATGCCCTAAACAACAGCCGCACAAGGCCAGCAACCATCGGCGCAAATCTTCTCCGTCAGCCGCCAGAAATCACCGCTGTAGCCGCTGGTTCGCACAGCCGAGAGAGATGCCGTTGGTTCGCACAGTCGAGAGAGATGCTGCTGGTTCGCACAGTCGAGAGTGATGCCGAGAGTGATGCACACCCGATTGAAGAGCATCATCGTCGACTACCGAGGAGCCCGACTGAAGCACATACTCATCCTGCACCGGCGCTTCCGATCGCCGCGGCAGCCGGCGGCCTCGCCAGCATCTGCCGCCAATCAGCGCCACCGCTTGAGTACCGCTGCCGCCCTCCGGTAACGCTCCCACCGACCCACAGTCGAACAAGCAGACTGACCAGATCGGTTATACGTTTTGCCTCCAGCGCCGCCCAGTCACCGCGTAACCTCCAGCGCCGCCCAGTCACCGCGTAACCTCCAGCGCCGCCCAGCCTCTGCACTTCCAGATCGTCGCCAATTCTGTCGTGGAAACGTCAGAAAACATCAGACCCTCTTTGGCCGTCATGCGTCGTCAATTTACTGGGCAGATCAACTCCGATCTGATAGGAACGGGTTCGACTCGCCTGGGATTATTGCTGTCCAGATCTGCCGCAGCGTCCACTTTGTCAACCCACGCCAGAAGCGACCGAGAAGTCGCCCGGGATTATTGCCGCTCCGTCCAATTCCGCCAGGAAGAACACCCATCGACAGGGTGCACGTGTGCGATGTGGACGAAAGAAAGACAGTATGCTTTGTGTGAAATATGTGTGTACAGTGTATACAGTCAACCAAAAAAAAACACATACACCATTCACATGAATGAATGACACACATCCAATCCCAAACACACAGCCAGTCTGACTTGATAAGGAACACACGGAAGGATCAATTAACATGTGATTAAAGCCAGATTATAACAATTAATCAAATAATCACAAAAACATCCTTACAAATCACGTTTCACCAAGAAACCATGCTCTGATACCAATTGTTTGCAATTGGATCTTATGGTGAACGTGATTCAATAAGAAATACAGATAATTACGTACAGCGGAAGCATAAAACAATTACCTGACTTCTGGGTTGATGTAGTGGATGATAATCTGAGAAGAACACCTCTGATCTTCTGCAGTATTACCCAAAGTCAACTCTCTGGTGTTGTGTGGTCAACAATCCCCAGAGAGTTCTCAATCTGTTCCTAATCTTTTTCTACGTAAGTGGCGCAGTGTTAGGTTATTAGGAACTGAGATAACTTATATACTTGGGCTACTGCAGGGACCAGGAGGAGAAATTAGGCTGGGCCTCAATCAGATTTAATTAACCAAGCTTAGCCCAAAGCTTTTAATTAAATCTAATAATAATAATATAGTCCACTAAAATATTATTATTGCACAACCCATCCAATCCCAAAATTACATTCTGGGCTCCTTCTTATTATGAGCCCGATAGTCTCCCCATGTTTAAGATATACAATGCCCATTAATTAATTAAGTTACTGACAACTCAAATTAATTAATATCTCATCCGAGAGTAGTACCACTCAACCTTATTATCATGCCGGAAATTAATCCACTTGCAAGATTTACATGATAAACCTTATGAGCTTCTCAAGGGGACATCATCAACCTATGACGGACATGGATTCCTTCTATAATCAACAGCACACCATAGAGACAGCACTACTTCCCAACTCACCGAGTTTGTTGATTTAATACATTTAAATCTCACCCATTGATGAATCAAAGAAATATATACTGCCTTACGTGTCGAGGTTATTGTATAGGGATTAAGAGCACGAACATCCATAATAACAAAGATCAAGTTCTTCTATATAGACAGTACAAGTCGAACGATCTCAGACGGTCCTACTCAATACACAAAGCAGTGTACTAATGTGGTTCTATAGTCAAGACAAACTAATACCAAACCATACTACAACCATACCGATAGATAGTCCCCGTCTATCTCGATTGTGAGCATCTGTTTAAACTTTATAAGGAAACTGATAATATGATCTTCCGCGTGTTGTCGCACAACATATTATCTACAGTATAAAGTAAATGGACTTTTGCACAAACATATAAATAAATAATTTATAATATGCAAAACAGTTTGATCATATGATTCTCATTTCAAATAAAATCGTTATTACATTGTTCAATACAAAAGCAAGGCTTTTAGTCTACAAATCTAACAGTAATGACATCTTTTTAATTACTCAGGCTTTGACCTTCAAAGTTCAGTGCTTCTTCCTGGAAGCAGTCAACACCTGTTGGATCAGCACCAAAGCCATTTCCACTATTTCAACATCCAAGTTATAAAATTCTAGAGAAGAATGGTTTCAAACACTAGCATTAAGCTGATTTAATTACCTGCACTTTTAGGCTGCTAATGGCAGTTTGTGTTGACATATAGGAGTTAATATTATTTGCTAGTATGCTTGCATTCATATTTGTTGGCATGTTTATATACTCTTTGGAAAGCATCTATCATCTTTTTTATAACACTTCAAAAGTTTTTCAGTTACAAAAAGTATCACAAGGGCTGCCTTAGCGAACGAAATAAGATGGCATTGTTGCAGCAATGTATCATTTAAACTACTCTGAAGTTATTTTTGAAAATGTTCTGTCTAATTTTTTTTGTGTTCTATGAACAAGATTCGTTGAATTCTTAATCTGCTTGAATTAAAACTGTGTTATTTAATGGAAGTCCATATATTTTTTTTGTTTCTAATAAGTTTACTGAACTTCCCCTCATTTCTTTTTATTCTTTTTCAGATTGCATTTCAGTTTGAAATGAGCCTTTATTTTTCATTTAAATATTTTGAGGAGATGAATTCTCAACAAACCCTGAGTCCTCTTTTAGATACAGTACTGCCATGTATGAAGTTAACAATAAGCGAGAAAGGTCTTAATCCACGTATCCCCTATACTCCAATTATCCAATGTGGTTATATCCTAGTGGAAACGTTTAGCTTGACTAGTGGAGGGTGTTAACCACTTTGGAAGGTTTATGCTTAGGTGATGAAATATTTGATTCTTTGCTGATATATCTGAGTTCAGGACTTTAGAACTAGGGTTTTTGTTGAAATTTCTTTGGATGTAATTCTGAATCTTTTTTTTCCATTTAATCTAGGAAGCTCCCTCCATAAAAACCTTTCATTGGCCCAAAATGCCATGTACAGTCATGCCTGATGGTCATCCTAGCAAGGGATATTGTTTTGGTATATATTTTCATCATTGGTTACTTACTTTTGGGACTAGTGTTAATGTTATGCAAAATGTTTATTAGCTTTCTAGTCATGAAAGTTAAATCATAAAAGGTCTGATATTTCGTACGCAAGGAATCAAGAAATGAAGCTTACTTTTTGTAGGGGATGCTTGTTTGAGTACGTTGAAGATATATGGGGAGGATAATACTAGTGGCATTCTAGAGGTGGAGCCATGGAGGCACAGAAAACAAAAATACCAATTAACCCTGATGAAAAGGTTTAACAACTCAACCATCTTTAATAGATTACAAACTACTGTTCTGTTTTCTACTTGAAGAATGTACACTGCTTCTTTTCGTTGTCAAGATTTTGTATTGTAGGTTCCACTAATGTGTTTCTACTGCAAGAAGCATGACGAAACTGAAGTGACTGATCCATACTATGGTGGACCACAAGATTTCAATGAGGTAATACAACAATTTTGGTTCTGTTATTTTTATGTTAGTTATATAAAGTATCATACCATCATATGTCTATCTTTTATCTTGTAGTTTGCAATTGTAATATGAGCAAATTCAATTAACTAGTGTCACTATAACTTTGTAGAGTCCAGATTTCTCAATTTTGAAAGAAGAGTCCTATATCTTTTTTCTGTTTTCTCATTCAGGATGCCCAAAGTGCAGTCAATACATGGTAGCAAGCAGATATGCTGCAACTAGGCCACAAAAGGTGCTGGTATTAGTAAAGACAACTTTAGGTTCTAAAAGTGTTGTGGAACTAATGAATGGCTCCTTTGCTAAGTATAGTGGAGGTAAAAAGTAGTCGTTAACACTCTAAGCTAAGAGGATTTTTGCTAACTCTGCACTTCTTGGCTGCTAAGCATTTATTTCAGTATTTTGTATCAAGAATGACCTTTTAGTCTTGTATATATGTCTTGTTATAAATTTTTCTGTGTTAGTGATGTCTTATTTTCATACCTACAGGTGAACCTAATCTAGAATAAAAATTTATTGCCGACAGATTTTTCCATTTATTCCACAAATATCATCGAGGGAGCGACCTGAAAACTGTATGTGAAATTCTCATTTTGTGTTATTTATTTCCCTGTGCCTTTTCACATTCATATTTTCATCATTTGTTATTATTATTAGTCTTGCATATATGTCTTGGTATCTAGCAATGATTGTGCAATAAAACAGTATTTGATTAAGCATTACTTATAGATGACTCTGTTTTTGTGCTGAGATTTGCATTTTATGACTCTGTTTAATGTCTTGTGGAAAGGTTTATATGGCTATAAAATAATTAGTATGCTTATTATTTGACTATTGTGACATCTTTTAAGTACTGTTTGTTGTCAATTTGTTAATTATTATGTATATTAAAGACAAGTTATTTATTTAATTATTTATTTATTTATTTTAGGGCAGATTCCTGAGGTTTTCTACTATGTGCAAAAAGTTGTTCTCCATCCTACTATTTTGTTATTTGATTCGGAGCAACAAGTCTTGAAACCATGGTGTGTGAGGGCTTTAAAAAGGATATTTATTCTCTGTGACCATGATATGGATGGTACAACTCTTCTTATCCACTATACTTTATTTATTTTGGTTCAAAAATTCTGTTAATGTAGATAAAAAGGACTTTGTAGTAACACAATTGTGCTAACTTTCATGACCTATTATTACACCAAATAGGCACACCATACTTGACCAAGAGAGGGTGGAGAGGAAACGCAAGGTGCACTTTATATATTTTCATTTTGTATGTTTTATGTATTCTTAACTTCCCTGAGAAATATCATATTTGATTCTTGTTCAGCAGCAAATGGGACATTGTAACTTAAATCAATAGTGAAGATACAATGTGGTTATTCCTTATTTACATTAGGTCACTATGCCCTGAGCCAGAGCTGCCCTTTTCCCTACCTTTCTGTCACCATATGTTTTACTTAGTCATTTGATTGCTTTTTTTAATTTGTGAAGGTTATTTTTACCCTCTATTTTAGCAGGCTGAAGAGGCTAGAATAGCCAAAGAAGTCGAAGCTTATGAGAAACGGATCCGTAAATAGCTTGAGAAGCAGGATGTCTTAAGGAGAAAGGTATTTTCTTCAATTATTTTTTTTGGCCTTTCTTTGTATTGTTTGCTATTATAAATTCTTACACTCTGTTAAATATGCTTCATATCAAGTATTCTTCTAGCTGCTTACCAATTCTTCATAAACCAATATGCTCATTTCCTTTGGGGACTTGGGTCCCAAAAATTGGGGAATCTAATGGAAAACTTATTGCAATAATAATATTATTAGCTTCTTTAGGCGCTGCTCTTTCTAGTTAGTCCAAGTTATGATTTGTTTTTTTTGTATTGATATTGATGCCAACCTCACCTCTTTAAAGTACAACTATATTAACTTAGGATGTCATGAGAGAATCAATTTATGGAATCCATCCCCATCTCTGTACTTTTACATTTTTCCTCATCTTTTGCACAATTCATCTACATTTTGCCTTAGAAATGTGCTTATTTTTTTGCCAAAATATAAGGTCATAATTTATTATTTTATGCTATATTACTGCGATAGGTTGAATCGATTGAATACTAGAAAAAGTTAAAGTGACGTTAGATTTTAGGGTTATTGTGCTTGTTAATATTTATAGTTAATATTAATTATAAGACTAATTACTGTTACTTTTTTTACTGGAAAATGCATTATAGGTGCTCTATATTTGAATTTAATAACTCTTTTTAAATCATATTGTGGTGCTAATTGTGGCATACAACTTTTGAAAATTATTTGTGCTCTTAAAGAAATGTTGTGGAATTTAAATACTATCTTTAATTCATAGTAATTGGTTTTAATGAATTTTTGCAATTAATGGCTAAAAACGCCATTGAATTGAAGAATGAAGGTGGAGATTATAATTGGGTATATTCTTGTTATAATTTGCGGCAAGGCCATATATGAAGAACACATTTAGGATTACATGATTGTGATAGATTTGCATTATAATGCATGCTATTAGATTGTTCATGTGATGCTCATGAGATGTAATTGTTGTAGCATGATATTGATTTAGTTGTTGTGTCTTGAAGAATACTTTAGAGATTTTTTTTGTTAAATTTTTAATGTGTAATGATGCTATGGAATGGTGATGATTTTTTTCAATAATATATCAAGGTTTTTGTATTTTTCTATTAAACTTTAGAGCAGGTAAATTAAATAAAAAAAGACTAAATAGCTACAACAACGGGGATACCCCATTGTCAAAAGGTGAAAACTATAACAATGTTACGAACAACAATGGAGGTATATCATATGACAACGGTGATTTACCATTGTCAAATATAGCTATGACAACGGGGACACTCCGTTTTTAAAAGTTTAACAATTTTGCCATGCCTCAAACAACAACAGGGATATAATCTACGACAATGGAGATACACCGTTGTTAAAGTTTGGCTACAACATCTGTTCGACCACCATTGTTAAAAGTCTAGACTTTTAACAATTGCCGAATCAACAACATAGTTAGAAGAGTTATGACAATCGGGATTCTTCGTTGTCGTAGAAAGTTACAACAACGGGGATATAATCTACGACAACAGAGATACACCATTGTTAAAGATAATCTACAACAATGGTTCGACCACCATTGTTAAAAGTCTAAACTTTTAACAACTGTCGGATTAACAACGGAGTCATAAGGGCTATGACAATGGGGATTCTCCATTGTCATAGAGAGTTACAACAATGGGGAATCCCCATTGTTAAAAGTTTTTTGGTCATGACTAACAATTTTAACAATAGAAATTTAAAGCTACGACAACGGGGATTCTCCATTGTTAAAGGTTAGATATGACAACGGATCGATCCCCGTTGTTAAAAGTCTGGACCTTTAACAACTGTCTGGTTAACAACGGAGCTGAGAGGGCTATGACAATGGGGAATTCCCATTATCTTTCCACCATTTTGGCATGTGGGTATCATCTTTCTAATTAGTGATAGTTCATACGTGAGCCCTTTGCATGTGGTAGCAAATAAGGGTGGTATGACCATCGTGAGGTCCGATACTAATGAGATAATTGCCAAGAGCAGTTGGAGATTGTTCATTATATAAAACTTAATGACAACACTTGAAAAGACCATTTCCCACTACCATTCATTGATGAAATGCTTGATAGACTGGCGGGACATAAGTACTATTATTTTCTCGATGGTTACTCTGGGCATAATTAAATTTTAATAGTCCTGAAAGACCAAGAGAAAACAACATTTGCTTGTCCCTATGGCACCTTTGCATTTAGGATGATGCCATTTGGTTTGTGCAATACTCCAGCCACGTTTCAAAGATGTATGATGGCCATTTTCGGTATATTAATTGAGAACATCATGGAGGTTTTTATGGATGATTTTTCCATTTATGGTTCTTCATATAATTTATGCTTAACTAACCTATCTATTGTATTGCAGCATTGTGAGGAGACAAACCTTGTACTTAATTGGGAAAAATATCATTTTATGATCACAGATGAAATTGTGTTAGGGCACCACATTTCGAAGCATGGTTTGAGGGTAGATAGAGCAAAAGTCATATGCATAGAACGCCTTCCTCTTCCTACTAGTGAGAAAGGAGTTAGATCATTCTTAGGCCATGCGGGCTTCTTCGCCGCTTTATAAAAGATTTTTCAAAAATTGCCAAACCTCTTTGTAAGCTTCTTGAAAAGGAAAGTACATTTAAATTTGATGAAGAGTGTCTTGCTTCATTTCAGGTACTCAAGGAGGCTTTGATTTCATCTCCCATACTTATAGCTCTGAATTGGAGTGTGCACTTTGAGTTGCATTGTGATGCGAGTGATCAATCTGTCGGAGTTGCACATGGGCAAATGAAGTA
Source organism: Pogostemon cablin (assembly GCA_023678885.1). Taxonomy (NCBI): domain Eukaryota; kingdom Viridiplantae; phylum Streptophyta; class Magnoliopsida; order Lamiales; family Lamiaceae; genus Pogostemon; species Pogostemon cablin. The sequence continues at coordinate 13,239,162 of CM042985.1, read as the reverse complement.
GAAAAAGTTTAGAGCAACAGTACAATCACCGAAAAGGAGTTTTTGGCGGTCATCTATGCCTTTGAGAATTTTCGTCCCTATCTAGTTGGTAAACGAACAACAGTATTCATGGATCATGCGACCATCAAGTATCTAATGAACGAAAAAGATGCTAAGCCAAGATAGATTAGGTGGGTATTGCTTCTACAAGAGTTCAATGTAGAGATCAAAGACAAGAAAGGGGTTGAAAATGTGATAGCAGATCACTTATCAAGACTTGAAAAAGAAGAGGGGGATGAAGATTTAACTCCAATAGGTGATGTGTTCTCGGATGAGGAAATCCTTAAAGTGGAGGTTGAACAAGTTTGTGCTCTCATGATAAGCTCATCTCCTTGATTCGCCGACTATGTCAACTATCTTACATGCCAAATTAAGCCCACACTTCTTAATGAGTATAAAGTGAAGAGATTTTATGTTGAAGTGAAGAAGTATGTGTGGGATGAGCCCTTCTTATTCCAAATTTGTGCGGATAGAGTCATTAGAAGGTGTATAGCCAATGAAGAAATTGAGGGGATTTTAGAGCTTTCCCATTCATCTCCTTATGGTGGGCACTTTAGCCATCACAAGACGGGAGTAAAAGTTCTTCAATTGGGTTTTATTTGGCCCGCCTTGTTTGGAGATGCCAAGAAATTTGTGGAAAGTTGCGATAGGTGACAATGAGTTGGTGGAATAGGAAAAAGGGATGAGATGCCCATGGAATTGAGAATTAAAGTAGAGATTTTTATATGTGGGGACTTTATGGGCCCATTTCCTTCGTGTCAAGGGTACCTATACATCTTGTTGGTGGTGGACTACGTTCCAAGTGGGTGGAAGCGATCCCCACGAAGACTAATGATGCATTTGTGGTCCAAATATTCTTGAAAAAGAACATATTTACTCGATTTGGAGTCCCTCGAGCTTTGGTGAGTGATGGTGGTTCACACTTTGTGAACAAATTGATAGAGGGGCTCTTGAAGAAATACAGAGTTAAACACTGGATAGTCACACCTTATCATCCCCAAGAAAATTGATTGGCGGAGGTTTCAAATTGCCAAATCAAGTTAGTTTTTGAGAAGACGATTAATGGGGGAAGAAAGGATTGGGTGGAGAAGCTCGATGACACCTTGTGGACATATCGGACGGTGTTCAAAACTATCCTTGGTATCTCTCCTTACCAATAGGTGTATGGAAAAACTTGTCACCTTGATGAGAGTAAAAATTAACGTGTTTTAGTGTCTAATTTAACATCTTTTTGATGAGAATTATTATAATATATTAGCACAAGTGTCTTATATTCAATATATTTGAGAAAAAGGTGTGTTTGAGGTGTTTTATTATATTTTAGGTGGAAAAAGGATTAAAAGTGCAAAGTTGGAGAAAATGTGCAACTTGTGCAAGAATGCCGAAAAATGCACGTCCAACTTGTGAAATTATTTTGTATTCGTGTGGAGGTAAAAAATAGAAATGTGATGTATAGTTGGAAAGACACCAAAGAGTGGTTGTTTTGGCGTAAGAAACACCTCAATCAGTGTCCAAACGAGAAAGTTATGATCGAAATGGTGACGTCGCACAAGCTGTTGCTACTCAGCACGACTGTTCAACCTTACATGACTTTTTAAATCTTCAAATGTAGGACTTATGGTAAGATCGTTATATTAATAGAAGGTTAAGGAATGAGTGAGCGCAAGAATCACTATAATCGGAGTTTGGGCGAGGAAGTTATGCTCAAAATCGTCAAGTCGCGCAACTGCCAGCTAGAATTTCCGAAAATTTTCGAAAATTTCCTATTTCTTAGAGCACAATTAATCTCATTATCACATAATCCTCCATTCTCCCAATCTTTTATTTTCTTATTTAATTCCCTTCTCATACCTATATATATTTTACGTCATAATTCATGTGAGGAAAACCACAATACAATCATCCTGCACCCCACAAGGGGGGATCACCCCCCAACCATCATCCACAATCTTTCCTCCATGCATTCATCACTTTGAAGATTCGTCTGCTGAAACAAGAGGAGGATTCAAGATGGAGATTGATGCGATGATGCCCACATCTAGGGTTTTTATCATTTTCTAATTTATCTTATATTTTCAGACATATGGGTAAGATTTATCCACCCCCCATGATTGTTCTTTGCAAGGTCATAGGCCAGAACCATTTTGTAGATCTAGGGTTTATGAAGGTTTTATGAATTAATTAAACTCTTTTATGTGTCATCCGCACAACACTACTTGTCGATTTATTCTTAATCCATATTACGGTCGTTTTGTGCATCTTCAATTGGTATATAGAGTCTGAATATATATCTTGGTTGTAGATTGAGTGCGTTCACCGCTGAACATGATTCTATGTTATGATTCTAAGTGAGGGTACTCTGAAGCTTCGTTAGAACTATCATATATGAATGTTTATTAATTGAATTGAATTCGGGTTAGTAAGCAGGATAAAAAGGGTAATTTTATAGTACCTATAAAGAGAGATCATATCGGGTTAGATTCCAGACGTGGAAAATAATTGATACTGATAGTACCTAGAAAGAGGGTAAAATTATATCTCTTGTTTCAAGGTTATTAACACGTGTTACACACATATTTACTTGTGTCTATAGAGTAGATTTGCGTGGTTTAGTGATGTGTCCATAGTCCACAAGGCAGAGTCGGCCTGCACTTGAGAGGGAACTTAAGTAGTAATACTGGATTACCTTAGAGCTACCTATTCTCCCTTCTTGATTCACTTACGTATTTTACTAGTTCCTAATTTATTTTATTTGTTATTTTAATTAATTGTTTTGTAGTTGTTAATAAAATCCATCAACTTTTATTGTCTTTTGTCTTAATTAATTTAGTAAATAATTAAATTGATAATACGTCATCCTTTGGATTCAATATTTAACATGGTCGCTTGTTTAAGCTGCAGCTGATATCATTAATACTTGGGGATTAATTTTACATTCAAAGAAATGCGCATCAAGTTTTTGGCACCGTTGCCGGGGACGAATGTTATTATTGATTTTATTATTTCTAGTTGATTAAGAATTTTACCGTCGTGAGACGTTAAACATGAGTGCCTGTTGGGGGCTTGCCCTTCTGTTTTATTGCTTTATTATTTCTTTCATGTGAGTGATGATTTATTATATTTGAGGTGCTCACGTTTCTAAAATTACATCTCTTTTTACACTTAGTTTCTACTTATGTTTTCACTAAGTTTGGGGGTGTGACGTACTTATCGAAACGTATCGTTGGTTGTTTGTTTTTTAGGAGGTTGTTTTTGCGGTATATTGATACTTTAACCAGTGTTAGTATGTTGATTTTTTGCAACTTACCTAATGTATAGTATGTTGTGTTGGTGTTTCTAGCGTGTGGAGTCGATTAGATAGTCAATTGAGTCTTTCTTATAGTTCTCCTCTATTATTATTTATGAATCCTGTGATGATGAGGTATGTTGAGCTTTGATGATAGAAACAGGTAAACTGAGGATTTGACTTGATCGAGTTGAAAAACTCGAGGACCTCATATATATGCTGAAAAAAATCAGGTGCTCTCGTTTCCTTTTTCTAATTCTTATGTGTACTTTTAATTTTTAGAGTGGAAGGATTGAGTTCTTTGACTTTGGTTTTGGTGATCCACATGTGAGCTTATATTATTTAAATTGTGCCTAATATTCATGCTTTTGAAATTGATGAAGGAAGTGTACTTGAGTTATATTGTGGTATGAAGTTCTATGTGTACTTGTGGGATATTACTTACCATGAAAAGTGCTCAGTTGCTTGTTAAATGCCCATGTGTAATTTTGAGCCTCGTTGATCATGTACATAATCACATGATATTTATTTTCTGGTGAGTATCATTCTTGTGCGTGTATTCTAAAATTTGCCTTGAGTCTCATTGAATACTCATGATTAGTCTAGCGGATTATGGAAATGATATTAGATCATCTTTGATTTATAACCCATCTTTTCTCATATTCTTTACCTGAATACATTAAATCCCTTGTCAGCTGATTCGAGTCTTTTTAAATCCATTCTTTTGATAGACAATAAAAAGGAAAATTCCTTGAGTAGTGCTCAAATCTAGAACTCCATGGAAACGAACACCTAGGGTAGTGATTAAATCTAGTACCCTATGGAGGATGTGAGAGGTAGTGCCTCATCTAGTGGAGAACCAAGAGGAGGATTCAAGACGGAGAAGGACGTGACGATGCCCACATCTAGAGTTTTTATCATTTTCTAATTTATCTTGTATTTTCCAGACATATGGGTAAGATCTATCTAACCCCTATGATTGTTCTTCACAACATCATGGGCTAGAACCGTTTTGGTAGATCTAAGGTTTATGAAGGTTTTATGAATTAATTAAACTCTCTTGTGTGTCCTCCGTACAACACTACTTGTGAATTTATTTTATATATGATTATGCTTTCTTAATCCCTATTCACAGTCGTTTTGTGCATCTTCAATTAGTATATAGAGTTTGAATATATATCTTGGTTGTAGATTGATTGCGTTCACCGCTGAACAGGATTCCATATTATGATTCTAAGTGAGAGTCCAGCTTCATTAGAACTATCATATATGAATGTTTATTAATTGAATTAACTTCGGGTTAGTAAGCAGGATAAAGAGGGTAATTTTATAGTACCTATAAAGGGAGATCATATCTGGTTAGATTCCAGACGTGGGGAATAATTGATATTGATAGTACCTAGAAAGGGGGGTGAAATTATATCTCTTGCTCCAAGTTTATTGTTGGCAATTGGATCGTGTGGATCAACGTGATCAGTTAGGGATATAGGTAAACAATCAGCGGAAGCAATTAAAATGTTTACCGTACTTCTGGGTCGATGTAGAGGATGAAGATCTATGATGAACACCTCTGATCTTCTACCGTATGTCCCAAAGTCAACTCTGGTGTTGGGTGGTCAACAATCCCCAGAGTTCTCTCAATCTGCTCTCTGTTGTCTCCCGTATGTCAAATGAGGCACATACTTAGGTTTAATAGGAACTGAGATGACTTATATACTTGGGCTACAGTAGGGACCAGGAGGAGAAATTGGACTGGGCCTCAATTGAATTTAATTAACCAAGCTTAGCCCAAAGCTTTTAATTAAATCCAATAATAATAATATAGTCCACTAAAATATTATTACTGCACTACTCGTCCAATCCCAAAATTATGTTCTGGGCTCTTTCTTATTACGAGTCCGATAGTCTCCCCATGTTTAAGATATACAATGCCAATTAATTAATTAAGTTACTGACAACTAAAATTAATTAATATCTCAACCGAGAGTAGTACCACTCAACCTTATTTATTGGCGCTCGATCGTTTGGTTAACGTGAACCGTTAGAATACTACGCGTTTCTATCACAGAGGAAGCAATAAACATAGAAACGATTACCGTTCACCAAGGTATGTTGATGAAGATTGATTCTCGCAGGCAGCATGCGCAGTCCTACGAGAATGGCCATAACATCCACGTCTGATGTCGGAATTGAGTGATCTTTACGTTCAGACGATCCTCTCTTCGACGGCTTTCTGTCAGTATATTGATCATCAAATTCTGAGAAATGTACGAATTTATACAAATTTCGCAAGGTCGCGAACAGCAGCAGCAAACTACCTTCTGATCTTCTGCTGTATGTCCCAAGTCCGATCTCGACGTCGTGTGGGCGACGATCTACGAGACCTCCTCAATATGCTCTCAACCCTCATCACACGTGAATAATCAGTTAGATTAGATTAGATTAGATTAGGGTTCCAGATAAGCTGAGGTGACTTATATACATGGGCTACAGCAGGGACCAGGAGGAGAAATTGGGTTGGGCCTCCATTGGGCTTAAGTATCCAAGCTTAGCCCAAAGCTTATACTTAAGTCCAATAATAATAATATATTCCACTAAAATATTATTATTGCACTACCGTACCAATCCCAAAATTACGTTTTGGGCTCCTTCTTATTATGAGCCCGTTAGTCTCCCCATGTTTAAGATATACAATGTCCATTAATTAATTTAAGTTACTGACAACTCAATTAATTAATATCTCATCCAAGAGTAGTACCACTCAACCTCATTATCATGTCGGAATAAATTCCACCTGCAGGGTTTACATGATAATCCTTATGAGCTCCTCAAGGGGACACCATCAACCTATGACGGACACGGATTCCTTCTACAATAAACAGCACACCATAGAGACAGCACTATTTCCCAACTCATCGAGTTTGTTGATTTAATTACATGTAAATCTCACCCATTGATGAATCAAAGAAATACATACTGCCCTACGTGTCGAGGTTATTGTATAGGGATTAAGAGCACGAACTTCCATAATAACTGAGATCAAGTTCTCCTATAAGTCAGTATAAGTCAAACGATCTCAAGCGGTCCTGCTCAATACACACAAGTGCACTTGTGTGATTCTATAGCCAAGACAAGCTAATACCAAAACACACTACAACCATCCCGATAGAGAGACCCCGTCTATCTCAGTTGTGAGCATCTGTTTATACTTTATAAGGAAACCAATAATATGATCTTCCGCGTGTTGTCGCACAACATATTATCTACAGTATAAAGTAAGTGGACTATTGCATCGAACATATAAATAAATTATAAGATGCAATCATTTGATCATATGATTCTCATTTCAAATTAATTGTTACAATATTGTTCATATAAAAAGCTAGACTTTTAGTATACAATCCAACAATCTCCGACTTATACTAAAAGACTATGCTGTCATGTCTTCTGCCATACATCTGATTTCCGCTCCCATTACACGACCATCAAAAGCTCTCGCCTTAAGGTCCTTGTAAATGGATTTACTAGGTCATCATCCGATGCAATCTAGGCGACAACAACCTTCCCCTCATCATACGATTTCTCGTAATAGGTGGTACTTGCACTCCATGTGTTTAATTACCTTATGGGCTCGTGATTCCTTCAAGTTTGCAACCGCACCAATATCATCAATATAAATTGTGATATCCTTGGGCAAACTTAGAAACACTTCGAAGTCCATCTTGAAGTTTCTAGAGTCATATAGATACTTCGGCTGCCTCATAGGCTCCAATTTATCATCTTTCCATGATGGAGTCCGGAGTCTGAAATATATTTCTATATAACACTCCTCCACATTATGACTCAACTTCCTAAAATTAAACGCATAACCTTTGAGGTGGATTTACTGCCGTCCCTATCTGATTTGAAAAATCTGAATCTATGTAACCCATAAGAATCAGTGAATCTGTTCAGTAAGCCCACATATAGTTTCTAGTCCTTTTCAGGTACATAAGTATATGTCTTACCACAGTTCAACATTCTTATTTTGGGTTACCTTGATACCCACTGTTCATGCCATCGGCAAAACAGATATCCAATCTCGTGCATAGCATTCCTTAGATTAAGCTTCCTCATTTGCCGAAGCATAAGGAACCGCTTTCATCTTCTTTATCTACTTTTGTGTCACAAGACACATTCACTTAGATAAATTCACATGCTAAACGAGTAAGGATCGTATCATTATATGAAACTTGAGATAAGCATAACATCCTTTCTTGTGATCCGTATTACCGTGATCAAAAGGATATTTTTGCTCTTCTTAAGTCCTTCATCTCATACCGCTTTATCAACCATACCCATACGCCCGACAATACTCTTTCATTATCTCCAATGAGCAAGATACTATCTACGTATAGTACAAGAAATACCACCACATTTCCATCACTCTTTTCAATACACAAGACCCATCCGATCATTGATTAGATCCATGTCACTGGATTACCTCATCAAAATGGATGTTTCATGATCTTGAAGCTTGTTTTAGTCCATTAATGGACACTTTTAAGGTCACTATCACAATGCTCTTAGCTCTTTGCAATGAATCACTCTGGTTGCTTCACATAGATGTTTCCCTTAAGACTTCCAATTAGGAAAGCTGTCTCGACATCTATTTGCTATCCCTCATATTTCATATGAGTAGCAACAAATAAAAGAGTCCGGATCAACTTAGGCATAGCTACCGGCGAACAGGTTTTCTCATAATCGAACCCTTTCTTTCTAAGTATACCTTTTCGCAAAAAGCTTGCTTCCAAGGTTTTCACCTTATTCTATGATCCTCTTTTATTCTTGCATGCCCGCTTCCTATGGCTTTTACGTCATTTAGCCGTTCAATAAGCATCCAGACCTAATTTAAAATCCATCGATTCTATTTTAATATTCATTGCACTTACTAAGATTCTGCATTTTAATTTTGTAGTGCAACGTCGTATCCCTGGGATAATACCATGTTTACTAGGGATCAAGTCTTACGACTTTACCAAAATATGTATCTCACGGGTTGTCGAATAATCCTCCCACTGCGACAAGGCACTACATGTAATTTTGTATCAGACGTGACACGCATTGCAGTTTACCTTGTGGTATATCCTCTAGTACACTTGGTACTTATACTTTGTGTTTTCTTCTCACTACCTTTAGAACAACTCATACATGGGTTTGTGATTTATTACATAGTCCCTTTCCAAAAATCTAGTGTTTGTGTTAACAATCACCCTTCGATCTTTTAGACTAAATAAATCACCTTCATTTTTATAGCATATCCCACAAACAGACAAACATTCAAATGAATTACTGTTTCTAGGGCTTATCCATAATTTGAATTAAGTAATTCCAAATAATTCATCATCTATCTAATCATTACCATAAGAGTCTTATTCCTTCTATCCACCACACCATTCAGCTGGGGCATGCCCGGTGTAGACCACTTGAGATTTATTCTCAACCTCTGATTAATAGTTCCTAATTATCCTAAGAGGTACTCGTAATGACGATTAAATCGTCATTACTTGATATATTTTCCATGATGCTTTACTGTACCAACCTTGTAATTCTTGAATAAATCAAAGAATTTAGACATGCAGTGCATCAAATAAATATATCGGTATCTAGAATAATCTTCGATTATTCATAACCACCTCTCGCCTAGATAATATTAGGCCCGCTTGAATCAGAATGAACCAATTCCAACATATATATCTTTGGCTCTACACCCCTTTACCTTGAAAAGGTAATTAATTATTTTTACTTCCAAGTAAGACTCGCAAGTCCGATAGTTTCCACTTCAGATAAACCTTACGGTCCATCTGCTATCAACTTTTGAATCCTACTCAAGTAAAATGATCTAGTCTTAGACGCCAAATGCATGTTTAGTTCATCTCCGAAGGTTACTTTCTCTTACTAAGATCAGAAGATGCATTATTAATTACTATTTGTTGCATCTGTGGAATATACATGATTTAAGAGTATACAAATTGTCCATCAACGTACCATAACAGATTACAACTCTATCCTTCATTATAATGACCATGTCATTTAAATGAAATGGAGTATCCATCTATTAATGCATAGAAACCGAAATCAAATTCTTTCTATGAAAATGTACGTAAAGATAATTTCACAAAATCAAACGTCTACTCATATCATTAGAAAAATAACAACTCCCACTGCAATAGCCACCACTCTTATAGTTTTACCCATGTCATAACAATCTTATCCTCACTTAGTAATGAACATTCAGTGATTCCAGTATCTACACACTTCGTGTAAGTAAGATTCCGCGTGAATATGATCTTCCGCTTGTTGTCGCACAATATATTATCTACAGTATAAAGTAAGTGGACTATTGCATCGAACATATAAATAAATTATAAGATGCAATCATTTGATCATATGATTCTCATTTCAAATTAATTGTTACAATATTGTTCATATAAAAAGCTAGACTTTTAGTATACAATCCAACATTATTATCATGCCGAAAATTAATCCACTTGCAAGATTTACATGATAAACCTTATGAGCTCCTCAAGGGGACATCATCAACCTATAACGGACATAGATTCCTTCTACAATCAACAACACACCATAGATACAGCACTACTTCCCAACTCACCAAGTTTATTGATTTAATACTTATAAATCTCACCCATTGATGAATCAAAGAAATACATACTGCCCTACGTGTCGAGATTATTGTATAAGGATTAAGAGCACGAACTTCCATAATAACAGAGATCAAGTTCTTCTATAAGTCAGTATAAGTCGAACGATCTCAAGCGGTCCTACTCAATACACACAAGTGCACTAATGTGATTCTATAGCCAAGACAAGCTAATACCAAACCACACTACAACCATACCGATAGAGAGTCCCCGTCTATCTTGGTTGTGAGCATCTGTTTATACTTTATAAGGAAACCGATAATATGATCTTCTGCGTGTTGTCGCACAACATATTATCTACAGTATAAAGTAAATGGACTATTGCATCATGCATATAAAATAAATTATAAGAAGCAATCATTTGATCATATGATTCTCATTTCAAATATTGTTATAAGATTGTTCATACTAAAGCTAGACTTTTAGTATACAATCCAACAATCTCCCACTTATACTAAAAGACTATGCTGTCATGTCTTCTACCATACATCTGATTCCTACTCCCACTACACGACCATTAAAAGCTCTCGCCTTAAGGTCCTTGTAAATGGTTTACTAAGTCATCATCCGATGTAATCTAGGCGACAACAACCTTCCCCTCATCATACGATTTCTCATAACAGGTGGTACTCGCGCTCCATGTGTTTAATTACCTTATGGACTCGCGATTTCTTCAAGTTTGCAACTGCACCAATATCTTCAATGTAAATTGTGATAACCTTGGGCAAACTTAGAAACACTTCAAAGTCCATCATGAAGTCTCTAGAGTCATATAGATACTTTGGCTGCCTTATAGGCTCCAATTTATCATCTTTCCATGATGGAGTCCGGAGTCTGAAATATATTTCTATATAATACTCCTCCACATTATGACTCTACTTCCTAAAATTAAACATATAACCTTTGAGGAGAATTTACTACCGTCCAATCTGACTAAAAAATCAGAATCTACGTAATCCACAAGAAGCAGTGAATCTGCTCAGTAAGTTTACATATGATTTCCAGTCCTTCTTAGGCACTTCATATATGTCTTACCATAGTTCATCATTCTTGTTCCGGGTTACGTTGATACCCACTGTTCATGCATCCAGCAAAATAGATATCCAACTTCGTTCATAGCATTCCTTAGATTAAGCTTCCTTATTCGCCGAAGTAAAAGGAACCGCTTTCATCTTCTTTATCTTCTTTTTGTGTCTTAAGACACAGTCACTTAGATAAATTCACATGCTAAATGAGTAGGGACTGTATCATTTTATGAAACTTGAGATAAGCATAACATCCTTTCTTGTGATCCATATTACCGTGATCAAAGGATATATTTTGCCTTTCTTAAGTCCTTCATCTCTACCGCTTTATTAACCGTACCCATACGCCTGATAATACTCTTTCATTATCTCCAATGAGCAAGATACTATCTACGTATAGTACAAGAAATACCACCATGATTCCGTCACTCTTTACAACACACAAGACTCATCCGCTCATTGATTTAAATCCATGCCACTGGATTACCTAATCAAAAAAGATGCTTCACAATCTTAAAGCTTGCTTTAGTCCATCGCTGGACAATTTTAAGCTTACTATCAAAATGTTATTAGTACTTTGCAATGAATCACTCTGGTTGCTTAACATAGATGTTTTCTTTAAGACTTCCAATCAGGAAAGTTGTCTTTGACATCTATTTGTTGTTCCTCATAGCAGCAATAAATAAAAGAATCCAGATCAACATAAGCATAGCTACCAGCGAACATGTTTCCTCATAATCGAACCATTTTTTTCTGAGTATACTTTTTTGCAACAAGCTTTGCTTCCAAGGTTTTCACCTTTCCATATGATCCTCTTTTATTTCCTTTGACCACTTGCAATGGCTTTTATACCATTTAGTGGTCATTCAAGTTCCCAGACTTAATTTAGAATCCGTAGATTCTATTTCAACGTTCATTGCAACTTACTAAGATTCTGCATTTTAATCTTGTAGTGCTACGTCGTATCCGTGGGACAATACCATGTTCACTAGGGATTAAGTCTTACGACTCTCCCAAAATATATATTTTATGGGTTGTCAAACAACCCTCCCACTACGATAAAGTACTACATGTAATTGTGTATCAGACGTGACACGCGTTGCAGTTTACCTTGTGGTATATCCTCTTGTACACTTGGTACTTTTACTTAGTGTTTTCCTCTCACTTCCTATTAGAACAACTTATACATGGGTTAGTGACTTATTACATAGTCCTTTTCCAAAAATCTAGTTATTGCGTTAACAATTACCCTTCGATCTTTTTGGACTAAATAAATCACCATCCATTTTTCTAGGATATCCCATATACAAACAAATGTTTCACAAATTACTGTATCTATGGCATATCCATAAAATGAATTTAATTATTCCAAATAATTCATCATCTATCTAATCATAACCATAAGAGCCTTATTCCTTCTATCCACCACACTATTCAGATTGGGGCATACCCGGTGTAGTCAACTTGAGATTTAATCTCAAGTTCTGATCAAATGCTCCTAACTATCCCAAGAGGTATTCGCCATCATGATTAAATCGTAATGACTTAATATATTTTCCATGACGCTTCACTGTACCAGCCTTACAATTCTTGAATTAATCAAAGAACTTAGACATGCAGTGCATCAAATAAATATATTGGTATCTAGAATAATCTTCGAATATTCATAACTATCTCTCGCCTGGATAATATTAGGTTTGCTTGAATCAGAATGAACTAATTCCAACATATATATCTTCGGCTCTACACCCCACAGCTTTAAAAAGGTAGTTAATCATTTTTACTTCCAAGCAAGACTCGCAAGTCCGATAGTTTCCACTTCAGATAAACCTTACGGTCTATCGGCTATCAACTTTTGAATCCTACTCAAGTAAAATGAACCAATCTTAGACGCCAAATGTATGTTTAGTTCATCTTTGAAGGTCCCTTTCTCTTACTAATATTAGAAGATGCATTATTTAATTACTATTTATTGCATCTGTGGGATGTACATGATTCAAGAGTTTACATATTATCCACCAACGTACTTTAACGGATTATAGCCTCATTCCTCATTACTATGACCATGTCATTTAAATGAAATGAAGTATCCATCCGTTAATGCATAGAAACCGAAATTAAATTCTTTCTATGAAGGGTACGTAAAAATAATTTCTCATAATCAATCGTTTATTCTTATCATGAGATAAATAAACAACTCCCACTGCAATAGCCACTACCTTTGTAGTTTTACCCATGTCATTAACAATCTTATCCTTGCTAAGTGATAAACATTTAGTGATTCCAGTATCTACACACTTCGTGTCAGTAGATGCCATCACTAATCATGTTTAAATAACTAGTGAATAAGATATTAAACTTGTTCACATTATGATGAAAATGCCTTTCCTTTGCCACATGTTTTGTCAGAAGTTTCCCACCATATACATCCTCTTGTAATTCAGGTGGAACTTACTCAAAACATCTAGGCAATTATAGAAAATAAATTGACTTAGGTTTCCCTTTCAACTTCTATTCCATGTATTTCCAATTCATTCATCAAATTCTATCATGACCTACCGCCTTTTAAATTACTCGAGTATCCGAAGAGTTACATGAGACCATCATATTTCTATGAACCTCTCATCTCTTCACTAGAGACATTAACAGGCATCATGAGATGTCCTTTGTAAGAACACACATGTATTTTCTTAAGCAGTAAAATTCAAAATCAAGATTCTTTTCTAATCATCTAATTTGGACAAGTAAATATAATTTCTTTTAGTTAACAATTAGTGAGATAAAACCATTTGAAATTCATAGAGAATCATAAATAAATATACCGATCAAATCTTCGAATTTTATCCTTTTATATTGATTCCCTCAAAACAATATAAAAATAAAATTCACCAACTTCTCAAGCACCGTGAGTCTGCAAGCCACGTTAGTGTGGACGTTTACAAACCCGAACATTTACAAGAGAAGGTTTTACCCATTAATTTCATTTGTCAACCTAACTTTATGACAAAATAATTAATAGTCGTTTCCTCTTTAGCCATGCAAATAATAGCAGTGACTCCGTTGGGGAGGATACTAATTATTTACATCTAAGTGTGCACCATTATTTGATTCCAAGTCCACTGCCCAAGCTTATGCGCCTTACTGTTGGAGAAGTACACACGCACTCAGATAACTTTCTACAACCATCAATTATATAAGTTTGTACTAGTGAACCGCATATAAGCTCATCCGTTAGGGAGGAAGGCACTATAGCCAACGCGCAAGTCCATATGCATCACATTACAAACAATAATTATTTAAAGAAGTTTGTACCAGTGATCCGTGAATAAACACATATGTTAGAGAGGAAGGCTCTATTGCCAATGCGCAAGTTTACTCACATCACTTACAAACCAATAATGGAGGCCGTGGGAATTAATTACCAATCCCCTTTCCCACTTAGGTATTTAACACCGAGGGTTTTTAACATGCATATAATATTCCGAAATAAAATATACATCTTAGCATGTTTCTATTAATAGCAATTTAAATAAATAAATCACATAGAACATGCCTTTCATATATAACAATTAATTGTCAAGTAAAAAAATTAAATCAATTATATATATATCAATTAATTGCATAAAATGTTGGATCAATTAAATGGGCCCAATCTCCACAAGCATCAATAGCATAAAATGAGCAGCCCATTAATAAATTAATTAAGCCCATTTACCCTGCCTATTTCTGCATGAAATATCTTGCCCATTTAGAAAACATGGCCCAACATCAATCCCACAATTAATTAAATGAGCCCACAAATTAAACAAGGCCAAATGCATGCCATAATACTCCAAGGTTGTAAACCCAGCCAATTAGCTTTGCAAAACAGCCCATGAAATTAGCCCAACAATAACTTGCTGCATACGATATCAACCTCTGCTAAAATTAGACACCACACAGCCATCGCTAATCGTCGTTCATCAGTGTTTCCGCCGACGATTGCCATTACCGCTGCCGCCGACGGCAAGCCACGAGCGCCAGAACGCTGCCCAATTGACTTCAAGCGATGCCGCGCAGCTGTCAGCCATTGACTCGCCATCCAACATCGCTGACTGGAGTCGACACTGCAGCCTTCGTCAAAGACGATCGCCGTCAACAGCCATACCAACCCCACTATCGCATCGGTAAGCGGCAGTAGTTGCACACCTACCCGAGAGTGATGATGCAGCACCGATCCCGCCAGCCGACCGGAGTTGTGCCACCAGCCATCTGCCATGTGACTGCAGCGCGTCCACATCGTCGACGCCAGGACACAACCATGAGGGAGACCCTCTCGGAAAAGAGGAAGACTGGAGGGAAGGGTCCACAACTCGCGGCCAAAACTGTCGGGACTTGATCGAAAACCGTCATTAACTGCTCGGAAGTGGCTTCAGACTCGACCAGAAGAACCAGTCGACCCGCCCAAAGACCAGCCTTCCAGGTCTGATTCCCATCGTCCAGTTCCAGTCACAGTTGTAACCTCCCAAAGCCCAAACAGGCTGGAAGCATCACAGTGTTGCAGCCGTACACAGCAACGTCAAACTCAAGCGGCCGCCGCCTTCACGTTGCTACCTTTTAGCCGCCGTCGACTTCCATGACTGGTTGTTATGTGGTGATTATCCAGCAGCACTAGTTTTCTCCATCGTGGCCTGACATTATTTGTCTCACGATAGAAAACGAGAAGCACCCACACCATCCATGGGCTTTCGCCAATCATCGCGTACAGGCCCATCACCCACTAAGCGTCCCTGACCAGTAGGTTTTCACACGCAAGTCGTCTCCTGCAGCGCCACTTTGTTGCCCATTCTTCGCCGCCAACGAACTTGCAAAAAAGGAGTTTCATCCCTTTCCTTGCGCTGTCGCACTTTCTTTCTTTCTTCTTTCATGGTCGCCGCTCATCAGCCTTTCTTCTAGGCCTTTCTCATGCATCCGGGTGTGTGTGTTGTCCAAGTATCACATAACAGCAATATCCAGCAAATAATACACATAGGGTTTCATGGATAATTCAAAATTATACAAACCCTAAAATCATGCTTTCAATTGAACAATTAAACACACGTATAGCACGAAAACACCCTACCTAACGTCTCACGTTTTACCATGAAACCAACGCTCTGATACTAATTGTTGGCAATTGGATCGTGTGGATCAACGTGATTCATTAGGGATATAGGTAAACAATCAGCAGAAGCAATTAAAATATTTACCGTACTTCTTGGTCGATGTAGAGGATGAAGATCTGTGATGAACACCTCTGATCATCTACCGTATGTCCCAAAGTCAACTCTAGTGTTGGGTGGTCAACAATCCCCAGAGTTCTCTCAATCTGCTCTCTGTTGTCTCCTGTATGTCAAATGAGGCAAACACTTAGGTTTAACAGAAACTGAGATGACTTATATACTTGGGCTACAGTAGGGACCAGGAGGAGAAATTGGACTGGGCCTCAATTTAATTTAATTAACCAAGCTTAGCCCAAAGCTTTTAATTAAATCCAATAATAATAATATAGTCCACTAAAATATTATTACTGCACTACCCGTCCAATCCCAAAATTATGTTCTGGGCTCCTTCTCATTATGAGTCCGACAGTCTCCCCATGTTTAAGATATACAATGCCCATTAATTAATTAAGTTACTGACAACTCAAATTAATTAATATCTCAACTGAGAGTAGTACCACTCAACCTTATTATCATGCCGGAAATTAATCCACTTGCAAGATTTACATGATAAACCTTATGAGCTCCTCAAGGGGACATCATCAACCTATAACGGACATAGATTCCTTCTACAATCAACAGCACACCATAGATACAACACTACTTCCCAACTCACTGAGTTTATTGATTTAATACTTATAAATCTCACCCATTGATGAATCAAAGAAATACATACTGCCCTATGTGTCGAGGTTATTGTATAGGGATTAAGAGCTCGAACTTCCATAATAACAGAGATCAAGTTCTTCTATAAGTCAGTATAAGTCGAACGATCTCAAGCGGTCCTACTCAATACACACAAGTGCACTAATGTGATTCTATAGCCAAGACAAGCTAATACCAAACCACACTACAACCATACCGATAGAGAGTCCCCGTCTATCTCGGTTGTGAGCACCTGTTTATACTTTATAAGGAAACCAATAATATGATCTTCTGCGTGTTGTCGCACAACATATTATCTACAGTATAAAGTAAATGGACTATTGCATCATGCATATAAAATAAATTATAAGAAGCAATCATTTGATCATATGATTCTCATTTCAAATATTGCTATGAGATTGTTCACACTAAAGCTAGACTTTTAGTATACAATCCAACAATTAACACGTGTTACACGCATATTTACTTGTGTCTGTAGAGTAGGTTTGCATGGTTTAGTTATACGTCCATAGTCCACAAGTTAGAGTCAGCCTTCACTTGAGAGGGAAGTTAAGTAGTAAAACTAGGTTACCTTAGAGTTACCTATTCTCTATTCTTGATTCACTTTCGTATTTTCCTAGTTCTTAATTTATTTTATTTGTTATTTTAATTAATTGTTTAGTAGTTGTTAATTAAATCCATCAACTTTTATTGCCTTTTGTCTTAATTAATTTAGTAAATAATTAAATTCATAATACCTGTCCTTTGGGTTTGATATTTAACTTGGTCGCTTACTTAAGCTGCAACTAATATCCTTAATAATTGAGGATTAATTTTGCGTGCAAATAAAACGCGCATCACACCTCCCCGTCGAGTTGAAGCATCGGGTTTTATGGGCAATCAAGAGGCTCAACATGGATGAGGGGGAGGCCGGACAAGAAAGGTTTCTAAAGATGGTAGAGTTGGAAGAATTTCGTGAAGGGGCATACGAAAACTCCACCACCTACAAAGAGAAAGTGAAAAAATGGCATGATACCAAACTAAAAGAGAAAACATTTGCTCCCGGAGATAAAGTGATATTGTTCAATTCAAGATTGAAGTTGTTTCTGGGATAGCTCAAGTCGAATTGGATGGGTCTATTTGACGTGTTGGAGGTCATCAGAGGACACACATTGAAACTCTAAGGGCCTAATGATGAGTTCGTTGTAAATGGGCATCGGGTTAAACATTACCTATCTCCTTCTCAAAAGGAGATAGTGTATGTGGACACCCTTCATTCTTAAACTCATCTTGAATTGTAGTAGAGTAGGATTTTCTTTTATTATTGTTTTCATGTGTTATTTGTGTTTTGGTGGTATAGGCTTGCACTCTAGTGGAGGGAATGATGAATGGATTACGAGAAGCGCTACGTTGGAGGCGTCAAGGATAAATTTCACTACTTTTACAAACTTAATTCTTTCCTCTTGTCAAGATTTAGGTTTGGGGGGATGCATCGCAATGTAACTCGTATGTGTTTGATGGTTGAATTCACTAGAATGTGCATGCTTTTGTTGTTTATTGTTGTTGTTTGTTGTGTTTTAAATCCTTGTGAGTGTTGATTGGTACTATCATTGTCTATGTGGATTGAGATGCACTTGTCATGAATGATTGAATGATTAATTGTGCATATTGAGATGAAAAAGGAGGAGAAAAATAAAAAAATTGAAATTTGATGCTAAAATTCTATCAAAATTTTCTTCTTCGGTCGAGTTTTTGGTACCGCGGGATTTGCAGAAAATTCGACCTAAAAATTCGACCTCTTGATCAAAAACTCGATCGAATTTTTCTGTGAACTGGAATGAATCAGCGATTTATAGAGAAATTTGACCGAGATTTGCTAAAATTCGGTCAAATTTTCTGCCTGTGTGTTTTAAAATTCGAAACCTTTTTTCTTTCTTCATTTTACTCTTAAAACTTCCGACCCCTAGCCCTTTCTCCACCTTTTCTCCTCTCAAAATTGAAGGTTGCAGGAACTCCTAAGAAAGAATCCTCTCCTATTCTTCATCTCTTAAGTATCCATGGTAAGATTGCACTTCCCTTTTCTTAAGTTATTTCGTAACTTTGAATTCTAAGGTTTATGCTATGTATGGAAGTTTTATTCTACCAATTTTTAACAATGATTTTTGTAGAATAATGATGAATTGTTGTTGAATATCTTGTTTAATTACAAACCTTGAGTGAAAAGCATGGGAATTGGAATCAAAATTGAAAGTGAATATTGAAGTTGGAATGAATGTTTGCTGTTGATTCATTGTCATGAAGTGAATTGGTATTATGCACGATTGTTGTTGATGTTGATGAATTTTGAGCCTCTTGAAAATTTAGGGTTAGATGTTTAAAGATGATTGAAAAATTCATGACTTGATAGATATTGCCCACAATGTGTTCGATAAAATGCCCATGAGAAAATTTTTGTTAAATTTGGCTTTGAAACTTGGCATGCTTATTGATACAATTTGGAAAATTAATTCTTGAGAAAGTTGAGCATAATTTGAAGGTATTTTAATGGAATTAGACATTTAAATGCATGATTTGGACCTTTTCATGTTTAAATCTTGAGACAAGGACTTGGTAATTGATTTTGAAGCAAATTGATTGAAAGATTGCATGTTTCATGTGTGGATTGAGCTTTTAATGAATGAAATGCTATCCTTGATTATATAAATGAAAAACCAAGATCCATTTGTATGAGAACATGAAATTTTGAATCATTAAGCTTGAGTTGGATATTGTTTATTCTCGTGCAAGATAATAATTGTTGAATTTTTGTAGGCACGAACAAGGGAAAGAGCAGGTGCAGGTGCAGGTGGACCTGGACAGGGATGTCGAATGGGACATAATCAACCACGTGCCCAGCCACAAGCTCAGGCACAGGAGCCTGGTGAGTGATATTTTCACCTGGATTTTAGTATCTTTTTATATCCATTTTCGTATTATTTTATCTGTATTTATGTATTATTTGGTTGTGTTTTGTATTTTTATTGAAATGTGTGTGAATGAGCTTAAACCTATGATAAGGAAGATGTAGGAACAAGCAGATCTCAATTCAGAATTGAAACGAAGGAGAATGAGCCGAAACAAAATGTGAAAAATAGGGGCATGCACCAACACGGGCCGTGTATGGAATACGACTCTGTAAGAAGTGGATGTGTGCCGACATCAATTCATCCAACACGACCAACCTGTGCCCGTGTTATATCACACAATCAATGTTGCAGTACACGAGCCGTGTTGCGTAACACGGCCCTGTAAGTCTTGGCAGTTTAGCGACATCAATTCACTCAACACGGCCACCTTGTGGCCATGTTGCAGAGCACGACTCGTGTTCTGTAAAGAGCTGCTAAAAATTTCAGAACCTTCTAGAAGCTTTCCAAGGGGTATAAATACTAATAATTCAACATTTGATGGGAGATCCAAAATTCACAGCCCTTCACACACCTCACACACCATTTCTTCCATTCCACACCATCATCTTCATCCATTCTTCATCCTTTAGATCTACCATCATCCCACCATCAATTTCTACATCCAAGTGAAGGAAAATAATCAAGGAAGAGAGGAAAGTACAAAGAAGGGTAGGAGATCACCATTGAAGATAGATCAAGGGAATTTTCATTCAATCTTTGTATTAAACCTCATAGTTTAATCATGATTTGTAAGGATTTAATTATCTATGTTAATTTCTTTATGAATATGGTAGACTAATCTCCCTTGTGAGATTAGCAACATGAGAGTTGTTGGATAATTTTGGAATTTGTGTATTTGAATTCATATGTTAATTGGATCTATGGTTTTCTATCATTCATTATTAATTGCTTGATTTGTATTGACGATTTGTGTGTTTAGTTGTTCTAAATATGTGATTAGATTGAGAAATCAATTATGTGCTTAGGATAATTGAGTGAATCATTTCATCAAACACTTCATGTGCATTATAAATTGTAAAGAGACTGAGAAATCCTTTAGAGTTTAGAACCCTTTGATAAAACATATGATTGGTTTGATCGAGAGGTTGATTAATCATGTGAAGGGACTCTCATTTCAAGCTTAGTACCTAGTTGGAATTGTTTGAGTAAGAACCAACTCATTGAGCTATGTTTAGAACCATATCCTATCCATCTTGAGAGGGAGTTTAGGTGATCTTAGTGTTGGCCCTTAATCTTCAATCCATGATTCATGTGAATTCTATGCATTTATCCTAGGATTTCCACATCTTAATTCTTGATAATCTCACTTTTACTTAATTTGGAAAACCACTTTTCATCCATCTATCTTGTTTGCTAATCATTTCTTACTTGCTTGCTTTGATTGATGTAATTTCTTGTTTGATCAAACTATCCATTGATGATTCGTCTCTATAAAATTGCGATAAACGTGATCTCGCTTAAGCTCTAGCGCCGACGTCCCTATGGTTTGATAAATTATTTTAATTGGGCATCCCTACTACAAAATGGCTAATCAAATGGTGTCGCTGGTCAGGAAAGCAACGGTTGCTAGTAACTTGAATAAGGATCATTTTTAGTAATCTTAATAGAGACATTTTTTTTATTTTGTTTGTTTACTTGTATTTGCTTTGAAAACCTTGTTCTAACTTCTTCTGCTTTGAAGGTGTTTGCAAACAAGATCTAAAGGAAAACAAATATAACCTATTGATTGGGAGATTGAGCATACTTTGAGAAGGAGAAGAAAGGAGAACAATACCAAAAATAGTGATCTAATGGAGAATTTTCAAGAAGATAATCGTGTGGAGATAGAGCATGATGGGGAAGGAGGACAAAATGTGAACGTGCAAGACAACGCACCTCAATTCAATGCAAATCCTCCTTAACAAGCCTATCAAAATCATGGAGCTTTCAACAACTAAGTTTTGCTTCAACAAATGGTGCAACAAGTTCTAAGGCAACAAGGCTTTCCACAAGCTTATGCTCCTCCACAACAAGCATATGTACCACCACCACCACCTCCGGTGCAACATGGAGTTCATAATGATCAAAGAGTGATTTGGGATTTCTTTATGCTGAGAGCCGTGCCACACATGATGGCTCCACCAATCAACGCCAACAACTTTGAAATTAAAACGGCTTGATTTCTATGGTGAGAGAGCAACAGTTTAGTGGAACCCCGAATGAAGATCCTAATGCTCATCTAGCTCTATTTGTGGAGATTGCCAATACCATGAAGATGAATGGGGTGAGTGAGGATTGTATTAAGATGAAGTTGTTTTCGTTTTCATTGAGGGATCGTGCTAGAATGTGGCTATCCACCATTTCTCCCGGTACGTGCAACACTTGGAATGAACTTGAGCAAATATTTTTGAACAAGTATTTTCCACCTTCTAAGACGCTTCAAATGAAGAGCTTGATCACTCAATTCAAGCAAATGCCTCAAGAGAGCTTTTATGAAGCGTGGTAAAGGTTTAAAGATATGCTACGCAAGTATCCACAACATGGATTTCTAGAAAATCAACAAGTTGGATTTTTCTATCAAGGACTTGTGAATTGCAGTGCTTGTTGATGCTTCCACGGGTGGATCCGTACTTGGTGTAACTCCAGAAAGGGCCATAAAAATATTTCAAGAGATTGCTAGAAATGTATATCAATGGCCATCGGAGAGGTTAGCAGATGCTATGGGTTTGAGAGTTTTGATCAAGGGCAACAATTTAGTGTGAAGAGTGTTAGTGTTGATCAAAGTCCGCCAAACATGGAAAAGATAGTGGCAGAGGTTATGAATCAAATGAGCTTGAACCAATATGTGAATAATGAAGGAGCTAATATGGTTGAGGGGCTACAAGTCGATCAAGGTGTGCTACCTATGAATATTGTTAGTGGAGAACAATGGGCCAACTCAATGCCACGAGTGGAAGATGTGCAATACATGCAAGGAAGAAATTACCAAGGGAATTATCAAAACAATTACCAAGGTAATTTCAACCAAAGTCAAGGGAACTATCCACCAAGGCAAGGAGGCTTTAATGGTCAAAGTAGTGGAAGCTCATACTCACAACAACAACAAAGGCAAGGTAATTTTTCCTACTCTAATCCGAGCAATGCGGTTGCGTATCCTCTGGGGTATCAATCGGGGGCTAAGGCGCCAAACAATGAGGGACGAGCATCGATCGATGAGCTACTTGAACAATTGTTGGCATAAAACAAAGCTTGAGAAGCATCGGACTAAGCTTGAGATGAAGCATTGAAAAAGGCGGAAGAAGCAAATGAAAAGAGGCTCAAAGCTTTGGAGAATAATGTGGGACACATTACAAGTATCTTGAGTGCTCAATAAAAAGGAAAGTTTCTGACCACAACCGAGGTTAATCCGAAAGCTCAATGTTTATTTGTTTATATGGAAGAGGAACAAAAGGTTGAAGAAGGGTTGGTGGAAAGCAAGGTTGGTGAAGAAATAAAGAGATAGCTAAGAAAGAAGAGAAGGTGCCTAAATGGATACTTATGTGGAAAAGGGTGCAAGAGGAAAAGAAAGTGGAGGAGAAGGTGAAAGAAGAGGAGTACAAACGTGATTATTGGGGTATTCCGATCACTCCATTCCCTATTCCGTATCCATAAATGTTTGTAAAAGAGGAAAAGAAAAAGGAGTTTCAGAAACATGTAAAAAATCTTAAGAAGAAGAATGAGGTGAAAAAAAAGAAGAGTCATCTGAAACAAGTGAGTCAATGCATAAAGGGGGACCTACAAAGGTTGATGATCCGGGAAAGTTCATCATTCCTTGTGATTTTGAAGGAAAGAGCACTCTTGATGCATTGTGTGACTTGGGGGCAAGCGTCAACGTGATGCCTCATGCCACGTACAAAGACCTTAAAATTTGAGAGCTAAAGCTTACTACTATCTATCTTGAAGTAGTAAATGGAGAAGTTGTGAAGCCTCTAGGAATTGTTGAAGACGTGGAGGTGAAAGTGAAGGGGCTAGCTTTCCCAATTGATTTTATGGTATTGGAAGTGAAGGCAGACCCTTGAGTTCCACTCATTTTGGGAAGGCCATTTCTAGCTAAGGGAAGAGCTAAAATTGATGTTGGGAGAGAAGAGCTTTCTTTGAGCTCAAAAGAAAAAAAGTGTCACATTTTTGTGTAAAAAAGAAAAAAAATCCATGTCTCATTTGAAGCCTCCGTATGATTTCATGGATCATGACTCTATTCTCTTTGACAATTTAAATTCATTTCTTCATGACTATATGAAAATTTCAAATACTAACTTGTCTTGTTGTGATGTTAATAGGATGAAAACATCGGAGCTTGATTGGAAAATAGAGAAAGGAGAAAGAGGAAGTCCACTAGAATCACTTCTTGATGATGACTTGATGCTAGTAAGTAAGAATGGTGAAGTTGAGCTAGTAGACAAAAAGAGAGTCAAGCAACTTTTCAAAGTGAGGATGCGAGGAGAAAGTGTGGTGGACCAACATTTGGTCCAATGAGCGCGAAAATTCCATCCAGCTTGAAGATGTTAAACTTAGCGCTAAATGGGAGACAACCCATTATTTTATATTTTGATGCTTGATTTGTTTATTTTAGTCTCGTAGTGGATTGTGCTCGTGAGAAGAAGGCTTATTGAAGAAAAGAGAAGTGCTTCATGGATTTGGGTTAGTATGTCACCACTTGTGCAAATTTAATTCTTGACTCTTGTCTCGAGTTAAGTTTGGGGGGCTAGTGCGTGGTGAACATAGCTTGAGTCATGTGGAAGCGTATGCTTCTCTATAAGAAGATCATTGATGAAACTATAAGGGTAAGTCCCACCACTTTTTGCAAACTTAATTCTCACCTCTTAGTTCAATTTAAGTTTGGGGGGAGAGTGCGTTGTGTGACTCACCATTTGAGTGTGCTTGATATGATGATATATTGATGATGATAGGTCTTCTTATAAAATTGGTCAATTTTAAAATTTTTCTCATGAGTTTGGTTGGATTTTGGTATGATTGGTTGTGTTGAAGTGCATAATAGTCCATATTTTTAATGCAATTGTTGACCTAATGGTGTTGTATGAGTTTTTGAGTATGAATAAGGGTATTGGAAGCACGAATGGAGCTTGGAGCGAATACTTTCCTTACCAAATGCCTATTGAGGAAGTACTCTACATTTTATCACTTCTAATTGATTTTGATTTGGATTGAATGGATTAGCATGCTACATTATATGTTATGTTTTTGGGAAGTTTACTTTTCAATCAAAGGTTGGGATGATTGTGAGCATAATTGTCATGGATGATATAGAATGTGTGCTTTATTGTTAATGATGGTGATTTTTACTCTTGCATGTTATGTGTTTTTGTTTTGTTTCTTGTTTGTTGAGTGTTTATTGTATGTTTTGTGTGTTTTCTTATTTTTGTCTTGGTATGTTTGGTGGTTTGTTTAGGGATGTCGTGAGTCATTTTTGAATATGAGTGATGGCATGTTGTGATAAGTGATGATAAGTTATGATTAAGAATCTCTACACTTTCGAATTGTGACATGTTTTATTTAACTTGTTCAATTTTAAGATGGATGTGGTGTAATAAGTCCTTAAGGTCCGAGCACAAGCTTGTGAGAGTTTGAGCCTCAACCGTGCATACATGGTATTTTTCTTCATGAGTGGATCGATTGAGTTTTGATAAGCTAGAACTTGCTCAAGTACTATAGAAACGAGCCCAATTTGTGGAGATTAGTGAAATGATTTAAGGTCATCCTTGTCATTATAGTCATTGCCAAATATTTCCCTACCATGAACATCATCCCTAGTCATCCACTTTGAGCTTTAAAGCCATTTTATTGTGAATTTAGCACATTACAAGCCTTGATTACCCACATGAACCTTATATATTTACCCTTTTGCATGAGTGATTGAGGAGATGGTAGTTAGAAAGGTTTGATGAGAAAGCAAAACGAAGAAAGGAAATGGTAAACAAGTAAGAAAAAATGATGAAAAGAGCAAAACCAAGAGTGAACATGCAACCTCAAAACAAGAAAAATGAGAAAAGTAACAACAAGATGCTCAAGAAAATAAAAATCCAAACAAGGAAGCATGCATTAAGAGAAGCTCAATTCAAGGAAAGTTGATGATTAGTGCTTGTGATCATTAAAGAAAAGAAAGGAATAAAGAAATTGTTAAGGAATGGAAGAAAGTAATACATCTTCGATTACTTACACATAATGAGTCACTCTTACCTAAATTCTTCCTACCATACCAAAGAGCCTATCATTACATCCATAATGAAAGACCTTTTTGATCACTAGTGGAAACTTTGGTGGTTTGTGAATGTAGTCCACGAGCAAGCTTATAGCGAGTTGAGCCAATCGATTAATGAGTGATGATTTACCCTACTTTAAAGAGTTTGAGTGACACTTATAACCTATGTGAGGCTTGGTCTAAAAAGGGACTATATTACACTTTTATTCTTTTTAGATTGAACTTGTTAATTTTTCATGTTATGAGTTTAATGTTGTAGGATGACTTAGCATAAATTATAATTCTTATTGCTATTGATGTGTTATTACCTATGTTCGTTTAGCCTTTTCCTAGGTGAAAATTTCACTCCTTGGTTTATCATTTTCATTGTGTGGGGATGCACAACACTTTAAGTTTGGGGTGTGATGAGTGATATTTTTACCTAGATTTTAGTGTCTTTTTATATCCATTTTCATATTATTTTATCCGTATTTATGTGTTAATTGGTTGTGTTATTTATTTTTATTGAAATGTGAGTGAATGTGCTTAAACCTAGATATGATAAGGAAGATGTAGGAACAAGCGGATCTCAATTCGGAGTTGAAACGAAGGAGAACGAGCCGAAACAAAATGTGAAAAATAGGGGCATGCACCAACACAGGCCGTGTACGGAACACGGCCCTGTAAGAAGTGGCCGTGTGCCGACATCAATTCATCCAACACGACCACCCTGTGCCCGTGTTACAGCACACGATCCGTGTTGCAGCACACGAGCTGTGTAGCGTAACACGGTCCTGTAAGTCTTGGTCGTTCAGCGACATCAATTCACTCAACACAACCACCTTGTGGCCGTGTTGCAGAGCACGACTCGTGTTATAAAAAGCTGCTAAAAATTCCAGAATCTTCAAGAAACTTCCCAACGGGTATAAATACCCAATAATTCAATATTTGATGGGAGATCCAAAATTCACAGCGCTACACACACCTCACACACCATTTCTTCCATTCCACACCATCATCTTCATCCATTCTTCATCCTTTAGATCTACCATCATCCCACTATCAATTTCTACTTCCAAGCGAAGGAAAAATATCAAGGAAGAGAGGAAAGAACAAATAAGGGAAGGAGATCACCATTGAAGATAGATCAAGGGAGTTTCCATTCAATCTTTGTATTAAACCTCATAGTTTTATCATGATTTGTAAGGATTTAATTGTCTATGTTAATTTCTTTATGAATATGGTAGGCTAATCTCCCTTGTGAGATTAGCAACATGAGGTTGTTGGATAATTTTGGGATTTGTGTATTTGAATTCATATGTTGATTGGATCTATGGTTTTCTATCATTAATTATTAATTACTTGATTTGTATTGATGATTTGTGTGTTTAGTTATTCTAAATATGTGATTAGATTGAGAAATCAATTATGTGATTAGGATAATTGAGTGAATCATTTCATCAATCACTTCATGTGCATTATAAATTATAAAGAGATTGAGAAATCCTTTAGAGTTTAGAACCCTTTGATAGAACATATGATTGGTTTGATCGAGAGGTTGATTAATCTTGTGAAGGGACTCTCATTTCAAGCTTAGTACCTATTTGGAATTGTTTGAGTGAGAACCAACTCATTGAGCTATGTTTAGAATCATATCCTATCCATCTTGAGAGGGAGTTTATGTGATCTTAGTGTTGGCCCTTAGTCTTCAATCCAAGATTCATGTGAATTCGATGCATTTATCCTAGGATTTCCACTTCTTAATTGTTGTTAATCTTACTTTTACTTAATTTGGAAAACCACTTTTCATCCATCTATCTTGCTTGCTTGCTTTGATTGATTTAATTTCTTGTTTGATCAAACTACCCATTGATGATTCGTCTCTATAAAATTACGATAAACATGATCTCGCTTAAGCTCTAGCGCTGACCTCTCTGTGGTTCGATAAATTGTTTTAATTGGTCATTCCTATTACAAAATGGCTAATTAGAGCATGCGCAAGTGCCACGAGCGCGGGCCCAGCTCAGAGGCGAGAGAAAGATGAGATGGGCAAATAAAAGATACGAAGTTCAACAACATCACTGCCTTCCTGAGAGCAAATAATTGCCATCTAGACAACTTTGGAGTCAAATTCTAGCAGGATGATTGGTATAACAAGTGTCAGTTGCGGAAGTGGTTATTACTCACCATAAGGAAAACAAGGTGGATTGATCTAAGAATGATAAAGATAATGGGAATCATTGATGAAGTGAATGGGTTGTTTGACGATGTTGGGTTGGGTGATTTTTTAGAAGCTATCCAGAGACGTATCTTGGATTGACTCTAGAGTTCCTCACCACACTTGAAGTGATAAATTCCAAAAGAGGAGAATTCCCTCGGAGGATAAAATTTAGGTTGAGAAACAACTCATTTTCCTAAAAAATAGAGGAGGTCAACAGAAAACTGAGAAGACATGTAATGGAGGCAGAGAGAGGATACATAACCTTAACAAAAGCAGAAAAGCAAGTCTTCTGACATTCATTAATGAAGAGGGGAGATTGTAAAGGCCAATTCAGGTACGACCTATCAAGTTCTAGTGCAACCGGTATCAGGATCCCCATGGTTAAATATGTGGATAAGTTTTTAACCCACTTGATATTTGCTCGACATGAGGGATCTGTGTGGGAGATAGAGAGCTGTTTATACTCCATTTCTTGATCAAGAAAGAATGCTTTAGCATAGCATCTTACATCATCCCCAAATTAGAGAGTGTTACCACGAGGAAGAAGTCTCAGTGTGTGATCGTTGGAGGGATGATTACAATCCTGGCGAGAGGATTGGACGTGAACTTGACAGGTATGGTTCATTTAGTTGGAACCAATTTGGGGTAAAGTGCGATGAAAAATATGAGGGTAATTGAGGAGTTGGCAGGGACCTACATCTACGTGTTTCCAATGGGAAAGTCCTTCCCTCTGCCAATGTGGGGCTTACACGCATTCACCCAGTCAGGAACGAGGAAAATTTATGCTTGGTGTCCTCAAGACACAAGCAAGCCATTGCAGAATTCAAGTCCTCTCACCGCCGTCATATCCGAGGGGGATTGGTACCCACTACCAAGTTTGTAGAGGATGAAGAGCTGGAGTATGAAGGAGATTTGGGTGGTTTTGATGAGGGAGAAGATCAAACAAGCAGTGAGGACGAGGAAGATGTGGGAGAAGAGGATTTAGAAAGAGGAGAAAGCTCAAGAGCTGGAGAAATGAGAGGGAGCACAGGGAATTTTGATCGCTTGACTAAAGATGTAGCTTTTTTTAGGGTAGGCTACGGAGGCATGGCACAGAAGGTTGCTTACCAGAGGTACAGGCAGGATATGACAGACTTCATGATGGATTCCATGGGGAGCACAGTGCGGAACATAGAGAGGATGACAGCCACATGTATAATATGCACAACCCTACTGATCCGTATGTCAACCAGCAGTCTCCTGGACCATGGATGCACTATCCACCTCCGTCACCGGATTATGGATGGGATGCTCATCATCCACCTCAGGACCCTCCATATCCTCCACAGGACCCTGGCTTTCCTCCTCAGTGATTTGAGAATCATCCCTACTCTCTCTTGCTTGCTTTGACTTGATGACTATTTTAATTATGATGTATTGATGATACTTACTTGGATTTGTGTTTCTTTTCTAGTATTGGTTTGTGATTGTTTTACAGTGTAATTTTTGTTGGATTTGGTTTCATGTTATTTTGTTCTTTTTGCTTTGTGTTTGTTTGTTGTGTATTTGTCGGGGAGGGTAGATTGTCTTTTATTTCTTTCTTTCGTTATCTCGTTCGTATCTTGAGCTTCGATATATTTATTTGCAATGGTGATCAATAATTTTGTTAGGACATTTTTCTCTAAGAAATTGAGACATAGGTTCTTAAATTGCTCAAGATAAAGATGGATAAAACACAATAATATTCTAAGACCATGAGCAAAAGCTTAGTGAGATTTGAGCCTCAAACCGTGCAATTCATATGGTTTGATCCATTGAAGAGAGGATTGATCATTAGAAGATGAATTAGAACTTGCTCGTGAACTTTGCAAGTGAACCTTTTGATGAAGCATTTAGAAATGGTTTTAGGCCATGTTTGATTTAACAAGTCACTAGCCAAATGAATTTTCTACCTTATCATGTTGTATCCCTTGTTAGCCAAAGTTTTAGCCTTAAAGCCTATTTTATTGTTGAGCACTTTTCATGCCTAATAATCCCACTTGAGCCTCTATATAAATCCATTATGTGTGGAGATTATAGAAGAAAGTTAACAAAAGGTTGAGTGAAAGAAATAAAAGGAAGGAAAGCAAAACAAGAGTAAGAACTAGTGAATGAGCACAAATTGGATAGAAAAGAAAAAGGGTGTAAAGTTGAAAAAAAAAGAAAGTGCAAGATATTAAGGAAAATGCATCATTGATGATCAAGCTCTCATAAAAATTCAACAAGAGATACTTAAGTTGTGAGATACACATGGATAGGATAAAAAGTGCAATAAAGAAGAGAAAGGAATGGAGGAAGAATCATATCGAAGGCCTTCTCTATGATCATAACACACGCATTTAGGTCACTTTTATCCATATTTTCCTACCCTACCAAAGGCCCCTCATTACATCCTTAGTGCAAGTCCTTGTTGATCTTTGTGTAACATTAAAATGGCAAACAATCATGATTTTACTTGCAAACCTATGATAATTCGACTATGATCAATTGAATGAGGGATCTTAACCTTTAGATCAGAAGAGTGGAGTGTTATATACATCCGTGAGGCTTATGGTTGAGGGATATAATTGTGTTGCTTCCTCTTCATCTTGAGCAGTTTAAACTCCACATGTGTTGATTTCTATTATAGTAAGGTTTCCTAATATGATTTTTGATCTCTAATTACTTGTAGATATGTTGGGGCTCATGTTGTTTTGTATTGTTTATTTAGGTAAAATTTACTCCTTTGTTCTTTCACTTTCGTTGCTCAGGGACAAGCAACACTTTAAGTTTGGGGGGTTTGATTGTTGCCCAATTCACCTAGATTTTGTTGTGTTTTTATGTTCATTTTGTGTTTGTTTAGTCTATTTTGTATACTATTTTGAAGGTTATGGATGGATTTGATGAAGTTTACTATTTGAGTTTGCATTATTGTTAAATAGGTGTTTTGGAAGGAGAATCGAGCCAAAGATGAGACAAAATTGAAAATGTAAAGAAAGTGAAGAAAACTCAGTCGAATTTCTCCCCTTCTCCCGAAGTTATAGTAGAGTGTTGAAGCATGAAGATGGTCTCAAAAACTCAATCGAATTTCTAGAAATTTGGTCGAATTTTTGGTATAGAATGAAACGAGAAGGCTAAGGTAAAACACAAAATTCGACCAAAGAGCTAAATCTCGGTCGAATTTTTAGATAGTTTAAAGGCAGAAAACATGCTCAGAACTGAGGAAGTGCAAGTTGCATGAAAACCAACCAAAGCACAGAAATTTGATCAAATTTTCATGCAAAATTCCAACTGTCAACTTTGACTTTTGGGCATTCAAGAGGGGTATAAATAATCTAAATACTCACTCTCTCAAAGGAGATTTGCAGGGGGACTTTTCAAGACACACACCATACACACTATTCTCTACATTTTACACCTTCAACTTTATCCATCCATCATCCTTTCATCCATCCTCAATATTTTCATCATCTTTTCATCACAAATCTATTGAGGATTGATGATTGAGAGTGGGAATTTGCAAAGTGAAGATAGATATTCAACCTACATCAAGGAGGGAAGTTATTTTTCTTTTCATTTATATTTCTTTGGCTTGTTTTGAAGAAATGGATGTATGTAAGCATTTTCATGATGTTTTCATAATGTTTATAGTTGGCTAGACCTCTAGTGAGGCTAGCCAAAAGATGGATTAGGGTTTTGTGGATTTGTTGGATTTTAAATGGTAGTTGATATGATATTTGGTTTTTCCAACATGATTTATGATTCATTTTATTTCTATTATGATTTGTGTGATTGAAATCTCTATTTATGATGTTAGGAAAGCCATTCCATATTGTGACTAGGGTTTTGATTGAATCATGTTGTAATATGGATAATGTATGTTAGTATGTGAAGTATGTGGTAACATCTTTATATACTTAGAACATTCATGTGGGGACACTTAATTAATTTGTCATATTTGGTTGTTAATTGAGTGAGATGGATAAATCTTATAATCATAGTACCTTTAAGGGAATTGAGAGTAAGGAACAATCTTTTGTACTTAAAAACGTGTAACGAGTTGAGAACCTAATTACCTTGTGTTGGCTTTTGGATCGTTTGGTTCAGCGTGATCCGTTAGGGATTCAAGTAA
Organism: Pogostemon cablin; assembly: GCA_023678885.1. Lineage (NCBI taxonomy): Eukaryota > Viridiplantae > Streptophyta > Magnoliopsida > Lamiales > Lamiaceae > Pogostemon > Pogostemon cablin. Next base: position 13,206,696 of record CM042985.1, on the reverse strand, counting down.
ACAATAATAACGGAAGCAATAATTAAATTTACCGTTCTTCTGGGTCGATATAGAGGATGAATCGCTGCAGAGAACTACCTCTGATTTTCTACTGTATGTCCCAAGTGTGATCCTGCTGTTGTGTGGGCAACAGTCTGCAGGACCTCTCAATCTGCTTCTTTCCCTTCTCACGTCAAAAGAGGCGCAGGAAATCTTAGGGTTCCAAGAGGCTGAGTTCACTTATATACTGGGCTACAGCTAGGATCAAGAGGAGAATTGGAGTTGGGCCTCCGTTGGATTAAATATCCAAGCTTAGCCCAAAGCTTATATTTAATACAATAATAATAATAAAGTCCACTAAATTATTATTACTGCACTACCCACTCCAACCCAAAATTACGTTTTGGGCTCCTTCTTATTATGAGCCCGAAGTCTCCCCATGTTTAAGATATACAATGCCCATTAATTAATTAAGTTACTGACAACTCAAATTAATTAATATCTTATCCGAGAGTAGTACCACTCAACCTTATTATCATGCCGGAAATTAATCCACTTGCAAGATTTACATGATAAACCTTATGAGCTCCTCAAGGGGACATCATCAACCTATGTCGGACATGGATTCCTTCTACAATCAACAGCACACCATAGATACAGCACTATTTCTCAACTCACCGAGTTTGTTGATTTAATACTTATAAATCTCACCCATTGATGAATCAAAGAAATACATACTGCCCTACGGTCGAGGTTATTGTATAGGGATTAAGAGCACGGACTTCCATAATAACAGAGATCAAGTTCTACTATATAGTCAGCATAAGACGAACGAACTCAGGCGATCCTACTCAATATGCACAAAGCATACTAATGTGATTTTATAGTCAAGACAAGCTAATACCAAATCACACTACAACCATACCGATAGAGAGTCCCCGTCTATCTCGATTGTGAGCATCTGTTTATACTTTATAAGGACACCGATAATATGATCTTCCGTGTGTTGTCGCACAACATATTATCTACAGTATAAAGTAAATAGACTATTGCATTATACATATAAAATAAATTATAAGATGCAATCATTTGATCATATGATTCTCATTTCAAATATTGTTATAAAATTGTTCATACTAAAGCTAGACTTTTAGTATACAACCCAACAATCTCCCACTTATACTAAAAGACTATGCTGTCATGTCTTCTGCCATACATCTGATTCCTACTCCAACTTCACGACCATTAAAAACTCTCGCCTTAAGGTCCTTGTAAATGGATTTAATAGGTCATCATCCGATGCAATCTAGGCGACAACAACCTTCCCCTCATCATACGATTTCTCGTAACAGGTAGTACTCGCGCTCCATGTGTTTAATTGCCTTATGGACTCGTGATTCCTTCAAGTTTGCAACTGCACCATTATCATCAATGTAAATTGTGATAACCTTGGGCAAACTTAGAAACACTTCAAAGTCCATCATGAAGTCTCTAGAGTCATATAGATACTTTGGAGGCCTCATAGGCTCCAATTTATCATCTTTCCATGATGGAGTCCGGAGTCTGAAATATATTTCTATATAGCACTCCTCCACATTATGACTCTACTTCCTAAAATTAAACACATAACTTTTGAGGTGAATTTACTGCCGTCCAATCTGACTAAAAAATCCAAATCTACGTAATCCACAAGAAGCAGTGAATCTGTTTAGTAAGTCCACATATAATTTCCAGTCCTTCTCAGGCACTTTATATATGTCTTACTACAGTTCATCATTCTTGTTCCGGGTTACGTTTGATACCAACTGTCTATGCCATTGGCAATACAATTATCCATTTTCGTGCATAGCATTCCTTAGATTAAGCTTCCTTATTCGCCGAAGCATAAAGAACCGCTTTCATCTTCTTTATCTTCTTTTTGTGTCTCAAAGACACATTCACTTAGATAAATTCACATGCTAAACGAGTATGGACTGCATCATTTTATGAAATTTGAGATAAGCATAACATCCTTTCTTGGAATCCGTGTTACCGTGATCAAAAAGGATATATTTTGCTCTTCTTAAGTCCTCCATCTCTACCGCTTTATTAACCATACCTATACGCCCGATAATACTCTTTCATTGTCTCCAATGAACAAGATACTATCTACGTATAGTACAAGAAACACCACCACATTTCTGTCACTCTTTACAACACACAAGACTCATCCGCTCATTGATTTAAATCCATGCCACTGGATTACCTAATCAAAATAGATGCTTCATGATCTCAAAGCTTGCTTTTAGCCCATTGCTGGACACTTTTAAGCTTACTATCAAAATGTTATTAGCACTTTGCAATGAATCACTCTGGTTGCTTCACATAGATGTTTTCCTCAAGACTTCCATTCAGGAAAGCTGTCTTGACATCTATTTGTTTTTCCTCATAATTCAATATGAGTAGCAATAAATAAAAGAATCCAGATCAACATTAGCATAGCTATCAGCGAACAAGTTTCCTCATAATCGAACCATTTCTTTCTGAGTACACCCTTTCGCAATAAACTTTGCTTTCAAGGTTTTCACCTTACCGTATGATCCTCTTTTATTTCCTATGACCACTTCCAATGGCTTTTACACTATTTAGTGGTCTTTCAAGTTCCCAGACTTAATTTGGAATCCGTAGATTCTATTTCAACATTCATTGCAACTTACTAAGATTTCGCATTTTAATCTTGTAGTGCAACGTCGTATCCCTGGGATAATACCATGTTTACTAGGGATCAAGTCTTACGACTTTCCCAAACATGTATCTCACGGGTTGTCGAATAACCCTCCCACTGCAACAAGACACTACATGTAATTGAGTATCAGACGTGACACGCGTTGCAGTTTACCTCGTGGTATATCCTCTTGTACACTTGGTACTTATACTTTGTGTTTTCTTCTCACTACCTTTAGAACAACTCATTCATGGGTTTGTGATTTATTACATAGTCCTTTTCCAAAAAATCCAGTGTTTGTGTTGACAATCACCCTTCGATCTTTTGAACAAAATAAATCACTCTTCATTTTTCTAGGATATCCCACAAACAGACAAAACGTTTTACGAATTACTGTATCTAGGGCATATCCATAAAATGAATTTAATTATTCCAAATAATTCATCATCTATCTAATCATATGCATAAGAGCCTTATTCCTTCTATCCACCACACCATTCAGTTGGGGCATGCCTGGTGTAGTCAATTTGAGATTTAATTTCAACTTCTGATCAATAGCTCCTAACTATCTCAAGAGGTATTCACCATCATGATTAAATCGTAATGACTTAATATATTTTCTATGACGCTTCACTGTACCAGCCTTGCAATTCTTGAATTAATCAAAGAACTTAGACATACAGTGTATCAAATAAATATATTAGTATCTAGAATAATCTTCGAATATTCATAACCATCTCTCCTGGATAATATTAGGTTTGCTTGAATCAGAATGAACTAATTCCAACATATATATCTTTGGCTCTACACCCCACAGCCTTCAAAAGGCAGTTAATCATTTTTACTTCCAAGTAAGACTCGCAAGTCTGACAGTTTCCACTTCAGATAAACCTTACGGTCTATCGGCTATCAACTTTTGAATCCTACTCAAGTAAAATGAACTAATCTTAGATACCAAATGTATGCTTAGTTCATCTTTGAAGGTTCCTTCCTCTTACTAATATTAGAAGATGCATTATTAATTACTATTTGTTGCATCTGTGGGATGTACATGATTCAAGAGTATACACATTATCCACCAACGTACTATTACAGATTATAGCCCCATTCCTCATTACTATGACCATGTCATTTAAATGAAATGAAGTATCCATCCGATAAAGCATAGAAACTAAAATCAAATTCTTTCTATGAAACGTACGTAAAGACAATTTCTCATAATCAATCGTTTATTCTTATCATGAGATAAATAAACAACTCCCACTGCAATAGTCACTACCTTTGTAGTTTTACCCATGTCATAACAATCTTATTCTTACTTAGTGATAAACATTTAGTGATTCCAGTATCTACACAGTTCGTGTCAGTAGATGCCATCACTAATCATGTTTAAACCACTAGTAAATAAGATATTAAACTTGTTCACATCATGATGAAAATGGCTTTCCTTTACCACATGTTTTGTCAGAAGTTTCCCACCATTTACATCCTCTTGTAATTCAGGTGGAACTCACTCAAAACATCTAGACAATTATGGAGAATAAAATTGACTTAGGTTTCCCTTTCAACTTCTATTCCATATCTTTCCAATTCATTCATCAAATTCTATCATGACCTATCACCTTTTAAATAATCAAGTATCTGAAGAGTTATATGAGATCATCATATTTCTATGAACCTCTCATCTCTTCACTAGAGACTTTAGAAAAACATCATGAGACGTTCTTTGTGAGAACACACTTGTATTTTCTTAAGCAGTAAAATTCAAACCCAAGATTCTTTTCTAATCATCTAATTTGGACAAGTAAATATTATTTCTTTTAGTTAACAACTAGTGAAATAAGACCATTTGAAATTCAAAGAATCACAAATTAATTTACCGATCAAAACTTTGAATTTTATCCTTTTATATTGATTCCCTCAAAACAATATAAAAATAAAATTCACCGACATCTCAAGCACCGTGAGTCTGCAAGCCACGTTAGTATGGACGTTTACAAACCCGAACATTTACAAGAGAAGGTTTTACCCATTAATTTCATATGTCAACCTATCTTTATGACAAAATAATTAATAGTCGGTTCCTCTTTAGCCATGCAAATAATAGCAGTGACTCCGTTGGGGAGGATACTAATTATTTACATCTAAGTGTGCACCATTATTTGATTCCAAGTCTGCTGCCCAAGCTTATGTGCCTTACTGTTGGAGAAGTACACACGCGCTCAGATAACTTTCTACAACCATCAATTATATAAGTTTGTACTAGTGAACCGCATATAAGCTCATCCGTTAGGGAGGAAAACACTATAGCCAACGCGCAAGTCCATATGCATCACATTACAAACAATAATTATTTAAAGAAGTTTGTACCAGTGATCCGTGAATAAACTCATCCGTTAGGGAGGAAGGCTCTATTGCCAACGCGCAAGTTTACTCACATCACTTACAAACTAATAATGGAGGCCGTGGGAATTAATTACCAATCCCCTCTTCCACTTAGTTATTTAACACCGAGGGTTATTAACATGCATATAATATTCCTGAATAAAATATACAACTTAGCATGCTTCTATTTCAATTAATTAAAATAAATAAATCACATAGAACATGCCACATATATAACAATTAATTATCAAGTAAAACAATTAAATCAATTATATATATCAATTAATTGCATAATGAATTGGATCAAATAAATGAGCCCAGTCTACCCAAGCAACAATAGCATAAAATGAGCAGCCCATTAATAAATTAATTAAGCCCATTTTTCCTGCTAATTTTTGCTATAAACTTGGTCCATCACCAATCCCACAATCAATAAAAAATAGCAATTAAAACTGAGCCCAAAGAGGCAGCCCATAAGCATTCCTTAAATTACAGAAATGGGCCCATAACCACATTAAAAATTGAGCCCGCTAAGCCCAAGCAGCAAGAAATAAGCAAAGGAGGCCCAACATGCATAATAGCCCAAAAACACCTTAATAAAAATTGGGCCCAGCAGCCCAAAATCAATTAAAATAAGGCCCAGCAGGGCAGCCCAAACTCAACTGCTGCCCTAAAAATGCAGCCGCATTTTACCCCTTTCACGACAGCAATCACACGGCATTAATCACCGCAGCATCATGGCGCCGCTGCTGCCGACGGCCGTGCCGTCAGCCCACCGGAGTCGCCGACTGGAGCCACCGCTGCAACCCTCGTCGAAGATGATCGCCGTCAGCAATCGCGCCATCGCACCGTCAGTGGTAGTCATTGCATACTAGCGAATATCGACTCGCCGGAACCCAGCAGCACCCACCTTGAACGCCGATCTGATCAAGCCACTCCATCACCGACCATCCTCACCGGCCGCCATGAAGACCCGCTCAAAAACCCGCCATTGACTTGCCTGGAACCAGCATTAGATGCACTAGGAACGTCGAGTCGTCTCACCCGGAACCACAATGGATGCCACTTGACTCTGCAGTCGACTTCCCCAGAGTACTCGCTGGCCGTCTGCTGCCTTACCGTTGCTGCTGCTGGTTCCACCAGCCATGAATCACGTCGGTAAACACAATCAAAAAGTTTGAAGTCCTGATCAGGAAGCTCCTCAGACCAGGTCAGTACCCCGATGCCAAGTTCATGTCATGGTTGTGTCTCCTTCCAGTCGACTCCATACAACAGGCCCGATCGGAACAGACATGGGCCGCCCGGATAATCAGTTTACAGCGCTTGAAGACCGCCGTGACCAGTCATCGTATTCACGCCCGGATGCTCCAGTCTGCTTCGGTGGTTCTCATTCTAGGCACCGCCTCGATGCCTCACGTCAGCCGCCGTCTGATCGCTCGCAGTACATATAGGCCCATCACCGTTGATAGCCTTTCAGCCACCAAGCGTCGCCAACCAGCAGCCTTTGATCAGTCTTTCTCCCGTCATCGACCAGCAGGCTGTGATCAGCCTTTCTCCCATCGGCAATCCAGTCATGCCTAGGCTGCCCATCGCTGGCTGTGCCTTTATTCGTCGCTTACAACCGTATGTGTATGTCGTTCCGTGATCAATTAATAACGATAATACTTTGCAGATAGAGATTTCATGTATGTAACAAAATAACAAAATCTCCAATTCTCATGCTTTTCATACAATTGTCATCAGATTATTACACATAATCACATAAGCCCTTTTTATACATGCTTACTAAACGACGAATACCAGATGTAAGGCACCAATTCTACCTAACGTCTCACGTTTCACCATGAAATCAACGCTCTGATACCAATTGTTGGCTTTTGGATCGTTTGGTTCAGCGTGATCCGTTAGGGATTCAAGTAAACAATAATAGCGGAAGCAATAATTAAGTTTACCGTTCTTCTGGGTCGATGTAGAGGATGAATCGCTGCAGAGAACTACCTCTGATCTTCTACTGTATGTCCCAAGTGTGATCCTGCTGTTGTGTGGGCAACAGTCTGCAGGATCTCTCAATCTGGTTCTTTCCATTCTCACGTCAAAAGAGGCGCAGGAAATCTTAGGGTTCCAAGAGGCTGAGTTCACTTATATACTGGGCTATAGCAGGGATCAAGAGGAGAATTGGAGTTGGGCCTCCATTGGATTAAATATTCAAGCTTAGCCCAAAGCTTATATTTAATCCAATAATAATAATAAAGTCCACTAAATTATTATTACTGCACTACCCACTCCAACCCAAAATTACGTTTTTGGCTCCTTCTTATTATGAGCCCGAAGTCTCCCCATGTTTAAGATATACAATGCCCATTAATCAATTAAGTTACTGACAACTCAATTTAATTAATATCTTATCCGAGAGTAGTACCACTCAACCTTATTATCATGCCGGAAATTAATCCACTTGCAAGATTTACATGATAAACCTTATGAGCTCCTCAAGGGGACATCATCAACCTATGTCAGACATGGATTCCTTCTACAATCAACAGCACACCATAGATACAACACTATTTCCCAACTCACCGAGTTTGTTGATTTAATACTTATAAATCTCACCCATTGATGAATCAAAGAAATACATACTGCCCTACGTGTCGAGGTTATTGTATAGGGATTAAGAGCACGAACTTCCATAATAACAGAGATCAAGTTCTACTATATAGTCAGTATAAGACGAACGATCTCAGGCGATCCTACTCAATATGCACAAAGCATACTAATGTGATTTTAAGTCAAGACAAACTAATACCAAATCACACTACAACCATACCGATAGAGAGTCCCCGTCTATCTCGGTTGTGAGCATCTGTTTATACTTTATAAGGAAATCGATAATATGATCTTTCGCGTGTTGTCGCACAACATATTGTCTACAGTATAAAGTAAATGGACTATTGCATTATACATATAAAATAATTATAAGATGCAATCATTTGATCATATGATTCTCATTTCAAATATTGTTATAAAATTATTCATACTAAAGCTAGACTTTTAGTATACAACCCAACACCTTGGCCATAGGGATTAGGGGAAACATTTGTGATTGCTTCTATTTCAATTATCATTGATATTTGCCATTTGAATTTAACAAATCCATGTAATATCCTTAATCTTGAATGTGGTTAGCCTTGCTCCTCTTTAGATTACTCTCCATCCACCTCATAATTGTCTTGGGTATTTGACTCTCTTGTGATCATCTTCAGTTGATAATTTTTTATTTGTTAATTGCTTAGATTGTTGGTAGTTAATTGTTTTCTTAATTATCAAAACTCACAAATCCCGATCACTACTATAAAGTATGATTGAAAACGAATCCGGATACACCTCGAATTTAACTCTCCCTTTGATCGATATTTAAACTGGGTCAATAACTACACATGATAAGGTACACTTATCATGATCAATTAAATCAAAAATGGCTTTAAATTCAACGCCTTTACACATAAGTGTACATCTTTTACACTTGAGTGCGAGTGATATATACTTCCCATGTGTCAATGGAGCATTTGAATTGGTTGGAATTGTCTTCTCTTGTATGCTATGAATTGATTATTACATATAATGAAAGTTGCTTGGCCTAAGTTGAGGAAAAGTGTATTTTAAATGGGGTATGAGTCGTAATCCTTGTTTCCCCACTACTCTCTCTCTCTTTATTTTTATTTTGTTGCCTCGCGACGAGAAACAGGTAAGTTTGGGAGATGGATGAAAGTGAAAATAAGCATGTTTTAGTTTCCAATTTAACACACTTTTGATGAGAACTGTTGTAATAAATTAGCACAAGTGACTTATATTCAATATATGTGAGAAAAATGTGCATTTGAGGTGTTTTATTGTGTTTTAGGTGGAAAAATGATCAAAAGTACAAAGTTGAAGAAAAGGTTCAACTTGTGAAATTTTTCTGTGTTTGTGTAAAAGTCAAAACTGGGCATGTGATGCAGCATTGAAAGTCCACATAAGAGAGGTCATTTTGGCACAAGAATCACTCAAACTAGAGTTCGAATATGGAAGTTATGCGTGAAACATTGAGACTGCACAAAGTTGCTCGACCTCTTGCTTGACCAAAATGTTATTGCTCGACAGAAGCAGTTTGGTCAAGCAAGGACACGGATTTCTAGTTTTGACTGGTTTTACACCCCAAGTGCGTGCATGTGCATATTTTCAATTAAAAATCCCATCCAAGGTCGTACAAAAGGGCATCATTAGAAGGGTTAAAGGAATGAGACAATCATCCTACACCACTCCACAAGGGAGGATCACCCCCAAACCATCATCTACAGCCTTTCCTCCATCCATCCATCACTGTGAAGATTCGTCTGTTGAATCAAGAGGAGAACCAAAAGAGAATTCAAGATGGAGAAGGGCGCGACGACACCCACATCTAGGATTTTTATTATTTTCTAATTTATCTTGTATTTTCCAGACATATGGGTAATATCTATCCAACCCCCATGATTGTTCTACGCAACATCATGATTTAGAACCATTTTGGTAGTCTAGGGTTTTGAAGGTTTTATGAATTAATTAAACTTTCTTGTATGTCCTCCGACAACACTACTTGTGGATTATTTTATATATGATTGCTTGTTTTTAATCTATATTCATGATCATTTTGTGCATCTTCAACTATTATATAGTCTGAATATATATGTTTGTTGTTGATTGAGTGCGTTCACTGTTGAACATGATTCCATGCTATGATTTTAAGTGAGTGACTCCGAAGAAACACTAGAATTATCATATATGAATGTTTTTAATTGATTTGTATTTGAGTTAGTAAGCAGGATAAAGAGGGTAATTTTATAGTACATATAAAGGGAGATCATATCGGGTTAGATTACCAATTGGTTAGGGAAAAAATTGATATAGATAGTACCTAAAAAGGGGGTGAAATTATATCTCTTGCTCCAAGGTTATTCGCACGTGTTACGTGCATATTTACTTGTGTCTAAAGAGTAGATTTTCATAGCTTCGTGATGCGTCCATAGTCCACAAGGCAGAGTCAGACAATACACTTGAGAGGAATATTAATGAGTAAAACTAGATAACCCTAGAGCTACATATTCTCCATTCTTGAGTCGCATTCGTATTCTTCTAGTGCTTAATTTATTTTATTTGTTATTTTAATTAATTGTTTAGTAGTTCATAATTCTATACCTCAAACATAATTTCCTTGTCTTAATTAATTTAGTAATAATTAAATTGATAATACGCCGTCCTTTGTGTTTGATATTTAACTTGGTCGCTTTCCTAAGCTGCAATTGATATCCTTAATACTTGGGAATTAATTTGTGTGCAAAGAAAGACAAAGGCTCAGCATTCCTGCCTGTTTTGACAACCCCATCAATCAATAAACAACTTAATTGGATTGTTTCCTGCTTGAAATAGCAGCCACAACAAACTACAGAGGGGACTGATGCACGTGAGCGACAGTCAGGGCTGAAACCTGAAGCGAAACTGGATAAAAAGGGGGAATGGGGGCCGCATCAGATTCAGTGCTATCAACATCCTCTAGAGCACCAAATTTATTCTAGAGATGCACTTTATGATCCTTGTCCTTACACATAATAGGAGAAGACTGAGATGTCTTTCTCTTGGCCAAGATGAAGTCATCGACCATATAATTGCTAGGAGCAGAGCTAGGAGAATTCAGAGTAGTCGATACCTGGTGCATATGTGGAAGGTATGCCACGTAAGAGTCCCTTGCAACAGGACTTGAGTGAGGTTAAGCAGGCACAAGAGGAGACTATGGATTGGTCTAGTTCTTTCCTAAATTTTTTGGGCAGCAAGCCCAGCCTCATCAGTCCATCTCTTACGATTGAACGAGGTTGGAGCCTTCTTCTTACATACCAAGGCCACATGGCCCAAAGTAGAACACCCATCAAAAAAATCCGGCAAATACTCATAAGGAATAAACACAGGGAAAAGGTGTAAAGTGAACTCAATAGTAATTTGGTCAGAAAATGAATCTTGTGATGGTGATCGGATCTTATGGTCTACATAATCCGTTCGGGTTCCATGTATTGGCAATTGGATCTTATGGTGAACGCAATTCAATAAGAAAAACAGATAATCAGATACAGCGGGAGCATAAAACAATTACCTGTCTTCTGGATTGGTGTAGAGGATGATGATCTGTGAAGAACACCTCTGATCTTCTACAGTATGTCCCAAAGTCAACTCTCTGGTGTTGTGTGGTCAACAATCCCCAGAGAGTTCTCAATCTGTTCCTAATCTGTTCTCTACGTAAGTGGCGCAGACTTAGGTTATTAGGAACTGAGATAACTTATATACTTGGGCTACTGCAGGGACCAGGAGGAGAAATTTGGCTGGACCTCAATCAGATTTAATTAACCAAGCTTAGCCCAAAGCTTTTAATTAAATCCAATAATAATAATATAGTCCACTAAAATATTATTATTGCACTACCCATCCAATCCCAAAATTACGTTCTGGGCTCCTTCTTATTATGAGTCTGATAGTCTCCCCATGTTTAAGATATACAATGCCCATTAATTAATTAAGTTACTGACAACTCAAATTAATTAATATCTCATCCGAGAGTAGTACCACTCAACCTTATTATCATGCCAGAAATTAATCCACTTGCAAGATTTACATGATAAACCTTATGAGCTCCTCAAGGGGACATCATCAACCTATGACAGACATGGATTCCTTCTACAATCAACAGCACACCATAGAGACAGTATCATTTCCCAACTCACCGAGTTTGTCGATTTAATTCATTTAAATCTCACCCATTAATGAATCAAATAAATATATATTGCCTTACGTGTCGAGGTTATTGTATAGGGATTAAGAGCACGAACATCCATAATAACAGAGATCAAGTTCTTCTATATAGACAGTACAAGTCGAACGATCTCAGACGGTCCTACTCAATACACAAAGCAGTGTACTAATGTGGTTCTATAGTCAAGACAAACTAATACCAAACCACTCTACAACCATACCGATAGTTAGTCCCCGTCTATCTCGGTTGTGAGCATCTGTTTATACTTTATAAGGAAACTGATAATATGATCTTCCGCGTGTTGTCGCACAACATATTATCTACAATATAAAGTAAATGGACTTTTGCACAAACATATAAATAAATAATTTATAATATGCAAAACTGTTTGATCATATGATTCTCATTTCAAATAAAATCGTTATTACATTGTTCAATACAAAAGCAAGGCTTTTAGTAAACAAATCTAACAATCTCCCACTTATACTAAAAGACTACGCTGCCTTATCTGCTGACACGCATCTAATCCCCATTCCTTTTACATGCCCATCGAACGCTTTCGCTGGAAGGCTCTTAGTAAAAGGATCAGCTAGGTTATCCTCAGATGCTATCTTAGCAACAACGACTTCCCCTCTTTTAACGATGTCTCGTATCAGGTGGTACTTGCTCTCAATGTGTTTACTTGCCTTATGGGCTCGTGGTTCCTTCGAGTTTGCTACTGCACCACTGTTATCACAATAAATTGTGATTGCTTTGGGCAAACCAGGAATCACATCCAAGTCCATTAAGAAGTTTCTGAGCCATACTGCTTCTTTAGCTGCCTCAGAGGCTGCTACATATTCAGCTTCCATGGTAGAGTCAGCAACGCATTTCTGCTTTACACTCCTCCATATTACAGCTCCTCCTCCAAGAGTATACACATAACCCGAGGTGGATTTACTAGCATCCCTATCTGACTGAAAATCCGAATCAGTATAACCCAAAGGTAACAAAGTATCTGCCCTGTAAACCAGCACATAATCCCTAGTCCTTTGCAGGTACTTCAAAATATGCTTTACCGCAGTCCAATGTCCTTGTCCTGGATTACTTTGATACCTGCTGACCATGCCCACGGCATAACAGATATCCGGTCTCGTACATAACATAGCATACATGAGGCTTCCTATTGCCGAAGCATAAGGGACCAGCTTCATTGCCTCTATTTCATGTTGTGTCTTTGGACACATTTCCTTAGATAGAGGTATTCCATGTCTGAAAGGTAGAAAACCTTTCTTAGAATCTTGCATGCTAAAACGAGTCAGGATTGTATCAATATATGAAGCTTGGGATAAACACAACATTCTTTTCTTGCGATCCCTTATTAATTTGATCCCAAGAATGTGTCCAGCTTCTCCTAAGTCCTTCATCTCAAACTGCTTGGACAGCCATACCCTTACGCCCGACAATACCTTTACATTGTTTCCAATGAGCAGAATATCATCCACGTAGAGTACAAGAAATACCACTACGTTTCCGTCACACTTCTTGTATACACATGATTCATCCGGACATTGAATAAATCCATATGACTGGATTACTTCATCAAAACGGATGTTCCATGATCTTGAAGCTTGTTTCAATCCATAAATGGACCTTTTAAGCTTACACACAAGATGATCTTCGCCCTTTGCAATAAAACCCTCTGGTTGCTTCATATAGATGTTTTCCTCAAGACTTCCATTCAGGAAAGCTGTCTTGACATCCATCTGCCATACCTCATAATCCATATGAGCAGCAATAGACAAAAGAATCTGGATCGACTTAAGCATGGCCACGGGCGAGAAGGTTTCCTTATAATCGATTCCTTCTTTCTGAGTATATCCTTTAGCCACAAGCGTTGCTTTAAAGGTTTCCACCTTACCGTCAGATCCTCTTTTTCTCTTATAGATCCACTTGCATCCAATAGCTTTTACACCATTAGGTGGTTCTACAAGCTCCCAGACTTGATTAGAATATATGGATTCTATCTCAGATTTCATTGCGTTTTGCCATAATAGAGTATCTTTATCTTGCAGTGCCACATTGTAATTCCATGGGTCGATTTCATGTTCACCCGGGATTAAATCAGAAGACTCTCCCAATCCCATGAATCTATCTGGTTGTCTCACAACCCTCCCACTACGACGAGGCTCCGCAGGCAATTGTGTATCAGGTGTGACACGCGGTGCAGTGTCCTGTGGTATATCCTCTTGCACAGTTGGTATATTGTTTGGTGTTTCCCTTCTAACTTCTTCTAGAACAATTGTACTCTTGGGTTTGTGATTCATTACATAATCCTCTTCCAAAAATCTGGCGTTCGTGCTCACGATCACCTTTTGGTCATTAGGATCATAAAATAGACCACCCCTCGTTCCTTTAGGATATCCTATAAACAGACAAACATCCGTACGTGATTCTAACTTATCAGCATCTTGCTTCAACACATGTGCCGGAGCACCCCAAATCCGAAAGTGTTTGAGACTAGGCTTTCGCTTTGTCCACAATTCGATGGGCGTTGAAGCTACTAATTTAGAAGGTACTAAATTCAGGATATAAGCCGCTGTATCCAAGGCATATCCCCAAAACGAGCTGGGTAATTCCGAATAACTCATCATAGATATTACCATTTCCATAAGAGCCCTATTCATTCTTTCCGCTACACCATTCTGCTGGGGTGTGCCCGGTGCAGACAATTGGGATTCAATCCCATTTTCTGATAAATAATTCCTAAACTCTCCCAAGAGGTATTCGCCACCAAGATCAGATCGTAGTGACTTGATATATTTTCCAAGTTGCTTTTCCACATCAGCCTTTTACTCTTTGAATTTATCAAAGCACTCAGACTTGCGGCGCATCAAATAAACATACCCGTATCTAGAATAATCGTCAATGAAAGTGACAAAATATTCATAACCACCTCTTGTCTGGATAGACATAGGACCACATAAATCGGAATGAACCAATTCCAACAAATCCTTGGCTCTATACCCCTTTGCCTTGAAAGGCCTCTTGGTCATTTTTCCTTCCAAGCAGGATTCGCAAGTTGGATAATTTTCCACTACTAATGAACTCAGAGGTCCATCAGCTATCAACCTTTGAATCCTACTCAAGTTAATATGACCTAGTCTTAGATGCCAAAGATATGTTTGGTTCATTTTAGAAGGTTCTTTTCTATTATTAGTAGATGTATCATTTGCTTCAATTTGTTGCACTGTGGGAGAAATTGGATTAAGAGTATACAAGTTATCTATCAATGCACCATCACAGATAAAAAATCCATTCTTTCTTAAAACAACCTTGTCATTAAAAGGAACAGAATAACCATCCATAAATAATTTAGAAACCGAAATTAAATTCTTTCTAAAATTAGGTACATAAAGATAATTCCTCAAAACAAGAGTTTTATTCTTATTAAAAAATAAATAGACGTCTCCCACTGCAACAGCTGCTACTCTCGTAGCATTCCCCATGAGTATGGTAATCTCACCATCACTAAGCTGTTGGGTTTGGTGGAACCCCTGCAAAGAATTGCAGACATGGTCAGTGGCTCCCGTATCTACACACCAAGTGTTAGCAGATACAGCCGCTAAACACGATTCAACAACTAGTATATAAGACTTACCATTCCTGTTCCCCTTCAGAAGAGGGCAGTCTGCCTTGTAGTGTCCCGGCTGCTTGCATTTGAAGCACTTGCCTTTAGGCTTCTTGACTGCACCAGTCTTTGCTTTCACTTGATTCACCGGTGCTGAATTTCCTTGCTTCTTCTTCTTCCTACCGCCTTTTGGCCTAGGATGAGGAGCACTTTCAGCAACATGAACCTGAGGAGGTCTACGAAATAGTTCTTCCACCGCCACAAGTTCTGTCAGAAGTTCCGCCAACGTATACATATGTTTGTTCATACCATAGTCCAGGCAGAACTGCTCAAAACTCCTAGGCAAGCTTTGGAGTATGATATCGACCTAGGTTTCCCCATCGATTTCATCTCCAAGAACTTCCAACTCGTTGAGTTGTCCCATCATCCTAAGGACATGTTCCCTTACGGGAGTGCCCTCAGGCATTTTGGTGTTCATTAAGACCGATATGCCCTTCGACCTAGCAGGACGACTCTGATGTCCGAAGAGTTCCCTAAGATTATGCATCATATCATAGGCGGTCTCCATAGCTTGATGCAGAGTCTGTAGCAAATTTGACATTGAAGCCAAAATGTAACACTTAGCCATCCTATCAGCTTTGACCCACTTATTATAAGCAACTCTTTACTCTTCGGTAGAGTCATCAGTAGGTGCCGGAGGACATTCCTCAGTGAGAATAAAGATATAATCTTCAGCAGTTAAAACAATGTCCATGTTTCGCTTCCAGTCAACATAGTTTGTGCCAGTAAGTTTATGATCTTTAAGTATTACAGAAAGTGAGTTGAGAGCCATTTGAAAATCCTGAGAATCATAAATTAAATAAACAGATCAAACTCTTCGAATTTATCAATTTATATTGAATCCCTCAAAACAATATAAAATAAAATTCACCAACATTTCAAGCACCGTGAATTTGCATGCCACGTTAGGGTGGACGTATACAAACCCGAACATTTACAAGAGTAGGTTTTACCCATTAATTACATTCGTCAATCTGACTTTATGATAAAATAATTAATAGTCGGTTACTTTTTAGTCATGCAAATAACAGCAGTGACTCCGTTAGGGAGGATACTTATTATTTACACCTAAGTGTATACCATTATTTGATTCCAAGTCCGCCGCCCAAGCTTATGTGCCTTCAGTTGGTGAAATCCACACGCGCTTGGATAACTTTTTATAATCATCATGAAGAATTTTGTACTAGTGAACCATGAATAAACTCATCCGTTAGGGAGGAAGGCTCTAATGCCAACGCGCAAGTTTACTCATATCACTTACAAACCAATAATGGAGGCCATGGGAATTTATTTACCAATCCCCTCTCCCACTTAGTTATTTAGCACAGAGGGTTTTTAACATGGATATAATAAAATATACAACCTAGCATGCTTCTATTAAAGTAATATAAAATTAAATAAATCACATAGAACATGCCTTTCACATATATAATAATTAATTGTCAAGCAAAACAATTAAATCAATTATATATAATAATTAATTGCATAATAATGTTAGATAAAATAATGGGCCCAGCTATCCAAACATAATTAGCATAAAATGAGCAGCTCCTTATTCAATTAATAATGCCCATTTACCCAGCCAATTTTATTTTCTTGGAACAAGCTCAATACAAATCATGGCTCAACACCACAAATAATTAAACAAAATTGGGCCCAGCTGCACAAATAATTAAATACCATCCATGAAGCCCAAAACCCGGCTATAACATAACAGGCCTAAGGCAATAAATAACAGGATTTGGGCTCAACAGACCCTAGCCCAAAAGCCAATTAAAATAATAATAAAATTTGGGCCCTGTCTGAACAGCCCAAAGCACAAATAATTAAAAACAGGCCCAATTAAAAGTAGAGCCCTAGGAACAGCAGGCGCCCGCCTCCTCTTCATCTTCCAAGGACCACCGGCGCAACCAGGCGCCGCTACCGCCGGCAGTGCCGCCAACAGTCCACCGGAATCTCGCCGTTAGCCCGCCGCCGAGCAGCTCCCAACAGTGAAGAATCACCATCGCACCACCAGCCGCTGTGCATCCTTTCAGCACCGCCGCCTCGATTCCGACGCCCAGCTATCACCAGCCACCAGATCCACGCCGATCTGATCACCGCCGTGCAGCCGCCAGCCGATAGGAATCAAGGTCGCTGTCCAAAATTGCACTGGTTCGTGTCCAGTGAGTGGTCTCCGGTGCACGTCTCTGACAATCCGCCTGGAACGCTGCTTTCTCAACCGCCGCCGCCCGCCTGCTTCGAATCCGCCGTGATTCGGGGCCACTGTTCTCGGCATGAGCGCCGTCACCCTACCGAGATACGATCCACCCAGATTCATCACAGCCGCCTTGTAGTCGTGCGACGGCAATTCAGAAGCACGCTCCGTGGCTGTCGCCGACAGTGTTGACGCCGACCACCACTGCACTCACCGCTGCTGCTGACAGTTGGTGAGACTCTAGGTTACGCCAACGCGTCTCCTAGACACGCCTCGCCTTGGAGTCATCGCCGCCGTGCCGCCATCACCACTCGCCGCCGCCAGTCATACCAGTCGATGCCTCTCGCCTGTGCAGTGCCACCGTGACAAAACTGGTCGGGCCGAAGCCACCAGTCATCGATTGTCGGCGCCGCCCAGATTCTGCCTCCTCGTTAGATGACCACATGCCGCCGGGAAGAACACCGATCGACAGGGTGCGCATGTGTGATGTGGATGAAAGAAAGACAGTTTGTCTTGTGTGAAATATGTGTGTACAGTGTATACAGTCAACAAAAACAAAACACACCATTCACATGAATGAATGACACACATCCAATCTTTCTTGATAAGGAACACACGGAAGGATCAATTAACATGTGATTAAAGCCAGATTAAAACAATTAATCAAATAATCACAAAAACTTATCCTTACAAATCACGTTTCACCAAGAAACCTCGCTCTGATACCAATTGTTGGCAATTGGATCTTATGGTGAACGCGATTCAATAAGAAAAACAGATAATTAGATACAGCGGAAGCATAAAACAATTACCTGTCTTCTGGATTGGTGTAGAGGATGATGATCTGTGAAGAACACCTCTGATCTTCTACAGTATGTCCCAAAGTCAACTCTCTGGTGTTGTGTGGTCAACAATCCCCAGAGAGTTCTCAATCTGTTCCTAATCTGTTCTCTACGTAAGTGGCGCAGACTTCGGTTATTAGGAACTGAGATAACTTATATACTTGGGCTACTGCAGGGACCAGGAGGAAAAATTGGGCTGGGCCTCAATCAGATTTAATTAACCAAGCTTAGCCCAAAGCTTTTAATTAAATCCAATAATAATAATATAGTCCACTAAAATATTATTATTGCACTACCCATCCAATCCCAAAATTACGTTCTGGGCTCCTTCTTATTATGAGCCCGATAGTCTCCCCATGTTTAAGATATACAATGCCCATTAATTAATTAAGTTACTGACAACTCAAATTAATTAATATCTCATCCGAGAGTAGTACCACTCAACCTTATTATCATGCCGGAAATTAATCCGCTTGCAAGATTTACATGATAAACCTTATGAGCTCCTCAAGGGGACATCATCAACCTATGACGGATATGGATTCCTTCTACAATCAACAGCACACCATAGAGACAGCATCATTTTCCAACTCACCGAGTTTGTTGATTTAATTCATTTAAATCTCACCCATTGATGAATCAAAGAAATATATATTGCCTTACGTGTCGAGGTTATTGTATAGGGATTAAGAGCACAAACATCCATAATAACAGAGATCAAGTTCTTCTATATAGACAGTACAAGTCAAACGATCTCAGACGGTCCTACTCAATACACAAAGCAGTGTACTAATGTGGTTCTATAGTCAAGACAAACTAATACCAAACCACACTACAACCATACCAATAGATAGCCCTCGTCTATCTCGGTTGTGAGCATCTGTTTATACTTTATAAGGAAACTGATAATATGATCTTTCGCGTGTTGTCGCACAACATACTATCTACAATATAAAGTAAATGGACTTTTGCACAAACATATAAATAAATAATTTATAATATGCAAAACTGTTTGATCATATGATTCTCATTTCAAATTAAATCGTTATTACATTGTTCAATACAAAAGCAGGGCTTTTAGTATACAAATCTAACACCATGAACTTCTAACATAGTGGAATAATCGAAAGTTTACCTTTTCTCAAAGACTAGCGGAGAAGTCTGAAACAGCTGCAGAAATGACCTCATGATCTTCTGTTGTATTAATTCCTATGCCTTGTATAGGCGTCGTGTGGGCGACGATCCAATCCATAGTCTCCCTCATAATTCTCATGTTCTCTCTTATCTGATGAGAAATCTAATTTCTCATCCAATTCTGATAATAGGAGCGAATACGTATGTCCTGAGACTGCTGGGCTAGCTTATATATAGGCTACAACAGGGACCAGAAGGAGAAATTAGGGTTGGGCCTCCCATTGGGCTTAGGCATCCAAGTTTAGCTCAAAACTTATACTTAAGCCTAATAGTAATAAATCAGTCCACTAAAGAATTATTATTGCACTGCCACTCTAATCTAAAATTATATTATGAGATCCTTCTTATTATGAGCCCGTTAATCTTCCAGTATTTAAGATATTCAATGGCCACTAATTAAATGAGTTACTGACAACTCAATAATTAAGCTCTAATCCAAGAGTAGTACCACTCAACCTCATTATAATGCCTGATCAAATCCACCTACAGAGTTTGCATGATAATCCTTATGAGCTCCTCAAGGGGACATCATCAATCAATTCCGTTAGAATACAGATTCCTTCTACAGTCAGTAGCATACCATAGAGATAGTACCATCTCCCAAGTCAACGAGCATATTGATTGAATAATTAAATCTCACACATTGATGAATCAAAGAAATAAATACTGAATTACGTGTCGAAGTTATTGTATAGGGATTAAGAGTACGAAAATCCATAATAACTAAGGTCTAGTTCTCTTATATAGTCTGTACATATCGAACAACCTCATGCGATCCTGCTAAATACACATAAAATGCACTAGTGTAAATTTATAAGCAAGACAAACTAATACCAAATCACACTACAACCATCCCAATACATTGTCCTCGTCTGTCTCGATTGTGATCATCTGTTTATACTTTATAAAGAGCCGACAATATGATCTTCTGTGCGACGCCGCACACCATATTATCTACAGTATAAAGTAAATGGAATTTTGCAATGACATATAAATAAATTATAATATGCAAAAAGTTTGATCAGATAATTCTCATTTCAAAATAATTGTTAAAACATTGTTATACAAAAAGTTAGACGTTTAATATACAATCCAACATCTTGCATATCCTGGTCGACCAAAACATAGGATAAATGGCCCGTATAACCATTTAGCGTATGCTTATTGATACGTACGGGAGAGCCAACAGCTGATGCAATGGATAGCAGCACCAGTTTGGTCTAAAGCTCCAAGGGAAGTTCAAAAATTCTGACCCAAATTGAGACCATGGAAGTTATAGCTTTGTATGGGTTGAAATGGAGTCCATTTCATAGTTCTGATTTTACCAATTTTAAAATCAAACTAACATTTTTTCAGAATCTCCTGCCTGCAAATCGAATTTGCTACGAAAACATTGAAGAGAATTTTCCAAGAGGAATTGTGTGAACAACAGGGGTGTTCCATAGAGCCTGTAATCATCGATTATGAATGACCAGAGCAAGAGGATTTTGCCTTTTCTCTAAAAGAAAACCAGGCTATGAAAAAAAAGAGCATATACCGACCCTATTGTCGAGATATGGGTCTTCAATCAGGATGAGGATACCAGACTCTGTTCGGAGATACGGGAAGATTTCTGATGATTCTGGTTCTTTGAGGGACTCCAAGAGAGCATCAATTTTCATTAACTGAGCTAACCGGTTTTGCATCATCGGAGAATTACAGCATCACAACTTAGTAGTGTCGACAGCAATATCGAGATCCCCTTTTGGAATGCAGAATGCATCTTTGAAAGATCGATTGAAGGGAGAGGCAGCAACTGTAGGCGAGATCCTAGGAGAGAGGCCGGCATGACCGGGTTGACGGCCATCAAGGCTAGTCGGTGGCTGGAGCTTGGCAGACATGGTGGCTAGGGTTTTTAGTTAGAGGTGGGAGCAAATTCTAGTGAGAGAATTTTTAGGAGTAACATCTTTTCTTTACTATTGAGCTATTAAATAACATATTTTAAGTGTTATGTAAAGCTACTTATGTTGTATTGATTTAATGGATGGAGATCCTATGGTACCAATTTGATGTATTGAGGGCGATCTAACATGTGAAGAAGCCGAAACAATTAGAAATATCACCATTTCTTATTCTAATTTTTAAGTGTGTTTTTAGTTTGTAGGAGTGAAAGAGTTGAATTTCCGATATTCTGTTCCATGTGAGCTTTTATTTTTTAAATTCTATCAAAAATTTATATAACCTTTGAAATTGATGAGGAAGTGTACTTGAGTAATATTGTGATATGAAGTCCTATGTGTACTTGTAAGATATTACTTCCCATGAAAAGTGCTCTGTTACTTGTTAAAACCCATGTGAGGCTTGAGCCTTATTCATGTATATAAACATATGATGTTTCTTTTTTTGTGAGTATCGTTCTTGTGCGTGTATTCTAGAACTGCCTCTTTTCTTGCTTGAGACTACATGTTGTGTTAGATGATGGAAAGTGGTTTAAGGCAATCCTTGATTATTATGAGTCACTTAGTCAAATAATTCCCTACCTAATGATGTTTATTCGTAGTTAACCTTGTTGATCTTAAAAACCTCATTCTTTGTCAGCATACGAGAAATAACCACTTTGAGTATCTTGATGATTTTTTTAGCCTTGATTGTCCATCATAAAGGAGAATTATTGGTTTTTCAAAATATGTTAATGGAGCATGGTAACAACTCTGGAAGGAATGAAGTTGGTGTTGTAACAGTGATTGGGCTTGGAAATGTATCTAAAGAAAATAATTCAGGGAGTAGTGCTTAAATCTAGAATTCCATGAAATCAAATACCGTAGGGTAGTGCTTAAATCTAGCATCCTATGGAGGATGCAAGGAATAGCACCTAAACCTAGTACCCCGAGAAGAAAAACAAAGGAAAAAAAGGAAAAAATGTGTTGGTTGAAGAAGAAGAATAATTGAAGAGTTGAGGAGGATGATGTGCTTGAATTAAAGTGATGAGGAAAGAATGAATGATCATGATGGAACTGCAGCTTGATCGATTCGAGTTTTGAGTCACTTATCCATATATTTTACTACCTTAACTAAAGAACCAACATTGCATCCATAGAAAAGTCCTTTTTGATCCTATTATTGAGTCATACTTTTAGTGGTGGAGAGTTCGAGATAATTGGCAAGCTTATGGTTATGCATGCACTTGAATTGAATCTAAGCATAAACACCTTAACCCATAAGTGTACATGTTATGTACTTTAGGGTGAGTGATATATGTACTACTC
This sequence comes from Pogostemon cablin, assembly GCA_023678885.1. NCBI lineage: Eukaryota > Viridiplantae > Streptophyta > Magnoliopsida > Lamiales > Lamiaceae > Pogostemon > Pogostemon cablin. The sequence goes on along the minus strand of CM042985.1, from coordinate 13,183,669 downwards.
GTGAGAACATGTTAATGAAGCATTTTAATTGGAGGTGATTATCTTATCTTGTATGCTATGAATTGAGTATTGCATGTAATGAGAATTACATGACCGGAGTTAACAAAAATTACATTCTGAATGGCCTGGTTGTTATAGTCCTTGTTCCCGTCTGATTTTCTCTTTCTCTCTCTTTTATTTATTTTTTTGTCTCGGGACGAGCAACAAGTAAGTTTAGGGATTTTTTTAGAGTGAAAACCATCATTTTTAGTGTCCGATTTAACACCTTTTTATGAGAATTATTGTTGTTTATTAGCACAAGTCTCTTACATGTCCATATCTTTGAGGAAAATGTGAATTTGTGGTGTTTTATTATGTTTTAATTTAGGTGAAAAAATGGTCAAAAGTTCAAAGTTGGAATGAAGAGTGAAAGTGTGAAGAAATGCTGAAAAATACACGTTCACATTGCATAATTTTTCTGTGGTTGTGTGATGAGAGTGAAAATAAGCGTGTTTTAGTATCCAATTTAACACCTTTTTTATAATATTTGTTGTCATATATTAGCAAAAGTGTCTTATATTTGATATATGTGAGAAAAAAGTACGTTTGAGGTGTTGTTTTAGGTAGAAAAAGGGATCAAAAGTGCAAAGTTGAAGAAAAGGTGAAACTTGTGTAAGAATGCTGAAAAATGTATATCCAACTTATAAATTTTTCTGTATTCTTGTGGAGCTCTAAACTGGAAGTGTGATAAAATGTTGGAAAGCCACAGAAGAGAGGATCGTTTTGACATAAGAAATGTCTCAATCGGAGTCCAAACGAGAAAGTTATGATAAAAATGGTGACGTCGCGCAAGTTGTTTCTACTTAGCACGACTTTTCCACTTTACATGACATGTTACACATTCAAATATTATATTTTTTCTAAGTTCTTTATATGTATAGAAATCTAAGGAAGAGGGGATCGCCTGAGCACAAGAATAACTTAAATCGTAGCTTGGAAGTGGAAGTTGTGCGCGAAATGGTCAGACTATGCAACCTCACTTGACCTAAAGAAATTATGCTCGACCAAGACATTTTGGTCGAGCGACGGTCGAGCGGAGTGAAATATTTGGATCCGCGCATAGGTATGCAGCTAGACCACAACTTGACCAAAGCCAATCTCGCTCGACCAAGACCATTCTGTTCGAGCGGGGACACGGGGTCCTATTTTTAGTAATTTCGTACCTCCAGTGCATGTATTTTCATGTTTTCTAAGAAAAAGCTCATCCAAGTTCCATAAGGAGAGCTTACAAGTATAAAAGTGGATGCAAATCACACCAAGGAAGTACCACAACACAATCATCCTACACCCACAAGGGGGGATCACCCCCCAACCATCATCTACATTCTTTTCTCCATCTATCCATTACTTTGAAGATTCGTTTGCTGAATCAAGAGTAGAACCAAGAGGAGGATTTAAGATGGAGAAGAACACGACGATACTCACATCTAGGGTTTTATTCATTTTCTAATTTATCTTGTATTTTTCAAACTATGGGTAAGATCTATCCAACCCCCATGTATGTTTCTTACAACATCATGAGCTAGAGCCTTTTTTGTAGATCTAGGAATTTGAAGATTTTATGAATTAATTGAACTTTCGTGTGTATACTCTGCACAACACTACTTGTAGAATTATTTTATATATGATTATGCTTTCTTAATTCATATTCAGAGTCGTTTTGTGCATAATTAACTGTTGAATAGAGTCTGAATGTTCATCTTGGTTATTGATTGAGCGCGTTCACTGCTGAACAGGATTTCATGTTATGATTCTAAGCGAGAGAACTTCAAAGCTTCATTAGAACTATCATGTGTAAATACTTATTAATTGAATTGGATTCGGGTTGATAAGTCGGATAAAGAGGGTAATTTTATAGTAGCTATAAAGGGAGATCATATCAGGTTAGAGTACCAATTGGCAAGGAAAATAATTGATACTGATAATACCTAGAAGGGGGGTAAAATTATATTTCTTGCTCAAAGGTTATTCACACGTGTTATACACATATTTTCTTGTGTCTACAGAGTAGATATGTATGGTTTAGTGATGCGTCCATAATCAACAAGGTAGAGTCGGACATTGATACATGACAAGGAAATTAATTAGTGAAACTAGTTTATTTTAGAGCTACCTATTCTCCTACTTGATTCACTTTCGTATTTTCCTAGTTCTCAATTTATTTTATTTATTAATTTAATTAATTATTTAGTAGTTAATAATTCTATACCTCAACTTTATTGCAAAAATTAGTCTTAATTAATTAGTAAATAATTAAATTGATAATACGTAATCCTTTTGGTTCAATATTTAACTTGGTCGCTTATCTAAACTACAATAACATCCTTCATGCTTGGGGATTATTTGTGTGTGGAGAAAACGCTCATCATTATGTAGAAGTCCAAATTTATTATATGATATATCACTAGAAATTCACGAAAGACAGGATAATTTCAGAGAAAGAATCGCTGAAATTGGAGTTTGTATGATGAAGTTATGCTCGAAACAGTGAGGTCGCGTAATGCAGTCTACAGCTCGGTAGGATGCTCGAGGCGACCTAGACCAAGGTCCCACCGCTTGGTGCTCAAACCTAGTCGAGCTGGGGTCTTACAGAACCCTCTAGACGTTAGCTTTTCAGCTGTATGCAGCTTGGCACCAACTCGACATGTTCATTTGCAGCTCGGCTTGAGTAGAGTGCCGAGCAGCTCCTTTTTTGGTCCACCCGCGGCCTGTTTGATCCAGCAACGTATTTTCGACTTCTACAACATGTTTTGGCTTAATTTCGATGCGAAAAAGACTTGAAAAATAACCCAAGATATAAAAAAGGGGAAAACAACACACAAGAGGGAGAACCATCAGATCTATCGTTACTTTCACGCCAAAAACCCTCACACATCAGATCCATATCAGATCCATCTACCATCCATCCTGAAGGGGTTCCAATGGCAGATTTGAGAGAGATTGGATGATCAGAGAGGCGGAGTGTTGGCATTCAATCGTTTGGTTAACGTGAACCATTAGGGTTCCATGCATTTCTAAATTTGTGGAATTACCTTTAACCAGGGAAAGTTGAAGAAGAACAGCTGCAGAAAATAATCTCTTGATCTTCTGATGTATTCCCAAGTCCAATCTTGACGTCGTGTGGGCGACGATCTTCAAGATCCTCTTAATCAGCTTTCCTCCCTTAATTCTTAATGTGTTTAGGCGTCAATTAATTAGGGTTCCAGATAAGCTGAGATGACTCATATATGGGCTACAGCTGAGACCAGGAGGAGAAATTACAGTCGGGCATCCATTGGGCTTAAGTATCCATGTTTAGGCCAAAACTTATACTTAAGTCCAATAATAATAATATAGTCCACTAAAATATTATTACTGCACTGCTGCTCTAATCCCCATAATTACGTTATGGACTCCTTCTTAAATGAGCCCGTTAGTCTCCCCATGTTTAAGATATACAATGCTCATTAATTAATTAAGTTACTGACAACTCCATTAATTAATATCTCATCCGAGAGTAGTACCACTAAACCTTTTTATCATGCCAGAATAAATCTATCAGTGGAGGGGACATCATCAACCTATTTAATAGGACACGGATTCCTTCTACAATCAACAGCATACCATAGAGACAACATTATTTCTCAACTCACCGAGTTTGTTGATTTAATATACTGGCTTACATGTCGAGGTTATTGTATAGGGATTAAGAGCATGAACATCCATAATAACTGAGATTAAGTTTTCCTATATAGTCAGTATAAGTTGAACGATCTCAAGCGGTCCTGCTCAACACACACAAAGTGCACTAATGTGATTCTATAGTCAAGACAAACTAATACCAAGTCACACTTACAACAATCCCGATAGAGATTCCCCGTCTATCTCGATTTTGAACATCTATTTATCTTTATAAGGAAACCGAAAATATGATCTTCTGCGTGTTGTCTCACAATATATTATCTACAGTATAAAGTAAGTGGGCTTTTGCAATAATCATAAAATAAATTATAATATGCAAAATATTTTATCATATGATTCTCTTTTCAAATTCATTATTAAACATTGTTCATAACAAAGGCTAGACTTTTATTATAAAATCTGGTAATCTCCCACTTATATTAAAATATTATGCTGCCATGTCTACTGCCATACATCTGGTTCTCACTCTCAATACATGACCATCAAAGGATCTACTTAAGGTCCTTGTAAAAGGATTTAATAGGTTATCATCCGATGCAATCTTGGCGACAACAACATTTCCCTCATCATACGATTTCTCATAACAGGTGGTACTCACGCTCCATGTGTTTAATTGCCTTATGGGCACGTGATTCCTTCAAGTTTGCAACTGCACCATTATTATCACAATATATTGTAATAATCTTGGGCAAACTTAAAAATCACATCTAAGTCCATTACGAAGTTTCTAGAGTCATACATATAGATTTGGCTGCCTCAGAGGCTCCAATTCAACATCTTCCTATGATGGAGTCTAAAAATATTTCTATATAACACTCCTTCATATTACGGCTCTACTTCCGAAATAAACACATAACCTTGAGGTGGATTTACTGTCGTCCCTATCTGATTAGAAAAATCCAAATCTATGTAACTCATAAGAAGCAGTGAATCTGTCCAGTAAGTCCACATATAATTTCTAATCCTTTTCATGTACATAAATATATGTCTTACCACAGTTCAACATTCTTGTTTCGCGTTACCTTGATGCCCACTGTTCATGGCTTCAGCAAAACAGATATCCATTCTCGTGCATAGCATTCCTTAGATTAAACTTCCTTATTTGCTAAAGCATAAGGAACCGCCTTCATCTCCTTTATCTTCTTTTTGTCATAATATGCAATTTCCTTAGATAAAGCCATATGCTAAAATGAGTAAGAATTGTATCATTTCATGAAGCTTGAGATAAGCATAACACCCTATCTTGTGATCACCATGATCGCAAGGATATATTTTGCTTCTCTTAAGTACTTCATTTCATACATCTCTATCAACCATACTCATACGCCCGACAATACTCTTTCATTGTCTCCAATATGCAAGATACCATTTTTACGTATAGTACAAGAAATACCACCACATTTTCGTCACTCTTTTCAATAGACAAGGCCCATCCGAACATTAATTAAATCCATATTGCTGGATTTTCTCATTAAAACAGGTGTTCCATGATCTTGAAGCTTGCTTTAGTCCATCGATGGACACTTTTAAGCTTACTATCAAAATGCTCTTAGCCATTTGCAATTTTCTATACCTCATAATTAATATAAACAACAATAAATAAAACAATTTGCATCAACTTAAATATAGCTACTGGCAAAAAGGTTTCCTCATAATCGAAACCTTTCCTTCTGAGTGTACCTTTATGCAACAAGCCTTGTTTCTAAGGTTTCCACCTTACCGTCTGATCCTCTTTTGTTTTGTAGAGCCACTTTCAACGGTTTCCATGTAATTTCGCGGTTCTACAAGTACCCAGATCTAATTTAGAACCTATAGATTCTATTTCAGAAATCATTGCAACTTACTAAGATTCTGCATTTCGATCATGTATTGCTTCGTCATATCCGTGGGTCAATTCCATGTTTACAAGGGACCAAGTCTCATGGCTCTCCCAAAATATAAATCTATCCGGTTGTTGAACAACCTTCCCACTACGACAAGGGTTATACAATTGGTAATATACTTTGTGTTTTCCTCTCACTTCCTTTAGAACAATTTATACATGGGTTTGTGATTTATTATATAGTCCTTTTTCAAAAATCTAGTGTTCGTGTTAATAATCACCGTTTGATCTTTTGGACTATTAAATAAAACTCCCTTTATTTTTTTAGGATATCCCACAAACAGATATGTTGGCATTTGATCATTTGGTTAACGTAACCCGTTAGGATACCATGCATTTCTATCATAGCGGAAGCCATCAATCATAGAAACGATTACTGTTCACCAGGGTATGTAGAAGATGAAGGATTCTCGCTGCAGACTGTGCAGTCCCACGAGAATGGCCATAACTTCCTCGTCTGATGTCAGAATTGAATGATCTTTGTGCTCAGACGATCCTCTCTTCAACAGCTTTCCGTCAGTATATCGATCATCAAATTCTGAGTAATGTAAAATTTTATATAAATTTCGGAATGTGGCGGATAGCAGCAGCAAACTACCTTCTGATCTTCTGCCGTATGTCCCAAGTCCGATCTCGACATCGTGTGGGCGACGATCTACGAGACCTCCTCAATCTGCTCTCAACCCTCATCACACGTGAATAATGAATTAGATTAGGGTTCCAGAGAAGTTGAGGTGATTTATATACATGGGCTACAGCAGGGACCAGGAGGAGAAATTGGGTTGGGCCTCCATTGGGCTTAAGTATCCAAGCTTAGCCCAAAGCTTATACTTAAGTCCAATAATAATAATATATTCCACTAAAATATTATTACTGCACTGCCTTTCCAATCCCAAAATTACGTTTTGGGCTCCTTCTTATTATGAGCACGTAGTCTCCCCATGTTTAAGATATACAATGTCCATTAATTAATTTAAGTTACTGACAACTCAATTAATTAATATCTCATCAAAGAGTACTACCACTCAACCTCATTATCATGCCGGAATAAATTCCACCTGCAGGGTTTACATGATAATCCTTATGAGCTCCTCAAGGGGACATCATCAACCTATGACGGACACGGATTCGTTCTACAATCAACAGCATACCATAGAGACATCACTACTTCCCAACTCATCGAGTTTGTTGATTTAATTATATGTAAATCTCAACCATTGATGAATCAAAGAAATACATACTACCCTACGTGTTGAGGTTATTGTATAGGGATTAAGAGCACGAACTTTCATAATAACTGAGATCAAGTTCTCCTATAAGTCAGTATAAGTCGAACGATCTCAAGCGGTCCTGCTCAATACACACAAGTGTACTAATGTGATTCTATAGCCAAGACAAGCTAATACCAAACCACACTACAACCATCCCGATAGAGAGTCCCCGTCTATCTCGGTTGTGAGCATCTGTTTATACTTTATAAGGAAATCGATAATATGATCATCCGCGTGTTATCGCACAACATATTATCTACAGTATAAAGTAAGTGGACTATTGCATCGAACATATAAATAAATTATAAGATGCAATCATTTAATCATATGATTCTCATTTCAAATTAATTGTTATAACATTGTTCATACAAAAAGCTAGACTTTTAGTATATAATCCAACAATCTCCCACTTATACTAAAAGACTATGCTGTCATGTCTTCCGCCATACATCTGATTCCCACTCCCACTACACGACCATTAAAAGCTCTCGCCTTAATGTCCTGGTAAATGGATTTACTAGGTTATCATCCGATACAATCTCGGCAACAACTACCTTCTCCTCATCATACGGTTTCTCGTAATAGGTGGTACTCGCGCTCCATGTGTTTAATTGCCTTATGGACTGTGATTCCTTCAAGTTTGCAACTGCACCAATATCATCAATATAAATTGTGATAACCTTGGGCAAACTTAGAATCACATCAAAGTCCATCATGAAGTTTCTAGAGTCATACAGATACTTTGGCTGCCTCATAGGCTGCAATTTATCATCTTTCTATGATGGAATCCGGAGTCTGAAATATATTTCTATATAACACTCCTCCACACTATGACTCAACTTCTTAAAATTAAACACATAACCTTGAGGTGGATTTCCTGCCGTCCAATCTGACTAAAAAATCCAAATCTACGTAATCCACAAGAAGCAGTGAATCTGCCCTGTAAGCCTACATATAATTTCCAGTCCTTCTTAGACACTTCATATATGTCTTACCACAGTTCATCATTCTTGTTCCGGGTTACGTTGATACCCACAGTTCATGTCGTCGGCAAAACAGATATCCAATCTCGTGCATAGCATTCCTTAGATTAAGCTTCCTTATTTGCCGAAGCATAAGAAACCGCTTTCATCTTCTTTATCTACTTTATGTCTCAAGACACATTTCTTTAGATAAAGTCACATTCTAAAATAAGTAAGGATCGTATCATCTCATGAAGTTTGAGATAAGCATAATATCCTTTCTTGTAATCCGTATTACCGTGATCAAAGGGATATTTTTGCTCCTCTTAAGTCCTTCATATCATACCGCTTTATCAACCATACCCATACGCCCGACAATACTCTTTCATTGTCTCCAATGAGCAAGATACTATCTACGTATAGTACAAGAAATACCACCACGTTTCCATCACTCTTTTCAATACACAAGACCCATCCGATCATTGATTAGATCCATGTCACTAGATTACCTCATCAAAACAGATGTTTCATGATCTTGAAGCTTGCTTTAGGCCATGAATGGACACTTTTAAGCTTACTATCACAATGCTCTTAGCTTTTTGTAATGAATCACTCTGGTTGCTTCACATAGATGTTTCCCTTAAGACTTCCAATCAGGAAAGCTGTCTCGATATCTATTTGCTATCCCTCATATTTCATATGAGTAGCAACAAATAAAAGAGTCCGGATCAACTTAGGCATAACTACCGGTGAACAGGTTTTCTCATAATCGAACCCTTTCTTTCTGAGTGTACCTTTTCGCAACAAGCTTGCTTCCAAGGTTTTCACCTTATTCTATGATCCTCTTTTATTCTTGCATGCCCGCTTCCAATGGCTTTTACGCCATTTAGCAGTTCAACAAGCATTCAGACCTAATTTAAAATCCATCGATTCTATTTTAATATTCATTGCACTTTGCTAGAATTTCGCATTTCTAACTTGTAGTGCGTCATCTTATCTGTGGGTCCATTTCATGTTTGCTAGGGACCAAGTCTCTCGACTCTCTCAAAACATGTATCAAACAGGTTGTCGAACATCCCTCCCACTACGACAAGGCATTACATGCAATTGTGTATCAGACGGTACATGCGTTGCAGTTTACCTTGTGGTATATCCTCTTGCGCAATTGGTGCTAATACTTTGTGTTTTCTTCTCACATCCTTTAGGACAACTTATAAATGGGTATGTGATTTATTACATAGTCCCTTTCTAAAAATCTAGTGTTTGTGTTAACAATCACCCTTCGATCTTTAGACTAAATAAATCACCTTCATTTTTATAGCATATCCCACAAACAGACAAACATTCAAATGAATTACTGTTTCTAGGGCTTATCCATAAAATGAATTAAGTAATTCCAAATAATTCATCATCTATCTAATCATTACCATAAGAGCCTTATTCCTTGTATCCACCACACCATTCAGCTGGGGCATGCCCGGTGTAGACCACGTGAGATTTAATCTCAACCTCTGATTAATAGCTCCTAATTATCCTAAGAGGTACTCGTAATGACGATTAAATCGTCATTACTTGATATATTTTCCATGATGCTTTACTGTACCAACCTTGCAATTCTTGAATAAATCAAAGAACTTAGACATGCAGTGCATCAAATAAATATATCGGTATCTAGAATAATCTTCGATTATTCATAACCACCTCTCGCCTGGATAATATTAGGTCCGCTTGAATCAGAATGAACCAATTCCAACATATATATCTTTGGCTCTATACCCCTTTACCTTGAAAAGGTAATTAATCATTTTTACTTCCAAGTAAGAATCGCAAGTCCGATAGTTTTCACTTCAGATAAACCTTACGGTCCATCTGCTATCAGCTTTTGAGTCCTATTCAAGTAAAATGATCTAGTCTTAGATGCCAAATGCATGTTTAGTTCATCTCCGAAGGTTCCTTTCTCTTACTAAGATCAGAAGATGCATTATTAATTACTATTTATTGCATTTGTGGAATATACATGATTTAAGAGTATACAAATTGTTCACCAACGTACCATAACAGATTACAACTCTATCCTTCATTATAATGACCATGTTATTTAAATGAAATGGAGTATCCATCTATTAATGCATAGAAACCAAATCAAATTCTTTCTATGAAAACATACGTAAAGACAATTTCACAAAATCAAACGTTTATTCATATCGTAAGATAAATAAATAACTCCCACTGCAACAGCCACTACTCTCGTAGTATTACCCATGTATAAAATAATCTTATCCTCACTTAGTAATAAACATTTAGTGATTCCGGTATCTACACAACGTATCAGTAGGTGCCATCACTAATCATGCTTCAATGACTAGCAAGTAAGATTCTATCCTTGTTCACTCCTTTTATGAAATTGTATTTCCTTTATCACATATTTTATCAAAAGTTTTCCACCATATACAACCTCTTGTAATTCAGGAGAAACTTACTCAAAACATCTAGGCAATTATGAAGAATAAAATTGACTTAGGTTTCCCCTTAAACTTCTATTCCATGTATTTCCAATTCATTCATCAAATTCAATCATGACCTACTACCTTTTAACTTACTCAAGTATCCGAAGAGTTATATGAGACCATCATATTTCTATGAATCTCTTATCTCTTCACTAGAGACTTTAATATGCATCATGATAAGTCTTTTGTGAGAACACACATGTATTTCTTAAGCAGTAAAATTCGAATCCAAGATTCTTTTCTAATCATCTAATTTTGGACCAGTAAATATAATTTCTTTTAGTCAACCATAAGTGAAATAAAACTATTTGAAATTCAGAGAATCATAAAAAAAATACACAGATCAAATCTTCGAATTTATCCATTTATATTGATTCCCTCAAAACAATATAAAATATAAATTCACCGACATCTCAAGCACCGTGAGTTTGCAAGCCACGATAGTGTGGACGTTTACAAACCCGAACATTTACAAGAGAAGGTTTTACCCATTAATTTCATTTGTCAACCTAACTTTATGACAAAATAATTAATAGTCGGTTCCTCTTTAGCCATGCAAATAAAAGCAGTGACTCCGATGGGGAGGATACTTATTATTTACACCTAAGTGTACACCATTATTTGACCCCAAGTCCATTGCGCGAGCTTATGTGCCTTACAGATGGAGAAGTACACACGCGCTCGGATAACTTCCTACAGTCATCAATTATAAGTCTGTACAGTGATCCGCACATGAACTCATCCGATAGGGAGGAAGGTCTATGCCAACATGCAAGTTCATGTGCATCACATTACAAACATGATTTTAAAGAAGCCTGTTCTAGCAATATCCATGATAAACTCATCCGATGGGGAGGAAGGCTCTAATGCCGACGCGCAAGTTTATTCACATTGCTAACAAACCAATAATGGAGGCCGCGGGAATTAATTACCAATCCCCTCTCCCATTTAGTTATTTAAAACCAAGGGTTTTTACATGCATATAATATTCAGAATAATATACGCAACCTAGCATGCTCCTATTACGGCAGATAAGGCAGTAAATCACAGAAAGCATGCATACATATATAACAATAATCAATTAATAAATTATAAAAGTTATATAACAGCGAATTTGATTGTTCGCCACCAATCACGAATGCGGACAACTGCGACGGGGATCGACCTCCCCGCAGCCTGCTCCACCACTCCGGCACCCTACCAGATCACATTGTGAAGACTCACACGGAACCTGATGCAGACCAGTCGAACTTGATGCAGACCAGTTGAACTTGATGCAGACCAATCGAACCTGATGCAAATCCGCTCGAACCTGGTGCATAGTCAATCGAACCTGATGCAGACCAATCGAACCTGATGTGAATCTGCTCGAACCTGGTGCATAATCGATTGAACCTGATGCAGACCAATCGAACCTGATGTGAATCTGCTCGAACCTAGTGCAGAGTCGATCGAACCTGATGCAGACCAATCGAACCTGATGTGAATCCGCTCGAACCTGGTGCATCATCGATTAAACCTGATGCAGACCAATCGAACCTGATGTGAATCTGCTCGAACCTAGTGTACCATCGATCGAACCTGATGCAGACCAATCGAACTTGATGTGAATCCGCTCGAACCTAGTGCATCATCGATTGAACCTGATGCAGACCAATCGAACCTGATGTGAATCCGCTCGAACCTAGTGCAGGTCGATCGAACCTGATGCAGACCAATCGAACCTGATGTGAATCCGCTAGAACCTGGTGCATCATCGATTGAACCTGATACAGACCAATCGAACCTGATGTGAATCCGCTCGAACCTAGTGCAGCATCGATCGAACCTGATGCAGACCAGTCGAACCTGATGTGAATCTGCTCGAACTTGGTGCAGCATCGATCGAACCTTCATCCGCGCAGCCTCACACAGTGTTCCGCGCGCGACATGGCATGCCATCCCAGCATCCAGCAAGCCAATGTGTGCGACTCCTCTCCAACGTGCAAGATTTACACGTCACGCCCCGAGCTCCCAACAAGCACCAATGCCCATCAGGCCGCCCGATACTCAGCACGCTGCTCCGCACGCCAACGAGCAGCACACGCCCAGCAGTTGATCGCTCCTTGCCCGATTCAAAATGCGCCCCAGCCGTGACATTCGCTTGATGTTGTGCACAACACCATGTGCCTTGACGAGCGCCCCTCGCTCGGACTGTCGCTCGTCCAAGGGCCTGCTTGCACGGAACCAAGTTCAGCCCAACGCGCAACACCAACTACACCAACTGTCGTTCAGGGTTTGCAACTATAGAAACCTCAGAATCCAATCTTCACCGTTCGGAATCTACTTCTGTGAGTCCTGAACATGCTGTCCAAATTACAGGTTGATCCAACGGTTAGTTTGTGAGAAAGGCTCTTTTCCCTCGACTGCGTAGAACAGAATCACCCAAAAACCTGCTTCTGTTTTTGGCGTATTCCCGACAACACAAAGCTCCAAATACGATCTGCACTGTTCAGAATGTACATCCACAAAATCCGAACGTGCTGACCAAAATTCAACTTGATCCGATGGTTGAAACTCCGGTTATTGCCTCTGCAATATCACTGCGCTGGTTTTTCTCTCAAAAACGTGAATCCTGTTTTTGCCCTCTTATTCTTCCTTCCATGTGAAATTGACGAACAGTTTTTGTCGAATCCTCTCACACTCAACCATAAAAAAATAGGTATGATACAGGGTATATATCACATAGGGATATTCATGGTTTAGCAGTAAAACCAAAACCATAAACATGTGATCCTAATTTCAAAAAACTAACCACATAAACCCTAGCCTAACGTGTCACACTTCACCACGAAACCAAAGCTCTGATACCAATTGTTAGCATTCGATCATTTGGTTAACGTAACCCGTTAGGATACCATGCATTTCTATCATAGCGGAAGCAATAAATCATAGAAACGATTACTGTTCACCAGGGTATGTAGAAGATGAAGGATTCTCGCTGGCAGACTGTGCAGTCCCACGAGAATGGCCATAACATCCTCGTCTGATGTCAGAATTGAATGATCTTTATGCTCAGACGATCCTCTCTTCAACAGCTTTCCGTCAATACATTGATCATCAAATTCTGAGCACTGTAAAATTTTATATAAATTTCGGAAGATGGCGGACAGCAGCAGCAAACTACCTTCTGATCTTCTGCCGTATGTCCCAAGTCCGATCTCGACATCGTGTGGGCGACGATCTATGAGACCTCCTCAATCTGCTCTCAACCCTCATCACACGTGAATAATGAATTAGATTAGGGTTCCAGATAAGTTGAGGTGATTTTTATACATGGGCAACAGCAGGGACCAGGAGGAGAAATTGGGTTGGGCCTCCATTGGGCTTAAGTATCCAAGCTTAGCCCAAAGCTTATACTTAAGTCCAATAATAATAATATATTCCACTAAAATATTATTACTGCACTGCCTTTCCAATCCCAAAATTACGTTTTGGGCTCCTTCTTATTATGAGCCCGTTAGTCTCCCCATGTTTAAGATATACAATGACCATTAATTAATTTAAGTTACTGACAACTCAATTAATTAATATCTCATCCAAGAGTACTACCACTCAACCTCATTATCATGCCGGAATAAATTTCACCTGCAGGGTTTATATGATAATCCTTATGAGCTCCTCAAGGGGACATCATCAACCTATGATGGACACGGATTCGTTCTACAATCAACAGCACAACATATAGACAGCACTACTTCCCAACTCATCGAGTTTGTTGATTTAATTATATGTAAATCTCAACCATTGATGAATCAAAGAAATACATACTGCCCTACGTGTTGAGGTTATTGTATAGGGATTAAGAGCACGAACTTTCATAATAACTGAGATCAAGTTCTCCTATAAGTCAGTATAAGTCGAACGATCTCAAGCGGTCCTGCTCAATACACACAAGTGAACTAATGTGATTCTATAGCCAATACAAGCTAATACCAAACCACAATACAACCATCCAGATAGAGAGTCCCCGTCTATCTCTGTTGTGAGCATCTGTTTATACTTTATAAGGAAATCGATAATATGATCTTCCGCGTGTTATCGCACAACATATTATCTACAGTATAAAGTAAGTGGACTATTGCATCGAACATATAAATAAATTATAAGATGCAATCATTTGATCATATGATTCTCATTTCAAATTAATTGTTATAACATTGTTCATACAAAAAGCTAGACTTTTAGTATATAATCCAAAAAGATAAAAATTCTTACAACATGTTGTTTCTAGAGCTTACCCATAAAATGGAATTTAGTAATTCCAAATAACTCATCATTTATCTAATCATTTTCATATGAGTCATATTCCTTCTTTTCGCCACATCATACAGTTGGGGTTAGCCCGGTGTTGACAACTTGAGATTTAATCTCATCCTCTGATACATAGCTCCTAAACTATCCTAAAAGATACTCGCCACCATGATTAAATCATAATGACCACCTCTCGTCGGGATAGTCTTAGGATCGCTTAAATCAGAATGAACTATTTCCAACATATCTTTGGCTCTAAACCCCTTTGCCTTAAAAAGCCTTTAATCATTTTACTTCCAAGCAAGACTCGCAAGTCAGGTAGTTTCCACTACAGATAAACCCAACGGTCTATCGGCTATCAACCTTTAAATCATACTCAAGTAAAATTGATCGTATCTTAGATGCCAAATGTATGTTTAGTTCATCTCCGAAGGTTCCTTTCTCTTACTAAATTAGATGACGCGTTATTAATTACTATTTGTTGCATATATGGGATAAACATGATTTAAGAGTGTCTAAATTTTCCACCAACGTACCACAACAGATTATAGCTCCATCCTTCATTACTATGACCATGTCATTTAAATGAAATGGAGTATCCATCCGTAAATACATAGAAACTGAAATGAATTTCTTTCTATGAAAATGTACGTAAAGATAATTTCACATAATCAAACGTTTATTTTTATAAAAAGATAAATAAAAAATTCCCACTGCAACGACAACTACTTTTGTAGATTTACCCATGTACTCAATGTCGGGTGCCCAATGGTGCAAAGTGTGTTCTCGGTACGATGTTGTCCTAAGTGTGGTGACATTTTGAACAACACTGTATGTATCAGAATGTAACTTGACTAAGTATAGAACAAGTTGTAAATCAGCGGAAGACTTAACACACAAATTACTCAATCTTTCCACAAACTTTTGTAAGTTTGTGGCGGCCTCATGGCATAAATATCACTATTGGAAAATGTAATTATAAAAACAGACTCCTAGGTGTGGATTCAATTCTTCCACCCTTCGAATACAAAATTGGATCTAAAATCCAAACACGTTCCCAAATGGCAGAGCCTAGGCTTGTTAGAATCTAAGTCTACTTCACATGTGAGCTTCCACTGCCTGTGAACAGCGCACCCAACTTGGAGCACAAGTTCAAAAAAACAGATTGGATAATAACAAATTATATAATCCTCTTATTATTATTATTTGTTATTTTAATTAATTGTTTAGTAGTTTAATAATTAAATCCCAAAACTTCATTGTCTTGTCTTAATTAATTTAGTAAATAATTAAATTGATAATACACTGTCCTTTGGGTTTGATATTTAACTTGGTCGCCTACTTATGCTGCAATTGATATCGTTAACACTTGGGGATTAATTTTGCATGCAAAGCAAACGCCAGTCAATACACAACATACACGCATATACATGCATATATATAACACACGCACTGCTTCTCTTGCGTCTTTCCTTTTTTAATTTATTTTTTATCATATTATATACCTAAATGTTCGTCTCGAAACATAGATTTCAAATATATAATTCTTTTATGAAATAGATGTGATATGAGTTAGATAAGCTTCGTCGAAAATTTTAACACTTTAATCATATTTTTTTCGGTGTGACATAACTTTGATATTATAGGTCATTTTGAAGCTCTCTTCACGAGGATCACAAACATATAATTAGTTTTGAGTTTGGACGTGAAATAAAAAAGTTATCACGAGACCCACTTCGAGTTCGAAATAGCATTCTTTTTAAACTTTATTATTTTCATGAAAAATTGGTATACATGTGATCCTCGCCTTGCAAGAACTCCATAAGTGCTTTCGGGTTTTCAATAGAAGTTGTATAAATTTTGTTGGATCAAAGTGTAAGAAAACTTAAGTTTTGGGTAAAAATTTAAATGAAAATTTAATATAATGCAGGGACTTAATTGCAATTTATAAAAATATATTATTAATAATAATAAATTAAAAACACGAAACTTAATATTGAACTATGAAAACAAAATGGTTTCTGTGCACGCGCATGTATTATCTACTTTAATATTAAATATTATTATAATTATACTTTTTGAAGTTTTCATTTATAATTTTAGTTTTAATTTATATATTAATTAAATATTATAATATATATATCAACTTTTTATAATTTATATTTTGAATTAATATAATTTTAAATATTAAATAATAATTTTACTACTATTATTATTTTAGGTATAGAAACTTTATTTTAAATCTATTTTAAATAAATTAATGACATTTGTATCCATATTTTTAATGTTACGATTTATTAATAGAGTCGTACGCTAAGATCGTTAAATTACTATTTTAACTTTTAAAAGAAATATACATTTCTATTTATTATTTTAAATATACACATTTTATTTTAACTCATTTTATCCAACATTAACTATTTATATTTTCTTAAGTAAATAATTAGTTTAGTTCTTAATTGTATAATATTAAAAATTTAACTTAAGTAGTAGAAATTATTATTATAAGTAGAACCCAGTTTAGTGTTGGCTTTTTATATGAACAATATTGTAACAATTAATTTGAAATGAGAATCATATGATCAAATGATTGCATCTTATAATTTATTTATATGTTCGATGCAATAGTCCACTTACTTTATACTGTAGATAATATGTTGTGCGACAACACGCGGAAGATCATATTATCGGTTTCCTTATAAAGTATAAATTGATGCTCACAACCGAGATAGACGGGGACTCTCTATCGGGATGGTTGTAGTGTGGTTTGGTATTAGCTTGTCTTGGCTATAGAATCACATTAGTGCACTTATGTGTATTGAGCAGGACCGCTTGAGATTGTTCGACTTATACTGACTTATAGGAGAACTTGATCTCAGTTATTATGGAAGTTCGTACTCTTAATCCCTATACAATAACCTCGACACGTAGGGCAGTATGTATTTCTTTGATTCATCAATGGGTGAGATTTACATGTAATTAAATCAACAAACTCGATGAGTTGGGAAGTAGTGCTGTCTCTATGGTGTGCTGTTGATTATAGAAGGAATCCGTGTCCGTCATAGGTTGATGATGTCCCCTTGAGGAGCTCATAAGGATTATCATGTAAATCCTGCAGGTGGAATTTATTCCGGCATGATAATGAGGTTGAGTGGTACTACTCTTGGATGAGATATTAATTAATTGGGTTGTCAGTAACTTAATTAATTAATGGACATTGTATATCTTAAACATGGGGAGACTAATGGACTCATAATAAGAAGGAGCCCAAAACGTAATTTTGGGATTGGTACGGTAGTGCAATAATAATATTTTAGTGGAATATATTATTATTATTGGACTTAAGTATAAGCTTTGGGCTAAGCTTGGATACTTAAGCCCAATGGAGGCCCAACCCAATTTCTCCTCCTGGTCCCTGCTGTAGCCCATGTATATAAGTCACCTCAACTTATCTGGAACCCTAATCTAATTGATTATTCACGTGTGATGAGGGTTGAGAGCAGATTGAGGAGGTCTCGTAGATCGTCGCCCACATGACGTCGAGATCGGACTTGGGACATACAGCAGAAGATCAGAAGGTAGTTTGATGCTGCTGTCTGCGACCTTGCGAAATTTTTATAAATTCGTATAGTGATCAGAATTTGATGATCAATATACTGACGGAAAGCCGGTGAAGAGATGATCGTCTGAATGTAAAGATCATTCAATTTTGACATCAGACGAGGAAGTTATGTCTATTCTCGTGGGACTGCGCAGGCTGCCTGCGAGAATCAATCTTCATCAACATACCTTGGTGAACGGTAATCGTTTCTATGATTTATTGCTTCCGCTGTGATAGAAACGCATGGTATCCTAACAGGTCACGTTAACCAAACGATCGAATGCCAACAATTGGTATCAGAGCTTCGATTTCGTGGTGAAGCGTGACACGTTAGACTAGGGTTTGTGTGGTTAATTTTTCGAAATTAGGATCGCATGTTTAGGGTTTTGGTTTTACTATGCAAACCATGAATATCCCTATGTAAAATATACCCTATATCATATTTGTTCGTTGATAGTTGTGTGTGAGAGGATTCGACGAAAACTGTTCGTCAATTTCACATGGAAGGAAGAAATTGAGAGAAAATTCAGCGCAGTGATATTGCAGAGGCAATTACCGGAGTTTCAACCGTCGGATCAAGCTGAATTTTTGTCAGCACGTTTGAGTTTTGGGATGTACATTCTGAACGGTGAAGATCATATTTGGAGCTTTGTGTTGTCGGGAATACGCCGAAAACAGAAGCAGTTTTTTGGGCGATTCTGTTCTGCGCAGTCGAGGGAAAAGAGCTATTTCTCACAATCTAACCGTTGGATCGACCTGTAATTTGGACAGCATGTTCAAAACTCACAGGCGTAGATTCCGGACGGTGGAGATTGGATTACCAGGTTCCTAAAGTGGCGAACCCTGAATGATAGTTGGTGTAGTTTGATGTTGCGCGTTGGGCTGAACTTGGTTCCGTGCAAGTAGGCCCTTGTTCGAGCAGATTTTCATCAGGTTCGATTGGTCTGCATCAGGTTCGATCGATGCTACACCAGGTTCAAGCAGATTTGCATCAGGTTCGATTGGTCTGCATCAGGTTCGATCGATGCTGTACCAGGTTCGAGCAGATTTGCATCAGGTTCGATTGGTCTACATCAGGTTCGATCGATGCTGCACCAGGTTCGAGCGGATTTGCATCAGGTTCGATTGGTCTGCATCAGGTTCGATCAATGCTGCACCAGGTTCGAGCGGATTCATATCAGGTTCGATTGGTCTGCATCAGGTTTGATAGACTCTGCACCAGGTTCGAGCGGGTTTGCATCAAGTTCGACTGGTCTGCATCAGGTTCCGCGTGAGTCTTCACAATATGATCGGGCAGGATGCCAGAGTGGTGGAGCAAGCTGCGGGAAGGTCGATCCCCATCGCAGTTGTCCGCATTCGTGATTGGTGGCGAACAATCGAATTCGCTATTATATAACTGTTATAATTGACTTATTAATTGATTATTGTTATATATGTATGCATGATTCTCTATGATTTATTGCCTTAAATAGAGACATGCTAGATTGTGTATTATATTTGGTATATTATATGCATGTATGTTGGAGTGTTGATAAAGTCAACTTATTTTTGGCAATTTATTTCCTTATATATAACTGCTATAATTGTTTTATTGGTCAATTATTGTTATATATTTGGAAGTATGAGCATGCTAGGTTGCATATTTTATTTTTAAATATTATATGCATGTAAAAACCCTCGGTGTTGAATAACTAAGTGGGAGAGGGGATTGGTAAAAATTTCCGCGGCCTCCATTATTGGTTTGTTAGCAATGTGAATAAACTTGTGCGTCGGCATTAGAGCCTTCCTCCCCATCGGATGAGTTTATTCATGGATTGCTGGGACAGACTTCTTTAAATAATTATGTTTGTAATGTGATGCATATGAACTTGTGCGTTGGCATAGACCTTCATCCCTATCGGATGAGTTCATGTGCGGATCACTATACAGACTTATAATTGATGACTGTAGGAAGTTATCCGAGCGCGTGTGTACTTCTCCATCTGTAAGGCACATAAGCTTGGGCCGCGGACTTGGAGTCAAATAATGGTGTACACTTAGGTGTAAATAATAAGTATCCTCCCCATCGGAGTCATTGCTTTTATTTGCATGGCTAAAGAGGAACCGACTATTAATTATTTTGTCATAAAGTTAGGTTGACAAATGAAATTAATGGGTAAAACCTTCTCTTGTAAATGTTCGGGTTTGTAAACGTCCACACTATCGTGGCTTGCAGACTCACGGTGCTTGAGATGTCGGTGAATTTTATTTTTATATTGTTTTGAGGGAATCAATATAAAAGGATAAAATTCGAAGTTTTGATCGGTATATTTATTTGTGATTCTCTGATTTTCAAATGGTTTTATCTCACTTATTATTAACTAAAAGAAATTATATTTACTTGTCCAAATTAGATGATTAGAAAAGAATCTTGGTTTTGAATTTTACTGCTTAAGAAAATACATGTGTGTTCTCACAAAGGACGTCTCATGATGCCTATTAAAGTCTCTAGTGAAGAGATGAGAGGTTCATAGAAATATGATGGTCTCATGTAACTCTTCGGACACTTGAGTAATTTAAAAGGCGGTAGGTCATGATTGAATTTGATGAATGAATTGGAAATACATGGAATAGAAGTTGAAGGGGAAACCTAAGTCAATTTTATTCTTCATAATTGCCTAGATGTTTTGAGTAAGTTTCTCATGAATTACAAGAGGTTGTATATGGTGGGAAACTTCTGACAAAACATGTGGTAAAGGAAATTCAATTTCATAAAAGGAATGAACAAGGATAGAATCTTACTTACTAGTTGTTTAAACATGATTAGTGATGGCATCTACTGACACGAAGTGTGTAGATACTGGAATCACTGAATGTTCATTACTAAGTGAGGATAAGATTGTTATGACATGGGTAAAACTACAAGACTAGTGGCTATTGCAGTGGGAGTTGTTTATTTATCTTACGATATGAATAAACGTTTGATTTTGTAAAATTGTCTTTACTTACGTTTTCATAGAAAGAATTTGATTTCGGTTTCTATGCATTAATAGATGGATACTCTATTTCATTTAAATGACATGGTCATTATAATGAAGGATAGAGTTGTAATCTGTTATGGTACGTTGATGGGCAATTTGTATACTCTTAAATCATGTATATTCCACAGATGCAACAAATAGTAATTAATAATGCACATTCTGATCTTAGTAAGAGAAAGTAACCTTCGGAGATGAACTAAACATGCATTTGGCGTCTAAGACTAGATCATTTTACTTGAGTAGGACTCAAAAGTTGATAGCAGATGGACCGTAAGGTTTATCTGAAGTGGAAATTATCGGACTTGCGAGTCTTACTTGGAAGTAAAAATGATTAATTACCTTTTCAAGGTAAAGGGGTGTAGAGCCAAAGATATATATGTTGGAATTGGTTCATTCTGATTCAAGCGGGCCTAATATTATCTAAGCGAGAGGTGGTTATGAATAATCGAAGATTATTCTAGATACCGATATATTTATTTGATGCACTACATGTCTAAATTCTTTGATTTATTCAAGAATTACAAGGTTGGTACAGTAAAGCATCATGGAAAATATATCAAGTAATGACGATTTAATCGTCATTACGAGTACCTCTTAGGATAATTAGGAACTATTAATCAGAGGTTGAGATTAAATCTCAAGTGGTCTACACCGGGCATGCCCCAGCTGAATGGTGTGGTGGATAGAAGGAATAAGACTCTTATGGTAATGATTAGATAGATGATGAATTATTTGGAATTACTTAATTCATTTTATGGATAAGCCCTAGAAACAGTAATTCATTTGAATGTTTGTCTGTTTGTGGGATATGCTATAAAAATGAAGGTGATTTATTTAGTCTAAAAGATCGAAGGGTGATTGTTAACACAAACACTAGATTTTTGGAAAGGGACTATGTAATAAATCACAAACCCATGTATGAGTTGTTCTAAAGGTAGTGAGAAGAAAACACAAAGTATAAGTACCAAGTGTACAAGAGGATATACCACAAGGTAAAATGCAATGCGTGTCACGTCTGATACACAATTACATGTAGTGTCTTGTCGCAGTGGGAGGATTATTCGACAACCCGTGAGATACATGTTTTGGGAAAGTCGTAAGACTTGATCCCTAGTAAACATGGTATTATCCCAGGGATACGACGTTGCACTACAAAATTAAAATGCGGAATCTTAGTAAGTGCAATGAATATTAAAATAGAATCGATGGATTTTAAATTAGGTCTGGATGCTTATTGAACCGCTAAATGGCGTAAAAGCCATTGGAAGCGGGCATGCAAGAATAAAAGAGGATCATAGAATAAGGTGAAAACCTTGGAAGCAAGCTTGTTGCGAAAAGGTATACTCAGAAAGAAAGGGTTCGATTATGAGAAAACCTATTCGCCGGTAGCTATGCCTAAGTTGATCCGGACTCTTTTATTTGTTGCTACTCATATGAAATATGAGGGATAGCAAATAGATGTCGAGACAGCTTTCCTGATTGGAAGTCTTAAGGGAAACATCTATGTGAAGCAACCAGAGTGATTCATTGCAAAGAGCTAAGAGCATTGTGATAGTGAGCTTAAAAGTGTCCATTAATGGACTAAAACAAGCTTCAAGATCATGAAACATCCGTTTTGATGAGGTAATCCAATAACATGGATCTAATCAATGATCGGATGGGTCTTGTGTATTGAAAAGAGTGATGGAAACGTGGTGGTATTTCTTGTACTATACGTAGATAGTATCTTACTCATTGGAGACAATGAAAGAGTATTGTCAGGCGTATGAGTATGGTTGATAAAGCGGTATGAGATGAAGGACTTAAGAAGAGCAAAAATATCCTTTTGATCACGGTAATACGGATCACAAGAAAGGATGTTATGCTTATCTCAAGTTTCATATAATGATACGATCCTTACTCGTTTAGCATGTGAATTTACACATTGTGACACAAAAGTAGATAAAGAAGATGAAAGCGGTTCCTTATGCTTCGGCAAATGAGGAAGATTAATCTAAGGAATGCTATGCACGAGATTGGATATCTGTTTTGCCGATGGCATGAACAGTGGGTATCAACGTAACTCGGAACAAGAATGATGAACTTTGGTAAGACATATACTTATGTACCTGAAAAGGACTAGAAACTATATGTGGGCTTACCGAACAGATTCACTGATTCTTATGGGTTACATAGATTCAGATTTTTCAAATCAGATAGGGACGACAGTAAATCTACCTCAAAGGTTATGCGTTTAATTTTAGGAAGTTGAGTCATAATGTGGAGGAGTGTTATATAGAAATATATTTCAGACTCCGGACTCCATCATGGAAAGATGATAAATTGGAGCCTATGAGGCAGCCAAAGTATTTGTATGACTCTAGAAACTTCAAGATGGACTTCGAAGTGTTTCTAAGTTTGCCCAAGGATATCACAATTTATATTGATGATATTGGTGCAGTTGCAAACTTAAAGGAATCACGAGCCCATAAGGCAATTAAACACATGGAGTGCAAGTACCACCTATTACGAGAAATCGTATGATGAGGAGAAGGTTGTTGTCGCCTAGATTGCATCGGATGATGACCTAGTAAATCTATTTACAAGGACCTTAAGGCGAGAGCTTTTGATGGTCGTGTAGTGGGAGTGGAAATCAGATGTATGGCAGAAGACATGACAACATAGTCTTTTAGTATAAGTGGGAGATTGTTGGATTGTATACTAAAAGTCTAGCTTTTTGTATGAAGAATATTGTAACAATTAATTTGAAATGAGAATCATATGATCAAATGATTGCATCTTATAATTTATTTATATGTTCGATGCAATAGTCCACTTACTTTATACTGTAGATAATATGTTGTGCGACAACACGCGAAAGATCATATTATCGGTTTTCTTATAAAGTATAAACTGATGCTCACAACCGAGATAGACGGGGACTCTCTATCGGGATGGTTGTAGTGTGGTTTGGTATTAGCTTGTCTTGGCTATAGAATCACATTAGTGCACTTATGTGTATTGAGCAGGACCGCTTGAGATCGTTCGACTTATACTGACTTATAGGAGAACTTGATCTCAGTTATTATGGAAGTTCGTGCTCTTAATCCCTATACAATAACCTCGACACGTAGGGTAGTATGTATTTCTTTGATTCATCAATGGGTGAGATTTACATATAATTAAATCAACAAACTCGATGAGTTGAGAAGTAGTGCTGTCTCTATGGTGTGCTGTTGATTGTAGAAGGAATCCGAATCCGTCATAGGTTGATGATGTCCCCTTGAGGAGCTCATAAGGATTATCATGTAAACCCTGCAGGAGGAATTTATTCCGGCATGATAATGAGGTTGAGTGGTACTACTCTTGGATGAGATATTAATTAATTGGGTTATCAGTAACTTAATTAATTAATGGACATTGTATATCTTAAACATGGGGAGACTAATGGACTCATAATAAGAAGGAGCCCAAAACGTAATTTTGGGATTGGTACGGTAGTGCAATAATAATATTTTAGTGGAATATATTATTATTATTGGACTTAAGTATAAGCTTTGGGCTAAGCTTGGATACTTAAGCCCAATGGAGGCCCAACCCAATTTCTCCTCCTGGTCCCTGTTGTAGCCCATGTATATAAGTCACCTCAACTTATCTGGAACCCTAATCTAATTGATTATTCACGTGTGATGAGGGTTGAGAGCAGATTGAGGAGGTCTCGTAGATCGTCGTCCACACGACGTCGAGATCGGACTTGGGACATACAGCAGAAGATCAGAAGGTAGTTTGCTGCTGCTGTCCGCGACCTTGCGAAATTTGTATAAATTCGTACAGTACTTAGAATTTGATGATCAATAAACTGACGGAAAGCCGTCGAAGAGAGAATCGTCTGAACGCAAAGATCATTCAATTCCGACATCAGACGAGGAAGTTATGTCTATTCTCGTGGGACTGCGCAGGCTGCCTGCGAGAATCAATCTTCATCAACATACCTTGGTGAACGGTAATCGTTTCTATGATTTATTGCTTCCGCTGTGATAGGAACGCATGGTATCCTAACAGGTCACGTTAACCAAATGATCGAATGCCAACATTTAGTATATCCTTTCTGGCATACATGAGAACAACGAGCAAGTCTAGTCTAGCCTATTATTTCCGTGAATGTTCAAGGTGGGATAACTTTCACACTTCACCGAGTGCAACCTTTATGTCATGATTGCTATGTTAAAATGTGATATTTGTTACTTATATGTCATGCTATGTGTCATGTGTGTTTTTAGTTCGGTAACAAATATTTTCCTCCTAACACTTGTACGGGGTGACGACTCAATACACATATATATACCAATTAACACAATTTATCGGGCGATGATTCGATACTAAAATATTTTAAATATACTAATACTCGTATTCGATGCACATATACCAACTAACACAAGTTATCGGGCGACGGTTCGGTCTAAAATATTTCAATGAGTTATCGAACGACAATGTGCTAAATATTTTATTAAATAACATATGTTATATTTTATGGTATATTTGACATGCATATTTATTTTTAACTGTGCAATCATTTAAGTTAACCCACTGAGTGTATTTTAGACTCTCACCCCATATTGATTTTCAGAACAAGGTTTAGAAGAGAAAGAGGCCCCTGCAGATGTCTCAAGCCCTTAGAGGACTTTATATTATGTCTTATGTTTTGGTATTTTACTAGAACTTTATTCCAGATATATCATATGAACGTACTTACTTTGGATATTTCATTCTACCCAGGTGAGTATAAACTATTATCTAAAATAATCTTTATGTCACTATTACTTTATTATGGTATTTCTTTGGAGATTTTTATATCATTTTCATTGTGCATTCTTGACACCATTATTATTATATTGAAAATTATATGTCTAGTAGCGTCTCAATCTCATAGCGTAACCAGGAGCGTTACAAATTGTAAGTTTACAAGAAAGTTCGATATAAATTAGCAACTCAATTATATTGATTTTTTACAATATAATCAAAGGTTTTGAACTTTCGAATCATTAACTCAAGTTAAATATTGGTGTTTGAATAATATTTTTTAGAAAAATAGATTAGAGTTATTCGTTATATAATAGAATAAGATTCATAATGAGAAGTTTGGTACAATGTAATGGGTACATACACAATTTTTATTATGGAATTTTTGTTATGGATTAAATATTACTTAACTTAATACATAATATACATTAATATCACTAATAGGTATGACAGGATTAAAATATTATTAATAGGTACAATACATAAATGTGAGAAACCCAATATATCCTTATATAACAAATATAATCTCAAATCCTCTTTATAACAAACAAAATCTCGACTTCCTCTTCATATACGCCACATAATCACTCCCTCTTTCTCCCTCTGCCTGCCTACCATCATCATCTTGTGATACTGAATCAAAAGTTGCTATTCTTTTTTTTTCTTTTCTCTCCCCTAATATTTTTGTACCATTTCTATGGTATATATATATATATATATATATATATATATATATATATATATATATATATATATATATATATATATATATATATATATATATATATATATATATATATATATATATATACGCAAGTGATTATTTGTAGGTAAGTATGTATAATTAAGTCTCACATTATTTCAATAACTCAAATATATTTTTTCAATTGCGATTGCTAATACTTTACTTTAATTAATGATTCTAATCTATCATATTAGAGTGGACAGATTAGAGTGGACACCCTTGGTAATGGTGATTTTGTTCTTCTGCCTGGTTATTGTATTTTGAACACAATTTTTTTGAACACTATATATATGTATTTCTGAATACAAATGAAAATTTTACTCACTTGATCATGAATACCATGTATATGACTTTTTGAACATGAGTAAGGATAAGAGATCTAAATATCACTTTTCTGAACACAAGGATAAGGGATCTGAATACCACATATTCATCGGACTTGCAATTTATTCTATTCTGGACACAAGTAAGGATAAGCGATCCTGAATACCACGTTCTGAACACAAGGGATCTGTATACCACGTATTCATTGGATATGAAGTCTATTCCATTCTGAACACAAGTAAGGATAAGAGATCCTGAATACCACGTTCTGAACAGAAGAGATCTGAATACCACGTATTCATCGGATTTGCAGTCCATTCCATGTATTATAGTAAACTTCCACCGACTTTTAAGGATATAATCATGGAATAATTTTTCTCTTTAATGTTGCATTAATTATTCTACCTGTTTAAATTATTTTTCATGGAGACTAATGATTAATTAATTTTTGAATACAATTAATCTTGTTAAAAGGGTATTTGATGGATTCAATTTGTAGTGGATAGTATTTTAATTTAGATAATTTACCTACTAGTAATATATATAGATAAATTGTTTCTATAAATGGACCCTTTTATTATATTTAAATAAAAAATCGTTATGTACATATATATTTATTTTTAAGATACTCATAGGGGTTTTATGGCAAAGACTTGTGTGAGACCGTCTCACGAAAGGGCTTACATGAGACGGTCAGAAAGTAATAACTTTTATGAAGGAAAGTGATAATAAATTTATGAAAATGATAATGCTCTTTCATGAACAAATTATAATATAAATAAAAAGTGATAATATTTTATAGCGAAAGTGATAATTATTTTAAAAAGTGAAAAATGATCTCACGTGAGACGGTCTCACGCAAGACCTACTCGAGTTTTATATATCCTTATGAATTCAAATTAATTAAATTAAATTTTATATTTTTAATAATTATATTAATAAATGATCTCATTAAGAGAAAAAGGTTATCCCGTGCTCCTATATTAATTAGAGTAATATAATTTTTGTATGGTTATAAGAAAGCTCATTGTATGGAAGGAGTATTTAGGTTAATTTAGTGTAAATTTTTTTGTCTGGCTATTAACACCGACCCTGATATATTTGGAATATAAAAAGTAGTAAATAAATAACAAAATAAATTAAAAAAGTATAAAAATATTACATTACAAAGTAGGCAAACACTCGAGTTCCCACGTGAACTCTGTTTTCAGCTATTACTTTTTAGTACATGAAAAATTATTATTTGAAGACATAAATATTTACTCTTTTAAATGAAAAAATTACTATTCAAATTATTGTAATCCCTGATTTATTAATTACTCTTTGGTACATACTCCCTCCGGCCATGGTTAATTACTCTTTATATTTTTTTTCCTTTTTACAAATAGGTGTATATATATATATTGCTCTTGCTTGTCCCTGAGACACCGCGCCCTTAAATTTCATATTTTTTTTGAAAATTGTATCTTTAATATTAAATGTTATATCATTTAGTATAAGAGCTTAAATCTTTTATTTTCTGATTAAAAATTAATGTTTTAATCAAACATTTATACAATTCAAATTTCAATGGACCTTTTTATTAAGAAAATTATACTCTTATATTAACTAAGTGTATACCTACAGAATAAAATGTTATAATTTTATACATCTTCTACACATGTAACACAGGAAACAAAGTATTATTGTTGGTATCAGTGTTTTCAAAATCGGAGCGGTCCGACCGGTTCAACCGGTTGAACCGAGAACCGGAGCCGATACCGATCCAGAACAACCCCTATAACCGTTATCATGGTTGAATCTAGAAAACCCGACTGAAACTGATCAAAATTGGTAAAACCAGTAGAACCGGCGAGCCGCCGATTTTGTGTCTAATCTGAATGAATTTCAAACATTTTCATTTCTATTTCGTTCAAAATGACTAAAATCTCAATTAAATCTCAATATACATTACATATAGTTACACATACTATACATATACATATATGTAAGTTCGTAGTTGGATCTAATAAAACGAAGAAAATCTAAAAAAGCCATTTCTTTCCCAAGCTGGATGAAACACCAAACCATCGCCTCTGCTGATTAATCTCTGCAAAAAACTGGTGCAATATTACCATCGGACTAAATTAAAGTTCATTCTATAATGTGAAATTAGAATGAGGAAGAGAGTAGTCTCGTGCTAGAGAAAGAAGGAGAGAGAAAGAGTGAGAGAGAGGCGCAGCCGAGCAGAATGGATTGAGAGAGAGAGGCAGAATGGATTGAGAGAGAAAGGCACATAAATGAGAACTTAGGGTTTCCTTTTGAACTCTTTAACTTTATATTTTGATGGATGGGCTTGCTTTTGCTTCATGGGCTTGAAAATAAAAAACTAAATGGGCTGAACTAATTATCGTATTTTGTGAAATAACTTTATTTATTGTATTTTTTTAATGATTATATTAAATTAAAATATAATTAAAAATAATTAAATTTAATTTTTTCGATTGAACAGTAGGTCCAATCGGTCCGATCGGTTGAACCATGAATCGGTGGAGATACAGGCTCAGCCTACAGTCCGGTTATAAAAACATTGGTTGATACATGGAGTAAAAGGGGTGCGAAGGGGTAAAATAGTAATAAAAACGGTTCCCTCCACATCTATATCCGAACCAAATTCCCTCCCTTCCTGCCTCACTCTTCTTTCCCTCGTTTTCTTCTCCGTTTCTTTTTCCCTTCTTTTTTCTGCTTCGCTCCCAAATCAGATCTCTCCTAACCCCACTTCCATCCTCTTCTAAATCTCCCTCTCCTCTCCGTAATTCAATTCCTCCATCCACGCATTCGATTACCCTCCCATCCAAACCCCCAAAACGTTCAAGATCAATTCTTCGGAACCAGAATTCATTGCAAAATTCAATGATTTCTTCGCTCAATTTGGGTTTCTGAGCTTCCAAAAAGTGATCAAATTATGCAGCAGCAGCAGCCGCCTCAGCAGCAAACTTCGAGAAATCTCTTGTCTTTCACTTCTACGAAGCCCCCGTTTGGAGGAGGAGGAGGCGGTGACTACCACCAGTTTGCTGCTGGTGATGCTTGCCGCCCTTATCAAGCATTTGAAGAGACCGTTGTTGTAAAGAAACGGCCTGTGAGTAATGACTTTATTCGGGATTTCCTGTGCTTTACTTAGACTCCCAATGGGGTTTCCAAAGAATATTCATTCTTACTTTAGTGGCGTAGTTAATATTAGACTGAAGATTTTGTTGTGCGATGTTAACTCATAGGATTTATCAACTTCTCTCCGTTCTAGAATCTTATGGACTGATTATTGTCTCGTGAACGAATTATTCGTGACATCTGAGGTCACGTTCCGGGGTGAATTTTGGTTGTGGATCAAGCTTGTTTTAAGCATTGGCATTTTATTTTATTCAAGACAGTTATGGGGCTTACTTTTATAATGGGGCTTGACTATCATAATTGAACTTGATCCAGCCTCAATTTTTCCATTTTACGTTATTAGGGCAGAAGTTAGAAGCTGTGGTGATCTACTATCTGCATATGAGTGCTAAGATATGTTTATTCGTATTAAATATAGTGCTTCGGTTTCGTCTTTGTTCTCGAGGCATTATCACTCCTAGGTCCTTTTCTGCCCAGCATTTCCGATACATGAGTTAAAGGGTAGAATTTTAACAATTGATATCTGATTGGACTCATCTGTTTGTGAGGATACATCCAAGGTTTGACTTTATTGAACTGGTATTAACTCTTGGTGAAAGCAAGCAGCTTATAAATTTTCAGTTTTGCTGGCCATGACTTGACTTTTGCTTTATCAGCTACTGTTATTGTTTTCTGGTGGCAAGTTCGTTTAACATCACAATGTTCACTAACTCTCTGGATCATTTATTTAAGTTGTGCTGAAAACTTAGAGAATATCTGTAGAAAAGGCCAGTAGGACTGGGGTAGTGGCATAGAAGAATTGGGAGAGTACATGTTGAAGTTACCTCATCTTTTCAGTTGTTATGTTTCACCTCAAACTCTTGCTTGAGATATGACGAAGGATTAGATTAAATTAATTCCAGAAAATTCTTATAAGCTAAAAATATCAACTCTCTATGTTGGTATTTTTGGAAGCCTGGATTTTGTTCTAAAAAACCCAACAAAATCAAGGCTTTGGTATTTTTTTTTTTTTTTTTTTTTAAATCTGGATTTCAAAATCCCAATACATCTAACATACACCTAATCTGTAAAATACATCTATTCTATTTCACATTAATTTGACATAAACTTAAATCTTAACGCACTCAAAATTCCAAAACAAACACACTCTTAGTATTCACAAGATTTCCAAATCGCTGGATTTCAAAAACCCTCTAAATCCCAAAAGTAACATCCCCTAAAACATTAGAAGCCATGTGAATATTTTAATATCCTTCTACAAATCATTTTTATTAATTTTCCGCTGTGCTCATGTAGCAAATAATATGAAGGGAAGTGCATACACGGCCTCCTTACATAAGCTTCTAATATGAAGCTTTAGCAAAATGCACAGTGATGCTTATATTTACTCTCTAATGTTTTTGACATTGGTTCATATAATTGTGATTTTTTATTCTTAGGAAATAATGTGCTTCTCTGAGTTAACTCATTCAGGAAACTAATATTGTTACGTTACTTATCAAGATCTAAGATCTCGTATGTAATGATCATATATTCTAGACAATATTGAAAGCATCTTATTTGTAATTCGACTTTTATCATCGTATCAGCTTCTGAATTTTTCCCTCAATTTCTCCAAAGTTCCTCAAGTTCTTGTATGTCCTGGATTTAAACTTTCATTGTAGTTGTACTCATATTTCAAGTTTTGAACTTTAGTTCAGATGAAACTTATCAGATTGAAGAAATGAAAGTTAAGATTTATTATTTAGTCAAACTTAAATTGCTGAAGACTATGACTGTGTTATTGATTTGGTGTGCTCATTAAGTTTTGTCTGTTAAGTCATGGGAGTTGAGGTTTGAAAATTCAATATCAGCTTCCAGAAAGTATCTAATGGGTAGATAAGCTATACAAAAGGCTGATGATAATGAGACGATTTGGTTTCTGTGGTTTTGTCAAATCCCTTATTTTCTACATTTAACTTGAAATTCATGACTGGTATTTATCAACAGATAGCCTGTTGGATATATAAAGTTGCTTGTATTCATTAGGAGCTAGCTTTTCCAAGTATACTAAGTTAAACGTCATAGTACCTGGTATTTCACTGTTTATGCACTTTTAACCAGTTATTCAGTGGCGTATGGGATGTAATCCGTAAATTTTTTTCATATATGTTTCTAAAAGGATTAAGAGTCTTATTGCAATTATTGTCAAAACTCTGTTTTCTATCTTTATGCTTAGTGGTCCTACTAACATGTTGTTAGAACCTTGCATTGTCCTCATCTTTAAGTATCAAATAATTATATTTTTTCATTTGTTGTCTCTATTGTCTGATAACTAATTAAACCACTAAAGTAGTATCTGTTTTTTTATGAATGATGACTGAATATCTTTTAGGATCTGCTATGCATATCTGATTTAGAATGTTAAGGTCCATTATTATCTTAGTAACCTTCTTGGATTGCACTCTCGTTTTGCTACAGTGTCTTGCGTTTTCAAAGATATCTAGGTGCTTCCTTTATTTATTGTTGAAGCTTAATATATTTGAGTAGGTTTTAGTTATATATTTTGTGTTTTGCTGATTGTGACTTGTTTATTTCTTCTCTCCAAGCCGCTAAAGCGTAAAACTGCAGTAGCAGATTCAGAATCTGCTGACCCAAATGCAGGTCCTGGAAATGTTGATGTCGCGAAAGGTCCCTTTCAGACACCACCATCTGCAAAATCAGGAAAAACTCAAAAGGTTCCTAGGGCAACAAAGGCCAATAAAACTGGATCCCAGATTCCCATGGAAAATGTTGGTAAGTGAGAATGTAATCAATCTTTTCTAGGAAAATTCTGTTACAATTTCTTTTTCAATTTCACTAATTTTTTACTCATGAACACTTTATCTTATTTGTTTTGTATTCTAC
Organism: Pogostemon cablin; assembly: GCA_023678885.1. Lineage (NCBI taxonomy): Eukaryota > Viridiplantae > Streptophyta > Magnoliopsida > Lamiales > Lamiaceae > Pogostemon > Pogostemon cablin. The sequence goes on along the minus strand of CM042985.1, from coordinate 13,150,532 downwards.
TTGTTTTCAACGAAAAGCAAGGAATACTGAGATTGATAAATAATATATTCCTGTAAACATCTATTTGCAGGTTCTCCTAGTGGCAATAATCTCACTCCTGTGGGTCCTTGTCGCTATGATAGCTCTTTAGGTAATATTAATTTTCCTATATTATTTTTCACTTTTGTGCATCTCATGACTCTTTAACCTTATGCATTTGCAATCTTATGATAAATAAAAAATTTCTACTTTTCTAGTTCATTTTGTTTATTCGAGGATAAATATATGATTTTTCATTTTTCTTTCTCAGGTCTCTTGACCAAAAAGTTTATAAATCTAATTAAATACGCAGAAGATGGAATTCTTGATTTGAATAAAGCTGCAGATACTTTAGAGGTGATTTTGTTGGTTATCAATGAATGCTACATTTTTTACCTTGTTGATTGCTGAAAATTTTTTCCTTCTCTTTATTTCTCAACAGGTGCAGAAGAGGCGTATATATGATATAACTAATGTTCTCGAAGGCATTGGTCTTATAGAAAAGAAACTGAAAAACAGAATCCAGTGGAAGTATGGAATGGCTCATCCAGAATTTTATTTCCGTCACTTTTCATTTTATTTTCCTTTTTAATTAACATTTTACTTTCCCTTAATAATTAATATTAAAACCTAAGTTAAAGAAAGTTATACTTATACAATAGGGGAGTGGATGTATCGAGACCAGGGGAAGTTGATGAAAGTCTTTCTGGTTTGCAGGTACTTGTGTAAAATGCACAAATTTTTTATTAGCATGCATTCTCAGGCTTTTCCTTTCCTGTTTTTGCTGCACTTTACCTGTGCTTTTAGCACATTGTCCTTGGCATTTGTCACTCTGGTAGTGATTATACAATGTAAAGATTCTCATTATATGGTTGACGAATCAAAATACCCAATTGAAGGGCCTTTTGCGTCACAGTATAAGCAAAACAAACATTTAGTAATTATTTTTGAGGAACTGTCATCTCAATTCAAAACAGTAAAATTTCTTAACCTTGAGCAATGCCAAATTAAACTTAATGGCTTACATTCAGCTTAAATATCTTACCTAGCAAGATGTAAACTATTTTCTCCTCTTCAGGAAGAAGTAGAAAATCTGAATTTGGAGGAGCGCAGACTAGACAAACGCATTAGGTCAGAACCTTACATTTCTGAATTTCTGTCGGTCGCACTTTTTTCAAACTTCTTAGAATGCTAGCCCTGACATGTTTTCTTGTTCAGAGATATGCAGGATAAGCTGAGGGGCTTGAGTGAAGACGAAGATAATCAAAAGTAAGGCATTGTTCTTCCTGCTAAGGGAACTAAAATACTTAAATTTAAAGTTGGTACCTTACCATTGTAAATACTTATTCTGTGTTTTATATCTTTCTAGGTGGCTTTTCGTCACTGAAGAAGACATCAAAACCTTGCCCTGTTTCCAGGTATAAATTTTTGTTATAATTTAACTGAACCCTACCTGTAGGTTAATTTTTAGTTCTTATATGTTTTTACGTTCTTTGTTTAGAATGAAACCCTGATAGCAATTAAAGCTCCTCATGGTACTACTTTAGAAGTTCCAGACCCTGATGAGGTTAGTACTTTTGCTTCCTTCTGTCAGAGAAACGCGAACCTATTTTTTTATTTTTCTTATTTTCTATTAATGAAATCTATTCTAAGTTTTTCTTAGTTCACCACTAACAGGCAGTTGATTATCCACAAAGAAGGTATAGAATTGTTCTAAGAAGCACAATGGGACCCATCGATGTTTACCTTGTCAGGTATGGTTTCCTTGCTTTCATCTTTGTTGTTTTTCCATCTTTAGCTTTCCTAGGAAGAATTCATACCTATACCGTCAGAATGAAGTTTCGTCTTATGATCCGCTCTTAATTGGCGAAATGTTATAATCCTTTTTTGGGTTAGTCAATTTGAGGAAAATTTTGAGGAGATTAATGCTGTTGAAGAACATGCAAGCATTCCTGAAACATCAAGTGCAAATGAGAATGCTTCTGGACCATCTTCTAATCCGGAGATTGGAAGAGATGATATTTCTTTAGAGGGAATAGATGCTCAAAGAATGTGCTCAGAAGCTAGTACATCGCAGGACTTTGTGAGTGGAATCCTGAAGATCGTGCCAGAAGTTGATGTAAGAAGTTAACGTGAATTTTAAAGATTTTATTTGCCTCCTTTGACTGTGTTGAGAATCATTACGCTAACAAGCTACTGTATTGTTCGTCTGAGTATTTATTTAATGGACTGGGGAAGTATATCTTACAATAGAACATATCTCAAATAATGAAATCATCATGTAATAATGCAGTTAACATAATAAGAGTTCTTTCATCAATTACAAAATTTCCATGTACATGTGCATTAGCTGATACAGACCTTTAAGATGCCTCAGTATGACCTGTAGAAAGTGGTGAGTAATTATCTAAAATTATGATGAGAAATAGAGATCCTAAAATGTATTGAAAAAAAACTATTAATAACGTGTATTTAAATGTGAATGAGACCATCTAAGTCTTTGCATCACTAACGTTACTCTAATTATTGATGTTTACAGAGCGATGCTGATTATTGGCTATTATCAGACCCGGACATAAGCATCACTGACATGTGGAGTATAGAATGTATCCTAGTTTAGAATTCTTGCAATTTTGTTCTCTTTTTTCCTCAGCAATATATGTTTTACTCATAACTACTTGCTATAGCTGGGATTGACTGGGATAGCTTGGATGTGTCCGAGGATTATGCAATTACAGGCATCAGTACACCACAGGACCAGACGCGAAGCTTGACTGCAATGACTTCCATTGCACCACAGGTCCAAACTCCACCTCAGGCTACAAACTCAATGCCTCCTGTTGCACCACAAGTCCAAACACCACCTCAATTAACAACTGCAATGCCTTCTAACTCCACCGGGAGCTAAACTGGATCAATGAATGATTCTGAACGACAAGCCAAAAGGTTTGCTCATCTATACACCTAAACACTGAAATAATGTAGATATGTATGTTGTGTACCTTCAGATTTAGAAAGCATGACGGGGTGAATGAGTTATGCGGGCGTTCTCTGTACAGTTCCTATTTCGAAGATACCTGCTGTAGCAATAAATGAATATGTGATGTGAGGATTTATGCTATGTATATTACACCAGTCATCATTCTTAGTAGCTTATTTTTAGAATTGTAAAGCTCTTTTGTAATATGTCAGATCTATGTAATGTTGCTACATCATCTTTCTCATCTTTAGCATTCTTCTTGTGCCTACCATCAATCCAAATGTAACTCTTCGATTAGCTAATTAAAGTCTGTGTTTGAGTGTTGCAAACGAAGATCTTATAATCCTAGCTCTAAGAGTGTTACACGGTACGTTATTATTTTAATGCTTTTCTTGATTGCATTGAGATATGATTTTCTATTTTGTTTCAGTATTCCATTTTACATTTCATTTAATACTCGTGACTTGTACCATCTCGCAAAGTATTTCACAATTTTTTTTATCCGTCCCTCAAAGTATTTCACACTTCCCTTTTACTGAAATCGGTGAAAAATAAATTATTATAATATTTACTTTTTACACGCATTTCAATATAATATTCACTTTTTGACATCTTTCAACAATTTTACACATTTTTTCATTAAATTAACTAAAATATATATTCTCTCTTACTTTATACATTAAAAAATAAAATTTTCTTAATCTTCATACACAACAATACGTGAAATACTCTGCAGAATGGAGGGAATATTGAATAATACTATAAAATACGAGATGAAATGCCAAATAATAAAGAATCCAGATGAAATACCAAAGTGAATAGAAAATCATATTCGGTTATAACTTGTGATTAGGAATATTCTCTTTTGTATTTCGTTATTTTGCTTTAAAAATTATGAATGCATTAGTTGAGGTTGTTTGGCTGTGTACATGAGTAACTTTTCAAATTTCTTCAATTAATTTTATGAAATTTGAGAACCGCAAAATAAATTATGACTAATATTTAGGGGAAATGAGCGGTAGAATGTTGAACCATAATTACATCATTGATATTGACATCTATAGATTTTGATCATTACCTCATGTGTTTGATAGATATGCACAAAATAATCGGAATCGGTGGTTCCGGAACCATCCAAAGTGGAATCAAAACTGGATATATTCCGGTTTGGTGCGATTCCGATTAAAACCGGTGGTTTTCCGATTAAACAAGCGGTTCCACTATTTTTTTAATTTTTTTATTATTCACATTGTGTCTGAAAAAAAAGAAAAAGAGAAAAAAAAGAAGAGAATCAGAACCGGCGGTTATAAAACCGAACTGAAACTATCCTAAGACCAGTTATGTTTTGGTTCCACATTTTTTAGAACAGGAATCGGCGGTTCCGAATCGACGTGCATATCTAGTGTTTGGTGCTAGTTTTTCTTACGTTTTCCGCATTGGGTTTGTTCATAAGAAGGTTTTAACGAAGCTAATTGGGACTTTTTTAGACTTATTTTGGCTTTTTGTTTCTTGTATTCCAACGCATGTTTTCTTTTCCCTTTATAATAAAGCATCTATTAGATAAATTGTTTTTGTTTTTTGGTATTTTTCAACGAACAAATTATTTTTACACAAAAAAATCACATGGAGTATGCTTCCCAATGCATTGTAAGTCGACTGATTCAGTGATTCTTGCATTTCCCATAGAGGTTTTATAGAAGTATAAAGTGTTTTTGACACAAATTTCTATGCAAACATAACATTGGAATGTGTTAATGATAAATACTACTCCCTCCGTCCCAAAACAATTGACACATTTTTTTTGGGCACGGAGATTAAGGAGTATAATAATTTAATGTAAAGTGAAGTGAGAGAAATAATATTTAATGTGTAGTGGGTAGTTGTATTAGTGGTGAGTGTGATGTGTGTGTGGGTCCATGTAAATAAATAAATTGGTTTCGTGTGGGTCCCATATCCTTAAAAAGGAAATATGTCAATTGTTGTGGGACAACCCAAAAAGGAAAGTGTGTCAATATCTTTGGGACGGAGGGAGTATAAATTAAAAAAAATCATAATTCTTAAGAGCCTTGGAGTAGCTATGAAGGAGGTGGGATTTTTTTTTTCAAGATTCAAAAAGGCCAACAACAATCATATCATCATGTCATCCAATATCATCGCTTAAAGAAGCTTGAATAAATGTAAAATATTTCCCTTCTATGAATAAGTCTCATGGACACCTATGTGCAATATGGTTTAAGATTTATGTATTATCTTTCATGCTTATTACATTTTTTTATAGATATTTTATGGTAAAATTGCACTTTTGGTCTCATGGCAATAGTGTCATTTCAGTTTTGGTTCTTCTCATTACATTTTTGTTCCCTTTGCTAATTTCTTGAATTTCCGTCAAATAAACTGACGGAATTAACATGTGCTGGTCATGTAGCCCTTAATGGAATAAGGATTGAACGGGGTTGAGGCTACCTGCTCCAAATTTTCCCTTTTCTTGAACCCTAAAACATTGAATTCTAAAATCTTCCGAAATTGTAGAATCAGACTCCACGAATTATTGATCGAGATCTACCTTCATTGGATTCTTCTAAAAAACTCATTAATCCTAAAAACCTGCTCGAACCCACTGTGATGCTATTCCTCTCTCTCTCTCTTGGGTGAAGAAGCGAGGCCGGATTGAGTGGCCAACGTAGGTGATGCGCTTGATCAGGAGGGATTTGAGGATATAATGAAGGTCGTCTTCGTAGGCTTCGAGGGTGGTGTATGTTGAAGTCAACACCGACTTACTAAAGTCTAGAAGCATCGAGAGAATGAAGAAAGGTTGAAGAGTGATGTGATAATGTTTCATAGTGGTGTGGTGTAACCACATGTGTTTGATAGGTGGCAAAAGATTAGGGTTAGTCGGTGGTGGATAAGTCTTAGTGGCACCGTCCACTCTAGAAGAATCACTTAGCTACTATAAATGTGATATGTATGTGTCATGTAATAATAGTGTGTGCCCAAGTTAATAGTGTGAGAGTGTGCCCAAGTGAGGTAATAAAAACAGAGTGCTAGTGAGATTGTAGCACAAGTTTGAGTTTGTATCTTGAGTGTAAAATTGTGTGCGCCCTTCAATGTAATAGTTTCTTTCCTAACTACATATCGATCCTATAATAGCTCTACAAGTGGTATCAAAGCCACGGGACATTGGGGGAGTGCGAGTAGCGTACGAGGTACGTGAGGTGTCAATGGCTCAGTGTTGTCTCAAGTTGAAAGAGGATTGTTGAGCAAAGGCATCGTGCATAACAGGAGTTTGTGAAGCGATGAGGCTTGCTTGGTTACGAGGAGGTAAACTAAGTTCACGATAGCGAATCACCTACAAGTGGGTAGGTTGGATGGAGAGGCTCAATAATCGGAACTACATCACGTGGAGGACCTACATGGAGGCGTATTTGCAAGGTCATAATTTGTGGGAGGTAGTTTGTGGAGACGTGGTGGTACAGCCGGAGGAAGCCGGAGCCTTGAAGAAGTGGAAGATCAAGGTGGGAATGTCATTGTTCGCACTCAAGATGATAATTAATAAAGAGCTGTTGTTGGAGTATGTACGAGATGCAAGTACTCCAAAGCAAGCTTGGGACACTCTCGAGGTGTTGTTCTCAAAGAAGAAAGAAGGCGACCAAATGAGTCAGCCGCGATGTGCTCAATCAGGGGAGCACGAGAGAATAACAATTGGATGGGTCAACCTCAAGGTCGAAGGAGATTCGAAATGAAGTGCTACAAGTGTGGAAAGGAAGGCCACATTGCTAGGAACTGCTGGTTGAAGGAGAAAGAGGTTGAAAGCAACATGATCGTGTTAAGTATTGAAGACGAAAGTGAAGACAAATGGGACTTTGAGGCATCTAATTTTGAGAAGAAGAATGCGGGTTCGTTGTCATCAAGTGTCCCAAATTGAGAGTGGATGGACTACCGATGACGAAGGTGATTAGATAGAAAACCCGTCTGTCGCTGTTGAAGGATTCATCGAGGTTGAGGATGGCTGGACAAGCGAGTACGGAGATGACCTGGTAGAAGATTTGAGTAGTCCAAGTCTCGAAATGGTTGGAGAGGAGGAGCCGTCGCATGGTGTCAAGCATGAAGAAGCAGTTTGCGTGGATGAGACAGATTGCAAGGAAGAAGCTCTGTCCCAAGAGAAGATGGGGAAGCGAAACGATGACGTTCAACCATTTTTGATGGTGGATTAAGAACAAAAAAATGTGGAGGTTAGTGTTGAAGATGATTCCACGCAGTGTCTTCAAAAACCAGACTTAAATCAGAGTTATGCAATGGAAACGGCGAGTTTTCAAGTTATGAATTCCCATCATATATTGGAGTTAAAATTCAGTCACTTACCGAGGCTGAGGTTCGGTTGGACGTTCAAGAAAAAGCCAAGAAAGAAGAAACCAAAATTAGTGTGTAAAGTGAGAAAGCGCATCGATGGATTAGATGGGAGAGACAACGTCAAATAAGAAGTTCATGATGTCCCAAATTGTAGCAAGAATTGGAGATTATGGCAGATGCATATTCAAGAGCTGATGAACGTGATCCGGAGAAGAAAGTCGTTGTTGAGGGGGAGTGTTGAAGTCAACACTGACTTAGAAAATTCTAGAAGTAGAATGCAGAAAAGTTGAAGAGGGATGTGATAATGTTTCATAGTGGTGTCATGTAACTACACGTGTTTGATATGTGGCAAAAGATTAGAGTTAGTCGGTGGTGGATAAGTCTTAGTGGCACCGTCCACTCTAGAAGAATCACTTAGCTACTATAAATAGGATATCCATGTGTCATGTATAAGAGAGTGCCCAAGTGAATGGCTAAGTATGAGTGTGTCTAAGTGAAAGAATTATAAAGAGAGAGAGCCATAAGTGCTTAGAGAGATAAGTGAGTAGAAAAGATAACAGTGTATTTGGAGTGTGAGTTTTTGTACTGTTATACTCCCTCCGTCCTGGATTTATGTTCACCGGTACTGTAGATACATAGTTTAAGAAAAATTATTTTTTGATCAACTTTATTGACTTTTTAGGGGTATTGTGGTATTTTTATATAATAAATAAATTATAAAGTATGTTATGTGTGTTAGGTGAGAGTGATATTTTTGAAATTAAGAGAACTTTTGAGGGTGTTGGTTGATGTAAAGTTTCCTTTTTTTGGTGGTGAATATAAGTATGGGACGTACGAAAAAGGAAAGTGTGAACATTGGGACGGAGGGAGTATTTTGTATTGAGCCCTTAATAGAGTGTATACTGTCCCAACACCATCGATCCTAAAATCACCCTACAATATAGCACCGGAAAGGTGCACGTCATTGTGGATCCAATTTTCGCCGGCAAAACCACCGCCATCCTCTTCTGCCAACTTTTTTTAGCGTTAATTCTTAAAAAACATTCAAATTGCCGGCAACCTCACCTCTGCCCTACCTTCTTCTTCTCCTTTCTCAATTGAAATCGGATAAAATTATCAAAGTTATTGACTTAAGAGAAAGCCCAAAGAAGCGAACAAGTCTTCTCGGAGTTGGAGAGGAGGAAAGGCGGCATAGAAGTGGAAGAAGCAGAGGCGAAGAAAGAATCGAGATCGAGATCCAAATTCATGAGGACCTCGGGTGGCGGGCGCTAGGGTTGTTCTTTAGGTACGAAGGGCATTTTCATTTGGCGGAGCGTGGTTATTCCTTTCTCTTTCTAGGAGGGAGACAAGTAGGTCTGTGGAGGAGATAGAGATAGTGAAATTGATGAAATTGGTGGATTGTAAATGAAATTTGATGAAATTGGTGTGCAGATGAATTTGAAAATGGGAGTAGCATTCAATCCAGAAGCACATGAGATATTCGCGGTGAATAAAGTGTTTGTGGTGTACCGGGGCATAGCAGCCATGGAGGTTGAGGGCAAGAAAGACAGCGGTGGCGAATTGAAGAAGCCTTCCTCGTCGCCGGCCGTTGGGTTCGCTGAGCTGTTCAAGTTTATAGATGGGATGGATTATGTTCTGATGACAATTTGTACAGTTGGTCTGATTGTTCATGGCACCTCATTGCCTCTGTTTCCTAGATTTTTTGGCGGTGCCGGAGGATGTGTTGGATTGGGCATAATGGGTGGTGGTGGTGTTCTGGGAGGCGAGGGGGAAGCGTAGTATGGCGGCCTCGTTGAGGCCGGAAGTGGCGGAAGTGGGCGAAGAATATGAGAGGGAGTACTGGAGTAGTCCACGATTGGAAATGGAGTTTTCTCTCTTCCTTGCCAATTTTCAAATTTTATTTTTTTTTTGTGTGTGTGTGTGTTTTATTTATTTTTAATTTAACGGTTTCATCTAAAACTTAATGGGATCAAAATTGCAACTTTGGACTTAAAAAAAAGATTAAGGATTTTGAAATGAAACTTTTGTATTAAACTAAAAGTGAAATTTTTCCAATATTTTATTATCTATCCTTCAAAATGAAATTGATAAAAATATCATATTGTTATTTTACCCGTATAATTCATATTTGATCCATTACTTTTAAGATTTATTACATTCTTTTCTTATAGTTGTAAGAGTCAAATTTATCAAAATTAAATTGGTTAACCCGGGTCCATATACCCATAACACTAAAATTCAAATTTTTTTTAACAGATTTTAGGAGCTTCTCCAACGGAAGGACAAAATGGAGATGGAGCTGCTCCATCTTCTCCAACAACACTATAAATTATGTCACATTTTAGAGTTTTCCACTGTGGCACCTGGATTTTCCAACTAATACAGTGTTTGAGCTTTTTTATTTTTTCCTTGTTTAAATGACGTGAATGTGTATATTTTAAATAACAACACTGTAAGTTATGCCACATTTTAGAGTTTTTCACTGTGGCACAAGGATTTTCCAACTACTACAATGTTTGAGCTTTTTTATTTTTTTCTTGTTTAAATAACGTGAATGTGTATATTTAATTTAAAGGTAAAGATTTTGGTGATACTATCTCACGAATCTCCTTATGTGAGATGTGAGACGAATTATTCATTAACTCAATTAAATAATTTTAAAGAACCTTTTATTAAATTAAAAAATTAAAAAATCAATTATATTGGGCCTAAATAAATTAAAAAGCTTTAGTTGATATCAAATTTAAAAATTAAATTTAAAAAGAAAATTAATTAGAGCTTTATATATCTTACGGATGAGTTACGTGAGAATGATAAAAAGTGATAATCTATAAAGAGAAAGAAAGATTCAATTGATGAAAATTAATAAACGTGATGTAAACTATTTCATGAACAATTTATATTATAAATGAAAAGTGATAATTTTTTTTAAAAAAAGTGATAATATTTTTATTAAACAGTGACAAATAATGACGAAAGTGACGAACAATTTATAGAATTGATAAAACGTGATGACATTTATAATAGGAATGTTACTAAGGAAAAATAATAATTGACCAATTGAACTATTTTATGAATAATTAATATGATGAAAAAAAAGTGATATTGCCTCCATTCCACAAAAGTTGTGACAATTGTCTCATAGAAGGTGTTACATTTCCTTTTAAAGCATATGAGACCCACACAAAAAATATTAACATATTCACATGAGCACACAAACACTCCACACACACTACTAATGCACCTACCTACTATACATTAAATATTATTTTTCTCACTTCACTTTACATTAAAATATTATACTCATTAATCTCATTTACAAAAAAAATGTAACAACTTTAATGGGACGAAGCGAGTATTATTTTTAATATAAATTGATATTTGATCAATGAAAAGTGATAACTGTCCAAATGCACTATTTTATGAACCATTCGTAATATAAATAAAAAGTAATAACAATTTTAATAAAAAATAATATCTGATTTATAAAAAGTGATAATCAATTAAATAAATTACTTTATGATTAATTTGTAAGATGAATAAAAAGTGATAATATATATAATAGAAAGTCATGATGCTGAATTTTTTAGAAATAAAAAATAAAAAAATATAAATTTTTAATAATTAATAAAGTTATTTATTAAATAAAAAAAATTATTTTCAATTGTTTACATGCTTACAGCACAACGATGGCCGACTTCTTTATTTAAATTCTTAATTAGTGATTTATTCTTAATTATAATTAATTAATATTACAAAGTAGTTCTTATTTTTCTTAATTATTTTTAATTAAATTTGAAATATACAAGGAAAAATTAAGTATTCAATTTCATATTAGGAAAATTAAGTGTCTAATATATATTATTTTATTTTATATTTTACTTTGTGATTGTGTAGTGAATTGAATTTTATGCTCTTAAATGCTTTAATATCTCATGCAGATATATAAATTCTTCCATTTCTCAAACTTGTAGTATAAAATTTTTGTTGATAGGACCAAATTGAAACCCATATTGCAACACAATCCGACATCTACAGCGCCAACTTCACTTATTCTCTAAGTCATTCTTTAGTTATCATTTATTGCCTCCACTAACATGATATTTAATATAGATACAATTGAGTGGTGATGTCATTGTATCATTGCCACATTAACCTTGTATCATTGCACGAGATTTATGTTATTATATAATGATATGATAGTGATGAGCGTTTTCTTTGCATGTAAAATTAATCAGAAGTATTAAGGATATCAATTGCAGTTTAGGTAAGCGATCAAGTTAAATATCGAACCTAAATGACAGTGTATTATCAATTTTATTATTTACTAAATTAATTAAGACGAAAGACAATAATAGTTGTAGAAATAATTATATCTACTAAACAATTAAGTAACATATCAAATAAAATAAATTTTAACAAGGAAAATATAAAAGTGAATCAAGTAAGATGATAGGTAGCTCTAGGATAATTCAGTATCACTTATTAATTTCTCCTCAAGTATACTGTCCGACTCTGCCTTGTGGACTATAGACGCATTACTAAGACATGCAAATCAACTCTAAAGACACAACTAAATAATCTTGTAACACGTGTGAATCACCTTGGAACAATAGATATAATTTACCCCCCTTTCTAGTTACTATCAGTATCAATTATTTCCCTGCGCGTTTGGTACTCTAACCCGATATGATCTCCCTTTATAGGTACTATAAAATTAACCTCTTTATCCTGTTTATCAACCCAAATTCAATTCAATTAACAAGCATTCATATATGACAATTCTAATGAAACTTCAGAGTCCATTCACTTAGAATCATAACAAAAACAATGTTCAGCTCTGAACGCACTCAATCAATGATTGGTCATTAATAGTCAGGGTGACCAAGCAATAAAATATCGAACTCAAAGGAATTATAATTCATGGCCTTTAGTATAGTATCTTGATTAATTAGGAACAATCAAAAAGGAGGTTTAAAAATAAAAGAAAATAAAATGCATGAAAAAATAAATCTAATTACAATATTTTTGGATTTTCAATGACATGGTAGTTTTCATGATGCACTCATATAATCAATCATCCAACATCTTTAATTGTTTTACATTTTTAAGCAAATCATGATAAGGGTGATCATGATTTCCATATATTCCTAATGGCCATAGTGAATAGGATGTAGATTATTTTCACAAACTCCTAAAAAGTTCATAAGATCGATCCTACGTACAATTTCCTTCAAGGTACTATGTCTGTATGGATGTGATTTCCTTCACTAGTTTAATCCACGGGCCTAAGTGATATCCCTAGTGTACATTTACGTTGTTCTAAACATAAGGAATCCTTGGCTAGACTCCTCTTATATTAAACCCACATGTAATAAATGTAAGAAACTCACATATGATAATCATGCAAAGCAACTAAGGGTAAAGCAACGACAAGACATGTCGATACACAATACACAACCTAATCACTAAACACTAATACCAAAGGCATAAATCTCATATTACTACAAGTATGCGAATTTCATGAATGAAACCTAATCAAAGCCAGAAATTCAATCAAGACATTTCATAATTTAATCAATAATCATGCCTTCAATCAACCACCAAAACATAGTAAATAGAAAGAGAATAAGTAGGATTAGACTACACCTTAATGAAGATTTTACATCCATGACCTTTCCTTGGTGTCCCCACCTTCTTGGAAAATAATAAATTTCTAATCTAAAAAAATATTTAAAGATATGGATCCCTCCCCCAAAGGGGGAGGTTTCTCAACTAGTGGAGATCTCTCTTTCAAGAGCTCCCCAAATTCTAATATAAAATATGGTGTGAATTGACTTGAATGCTGAAATGTTGTTGATGGCCTTTATATGAGAGGGTATTTATAGTAGTGGAGCGTGAGGAGTGTTGCTATGTTTATTCAATGTGGGATACTTTAGTTCAAGGGCCAAAATAGGAAAATTAGGCTTTAAAAATTCACTGGCAGAAACTGTTACAAAAATTCGCTTGAATTTTTGTGCACAGAGTCGAATTTTTGTGAAAACACGCGCGCACTTCACTGTTTTAGCCCGTTCTTGCTCGTTTCAACTCCGAATTGAGTTTTGTTTTCTCTCACATCTTCCTCTTTACTTGTAGAATCCATTTCTACATCATAATAACTAATTTTCAAAAAAACATAAAAATATATTTTTCCAAGTAATTAAGCAATTAATTATATCTTCTATAAAAAAACATGCTTAACTATTGAATTAAAGCCACATAAATCTAAGTGAATTCATGCAATTAAACCCATAATTCTAGGTGAATTTTACGCCGATCAAATCCTCCAAACTTGTGTTGCTCATCCCCGAGCAACGAAAGAAAAGAAAGAACGACGAGGGGAATTCACCTAGAATTAAATCATGATATCAATGAGATTGAGTCATTCAAAACCATTTCAATTCAATCAAAACAAGTGACAAGACCTCAATTAAAATGCATACAAGTTAAACTTAGGAAATATGCAAGCAAGTGAGACCTTCACTACTCCTCTCTAGATTTTTCTTTCCACTCTTACACTCAAGAGGTGTATGGGAGAAGTGTATACTATTAAAAAAAATCAATTCAAATGCATGACATTACCATATGCGCGCTTGCCAAAAGTCTAAACTCTCCACCACTTGTATGTGTGTTAATCATTGAATCAAAAAGGTCTTTATATGGGGTTGTAATGTAGGCTCTTTAGTCTTGGGTAGAAAAATATTTAGGAAAAGTAAGCTCATGACTAGTAAAGAATTTAAGTTGACATCTCAACTCTTATCCTCTCTTTTTTTTCGTTTTTTACCTCAAGCAAAATGTAATCTTCCATCCGACACACTAAAGAACCTTTTTTCTTCTTTTTCATTTTTGAGTTTCTTCTCTCTTTTCCCCAAGGGCTCTCTTTCCATTTTTCTAGTAGAGCTCCTTTATGCTTCTTTTGTACAAGCTTCACACAATTTCTTTTCATACAAACTCCATTTTTATTTTAATCTTTTCTCCCTCTTTTCTTGCACTTTCACCATTTCTCTCTTTTCAAACTCTCTTGTAAGTTCAATTCAACCACTTCATCCCCATTAATCCTCTACTAGTCGACAAAGGTGATTAGGATATAAAATATGGATAAAAATAGCTAAATTTGTAGGTTGCCAAAGAAATAAGGATAATAAGCTCAAAGGGGCAAACTACAAAATAATTTCATTTGGTATGATTAATTCTGCTAAGTGACTTGTCAACACAAAGATGACCTTAAATCATGTACAACAATCTTCACCAAACTAGGCAATATTATTAAAAAAGGTAAATGAACATTAGAAGGAGACAAGGAGAAACGAAGAAGGGGAAAAAGAAACTAAAAAGTCAAACAAATGGCTAGCTAAAAAGAACCTAAACAGGTGGCTCAAAACGAAAATAATACATGATGCATCATAAAAAATGTGGTGAAACAATAGAGCTCGACTATAATCATGATATATTTCAATGAGAGGCATGTGGAAGGACCATAATTAAACTCTTGACTACTATATGAAGCAAAACATAAGGGCTGATCTTGGGCTAGTGATTAGCAGCGGGCTTAAGATGGCGAGCGTGCCATGAGAAAAGAGATGCCGCGCCGGAGTGAGAAGCCTTACTCTTCATTTGTTAGCTGTTTGCATTAGAATCGAGCTAGTCGAGGTTACAATAAGGGCAGGCCATGACATGAAGGAAAAGAAGGCAAAAGTTGGCTGAAAGCTAAAGCATAAGGATTACCGATATAGAAAAGCTAAAATAAAGTGAGAAATAGACCCAATGGCTAAGTCCAAAACCACTATATCAAAGCAATCCCATAACGGAAATAGATTAAAAGAGACTAGCAAAGGCAATAATCAACTAAGTAAACTACTCTCTATTGATAATGCTGTTGGCGTTCGATCGTTTGGTTAACATGAACCATTAGGGTTCCATATGTTTCTAACAGTCAGCGGAAGTAGGAAAATAAGAAACTTATTATCTTTCACCAGGGTATGTTGGAGAAGATGGATTCTAGCAGACAGCCTGTGCAGTCTTACCATTTTGTGCATAACTCTCTCATCCGATATCGGATTTGAGTGAACTATACGCCAAATGATCTACTCTTTTGTGGCTTTCCGTCAGTATATCACACTACGATTTTATAAAAATCATGAAAGTTGGCGGACAATAGTGATTAGCTATTTTGTAGTGGGGATGACTAATTAAAGAATTTATCGAACCATAGGGAGGAAGGTACTAGTGTCTAAGCGATCTTGTGTGTTTCATAGTATTAAAGAGATGATCATAAAGAGAGAGATAATCAAGAAATGACAACAAAATAAATGATATATGAATGGAAGATAGATGAATAAGCCAAGTAGATAGAGATGAGACTAGAATTACTTAAAGCATGAAAAATCTAGGTATCATGCAATGAATTCATATGTGTCATGGGTATAGACTAAGGACCAACACTAGTTCACCTATACTCCCTCTCGGAATAAATAGGACATGGTTCTAAACATAGCTCAAACGATTGGTTCATGCTCAAACAATTCCAACTAGATACTAAGTTTGAAATGAGAGTCCCTTCACACGATTAATCAACCTCTCGATCAAACCAATCAGATGTCCTATCAAAGGGTTCTAAATTCTAAAGGATTTCTCCATCTCTTCACAATTTATAATGCACATGAAGTGTTTGATAAAATGATTCACTTAATTACCCTAAGCACATAATTAATTTCTCAATCTAATCACATATTTAGAATAATTAAATACACAAATCATCATATACCTCAAGATCTAAAGCATCAATGATAGAAAATCATTAAACCCAATCAACATATTCATTCAATTGCAAAATACCCAAAATTATCCAACACAATTCATATTGCTAATCTCACAAGGGAGATTAGCCTCTCATTTTCATAAGAAAATTAACATAGATATTAAAATCCTTACAAAACATGATAAACAATAAGGTTTCAATACAAAGTTTGGATGAAAACTCCCTTGAATGTCTCCAATGGTGATCTTCTTCTTCCACTTGAAATTCACCTCTCTTCCTTGCTTCTCTAACTTCTTGGATGAAGGATTTGACGATGGGATGATGATAGATGGGATGGATGAAGAATGGATGAAGATGAAGGTGTAAAATGGAGGAAATGGTGTGTGAGGTAGGTGCAGGGGTGAAAACCCTCGACCAAACTGATTAAATATTGAAGTATTGGGTATTTATACCCCTTGGAAAACTTCTAGAAGGGTTCAGATATGTTTCTGATGCTGCAGCAACACGACTCCTATGCTGCAATAAGGCCACAGGGTGGCCGTGTAGGCATAATTGATGTCAGAAAATGGCCAAGGCTTACATGGCCGTGTTGCGTAACACAGGTCGTGTGTTGCAACATGGATCGTGTGCTGCAACACGGGTCGGGTGCTGCGACACAGCCGGCAGTGTTGGTGCAATCCCTGTTTTTACAATTATGTTTCTGCTCGTTCTCCCTCGTTTCAACTCCGAATTGAGATCTACTTTTTCTTACGTCTTTCTTTTCACGTCTAGGATCTAATTTTAAGCTCATTCACATACATCTCCATAAAAATACAAAACACAACCAAATAATATATAAATACGAATAAAAATATACGAAAACACACATAAAAAGATACTAAAATCTAGGTAAAAATATCACTCATCAAGCAGCTGCAAATAACCTCCCGGTCTTCTGCTGTATTCCCAAGTCCAATCCCGATGTCGTATGGGCAACGATCCTCGAGATCTTCTCAATCTGCTGCTCTGTCTACCCTTTTCACGTTTTAGGCGTGTCTCTTCTTTGGGTGAGAACAATTGAGATGAATTATATATAGGCTACAGCAGGGACCAGGAGGAGAAATTAGAGTTGAGCCTCAATTGGGCTTAAGTATCCAAGCTTAGCCCAAAGTTTATTTACTTAAGTCCAATAATAATTATATATTCTACTAAAATATTATTACTGCACTACCGTTCTAATCCCATAATTACGTTATGTGCTCCTTCTTATTATGAGTTCGTTAGTCTCCCCATGTTTAAGATATACTATGTCCATTAATTATTTAAGTTAATGACAACTCTATATATTAATATCTCATCCGAGAGTAGTACCACTCAACCTCATTATCATGCCGGAATAAATCCACCTGTAGGGTTTACATGATAATCCTTATGAGCTCCTCAAGGGACATCATCAATCTATGTCGGACATGGATTCCTTCTACAATCAATAGCACACCATAGAGACAACACTATTTTCCAACTCACCGAGTTTGTTGATTTAATTACTTGAAAATCTCACCCATTGATGAATCAAAGAAATACATACTGCCTTACTTGTCGTGGTTATTGTATAGGGATTAATAGCACGAACATCCATAATAACTGAGATCAAGTTCTCCTATAAGTCAGTATAAGTGGAACGATCTCAAGTGGTCCTGCTCAATACACACAAAGTGCACTAATATGGTTCTATAGCCAAGATAAGTTAATACTAAATCACACCATAACCAACCCGATAGAGAGTTCCCGTCTATCTCGGTTGTGAGCATCTGTTTATACTTTATCAAGAAATCGATAATATGATCTTCCATGTGTTGTCGTACAATATATTATCTGCAGTATAAAATAAGTGGACTATTGCACCGACATATAAATAAATTATAAGACGCAATCATTTGATCATATGATTCTCATTTTAAATAAATCGTTATAACATTGTTCATACTAAAGCTAAACATTTAGTATACAATCCAACAATCTCCCACTTATACTAAAAGACTATGCTGTCATGTCTTCCGCCATACATTTAATTCTCACTCCCACTACACGACCATTAAAAGCTCTCGCCTTAAGGTCCTTGTAAATGGATTTACTTTGTTATCATCCGATGTACTCTAGGAGAAATAACCTTTCCCTCATCATACGATTTTCCATTAGAGGTGGTACTCGCACTCCATAAGTTCAATTGCTTATGGACTCGTGATTCCTTCAAGTTTGCAACTGCACCATTATCATTAAAATAAATTATGTTAAACTTGGGCAAACTTAGAAATACTTCAAAGTCCATCATGAAGTTTCTAGAGTCATACAGACACTTTGGCTGCCTCATAGGCTCCAATTTATCATCTTTCCATGATGGAATCCAGAGTCTGAAATATATTTGTATATAACACTCCTCCATATTATGACTCAACTTCCTAAAATTAAACACATAATCTTTGAGGTGGATTTACTGCCATCCCTATCTGATTTGAAAAATCTGAATCTATGTAACTCGCAAGAAGCAGCGAATCTGTCTGATAAGTTTACATATAATTACTAGTCCTTTTCAGGTACTTGAAAATATGTGTTACTACAGTTCAATATTCTTATTTCGGGTTACTTTTGATACCCACTGTTTATGCGTTCAAAAAAACAGATATCCATTCTCGTGCATAACATTCCTTAGATTAAGCTTCCTTATTCGCCGAAGCATAAGGAACCGCTTTTATCACCTTTATCTTCTTTTGTGTCTCATGACACATTTCCTTAGATAAAGTCACATGCTTAACAAGTAGGAATTGTATCAATTCATGAAGCTTGAGATAATTGCAAGAATATTTCTTGCTTATCTTAAGTCCTTCATGTCACACTGCCATATTGACCATATCCCATACGCCAGACAATACTCTTTCATTGTCTCCAATGAGCAAGATACTATCTACGTATATCACAAGAAATACCACCATATTTTCGTCACTCTTTTCAATACACAAGCCCCATCCGAACATTGATTAAATCCATGTCACTGGATTTACCTCATCAAAATGGATGATTCATGATCTTGAAGCCTGCTTTAGTCCATCGATGGACATTTTTAAGCTTACTATCAAAATTCTCTTAGTCCTTTGTAATGAATCATTCTGGTTGCTTCACATAGATGTTTTCCTCAAGACTTCCAATTAGGAAAGTTGTCTAGACATCTATTTGCTATCCCTCATATTTCATATGTGTAGCAACAGATAGAAGACTCCGGATCAACATAGGCATAGCTATCGGTGAACATGTTTTCTCATATTCGAACCCTTTCTTTATGAGTATACCTTTTCACAACATGCTTTGCTTCCAAGGTTTTCACCTTACCGTATGATCCTCATTTATTTCGTATGACCACTTCCAATGGCCTTTACACCATTTAGTGGTCCTACAAGCAGCCATATCTAATTTAGAATCCATCGAATCTATTTCAACATTCATTGCACTTTGCTAAGATTCCGCATTTTTATCTTGTAGTGCTTCATCGTATTCATGGGTCAATTTCATGTTTATTAGGGACCAAGTCTCACGACTCTCCCAAAACATATATCTTACAGGTTGTCGAACAACCCTCCCACTACAACAAGGCACTACATGTAATTTTGTATCAGACGTGACACGCATTGCAGTTTACCTTGTGGTATATCCTCTTGTACACTTGATACTAATACTTTGTGTTATCCCTCTCACTTCCTTTAGAACAATTTACACATGGGTTTATGATTTAATACATAGCCCTTTTCCAAAATTTAGTATTTATGTTAACAATCGCCCTTAGATCTTTTAGACTAAATAAATCATCACCCTTAATTTTTTTAGGATATTCTACAAACAGACAAACGTTATACGACATGCTATTTCTAGCATACCCATAAAATGAATTTAGTAATTCCGAATAATTCATCATCTATCTAATCATATCCAAAAGAGTCTCACTCCTATTAGGATTAGAAGACGTGTTATTAATTACTATTTGTTGCGTCCGTGGGATAAATATGATTTAAGAGTGTACAAATTTTCACCAAATGTATAACAACAGATTATGGCTCCATTCTTCATTATAATGATCATGTCATTTAAATGAAATGGAGTATCCATCCATAAATGCATAGAAACTGAAATTAAATTCTTTTTATGAAAAACGTACGTAAAGATAATTTCTCAAAGACAATAGTTTATTCATATCGTAAGATAAATAAACAAATCCCACTGCACCAGCCACTACTCTCGCAGCATTACCCATGTACATAATAATCTCATCATCATTAAGTTACAAGCTTTTAGTGATTTCGTTATCTACACACAACATGTCAGTAGATGCCATCACTAATCATGCTTCAACGACTAGTGAATGAGATACAAAACTTGTTCACATTTTGATGAAATTGGATTTTCTTTGTCACATCTTTTGTCAGAAGTTCCCCACCATATACAACCTCTTGTATTTCAGCTGGAATTTACTCAAAACACCTAGGTAAACTATGGAGAATTAAATTGATCTAGGTTTCCCTTCAATTTCTACTCCAAGAATTTCCAATTCATTCATCAACTTATCCATGACCTCTTACCTTTCTTACTTACTCAAGTATCTGAAGAGTCGTATGAGACCATCATATTTCTATGAACCTCTCACATCTCCACTAAAGACTTTAATAGGCATCATGGGACATACTTAGTGAGAACACATATTTATATTTCCTTAAGCAGTAAAATTCAAAACCAAAATTCTTTTCTAATCATCTAATTTTGGACCAGTAAATATAATTTATTTCAGTAAACAATAAGTGAGATAAAACCATTTGAAATACAGAGAATCATAAATAAATACACCAATCAAATCTTTGAATTTATCCATTTATATTGATTCCCTCAAAGCAATATAAAAATAAAATTCACCACCATCACAAGCACCGTGAGTCTGCAAGCCAAGTTAGTGTGAACGTTTACAAACCCGAATATTTACAAGAGAAGGTTTTACCCATTAATTTCATTTGTCAACCTAACTTCATGACAAAATAATTAATAGTCGATTCCTCTTTAGCCATGCAAATAATAGCGTGACTCCGTTGGGGAGGATACTAATTATTTACACCTAAGTGTACACTATTATTTGATCCCAAGTCCATTACGCGAGCTTGTGTGCCTTACAGTCGGAGAAGTACACACGCGCTCGGATAACTTCCTACAATCATTAATTATATATTTGTACCTGTGAACTGCACATAAACTCATCCGTTAGGGAGGAATGTCTATGCTAACACGTAAGTTTATGTGCGATATTACAAACAATAATTATTTAATGAAGTCTGTACCAGTGATCCGTGAGAAAACTCATCCGTTAGGGAGGAAGGCATATTGCCAACACGCAAGTTTACTCACATCACTTACAAACCAATAATGGAGGCCGCGAGAATTATTTACCAATCCCCTCTCCCACTTAGTTTTTTAACACCGAGGGATTTTACATGCATACAATATTCAAAATAATATACGCAACCTAGCATGCTCCTATTATTGCAAATAAGGCAGTAAATCATGGAGTATCATGCTTACATATATAATAATAATCAAATAATAAAATAAATTATAGCAGATATATATCAACGAATTCTATTATTCGCCACCAAGCATAAAACCTAATCTGAAAATTCAAAGCCGATCTTCACGAATTTTCCTCAGATTCATTGCCTGGTAACCTAATCGACTAGCCCGACACCTTGATCCACAACCTGGAATACCCATCAGCCCATTGCATACACCAAGCGCCCAACATGCTTTCGAGCACACCACGCCCGACAGCCTTCCTGCAACATGCACGACCCTTGTGCAAATCTCTCGGAAGCCCGCTACGTACGCCACGCCTATCAATGCCCAACGGCTACTTGGCATCCTGCACGCCTCATGCTGACGATGCCTCCCCCGATTCTGAGCATACCTTGCACTCCATCGGTAGACACTCGTGCGTGAAAATGTGCGCCAACATGTACTGCCCATCCGCCAATGTATGCTGAGCCCACCTTCATTCACGACTTCACGCGCGAACCGAGCACCCCTCACTCGTCGACAAGCATCATCCGTGCGCCAGCCTGCCTTCACCCATCAATGAGCAAGCTAACCTGCTCATCCGCAGACCGCTAGTTATAACAAAACACCTCTTGGTGCTTCGACCAGCGGCTGGCCACGCCTTGTCCATCGCCCGCCGTGCACATCATTTCTACATCGGCTCAGCAGAGTCTTGAAACGTCGCCTGCATCGATAGGCTCCAGCCATTGCGTGCTTGCTAACCCTCACTTCCATGGAGACTCGCCTGACGCAAGTCATCCAGAGACTCGATCGGAAGCCTCTATGGACTCGCCCAGAAACTTCATTGCTCACGTCCTTTATTCCGCAACGTGTGTTTCACGCTGTCCATCGAGCCACTTGTTGAGTCTCATCCAGGTGAACCACCTTATGCATCCGGCACTGGCAGCGTGATCATGCAGCATCTTGTCAACTTCCAGCAGCGTGCGTGCCCATCAACAACTTTCAGTGAAGGAGGCCCCGTGTCTGCCGACTCGCGCTGCACGCTACCTGTGAACACCCATGCCGTTCACAACCGCCGTTTGCATCACACATACTCGTCGGGCCACGGATCTCCTGCCATGTCTGGCCTCTCCCGCAGCCACCCACAATCCACCATCGTGCCACCATCAAAGTGCAGCTGCCAAGCAAATTGTGCCGCATGCCAGCCTTCGTCACACCTAGGGTTTCAGTTTGCAATCTCAGACACGAAGTGCCATCCGACAACCCTTGCCGGCCTATTCCCACTATTGGCTTTCACCACCAAAAATCAGTCATGTCGTCGCCATGATTCGATGGAATGAAAGATTATCAACGCGTAGGGTATACAAGCATAATAGGTAGTATACTAAACCCTAATCACATTGAACACATAAACCCTAGCCTAACGTTTCACGCTTCACCACGAAAGCGAATCTATGATACCAATTGTTGGTGTTCAATCATTTGGTTAACATGAAATATTAGAGTTTCAAACGTTTCTAACAGTCAGCAGAAGCAGGAAAAAAGAAAACGTATTACCTTTCACCAGGGTATATTGGAGAAGATGGATTTCGCTGATAACCTGCTCAGTCTAACCGTTTTGGGCATAACTCTCTCATCTGATGTCAGATTTGAGTGATCTATGTGCCAAAACGATCCTCTCTTTCGTGATTTTCCGTCAGTATATCACACGTTCAATTCTAAGGTCTATACTATTTTATAAAAATTGTGCAAGTTGGCAGACAACAGCAGCAAACTACCTTCTGGTCTTCTGCTGTATTCCCAAGTCCAATCTCGACGTCGTATGAGCGACGATCCTCGAGATCTTCTCAATTTGCTATTTCATCCACCCTCTTCATGTGTTAGGCGTGTCTTTTGTTGAGGTTAGAACAGTTGAGATGACTTATATATGGGCTACAATAGGGACTAGAAGGAGAAATTAGAGTTGGACTTCCATTGGGCATAAGTATCCAAGCGTAGCCCAAAGCTTATACTTAAGTCTAATAATAATAATATATTCTACTAAAATATTATTACTGCACTATTGTTCTAATCCCATAATTACGTTATGAGCTCCTTCTTATTATGACCACGTTAGTCTCCCCATGTTTAAAATATACAATGTCTATTAATTAATTAAGTTACTGACAACTCCATTAATTAATATCTCATCCGAGAGTAGTACCACTCAACTTAATTATCATGCTGGAATAAATCCACCTGTAGGGTTTACATGATAATCCTTATGTGCTCCTCAAAGGGACATCATCAACCTATGTCGGACACGGATTCCTTCTACAGTCAACAACACACCATAGAGACAACACTATTTACCAACTCACCGAGTTTGTTGATTTAATTACATGTAAATCTCACCCATTGATGAATCAAATAAATACACAATGCATTATGTGTCGAGGTTATTGTATTGGGATTAAAAGCACGAACATCCATAATAATTGAGATCAAGTTTTCATATAAGTCAGTATAAGTAGAACACTCTCAAGCGGCCCTGCTCAATACACATAATGTGCACTAATGTGCTTCTATAGCTAGGACAAGCTAATACCAAACTACACCACAACCATCCCGATAGAGAGTCCTCGTCTATCTCGATTGTGAGCATTTGTTTATACCTTATAAGAAAATCGATAATACAATCTTCTGTGTGTTGTCGCACAACATATTATCTACGGTATAAAGTAAGTGGACTATTGCATCGATATATAAATAAATTATAAGACGCAATCATTTGATCATATGATTCTCATTTCAAATAAATTATTATAACATTATTCATACTAAAGCTAGACTTTTAGTATACAATCCAACAAATGCATGGAGGCCTGATGTGGCAATAATAACCTAATGCATAGTGTGGGAAGTAAAAGGGCCTGGAAGATTAAAAAAAGCCTGAACGAGCAGCACGAGAGGCTGGAAATGAGAGGAAAAAAGAAGAATGAAATCCCATTAAAATTTAGAGTGTATATTTGGTGCACCCGGGTGCAAGGGTGCACCAATATGTGTATGATTTTTTATTATATTTTGTATACATATTATTCTATTTTATATACGTGTTTTGTAATAATTGTATAATTTTTTCACACTAAGTTTTATATTAATAAAACTAACATCCATATGTGTATAACTTTTTATTCAATAGTGTATACATGTTTTTTTAATAATTGTATATTTTTTACACTCAATTTTTCATTAAAAAAACTAACAATTAAATTGTATACATTATTGCTCATAATTGTATATGTTTTTGGTTATATTTGTATATGGGTGCACTCGGGTGCATACTATAATTAGCCTAAAATTCAAGGCATGGAAATAGAAGGGGGTTGTAATATGGCCATACAAGCAGCCATTATGGGACATCTTCGGACAGATATGGCAGCAAAAACGAGCATGAAGAAGTCCCATAGTTTGAAGGAATCAAGGAATATGATTCCTGATAGAGACGTTGTTTGAGCAAAATCCAAAAATAGGCGGGCCAAGGAGATGCCGGAGATGAGCTTATCTAAGCTGGTGAAGCAAACTCCAGGAAGAAATAGAAGCAACAATAAATGCCCAAGGGCTACAAGCAAAAAATCTGACAAGAGGAATGGTAGACGAGTAGGTTGAAAAGCAGAATTCCCAAAATAGGGAAAAAAGTTTGAAAAAACAAACTGGAAAAAGGGAAGTAGGCTGTTTGTAGGGCCAGTTACATTTAATGCAGAGATAAGATGAAGAAAAAAACCTAAAAGCCAGTAGGGCTAGCCGGCCGTGGCCTATAGACCATCGGAAAGCTGCAAACATAAACCGGTGACCCCCCCATTGAATGGAGCCAATGGGTGAATGTGTGGAAGGAAGCTACATCGAGATATGAGAATGGAAAGAACATGAGACTGGTGCTAAGCTTAGAGGAACGACTGAGGGGAAAGAATGTCGGATATCCACCATTGTAGCAGTAATCCTACAAGAGAAAGATCAAATCAGCCGTTAGAAATAAAACAACTGGAGCTGTGTTGCAATCCTTCAGGCTTCTGAAAAAGTGCTGAAATTTCGAGGACGGACGTTGACATCAGACTGGCAGCATGAAACCAGATCTGAGAGAGGAGAAAGCTCGATGGGTTGAAGAACCATCGAAAACTCCTCTCAAATAGATAAGGAATAAACCTGGTATGCCAAAAATAAAAGAAGATAGGTGCTTGGATGCGGGAAGCACTAGAAAAAGAGAAGAATGAGAAGACATCCCTGCTCCAATTCTGGCCGTCCAACGAGAAATGCTGCCAAGAGAAGAACCGGCAAGATGGTTGGAGAAACTAAGCTTGAAAAAGAGTGCAGCGAAGGCTGAAGTACCGAGGGGGCAGGTGGAGTGCCGGCGGCACCGGGCACCCGCCCCCTCGCCGGAAGATGCTGACCGAAGGGTAGAGAGAAGGAGGAGAGAATAGGCCTAGAGAGACAAGAACAAAACCTAAAAAATTACTACTCATTTTCCAACAATCTTCATACATAAGAAAGGAATACCCATTTAATTTAATAATTTTAAGGATAAAAAAGCTGACGGGATCTTAGTAGTGAAAGAAACACAAAAAAAGCATAAACCATGACTCAACAAGTACACAATTAAAAATTCATCTTGTCATAAGTTTCAACTAAACATAATAGTCTCAAAATTTCTCACAATGAAGAACAAGAGAGCTAAGAAAGATTTCTCCTTATTGAATGCAAGAAAAGCATGAAAAACAATAACAACAAAAAAAAGAGAAAACATGTGCCAAAGAAAAGAGCAAGGACTTCAATGTGCACCGGTGCAATATGCTAAAGTAGGAGTTCATTGATACAATTTTTATAATTAAATCGTTAAAAAGTCAAGTAACTAGAAGAACATACCCCCCAAACTTAAAATAGACAAAGTCGAATTTAAGTTGAGAAGATGTTCGTTACCTCAATTTTCACTACTTTTCTCTTTGAGGCTAATACCATAGCTTCACGCTTTAGTCCCTACAAATACAACTATAAAAAGAAAAATAATTCAAAGCAAAAAAATGTCCCTATCCTAACCACTCAACAAATCCAAAGTCACAAATACAACTAAATTCTCCGGCAACGGTATCATTTGATTGGTCGTTAATAGTCAGGGTGACCAAGCAACAAAATATCGAACCCAAGGAAATTTGTGATTCATGGCCTTTAGGTGTACTATCGTGATTAGTTAAGGACGATAAAAAAGGAGGTTTAAAAATAAAAGAAAATAAAATACATGAAAAAATAAATCTAATTGCAATATTTTTGGATTTTCAATGACATGGTAGTTTTCATTATACACTCATATACAATCATCCAATATCTTTAATTGTTTTCCATTTTTAAGCAAATCATGGTAAGGGCGATCACGATTTCCACCTATCCCCAAAGGCCATGGTGAATATGATGTAGATTGTTTTCACAACCCCTAAAAAGTTCCTAAGATTTATCCTACTTGCAATTCTCTTCAACGTACTATGTTCGTATGGATGGGGTTCCCTTCACTAGTTTAATCCTCGGGCATAAGTGATCTCCCTAGTGTTCATTTATGTTGTTCTAAACATAAGGAATCCTTGGCTAGGATTCACTTATATTAAACCCTCATGTAATAAATGGAAGAAACTCACATATGATAATCATGCAAAGCAACTAAGGGTAAAACAACGACAAGACATGCCAATACACAATGCACAACCTAATTACTATACACTAATACCAAAGGCGTTAATCCCATATTACTTGAAGCGTGCGAATTTCATAAATGAAACCTAATCAAAGCCAAAAATTCAATCAAGAAATTTTCATAATTTAGTCAATAGTCTTGCCTTCAATCAACTACCAAAATATAGTAAATAGAAAGATAATAATATAATTAGATTACACCTTAATAAAGTTTTTACATCCATGAGAATTATTTTTTCCTTGGTGTCCCCACCTTCTTGGAAAATAATAAATTCCTAATATATAAAAACATTTAAAGAAATGGATCCCTTCCCCAAAGGGGGAGGAATCTCAACTATTAGAGTTCTCTCTTTTAAGAGCTCCCCAAATTCTAATCTAAAATATAGAGTGAATTGACTTGAATGGAGAATTGTTGTTGATGGCCTTCATATGAGAGGGTATTTATAGTAGTGGGCTATGAGGAGTGTTGCTATATTTATTCAATGTGGGATACTTTAGTTTAAGGGCTAAATTAGAAAAATTAGGCTTTAAAAATTCGTTGGCAGAAACTGTAACAAAAATTCGCTCGAATATTTGTGCACAGGGTCCAATTTTTGTTACAGCAAGCGCACAGCTTCACTGTTTTGGCTTGTTCTTACTCGTTTCAACTCCGAATTGAGTTTCATTTTCTCCCACATCTTCCTCTTTACTTGTAGAATTCATTTCTACCTCATATTCACCAATTTTCTACAAAAAATATAAAAATACCTTTTTCCAAGTAATTAAGCAATTTATTGTATCTTCCATAAAAAACATGCTTAAACTATTGAATTAAAGCCGCATAAATCCAAGTGACTTCAAGCAATTAAACCCATAATTCTAGGTGAATTTCACGCCGATCAATCAGCAACCAAGATATATTCAGACTCTATATAACTGTTGAAGATGCATAAAACAATCTTGAATATGAGTTAAAATGGCACAAACATATATAAAGTAAATCCACAAATAGTGTTGTACAGATGATACACAAGAGAAGACAATTAATTCATAAAACTTTCATAATCCATAGAACTACCAAAAAGCTCTAGCCCATGGTGCTACATGCAACACGCATGGGGGTTGGATAGATCTTACCCGTATGTCTGGAAAATACAAGATAAATTAAGAAACGATAAAAACCCTAGATGTGGGCGTTGTCGAATCCTTCTCCATCTTGAATCCTCCTCTTGGTTCTTCTATTGATTCAACAGACGAATCATCATAGTGATGGATGGATAGAAGAAGTGATGGATGAGATGATAATGTGGGGGGGGGGGTGATCCCCCCTTGTGGAGGTGGTAGTGGTGTTATATTTTTTATGTGAATTGTATTCCTTTTATACTTCAAACTCTTCTAATGAACCTTTAATGGGTTCTTTAGGCGAAAACACGTAGATACACGCCCCAGTTGTGTAAAAGTACCATATGGGTATGGAGCTCCTGCACGTCCATTAGACCAAAGTTGTTCTAGTCGAACAACATGGTCTTGGTCGAACGGTGGTCGAACGGACCACCTGTGCACTGAGCAGACCTTCGCACGCCATTCGACTAAATAGGGCTTGGTCAAATGGCTGGTCGAACGGGTGGGTACTAGTCGAATAACCTTGCACAGTCTCACCGTTTCACGCATAACTTCCACATCCGAACTCCGACTTAAGTGATTCTTGCCCCAAAACGATCCTCTTTTCTGAGGCTTTCTAACGTGTATGATATACCCAATTTAGACTTCCACAAAAATACAGAAAAATTATACAAGTTTGACTTGTGTTTTTCAGCATTCTTCCACAAGTTTCTCATTTTCTCCAACTTTACACTTTTAATCCTTCCACCTAAAATACAATAAAACAACTTAAATGCACCTTTTTTTAAATATATTGAATATAAGACACTTGTGCTAATATGTGAAAATAATTCCCATAAAAATATGTTAAATTGGACACTAAAAGACGCTGATTTTTACTCTCATCAAGCCCATAAAACTTACCTACACCCCAATACCCCATTCAAAATACAATTTTCAGTAAAACAATTTTCCTCAACTTAGGTCATGCAACTTTCATTACATTTAATATTCAATTCATAGCGTACAAGAT
Organism: Pogostemon cablin; assembly: GCA_023678885.1. NCBI lineage: Eukaryota > Viridiplantae > Streptophyta > Magnoliopsida > Lamiales > Lamiaceae > Pogostemon > Pogostemon cablin. The sequence goes on along the minus strand of CM042985.1, from coordinate 13,121,003 downwards.
AAAACAATCACCACCATTTTTAATACTCAATTGATATATTCTCACTTGAAGTATATATCACTCTCACTCAAGTGTAAAAAATGTACACTTATGGATTAAGGTGTATACGCTCAGATTCAATTCAAGTGCATGCGTAACCATAATTAAGCTTGCCAAATATCTTAAACTCTCCACCACTAAAAAGTATGATTCGAAAATGGGATAAAAAGAACCTTCTTTGGATATAATGTTGGCTCTTTAGTTAATGTAGGAAATATATGGGTAAGTGACTCAAAAATTGGATCAATGAAGTGGCCATATATCATGATCTTTCATTCTTCTTACTCATTTCAATTAAGAACACATCCTCCTCAACTCTTTCACTTTTCTCTTTCTTCAAGAACAACTTTTTTTTTTCTTTTTTCTTTTTTTCTTGAGGTACCAGTTTTGGGCAATAACTCTCGCATCCTCCATAGGGTACTAGATTTAAGCACTACCCTAGGGTGTTTGATTCCATGTAGTACTAGATTTAAGCACTACACCACGATTTTCCTTAGATACAAGCTCAATCACTGTTTCAACACCAATTTCATTACTTCCCAAGTTGTTATAAAACTCCATCAACACACTTTGAAAGGCCACTAATTCTCTTCATGACGGAAAATCAAGACTAAAACAAATTCAGATGCACAAAGTGGTTATTTGTCATAGGATGCCAAATAATGAAGTTTGCAGGTTCAATGGGGCTAACGATGGATAAACATCATTTGGTAGGGAATTATTTAGCTAAGTGACTCATAAATTGAAGGATGACCTTAAATCATCTCCCATCGTCTAACACACATGTTTTTTAAGTAAGACAAGAGGCAAGTTTTAGAATACACACACAAGAACGATACTCATCAGAAAAAAAACATATCATGTGATTATGTATTTAGTATTTTTATAACCAGACCGGAGATCAAACCGGTAGAGTCGATTCGCGGTTCAAACGGCAGTTCAACAGGAAAATTAATTTTTTTATATTTTAATATATTTTAAAATAATTATTAAAAAATATAAATTTTTTAATAAAAATTATGTCAAAGCCCAAAATCAAAGGCCCATAACTTCATGTTAGTGAGAGTATTTTATAGGTCCACACAAATTGAGAATATTAAAAAGGAATAGAATTAGGATTATATTTCTTAGCAGACTGTGGCGTTCTCTTTCCAACTCTCTCTTCAACTCTTTCAATCTCTCCTACTCTCTCTCATCTAGAAAGCCGTCGATATTAGTGTTTCTCCCTAACTCTCTCTACAACCCTCTCAATCTCTATCCTAATGTCGATATTAGTCGAGAAAAGTTAGCCACGAAGATTGACAAGAAATTTTTCATGATGATTTAAAGGTATGTAGAGGCTCTGATGGCTTGAATTCTCTTTCGAAGAGAACCTTTTCTTTTCTTATTTTTTTTTCTATTACTCTCCTCTCAATAATATCAATTAAGTGTAATAATTTAATATAATTTCTAAATATTGAGGCTGATGTTTCAGTTCGGAATTCTCTGTGAAGATTTCAATTAGCTAACAGACGTGTGCACAACATTTTTTAAAAATACTTAACCGGTGGTTTCCCCATAAGGCTTTCCCTGTTCAGTCAGTTTTGACCAGTATGAATCAGTTTTTTTATTTAATAGCAAATCCGATTACGTTGGTGTTTTCGAATTGGATCCATGCCCAATTCTCGGTCTGGTCGATCCGGTCCGATTTCAACAACACTGTATGTATCATGATCAACGAGGCTCAAAATATTACATGGGTTTTTAACAAGTAATAGAGAACTTTTCATGGTAAGAAATATACCACAAGTACACATAGAACTTTTTACTACAATATTACTCAAGTACACTTCCTTCATCAATTTTAAAAACATATGAATTTTAGGAACAATTTAAACACAACAAGCTCATATGTATCACCAAATCCAAGATCTCAATCCTTCCATCCTACTAATTAAAAGCACATATAAAAATTAGAATAAGGAAACGAGGGCACCCGATTTCTCCTTCAAAGTATGTACGAGCTCCTCGAGTTGTTCAACTCGATCAGGTCAAAGTCTCAGTATAGAACTCATTTTTCTCCTCTTTTACCTTTTTCTAAAATCAAAGCACAAACATACCTCATCATCACATAATTTATGAGTAATAATAAAGGAGATACAAAAAAATCAAAAAATGAAAATATTGAAAAAACCAAAAATAAAAAAACTCGACCACTTAACAATAGGGAACACAAAGACAATACAGAAAATATTAGGTAAGTTGTAAAAAATCGACATACCAATACTAATTAAAATATTAATATGCCGCAAAAAATCAACCTCCTAACAAACAAACAACAAGACGAAAGAAAAAAATATACCCTTAGTGCTCATAACACGAGGTAAGAACATCGCACCCCCTTAAACTTAGTTCAAATATAGTTCAAAACTAAGTTTTCAGAGAGATGTAATTGCCAAAGCGTGATCACCTAAAATATAATAACTCCTCACTCACAAAAAAGAAATAAAGCAACAAAACGGAAGGAACAAGCCCCCAACAGGCGCTCATGTTTAACATCGGAGAGTCACGACGGTATGCAGCCTTTTGAACTACTAGATCAGCGGGCTGCCTTCTCTCATCCTTCCTTTCAAATACTTCATTTCCCTCTTCTTTTCTTAGTGCACAAGTACCTCAGAAAAATTTAAGCTTAGATAGAGATAAATAATCACAAATAAAATTCGTAATTAAACTAGAAATAATAAAATGAATAATAATTGCCATCCCCGACAACATCACCAAAAACTTGATGAGCATTTTCTTTGCACGCAAAATTAATCCTCAAGTATTAAGGATATCAATTGTAGCGTAAGCAAGCGACCAAGTAAAATATTGAACCCAAAGGACAGTGTATTATCAATTTAATTATTTACAAAATTAATTAAGATCAAAGACAATAATAGTTTTGGAAATAATTATATCTACTAAACAATTAATTAAAATATCAAATAAATTAAATCAAGAACTATGAAAATAAGAAAGTGAATCAAGTAGGAGATAGGTAGCTCTAGGATAATCCAATTTCACTTATTAATTTCCCTCTCAAGTATAATGTCCGACTCTGCCTTGTGGACTATGCATTACAAAAAATTCTATTTTTTACAAACGGAATATTCCGTTGATAAAGGCCTTAATTCTATTGTTAAATTAGCTTACCAACGGATTAGCAACGGAATCCATTGGTAAAGTTCCGTTGGTAAAGTTGTGGTTGGTAAATTTTTAGCAACGAAAAATGAGTTCCCTTGGTAAATAATTCCATTGGTAATCCGTTGCTAATAATTTCGTTGGTAATTTATATAATGATTCTCTTGGTAATCCATTGGTAATTAGCAACGGATTGAATTTCGTTGCTAAAATAGAGAATAAATCCGTTGGCATCCAATTGCTAAAATAAGAATGTTATTTTTGTTGTTAATCTATTAGTAATTACCAACGGATTGAATTCCGTTTGTGAATTCGGTTGCTAAAAAATACCTTTTTTGTTGTGATGGACACATCACTAAGGCATGCAAATTTACTCTATAGGCTCAAGTAAATAAGCATGTTATACATTTGAATCACCTTAGAGCATGAGATATAATTTCACACTCCTTTCTAGGTACTATCAGTATCAATTATTTTTCCGCACATTTGATACTCTAACCTAATGTGATCTCCCTTTATCACATTAGATACTATAAAATTAACATCTTTATCATGTTTATCAACACGAATTCAATTTAATTAACAAGCATTAATATATGACAGTTCTAATTAAACTTCGGAGTCCCCTCACTTAGAATCATAACAATAAATCCTGTTTAGCAGTGAACGCATTCAATCAACTACCAAGATATATATTCAGACTCTATATAACAGTTGAAGACGCACAAAATAACTGTGAATATGAGTTAAAAATGCATAATTATATATAAAATAAATCCACAAGTAGTGTTGTACGGAGGACACACAAGAGAAGTCAATTAATTCATAAAACTTAAAATTACCAAAACGACTCTAGACTATGGTGCTATAAGCAACACGCATGGGGATTGGATAGATCTTACTCATATATCTGAAAAATACAAGATAAATAAGGAAACGATAAAAATCCTAGATATGGGCATCATCGTGTCCCTTTCTATCTTGAATCCTCCTCTTAATTCAACTGACGAATCTTCACAATGGTGGATGAATGAAAGAAGGGATGAATGTAAATGATGGTGTAGGGGTGATCCCCCCTTGTGGAGTTAGTAGCGGTGTTATATTTCTGAATGTGAATTGTACTCCTTTTATACTTCAAACTCTTCCAGTGGACTTTTAATGGGTTCTTTAGATGAAGACACGCAGATACACACACTGTAGGTGTAAAACCATATGGATCTGAAGCTCCCGCATATCCATTCGACCAAAGTAATTTTGATCGAACAACATGGCCTTGGTCGAACGGACCGTCTGTGCACTGAATACACTTTTGCATGTTGTTCAACCAAAAAGGATTTCATTGAATGGCTGGTCGAACAGCTGGTCAAACGGGAGGGCCCAGGTCGAACAGCCTTGCGCAGTCTCACCATTGCATACATAACTTCGACATCCAAACTCATATTTGAGTGATTCTTGCGCTAAAGCGATCCTCTCTTCCGTGGCTTTCCAATAAGACATCATAGCCCAATTTAGACTTCCACACAAATATAGAAAAATTACACAAATTGAATATATTTTTTTCAGCATTCTTGCACAAGTTTCTCCTTTTATCCAACTTTGCACTTTTAATCATTTTTCCACCTAAAACATAATAAAACACCTCAAATGCACATTTTCTTAAATATATTGAATATAAGATACTTGTGCTAATATATGACAATACTTTATATAAAAAAAGTTGTTAAATTGGACACTAAACACAATGATTTTCACACTCAATAGATACAATGTAAACTTCTCATTAACCTTAAGCAAATTAACATTGAAAACACTTTGTAAAATATGTTCTTTGTCTCGAATAAGATTAACATTTTTCTTTTACTCATAAACATTATATCCTTTTATATTTTTATTATTACATTATAGATCCATTTAAACAAAATTATCATAATTTTAGAGTGAAATTTTTTATTAACATATTTCGAGAATGATTAAAGTTAAATTAAAGGGTTGTATAATATAAAATTGATCATGAAGGTTAATATTATAAAATTTAAGAAATTCAACCACCTATAAAGTTAGAAAATAATTAAAATATATGTGGAAATATCCCATGAAATCAATTTCATATGGAACATTTATGGTCCTCACACATTTATTAGTGTTAATTACAATTATATTCTAAAATTAATATTAAATCCTACGACTTATATTAAACTCTAGGGTAAAATAGATCATACACCTACATAAAAAGACAAAATAAGAAAAAGTTGTTAGCATAATTTTGGAGACACACCTATTTATTATTTTTTTTTTTTAAGGGATGAGTACCCTTGTACTCAAATTTATTGTCTGTTTTAAAAAAAAGTTAAAAGAAGTTCCATAAATGTAACGGTTATATAGAATAATTTGTCAAATGTTAAAAATAAATAATCACAAAATAAAATCTACATACAAATGTAATATTGAAATATTAAAAATTTAATTAATCTAGTGCATCGCACGAGCTTAATACTAGTACTATAATACATGCAAAAATTATTTTTTAAAATGGACTATTACTTTTTTGAATAAAAAATATTTCTCATCTAAAAAAAATATAAAAAATCACAACACATTAGAATTTGACTAAGAGTAACATTTTTTAAATAAAAATAATTTATCACTCTAAAAATAATTTCAATAAAATCCAAGGCCAATATTAAATTGAGTGAAAGGAATATTGTCATATACTATGCCAAGATAATTATAATAATGTCATATTTAGTGTGTCTGAGTGCACGCGTGCCATATTTATATTAGTTTTTAATTATGCAATAATGTGTATATAGATTTCTTAATAAATGTATACCTTTTTATATCCAGTTTTTCATTGCTAACAAAAAGTATAAATTTTAATTCAATATTATATATATTTTTATTTATTAGTATGTATTTCTAAATAATATAAGTGCATAAATTTGAATTCTTGCACTTTAAGAGAAATTTTCTATTATAATAGAGAATTTTCATATCATGTTTTAAATTATTTGGAATATGAAGTTAATCCAAATATAAAATATATGATATGATGGAATTTGAACATCATATATATATATATATATATATATATATATATATATATATATATATATATTCAGTTTCTTATTAAAAAAACTAACAAGAAAATTCGTTAACAAAGTGTATAAATTTTTATTTATTAGTGTATATGCTCCATCCATCTCATTTCACATGACACACTTTTCATTTTGGGTTTTTCCACAAAAGTTTACACGTTTCTAAAAAATCAAAAAGTCAAATACAGTTATCCTTCCTCATACAATTTATTTACAAAAAAAAAATATTACCCATATCTAAAACACCTAACATACTTTATCATTCATTTATTACCAAACAATACCATAATATCCATCACTTTTCTTAATATCCTTGCCGGGAGAGGGGTGCAAACATTTGTGGGACGAAAGGAGTATGTTTTTATTCATTAATGTATACTTTTTGAGAGTGGGTGAACTGTGCACCCGAGTACATAAGAGAATTTGTCGTTGTTTCAATAAAATAAAAATTACATGCCCCTAGTCACACTGTGCACCTAGATACAGTTTCAGAAAATTGTATAATTTAGTATTAAATGTCGTACAGTTTTTGTATAAGAACTTATATGACTATTTGAGGACTAAATCACCGGCAAATATAATTATCACTCAATCTATAATTCATGGATAAAAGCCACCTGAGATGGGGTTTATTAAATTAAATACTGATGTTGCTTTTATTGGCAAAACGATATAGGTTTAGGAAGTGTTGCAATTCACTACAACATAAGTGATATTATATAACACCATCCTAGTAACACTTTCAACTTATTTAATACAAATTGATAACACTTTCTAAATTATTTTAATACTTAACACATTTATAACACCTTTTTTATAAGTAACATAAATGAGTAACACTATTTAAAATTTGTATATAACACTTTTACATAAATTACACTTCTCATGTAATACTTTTTAATAAGTAATACTCCCTCCGTCCCAGTGAAATGGAGACAGTTACCTATAGTTTATAATAAGGTAGTGTTCGCAATGCACTGGGACGGAGGGAGTATCATTATATAACACTTTTATGTAACTAACATTTGTAAATAACATTTTTATGCACAAATAAAATAATTATATTATACTTTAAATTATTGTAGTGTTTTTTATAAATTTATATTTATAGTCTAAATATAAATTATATATATATATATACTAAAATGTATATAAAAAATTATATGTATATAAAGTGTATAATATATTAAATATACCTTCTTTTTATAATATGTTAATTAAAAAAATAGAATGTCTTGAAATAAATTATAAATGTACTATTAATAAGTGATTCAAATATTAAAGAAAAAATAAAATAATTAAAGATAAAATAAGATTAAATGTCTAAAGATTAATTGGAGTTTCATAAATAAGAGCATGACATTAATTTCAAGTTAATTCTACCCTTCACAATTTAAAATTGATACTTATTTTAATGTACATAGATAAACTCCTTAATTGATGAAGTTTGTGTAATTATTCGTAAACGTTTGATCCACACAAACCTGCAGAAATCAAATATGCCCAAGAGACGAACATAGGACTTCGTCAAATTTTACAATACATAGTACACAATTGATATTATTGGCATTTAATTGTTACATAATATTAATGCACCTCAAATAATTTTAAATTTCTGAAACAATATTGATATATATCAAATTAATAAATTCCTTAAATGATTCATGCAAAAATTAAATAAATAAAATATACTAATTCTGTATAACTCAACTATATAAACACCTAGAAACTGTGGAATGTACATAATAACTTCTTAGCAAGAAATAGGTTTAAAATCAGTATAGCAAACATGAAAAAGCTAAATTTTAGATGTAGGGTAATCTTGCCTTCTAGATGAAGTAGATGACAACTACCTAATCATAACAAACATTATAAGATAACACCAGCCACCAAGTAGAAGAAGCAAACAAAAGAAACCAAGTCTTGAGCGTAGTAGACAGACAGCAAAAGAAATTCCAAAAATTCAACTAGATATAAAAAAAGTTTCTTATTTTATAGTATGGAACTTGAGGGAGTAAGACTTCAGCTGCAGCAACCATCTCATAAACTCACCAATAAACTATCATCCCTAGTATTACAACCAGGTAAGCTACCAAAACAGTAACTAAAAATCTAGCATATATAGCAAAGAAAGAATATATAAATCTACAATGACAACAATCATCCCAACCACATTACACAGTACCAATAAAATATATATCATGAGACAAACTATCAAAACCACTTCGGGAGATAAAAAACAGATGCACCAAATATAGACTAATTCTGTGGGAAGGGGTGCTACTTAACCTACAAATTGTACAAAGCATTCAAGAGCAAGATTAACAAGCCTTATTCAACAAATTCTCAGCAAATAAACTAGTAAAATACCGTACTATACAACAAGCATCAAGAATTTTGCAAGTTCAATTCCAAAAAATGCCACCAGGTTCCATACAACAACACGCAAACAAAGCACCCACAACAAGTTATTAATCATCAAATACTAAGAAAATAAAGTAGCAAAATGATAAATATTATGTTGGCATTCGATCGTTTGGTTGACGTGAACTGTTAGGATTCTATACGTTTCTAACAGTCAGCGGAAGCATGAAAACAAGAAATATATTACCTTTCACTAGGGTATGTTGAATAAGAAGGATTCTCACCGGTATTCTGCGAAGCCTCACCATTTTGAGAATAACTCCCTCGTCTGATCTCTTAATTGAGTGATCTATACGCCAAAATGATTCTCTCTTCCGTGGCTTTCCGTCAGTATATCATACGTTGAACTCTGAATTATGTACGATTTTATAAAAATCATGAAAATTGGCAGACAACAAAAGCAAATGACCTCTTAATCTTCTGCTATATTCCCAAGTCCAATCTTGACGTCATGTGGGCGACAATCCCGAGATCTTCTCAATCTGCTGTTCCTTCTACGCTCTTCACATGATAGGCGTGTCTCATCTAGGGTTGGAACAGCTGAGATGACTTATATATGGACTACAATAGGGACCAGGAGGAGAAATTAGAGTTGGGCCTCCATTGGGCTTAAGTATCCAAGCTTAGCCCAAAGCTTATACTTAAATCCAATAATAATAATATATACTACTAAAATATTATTACTGCACTACCGTTCTAATCCCAAAATTATGTTTGGACTCCTTCTTTTTATGAGCCCAAAAGTCTCCCCATGTTTAAGATATACAATGCCCATGGATTAATTAAGTTACTGACAACTCCATTAATTAATATCTCATCCGAGAGTAGTACAACTCAACCTTATTATCATGTCGAAATAAATCCACCTGCAGGATTTACATGATATTCCTTATGACCTCCTCAAGGGGATATCATCAACCTATGTCGGACACGGATTCCTTCAACAATCAACCGCACACCATAGAGATAGCACTATTTCCCAACTCACCGAATTTGCTGATTTAATACATCTAAATCTCACCCATTGATGAATCAAAGAAATACATACTACTTTACGTGTCGAGGTTATTGTATAGGGATTAAGAGCATGAAAATCCATAATAACTGAGATCAAGTTCTCATATATAGTCAGTATAAATAAAACGATCTCCAGCGGTCCTGCTAAGTACACACAAGTACACTAATGTGATTCTATAGTCAAGACAAACTAATACCAAATCACACTACAACCATCCCGATGGAAAGTCCCCATCTATCTTGGTTGTGAGCATCTGTTTATACTTTATAAGGAAACCGATAATATGATCTTCCACGTGTTGTCGCACAATATATTATCTATAATATAAAGTAAGCGGACTATTGCATCGTACATATAAAAAAATTATAAGATGCAATCATTTGATCATATGATTTTCATTTCAAATTAATTGTTAATGTATTGTTCATACGAAAGCTAGACTTTTAGTATACAATCCAATAATCTCCCACTTATACTAAAAAACTATATTGTCATGTCTTCTGCCATACATATGATTCCCACTCCCACTACACGATCATCAACATCTTTTTCCTTAAGGTCCTTGTAAAATGATTTACTAGGTCACCATTCAATGCAATCTTGGCAACAACAACCTTCCCCTCATCATACGATTTCTCTTAATAGGTGGTACTCGCGCTCCATGTGTTTAATTGTCTTATGGGTTCGTGATTTCTTCAAGTTTGCAACTGCACCAATATTATCACAATAAATTATGATACCCTTGGGCAAACTTAGAAACCACATCCAAGTCCATCACGAAGTTACTAGAGTCATACAGATACTTTGGCTACCTCTGAGGCTCCAATTTATCATTTTTCCATGGTGGAGTTCGAAATATATTTCTATATGACACTCATCTATTTTATGACTTTATTTCCTAAAATTAAATACATAACATTGAGGTGGATTTACTACTGTCCCTATCTGATTTGAAAAATTCGAATCTATATAACTCACAAGAAGTAGAATCTGTCAGGTAAGTCCACATATAATTTTTCGTCCTTTTCAGGTACATAAGTATATGTCTTACCACAGATCAACATTCTTATTTCGAGTTACCTTGATATCCACTGTTCATGCATTTAGCAAAATAGATATCCTATCTTGTGGATAGTAATCACTAGATTAAGCTCCCTTATTCGCCGAAGCATAAGGAACCGCTTCCATCTCCTTTATCTTCTTTTGTGTCCTAAGACACATTTTCTTAGATAAAGTCACATGCTAGTTTTAGTAAGGATAGTATCATTTCATGAAGGTTGAGACAAGCATAACATCCTTTCTTGTGCTCCGTATTACCGTGATCAAAAGGATATATTTTGCTTCTCTTTAGTCCTTCATTTCATACTGCTTTATCAACCATACCCATACACCCGACAATACTCTTTCATTGTCTCCAATGAGCAATATATCATCTACACACAACACAAGAAATACGATCACATTTCTATATCTTTTTTCAATACACAAGACACTCCGCGTGTTGAATAAATCCACATGCATGAATTTCCTCATCAAAATGTATGTTTCATGATCTTGAAGTTTGCTTTAGTCCATCGATGGACACCTTTAAGCTTACAATCAAAATGCTCTTATCCTTTGCAATGAATCACCCTAGTTGCTTCACATAGATGTTTTCCGCAAGACTTCCATTCAGGAAAGCTGTCTTGACATCTATTTGTTATTTCTCATAATCAATATGAATAGTAATAAATAAAGAAATCCGGATCAACATAGGCATTGCTACTGGCGAACAAGTTTTCTCATAATTGAATTCTTTCTGAGTATACCATTTTCGCAATAAGCTTTGCTTCCAAGGTTTTCACCTTATCGTATGATCATCTTTTATTTGTATGACCACTTCTAATGGCTTTTACACCATTTAGTTGTCCTACAAGCTCCCAGATTTAATTTAGAATCCATTGATCCTATTTCAACATTCATTGTAACTTACTAAGATTCTGCATTTTGATCTTATAGTGCTTCGTCGTATCCGTGGGTCAATTCCATGTTTACTAGGACCAAATCTCACGAATCTCCCAAAACATATATCTATCAGGTTGCAAAACAACCCTCCCACTATAACAAGACACTACATGCAATTGTGTATCAGACGTGACACACGTTGCAGTTTACCTTGTCGTATCTCCTCTTGTACAATTGGTACTAATACTTTGTGTTTTCCCTCTCACTTCTTTTAGAATAATTATACATGGGTTTATGATTTAATACATAGTCCTTTCCCAAAAATCCAGTGTTTGTGTTAACAATCACCCTTCGATCTTTTGGACTAAATAAATCATCACCCTTCATTTTTCTAGGATATCCCACAAAAAGACAAACGTTATACGGCATACTATTTCCAGGGCATACCCATAAACTGAATCTAGTAATTCCACATAATTCATCATCTATCTAATCATTTCCATAAGAGTCTTTCTCTTATTAGGATTAGAAGACGCGTTATTAATTACTATTTGTTGTATCATGAGAGAACCATGATTTTAAGAGTTTACAAATTGTCACCAACATACTATAACAGATTATAGTTCCATCCTTCAAAACTATGACCATGTCATTTAAATGAAATGGAGTATCCACCCGTAAATGCATAGAAAACGAAATGAAATTCTTTTTATGAAAACGTACGTAAAGATAATTTCTCAAAATCAAATGTTTATTCATATCGTAAGATAAATAAACAACACCCACTGCAACAATCACTACTCTTGTAGCATACCCATGTATTCAATTATCTTATCATCACTTAGTTACATGCTTTTAGTTATTCCGATATCTACACACAACATGTCAGTAGATTCAATCACTAATCATGCTTCAATAACTAGTGAATGAGATACTAACCTTGTTCACATTTTGATGAAAGTTGGATTTTCTTCGCCACATGTTTTGTCAGAAGTTCCCCACCATATACAAACTTTTGTATTTCAGGCAGAACTTGCTCAAAACACCTAGGCAAACTACGGAGAATTAAATTGACCTAGGTTTCACCTTCAATTTCTACTCCAAGTATTTCCAATTTATTCATCATGTTATCCATGAATTCCTGCCTTTCTAACTTACTCAAGTATCTGAATAGTTGCATAAGGCCATCATATTTCTACGAACGTCTCACCTCTCCACTATAGACTTAAATAGGCATCAGAGAACATCCTTAGTGAGAACACATTTATATTTTCCCAAGCAGTAAAATTCAAAAACCAAGATTCTTTTCTAATCATCTAATTTTGGACAAGTAAATATGTTTATTTTAGTAAACAATAAGCGAGATTAAACCATTTAAAATTATAGAGAATCACAAATAAATACACCAATTAAATCATCGAATTTATCCATTTATATTGGTTCCCTCGAAATGATATAAAAATAAAATTCACCGACATCTCAAGTATCGTGAGTCTGCAAGCCACGAAAGTGTGGACGTTTACAAACCCGAACATTTACAAGGAAAGGTTTTACCCATTAATTTCATTTGTCAGCCTAACCTCATGACAAAATAATTAATAGTCGATTCCTCTTAAGTCATGCAAATAACAGCAGTGACTCCGATGAGGAGGATACTTATTATTTACACCTAAGTGTACACCATTATTTGATCCCAAGTTTGCGGCCCAAGGTTATGTGCCTTACAGATGGGGAAGTATACACGCGCTCGGATAACATCCTACAATCATCAATTATAAGTTTGTACAGTGATCCGCAAATAAACTCATCCGATGGGGAGGAAGGTCTATGCCAACACACAAGTTCATGTGCATCACAATACAAACAATAATTATTTAATGAAGTCTATACTAGTGATCCGTGAATAAACTCATCAGATGGGGAGGAAGGTCTATGCCAACACACAAGTTTACTCATATTACTTACAAACTAATAATGGATGCTGCGGGAATTAATTACCAATCACCTCTCACACTTAGTAATTTAACACCGATAGTTTTTACATGTATATAATATTTAAAATAAAATACACAACCTAGCATGCTCCTATTACAACACATAAGATAGTAAATCTCAGAGAATCATGCATAACATATATAACAATAATCAGATAATTAAATCATTTATAAACATTTATATATCAGCGAATTTGATTGTTCGCCACCAAGCAAAAAATAGAGCAGCTGCGACTATGCAGGGTTCGACAACCGGGTCAGGTTAAAGGATTCAAGGCACTGCCGCGAAATCTAATCTGAAAATCAGAAGACAGTCTTCAAGAATTTTCCTCTATATTACTTGTCCCGCAGACTGGTCCACCACACATCCCGACGCATATCACCATCCTGGCTTACACGTCCCAAAAGAAAACAGAACCGCTGGCCACACTATATGCTAGAACGACTCGTGCCAATCCTTGCACGAGTCGTGCTACTCCCGTGCAGCCCTTGTCACGCCATTGTGCTTGTCCAGCTACACACCCAACTCTTTGGTACCCTACGACCCGTGCGGGCAGCTGTGGGAAGCCGTGCCGGCTAAGTGATGAGTGTGTAAATTCACAAGTTTGGCATCATGTTTTGTGCTAGTTTTGGAGAGTTTTGAGGTGAAAATAGGTGAAAAACCTATATATATTGTGAATTAGCATGAATCAGGTGTTAGTAGAGCTATTTAAGTGGTTTTCATAGCAAAAATGGAGTGGAAGTGCCAAGAATCGAAGAGACAAAGTTGAGACCACGCGAACCGCCAAGGAAATAGTAGGGTTCGACCTGGTGGAGGAGGGTTCGACTTCTCCTACAGGTCGAACCAGCAGTGAAAAGTTTGCAGGAGGAAGGTTCGACCACGACTCAAGGGGTTTGACCTGTTCATCAGGTCGAACCATGGTCAAACCAGTTCGCAAGAAGATGGGTTCGACCACAATGTTGGGGTTCGACCTGACAGTTGGTCGAACCAGGAGCGGAAATTGTCCAGTGGTGAGGTTCGACCTGGGGTTCGACCAAAGAGGCAGGGGTTCGACCTGTACAAGAGGTCAAACCAAGTGCAGAATGTGTCCAGTAGCAGGGTTCGACTTGTGGTTCGACATGTGGCCCGTGGTTCGACCTGTTTGACGAGGTCGAACCAAAATGCGAAAACTTACCTTATCTGGATTTTCGAGGCCAAAACGCGTGGAATTACTTGAAAAGCCCATTCCAAGCCCTAGAAACGTGATTACAAGTATAAAAGGAGGCTCATGCAGAGAACACGAAGGACACGAAGAGTACGAGAAAAAGATAGGGTTCATCGTCAACAACACATTACAAGAGGAGAGTAGGAGAGCTGAGACAGAGGATCAGCTGGAGTTTCAAGTAAGATTGGTCCAACTAGCCATGGTTGTTCTTAGATCAATCATGGGCTAGAGCCACTTCTGTAGTTCTAGGGTTATGAAGGTTTCATGAGTTAATTTGTATTTCGTGTGTATACTCCGTATAACACTACTTGTGGTTTATTTTATATAAGATTGCACGTTTTAATCCGTACTCATAGTTATTTTGTGCATCAATAATCGTTGTGTAGAGTCTGAATGCATGACATGGTTATTAGTTGAGTGCGTTTACTGTTGAGCAGGGTTTATTGTTATAATTCTAAGTGAAGGGATTTCGAAGTATTATTAGAACTATCTTATATGAATACTTATTAATTGAATTAAATTCGGGTTAATAAGTAGGATAAAGAGTATAACTTTATAGTACCTAAAAAGGGAGATCAAATCGGGTTAGAGTACTAAGTGCACGGGAAATAATTGATTAAGATAGTACCTAGAAAGGGATATTTACACGTGTCAAAAGCTTATCTATTTGTGTCTATAGAATAGATTTGTATGGTCTAGCGATGCGTCCATAAACCACAAGGCAGAGTCGGACATCGACACACAAAAGTATGAATTAACGAATGAAACTGGATGGCTTGACGAACTACCTATTATCTTATTTGATCACAACTACTATTTTCTTGTTCTTGTATTTAATTGCTATTTTAATTATTACTTAGTTTACAAACCAAAATTACCATTTTCAACATAGTCATAATTGCTAGAAAATAACTAAAGTGATATTTATCCGTCCTATGGATTCGATATTTAACTTGGTCACCTTCGAAACTACAATTGATATCCTTCATACTTGGGGATTAATTGTGTGTTGAGAAAACGCCCATCAAGTTTTTGGCGCCGTTGCCGGGGACGGCTTAAAATATCTTTTTGTTATTTCTAGTTTATTAAGGCTATTTTTCTTGTTTTGTTGTTTTAATTCTAGTTCTTTTTTTAGGTGCATGCTCACGAGATCAAAGAAAGGTGAACTTGAACCCTACAATCCTGAAATCGGAGCATCGTCAAGAAAGAAGAAGAAGAAGAGCAAGGCAAAGACTATTGATCCAACTGAAGCTCTTAATTTTGGGGTTGAATTTGACGAGCAGAATTCGCAGACGATTAAAGCTACAACTGAAGTTAATTCGGGAGTAAGGACAGTCAACATGGCAGCGAATCCGGATAATCTACCCATCCGAGAGGTTTTCAGAAACAATGGGGCTGGAAATTTTGGGCTTCTAGGAGCAAGGGGAACTAATTCAGCTTTCGATCTTCATCCCGCTCTTATTAGCATGATAGAAAGGAACTCCTTTTCAGGAGGGTCTTTCGAGGATCCGCAGCAGCATCTGAACAAGTTCTTGAGCTATGCAAGTACTCAAAAAGACGCAGGAGAACATGAAGATGCAAGGAAGATCCTTTTGTTCAAATTCTCGCTTACTGAAAAGGCGAGAGATTGGTACGACACTATCAACGCAGCTGAGTGCACCACTTGGGAGCAATTGAAGTTAAGGTTCTTGGAGAGGTACATGCCACCTTCAAAGGTGTTTAAGATGTAGCAAGAAATTAACCAATTCGCTATGGGTGGAGGAGAAAAATTTCATGAAGCATGGGATAGATTCAAGGACATGCTTAGGAAGTGTCCTCAACATGGGCTATCTAAAGCTCAATATATCAGTATATTCTACAATGGATTGGACTGTGATTCACGAGTGTTATTGGATGCTTCCTCTAATAGAGCATTGCTTACAAAGTCATCCGTAGAGGCCGAAAAGTTATTTGAAGATATTTCGATGAATTCGAGGGATTGGCCAACTGGTAGAGTCAGAGGTACTTATGTCCTTGGTAAGGTAGCTAAGGTTGAACAAGCAATGGTTAAAACAAGTAGAGAGGATGAGATCGTCTCTAGCCTGTCCAATATCAACAAGCTACTTGAATCCCAACAGAAGCAAATCAGCGAATTATCTCAGCTCGTACCAATCATGCAGCAGGAGTTAAAGAATGAGGGACCAATCCAAGATGAGTTGGAAGAGGCACACTATGCCATGGGTCAAAGCATTCAAGGGACTAGATATCCAGATCAAGGAAACCGGAATTACCAAGGGAACTATCGAGGAAACTTTAATAATCGTGGTTCCCCTGGTGGTTATAACCAGCATAGGAGGCCGGAGTTCTCATGGAGCAATCCGAATAATGCGATTCAACCTCCGATGGGTGTTGATCCGGGTGCTAAGGAGGAAGAAGGGAAACCGGGTCTAGAGGATACTGTGAACAGGTATATGGCCAAGAATGATGAAAGAGTTAACCGCCTTGAGGCCAAACTTGAAAAGAAAATCGATGCAAACCATGAAGTTATATCTAAGCAGGTGAAGGACCTTACGTTACTGATGGGGGAGATGGCAGAAAGTGTTAACAAGCTTACTCAAACTCTTGAGAAGGGGAAGTTCCCATCTCAAAGTATTGAGAATCCAAGGTCCTGCAACGCCATCACATTAAGGTCGGGAACGCAGTACGAGGGACCTATGAGGCCGGAATCAAATTTGGACATGTCTAGGGCAAGGTTCGAACATGGTTCGACCAACATTGAAGGTCGAACCATACAGGGGAGGTAGAACCAACACACTGGACATGATCAGGGAATATTGCTGCATCGGTTCGACCAAACTGCAGATGGTTCGACTTGTCCCACAGGTCGAACCATGGTCGAACCCGAGAACTCAGGGCACTCTGTTTTTCCAGAACACCAGTTCGACTAAACCAATCTTGGTTTGACCTATTCAACAGGTCGAACCCAGGTCGAACCGCACCACTTGGAGCACTCTGTTTTGTCACAAAAATGGTTCAACCACGACGGTCTTGGTTCGACCTATTCATCAGGTCGAACCCAAGTCGAACCGGATGGTGGAAGAAGTACAGTAGGCCGGTTCGACCTAGGTACCCATGGTTTGACCTGTTTCACAGGTCGAACCAAGGTCGAACCTCAAATTCAAAAAGAGAGCCATTGTCCAGAAGGTAGGTTCGACCAGTACGTACACGGTTCGACCTGTTCCACAGGTCGAACCCTGGTCGAACCCCACCAGAAATTACCTGTTGCCACTCCGAACACTCTCGATGATGTTGATGCTACTCCAGTGGTTCAGAATGAGCAAAGTACAAAGATAATAGCTGAGAAAAAGTGGGAGAAAGCCAAGCGTTTGAGAGCCGAAAAGGAGAAAGCGGAGAAGGTTGATCGTGATATATGGGGGATTCCCAAAACAAAGATACCTCCGCCGTTTCCTTACAAGCTTGTGAAGAAGGGATTGGAAGAGAAGTTCAAGAAGTTTTCAGAGATAATGAACAAAATAAGCTTGAGCATTCCTTTCTCAGAAGCAATCATGGAGATGCCGTACTATGCCTGATTTCTAAAGGACATATTGTTGAAGAAGCGGAGCTTAACCGGAATTGAAATGGTGAATTTATCTGAAAATTGCAGCTCAATCATCCAAAGGAAGCTGCCACAAAAGATGAAGGATCCGGGGAGCTTCACTATTCTATGTGAAATCGGAAAGGGGCCGGCACGGTGAGCTTTGTGCGATCTAGGGGCGAGCATCAATTTGATGCCTTTGTCCATCTTTCAGAGGCTTGGTTTGGGGAGTTGACCCCTACAACAGTGGTTCTCCAATTGGCGGACAGGTCGATGACGTTTCCAAAAGGTATAATTGAAGACGTTCTCATCAAAGTAGAGAAGCTAGTCTTTCCTGTGGACTTTCTTGTGCTAGAGATGGAAGAAGACAAGGATAATATCCCTTTAATCTTGGGGAGACCTTTCCTTGCTACTGCTGGAGCTATGATTGATGTTCAGAAAGGAGAGCTTAGATTGCGGATGGACAAAGAAGAAGTTCTTTTCAACTTAGACAAAGCAATGAAGATGCCCATGGAGTCTCAGTGTTATAGTATTGACGTAGTGGAGGAGATTGTGAAGGAGGACATGTCTCTGATCCTGTCAAAGGATCCTCTTGAGACATGTTTTATGGAGTCTCTTACTTATCCCACTACGGAGCTTGACGGACTCTCCAACGAGGTATGTATTGACTTTCTTGAAAACTTACTTGCTTTGGGTGATGACAGTTTTGAATCGGGAAGAACTAAGGTGGAAGAAGTCAAGTGGACTAGGAAGTACTTGCCTTTGGATAACGAGAGCCCTCCGATGGAAGTGAGGAAAGAGGAGTTGAAACTTTTGCCGGAACACTTGAAGTACGCCTTTCTTGGCGACAATAAAAAATATCCGGTAATTGTATCTTCTTCTCTTGATGATGATCTACTTGAGGAGTTATTGAACGTTCTTAGGAAGTATAAATCTGCGATTGGTTGGTCTCTTGAGGATTTGAAAGGAATTAGTCGTTCGTATTGTATGCATAGGATAAGATTGTTAGACGAGGCAAAGGCAAGTGTTCAGAATCAGCGGAGGGTTAATCCCGCGATTCAAGAGGTAATTAGGAAGCAAATCCTTACGTGGTTGGATGCCGGAATCATATATCCTATTAGTGATAATCCCCATGTGAGTCCATTGCATGTAGTTGCTAAAAAGGGGGGTATGACTGTAGTAAAAGATGATAATGGAGAAGCGATAGCCACAAGGATCCCTACGGGATGGCGTACATGTGTTGATTATAGGAAGTTGAATGAGAACACATGTAAGGATCATTTTACTCTTCCTTTCATAGATCAAATGTTAGATCGTCTTGCAGGGTATGAGTTTTATTGTTTCTTGGATAGATACTCGGGGTACAACCAAATTATGATTGCCCCCGAGGATCAAGAAAAGACCACTTTTACTTGCCCCTACGGGACCTTTGCTTTTCGGAAAATGCCTTTTGTGTTATGTAATGCGCCTGCTACTTTTCAGAGATGCATGATGGCAATATTCGATGGGTTGATAGAGAAGATCATGGAGGTGTTCATGGATGATTTTTCTGTTTTTGGTTCCTCCTTTGATATTTATTTGTCTAACCTAGCCACTGTTTTGAAGAGATGCCAAGTGACTAATCTTGTCTTGAATTGGGAGAAGTGCCATTTCATGGTGAAGGATGGGATTGTTCTTGGGCATCATGTCTCAACTAAAGGGTTGCAGGTAGATCGTGCTAAAGTGGTGGCGATTGAGAAGCTTCCATCACCGACCAATGAAAGAGGAGTGCGGTCTTTCCTTGGACACGCCGGTTTTTACAGGAGATTTATAAAAGACTTCTCAAAATACTCTAAGCCCTTATCTCGCTTACTTGAAAAGGATGTTCCTTTTGTGTTTGATGATGATTGTTTAACAACTTTTCAAGTTTTGAAGGAGACGCTTATTTCTGCACCTATCTTGATCACACCGGATTGGACTCAACCGTTTGTACTAATGTGTGATGCAAGTGATGTAGCACTTGGAGTGGTGCTAGGACAGCTGAAGGAGAAGAAGTTTTGCGCCATTTACTACGCAAGTAAGACTTTAGATGCGGCATAAAAGAATTACACGGTGACTGAAAAGGAGTTTTTGGCAGTTGTGTACGCATTCGACAAGTTTCGCCAGTATTTGGTTGGCATGAAGACTATTGTGTATACGGATCATTCTGCAATTCGGTACTTGATGGAAAGAAGGAGACAAAGCCTAGGATAATAAGGTGGATTCTTTTACTTCAAGAGTTTGACATGGAGATCCGGGATAAGAAAGGTTCTGATAATGTGTTAGCGGATCATCTTTCGAGGTTGGAGACTAGGGAACATTGTGATAATTCTTTTGAGTATATAGAGGAAATTATTCTGGATGAAAAGATCATGGCCGTGTTTGTTGAAGGGGCTGAGCGAGCGTGTGTGGTTGCTGCGCAGGGAGTTGATCCATGGTATGCGGATTATATTAATTATATTACTGTGGGAGAAATTCCAAGGGATCTCAACCAATATCAACTTGCTAAATTTAAAAGGGATGTTGAGACCTTCATATGGTATGATCCGTTTGTGTACAAAATTTGCATGGATTCTATCATCCGTAGGTGTGTGCCCGAGATGGAGATGGAGAGTGTTCTCGAGTTTTGCCATGAACAACCTAACGGGGGGCACTTCGGCGCTCAAAAGATAGCAGCCAAGGTACTTCAGTCCGCTCTTTATTGGCCTACCTTGTTCAAGGATTGTGAGACCTATATGGCGTCTTGCAATAGATGTCAATGCATGGGGAACATCGGTGGAGAGACGAGATGCCGCTTCAGCCAAGCATAGTGGTCGAGATTTTTGACGTGTGGGGTATCGATTTTATGGAGACTTTTCCCCCATCTAATGGATTTCTCTACATTCTACTTGCGGTGGATTATGTTTCTAAGTGGGTGAAAGCGATTTCTACTCGCTTGAATGATTCGAAAACTGTTATATCTTTCTTGAAGAAGCATATCTTTGCCCATTTTGGAGTCCTTAGAGCCCTTGTTAGTGATGGAGGTACGCATTTCGTAAATAAATTTCTTGAGAAGGTGCTTAAAGGGTATGGTGTTAAGCATAGGGTTACTACGCCCTATCATCCTCAAGCGAATAGGCAAGCGGAGGTCTCTAACCGTCAAGTCAAACAGATTTTAGAGAAGGTGGTCAGAACCAATAGAAAAGATTGGGCTTTGAAGCTCGATGATGTTGTGTGGGGGTTCCAGACCGCGTACAAGATGGTGTTAGCTATGTCACCATATCAGATTGTCTATGGGAAGCCGTGCCACTTACCTGTAGAGATTCAACACAAAGCGTTTTGGGCTTTGCGAAGCTTGAACTTGACTCTCAAGGATGTGAAGGAGTTGAGGATTACTCACATCAATCTTTTGGATGAGTTTCGGAATCGTGCGTACAAGAATTCAAAGATCTATAAGGAAAGGATTAAGAGGTGGCATGATTCGAATATCTCGTACAAGGAGTTCAAGCAAGGAGATGAGGTATTACTTTTTAACTCTCGTTTAAAGCTTTTTGCAGGCAAGTTGAAGTCTTAGTGGACGGGACCGTTCATGATTCATCGAGTCTTAGGATGGGGGAGTTTTGAGCTCATTGACAAGGATGAAGACATTTTTGTGGTGAATGGACATCGCTTGAAGCATTACAAGTCACCGGATGATGTTTGTGTCATCTTTGTGGATACCTTGATCTGATTTGGTACCGTCGTGCCTCTCCGATGTTAAACATGAGCGCTTGTTGGGAGCTTTCCCTCCCATTTTATTGTTTTATTTCTTTCGTGTGAGTAAATTTTTTTTTATATTTGATGTGCTTATTTATCGGCAATTACATCTCTTTGCAAACTTAGTTTCACCTATGGTTTCTACTAAGTTTGGGGGGTGTGATGTATTTCCTCAATAAGCACCGATAGTATAATATTTTCTTTGTGATGTTTGTTAGGGGAGTTGTTTTTGCGCTATATTTAAAATTTTAATCGATTTTGATGTGACGATTTTTTACAACTTGCCTAATTTTAGTGGGTTTTGGTTGTATTTTCTTTTACGGAGTTACTCATGAATGATATATTGTGGAACAATTTTTGATGAAGTTATGCTCTAGTTGGTACCTAATGATTCGTATTAAAGTTTGAAGAGTGTAGGGATTGAAGAACACTCAGTTGGGAAGCTTAGAAGGGTGGTTCGACCAAAGCCAGGGTAGGTTCGACCAGTGCCAGGAGGTCGAACCGAGCAGAGAAAGTCGAACCGACGTAGAAAATCATCCAGTGAGGTGGTTCGACCTGATCATTCTTGGTTTGATCTGTCTAACAGGTCGAACCAAGGTCGAACCCGGTGACTTAAAATTTACAGTATGGTGGTTCGACCTGAGCCGTTATGGTTCGACCTGTTTAGAAGGTCGAACCTGAGGTCGAACCAGTTCGTTCAAAGCACTCTATTTTTCAAGTGATAGGTTCGATCACGACAATCATGGTTCGACCTGTTCAGAAGGTCGAACCCAGGTCGAACCACGAGGAGCATTGTTCAGAAGGTAGGTTCGACCTCGTCACAAGAGTGGTTCGACCTGTTCAGAAGGTCGAACCTAGGTCGAACCCAAAAGAAGTTTGTCCAGAAGGTAGGTTCGACCTCATCGCTCGAGGTTCGACCTGTTCCGCAGGTCGAACCCGAGGTCGAACCCAGTCAGGTACGCGTTTTAAGTTGTTTTTTTGAAGGGTTCGATCATTCTTTTTGTTCACCAAACCTCGAACCCTCCCCGAACCTTAACACCCTTGCACAAATTCGTCAATTACACTTGATTTTGCACCGATTACACAACATTACACTCTTAATTCTTGAATTGGGCGTGGATTTTGGCGATTTTCGTCTCGAATTAGGGCTTCAGTCGCGCATTTTGAGTGTTGTGTGCCAATTGTCGATTGTTAACCATGGGCAAGACTAAAGGTACATTTTTTTTAACTCAATTACCTTAGGATTGAAGTTTATTGCAAGAAATGTGTAGTGGGTAAGTTGATTAATGATGATTTTGGTTGAAATTCATGGTGATAATGGATATTGTTGAGTTGATTCATATGAATTCATGTTTATTGGTTTGAGATTGCTTGATTATGGATAGAACTTGAGTTTTATGTGGATTGATCAAGGTTATGATACATCTAGATGGATGAGCATGTTAGTTAGGTTTGAATTGTTGATAATTGGAGTTGTTCATGAAGTTCAATTGTTGAAATTCTTGGTGAATAGCTTGGATTGGTTGATGCATGCTTGTTGTTTATGATTTGAAGATTAAAGGTAGTGTGATTGAAGATGTTTTGAGCATGTTAATTAAGCAAGTGATGTTGAGATGATGGTTGGGTTGATTAAGCATGGATGCTTGAAGTCTTGAGTAGAGTATAGGATATGCTAGTCATATACTTGTCTTCTTGTCTTGTTGGTTGTATTGAAGTAGTTGTTTTCAGGAAAGGGATAAGGATCAAGTAAAGGGAAAGGTAAGGCGGATGAAGCAAGATTGAAGAAGAGGAATGACAGGCCTTCGAATGTGGACACAGTGACAAGGAAGCTGAGGTTGCAAGATCGTTTACCCGAGAACTTCAGAATTCAAATGCAAAACTAGGATGAGATTAAAGAAAAGTGGGAAGAAGTCTCGGACAAGATAGCTCGTACTCGATATCAAGATGATGAGGCAATGAGGATAATGAGAATTGGGAATGACATTTTCTGGATGTTTGATCAAGTGGGTATCCGGAGGTTTATGGAGTTCAAGAGGCCGACGTATTTCCATGTTACAGCGGAAGTAGTCTGCTCATTCGAAATGGTGAAGGACCCGCTGGGGTACCCGTATCAGTGTATGTTTCAGCTTGGTGGAGTGAGTAGAAGATGGACGTCTGAGGATTTTAATGAGCTGTTTTAGACGCCTTTGGGGATCTCTCGCTTGGAGAATGATGCGTTCAATGCTAATAGGTTTTGGAGAGAGATTACAGGGGAGATTAGAGATTATAAGATTAGGCAGGCTCGTGCTTCCTCAATAAAGAATCCAGTTTTGAGGTACATGGATCGTGTCTTGAGCAACACATTGTTCGCCCGCTCAGAGAGAAGTGTTGTGTCTAGAGGAGAGCTTTATGCTTTGTGGTGTATGCTTAATGGGGTGCAGTTTAATGTTGGAGCGTATTTCATTGCACAGCTACATCGATTCAGGACCATTGGGTTTCAAAAGGTGAATATTGGAGGGTTACTGACGATCGTGGCTGAGCATTATAATTTGGACTTCACTGGCATCACACCAGTTAGAGGAGAGCCCGATTTGGCGATGCTTACTTGCGTGAAGGGAGGATTTTCACATTTCTGAGATGGAGATTGGTTCTTCACGAGGGGACTCAAGCCCTTCGAATTCATGTTTCCCTTCGACGTGAGTAACTTGACAACTATTCGGGTTGCGAGGAACAAGTTGATGGATTCTCTTGGACACAATGCCTTATCTGTGGCAGCGAGATCGGGTGGTGATTGGAGGACTGTATCACAGATGTGTGCGGATGGTAGGATGGCGGAGTTACAGCAGATTGTTGATCAAGGAGAGTTCCGTCCACCACAGCAGCCCGAAGACGAAGAGTATCAAGAAGAGGAGCAGTAGGATGAGGAGATGCCGATGCAGCACGACGCACATTAGCATGAGCCAGCACCGCAGCAGCAGCGGGCTGTCCCGAATGATACACGGGAGCAGCTCTACCTTATTTATGAGCAGCTGGTCGCGATCGTTGCTAGCCAGCAGGAGACAAACCGACAGCTCGCACTCACCAACGCCAACTATGCTATGTTGAATGATAGGTACACTGCCTTGAATGAGAAAGTTGGTAGGTTGGGTGATCGAGTTGATTACTTGGATAGACACATCGGTGATTTGCACCGGATTGTGGAACAGAGGCTTGATGATGAGGATGATGATGATGAGGATGATGATGCTCCGGAGGATTAGTTTTTCAGGTTTTCTTTGGTTTCCTCCGATTCATCTTGATTCCCTTATTCTTCTTTTTATCTTTATAGGTTCGGGTGTGATTCATGTGTGAGTGGAATGTATAAGTGATATCTTGTATGATTGATTGGGTATAAGCTTATTGATTTTTGTGCATTCATATGTTCATGTGTAATTTCTATTGATGAAAAGCATGTATTATTTGATAAATATATTGAGTTCTTGTGAAATTGATCTTAATTATGTGCTATGAGGAGTACTAGGATTCTAATTACCTATGTGAGGATTTGAGCCTTGATAATAATGCTTGATCATGATTATTTTATTCTTGAGAGGATGATTCATATGAATGTATTCTAGAACTTGGCTTGGAGTCTTGTGTGAGACTTATGATTGATAAATTGCTAGGACATGATCTTAGGCCATTATTTTGTGATTAAGTTACTTAACCAAATTTATCCTTCCTAATGATTTTATTAACCTTTGAATGCCCTGTTGAGCCTTAAAGCTTTTTCTTTGGTAGCCGAAGTAAATAACCTTATAAACCTTTACTTGAGCTTTGATTAACCTATTTATTGGTAGAGAGAGTGGAGGTGAGTAAGTGTTGCAAAAAAAAAGGAAGATAGATTATGGATGGATGAAAGAATATGGTTAAATCTTGTTTAGGGGTAGTGCCCGAAACTGGTACCCCGATTGTTTTTATACATGGTGTGTGAAGCTTAGCAGCTGACAGCCTATACATGAGAAGAAGGGTAGTGCCTGAAATCGGTACTCGAATTATTTAAAAAGATGATGTTGATGCCATGAAAATAAGGAAAATTCAGGAATTTTACAAGTTCAAGAGACAACAATGGAGGAGAACTTGCTGTAAGAAGAAGAAATCGAGAACCTCCAAGATAACTCTCTACTAGTGTCTTAAGTCACTTTACCTAAATTTTCCTACCTTTTTCCAAAGAGCCAACATTACAACCCAAAAATAAGTCCTTTGTGATCCTAGTGAAGAGTTGATTATAAGTTGATTTTTGAGACCTTTGCCAAGCTTATGGTTACGCATGAGTATGGATTGATATGAGTGTTTATATTAACCTATATAGTGCCTCACGCACTTGAGTGAAAGAGAATAAATACTTATCTTATGAGTGAAATTACCTAGTACTCCGAATGGTGTGTGATTGGATTGATTTTGCATGAGTGATATATATGAGGCAATTAATACTTGTTTGATTGAATGAAGTTGCATGTGTGATATGTGTTGTACTTGATCTTGGTGAATTATACACAACTCCTGTGGTTTGATTTGGTTGCCTCGGGACGAGCAACATGTAAGTTTGGGGGTTTGATGAGTGTGTAAATTCACAAGTTTGACATCATGTTTTGTGCTAGTTTTGGAGAGTTTTGAGGTGGAAATAGGTGGAAAACCTATATATATTGTGAATTAGCATGAATCAGGTGTTAGTGGAGCTATTTAAGTGGTTTTCATAGCAAAAATAGAGTGGAAGTACCAAGAATCGAAGAGACGAAGTTGAGACCACGCGAACCGCCAAGAAAAGAGTAGGGTTCGACCTGATGGAGGAGGGTTCGACTTCTCCTACAGGTCGAACCAGCAGTGAAAAGTTTGCAGGAGGAAGGTTCGACCATGACTCTAGGGGTTCGACCTATTCATCAGGTCGAACCATGGTCGAACCAGTTCGCGAGAAGATGGGTTCGACCACGACGTTGGGGTTTGACCTGATAGTTGGTCGAACCAGGAGCGGAAATTATCCAGTGGTGAGGTTCAACCTGGGGTTCGACAAAAGACGCAGTGGTTCGACCTGTACAAGAGGTCGAACCAAGTGCAGAATGTGTCTAGTAGCAGGGTTCGACTTGTGGTTCGACCTGTGGCCGGTTGTTCGATCTGTTTGACGAGGTCGAACCAAAACGCGAAAACTTACCTTATCTGGATTTTCGAGGCCAAAACGCGTGGAATCACTTGAAAAGCCCATTCCAAGCCCTAGAAACGTGATTACAAGTATAAAAGGAGGCTCATGCAGAGAACACGAAGGACACGAAGAGTACGAGAAAAAGATAGGGATCATCGTCAACAACACATTACAAGACGAGAGTAGGAGAGCTGAGACAGAGGATCAGATGGAGTTTCAAGTAAGATTAGTCTAACTAGCCATGGTTGTTCTTAGATCAATCATGGGCTAGAGCCACTTCGGTAGTTCTAGGATTTTGAAGGTTTCATGAGTTAATTTGTATTTCGTGTGTATACTCCGTACAACACTACTTGTGGTTTATTTTATATAAGATTGCACATTTTAATCCATACTCATAGTTGTTTTGTGCATCAATAATCGTTGTGTAGAGTCTGAATGCATGACATGGTTATTGGTTGAGTGCGTTCACTGTTGAGCAGGGTTTATTGTTATAATTCTAAGTGAAGGGATTCCGAAGTATTATTAGAACTATCTTATATGAATACTTATTAATTGAATTGAATTAGGGTTAATAAGTAGGATAAAGAGTATAACTTTATAGTACCTAAAAAGGGAGATCAAATCGGGTTAGAGTACTAAGTGCACGGGAAATAATTGATTATGATAGTACCTAGAAAGGGAGGTAAAGTATACGTCTTGCACTGAGGATATTTACACGTGTCAAAAGCTTATCTATTTGTGTCTATAGAATAGATTTGTATGGTCTAGCGATGCTTCCATAAACCACAAGGTAGAGTCGGACATCGACACACGAAAGTATGAATTAACGAATGAAACTGGATGGCTTGACGAACAACCTATTATCTTATTTGATCACAACTACTATTTTCTTGTTCTTGTTATTTAATTGCTATTTTAATTATTACTTAGTTTACAAACCAAAATTATAATTTTCAACATAGTCATAATTGCTAGAAAATAACTAAAGTGATATTTATCCGTCCTATGGATTCGATATTTAACTTGGTCACCTTCGAAACTACAATTGATATCCTTCATACTTGGGGATTAATTGCGTGTTGAGAAAACACCCATCACTAAGCCTCTAGGACGTGCCGTGAAAGATGCATCCAGTTCACCAGCAACCGTGCCATCTTCTCTACTCCCGGCATCGCGCGCTACATAACGCTTCACATGCTCGACAACCACCGTGTGTATCCAGCACACTTTCGTGTGCCCACATCACGCCATCATGCATGTTTTTCATCCTTCCGTGCTCCCATTCTCCACACTCGTCAGCAAACGAGTGTGCCGGATTACTACCCAGCATGCCTCAGAGCGCCTACCATGCGGCCAACAACGAAAGGATGCCTTGCCTATCTGCACGCTGACGTGCATGGTATCGTGTGGGAGATGCAGCGACTGCCATTTCGCTTGCCAACCTGCCTTTGCTGCACGTTATCCACAGACTTGCAGATCCGACCGGCCTGCGTTGCCATGCTTCCTCCTTGCTTCAGTTGCTTCTAGCCCAGCAGAATTTCCGCCAGCGCCAAGCGCTTCCAGCCTTACAGAATTCCTACTGGCACCAAGTTGCTTCCAGCCCTGTAGAACTCTCGCCGCCGCCAACGTTCACATTTGGGCACGCCGACTCGCTCGGAATAGTTGGTAGACTCTCCCCAGCCTACACCCAAACCTAACCTGGCCACCTACAGACTTGATCCAGAACTTGTCCGACTCACTCGGAATGTATGTCAGGCCCACTCGAAAATGCCATCAGAAGCACCGAACCACCATCAGATGCCATCGAGTCTATCTAGCAATGCGTCTGCCTAAGCCTTCGTCTTTCTGATCATCCATTAATGCCAGACATCAATTGGGAGCCACCGATATATTTATCACTCTGCCCTATCAGCGAACCTTTCACCAATAGCCATCAGTCACTGTGCTGCCTTCACCAGCCAATCCTTGACAATCTGTCGTGTGGGTCTCACCAAACCCTAGCATCGTCAAGAAGCAATACCCATTACCTACCATCGATCAAGCCAGCCAGACTGCTCACACACCATCGGGCCACGTCTGTGCACTCCAGGGTTGATGCCATGTCGCAATTTACCTGTTTCAAAAATTGACAAATAGGTTTCGTTTTTCTTCCATATGAAATCGATGAACATGTTTCGTCGAATCCTCTTACATGGCCATCAGGATTTTTGAGCCTTTTTAAATCCATTATTTTGATAGCCAATAAAACTTAATTGAAGGGAGTGGAGATTTGAGGGATGATAAGGATGATGAAGGAAGAATCTTATGAATCAAAAGGAAAATTCTTGGAGTAGTGTTTAAATCTAGTACTCCATGGAAATAAACACCCAAGGGTAGTTCTTAAATCTAGTACCCTATGGAAGATGCGAGAGGTAGTTCCCGAAACTAGTACCTCAAAAGAAACAATAAGAAAGAAAAAAAAGAGTGAAGAAAAGGAGAATGATGGAGTTGAAGAGCTAGAAAAAGCTTAAAATAATAAGTTGTACTTGAAGGAGAAAGATGGGAGAGTTAGAAGAGGATGTTGTGCTTGATTGAAATAATGAGGAAGAATAAAAGATCGAAAGAAACTGCAGCTTGATCGATCCGAGTTTTGAGTCACTTATCTATATATTACCTACTTTTTTCAAAGAGCCTACATTACAACCAAATAAATGACCTTTTTGATCCATGATTTGCTAGTTACAAGTAAAAGGAGAGTTGAGACAATGGGCAAGCTTATGTTTACACATGCACTTGAATTGAATTTGAGCGTAAACACCATAACCCATAAGTGTACATCTTTAACACTTGAGTGCAGGTGATATATACTTCCCGTGAGAACATGTCAATGGAGCATTTGAATTGGTGGTGATTGTCTTATCTTGTATGCTATGAATTGATTATTACACGTAATGAAAGTTTTATGACCTAAGTGTTGGGCAATTGGATCGTGCGGTTCAACGTGATCCGTTAGGGAAAACAGGCAAACAATAGCGGAATCATAAATCATTACCTGTCTTCTGGATTGGAGTAGAGGATGAATGTTTGAGAAGAACTACCTCTTGTTCTTCTACTGTATTACCCTAGTCAATCCTACTGTTGTGTGGTCAACAGTCTGTAGGATCACTCAATCTGCTCCTAACCACCTTTTAGACAAAAGAACGGCATTCTCAATTCTTAGGGCATCCAGGAGCTGAGCAGACTATTATAAAGGGCTACAGTAGGGACCAGGAGGAGAAATTGGGCTGGGCCTCAATTGAATTTAATTAACCAAGCTTAGCCCAAAGCTTTTAATTAAATCCAATAATAATAATATAGTCCACTAAAATATTATTATTGCACTACCCGTCCAATCCCAAATTATGTTCTGGGCTCCTTCTTATTATGAGCCCGATTGTCTCCCCATGTTTAAGATATTCAATGTCCATTAATTAATTAAGTTACTGACAACTCTAATTAATTAATATCTCGTCCGAGAGTAGTACCACTCAACCTTTTTATCATGCCGGAAATTAATCCACTTGCAAGATTTACATGATAAACCTTATGAGCTCCTCAAGGGGACATCATCAACCTATGACGGACATGGATTCCTTCTACAATCAACAGCACACCATAGATACAGCACTACTTCCCAACTCACCGAGTTTGTTGATTTAATACATATAAATCTCACCCATTGATGAATCAAAGAAATACATACTGCCCTACGTGTCGAGGTTATTGTATAGGGATTAAGAGCACGAACTTCCATAATAACAGAGATCAAGTTCTTCTATAAGTCAGTATAAGTCGAACGATCTCAGGCGGTCCTGCTCAATACACACAAGTGCACTAATGTGATTCTATAGCCAAGACAAGCTAATACCAAACCACACTACAACCATACCGATAGAGAGTCCTCGTCTATCTCAGTTGTGAGCATCTGTTTATACTTTATAAGGAAACCGATAATATGATCTTCCGCGTGTTGTCGCACAACATATTATCTACAGTATAAAGTAAATGGACTATTGCATCATGCATATAAAATAAATTATAAGATGCAATCATTTGATCATATGATTCTCATTTCAAATATTGTTATAACATTGTTCATACTAAAGCTAGACTTTTAGTATACAATCCAACAATCTCCCACTTATACTAAAAGACTATGCTGTCATGTCTTCTGCCATACATCTGATTCCTACTTCCACTACACGACCATTAAAAGCTCTTGCCTTAAGGTCCTTGTAAATGGTTTACTAGATCATCATCCGATGCAATCTAGGCGACAACAACCTTCGCCTCATCATACGATTTCTCGTAACAGGTGGTACTCGCGCTCCATGTGTTTAATTGCCTTATGGACTCGTGATTCCTTCAAGTTTGCAATTGCACCAATATCATCAATGTAAATTGTGATTACTTTGGGCAAACTTAGAAACACTTCAAAGTCCATCATGAAGTCTCTAGAGTCATATAGATAGTTTGGCTGCCTTATAGCCTCCAATTCATCATCTTTCCATGATGGAGTCCGGAGTCTGAAATATATTTCTATATAACACTCCTCCACATTATGACTCTACTTCCTAAAATTAAACACATAACCTTCGAGGAGAATTTACTGCCGTCCAATCTGACTAAAAATCCGAATCTACGTAATCCACAAGAAGCAGTGAATCTGTCCAGTAAGTGTATATATGATAACCAGTCCTTCTCAGGCACTTCATATATATCTTACCACAGTTCATCATTTTTGTTCCGGGTTACGTTGATACGCACTGTTCATGCATTCAGCAAAACAGATATCCAACTTCGTTCATAGCATTCTTTAGATTAAGCTTCCTTATTCGCCGAAGCATAAGGAACCGCTTTCATCTACTTTATCTTCTTATTGTGTCTCAAAGACACATTCACTTAGATAAATTTTCATGCTAAACGAGTATGGACTGTATCATTTTATGAAACTTGAGATAAGCATAACATCCTTTCTTGTGATCCGTATTACCGTGATCAAAAGGATGTATTTTGCCTTTCTTAAGTCCTTCATCACTACCGCTTTATTAACCGTACCCATACGCCCGATAATACTCTTTTATTGTCTCCAACGAGCAAGATACTATCTACGTATAGTACAAGAAACACCACCACGTTTCCGTCACTCTTTACAACACACAAGACTCATCCGCTCATTGATTTAAATCCATGCCACTGGATTACCTAATCAAAACAGATGCTTCACGATCTCAAAACTTGCTTTAGTCCATCGCTGGACAGTTTTAAGCTTACTATCAAAATGCTATTAGTACTTTGCAATGAATTACTCTGGTTGCTTCACATAGATGTTTTCCTCAAGACTTCCAATCAGGAAAGCTGTCTTGACATCTATTTGCTGTCCCTCATAATTTAATATGAGCAGCAATAAATAAAAGAATCCGGATCAATTTAAGCATAGCTACCAGCGAATATGTTCCCTCATAATCGAACCATTTCTTTCTGAGTACATCTTTTCGCAACAAGCTTTGCTTCCAAGATTTTC
Organism: Pogostemon cablin; assembly: GCA_023678885.1. Taxonomy (NCBI): domain Eukaryota; kingdom Viridiplantae; phylum Streptophyta; class Magnoliopsida; order Lamiales; family Lamiaceae; genus Pogostemon; species Pogostemon cablin. The sequence goes on along the minus strand of CM042985.1, from coordinate 13,088,098 downwards.
ACCTTTCCGTATGATCCTCTTTTATTTCCTATGATCACTTGCAATGGTTTTTACACCATTTAGTGGTCATACAAGTTCCCAGACTTAATATAGAATCCGTAGATTCTATTTCAACGTACATTGCAACTTACTAAGATTCCGCATTTTAATCTTGTAGTGCTATGTCGTATCCGTGGGATAATACCATGTTCACTAGGGATCAAGTCTCACGACTCTCCCAAACATATATTTATGAGTTGTCACACAACCCTCCCACTACGACAAGGCACTACATGTAATTGTGTATCAGACGTGACACGCGATGCAGTTTACCTTGTGGTATATCCTCTTGTACACTTGGTACTTTTACTTAGTGTTTTCCTCTCACTCCCTTTAGAACAACTTATACATGGGCTTGTGATTTATTACATAGTCCTTTTTCCAAAAATCTGGTCATTGTGTTAACAATTACCCTTCGATCTTTTGGACTAAATAAATCACTATCCATTTTTCTAGAATATCCCATATACAGACAAACGTTTCACGAATTACTGTATCTAGGGCATATCCATAAAATGAATTTAATTATTCCAAATAATTCATCATCTATCTAATCATAACCATAAGAGCCTAATACCTTCTACCCACCACACCATTCAGCTGGGGCATGCCCGGTGTAGTCAACTTGAGATTTAATGTCAACTTCTGATTAATAGCTCCTAATTATCCTAAGAGGTATTTACCACCACGGTTAAACCGTAATGACTACCTCTTGCCTGGATAATATTAGGTTCGCTTGAATCAGAATGAACTAATTCCAACATATATATCTTTGGCTCTACACCCCACAGCCTTGAAAAGGCAGTTAATCATTTTTACTTCCAAGCAAGACTCGCAAGTCCGATAGTTTCCACTTCAGATAAACCTTACGGTCTATCGGCTATCAACTTTTGAATCCTACTTAAGTAAAATGAATTAGTCATAGACGCCAAATGTATGTTTAGTTCATCTCCGAAGGTTCCTTTCTCTTACTAATATTAGAAGATGCATTATTAATTACTATTTCTTGCATCTGTGGGATGAACATGATTCAAGAGTATAATTATTATCCACCAACGTACTATAACGGATTATACCCCCATTCCTCATCATTATGACCATGTCATATAAATGAAATGAAGTATCCATCCGTTAATGCATAGAAACCGAAATTAAATTCTTTCCATGAAAACGTACGTAAAGATAATTTCTCATAATCAATCATTTATTCCTATCATAAGATAGATAAATAACTCCCACTGCAATAGCCATTACCTTCGTAGTTTTACCCATGTCATAACTATCTTATCCTCACTTAGTAATAAACATTTAGTGATTCCAGTATCTACACACTTCGTGTCAGTAGATGCCATCACTAATCATGTTTAAGCCACTAGTGAATAAGATATTAAACTTGTTCACTTTATGATGAAAATGGCTTTCCTTTGCCACATGTTTTGTCAGAAGTCTCCCACCATATACATCCTCTAGTATTTCAGGTAGAATTTTCTCAAAACATCAAGGCTAAACATGGAGAATAAAATTGATCTAGGTTTCCCTTTCAATTTATACTCCAAGCTTTTCCAATTCATTCATCAAATTCTATTATGATCTTGCGCCTTTTAAATTACTCAAGTATCTGAAGAGTTACATGAGTTCATCATATTTCTATGATCCTCTCATCTCTTCACTAAAGACTTTAATAGGCATCATGAGCCGTCCTTTGAGAGAACACATGTATTTTCTTAAGCAGTAAATTTCAAAATTAAGATTCTTTTCTAATCAGTTAATTTGGACATGTAAATATAATTTCTTTTAGTTAACAATTAGTGAGACTAAAACTATTCGAAATACAGAGAATCACGATTAAATTTACTGATCAAAACTTCGAATTTTATCCTTTTATATTGTTTCCCTCAAAACAATATAAAATAAAATTCACCGACATCTCAAGCACCGTGAGTCTGCAAGCCACGTTAGTGTGGACGTTTACAAACCCGAACATTTACAAGAGAAGGTTTTACCCATTAATTTCATTTGTCAACCTAACTTTATGACAAAATAATTAATAGTCGGTTACTCTTTAGCCATGCAAATAATAGCAGTGACTCCGTTGGGGAGGATACTAATTATTTACACCTAAGTGTACACCATTATTTGATCCCAAGTCCACTGCGCGAGCTTGTGTGCCTTACAGTTGGAGAAGTACACACGCGCTCGGGTAGCTTCCTACAATCATCAATTATAAGTTTGTACCAGTGTACCGCACACAAACTCATCCGTTAGGGAGGAAGGCCTATGCCAACACGCAAGTTTATGTGCCACATTACAAACAATAATTATTTATGAAGTCTGTACCAGTGATCCGTGAATAAACTCATCCGATGGGGAGGAAGGCTCTAATGCCGACGCGCAAGTCTATTCACATTACTAACAAACCAATAATGGAGGCCGCGGGAATTTATAACCAATCCCCTCTCCCACTTAGTTATTTAACACCGAGGGTTTTAACATGCATATAATATTCCAGAATAAAATATACAACTTAGACATGCTTCTATTAACAGTAATTTAAATAAATAAATCACATAGAACATGCCTGTCACATATACAACAATAATTGATAATTAAATCAATTAATCAGTTATATAACATTAATTAATTGCATAATTAGTGGATTAATTAAATGGGCCCTAGAGCATCAAATAAGCACAAAATGAGCAGCAGATTAATTAATTAGTCATACTCATTATCTATGGCCCATAATCTTAGCCCAAAACTAAATTAATTCCACTAGCACAAAATTAGTCCATTAATAAAATTAATTTTTATGCTTGGCCCATTACTCACAATTAATTAAAACCAGCAATAAAATAATAGCCCAGCAGCCCATTACCATTTTAATTAAAATTTGGGCCCAACAGCCCAAAACCAAATTAAAAAAAAATGTGCAGCCCACTATTATATTACTGAATTGGGCCCTTTAATCATCAGCCCAAATACTCCTTAATTAAAATAGGGCCCTGCAGCCCAATATCCTTTTAATTAAAATATTGGGCCCAAATAATTAAACCAGGCCCAACAAACAATCCTAAATCAACAGCCCAGCAGCCAAATAAGCAAGAAATAGGCCCATCTATCCTGCCATCCCAAACCTCATCAATAAAAATAGGGCCCAACTGAAGACGGCCCAAAGCCAATTAAAATAAGGCCCAATAGCAGAATCAACATGCTGCCCTAAAAAACCAGCCGCCGCACACACACCTCCAGACTCCAGCAGCGGCGGCGCATCAACCGGCGGACCAGCCGACAGCCACCGGAATCGAGCCGCGCCGACAGCCGCCTTGTTGCCTCTCTGCCAGACGCCTCGTTTCTTCGCTGCCTAGCTCTCCGAAACCATCGCGCGTCCGCCTACTGCCTGAATCAAGCCGCCAGCGAGTGTGAGACATGCCTTCGACAGCCACCGGATCCGGCCGAAGCCTCCAGCTGGCGCGCCGCTCCGGCGAATTCACGCTGCCGACCATCCTCACCGGCCACCATGAAGACCCCTTTTCCAGTCGACTCTGCCTTGAACTCGCCAGTCCAGCCGCGACTGAAACCATACGGCGCTGTCACGCAAGAAACTCGGCGCCGCTGCTCCCGGCGGTCGCGCCTCAGCCCACCGAAGTCTCGCCGCCAGCCCCCGTCCATTCCAGCGCCGCCGTCACTATCCAGCACGCCGCCATCCAGCCGAGAGACGGCAGTCCAGAACCGCGCTTCGCCGTGCATCCTACCATCTGCCCGCCGATGACCGGGAACAACCCACATCGCGGCAATCTCCATCGGCGAGTGGATAGACCTGCGAGGTCACGATGGGCGCCGCCAAGACCCGCCTTCAGCCCCACCGGATCTGCGACGATCTTCTCCGATCCGACTGGATCTGCATCGAACCGCCCAGCCGGAACCGATCCAGATCCGACGGTGGCTATTCAGATCTGGCTTTTCCTCATCGTCGCGCCAGCCTCCTCCCATCGTCGATAGCAGAACTCAGCTTCGTTGCGGTCAGTCACGCTATCGCCGCCGTTTAATCAGTCACCTTGAAACACGGCGCCGGTCAGTCCCGCGTCTCCTCCGCCCCGACCAGGCGCTGCTGTCACCGTCTGTCTTCGCGCCCTCGTCAAAAACGCGTCGCCAGAAAGACAGCCACCTCACGTCGCCGTCAGTCGAACGTCCACGCGCCGCCGGTCAGCCGTCGACGTCCACGCGCCGCCGTCACCGCCGTCGACGTCAGCCACCAGTGTGTATGTGTACAGTGTACAGTGTATACAATTAATGAAAAAAAAATAACTGTATACTCACTCACAAAGAAACATGTGATATACCAGATTGTACTCATAAACACAAAAACACACACGGTCAGATTGTCTCAAACATGTGATAAATTCAGATTAAATCATATAATCAATTAATCACAAAAAACTAATGAATCACGTTTTCACCACGAAACCAACGCTCTGATACCAATTGTTGGGCAATTGGATCTTGTGGCTCAAACGTGATCGTTAGTAAACAGGTAAACATATACAGCGGAAGCAATAAAACGTTGTTTACCGTACTTCTGGGTTGATGTAGAGGTTGATCCGTTTCTGGGTTGATGTAGAGGTTGATCCGTTGCAGAGAACCACCTCTCAATCTTCTGCAGTATGTCCCAAGTTGAATCCTGCTGTTGTGTGGGCAACAATCCGCAGGATTCTCTCAATCTGCTCCTGTTCTTTCTAACTGTCAAATGAGGCACTGACTTAGGGTTAACAGGAACTGAGATAACTTATTTATAAAGGGCTACAGTAGGGACCAGGAGGAGAAATTGGGCTGGGCCTCAATTGAATTTAATTAACCAAGCTTAGCCCAAAGCTTTTAATTAAATCCAATAATAATAATATAGTCCACTAAAATATTATTATTGCACTACCCGTCCAATCCCAAATTATGTTCTGGGCTCCTTCTTATTATGAGCCCGATTGTCTCCCCATGTTTAAGATATTCAATGTCCATTAATTAATTAAGTTACTGACAACTCTAATTAATTAATATCTCGTCCGAGAGTAGTACCACTCAACCTTTTTATCATGCCGGAAATTAATCCACTTGCAAGATTTACATGATAAACCTTATGAGCTCCTCAAGGGGACATCATCAACCTATGACGGACATGGATTCCTTCTACAATCAACAGCACACCATAGATACAGCACTACTTCCCAACTCACCGAGTTTGTTGATTTAATACATATAAATCTCACCCATTGATGAATCAAAGAAATACATACTGCCCTACGTGTCGAGGTTATTGTATAGGGATTAAGAGCACGAACTTCCATAATAACAGAGATCAAGTTCTTCTATAAGTCAGTATAAGTCGAACGATCTCAGGCGGTCCTGCTCAATACACACAAGTGCACTAATGTGATTCTATAGCCAAGACAAGCTAATACCAAACCACACTACAACCATACCGATAGAGAGTCCTCGTCTATCTCAGTTGTGAGCATCTGTTTATACTTTATAAGGAAACCGATAATATGATCTTCCGCGTGTTGTCGCACAACATATTATCTACAGTATAAAGTAAATGGACTATTGCATCATGCATATAAAATAAATTATAAGATGCAATCATTTGATCATATGATTCTCATTTCAAATATTGTTATAACATTGTTCATACTAAAGCTAGACTTTTAGTATACAATCCAACACTAAGTTGAGGACAATTGTATTGTGAAGGGTATTGGTCATAGTCCTTGTTTCCTGCTAATTTTCTTACTCTTACTCTTTCTCTTTATTTTTATTTTGTTGCATCGAGATGAGCAACGGGTAAGTTTGGGAGATTGATGAGAATCTTCTCAACCAAATAACCTCTTGAACTATAGACACACATGCCACAAACTTGGCTTCCATAGTGGATAGTTCTATGCATGTCTGTTTCTTGCTACACCATGAGATTGCTCCATTGTTGACCAAGAAGACATAACTGGGAGTTGATTTACGTTTATCTAAATCACCACTCCAGTCAATGTCTGTATACCCATTTAGTATACTGATATTCCCTTGATAGCAGAGAGAATAATATGTAGTCAATCACATTGGCATATGGTACTCTGACCATTACATTCTTTTCATCTTGAGTCTTGGGACACATCTGCTGACTCAATGATTCACCTTTCATAATGGGAGTATCTATAGGTTTGCAGGTGTCCATCTTGAACCGTTCTTAAAGTTTCTTGATGTAAGTCTCTTGAGACAAACCTAATAATTTCTTGAACGATCCCTATGGATATTTACACCAAGTATGTAATCTGCTTCAATCAAATCTTTCATCTCGAAATTTGAAGATAATCATCTTTTTATGGTTTCAAGATACTCTTTTCTATTTCTAGCTAGTAGTATGTCATCCATATACAAGGATAGAATCACAAAACAACCATTGGACCGTTTAACATAAACACAATGGTCTTCGTTTATCATAACAAAGTTATATGAGATGATAGTATGTGAAACCTCAAATACCACTATCTTGACCTCAAAGAATAAATTTTATAGGCTATTGCATGTAGATTTCTTCTGCTAATTCTCTATTGAGAAATACGATCTTAACATCCATTTGGAGTAACTCTAAATCCATACTAGCCACTATAGCCAACATTAGACGAATCGAGCCAAACCTCACCACAGGTGAAAAGTTTCTTCATAGTCAATACCTTCTTGTTGAGTATAACCTTTTTCCACCAGACGAGCTTTATACCTCTCCATTGAGCCTTTCTCTTGATTTTGAGAATCTATTTATTCCCAATTGTCTTTCATCCCTTCGAAAGATCCACAAGTTCCCAGACTTGATTTGACTTCATAGACTCCATCTCCTCTTTCTTCGCTTTCATCAATTTCTCCTTTGTCAGATAAGTTAGAGCTTCTCTAACATTCTGGGCTCTTCCTCATCAACAGGAGAAACATCTCCATTTTTTGGTGAAATGAAGAAGGCATGTCCTTAAATATCATAATGCCTTTTGGGCACATGTTTTCTATAACTTTTTCGAGATAGCTAATGAAGGTCTTCTGTAGACGAAATGCTCTCATTGGGAATTGCCTGATCCTCAATCGACAAATATCTATCAAGATCCATACCATTAGCTAAACTACGAACTTTTTGAGATAGCTAATGATGGTCTTCTGTAGACAAATGCTCTCATTGGGAATCACCTGATCCTCAATCAGAAAATATCTATCAAGATCCATACCATGAGCTAAACTACTACTCCCACTTGGATCTTGTAGGTATTGGTTTTCTACTACCTTGAAAATAGGTTCAACATCCCTGATGCCCCATCTACTAGGAAATTCAGTTTTTAGAATATGAGCATTACGTGATTCTGTCTCAATTAAGCTCCCATCCTGATATCCTATTAACACGCAACCCTTAGAATATTCACAGTATCTTATGAAAATACACTTTTTGCCTCTAGGATCCAACTTTCCATACTGACTCGATGAATCACGTACGTAAACTGCTGATCCCCAAGCTCTAAGGTTACTCAAGTCAGGTTTTCTACTTGTCCAAAGTTCATATGGAGTTGAAGCAATTGACTTAGAAGGCACACGATTAAGCACATAAGCTGTCGTAAGTAACGCATCTCCCAAAAAGATATCGGTAGATTAGCTTGTGCCATCATGGATCTAACCATCTCCAACAAAGTCCTATTCCTTCTTTTAGCAACACCATTTTGCTGAGGTGTATAAGGAACAATTATTTGTCGGATTATACCCTTTTCATTATAAAATTCCTTGAATTGTTCTTATATATTCACGTCCTCTATCAGTTCTTAAAACTTTGATATATTTGTCTTTTTGATTTTCAACTTCACTCAAGTATCGTCTAAAACAATTCAATGCTTCAGACTTATGAGATATCAAATAGACATATCCAAAATATGAATAATCATCAATGAACGTAATGAAATAGTGAGCTCTGTGCCATGCTTTAACATTTACAGAACCACATATATTAGAATGGATTACTTCTAATGGAGATTAAGACACAATAGCTTTACCAAAAGGTTTTCTAGTTATTTTGCCAGAAAGATAATGTTCGCATTTGGATAATTTGACTTTAGAAGAAATATTCAACAATCCTTCTTTCAGAAGTTCACTTATCATATCTTGCCTAATATAACCTATTCTAACATTCAAATTTGCATTACTAGAAGAACGAGCATTTAGGAAATATGAATAATCATCATAATAATTAACGTCATTCTATTACAATTTAAAACCATAAAGCCATCAGTTATATGTCCAGATGCATAACAAGTATCATTAATGCTCATTACCACAGTGCCTTTAGTGAATAATACATCATAATCCAAAATAAGTAGAACTAAAATAGAAATTAAATTTCGCGTGATTCTCCAGAGCATATAGAACATCATGTAGGATAAAGTCCCAACCATCATCAAGGTCCAATTTACAAGTCCCAAGTCCTTTGACTTCGACTCAAGCATTGGTTTCTATATATATCCACCTAGTCCCCTTTGGAACATGATGAAAATCTACAAAAGCTGCTCTATCTCTCGTAACATGGTCTGTTGCTCCTGAGTCTATAATCCATAAGAATCAGACAACAAGACAGTACTCGAGTCGTTAATTTCACACAAAACAGAATAAGATAAATCTACTTTGTCCATCCTGGGATCAGGACATTCATGAGAATAATGACCGTGCTTACAACAATTGTAACATGACATCTTACTTTTATCCTTTTTATTCTTTATGTCACACTTCTTTTCCTTTTTCTGTTCATCAGTTTTAGTTGGATTATTTTTAGGCTTACCACTACCAACGTCAGATCGTAATCCCTTCTTTCCCTTCTTCCAATTCCTTTTTCTTTTGAAGCCCGAAGCTCCCTTGGAAGTAGAACCGGCATAGTGTTAGATTTGTATACTAAAAGCCTTGCTTTTATATTGAACAATGTTTTTAACGATTTTATTTGAAATGAGAATCATATGTTCAAACGTTTTTGCATATTATAAATTATTTATTTATATGTTTGTGCAAAAGTCCATTTACTTTATATTGTAGATAATATGTTGTGCTACAACATGCAGAAGATCATATTATCGGTTTTCTATAAAGTATAAACAGATGCTCACAACCGAGATAGACGGGGACTATCTATCGGTATGGTTGTAGTGTGGTTTGGTATTAGTTTGTCTTGACCATAGAACCACATTAGTAAACTGCTTTGTGTATTGAGTAGGACCGCCTGAGATCGTTCGACTTGTACTGTCTATATAAAAGAACTTGATCTCTGTTATTATGGATGTTCGTGCTCTTAATCCCTACACAATAACCTCGACACGTAAGGCAGTATATATTTCTTTGATTCATCAATGGGTGAGATTTAAATGAATTAAATCGACAAACTCGGTGAGTTGGGAAATAATGTTGTCTCTATGGTGTGCTGTTGATTGTAGAAGTAATCCATGTCTGTCATAGGTTGATGATGTCCCCTTGAGGAGCTCATAAAGTTTATCATGTAAATCTTGCAAGTGGATTAATTTCCGACATGATAATGAGGTTGAGTGGTACTACTCTCGGAAGAGATATTAATTAATTCGAGTTTTCAGTAACTTAATTAATTAATGGGCATTGTATATCTTAAACATGTGGAGACTATCGGGCTCATAATATGAAGGAGCCCAAAACATAATTTTGGGATTGGATGGGTAGTGCAGTAATAATATTTTAGTGGACTATATTATTATTATTGGATTTAATTAAAAGCTTTGGGCTAAGCTTGGTTAATTAAATCTAATTGAGGCCCAGCCCAATTTCTCCTCCTGGTCCCTGCAGTAGCCCAACTATATAATTTATCTCAGTTCCTAATAACCTAAGTCTGCGCCACTTACGTAGAAAACAGAAAAGGAACAGATTGAGAACTCTCTGGGGATTGTTGACCACACAACGCCAGAGAGTTGACTTTGGGTCATACTGTAGAAGATCAGAGGTGTTCTTCACAGATCTTCATCCTCTACTCCAACCCAGAAGTCAGGTAAATTATTTTTTGCTTCCGCTGATTGTTTACTTTTTTTTTATCGAATCACGTTAACCAAAACGATCCAATTGCCAACAATTGGTATCAGAGCCTGGTTTCTTGGTGAAACGTGATTTGTATGGATGGGTTTTTTTTGTGATTATTTGATTAATTGATCTAATCTGAATTAATCGCATGTTTATCAGTCAGTCAGTATCTGATTATGTGATTGAAGTATTCTCTTTGTAATCGCATATTACTTTGTGATCTACTGTTGTGATATGCTGTCAGTGTATTTTTCTTTGATTGTATACACGGTACACACTTATTATATACACCAAGTCAGTCAGTCAGAAGTCACTGTAACATTTTTATCACACACGTACACCCTGCTCGATGGGTGTGCATCCGATGGTGGGTGAATATTGGAGGTGACGGTGGGGTATGACCGGCACCGATAATCAATAGCTGGTGGCTTTGGACGGACCAGATATGTCACGGCGGAGCTGAAAAGGCGAGAGGCTTCGACTGGATCGATATCAATGGTGAACGGTACGATTGATGGCGGCGAGTGATGAATCGTGAACAATGGCGGCGCGTTCACGCTGACTCTGGTTGAGTCCGTGTAGATCCGGCAGCGTGTGTTGATTGTGACTGTGATTGGTGGTGTTTTGACCAGGATCCAGACGAGTCCAACCTGTCTCAGGTCGGGTCGGGGCAGATCGTCATACATCCGGCGGTGCTAGAGCGATCGCACGGCTGATCGACACTGACTGTAGATCACTGGAGAGTCGGCTGTCTACTCTTTACTGACCGTGGCTGCTGGAGCGGCCGCCAGCGACAGCGGCGTCTGGTTGCGCCGGTGTGGATGTCTTCAGGCGAAACATCGGCGTTGATTCTGGACAACTGGTGGCTGGTGGCTACCTGATACCAGCGTGGTTACAGGCGACAGCGTAGCTGGATGGTCTGGAGTAGTGCGCGGCAACGAGGCGATGCTGGACTGTCTGCATGTTGCGCTGACGGTTGGAGGCAGTGTGGGAGGCAGGCGCGACTGCGGTCCTAGCACGGCGGTGATCTGACGGTTTGGTTCTGACAATGGGAGCAGACGGGGAGACTCCGGTGGAGTGGCAGCTCGTTACTGGATGGTCGGCGATGCTTTGCCAGCGAGCTGACAGCACGACTGCCACGTGCGGCGGCACCGTGCGACTGTTGGTGAGGTGTCCGTTTGGTTGTTGCTGCTGGGTGTTATTCTAGGGCAGCACAGATGGTGTTTTTGTATTGCTAATGGGCTTATGTCCTTTTTTTGGGCTGTTGGGTTGTTGGGCTCAGTTTAATTCTTTGTCTAATGGCCCGTGATATAAGGGATTGGAACAGGGCTGTAATTCTTGTATTTGTTTTGGGCTGGCAGGATTAATTGGCTAATATAATGGGCTTGTTGGGCTCTTTTGGCTCTAGTTTTATTTATTGGCTGGATTAATATGCCCATTTACTTGATTTATTTAGTGGCTTAATCCTTTTGATATATAATTGATTTAATTGTTTAACTTGACAATTAATTGTTATTTATGATGCATGCTCTATGTGATTCATTTAATTTTAAATTACTCATAATAGAAGCATGCTAGCATGTATATTTTATTATGAAATATTATATGCATGTTAAATAAAAACCCTCGGTGTTTAAATAACTAAGTGGGAGAGGGGATTGGTAAATAAATTCCCATGGCCTCCATTATTGGTTTGTAAGTGATGTGAGTAAGCTTGCGCGTTGGCATTAGAGCCTTCCTTCCCATCGGATGAGTTTATTCACGGATCACTGGTACAAACTTCTTTAAGATGACTGTAGGAAATTATCCAAGCGCGTGTGTACTTCTCTATCTGTAAGGCACATAAGCTTGCACAATGGACTTGAGGTCAAAAAATAGTGTACACTTAGATGCAAATAATTAGTATCCTCCCCATCGGAGTCACTGCTGTTATTTGCATGGCTAAAGAAAACCGACTATTAATTATTTTGTCATAAAGATAGGTTGACAAATGAGATTATTGGGTAAAATCTTCTCTTGTAAATGTTCGGGTTTGCATACGTCCACACTATCGTGGCATGCAAATTCACGGTGCTTGAGATATTGGTGAATTTTATTTTATATTATTTTGAGGGATTCAATATAAATTGATAAATTCGAAGTGTTTGAGCTGTTTAATTATTTATGATTCTCAGGATTTTAATATGGCACTCAACTCACTTTCTGTTATACTTAAAGAGCATAAACTTACTGGCACTAACTATGTTGACTGGAAGCAAAACATGGACATTGTATTAACTGCTGAAGATTATATCTTTGTACTTTCTGAGGAATGTCCTCCGGCACCTACTGATGCCTCTACCGAAGAGCAAAGAAATGCTTATAATAGGTGGGTCAAGGCTGATAGGATGGCTAAATGCTACATTTTGGTGTCTATGTCAAATGTGCTTCAGACTCAGCATCAAGCCATGGAGACCGCCTATGGTATGATGCATAATCTTAGGGAACTCTTCGGACATCAGAGTCGTCCTGCTAGGTCAAAGGGCATGTCAGTCTTGATGAACACCAAAAAGGCTGAGGGCACTCCCGTAAGGGAACATGTCCTTAGGATGATGGGTCAACTCAATGAGTTGGAAATTCTTAGAGCTGAAATCGATGGGGAAACCCAGGTCGATATCATACTCCAAAGCTTGCCTAGGAGTTTTGAGAAGTTCCGCCTGAACTATGGTAAGAACAAACATATGTACACGTTGGCGGAACTTCTGACAGAACTTGTGGCGGCGGAAGAACTGTTTCGTAGACCTCCTCAGGTTCATGTTGCTGAAAATGCTGCTCATCCTAGGCCGAAGGGCGGTAGGAAGAAAAAGAAGCCAGGAAATTCAACACCAGTGAACCAAGTGAAAGCAAAGACTGGTGCAGTCAAGAAGCCTAAAGGCAAGTACTTCAAATGCAAGCAGCTGGGATACTACAAGGCAGACTGCCCTCTCTTTAAGGGGAACATGAATGGTAAGTCTTATATACTAGTTGTTGAATCGTGTTTAGCGGCTGTATCTGCTGACACTTGGTTTGAAGATACGGGAGCCACTGACCATGTCTGCAATTCTTTGCAGGGGTTCCACCAAACCCGACAGCTCAGTGATGGAGAGATTACCATACTCATGGAGAATGCTACAAGAGTAGCAGCTGTCGCAGTGGGAGACGTTTATTTATTTTTCAATAAGAGTAAAAATCTTGTTTTGAGGAATTATCTTTATGTACCGCATTTTAGAAAGAATTTAATTTCAGTTTCTAAATTGTTTATGGATGGATATTCTGTTTCGTTTAATGACAAGGATATTATAAGGAAAGATAGAATTATTATCTGTGATGGTACATTGATAGATAATTTGTATACTCTTAATCCAATTTCTCCCACAATGCAACAAATTGAAACGAATGATACATCTACTAATAAGAGAAAGGAACCTTCTAAAATGAACCAAACATATCTTTGGCATCTAAGACTGGGTCACATTAACTTAAGTATGATTCAAAGGTTGATAGCTGATGGACCTCTGAGTTCATTAGTAGTGGAAAATTATCCAACTTGCGAATCCTGCTTGGAAGGAAAAATGACTAAAAGGCCTTTTAAGGCAAAGGGGTATACAACTAAAGATTTGTTGGAATTGGTTCATTCCGATTTATGTGGTCCTATGTCTGTCCAGGCAAGAGGGGGTTTTGAATATTTCGTCACTTTCATTGATGATTATTCAAGATACGGATATATTTATTTGATGCGCCGTAAGTCTGAATGCTTTGATAAATTCAAAGAATACAAGGCTGATGTGGAAAATCAACTTGGTAAATATATCAAAACACTACGATCTGATCGTGGTGGTGAATACCTCTTGGGAGAGTTTAGGAATTATTTATCGGAAAATGGGATTGAATCCCAATTGTCTGCACCAGGCACACCCCAGCAGAATGGTGTAGCGGAAAGAAGGAATAGGACTCTTATGGAAATGGTAAGATCAATGATGAGTTATTCGGAATTACCAAATTCATTTTGGGGACATGTCTTAGAAACATCGGCTTACATTCTAAACTTAGTACCTTCTAAATCGGTAGCCTTCACACCCACAGAACTGTGGACCGGGCGCAAGCCTAGTCTGAAACATGTTCGAATTTGGGGTGCTCCGGCACAAGTGTTACAGGCAGATGCTAGTAAGTTAGAATCACGTACTGATGTTTGTCTATTTATAGGGTATCCTAGTGGAACGAAGGGTGGTTTATTTTATAGTCCCAAGGAGCAAAAGGTGATCGTGAGCACGAACGCCAGATTTTTAGAAGAGGATTATATAATGGATCACAAACCCATGAGTAAAATTGTTCTAGAGGAAGTTAGAGGGGAAACACAAAATATAATACCAACTGTACAAGAAGATATACCACAGGACACTGCACCGCATGTTACACCTGATACAAAATTGCCTGCGGAGCCTCATCGTAGTGGGAGGGTTGTCAGACAACCGGATAGATTCATGGGATTGGGAGAGTCATCCGACTTGGTCCCGGGTGAATATGAAATTGACCCATGGAATTACAACGAGGCACTGCAAGATAAAGATGCTCAATTATGGCAAAACGCAATGAAATCTGAGATAGAATCCATGTATTCTAATCAAGTCTGGGAGCTTGTAGAACCACCCAATGGTGTAAAAGCTATTGGATGCAAGAGGATCTATAAGAGAAAAAGAGGATCTGACGGTAAGGTGGAAACCTTTAAAGCAAGGCTTGTGGCTAAAGGATATACTCAGAAAGAAGGAAACGATTATGAGGAAACCTTCTCGCCTGTGGCCATGCTTAAGTCAATCCGGATTCTTTTGTCTATTACTGCTCATATGGATTATGAGGTATGGCAAATGGATATCAAGACAGCTTTCCTTAATGGAAGTCTTGAGGAAAACATCTATATGAAACAACCAGAAGGATTCATTGCAAAGGGCGTAGAGCATCTTGTGTGCAAGCTTAAAAGGTCCATTTATGGATTGAAACAAGCTTCAAGATCATGGAACATCCGGTTTGATGAAGTAATCCAGTCATATGGATTTATTCAATGTCCTGATGAATCATGTGTGTACAAGAAGTGTGACGGAAACGTAGTGGTATTTCTTGTACTATACGTGGATGATATTCTGCTCATTCGAAACAATGTAAAAGTATTGTCGGGCCTAAGGGTATGGCTGTCCAAGCAGTTTGAGATGAAGGACTTATAAGAAGCTGGACACATTCTTGGGATCAAATTAATAAGGGATCGCAAGAAAAGAATGTTATGTTTATCCCAAGCTTCGTATATTGATACAATCCTGATTCGTTTTAGCATGCAAGATTCCAAGAAAGGTTTTCTACCTTTCAGACATGGAATACCTCTATCTAAGGAGATGTGTCCTAAGACACAACAAAAAATAGAGGCAATGAAGCTGGTCCCTTATGCTTCGACAGTAGGAAGCCTCATGTATGCTATGCTATGTACGAGACCGGATATCTGTTATGCCATGGGCGTGGTCAGTAGGTATCAAAGTAATCCAGGACAAAGGCATTGGACTGCGGTAAAGCATATTTTGAAGTACCTGCGAAGGACTAGGGATTATGTGCTGGTTTACAGGGTAGATACTTTGTTACCTTTGGGTTATACTGATTCGAATTTCCAGTCAGATAGGGATGCTAGTAAATCCACCTCGGGTTATGTGTATACTCTTGGAGGAGGAGCCATAATATAGAGGAGTGTAAAGCAGAAATGCGTTGCTGACTCCACCATGGAAGCTGAATATGTAGCAGCCTTTGAGGCAGCTAAAGAAGCAGTATGGCTCAGGAACTTCTTAATGGACTTGGATGTGATTCCTGGTTTGCCCAAAGCGATCACAATTTATTGTGATAACAGTGGTACAGTAATAAACTCGAAGGAACCACGAGCCCATAAGGTGAGTAAACACATTGAACGCAAGTATTACCTGATACGAGACATCGTTAAAAGAGGGGAAGTCTTTGTCGCTAAGATTGCATCCTAGGATAACCTTGCTGATCCTTTTACTAAGAGCCTTCCAGCGAAAGCGTTCGATGGGCATATAGAAGGAATGGGGATTAGATGCGTGTAAGCAGATAAGGCAGCGTAGTCTTTTAGTATAAGTGGGAGATTGTTAGATTTATATACTAAAAGCCTTGCTTTTGTATTGAACAATGTTTTTAACGATTTTATTTGAAATGAGAATCATATGATCAAACATTTTTGCATATTATAAATTGTTTATTTACATGTTTGTGCAAAAGTCCATTTACTTTATATTGTAGATAATATGTTGTGCGACAACACGCAGAAGATCATATTATCGGTTTCCTTATAAAGTATAAACAGATGCTCACAACCAAGATAGACGGGGACTATCTATCGATATGGTTGTAGTGTGGTTTGGTGTTAGTTTGTATTGACCATAGAACCACATTAGTACACTGCTTTGTGTATTGAGTAGGACCGCCTGAGATCGTTCGACTTGTACTGTCTATATAGAAGAACTTGATATCTGTTATTATGGATGTTCGTGCTCTTAATCCCTACACAATAACCTCGACACGTAAGGTAGTATATATTTCTTTGATTCATCAATGGGTAAGATTTAAATGAATTAAATCGACAAACTCGGTGAGTTGGGAAATAATGTTGTCTCTATGGTGTGTTGTTGATTGTAGAAGGAATCCATGTCCGTCATAGGTTGATGATGTCCCCTTGAGGAGCTCATAAAGTTTATCATGTAAATCTTGCAAGTGGATTAATTTCCGACATGATAATGAGGTTGAGTGGTACTACTCTCGGAAGAGATATTAATTAATTTGAGTTGTCAGTAACTTAATTAATTAATGGGCATTGTATATCTTAAACATGGGGAGACTATCGGGCTTATATAAGAAGGAGCCCAGAACATAATTTTGGGATTGGATGGGTAGTGCAGTAATAATATTTTAGTGGACTATATTATTATTATTGGATTTAATTAAAAGCTTTGGGTTAAGCTTGGTTAATTAAATCTAATTGAGGCCCAGCCCAATTTCTCCTCCTGGTCCCTGTAGTAGCCCAACTATATAAGTTATCTCAGTTCCTAATAACCTATGTCTGCGCCACTTACGTAGAAAACTGAAAAGGAACAGATTGAGATTGTTGACCACACAATACCAGAGAGTTGACTTTGGGTCATACTGTAGAAGATCAGAGGTGTTCTTCACAGATCTTCATCCTCTTATTGTTTACCTATTTTTTTTATCGAATCACATTAACCAAAATGATCCAATTGCCAACACATAGAAGGCCCCAGAAGAAGGCTTTGAGGCTCTGAGCCACTCATCTTCCAGCTCAACATGACGAGCAACATCATTGAAAGTTTTAATGCTTTCATTATGCGTCAAGTTGATTTTGAGATGTTCCCAATGATCAGGTAAAGAGTGGATCAGGGCTTGGATTTGTTGTTTATCAGAGAGTACGTGACCGGCAGTCTTAAGTTCGATAATCATATTATACATCTCCCTGAGATGTTTGTCTAATGTTATGTCAAACTTAATAGTCAACTGCCTAAGCCTTGTAACCGATGTACCACCATAGTATTGGCGTTTGGATCTTTTGGTTAACATGAACCATTAGGGTTCCATGCATTTCTAAATCAGCGGAAGCAAGAAATCACAGAAACGTATTACCTTTCACCAGGGTATGTTGAAGAAGAAGCATTCTCGCCGGCAGCCTGCGCAGCCTCACCATTTTGGTCATTACTTCCTCATCTGACCTCCATTTCGAGTGATCTATACACCAAAATGATCCTCTCTTCCGTAGCTTTCCATCAATATATTATACGTCCAGTTTGGATTTATGTACTTATTTAAAAAAATTATGAAATTTGACGGACAGAAACATCAAATGACCTTCCGGTCTTCTATAGTCTTGAAGTTGGTGTGGGCAACGATCTACAAGACGAACTCAATCTACAACCCTAATATGTCTTTCACGTGTTTAGGTGTGCGATTCAAATTTTTGGATTGATGAGATTGGCTATTATATAGGCTAAAATGGGGACCAGGAGGAGAAATTAGGGTTTGGGCCTCCATTGGGGTTAAGCACCCAAGTTTAGCCCAAAACTTGAGTCCAATAATATTAAATTATTCCACTAAAGAAGTATTATTGCACTGCCACCCTAATTCCAAATTATGTTATGAGCTCCTTCTTATTATGAGCATGTTAGTCTCCCCGTGTTTAAGATTCAATGCCCATTAATTAATTAAGTTACTGACAACTTCATTAATTAATATATTTACCGAGAGTAGTAACACTCAACCTTGTTATTATTCTGGAACAAGTCCACCTGCAGGGTTTACATGATAATCATTACGAGCTCGTCAAGGGGACATTATCAACCAGTTCTGTTAGGACACGGATTCCTTCTACAATCAACAACACACCATAGAGATAGTACTATTTCCTAACTCACCGAGCATGTTGATTTAATAATTAAATCTCACCTATTGATGAATCAAGGAAATAAATACTGGTTTATGTTTCGAGGTTATTGTATAGGCATTAAGAGTATGAACATCTATAATAATAGAGATCAATTCTATTATATAATTAGTATAAACCGAACGATTTCACAGCGGTCCTGTTCAATACACAAAGTGCACTAGTGCAATTTTATAGTCAAGACAGACTAATTCCAAATCACACTACAACATACCAATAGATAGTCCCTGTCTATCTCGGTTGTGAACATTTGTTTACACTTTATAAGGAGCCGATAATATGATCTTCCATGTGACGCCGCACTTCACATTGTCTACAGTATAAAGTAAATGGACTTTTGTAATAACTTAATTGCAAACTTTTGATCACATGATTCTCATTTCAAGTATTGTCCAAGCATTGTTCATACAAAAAGCTAGACTTTCAGTATACAATCCAACAATCTCCTACTTATACTAAAAGACTATGTTGCCATACATCTAATTCCCTCTCCCACTACTTGCCCATTAAAAGCTCTCGCCTTAAGGTCCTTGTAAAAAGATTTACTATGTTATCATCCGATGCAATCTAGGCAACAACAATCTTTCCCTCATTATACGATTTCTCATATCAGGTATTACTCGCTTTCAATGTGTTTAATTGTCTTATGGACTTGTGATTTCTTCAAGTTTGCAACTGCACCATTATTATCATAATAAATTGTGATGACCTTGGGCAAACTCAAAATCATATCTAAGTACATTATGAAGTTTCTAGAATCATACAGATACTTTGGCTGCCACAAGGCTCCAATATTATTATTTTTCAATGGTGGAGTCCGAAATATATTTCTATATAATACTCCTCCACACTATGGATCTACTTCCAATTTAAACACATAACCTTGAGATAGATTTACTGCCGTCCCCATGATTTGAAAAACCGAATATATGTAACCATCAAGAAGTAATGAATATGTCTGGTAAGCTTACATATAATTTCTAGTCCTTCTCAGGCACTTCAAACATGTCTTACCACAATTCAATATTCTTGTTCCGGGTTACCTTGATACCCACTGACTATGCCATTGGCAAAACAGATATCCAATCTCGTGCATAGTATTCCATATATTAAGCTTCCTTATTGCCGAAGTATGAGGAACCACCTTTATCTATTTTATCTACTTTCGTGTCTTAAGACACAAGTCATTAGATAAAGTCACATGCTAAAATCACTTCATGAAGCTTGAGATAAGCACAACATCCTTTCTTGTGATCCTTATTACCAAGATCACAAGAATATATTTCACTTTTCTTAAGTCCTTCATTTCATACTGCTTTATTAACCATTCATATACGCCCGATAATACTCTTTCATTGTCTCCAATAAGCAAGATATCATCTACGAACTTACAAGAAATAGCACCACTTTTTTGTCACTCTTTTCAATATAAAAGTTCCATCGAGCATTGATTAAATCCATATGATTAGATTTTCTTATCAAAACGGATGATCTTGAAGCTTGCTTTAGTCTACTGATGGACACTTTTAAGCTTACACTAAAAATTCTCTTAGCCCTTTGCAATGAATCACTCTGGTTGCTCTACGTAGATGTTTTCCTCAAGACTTCTAATCAGGAAAGCTGTCTTGGCATCTATTTGCTTTACCTCATAATTAATATAAGCAGTAATAAAAGAACCCGGATCGACATAATGTGATCGATCCTCCTTTAATTTTGTATAACAATACATACAACGGCTTTTACACCATTTAGTGGTGGTACAAGCTTCCAGATTTGATTCATAATCCATATATTTTATTTAAAAATTGATTGTGATTTGCTAAGATTTCGCATTTCGATCTTGTAATGCTTCTTCGTATCCATGGGCTGATTTCATATTTACTAGGGACTAAGTCTTACGACTCTCCCAAAATATATATCTTTCAGGTTGTAAACAACCCTCCCACTACGAAAAGGCAGTTCATGCAATTGTGTATCAGACTTGACATGCGATGCAGTCTACTTGTGGTATATCCTCTTGTAGTATTGGTACTAAAATTTGTGTTTCCCTTCTCACACTTTTTAGAACAATCTATACATGGATTTGTAATTTATTACATAGTCCTTTCAAAAAATCTAGTGTTCATGTGAACAATTACCCTTCGATCTTTTGAATTATTAAATAAACACCCTTCATTTTTTCCAGGATTTCCCAAAATGAATTTAATAACTCATCATCTATCTAATCATTTCCATAAGAGACTTATTCCTTCTATCCACCACACTATTCAACTGGGGTTTACCTGGTGTAGACAACTTGAGATTCAATCTCTTTCTCTATTTAACAACTCCTAAACTATCCTAAGAGGTGCTCGCCACTACGATCGGATCGTAGTGACTCAATATATTTTCCATGATGCCTCACTGCATCAGCCATGCACTTCTTGAATTAATCATAACACTCAGGCTTGCAGTGCATCAAATAAATATATCTAGTTTTTATAATAATCGTCAAATATTCACAACCACCTCTCGACAGGATAATCTTAGGATCGCTTGAATAAGAATGAACCAATTCCAACATATCTTTACATGCCTCTAACCCCTTTGCCTTGAAAAAGCAATTAATCATATTTACTTCCAAGTAAGACTCATAAGTTTGATAGTTTCCACTTCAAATAAACCTTGCGGTTCATCGACTATCAACTTTCAGATCATACTCAAGTAAAATGATCTAGTCATTGATGCCAAAAGTATGTTTAGTTCATCTCTGAAGGTTCCTTTCTCTTACTAAGACTAGAAGATGCATTATTAATTATTATTTGTTGCATCCCTAGGACAAATAAGATTTAAGAGTGTACAAATTGTAACTATCGTACCATAACAGATTATAGCTCCATCCTTCATTATAATGAGCATGTCATTTAAATAAAATAGAGTATCCATCCGTAAATGCATAGAAACCGAAATGAAATTTTTTCTATGAAACGTACGTAAAGATAATTCCTCAAAATCAAATGTTTATTCTTATCATAAGATAGATAAATAACTCCCACTGCAACAACCACTACTTTCATAGTTTTTACACATATATATAGTAATATTATCATCACTTAGTTATAAACATTTAGTGATTCTGGTATCTACACACCACGTGTTAGTAAACGTTATCACTAATCACGCTTCAACAACTAGTGAATAAGATACTATCCATGTTCACTTCTTGATGAAAATTGGTTTGCTTTGCCACATTTTTTGTCAGAAGTTTCCCCACCATATACAACCTCTTGTAATTCAAGTGAAAATTGCTCAAAACATCTCGATAAATTACGATGAATAAGTTAACCTAGGTTTTCCTTCAATTTCTACTCCAAGTATTTCCAATTCATTCATCACGTTAACCATGACCTCTTGCCTTTCTAACTTGCTCAAGTATCCGAAGAGTCTTACGATACTATCATATTTCTATGAACCTCTCACCTTTTCACTAAAGACTTAAATAGGCATCTGAAGGCATCATTAGTTAGAACACATTTTAATTTTCCTAAGCAGTAAGAATTAAAACCAAGATTCTTTCTAATCATTTATTTTGGACAAGTAAATATGATTTCTTTCTAGTTAACAATAATCGAAATAAACTATTCAAAAATTCAGAGAATCAAGTAAATAAAATACGACGATCATACTCTTCAAATTTAAATTTTATATTGATTCCCTCAATAAAAAATATAAAATAAATTCACCGACATCTCAAGCACCATGAATTTGCATGCAACGTTAGTGTGGACATATACAAACCCGAACATTCGCAAGAGAAAGTTTTACCCATTAATTCCATACGTCATAATTAACCTTATCACTCAATGATTAATAATATGTTGTCCTTTAGCCATGCAATTCAATAGTAGTGACTCCGTTGGGGAGGATACATATTAATTGCACCTAAGTGTATACCATTATTTAATATTAAGTACGTTACCCAAGTTTGTGTGTCTTACAGTTGGAGAAGTCCACATGCCCTCAAATAATTTTCCACAATCATTAATTATTAATTTGCACCAGTGATCCGCAAATAAAACTCATCCGTTGGGAAGGAATGCACTATAGCCGACTCATAAGCTTACTTGCATCACATTGTAAATAATAATTATTTAATGAAATTTATTCAAGAGATCCACAAATAAAACTCATCCGTTGGGGAGGAAGGCACCATAGCCAACTCATAAGCTTACATACATCACACAATAAATCAATAATGGAGGCCGTGGGATCATGACCAATGGCCGTGGGATCATGACTAATCCCTCTCCCACTTAGTTATTTAACAAGAGGATTTTTACATGCATACAATATAACAGATATAATAATGCAAATAAACATGCTATTATTACGGCAAATTCGACAGTAAATCAAATAGCACATGCTTCCAAATATATAACAATAATTGACAAATAAAACAATTATAGCACTTATATATAAAGAAAAATAAATGGCCAAAAAAAGTTGACTTAGTCAACACTCCAACTAATAAAAACATGATTTGCACAAGAAGTGAAATATCTTGGGCCCCAAGTCAACTAACAATCACATGGATTTACAGCCATCCAGAAAAACCGCCGCCTATTTCGGCGGCACTCCAGCCTGGCCATTGAGATGGTGATATTTTCACCTAGATTTTAATGTCTTTTTATGTGTGTTTTCGTATATTTTATCCGTATTTATGTTATATTTGGTTGTGTTACGTGTTTTTATGGAGATGTGTGTGAATGAGTTTAAACGTATGATTTTCAATAAAAAATAGATTCTAGACGCGAAAAGAAAGACGTAGGAAAAAGTTGATCATAATTCGGAGTTAAAACGAGGGAGAACGAGCCGAAATAAAATTTTAAAAACAGGGATTGCACCAACACGGCCGGTCGTGTTGCAGCATACGACACGTGTTATGCAACACGGCCTTGTAAGCCTTGGCCATTTTCTAACATCAATTACGCCTACACGGCCACCCTGTGGCCGTGTTGCAGCACACGACTCATGTTGCTCCAGCATCAGAAACATATCTAAACCCTTCTAGAAGCTTCCCAAGGGGTATAAATACCCAATACTTTAATATTTGATCATTTCGGTCGAGGGTTTTTACCCTTACACCTACCTCACACACCATTTCCTCCATTTTACACCTTCATCTTCATCCATCCCATCTATCATCATCCCACCATCAAATCCTTCATCTATTTAGCTAGAGAAGCAAGGGAGAAATGAGAATTACAAAGGAAAGAAGAGGATCACCATTGGAGCCTTCCAAGGGAGTTTTTATCTAATCTTTGTATTGAAACCTTGTTTTTTATCATGTTTTGTAAGGATTTTGATGTCTATGTTGAATTACTTGTGACTATGAGAAGTTAATCTCCTTTGTGAGATTAGCAATATGAATTGTGTTGGATAATTTTGGGTATTTTGCAATTGAATGAATATGTTGATTGGGTTTAATGATTTTCTATCATTGATGCTTTTGATCTTGAGGTATATGATGATTTGTGTATTTAATTGTTCTAAATATGTGATTAGATTGAGAAATCAATTATGTGCTTAGGGTAATTAAGTGAACCATTTCATCAAACACTTCATGTGCATCGTAAATTGTGAAGAGATTGAGAAATCCTTTTGAATTTAGAGCACTTTGATAGGACATCCGATTGGTTTGATCGAGAGGTTGATTAATCATGTGAAGGGACTCTCATTTCAAACTTAGTACCCAGTTGGAATTATTTGAGTGAGAACCAATCGTTTGAGCTATGTTTAGAACCATGTCCTATTCATTCCGAGAGGGAGTTTAGGTTAACTAGTGTTGGCCCTTAGTCTATAACCATGACACATATGAATTCATTGCATGATACCTAGATTTTCAATGCTTTAAGTATTGCTAGTCCATCTCTATCTACTTGGCTCATTCATCCATCTTACATTCATATATCATTTATTTTGTTGTCATTTCTTGATTATCTCTCTCTTTATGATCATCTTTATAATACTATGACAAACACGAGTTCGCTTAGACCCTAGTACCTTCCTCCCTGTGGTTCGATAAATTCTTTAATTAGTCATCTCGACTATAAAATGGCTAATCAAATGGTGCCGTTGCCGGGGAGGTAACGATTGCTAGTGGTTTAACGAAGGAGTGTTTCGATTGGTATTACCAGATATATTTTTATTGCTTTTTCTTATTTGCTTTGGAAAATTTTTGATCTCATTTTTCATTTTGATAGGTAGTTGAAACTACCTTGAGAGAAGAGGAAGGGGGATCGAAGCCAAAAATAGAAAGTTTGAAGAAGAATTATAGTAAGCCTTGAGAATAACATTTAAATGGATGGTTGGAACGAATTCACTAATGTCTTTGGGGATCAAAGTGATAGGATTCCACCTCCACAATCAAGAGGCTACATGAATAAGAGCAACTATGGTTATAATTTCCAAATGAATCAAGAGAGCTCTCAGTACTACAATCAAAGAAGAAATGGAGAATGACAACAAGCTTACAATGTAAATACATTCCATCCATATCAAGCATACATTTATTCTCCACCAAATCCCAACACCGACACTTCTCCTCCGTTCCAAAACTATGCCTTATTTGAAATATATAGAAGATGTGCTCAAGGAAGTGATGAAGACCAAAATCCTCAATCAATTTTTCTTCAAAATGAATCCTCTGAGATAATTACACCCGCTATCTTAGAATTAACAAGACAAATAAGGATGATGAATCAAGGTGCTTATGGTCAAGTCTTGCGTAGTTCAAGTTTAGGGGGTGCTCAAAATGTACAAGATGTGTCGATTCCTAGCCTTATGGAGCAAGAAGAGTGAAGAATGCCTACCCATCAACTAGGAAATTCTTCTATCATGGGAGTGGATGATTTCCAAGGAAATGTTCAAGATAACTATGAGGAAAGTTTTCATGAGAATTATCCACCAATTCAAGGATGGAATTGTGACAACCAAGAGGGAGGAGACGTTCAACAAGTTGAGGAAGAAAAATCATCTTTAGAAGTCTTGATTGAAATGATGATAGCAAACCTAGAGGAAGACAAGAAAAGAGATGAAGCAAGCTTTGAAGAGTGAAAGAAAAGAAATGAGGCCACTGAAAAGAGGTTAGAAGCTTTGGAGTATCAAGTAAGCCAAATTGTAAGTGCTTTGACCAATTTTCAACAAGTTGAAGAAATTGAAGAGGAGAGTAAAGTTGAAGAAGAGTTGGAGGAAGAAAAGAAATTGGGAGATGAAATTAAAGGAGGTATTTGAAGAGCCTATTGAGGCGAATGATGTTGATGAAGAGGAACAAAGTCGAAAAGCAAGTGATGATGACTTGAAGAGTGAAATGAGCATTTCTAAGCCTTAAAACTCTTTAAGTTGCTTTGAATTTCATAATATTGTTTACATTGACTTTGTCTTACCCAATGATTCTTCTTATATTCTTAGAAACAAAAGAGAACTCGAAGAGATATTGGAGATCTATTTAGTAAAGAGAAATAAGTGGTGTTCAAGAATGGAGAGGGCAATGGAGTGTAAGCTCAAGAGAGTTGAATTTTTAAAGCCATGCTTGAAGGATGCAATGGAGGTCGTTACTTGCCACAAGTGTCTACTAGAGGAAGAAGCACAACGATTAAAATTCGATGGCAAGGACAAAAGTTATCCGTGGCCATTCCGATGAGTTCTCCATATTCCGTCCGACTTGAAGATGTTAAACTTAGCGCTAGATGGGAGGCGACCCATCATTATCTTTATTGCTTTATTTAATGCTTTCAATAAGGATTGTGGATTTGATATTGTTTTGCAATTTTGGTTTGTAAGTTGACTGTGCTCGTGAGGAAGATGCGTATTGGAGATACGAAAAGTGCTTGATTTGAAGTGTATAGGTAAGTCACACCACTTTTTGCAAACATACTCAAAACTCTTATTTCAATTTAAGTTTGGGGGGATATGGCGTGGTGTGGCATACTTTGTTTTGAAGGCATATACTTTTTGTTTTTTTGGGCTAATTTTAAATTTTTTCATATGAGTATTGGTTTGAATTTTGGTATAATTGGTTGTGTTGAAGTGCATGTGATAGTACATATTTTTAATGAAATTATGGAACTAATGTTGGTTTATGAGTCTTTGAGCATAAATGAAGGGTATTGGAAGCATCATGGAGCTTGGAGCTAATGCTTTCATTATAAAATGCCTATTGAGGGAGTACTCTACACCTTATCACTTTTAGTTGCTTGACATATTTTGATTTGAATTGATGTGATTAGCATGCTACTTTATGTGTTATGTTGTGGGAGGTTTACTTTCGTAATTTAGGATTTCATTTTCAATCAAAGATGGGGATTTTTGTGAGCTTAACTGATTATGGATGATAGGAATGTGTGCTTTATTTTCTTTTGATGGTGATGTTTATTTTTGCATGTTATGTGTTTTGTTTGTTTCTTGTTTAGTTAGTCTTTGTTTTTGTTTTGTGTGAATTTTTTATTTTTGTCTTGGTATGTTTGGTGGTTTGTTTTGGGATGTCGTGAGTTATTTTTGAATATGAGTGATGACATGTTGTTGTGATAAGTGATGACAAGTTATGATTAACAATCTCTATACTTTCGAATTGTGACATGTTTTATTTAACTTTTTCAATTTTAAGATGGATGTGGTGTAATAGGTCCTTAAGGTCCGACCACAAGCTTGTGAGCGTTTGAGCCTCAACCGTGCATACATGGTATTTTTCTTCATGAGTGGATCGATTAAGTTTTGATAAGCTAGAACTTGCTCAAGGACTATAGGAACAAGTCCGATTAGTGGAGATTAGTGAAATGATCTAATGCCATCCTTGTTATTATAGTCGCTGCCATATATTTCCCTACCATAAACATCATCCCTAGTCAACCACTTTGAGCCCTTAAGCCTATTTCTTGTGAATTTAGCACATTACAAGCTATGATTACCCACTTAAGCCTTATATACATACCTTTTGAGTGAGTAATTGAGGAGGTGTGGATTAGAAAGGTTTGATGAGAAAGAAAAAGAAAAAAAGAAAATGGTAAATAAGTAAGAAAAGGATGAAAAGAGAAAAAATAAAAATGAACGTGCAACCTCAAAACAAGAAAAATGAGCAAAGCAACAACAAGATTCTCAAGAAAATAAAAATCCAAAGAAGGAATCGTGCATTAAAAGAAGCTCAATTCAAGGAAAGTTGAAGATTAGTGCTTGTGATCATTAAAGAAAAAAAGGAAGAAAGAAGTTATTAAGGAATGGAAGAAAGTAGCTATCTCTTCGATTACTTACACATGATGAGTCACTCTTACCTAAATTCTCTTTACCATACAAAAGAGTCTATCATTAAATCCTTAATTAAAGACCTTTTTGATAACTAATGGAAACTTTGGTGGTTTGCGAATATAGTCTACGAGCAAGCTTATAGCGAGTCGAGCCAATCGGTTAATGAGTGATGATTTACCCTACTTTAAAGAGTGTTGAGTGACATTTATAACCTATGTGAGGCTTGGACTAAAAAGGGACTATATTAAACTTTTATTCTCTTTAGATTGAACTTGTTAATTTTTCATGTTATGAGTTTAATGTTGTAGGATGACTTAGCATAAATTGTATTTCTTATTGCTATCGATGTGTTATTACTTATGTTCATTTAGTCTTTTCCTAGGTGAAAATTTCACTCCTTGGTTTATCATTTTGGTTGTGCGGGGACGCACAACACTTTAAGTTTTGGGGTGTGATGAGTGATATTTTCACCTAGATTTTAGTGTCTTTTTATATGTGTTTTCGTATATTTTTATCCGTATATATGTTCTATTTGGTTGTGTTATGTATTTTTATGGAGATGTGTATGAATGAGCTTAAACATATAATTTTCAGGTAAAAATAGATCCTAGACGCGAAAAAGAAGACGTAGGAAAAAGCGGATCTCAATTCGGAGAACGAGCCGAAACAAAATTGTAAAAACAGGGATTGCACCAATACACCGGCCGTGTTGCAGCACTCGACCCGTGTTACGCAACACGGCCCTGTAAGCCTTGGCCATTTTTTGACATCAATTACGCCTACACGGCCACCCTGTGGCCGTGTTGCAGCACACGACTCATTTTACTGCAGCATCAGAAACATATCAGATCCCTTCTAGAAGCTTCCCAAGGATAAAGGTATAAATACCCAATACTTCAATACCCAATACTTCAATATTTGATCATTATGGTCGAGGGTTTTCACCCTTACACCTACCTCACACACCATTTCCTCCATTTTACACCTTCATTTTCATCCATCCCATCTATCATCATCCCACCATCAAATCCTTTATCCATTTAGTTAGAGAAGAAAGGGAGAAAGGAGAATTGCAAAGGGAACAAGAAGATCACCATTGGAGCCATCCAAGGGAGTTTTCATCTAGTCTTTGTATTGAAACCTTGTTGTTTATCATGTTTTGTAAGGATTTTAATGCCTATGTTGAATTACTTGTGACTATGAGAAGCTAATCTCCTTTGTGAGATTAGCAATATGAACGGTGTTGGATAATTTTGGGTATTTTGCAATTGAATGAATATGTTGATCGGGTTTAATGATTTTCTATCATTGATGCTTTAGATCTTTAGGTATATGATAATTTGTGTATTTAATTGTTCTAAATATGTGATTAGATTGAGAAATCAATTATGTGCTTAGGGTAATTAAGTGAATCATTTCATCAAAGACTTCATGTGCATTATAAATTGTGAAGAGATTGAGAAATCCTTTAGAATTTATAACACCTTGATAAGACATCCGATTTGTTTGATCGAGAGGTTGATTAATCGTGTGAAGGGACTCTCATTTCAAACTTAGTATCTAGTTGGAATTGTTTGAGTATAAACCAATCGTTTGAGCTATCTTTAGAACCATGTCCTATTCATTCCGAGAGGGAGTCTAGGTGAACTAGTGTTGGCCCTTAGTCTATACCCATGACACATATGAATTCATTGCATGATACCTAAATTTTTCATGCGTTAAGTATTGCTAGTCTCATCTCTATCTACTTGGCTCATTCATCCATCTTTCATTCATATATCATTTATTTTGTTGTCTTTCTTGATTATCTCTCTCTTTATGATCATCTCTATAATACTATGACAAACATGAGATCACTTAGACCCTAGTACCTTCCTCCTTGTGGTTCGATAAATTTTTTAATTAGTTATCCCGACTACAAAATGGCTAATCTCATTGCCCGCCGGAAACCACCACCTGTACCGACGTCTCATCATTCGTACTATGCCCGACAGAACACTGTCTTGAGCTGGAAGCATCACCCTTGCAACCATCTCATGGCTCGTCAGAAGACACATCGGAAAAATACTGCCTGCCCGACTAACAGCCTTGCTTCTAGCCAAGTATGCTCCCAGCAAGTTTCTCGCATACAGCTATTACTCAAAAATAGCAACCGCGCCGACGAGTCAAACCACAGCCATCTCTGAGCACACCAGGTGTCTAGCACCAGCACCCACACGATTCGTCATCAGCCAGGTTCTTTTCATGCGACCTTATCCCTTTTCGACAATACACACAAGCTAGTCGGACTGATGGAACAATCCACTCCCCAGCAATTGTTGGCAAACTATGGCTACTCAACGTAAGACCCACTTGAAACTATGTGTGGTCCCCCCGAAAAATATGTAAGACCTGATCGGACAACAAAGAAGGCTCGATCAGTAATTGTGATGACCCGATTGGAATCACCCTTTGACTCGACTAGACCAAACTGACTCAATTAGGAACCTGTGAGACTTGCCTTGAACTGAGTACCCAGCGCTCATATAATGCAGACCCGCCTGGAAATCCCATGAGTCCCAATCGGAAAGGTATGGAGAGTCGACCGGATATTTCACTGTCTCGCTCGAAAACTACCATTGATGCATTCGAAAATTCCATCAGGCCCACGAAATCCCACCTGCAGATTGCTTTCATTGTCTCGCTAGGATTGGCATCCACCATGATTTCACGAACACGCCATCTGAAACAGAGCTCCAGCAACTGCCATCGCGTATCCAGCCTCATATGCCCACCGATTGTAATGTGTTACACACTTCAGTCATGTCAACCGTATCCTACCGGGAACATGCACTAGAGTCGCAACACTGTCCACCCATGAATGCTTCGCAAAACCGCAGCCATCACCGGCAAATAAATCACCCTCTACCATCGTTTATCTATTAACCACTGTGCAGCCCCCGCAACCGTCACTGTTCTAAATTCATGCTTCACGACACTCTTTAACCCTTATATCTTTGTCAATCACCATCCATCCAGCAACAGAATATGTGTGATTCGAACTTAGGGTTCTTTCACGACAGCGGGAAGAACACGGTATAGATTTTGATGATTACACACGAACATATTTCGATAAATCACAAAGGATGTCTCTCAGGATATCCATTGATTACTCAATAAACCAGAACCCTAATTCTCCATGTGATTCTATTCCAAATAAAAGCACATAATTCACATAAACCCTAGCCTAACGTGTTACGTTTAGCCTTAGAACCTTCGCTCTGATACCTATTTTTGGCATTTGGATCTTTAGGTTAACGTGACCTTTAGGGTTCCATTTATTTCTAAATCAGTGGAAGCAAGAAATCATAGAAATGTATTACCTTTCATCAGCGGAAGTAGCCTCGTCATTTTGGCCATAACTTCCTCATCTGACCTCCGATTCGAGTGATCTATACACGCCAAAATGATCCTCTCTTCCGTGGCTTTTCGTCAGTATATGAAACTTCCAGTTTGGACTTATGTATGATTTTATAAAAATTGTGGAAGTTGACGGACAAAAAAGGCAAACGACCTTCTGGTCTTCTGTTATATTCCTAAGCCACGTCTTGACGTTGGTGTAGGCATTGATCTACAAGACGAACTCAATCTACAACCCTAATTTTTCTTTCACATGTTTAGGCATGTGATTCATATTTTTGGATTGATGAGATTGACTATTATATAGACTACAACAGGGACAAAGAGGAGAAATTAGGGTTTGGACCTCCATTGGGCTTAAGCACCCAAGTTTAGCCCAAAACTTATACTTAAGTCCAATAATAATAAATCATTCCACTAATGAAGTATTATTGCACTGCCACCCTAATCCCAAATTTGTTGGCACTTGGATCATCTGGTTAATGTAACCCGTTAGGGATCCATATGTTTCTAATATCAGCGGAAGCAATAAATCATAGAAACGATTACCGTTCACCAGGGTATGTAGAAGATGAAGGATTCTCGCTGGCAGACTGTGCAATCTCACGAGAATGGCCATAACTTTCTCGTCTGATGTCGGAATTGAATGATCTTTGTGCTCAGACGATCTTCTCTTCAACGGCTTTTCGTCAATATTTGATCATTAAATTTAGAGCACTGTACCATTTTATATCAATTTCGTAAGATGGCGGACAGCAGCAGCAAACTACCTTCTGATCTTCTGCTGTATGTCCCAAGTCCGATCTCGACGTCGTGTGGGCGACGATTTACGAGACCTCCTCAATCTGCTCTCAACCGTCATCATACGTGAATAATGAATTTAGATTAGGGTTTCAGATAAGTTGAGGTGACTTATATACATGGGCTACAGCAGGGACCAGGAGGAGAAATTGGGTTGGGCCTCTATTGGGCTTAAGTATCCAAGCTTAGCCCAAAGCTTATACTTAAGTCCAATAATAATAATATATTCCACTAAAATATTATTACTGCACTGCCTTTTCAATCCCAAAATTACATTTTGGGCTCCTTCATATTATGAGCCCGTTAGTCTCCCCATGTTTAAGATATACAATGTCCATTAATTAATTTAAGTTACTGATAACTCAATTAACTAATATCTCATCCAAGAGTAGTACCACTCAACCTCATTATCATGCCGGAATAAATCCACCTACAGGGTTTACATGATAATCCTTATGAGCTCCTCAAGGGGACATCATCAACCTATGATGGACACAGATTCCTTCTACAATCAACAGCACACCATAGAGACAGCAATACTTCCCAACTCATCGAGTTTGTTGATTTAATTACATGTAAATCTCACTCATTGATGAATCAAAGAAATACATACTGCCCTACGTGTCGAGGTTATTGTATAGGGATTAAGAGCACGAACATCAATAATAACAGAGATCAAGTTCTTCTATAAGTCAGTATAAGTCGAATGATCTCAAGCGGTCCTGCTCAATACACACAAGTGCACTAATGTTATTCTATAGCCAAGACAAGCTAATAACAAACCACACTACAACCTTCCCGATAGAGAGTCCCCGTCTATCTCGGTTATGAGCATCTGTTTATACTTATAAGGAAACCGATAATATGATCTTCCGCGTGTTGTCGCACAACGTATTATCTACAGTATAAAGTAAGTGGACTATTGCATCGAACATATAAATAAATTATAAGATGCAATCATTTGATCATATGATTCTCATTTCAAATTAATTGTTATAACATTGTTTATACAAAAAGCTAGACTTTTAGTATACAATCCAACAAAATTACGTTATGAGCTCCTTATTATGAGCCAGTTAGTCTCCCCGTGTTTAAGATTCAATGCTCAATAATTAATTAAGTTACTGACAACTCCATTAATTAATATATTTATCGAGAGTAATACCACTCAACCTTATTATCATGCTGGAATAAGTCCACCTGCAGGGTTTACATGATAATAATTATGAGCTCCTCAACGGGACATCATCAACCAGTTTCGTTAGGACACGGATTCCTTCTACAATCAACAAAACATCATAGATATAGTACCATTTCCTAACTAACAGAGCATATTGATTTCACCCATTGATGAGTCAAGGAAATAAATACTGGCCTATGTGTCGAGCTTATTGTATAGGGATTAAGAGTACGAACATCCATAATAATAGAGATCAATTCTATTGTATAATCAATACAAACCTAATGATCTCAAAGTGATCCTGTTCAATACACAAAGTGCACTAGTGCAATTATACAGTCAAGACAGACTAATATCAAATCACACTACATCCATACCGATAGATAGTCCCCGTCTATCTCGATTGTAAATATCTGTTTATACTTTATAAGGAGCCGATAATATGATCTTTCGTGTGACACCGCACACCACATTATCTACAGTATAAAGTAAATAGACTTCTGCAATAACTTAATTGCAAACATTTGATCACATGATTCTCATTTCAAGTATTGTCAAAGCATCATTCATACAAAAAGCTAGACATTCAGTATACAATCCAACACATACCTCTCATGCAGATACACCAAGATATCATGTGCGGAGGGATGTTGCTCACATTCATGGAATATCGGATCGATTACTGAGCTTGCAAGGATACCACGTGCAATGGAATTTTTCTATTTTCATGCCTGGTACGCTTCTTGGTCACGCCAACCTTGATTTCGAATTCCCACGCCTGGATCGGTCATCACATGGTTTATAGCATCCAATGTATCTTGTTTAACCAAAACATACCATATTTTATGACGCCATGTGTCATAATTGTCACCATTGAGTTTCTCACCACCATTCAACTCAACGACAATAGATTTCAATACCATGATCTTTGATAGAGATTAAAAGTGATTCCATATGTTAATTATGTTTTATTAAGTTTTACTTTAAGCCAAATAGAGACATCTCAATAAAAAACACAAGACTTGATCTCGAAAAATAGCTCGGAGACTACTAATAATCAATCTCATCATGTGTTATAATACTAGATTCTTGCTTCAAAACATAAAAACACATTGTTCAAGTAATTAATCAAATAACATTGAACAACCACTTATAAATCAAACTTAAACAACCAACCACAATATCAAAAACACCAAGTCTACAAGTCATGAACATAAAGAGTTTCCAATTGGAAATACAATGGAAATAAACTAGTGATAAATACTAATTGTATCTCTTAATTTATCACTAGATTTAAAATAACGTTCCCAATCAAATTCTTTAGTCCCCATACTAAAAATAACTCGCTTATCTGACGTTTATCTCGACCACTCAGTCTCAAAAAATCAGAATGTCGAATCCTTCCCATTATCAAGCAGGCTGATATCAATGCATGTGTCAAATTTTTTGCTACAGAATCATTGACTAAATCAAGCATAATGAAATAACCATTAGGTTTCACTTGGTAAGTCTCCCACTTAGCCCAAAAAACCTTTTTAAGGTAGGGAGGCAAAGTGTTCGCCCAGGTCTGAGGACTAATAATTTGAAAACACACATAACTTGGAATCATTTTTTTATAAATGAAATGCATCATCTGGTTGTAGAGTTCACTTAAAACAAATACGTGATCCTTTATGTCGTGTGTTGGCTTAATTTTATAATTCAAGAATTCATGAAGGACTTCATCCTTAGTCTTAATGTCTTCCTCTATAATTGCTTCCTGTCCAGACATGCCGCTAAAAAAACGAGCAATAAAAAATAAAACACACCAGTGTTAGTCATGAATTTCCTCTCCATATAATGCAAATGGAAACAACTTTCCAAGATGCAATAGGCATATTCAAAAGTGAATAAGTCCAACTCACTTTGGCTCCCACTTTCATAGGCTACAGGAGTTTGAACAATTCTAACATCATGAATTTAGAATTAAATGACATATTAATGTGTAGTAGTATCAAAAATTGCAACCAAATTGTTACCCATAGGTTTGTATTCAACAAATATGTTATGAAATAAAATAAAACCACATATACACACTAAAGATGATGCCAAACGCTCTTGAAAATGTCACCATTGGACTCCATGTGTCGAAATATGTCAGAATACATCGAACAGTCATTGGGAAAACACGTCACACGCGGTCGTCGCCTCCACGTGCTGGCTGGCGCCGTCATACGCCACCCACGCGCCCGAATGCACTCTCACGTGCCATCACGCACGGCAACGTTAGACTGCTGGAAGGCACGTGTACCACATGCATTGCTGCCAAAGCTGTCTACCAGAGCGTGACCTTCAATCGCCACCGTCTTTCGTCTTCCCTCTGGTGGGCTGTAATCCTGGGCTGACCCATCTAGTTCGACCTGATTCAGCCGGGTTTGACCCGATTCGACCCAATTTTGAGCCAGTTATATTTTAATTACAGAAAAGTCCATGAACTTTCTCTAATTTTCAAAAAATAACCCCACAATTTTTCTGAAACTTTGCAAATTTGGCCCAATTTTAGGAAAAACTTCAAAAATATCATAACTTGAGTTTTAGAAGGCTAAAAATACAAAACAATACTGACAGACTCCTCTCGATGAGGCCTATCCAGTAGTATAAACAAAACATGCTTTTACATGCACGAAAAAATGACGAAAAATAATACCCTCAGGTATCCATGGTGAATCACAACGTCATATACACATATCTACTGGAAACAAAGTAATCATCCTCAAAATCACATTAATGACCCATCAATGTCACATAATACAATTATCATATAAAACTAAACATTAATCATGCAAGGGCATTAAATCTTAAATACAGAAATATTGGATTTTATACTAAGTCTAGCTTTAGTATGAACAATGTTTTAACAATTTATTTGAAATGAGAATCATATTATCAAATGATTTTTTCTTATAATTTATTTATATGTAGATGCAATAGTCCACTTACTTTATACTGTAGATAATATGTTGTGCGACAACATGCGAAAGATGATATTATCGGTTTCCTTATGAAGTATAAACAGATGCTCACAGCTGAGATAGACGGGGACTCTCTATCAGGATGGTTGTAGTGTGGTTTGGTATTAGCTTGTTTTGCCTATAGAATCACATTAGTTCACTTTGTGTGTATTGAGCAGGACCACTTGAGATCGTTCGACATATACTGACTTATAGAAGAACTTCATCTATGTTATTATGGATGTTCGTACTCTTAATCCCTATACAATAACCTCGATATGTAAGGCAGTATGTAATTCTTTGATTCATCAATGGATAAGATTTACATGTAATTAAATCAACAAACTCGGTGAGTTGAGAAGTAATGTTGTCTCTATGGTGTGTTGTTGATTGTAGAAGGAATCCGTGTCCGTCATAGGTTGATGGTGTCCCCTTGAGGAGTTCATAAGGATTATCATGTAAACCCTGCAGGTAGATTTATTCCAGCATAATAATGAGGTCGAGTGGTACTACTCTTGGATGAGATATTAATTAATGGAGTTTCAGTAACTTAATTAATTAATGAACATTGTATATCTTAAACATGGGGAGACTAACGGACTCATAATAAGGAGTCCAAAACGTAATTTTGGGATTGGAACGGTAGTGCAGTAATAATATTTTAGTGGTATATATTATTATTAATGGACTTAAGTATAAGCTTTGGGCTAAGCTTGGATACTTAAGCACAATGGTGGCCCAACTTTAATTTCTCCTCCTGGTCCCTGCTGTAGCCCATATTTAAGTCATCTCAGCTGTTCTAAACCTAATTCTCTGTGCCTAACATACGTGAGATAGAGAGTGAACAGCAAATTGAGAAGATATCGAGGATCGTTGCCCACATGACATCAAGATTGGACTTGGGAATACAACAGAAGACCAAAAGGTTGTTTGCTACTGCTGTCCACCACGTTGTACAATTTTTATAAAATTTCATAGACCTCTGAATCAAACTTGTAATATATTGTTGGAAATCCACGGAAAAGAGGATCGTCTGAGCATATAGATCATCTAAATTGGAGATCGGATGAGAGAGTTATGCCCAAAACGGTGTGACTGCGCAGGCTGCCGGCGAGATTGCATCTTCTCCAACATACCCTGGTGAAAGGTAATACGTTTCTTGATTTTTCTTGCTTCTTCTGAATTAGAAATATATGGAACCCTAACGGTTCAAGTTAACCACATGATTAAATGCCAACAACTGGTATCAGAGCTTTGGTTTTGTTGTAAAGTGTGAAACGTTAGGCTTGAGTTTATGTGCCTTGCGTGATATTAGGGTTTTAGAACTTATGTTTCTTGGTGAACACCCTAACTTTACATGATGCACACATCTCACACCTTCACTGCACGACGACTCATGGGTTCCGAGCGACGGTGAGGTTGAGCGGTGGTGTTGGAGACAATGACCTGATTGGAAACGATCAGTGAATTCATGGGGGCATGAGCAGTGATTGCTGTTGGTAAGGGGTTGCACTTCAGTGTAGGCACGATAGCTGCAGAACAGCTTTGCATGACTGAATGGGGGCACGATGTCGTGATGGGCTCACGATAGGACATAGTGATCGTAGAGATGACGTATGGTGCAAGTTGCAGCACAGCCTGTTGGGCCTAAGGCATATGACAATTGACCATGAGCCCTGCATGAACCCACGATGACACGGCTGAAACAGTGGCGCTGGTTATCGTCGCACAATGGCTGGACAGTGGAAAGGCTTGCTCGTGGCGGATCCAGCGTACAGCACGGGCGAATCTGGTGGTGTCCAAAATAGTTCCGGTCAAGCCCATGTGGATTCTGATCGAGTTAGCACCAAGTTTCGAGGTCTGTCAGAATTATGGGGCGAGTCCTCCATGCTTCTCGGTCGAGTCTACTGGTTTTCCATAGGTCTACACCTGGTTCCAAGCGAGTCGGATGCTGGCCAACACATAAAAGGCGACAATGGCATTGTTGGCAATTGGATCTTGTGGATCAACATGATCGTTAGGATAACAGGCAAACAAAATCAACGGAAGCGAAACATCAATGTTTACCGTACTTCTGGGTCGATGTAGAGGATGAACAGCAGTGAAGAACACCTCTGATCTTCTACCGTATATCCCAAAGTCAACTCTGGTGTTGGGTGGTCAACAATCCCCAGAGTTCTCTCAATCTGCTCTCTTTTGTCTCCTGTATGTCAAATGAGGCACACACTTAGGTTTAACAGGAACTGAGATGACTTATATACTTGGGTTACAGTAGGGACCAGGAGGAGAAATTGGACTGGGCCTCAATTGAATTTAATTAACCAAGCTTAGCCCAAAGCTTTTAATTAAATCCAATAATAATAATATAGTCCACTAAAATATTATTACTGCACTACCCGTCCAATCCCAAAATTATGTTCTGGGCTCCTTCTTATTATGAACCCGACAGTCTCCCCATGTTTAAGATATACAATGCCCATTAATTAATTAAGTTACTGACAACTCAAATTAAATAATATCTCAACCGAGAGTAGTACCACTCAACCTTTTTGTCATGCCGGAAATTAATCCACTTGCAAGATTTACATGATAAACCTTATGAGCTCCTCAAGCGGACATCATCAACCTATGACGGACATGGATTCCTTTTACAATCAACAGCACACCATAGATACAACACTACTTCCCAACTCACCGAGTTTGTTGATTTAATACTTATAAATATCACCCATTGATGAATCAAAGAAATACATACTGCCCTACGTGTCGAGGTTATTGTATAGGGATTAAGAGCACGAACTTTCATAATAACAGAGATCAAGTTCTTCTATAAGTCAGTATAAGTCGAACGATCTCAAACGGTCCTGCTCAATATACATAAGTGCACTAATGTGATTCTATAGCCAAGACAAGCTATTACCAAATCACATTACAACCATACCGATAGAGAGTCCCCATCTATCTCAGTTGTGAGCATCTGTTTATACTTTATAAGGAAACCGATAACATGATCTTTCGCGTGTTGTCGAACAACATATTATCTACAGTATAAAGTAAGTGGACTATTGCATCATGCATATAAATAAATTATAAGATACAATCATTTGATCAATGATTCTCATTTCAAATATTATTATAACATTGTTCATACTAAAGCTAGGCTTTTAGTATATAATCCAACAATCTCCCACTTATACTAAAAGACTATGCTGTCATGTCTTCTGCCATACATCTGATATCTACTCCCACTACACGACCATTAAAAACTCTCGCCTTAAGGTCCTTGCAAATGGATTTACATAGTCATCATCCGATGCAATCTAGGCGACAACAACCTTCTCCTCATCATACGATTTCTCGTAACAGGTGGTACTCGCGCTCCATGTGTTTAATTGCCTTATGGACTCGTGATTCCTTCAAGTTTGCAACTGCACCAATATCATCAATGTAAATTGTGATTACCTTGGGCAAACTTAGAACCACTTCAAAGTCCATCATGAAGTCTCTAGAGTCATATAGATACTTTGGCTGCCTCATAGGCTCCAATTCATCATCTTACCATGATGGAGTCCGGAGTCTGAAATATATTTCTATATAACACTCCTCCACATTATGACTCTACTTCCTAAGATTAAACACATAACCTTTGAGGAGAATTTACTACAGTCTAATCTGACTAAAAAACCGAATCTACGTAATCCACAAGAAGCAGTGAATCTGCTCAGTAAGTCTACATATAATTTCCAGTCCTTCTTAGGCACTTCATATATGTCTTACCTCAGTTCATCATTCTTGTTCTAGGCTACGTTGATACCCACTGTTCATGCATCCAGTAAAACAGATATCCAACATCGTTCATAGCATTCCTTAGATTAAGCTTCCTTATTCGCCGAAGCATAAGGTACCGCTTTCATCCTCTTTATCTTCTTCTTGTGTCTAAAAGACACATTCACTTAGATAAATTCACATGCTAAACGAGTATGGACTGTATCATTTTATGAAACTTGAGATAAGCATAACATCCTTTCTTGTGATCCGTATAACCGTGATCAAAAGGATATATTTTACCTCTCTTAAGTCCTTCATCTCTACCGCTTTATTAACCATACCCATACGCCCGATAATACTCTTTCATTATCTCTAATGAGTAAGATACTATCTACATATAGTACAAGAAACACCACCACGTTTCTGTCACTCTTTACAACACACAAGACTCATCCGCTTATTGATTTAAATCCATGCCACTGGATTACCTAATCAAAACAGATGCTTCACGATCTTAAAGCTTGCTTTAGTCCATCGCTGGACACTTTTAAGCTTACTATCAAAATGCTATTAGTATTTTGCAATGAATCACTCTGGTCGCTTCACATAGATGTTTTCCTCAAGACTTCCAATCAGGAAAGTTGTCTTGACATCTATTTGTTGTTCCTCATAATTCAATATGAGCAGCAATAAATAAAAGAATCAAGATCATCATTAGCATAGCTACCAGCGAATATGTTTCCTCATAATCAAACCATTTCTTTCTGAGTACACCTTTTCGCAACAAGCTTTCCTTCCAAGGTTTTCACCTTTCTATATGATCCTCTTTTATTTCCTTATGACCACTTGCAATGGCTTTTATACCATTTAGTGGTCATTCAAGTTCCCAAACTTAATTTAGAATCTGTAAATTCTATTTCAACGTTCATTGCAACTTACTAAGATTCTGCATTTTAATCTTGTAGTGCTACGTCGTATCCGTGGGTCAATACCATTTTTACTAGGGATCAAGTCTTACGACTCTCCCAAAACATATATCTTACGGGTTGTCAAACAACCCTCCCACTTCGATAAGGCACTACATGTAATTGTGTATCAGACGTGACACGCGTTGCAGTTTACCTTGTGGTATATCCTCTTGTACACTTGGTACTTATACTTTGTGTTTTCTTCTCACTACCTTTAGAACAACTCATACATGGGTTTGTGATTTATTTCATAGTCCTTTTCCAAAAAATCTAGTGTTTGTGTTGACAATCACCCTTCGATGTTTTGAACAAAATAAATCACTCTTCATTTTTCTAGGATATCCCATATACAGACAAATGTTTCACGAATTACTGTATCTAGGGCATATCCATAAAATGAATTTAATTATTTCAAATAATTCATCATCTATCTAATCATAACCATAAGAGCCTTATTCCTTCTATCCACTACACCATTCAGCTGGGGCATGCCCGATGTAGTCCACTTGAGATTTAATCTCAACTTCTGATTAATAGCTCCTAACTATCCCAAGAGGTATTAGCCATCACGATAAAATCATAATGACTTAATATATTTTCCATGACGCTCCACTGTACCAGCCTTGCAATTTTTAAATTAATCAAAGAACTTAGACATGCAGTGCATAAAATAAATATATTGGTATCTAGAATAATCTTCGAATATTCATAACCACCTCTCACCTGGATAATATTAGGTTCGCTTGAATCAGAATGAACTAATTCCAACATATATATCTTTGGCTCTACACCCCACAGCCTTGAAAAGACAGTTAATCATTTTTACTTTCAAGCAAGACTCGCAAATTTGATAGTTTCCACTTCAGATAATCCTTATGGTCTATCGGCTATCAACTTTTGAACCCTACCTAAGTAAAATGAACTAATCTTAGATGCCAAATGTATGTTTTAGTTCATCTCCGAAGGTTCCTTTCTCTTACTAATATTAGAAGATGCATTATTAATTACTATTTATTGCATCTGTGGGATGTGCATGATTCAAGAGTTTACATATTATCCACCAACGTACTTTAACGGATTATAGCCTCATTCCTCATTACTATGATCATGTCATTTAAATGAAATGAAGTATCCATCCGTTAATGCATAGAAACCGAAATAAAATTCTTTCTATGAAACGTACGTAAAGACAATTTCTCATAATCAATCATTTATTCTTTATCATGAGATAAATAAACAACTCCCACTGCAATAGCCACTACCTTTGTAGTTTTACCCATGTTATTAACAATCTTATCCTTACTTAGTGATAAACATTTAGTGATTCCAGTATCTACACAGTTCGAGTCAGTAGATGCCATCACTAATCATGTTTAAACCATTAGTAAATAAGATATTAAACTTGTTCACATTATGATGAAAATGGCTTTCCTTTGCCACATGTTTTGTTAGAAGTTTCCCACCATATACATCCTCTTGTAATTCAGGTGGAACTTACTCAAAACATCTAGGCAATTATGGAGAATTAAAATTGACTTAGGTTTCCCCTTCAACTTCTATTCCATAATTTTCCAATTCATTCATCAAATTCTATCATGACCTATTACCTTTTAAATTACTCGAGTATCCGAAGAGTTACATGAGACCATCATATTTCTATGAACCTCTCATCTCTTCACTAGAGACATTAACATGCATCATGAGACGTCCTATGTGAAAACACATTTTTATTTTCTTAAGCAGTAATTTTCAAAATCAAGATCTTTTTCTAATCAACTTATTTGGACAAGTAAATATAATTTCTTTTAGTTTACAATTAGTGAAATAAAACCATTCAAAATTCAGAGAATCACAAATAAATATTCCGATCAAATCTTCGAATTTTATCCTTTTATATTGATTCCCTCAAAATAATATAAAATAAAATTCACCGACATCTCAAGCACCGTGAGTCTGCAAGCCACGTTAGTGTGGACATTTACAAACCCGAACATTTACAAGAGAATGTTTTACCCATTAATTTTATTTGTCAACCTAACTTTAAGACAAAATAATTAATAGTCGGTTCCTCTTTAGCCATGCAAATAATAGCAGTGACTCCGTTGGGGAGGATACTAATTATTTACATCTAAGTGTACACCATTATTTAATCCCAAGTCCGCTGCCCAAGCTTATGTGCCTTACTTTTGGAGAAGTACACACGCGCTAAGATAACTTTCTACAACCATCAATTATATAAGTTTGTACCAGTGAACCGCATATAAGCTCATCCGTTAGGGAGGAAGGCACTATAGCTAATGCGCAAGTCCATATGCAACACATTACAAACAATAATTATTTAAAGAAGTCTGTACCAGTGATCCGTAAATAAACTCATCCGTTAGGGAGGAAGGCTCTATTGCCAACGCGCAAGTTTACTCACATCACTTACAATCCAATAATGGAGGCCACGGGGATTAATTACCAATCCCTTCTCCCACATAGTTA
Organism: Pogostemon cablin; assembly: GCA_023678885.1. Classification (NCBI taxonomy): domain Eukaryota; kingdom Viridiplantae; phylum Streptophyta; class Magnoliopsida; order Lamiales; family Lamiaceae; genus Pogostemon; species Pogostemon cablin. Next base: position 13,044,586 of record CM042985.1, on the reverse strand, counting down.
TTTAATGACGAGGGTTTTTAACATGCATATAATATTCCTGAATAAAATATACAACTTAGACATGCTTCTATTAACAGCAATTTAAATAAAAAAATCACATAGAACATGCCTTTCATATATAACAATTAATTGTCAAGTTAAAACAATTAAATCAGTTATATATCTCAATTAATTGCATAAAATATTGGATCAAATAAATGGGTCTAGTCTACCCAAGCATCAATATCATAAAATGAGCAGCCCATTAATTAATTAATTATACCCATTTACCCAGCCTATTTATGCATTAAGGTCTAGCCCAATATTTAACCTAGCCCAACATCAAACCCACAATTAATTAAATCCAGCAATTAATATTGCCCAGCAGCCCATTACCATTTTAATTAAAATTGGGCCCAACAGCCCAAAACCAAATTAAAAGGAATAGAGCCTATTAGCACAGCCCAATAACACTCCAATAAAAATTGGGCCATTAGCCCAAAACCAAATTAGAGAAATAGCAACCCACTAGCAAAAAATAGGCCCAGCTGGGACAGCCCATACACAACATTGCAGCCCTAATAAAATGCAGCCGCAAGCTGCCAACGCAGTGATCACCAGCGATCGTGCCTCTGCCCACCGGAGTCTCGCCGCCAGCCGCCTGAAACGCGCCACCAGTCGCTTAAGACCATTCGCCAGCCATCGCGAGAAAATCCCTTGCGATGCTAACTCTCGATTCCAGCCATCCGTCGTCACGACTCACCAGGGATCTCGCCTGATCTGCCGTGCAACCATCGCGCCTGACTGCGACCACCGGAACGCATCACCGGTTGGTAGCGCCGATCGATGTCATAATGCGATGCCATCAGCAGCATCGCGGAGCCACCAGCCTCGCCGGTCGCCTGATAAAATGCACCGACAGCCACCAGCAGAAGAGTGTTGTCACTGCCTCGCCTCATCAGCACTTCCCGCCGCCGCTGCTGCAACATCATCGGCCATGGCAGACCTGGAAATTTCAGTCTACAGCGACAACCATTGTCGCGATCCCGCCGCCATCTAGAACTTGCCATCCGAAAGTAACCGCCATCTTCGACTCGTCCAGTAGCACCATGGACTCGCCTGGAATTGACATTGGGCCTCCCGGAACTGCCTCGATGTGACAGCGCCGCTATCAATCAGTCCATCGGGATTGCAGGTCAGCAGTCCAGTCACAACATCATCATTGCTCGATCATCGCTCATTAGCCTTGCCCATCAATAGTGAGGTGACGATCAGGATAGCCGTTCAACCTCTCATCGTCGTCGCGCAGCGAAGAGTGTGGTATTCTCACGATGAGCACCGGTTGCTGACTTTTTTGGGTCGATTGTTAGCGGTGCAAGAGCCAAATACACTTTCTATAAACAACAGCATCATACAGTTTTGTGTGTGTGTGTCCAGCGTGTACAATTTGCATCAATCACACGCCAATTATTATCGACAAAGCACATAGGATATATGGATAAATCACACATATAAAAACCCTAATCTCATGCTATCAATTCGATAATAATAATCATAGGATTTCATAAATAATATAAAATTATTCAAACCCTAACTAACGTCTCACGTTTCACCACGAAACCAACGCTCTGATACCAATTGTTGGCAATTGGATATTGTGGATCAACGTGATCGTTAGGATAACAGGCAAACAAAATCAGCGGAAGCGAAACATCAATGTTTACCATACTTCTGGGTCGATGTAGAGGATGAACAGCAGTGAAGAACACCTCTGATCTTCTACCGTATGTCCCAAAGTCAACTCTGGTGTTGGGTGGTCAACAATCCCCAGAGTTCTCTCAATCTGCTCTCTGTTGTCTCCCGTATGTCAAATGAGGCACACACTTAGGTTTAACAGGAACTGAGATGACTTATATACTTGGGCTACAGTAGGGACCAGGAGGAGAAATTGGAATGGGCCTCAATTGAATTTAATTAACCAAGCTTAGCCCAAAGCTTTTAATTAAATCCAATAATAATAATATAGTCCACTAAAATATTATTACTGCACTACCCGTCCAATCCCAAAATTATGTTCTGGGCTCCTTCTTATTATGAGCCCGACAGTCTCCCCATGTTTAAGATATACAATGCCCATTAATTAATTAAGTTACTGACAACTCAAATTAAATAATATCTCAACCGAGAGTAGTACCATTCAACCTTATTATCATGCCGGAAATTAATCCACTTGCAAGATTTACATGATAAACCTTATGACCTCCTCAAGGGGACATCATCAACCTATGACGGACATGGATTCCTTTTACAATCAACAACACACCATAGATACAACACTACTTCCCAACTCACCGAGTTTGTTGATTTAATACTTATAAATCTCACCCATTGATGAATCAAAGAAATACATACTGCCCTACGTGTCGAGGTTATTGTATAGGGATTAAGAGCACGAACTTTCATAATAATAGAGATCAAGTTCTTCTATAAGTCAGTATAAGTCGAACGATCTCAAACGGTCCTGCTCAATATACATAAGTGCACTAATGTGATTCTATAGCCAAGACAAGCTAATACCAAACCACACTACAACCATACCGATAGAGAGCCCCCGTCTATCTCAGTTGTGAGCATCTGTTTATACTTTATAAGGAAACCGATAATATGATCTTCCGCGTGTTGTCGCACAACATATTATCTACAGTATAAAGTAAGTGGACTATTGCATCATGCATATAAATAAATTATAAGATACAATCATTTGATCAATGATTCTCATTTCAAATATTGTTATAACATTGTTCATACTAAAGCTAGGCTTTTAGTATACAATCCAACAGGCATGATGTGCGAGCCCAGCGGCGAACTTGACTATACAATCCAACAGGCATGATGTGCGTGTTGGCAATTGGATCGTGCGGTTCAACGTGATCAGTTAGGAATAACAGGCAAACAAACCGCGAAAGCAATAATAATTATTTACCGTACTTCTGGGTTGATGTAGAGGATGAACAGCAGAGAACCACCTCTCAATCTTCTGCTATATGTCCCAAGTCGAATCCTGCTGTTGTGTGGGCAACAATCCTCAGGATTCTCTCAATCTGCTCCTGTTCTTTTCTAACTGTCAAATGAGGCACTGACTTAGGGTTAACAGGAGCTGAGATGACTTATATAGTTGGGCTACAGCAGGGACCAGGAGGAGAAATTGGGCTGGGCCTCAATTGAATTTAATTAACCAAGCTTAGCCCAAAGCTTTTAATTAAATCCAATAATAATAATATAGTCCACTAAAATATTATTACTGCACTACCCGTCCAATCCCAAAATTATGTTCTGGGCTCCTTCTTATTATAAGCCCGATGGTCTCCCCATGTTTAAGATATACAATGCCCATTATTTAATTAAGTTACTGACAACTCAAATTAATTAATATCTCATCCGATAGTAGTACCACTCAACCTTATTATCATGCCGGAAATTAATCCACTTGCAAGATTTACATGATAAACCTTATGAGCTACTCAAGGGGACATCATTAACCTATGTCGGACATGGATTCCTTCTACAATCAACAGCACACCATAAATACAGCACTACTTCCCAACTCACCGAGTTTGTTGATTTAATACTTATAAATCTCACCCATTGATGAATCAAATAAATACATACTGCCCTACGTGTCGAGGTTATTGTATAGGGATTAAGAGCACGAACTTCCATAATAACAGAGATCAAGTTCTACTATATAGTCAATATAAGAAGAACGATCTCAGGCGGTCCTGCTCAATACATACAAGTGCACTAATGTGATTCTATAGCCAAGACAAGCTAATACTAAACCACACTACAACCATACCGATAGAGAGTCCCCGTCTATCTCAGTTGTGAGCATCTGTTTATACTTTATAAGGAAACCGATAATATGATCTTCTACGTGTTGTCGCACAACATATTATCTACAGTATAAAGTAAATGGACTATTGCATCATGCATATAAAATAAATTATAAGATGCAATCATTTGATCAATGATTCTCATTTCAAAAATTGTTATGACATTGTTCATACTAAAGCTAGACTTTTAGTATATAATCCAACAATCTCCCACTTATACTAAAAGACTATGATGTCATGTCTTCTGCCATACATCTGATTCCTACTCCCGCTTACACGAACATTAAAAGCTCTCGCCTTAAGGTCCTTATAAATGGTTTACTAGGTCATCATCCGATGCAATCTAGGCGACAACAACCTTCCCCTCATCATACGATTTCTCGTAACAGGTGGTACTCGCGCTCCATGTGTTTAATTGCCTTATGGACTTGTGATTTCTTCAAGTTTGCAACTGCACCAATATTATCAATGTAAATTGTGATTACCTTGGGCAAACTTAGAAACACTTCAAAGTCCATCATGAAGTCTCTAGAGTCATATAGATACTTTGGCTGCCTCATAGGCTCCAATTTATCATCTTTCCATGATGGAGTCCGGAGTTTGAAATATATTTCTATATAACACTCCTCCACATTATGACTCTACTTCCTAAAATTAAACACATAACCTTTGAGGAGAATTTACTACCGTCCAATTTGACTAAAAAATCTGAATCTACGTAATCCACAAGAAGCAGTGAAGGTTGATACCCACATATAATTTACGTAGTCCACATATAATTTCCAGTCCTTCTCAGGCACTTTATAAATGTCTTACCACAGTTCATCATTCTTGTTCCGGGTTACGTTGATACCCACTGTTCATGCATTCAGCAAAACAGATATCCAACATCGTTCATAGCATTCCTTAGATTAAGCTTCCTTATTCGCCGAAGCATAAGGAACCGCTTTCATCCTCTTTATCTTCTTCTTGTGTCTCAAAGACACATTTACTTAGATAAATTTACATGCGAAACAAGTATGGACTGTATCATTTTATGAAACTTGAGATAAGCATAATATCCTTTCTTATGATCCGTATTACCATGATCAAAAGGATATATTTTGCCTTTCTTAAGTCCTTCATCTCTACCGCTTTATTAACCGTACCCATACGCCCGATAATACTCTTTCATTGTCTCCAATGAGCAAGATACTATCTACGTATAGTACAAGAAACACCACCACGTTTCCGTCACTCTTTACAACACACAAGACTCATCCGCTCATTGATTTAAATCCATGCCACTGGATTACCTAATCAAAACAGATGCTTCACGATCTTAAAGCTTGCTTTAGTCCATCGCTAGACAATTTTAAGCCTACTATCAAAATGCTATTAGTACTTTGCAATGAATCACTCTGGTTGCTTCACATAGATGTTTTCCTCAAGACTTCCAATCAGGAAAGCTGTCTTTGACATCTATTTGTTGTTCCTCATAGCAGCAATAAAAGAATCCGGATCAATATAAGCATAGCTACCAGCGAACATGTTTCCTCATAATCGAACCATTTCTTTCTGAGTACATTTATCCGCAACCAGCTTTGCTTCCAAGGTTTTCACCTTTCCATATGATCCTCTTTTATTTCCTTTGACCACTTGCAATGGCTTTTACACCATTTAGTGGTCATACAAGTTCCCAGACTTAATATAGAATCCATAGATTCTATTTCAACATTCATTGCAACTTACTAAGATTCCGCATTTCATCTTGTAGTGCTACGTCGTATCCGTGGGACAATACCATGTTCACTAGGGATCAAGTCTCATGACTCTCCCAAAACATATATTTATGGGTTGTCATACAACCTTCCCACTACGACAAGGCACAACATGTAATTGTGTATCAGACATGACACGCGTTGCAGTTTACTTTGTGGTATATCATCTTGTACACTTGGTACTTTTACTTTGTGTTTTCCTCTCACTTCCTTTAGAACAACTTATACATGGGCTTGTGATTTATTACATAGTCCTTTTCCAAAAATTTGGTGTTTGTGTTAACCGTCACCATTCGATCTTTTGGACTAAATAAATCAACCTTCATTTTTCCAAGATGTCCCACAAATAGACAAATGTTTTACGAATTACTGTTTCTAGGGCATATCCATAAAATGAGTTTTAATTATTCCAAATAATTCATCATCTATCTAATCATAACCATAAGAGCCTTATTCCTTCTTTCCACCACACCATTTAGATTGGGGCATACCCGGTGTAGTCAACTTGAGATTTAATCTCAACTTCTGATCAATAGCTCCTAACTATCCCAAGAGGTATTCGCCATCATGATTGAATCGTAATGACTTAATATATTTTCCATGACGCTTCACTGTAACAGCCTTGCAATTCTTGAATTAATCAAAGAACTTAGACATGCAGTGCATCATATAAATATATTGGTTTCCAGAATAATCTTTGAATATTCATAACCACCTCTCGCCTGGATAATATTAGGTTCACTTGAATTAGAATGAACTAATTCCAACATATATATCTTTGGCTCTACACCCCACAGCCTTGAAAAGGCAGATAATCATTTTTACTTCCAAGCAAGACTCGCAAGTCCGATAGTTTCCATTTCTGATAAACCTTACGGTCTATCGGCTATCAACTTTTGAATCCTACTCAAGTAAAATGAATTAGTCATAGACGCCAAATGTATGTTTAGTTCATTTCCTAAGGTTCCTTTCTCTTACTTATATTAGAAGATGCATTATTTAATTACTATTTATTGCATCTGTGGGATGTACATGATTCAAGAGTATACTTTTTATCCACCAACGTACTTTAACGGATTATAGCCACATTCCTCAATACTATGACCATGTCATTTAAATGAAATGAAGTATCCATCCGTTAATGCATAGAAATCGAAATTAAATTCTTTCTATGAAACGTACGTAAAGACAATTTTTCATAATCAATCGTCTATTCTTATCATGAGATAAATAAACAACTCCCACAGCAATAGCCACTATCTTTGTAGTTTTACCCATGTTATTAACAATCTTATCCTTACTCAGTGATAAATATTTAGTGATTCCAGTATCTACATACTTCGTGTCAGTAGATGCCATCACTAATCATGTTTAAACCATTAGTAAATAAGATATTAAATTTGTTCACATTATGATGAAAATGGCATTCCTTTACCACGTGTTTTTGTCAGAGGTTTCCCACCATTTACATCCTCTTGTAATTCAGGTGGAACTTACTCAAAACGTCTAGGCAATTATGAAGAATAAAATTGACTTAGGTTTCCCTTTCAATTTCTATTCCAAGCTTTTCCAATTCATTCATCAATTCAACCATGATCTTGCGCCTTTTTAAATTACTCAAGTATCCGAAGAGTTACATGAGACCATCATATTTCTATGAACCTCTCATCTCTTCACTAGAAACTTTAATAGGCATCATGAGATGTTCTTTGTGAGAACACACATGTATATTTCTTAAGCAGTAAAATTCAAAACCAAGATTCTTTTCTAATCATTTAATTTGGACGAGTAAATATAATGTCTTTTAGTTAATAATTAGTGAAATAAAACCATTCGAAATTCAGAGAATCACAAATAAATATTCCGATCAAATCTAATGTCTTTTAGTTAATAATTAGTGAAATAAAACCATTCGAAATTCAGAGAATCACAAATAAATATTCCGATCAAATCTTCGAATTTTATCCTTTTATATTGATTCCCTCAAAACAATATAAAAATAAAATTCACCGACATCTCAAGCACCGTGAGTCTGCAAGCCACGTTAGTGTGGACGTTTACAAACCCGAACATTTACAAGAGAAGGTTTTACCCATTAATTTCATTTGTCAACCTAACTTTATGACAAAATAATTAATAGTCGGTTCCTCTTTAGCCATGCAAATAATAGCAGTGACTCCGTTGGGGAGGATACTAATTATTTACACCTAAGTGTACACCATTATTTGATCCAAAGTCCACTGCGCGAGCTTGTGTGCCTTACAGTTGGAGAAGTACACACGCGCTCGGATAGCTTCCTACAATCATCTATTATTGGTTTGTACTAGTGAACCGCACACAAACTCATCCGTTAGGGAGGAAGGCCTATTGCCAACACGCAAGTTTATGCGCCACATTACAAACAATAATTATTTAATGAAGTCTGTACCAGTGATCCGTGAATAAACTCATCCGTTAGGGAGGAAGGCCTATTGCCAACACGCAAGTTTAATCACATCACTTACAAACCAATAATGGAGGCCGCGGGAATTAATTTACCAATCCCCTCTCCCACTTAGTTATTTAAAACCGAGGGTTTTTAACATGCATATAATATTCTGAAATAAAATATACATTCTAGCATGCTCCTATTAACATCAATTTAAATAAATAAATTACATAGAACATGTCTGTCACATATACAACAATAATTGACAATTAAATCAATTAATCAGTTGCATAACAAAATTAATTGCATAAAATGTTGGATCAATTAAATAGGCCCAGCTGACCCAAACTTTATTAGCATAAAATGAGCAACCCATTAATAAAATAATTAAGGCCATTTACCCTGCCAATTTCTTCATTAAGGTCTAGCCCAATATTTAACCTTGGCCCAACATCAAACCCACAATTAATTAAATTCAGCAACAATAAAATAGCCCAGCAGCCCATTGCCATTTAATTAAAATTGGGCCCAACAGCCCAAAACCAAATTAAAAAAATGAACAGCCCACTATTAATTACTGAATTGGGCCCAACAATACCTAATTTAAAAATGGGCCCAGCAGCCCAATAGCATTAATAAAAATTAGGCCCAATAATTAAACTAGGCCCAACATCCATTAGCTTGCTGCCCTAGAAAAACCCCAGCCGCGACCAGCTTCAACACCCAGTGCACACCGGCACAACCTGGTGCCAGTGTCACCGGCTGTCACACCCACAGCCCACGTGAATGGAGCCACCGTCCAGTGCGCCGCGACAACCCACCGGAATCGTGCCGAGACGTGCTCTTGGTTTTCTGCCAACCGTTCAGACACCACCAGCCTTCTGCTCCCAGCGGCCGCCAAAGACAACCCACCAGAATCGTGCCGCCATGGATTCGTCTGGAAGGTTCAGCCTTAACGACAACCAACATCAGATTCCATCGCCGTCCAAAACTAGCTGTCGTTCACCACCGAGAGCAGCTTCCAATCGATTCCACGCTGCCTCCGATCATCAGTCGCTCCTTGCAGATTGACCAGATCAGAAAAGTGCCTCCCACTAAATGGAAATTGCTATTGATTCGCCTGATACGCTCGGATTCTGAGTCTGAACCACCCAGATTGCCGATTTATCGCATCCAATTCCAGCGTCATCTACCCTGCTCGTTGATTTCATTCAGCGCTTGGCAAGCACCATCTCTCCTGAATCGTCCAGCCGAAGACCTGGGTGTCGATGAACAGAACTCGGATGCTGGCTGTCAGTCTCTCCGGTGATTGACGTGAATCTCTAGAAATCCACCTCCACGCCCTCGCCGTTGACTAATGCTCTCAGCAGTTCACACCCACTGCATCATCATCCATGGACATGCTGCCCATCAGCCTGCTTCGATTAGCCCACGACACCATGCCTCCAGGCTCATTGCCGTCGCGCCGACAGCAATTGTCAAGGATCATCAATCGTCCACAAACAACAAAAACCCAATCAGCAATGATGAAGGTTCGATCTGTAACCCGCTGACCCTATAATCGACTTGCCATGGAGACCTTCTCCCATCGTTCAGTTCTTGCTTTCAACAGCCATCAAGCCGTATGTGTGTGTGAGAGTCGCGTACAGTAGGCGAATCGTTCACTGGTGGTTTATCCGTGTGTGTACAGAGCATTCAATACAATAAACACACAGCCATATTATCGACAAAAGACACATATGATTCATAAAACATGCGATTACATCTAGATCAAATCAATTAATCTTATAATCACATAAACCCCAACCTTACAGTTCATGTTTCACCATGAAACCAACGCTCTGATACCAATTGTTGGCAATTGGATCGTGCGGTTTAACGTGATCCGTTAGGAATAACAGGCAAACAAACAGCGAAAGCAATAATAATTGTTTACCGTACTTCTGAGTTGATGTAGAGGATGAACAGCAGAGAACCACCTCTCAATCTTCTGTTGTATGTCCCAAGTCGAATCCTACTGTTGTGTGGGCAACAATCCACATGATTCTCTCAATCTGCTCCTGTTCTTTTCTAACTGTCAAATGAGGTACTGACTTAGGTTTAACAGGAGCTGAGATGACTTATATAGTTGGGCTACAGCAGGGACCAGGAGGAGAAATTGGGCTGGGCCTCAATTGAATTTAATTAACCAAGCTTAGCCCAAAACTTTTAATTAAATCCAAAAATAATAATATAGTCCACTAAAATATTATTACTGCACTACCGTCCAATCCCAAAATTATGTTATGGGCTCCTTCTTATTATAAGCCCGATGGTCTCCCCATGTTTAAGATAAACAATGCTCATTAATTAATTAAGTTACCGACAACTCAAATTAATTAATATCTCATCCGAGAGTAGTACCACTCAACCTTATTATCATGCCGGAAATTAATCCACTTGTAAGATTTACATGATAAACCTTATGAGCTCCTCAAGGGGACATCATCAACCTATGTCGGACATGGATTCCTTCTACAATCAACAGCACACCATAGATACAACACTACTTCCCAACTCAGCGAGTTTGTTGATTTAATACTTATAAATCTCACCCATTGATGAATCAAAGAAATACATACTGCCCTACGTGTCAAGGTTATTGTATAGGGATTAAGAGCACGAACTTCCATAATAACAGAGATCAAGTTCTACTATATAGTCAGTATAAGAAGAACGATCTCAGGCGGTCCTGCTCAATACATACAAGTGCACTAATGTGATTCTATAGCCAAGACAAGCTAATACCAAACCACACTACAACCATACCGATAGAGAGTCCCCGTCTATCTCAGTTGTGAGCATCTATACTTTATAAGGAAACCGATAATATGATCTTCTACGTGTTGTCGCACAACATATTATCTACAGTATAAAGTAAATGGACTATTGCATCATGCATATAAAATAAATTATAAGATGCAATCATTTGATCAATGATTCTCATTTCAAAAATTGTTATGACATTGTTCATACTAAAGCTAGACTTTTAGTATACAATCCAACAATCTCCCACTTATACTAAAAGACTATGCTGTCATGTCTTCTGCCATACATCTGATTCCTACTCCCACTTACACGACCATTAAAAGCTCTCGCCTTAAGGTCCTTGTAAATGGTTTACTAGGTCATCATCCGATGCAATCTAGGCGACAACAACCTTCCCCTCATCATACGATTTCTCGTAACAGGTGGTACTCGCGCTCCATGTGTTTAATTGCCTTATGGACTTGTGATTTCTTCAAGTTTGCAACTGCACCAATATCATCAATGTAAATTGTGATTACCTTGGGCAAACTTAGAAACACTTCAAAGTCCATCATGAAGTCTCTAGAGTCATATAGATACTTTGGCTGCCTCATAGGCTCCAATTTATCATCTTTCCATGATGGAGTCCGGAGTTTGAAATATATTTCTATATAACACTCCTCCACATTATGACTCTACTTCCTAAAATTAAACACATAACCTTTGAGGAAAATTTACTACCGTCCAATTTGACTAAAAAATCTGAATCTACGTAATCCACAAGAAGCAGTGAATCTGTCCAGTAAGTCCACATATAATTTCCAGTCCTTCTCAGGCACTTTATAAATGTCTTACCTCAGTTCATCATTCTTGTTCCGGGTTACGTTGATACCCACTGTTCATGCATTCAGCAAAACAGATATCCAACATCGTTCATAGCATTCCTTAGATTAAGCTTCCTTATTCGCCGAAGCATAAGGAACCGCTTTCATCCTCTTTATCTTCTTCTTGTGTCTCAAAGACACATTCACTTAGATAATTTACATGCTAAACGAGTATGGACTGTATCATTTTATGAAACTTGAGATAAGCATAATATCCTTTCTTGTGATCCGTATTACCGTGATCAAAAGGATATATTTTGCCTTTCTTAAGTCCTTTACCTCTACCGCTTTATTAACCGTACCCATACGCCCGATAATACTCTTTCATTGTCTCCAATGAGCAAGATACTATCTACGTATAGTATAAGAAACACCACCACGTTTCCGTCACTCTTTACAACACACAAGACTCATCCGCTCATTGATTTAAATCCATGCCACTGGATTACCTAATCAAAACAGATGCTTCACGATCTTAAAGCTTGCTTTAGTCCATCGCTGGACAATTTTAAGCTTACTATCAAAATGCTATTAGTACTTTGCAATGAATCACTCTGGTTGCTTCACATAGATGTTTTCCTCAAGACTTCCAATCAGGAAAGCTGTCTTTGACATCTATTTGCTGTTCCTCATAGCAGCAATAAAAGAATCCGGATCAATATAAGCATAGCTACCAGCGAACATGTTTCCTCATAATCGAACCATTTCTTTCTGAGTACATTTATCCGCAACCAGCTTTGCTTCCAAGGTTTTCACCTTTCCATATGATCCTCTTTTATTTCCTTTGACCACTTACAATGGCTTTTACACCATTTAGTGGTCATACAAGTTCCCAGACTTAATATGGAATCCATAGATTCTATTTCAACATTCATTGCAACTTACTAAGATTCCGCATTTCATCTTGTAGTGCTACGTCGTATCCGTGGGACAATACCATGTTCACTAGGGATCAAGTCTCATGACTCTCCCAAAACATATATTTATGGGTTGTCATACAACCCTCCCACTACGACAAGGCACAACATGTAATTGTGTATCAGACGTGACACGCGTTGCAGTTTACCTTGTGGTATATCATCTTGTACACTTGGTACTTTTACTTTGTGTTTTCCTCTCACTTCTTTTAGAACAACTTATACATGGGCTTGTGATTTATTACATAGTCCTTTTCCAAAAATTTGGTGTTTGTGTTAACCGTCACCATTCGATCTTTTGGACTAAATAAATCAACCTTCATTTTTCCAAGATGTCCCACAAACAGACAAATGTTTTACGAATTACTGTTTCTAGGGCATATCCATAAATTGAATTTTAATTATTCCAAATAATTCATCATCTATCTAATCATAACCATAAGAGCCTTATTCCTTCTTTCCACCACACCATTCAGATTGGGGCATACCCGGTGTAGTCAACTTGAGATTTAATCTCAACTTCTGATCAATAGCTCCTAACTATCCCAAGAGGTATTCGCCATCATGATTGAATCGTAATGACTTAATATATTTTATATGACGCTTCATTGTACTAGCCTTGCAATTCTTGAATTAATCAAAGAACTTAGACATGCAGTGCATCATATAAATATATTGGTTTCCAGAATAATCTTTGAATATTCATAACCATCTCTCGCCTGGATAATATTAGGTTCACTTGAATCAGAATGAACTAATTCCAACATATATATCTTTGGCTCTACACCCCACAGCCTTGAAAAGGCAGTTAATCATTTTTACTTCCAAGCAAGACTCGCAAGTCCGATAGTTTCCATTTCTGATAAACCTTACGGTCTATCGGCTATCAACTTTTGAATCCTACTCAAGTAAAATGAATTAGTCATAGACGCCAAATGTATGTTTAGTTCATTTCCGAAGGTTCCTTTCTCTTACTTATATTAGAAGATGCATTATTTAATTACTATTTATTGCATCTGTGGGATGTACATGATTCAAGAGTATACTTTTTATCCACCAACGTACTTTAACGGATTATAGCCTCATTCCTCATTACTATGACCATGTCATTTAAATGAAATGAAGTATCCATCCGTTAAATGCATAGAAACCGAAATTAAATTCTTTCTATGAAACGTACGTAAAGACAATTTCTCATAATCAATCGTTTATTCTTATCATGAGATAAATAAACAACTCCCACTGCAATAGCCACTATCTTTGTAGTTTTACCCATGTTATTAATAATCTTATCCTTACTCAGTGATAAATATTTAGTGATTCCAGTATCTACATACTTCATGTCAGTAGATGCCATCACTAATCATGTTTAAACCATTAGTAAATAAGATATTAAATTTGTTCACATTATGATGAAAATGGCTTTCCTTTGCCACGTGTTTTTGTCAGAGGTTTCCCACCATTTACATCCACTTGTAATTCAGGTGGAACTTACTCAAAACGTCTAGGCAATTATGAAGAATAAAATTGACTTAGGTTTCCCTTTCAATTTCTATTCCAAGCTTTTCCAATTCATTCATCAATTCAACCATGATCTTGCGCCTTTTTAAATTACTCAAGTATCCGAAGAGTTACATGAGACCATCATATTTCTATGAACCTCTCATCTCTTCACTAGAAACTTTAATAGGCATCATGAGATGTTCTTTGTGAGAACACACATGTATATTTCTTAAGCAGTAAAATTCAAAACCAATATTCTTTTCTAATCATTTAATTTGGACGAGAAAATATAATGTCTTTTAGTTAATAATTAGTGAAATAAAACCATTCGAAATTCAGAGAATCACAAATAAATATTCCGATCAAATCTTCGAATTTTATCCTTTTATATTGATTCCCTCAAAATAATATAAAAATAAAATTCACCGACATCTCAAGCACCGTGAGTCTGCAAGCCACGTTAGTGTGGACGTTTACAAACCCAAACATTTACAAGAGAAGGTTTTACCCATTAATTTCATTTGTCAACCTAACTTTATGACAAAATAATTAATAGTCGGTTCCTCTTTAGTCATGCAAATAATAGCAGTGACTCCGTTGGGGAGGATACTAATTATTTACACCTAAGTGTACACCATTATTTGATCCCAAGTCCACTGCGCGAGCTTGTGTGCCTTACAGTTGGAGAAGTACACACGCGCTCGGATAGCTTCCTACAATCATCTATTATTGGTTTGTACTAGTGAACCGCACACAAACTTATCCGTTAGGGAGGAAGGCCTATTGCCAACACGCAAGTTTATGCGCCACATTACAAACAATAATTATTTAATGAAGTCTGTACCAGTGATCCGTGAATAAACTCATCCGTTAGGGAGGAAGGCCTATTGCCAACACGCAAGTTTACTCACATCAATTACAAACCAATAATGGAGGCCGCGGGAATTAATTTACCAATCCCCTCTCCCACTTAGTTATTTAAAATCGAGGGTTTTTAACATGCATATAATATTACGAAATAAAATATACATTCTAGCATGCTCCTATTAACAGCAATTTAAATAAATAAATCACATAGAACATGCCTATCACTTATACAACAATAATTGACAATTAAATCAATTAATCAGTTGCATAACAAAATTAATTGCATAAAATGTTGGATCAATTAAATAGGCCCAGCTGACCCAAACTTTATTAGCATAAAATGAGCAACCCATTAATAAAATAATTAAGCCCATTTACCCTGCCAATTTCTTCATTAAGGTCTAGCCCAATATTTAACCTTGGCCCAACATCAAACCCACAATTAATTAAATCCAGCAATAATAAAATAGCCCAGCAGCCCATTACCATTTAATTAAAATTGGGCCCAACAGCCCAAAACCAAATTAAAAAAATGAGCAGCCCACTATTAATTACTGAATTGGGCCCAACAATACCTAATTTAAAAATGGGCCCAGCAGCCCAATAACATTAATAAAAATTAGGTCCAATAACTAAACTAGGCCCAACATCCATTAGCTTGCTGCCCTAGAAAAACCCCAGCCGCGACCAGCTTCAACACCCAGTGCACACCGGCGCAACCTGGTGCCAGTGTCGCCGGCTGTCACACCCACAGCCCACTTGAATGGAGCCACCGTCCAGTGCGCCGCGACAACCCACCAGAATCGTGCCGAGACGTGCTCTTGGATTCCTGCCAGCCGTTCAGACACCACCAGCCTTCTGCTCCCGGCGGCCGCCAACGACAACCCACCAGAATCGTGCCACCATGGATTCGTCTGGAAGGTTCAGCCTTAACGACAACCAACATCAGATTCCATCGCCATCCAAAACTAGCTGTCGTTCACCACCGAGAGCAGCTTCCAATCGATGCCACGCTGCATCCGATCATCAGTCGCTCCTTGCAGATTGACCAGATCGAAAAAGTGCCTCCCACTCGATGGAAATTGCTACTGATTCGCCTGATACGCTCGGATTCTGAGTCTGAACCACCCAGATCGCCAATTTATCGTAGCCAATTCCAGCGTCATCTACCCTGCTCGTCGATTTCATTCAGCGCTTGGCAAGCACCATCTCTCCTGAATCGTCCAGCCGAAGACCTGGGTGTCGATGAATAGAAGCCGGATGCTGGCTGTCAGTCTCTCCGGTGATTGACGTGAATCTCCAGAAATCCACCTCCACGCCCTCGCCGTTGACTACTGCTCTCAGCAGTTCACACCCACTGCATCATCATCCATGGACACACTGCCTATCAGCCTGCTTCGATTAGCCCACGACACCATGCCTCCAGGCTCATCGCCGTCGCGCCGACAGCAATTGTCAAGGATCATCAGTCGTCCACAAACAACAAAAACCCAATCAGCAATGATGAGGGTTCGATCTGTAACCCGCTGACCCTATAATTGACTTGCCATGGAGACCTTCTCCCATCGTTCAGTTCTTGCTTTCATCAGCCATCAAGCCGTATGTGTGTGTGAGAGTCGCGTACAGTAGGCTTGCGTCGTCTTTGAGGATACCTTATACTAGATTAGTACCGTCGTGACTCTACGACGTTAAAAAAGGGCACCTGTTGGGGGCTTTCCCTCCCTTTTTATTGTTTTATTTCTTTCGTGTGAGTAAGAATTTTTTATATTTGAAGTGCTTACTTATCGGCAATTACATCTCTTTGCAAACTTAGTTTCCACTATAGTTTCTACTAAGTTTGGAGGGGTGTGAATATGAATTGTATGAATGTGGTAGCTGAGTGAATTTTACACTACTCTTATGATTTTTGATTGCATTGTCTCGGGATGAGGAACATGTAAGTTTGGGGATTTGATGAGTGTGTAAATTCACGTGTTTCGAACCCAGATTCATGTAATAATGGTTTGTTAGATGGTTGTAATTTGATGTGAATCGTTATATGTGGTGGAAAGTCACGAGTCAGGTGTCTTGAAGGCTATTTGAGTTGATTTTTGAAGGAAAACGAGTTGGAAGTGATCGGATACGGAAAAGGGTGATTCAGAGAAGAATTTAACCAAGCAGGCATGGGATTAGACCAAGAAGGAGATGGTTCGACCAGAACCTGTGGTCGAACTGATGGAGAAGAAGCGCCTAAAGTGCCATTCGACCACGGCATTTCTGTTTGACCAAGCCATTTGGTCAAACTGTGGTCGAACCAGAAGCCTAAAGAGATGCACCTGCAGTTCAACCAGAGAGTATGGGATTTGACTATGATTCTGGTCGAATTCGGGACCCGCAACTAACTTACAAGTCGATTCGACCTGGAGTTTGACAAGCGGGGGATGATTCGACCTGGCCTGTTGGTCAAACTGAAGTACGAAAACTTACCATATTCGTATTTTTACACATTTAATGCATGTGTTCGTTCAAGAAACCCATCCAAGACCCGTAAGGAGAGTTTACAAGTATAAAAAAATAACTTTTGCTGGAGAAGAAGGAGACTAATCATCCATCCATTACCATCATCTGAAGGAGTCTTGAAGAGAGGTTCGTCTGGCGAGTCAAATAAGATCATACTAATTAACCATGATTGTTCCTAGATCAATCATGGGCTAGAGTCGCTACGGTAGTTCTAGGGTTAAGAAAGTTTTATGAGTTAATTGAATTTCCATGTGTAAACTCCGTACAACACTACTTGTGATTTATTTTATATAAGATTGTGCCTTTTAAATTCATACTCAAAGTCGTTTTGTACATTATTAACTGTTATGTAGAGTCTGAATACATATCTTGGTTATTGATTGAGTGCGTTAACTGCTGAGCAAGATTACATGTTATATTTCTAAGTGAAGGGATTCCGAAGTCTTATTAGAACTATCTTATATGAATACTTGTTAATTGAATATTATTTGGGTTGTTAAGTAGGATAAAGAGAATAACGTCATAGTACCTAAAAAGGGAGATCATATCAGGTTAGAGTACTAAGTGCACAGGAAATAATTGATACTGATAGTACCTAGAAAGGGGGTGAATTATATCTCTTGCTCCGAGGATATTCACACGTGCCATACACTTGTTTGATACACTTGTTTGCTTGTGTCTATAGAGTAAACAAGCATGGTTTAGTGATGCATCCATAAGCCATGAGGCAGAGTTGAATAATAACACATGAAAAGGAAATTAATCAGTAAAACTGGACGACACGAAGAACTACCTAATTTCTTACTTGATCACAACCATATTTCCTCCATTGCTTGTTTATTTAATTTATTATTAAAGTTATATGTTATTTAGTTTCGTAACTATTCCAAACCAATTCGCCAACATAGTCTTAGTTAATTAGAATATAATTAAATTGATAATAATCTATCCCTTGGGTTCGATATCACTTGATCGCCTATTAAAACTACAATTGATATTCTTTGCACTTGAGAATTAATTTTGTGTGTTGAGAAAACGTTCATCACCCAACCTCTGATTAATAGCTCCTAAACTATCCTAAGAGGTACTCGCCACCACGATTAAATCGTAATGACTTCATATATTTTCCAAGACACTTCACCACATTATCTATTGTCTTCTTGATTTTAATCATAGTACTCAGACTTGCAATGCGTCAAATAAATCATTTCTAGAATAATTATCAAATAAAGTGACGAATATTCATAAACACCTCTTACCGGGATAATCTTAGGATCACATAAATTAGATTGAAATATTTACAACATATCTTTACATGGCTCTATACCCCTTTGCCTTGAAAAAGGCAATTAATCATATTAACTACCAAGTAAGAATCATAAGTTCGATAGTTTCCACTTCCAATACTTAACGGTCCATCGGCTATCAACTTTTGAATCGTACTTAAGTAAAATGATCTAGCCTTAGATGCCAAAGGTATGTTTAGTTTATTTCCAAATATTTCTTTCTCTTATTTATGATTAGAAGATGCGTTATTAATTACTATTTTTTGCATCCGTTGGATAAATATGATTTAAGAGTGTACAAATTGTCACTATCGTACCATAACATATTATTGCTCCATCCTTCATTATAATGACCATGTCATTTAAATGCATAGAGTACTATCAGTTAATACATAGAAACTGAAATAAATTTCTTTATATGAAAACGTACGTGAAGACTATTTCTAAAAAATAAACATTTATTCCTATCATAAGATAAATAAACGACACCTACTGCAACAACCACTACATTCGTAGCTTACCCTTGTACTCAATACTCTCATCATCACTTAGTTGCAGGCTAGTGATTTTGGTATTTACACACAACGTATCAGTAAACGCCATCACTAATCACGCTTCAACAACTAGTGAATAAGATACTATCATTGTTCACATCTTGATGAAAATTGCTTTTCCGTCACCACATGTTTTGTTAGAAGTTTTCCATCGTATACAAACTCTTGTAATTTAGGTGAAACTTGCTCAAAACATTAAGTCAAACTATGAAATATAAATTGAGCTCAGTTTTCCCTTCAATTTTTATATTCCAAGTATTTCTAATTCATTCATCAAGTTACCATGACCTCTTGCCTTTATGACTTACTTAAGTATCCGAAGAGTTTTACGAGATCATCATATTTCTATGAACCTCTCACCTCTTCACTAGAGACTTTAATAGGCACTAGAGAACAATCCTTAGTGAGAACACACATTTTTATTTTCCTAAGCAGTAATAATTAAAACCAAAATTCTTATCAGTTATTTATTTTGGACCAATAAGTATGTTTTCTTTCAGTAAACAAAAACTGAAGTAAACTATTCAAAAATTCAAAGAATCACAGTAAATAAATACAACGATCAAACACTTCGAATTTAAATTTTATATTGATTCCCTCAAAAACAATATAAAATAAATTCACCGACATCTCAAGCACCGTGAATTTGCATGCCATGTTAGTGTGGACGTATACAAACCTGAACATTCGCAAGAAAAGGTTTTACCCATTAATTCCATACGTCACAATTAATCTTATGACTCAATGATTAATAGTTGGTTGTCCTTTAGCCATGCAATTTAATAGCAGTGACTCGATTGGGGAGGATACATATTAATTGCACCTAAGTGTATATCATTATTTGATACAAGTACGTTACCCAAGTTTGTGTACCTTACAGTTGGAGAAGTCCACACGCCCTCAAATAATTTCCTATAATCATCAATTATTAATTTGTACTAGTGATCCACAAATAAAACTCATCCATTGGGGAGGAAGGCACTATAGCCGAATTATAAGCTTACTTGCATCATATTACAAATAATAATTATTTCATGAAATTTATTCCAGTGATCCACAAATAAAACTCATCCGTTGGGGAGGAAGGCACTAAAACTGACTCATAAGCTTATTTACATCACTTAATAAATCAACAATGGAGGCCGCGGGATCTATTGACTAATCCCTCTCCCACTTAGTTATTTAACAAGAGTGTTTTTGTATGCATACAATATACCTTATATAATACGCAACTAAGCATGCTATTATTATGGCAAATAAGGCAGTAAATCAAATAGCACATGTAATCCAAATATATAATAATAATTGACAAATAAAAATAATTATTAGCAATTATATATAAGGATAAAAAATTGCCAAAAGAAAAAGTTGACTTGGTCAACAAATCAAGCAATAACTTGCACAACAAGTTGGTACATCTTGTGCCCCAAGAAAACTAACTCTCAACCCACATGAATGCACAGTATTCACGCCCTTTATCCGGTAGCACTCCATCCAGCTGTAGACCCATTGGAAAAATGAAGCCCACCGAAAACCCTTCGCTCAGCCTAGATCACTGCCGCCGGAAAACTTCCACTTAGAGTGGAGCTGCTCATCCACTGGGATTCCGTCGATCAGCCACCGAGAAGCCCACGACGCCATCCACTGCCCGATAACACACTGGCAGCAGCTTCCAACCATATCCACCAGTCCCGGCGTTCCGCCAACAGCCATCGGCCAGCTCTTTTTTAAGCGACCACATTCCTTACCAGCTTGACAGACCAGTTGGTTGGGCTGAAACCCAGTCTGCTTCCCAGACATAAGCCACTGCTGTCTAACAACGATCATCTATCGATGGTAAAAACATCCCCCCGACCCATCATCTAGAACTAACCAACAAAAATAGTGTGCATGACCAAGAGAATAAATCACTATAGAATTAAATTTAAATCTATAAAATATCCCCGGCTGGCGGTGTCAAGAACTTGATCGCTATTTTCTTTCACCCTCAAGTGTCAGGGATCGATTGTAGTACGCGTGACCAAGTGAATATCGTTCTCACGAGATAGTTATAAATTTAATATATAACTCTATTAATGATAATTTGATTGCAAGACAAATCTGTGGATTTTTTGAATAATAAATAATTAAATAATAAAACTGAAATTAAATAATTAAACTAATAATGCAATAAAATAAATCATGCAGAGAAAATGATTGAGAATTCAAGAATGGAGAATTGGTAATGTTCGGGCAAATAGCTTGACTATGTGACTAATTTATCTAGACCCAAATTAATTACTTGTAGACGTTTATAAGAGGATGACTAAGCATAGTTAAATCACCTTGATCGGGTAGGATCTAACACTTATAATGAGCTGAAAATCCTTTGATCAATAAGAAATTAACTATTTCTCCCTCCATAGGTACTTCGTATTAAATTCCATTAAAGGCTAGAGCACTAGACTTCCCTTTCTATGTACGCAATTATTAATCCTTTTTTCTCCTTACCAATTACCTAATAATGAAGTTTTACCAAGTAATTAATATTCCAAATTGATTGTCTAACACTCTTAGGTATTACAGGCCAATCCCCTAACACTGTCACATAAAACAACAATTATTATGCAGAAATAAGGAATCATATTAACTAACAATCAGTGATACCGTCAAGAGTAATTAAAGGAATCAAAACTCAAAAACACAATAATATGAAGTCTCAAAATATCCTCTTTAATAAAGAAACAAACATTCTGTAGTATAAGAAATCCAAGTCTATGGCCATCAAATCACATAGTCAAAACTTTACTAACGCCCTAACATTACCAACAAAGAAACTTAATCCATGAATTTACGAGGGCAAATCACAAAGATGTAATAAACCCTAATTATGGTGCTAAAATAACAGAAATAAATAATTGAAATTAAAGAACCCATTTTGAGAACTCCGATTCTTCAATCACAATCTTCTTCAAAATCTTCATCTCCGATCCAAGTATCAACTCTGATCGTCTCTTCGGTAGAAGGATATAGTGAAGGGCAGGGTTCTGTGAAGGTGAGTCTATAGGGATGAATTATGTCATGAATTTCCATGTCGTCAATTCTGATCCCTTTATATTTATGAACTGGGCCAACTTAATGCACACGCTATTGATATGGGCCAAGTGTTGAAAATCGAGCATGTCGCACGACTTCTCCTTAGAAATCGGGCGGCTCGCTTGGTTTCCTCATCAACAACTAGGCGGCTCACCTAGTGGGTTGCTTGGTTTACATTTCTTCATGCCCAGTTTACAACATGATTGCATGCATGTCATGGCACCTAATTTCCACTCCATCATGGGCGGCTCACCTGACGAGGAGATTGGCACTTGGTTTCCAAGTCTTGGCACCCGGCAGGTTGCGTAATTCTGCTCCAGATTGCTATCCAGCCAGCTTCTTCCCAGCTCGTTTCAACTCTTCTCCAATACTCAATCGATTTCTCCCTCTTTTCCTATAAAAACACGAAAAAACACCTCTAAAACACCTTTTATCAGTGACAACAAGAGAATCGTCTTTTTGTGCAAATACAACATCAAAATACATCAAAAAAGTATTAAATCGGATCTAAAAGATCATGAATTTCCATTCTCATCAGATTACCAACCATTGACTCTGATTCCAATATTGGAAAACTCACGTTCATATAAACACACAAAATATACAAAGAGAGTAATCTCACTTGCCTCTCTCCGTAGATTTAATGATGCAGCGGAAGTAAACATACGAACCAATTGGTACTCACGAGATATACTGTGATCTCTTGATTAAATCATACAACACGGGGTTGTAGATTGTATTCCACAATATGGTACTAATCTGTGGAAAATGAAGAAATTTAGTGAAATTGGAAGAGAAAACATGAGAGAGATAAACGCTTTTACATTCTGTATTCTTACGTTCTGCATTCTGCCAGCCTATCGCATCTAGCATATCGCCTTACGTAAAACTGTCTCCACGCAGTAAATTTTACTTCCAAGGAGACAGGAGTTAATAAATTATTTCATTAACTCACTCTCTCTCTCTCTCTTATCTACTATCATATGTGGAATATAATAATTACTCCCTCCGTCCCAGAATTTTTTGCACACTTTCTTTGTAATTTACAAAGAAAGTGTGCAAAAAATTTTGGAATGGAGGAAGTAAATAATATTAATTATTATTTACAAAGTGGATGATGAAGCATTTAGAGAGAGATTATGGCATTCTTAAAGCGATTCACGATGCTCTCTAACTCAAATATGGATCTCTCTAGAAAGAGAACAAATATTTGCTGAATGAGATGGCTAGCTCCTGTTTACTTAACGAGATCATTCATCTTTGTCTTTTGTGAAATTTAATTTGTAGTTAATATGTAGATTGGTGAGTTGAAATCAAAGCTGAATGGAGATAACGACAGGATTATGGTGAAAGAAGAGCCGTCTATTTAGATTCGGATGACGTCAGAGTAGCTTCATTGTTCGGAGATTTTAAGGACTGATCTTCTTACATCGATTCGAGTGTGATCTTGAACAAAGACAATAATAGCAGTCTGATTGGGACAACAATTTCCTCCTCCGGTGGGAAATTCCACAATCAGCTTCACAGTGCCGCCATGGACTCAAACTTCCAATTCTCCAGCGACGCCGACAAGGTTTTCTAAACATAGTTTGTGAAGATTGAGGAGAATAATTTCCTGGGTGAAGAATCTTGCTGCAATTTGTTCTCCAATGAGTAAGTTCCAACTCTCCACATGTATTGCTTTGATGAGTGGAACTGAGAACCGATCATTCGACAAAACCTTATACAGTAAAAATGTTTTATTGATCACGTGTGAATTCCTCCCAAAAAATGGGGTTCCGGCAACTTTGGAATGAAAATTAGCCAATTTCAAGAGTTACGGGACGAAATTGAAATCTTTTTCTTTTTTGGGACATAATAAAAAATTCCTTATAATTATGGGACCAAAAATGATTTTAGCTCATTTAACCAATAATCTCCACCTAAGTTTGCTTATAGTTTTAGAATATTATTCAAACATCTAATCTATAAAAAATGTGTGAGCAATGCTTGGAATCTATCTCGTGAACTTGATTCTGAATTATTCATTTATTTTTAGAAGGGTAACAATTTTCATGCAAGGGTAGTGATCCAGTTCCATGAATTCCTTTGCCATTACAAATTGAGTAGAAAAGGTACCGACATGTAAAAAATGCACACTTCATAATTCATTCGTAAAGGAACTTACTGCTAGTCTTTTAAATAAAATTTAGTAGTATCTTATTTCTTAAACATTTGCCATACATCATGACAAAAAAGGATGTATTTTAATTATTATCATTACAAAGGTGATGCTACTCTTCATTCGTACATGATCAATCTGAAGAGGTTTATTCTAGTCACTGATTTTATACCCTTCCAATTTAAATTTCCTTACATTTTTTATAGAATTAAATGTATTTTGTGTGACATTGAAAAAAGCCCTTTTCTTCTGATTAATCTAAAGGGCTTCAATTATTTTGATATTCCTGTAATGTTTATATTCTGTGAGTGCAAAAATATAATATATTAGCTATAATTTTTTATGCCATTTTTATTGTGACCATTTCACCTCCATGGAGAACCATATATATTTGCATAGCTGGGACTTTCACGAAAATAAAGTGCTCAATTTGTTGGATGTTGATTCTATTGCAGAAAGGCTATGTTGCACATGGAAGTCGCAGTGAATCATATGGTGTATTGAAAATCTTGTCACCATGACAACTCTACCTATGCTCATTAACTATTAGACTTTGATACTTGTTATAATTTTGTTCCAAAATAAAAGGCTATGGTTTTCCATGTTTCCATTTTGCTGGGGGCCTTTTTTTGTATGGCAATATGTTGTTCTTATCTTATATGCTTCTTTCATACTAATATGCTTTCGATTTTAGCATAACATATTATGTTGCCTATGACCATGTCTTTATTTTCCTGTAGTTCGTTCGGTGCTCAACAACTCTACCATTTTAATGCATAATATTTCATGTTTTATTTTCTAATTTTATATCCATATTAGTGTTTCTGATTTCCCCAAATCTGTCTTCTTCATATTATAACTTGGCCTCATGCGTAGAGAATTGAATGATCAGGAAAAGCCCTTGAACTTTTACGTGATTGTGCACAATTTAATCCAAAAGACACTTTGGGTAACTATCTCTTTGGTCCCTCTCTTCTTATATATTTGGAGAACATGTATAGGGGTAAAATATTGTAGAAATATTTACGTGAGACCATCTTAAGAAACTTATTTCGTAAAACAATCTTGATTTATTACTCAATTATACAGATGAGCTAGTAGAGAGAATGAAGTGATGCGTTGGTTGAATGAAGATGGATAAATATCAAAATTGGTGTTGTAAGTATGGCCTATTCCAACTTTAGTTCTTTTTCATTTTTAATTTTCAATTTTCATCATTTTTGTCAACTTTTAGTCCTTTTTTGTCCAAATTTAGTCATTTTCTAAAATTTAGTTATTTTTTAATCCAAATTTAGTCCTATATGTTCAATAATGTCCGAAATTGGTACAAAAGTGCATAAATTTTGGACCAAAAGTGGAAAAAATGGACCAAATTTTGAAAACAAATGACCAAATTGGACAAAAAGAACTAAAATTGAATAAAAAATAACCAGAATTGAGGATTACAGAAAAAAGGACTAAAGTCAGAATCCATCATACCTATAGGATTAATTTTGATATTTACCCAATGAAGATTAGAAACACAACCTAATGTTATGATGCTGAACAAACATATATATGTAGCATTTTTTATCAAATCACCCTATTAATTCAAGTGGGAAAATGGTAGTGTGATGGTTTATAAATGGCCACAAAGCAAGGCAGAAGAGCTCTATGGCTGAGCAAATAGAGCTCTTCTTCAATGTTGGAACATCCAGCCAATAATCAAAGTCCGATTGAGCCATCATTTCTTGTTGTTGCAAGTTGTCCAATGGCCTTTGCATTCTCCCTGCGATCAATGTGCACACAATCAGAGCCTTCCTTAGTGAAGGATCGTCGTCTTGGATGGATTCCAAGGCCTTGTAACTGGTAGAGGCCGTGAACACTCCATTGGTTGAAAAACCATGCCTCAGAATTAAGGACACTAGGCATCTGTCGGATATGCACAGGCTGCAGGACCCCTTGATGCTGAGAGGGCATTCGACAGTGGCACCGTGAAACCTCAGCGGCTCGTTTCTATCGTCTAATCAATGAGGGTGTTTCTGACTTGCTCTCATCTTTACCACCTCTCTGTATTCCTCGAATTGGCCCACTGTTTTCTGCATGTTGTGATCCTTCACCATCCTCTCGATGTTTTCATGGTTATTCTCTCGACAGATTATCTCACCTACTATTCTTTTTCGCTTAATTCACTAACTAAATACCAAATTTTTTAAGCAATTTAATGTAAATTATATATGAAGACTAGAAATGAGTGAGGAAGAAATCTAACCAGCATGTTTGGAGAGATGATGCACCTCCACAGCTTTCCATCTAAGAAATTGGTCACCACATTTAGGGCAAATTCCTGATAATGTGGGATTAGCAACACCAAATCCAGAATTCCTTCTTGATGCGCGTTTTCTTTGCACATAAAATTAATCCCCAAGTATTAAGGATATCAGTTGCAGCTTAAGTAAACGACCAAGTTAAATATAGAACCCAAAGGACGACGTATTATCAATTTAATTATCTACTAAATTAATTAAGACAAGATGGCAATAAAATTGAGGTATGAAATTATTAACTACTAAACAATTAACTAAAATAATAATTAAAATAAATTAAGCAATAGAAAAATACGAAAGTGAATTAAGTAAGAGAATAGGTAGCTCTGTGATAATCATTTTCACTCATTCATTACCTTTCGTATATCAATGTCCGACTCTACCTTGTGGAATATGGACGCATCACTAAGCCATGTATATTTACTCTATAGACATAAGCAAACATGTGTATAACACTTGTGAATAACCTTGGAGCAAGAGATATAACTTCACCCCTCTTTCGTGGTACTATCAGTATCAATTATTTCCCTGTACATTGTTACTCTAACCCGATATGATCTTCCTTTATAGGTACTATAAAGTTACCCTCTTTATCCAACTTATCAACCCGAATCCAATTCAACTAATATGTATTCAAATAAGATAGTTCTAATGAAGCTTCGGAGTCCCTTTACTTAGAATCATAACATAGAATCCTGCTCAGCGGTGAACGCACTCAATCAACAACCAAGATATATATTCAGACTCTATATAACAGTTGAAGATGTACAAAATGACTCTTAATATGGATTAAAAACACATAGTTTTATATAAAATAAATCCACAAGTAGTGTTATACGGAGTATACACACGAAAGTTCAATTAATTCATAAGAACCTTCAAAATCCTAGATCTACCAAAAAGGCTCTAGCCCATGATGTTGCGAAGAACAATTATGGAGGTTGGATAGATCTTATCCATATGTCCGGAAAATTAGAAAGTAGAAGAAAAAATTAGGAAAACCCTTGGTGTAGAAGTCTCCTTCTTTCTCTCTTCCGTCTCTTCAAATCCTCTTGGTTCTCTTTCTTGATTCCAGAGATGAATTTTCACAGTGATTGATGGATGGAGGAAAGGATATGAATGATAGTTGGGGGTGATCCCCCTTGTGGGGTGTAGGATGATTGTATTGCGGTGCCAATATGAATAATGAAATACGCATATTGGGGGTATGGAATTACATCCCCTTTTATACTTGTAAGCTCTCCTTATTGACCTTGGATGAGATTTTTCTTGGAAAACATAAAAATACACGCTACTGGGGGTACGGAATTATCAAAAATAGGATTATGTTTCCCCGCTCGACCAAACTGCTCTAGGTCGAGCGGGATTGACCTTGGTCGAGCGGTAGTGCGCAGTCTCACCGTTTCACGTATAACATCCACATCCGAGCTCCGATTTGAATAATTCTTATGCTCACGTGATCCTCTCTTCCTTGGTTTTCTATTCACATAAAGAACTCACAGAAACTCCAATATTTACATGTATAATAAGTTATGCAAAGTGGCACAGTTATGCTGAGTAGAAACAGCTTGCACGACATCACCATTTTGATCATATCTTTCTCGTTTGGAATCCGATTGAGGTGTTCCTTATGCCAAAACTGTTGGATTGTATACTAAAAGTCTAGCTTTAGTATGAACAATGTCATAACAATATTTGAAATAAGAATCATTGATCAAATGATTGCATCTTATAATTTATTTTATATGCATGATGCAATAGTCCATTTACTTTATACTGTAGATAATATGTTGTGCAACAACACGCGGAAGATCATGTTATCAGTTTTCTTATAAAGTATAAATAGATGCTCACAACCGAGATAGACGGGGACTCTCTATCGGTATGGTTGTAGTGTGGTTTGGTATTAGCTTGTCTTGGCTATAGAATCACATTAGTGCACTTGTGTGTATTGAGCAGGACCGCTTGAGATCGTTCGACTTATACTGACTTATAGAAGAACTTGATCTCTGTTATTATGGAAGTTCGTGCTCTTAATCCCTATACAATAACCTCGACACGTAGGGCAGTATGTATTTCTTTGATTCATCAATGGGTGAGATTTATATGTATTAAATCAACAAACTCGGTGAGTTGGGAAGTAGTGCTGTATCTATGGTGTGCTGTTGATTGTAGAAGGAATCCATGTCCGTCATAGGTTGATGATGTCCCCTTGAGGAGCTCATAAGGTTTATCATGTAAATCTTGCAAGTGGATTAATTTCCGGCATGATAATAAGGTTGAGTGGTACTACTCTCGGATGAGATATTAATTAATTTGAGTTGTCAGTAACTTAATTAATTAATGGACATTGTATATCTTAAACATGGGGAGACTATCGGGCTTATAATAAGAAGGAGCCCAGAACATAATCTTGGGATTGGACGAGTAGTGCAGTAATAATATTTTAGTGGACTATATTATTATTTTTGGATTTAATTAAAAGCTTTGGGCTAAGCTTGGTTAATTAAATTCAATTGAGGCCCAGCCCAATTTCTCCTCCTGGTCCCTGCTGTAGCCCAACTATATAAGTCATCTCAGCTCCTGTTAACCCTAAGTCAGTGCCTCATTTGACAGTTAGAAAAGAACAGGAGCAGATTGAGAGAATCCTGTGGATTGTTGCCCACACAACAGCAGGATTCGACTTGGGACATACAACAGAAGATTGAGAGGTGGTTCACTGCTGTTCATCCTCTACATCAACCCAGAAGTACGATAAACAGTTTATATTCGCTTCCGCTGATTGCTTGCCTATTTTCCCTAACAGATCATGTTGAACCACACAATCCAATTCCCAACAATTGGTATCAGAGCGTTGGTATTGTGGTGATACGTGAATCGTAAGGTTGGGTGATTATGTGATTATGTGAAATAATCTGATTATTATTGCCTGCGAGTAAGGGGTTTGTTATTATTATTATTTTATGCAAAAATCCCATTTGCTGTTCATGTAATTGTGCAATCCCTGTTCTCGGTTGTTCATCGATGGCTGCACGAGTCAAAAAGTATCCTTGGAATTTTTTTTCTCATCGAGAAATCAGAATCTAAAGCAGAAGATGACTCATCGCTAAAAATAATTTCATCGAAGAAAGAAAGACAAAAGAGGCGCCGAGAGGCAGTGACTAGACACGTTGACTAAGAGGGATGGCCATTGGAAGTTGTCGGCAATGCAGGGCTGATGGCTGATATTCACGAGCAGCGACGTCCCCGGGCGAGTCGACGGTGGCTTCCGGGCGAATTAACGACAGGTCCCGACTGA
Organism: Pogostemon cablin; assembly: GCA_023678885.1. Taxonomy (NCBI): domain Eukaryota; kingdom Viridiplantae; phylum Streptophyta; class Magnoliopsida; order Lamiales; family Lamiaceae; genus Pogostemon; species Pogostemon cablin. The sequence goes on along the minus strand of CM042985.1, from coordinate 13,014,389 downwards.
GCCTCAGCGACCTCTGAGCGAATCCATGGCGATCTGATCGCGATCAGACGATGCTTGAAGCATGACTGGAAGATGATGGATGCAGACATGTTATCGCCGGTGTCTTCCTGGCGATGTGTGCAGGCGGCGGATGGCGACTGGACACTGACTGCATCGCTTGCAGTCGGCATTTTGGCATCGAAGGCTGCAGCGGGAAGGCAAAATTCAGCGCCAGTAGTTGGAGTTGTCGGCGGCTATCGATTGGCAGCGTGTGCATTGCTGGAATCCATGGCGGCTGGCGGCCGGAGGTCTGACGGCGCGCTCAAGGCGAGTGAGCTGAGATCAACGATGAACTGGGCGAGTCGGACAGATCGCGATGACGCAGTGGCGAGCGGCCGATCCCAGTATGTGGTGCAGCAGCGGCGGCGGGAAGTGCTTACTGGATGCTCATTTCTGGACGGCTGACGGAGCGACTCTGGTCTGGGCTGCGGAATCACGGTCAACGCGGCCGCTGGAAGCATCAGGCCAGGAAAGTGTCGTGCTAGGCGGACGATGCTAGGCGGACTGTGTACTAGGTCTGCTAATGCTGGCGATGCCCTGGGGCTGACGGTGCATTTCCGGTAGGCTGAGGCACGACTGCCATGAGCAGCAGTCGCCTTCGTTGAAGTTCGGCGCTGGAAATGCTAGCCGCAGGTTCAAACGTGTGGTTGCGGCTGTGAGACGGTGTTTAGGGCAGCATTTCAAGGGCCCAATTTCTTGGTTTTGGGCTTCCTTGATGGGCTGTGGATTTAGGCTTCCCCTTTGGACTGATTCAATTTGGTATTGGGCTGGATTTAAAGGCCCAATTTTAATTGAAACCTTAAGGGCTACTCATTCTTTTTAATTTGGTTTTGGGCTATTGGGCCCAATTTTAATTAAATGGTAATGGGCTGTTGGACCTTAAATCCTAATTTTAATTAATTGTGGGTGATGGGCCAAGCATGATTAATTAATTTTATTAATGGACTTTTTGTGCTAGAGGGCTTGGTGGATTTAATTTAATTTTGAGCTAAGTTAATGGGTCATGGATAATGGGCTTGATTAATTATTTAGTCTGCTGCTCATTTTGTACTTATTTGTTGCTCTAGGGCCCAATTAATTGATCCACTATTTATGCAATTAATTAATGTTATATAACTGATTAATTGATTTAATTGTCAATTATTGTTGTATATGTGTAAGGCATGTTCTATGTGATTTATTCATTTAAATTGCTGTTAATAGAAACGTGCTATTATGTATATTTTATTTCTAAATATTATATGCATGTTAAAAACCCTCGATTTTAAATAACTAAGTGGGAGAGGGGATTGGTAAATTAATTCCCGCGGCCTCCATTATTGGTTTGTAAGTGATGTGAGTAAACTTGCGTGTTGGCAATAGGCCTTCCTCCCTAACGGATGAGTTTATTCACTGATCACTGGTACAGACTTCATTAAATAATTATTGTTTGTAATGTGGCGCATAAACTTGCGTGTTGGCAATAGGCCTTCCTCCCTAACGGATGAGTTTGTGTGCGGTTCACTAGTACAAACTAATAATAGATGATTGTAGGAAGCTATCTGAGCGCGTGTGTACTTCTCCAACTGTAAGGCAAACAAGCTCGCGCAGTGGACTTGGGATCAAATAATGGTGTACACTTAGGTGTAAATAATTAGTATCCTCCCCAACGGAGTCACTGCTATTATTTGCATGGCTAAAGAGGAATCGACTATTAATTATTTTATCATAAAGTTAGGTTGACAAATGAAATTAATGGGTAAAACCTTCTCTTGTAAATGTTCGGGTTTGTAAACGTCCACACTAACGTGGCTTGCAGACTCACGGTGCTTGAGATGTCGGTGAATTTTATTTTTATATTGTTTTGAGGGAATCAATATAAAAGGATAAAATTCGAAGATTTGATCGGAATATTTATTTGTGATTCTCTGAATTTCGAATGGTTTTATTTCACTAATTATTAACTAAAAGAAATTATATTTACTTGTCCAAATTAGATGATTGGAAAAGAATCTTGTTTTTGAAAATTACTGCTTAAGAAAATACATGTGTATTCTCACAAAGGACGTCTCATGATGCCTATTGAAGTCTCTAGTGAAGAGATGAGAGGTTCATAGAAATATGATGATCTCATGTAACTCTTCGGATACTAGAGTAAATTAAAAGGCAGAAGATCATGGTTGAATTGATGAATGAATTGGAAGAGCTTGGAATAGAAATTGAAAAGGAAACCTAAATCAATTTATTTTTCACAATTTGCCTGAATGTTTTGTGCAAGTCCTACCTGGAATACGAAAGATTGTATATGGTGGGAAACTTCTAACAAAACACGTGGCAAAAGAAAGCCAATTTTCATCATGATGTGAACAAGTTTGATATCTTATTTACTAATGGTTTAAACATGATTAGTGATGGCATCTACTGACACGAAGTATGTAGATACTGGAATCACTAAATGTTTATCACTGAGTAAGGATAAGATTGTTAATAACATGGGTAAAACTACAAAGGTAGTGGCTATTGCAGTGGGAGTTGTTTATTTATCTCATGATAAGAATAAACTATTGATTATGAGAAATTGTCTTTTCGTACGTTTCATAGAAAGAATTTAATTTTGGTTTCTATGCATTAACCGATGGATACTTCATTTCATTTAAATAACATGGTCATAGTGATGAGGAATGGGGCTATAATCTGTTATGGTACGTCGGTGGATAATGTGTATACTCTTAAATCATGTAAATCCCACAGATGTAACAAATAGTAATTAATAATGCATCTCTAATATTAGTAAGAGAAAGGAACCTTCAAAGATGAACTAAACATACATTTGGCGTCTAAGATTAGTTCATTTTACTTGAGTAGGATTCAAAAGTTGATAGCCGATAGACCGTAAGGTTTATCTGAAGTGGAAACTATCGGACTTGCGAGTCTTGCTTGGAAGTAAAAATGATTAACTGCCTTTTCAAGGCTGTGGGGTTTAGAGCCAAAGATATATATGTTGGAATTAGTTTATTCTGATTCAAGCGAACCTAACAATATCCAGTCGAGAGATGGTTATGAATATTCGAAGATTATTCTGGAAACCAATATATTTATATGATGCACTGCATGTCTAAGTTCTTTGATTAATTCAAGAATTGTAAGGCTGGTACAGTGAAGCGTCATGGAAAATATATTAAGTCATTACGATTCAATCATGATGGGGAATACCTCTTGGGATAGTTAGGAGATATTGATCAGAAGTTGAGATTAAATCTCAAGTTGATTACACCGGGCATGCCCCAACTGAATGGTGTGGTGGAAAGAAGGAATAAGCCTCTTATGGTAATGATTAGATAGATGATGAATTATTTGGAATAATTAAAATTCATTTTATGGATATGCCCTAGAAACAGTAATTCGTAAAACATTTGTCTGTTTGTGGGACATCCTGGAAAAATGAAGGTTGATTTATTTAGCCCAAAAGATCGAAGGGTGACTGTTAACACAAACACCAGATTTTTGGAAAAGGACTATGTAATAAATCACAAGCCCATGTATAAGTTGTTCTAAAGGTAGTGAGAGGAAAACACAAAGTATAAGTACCAAGTGTACAAGAGGATATACCACAAGGTAAACTGCAACGCGTGTCACGTCTGATACACAATTACATGTAGTACCTTGTCGTAGTGGGAGGGTTGTTTGACAACCCGTAAGATATATATTTTGGGAGAGTCGTAAAACTTGGTCCCTAGTAAACATGGTATTGTCCCACGAATACGTCATAGCACTACAAGATGAAAATGCGGAATCTTAGTAAGTTGCAATGAATGTTGAAATAGAATCTACGGATTCTAAATTATGTCTGGAGCTTAATGGACCACTAAATAGTGTAAAAGCCATTGGAAGTGGTCATAGGAAATAAAAGAGGATCATATGGAAAGTTGAAAACCTTGAAAGTAAAGCTTGTTGCGAAAAAGTGTACTCAGAAAGAAATGGTTCGATTATGAGGAAACATGTTCGCTGGTAGCTATGCTTACATTGATCCGGATTCTTTTATTGCTGCTATGAGGAACATCAAATAGATGTCAAAGACAGCTTTCCTGATTGGAAGTCTTGAGGAAAACATCTATGCGAAGCAACCAGAGTGATTCATTGCAAAGTACTAATAGCATTTTGATAGTAAGCTTAAAATTGTCCAGCGATGGACTAAAGCAAGCTTTAAGATCGTGAAGCATCTGTTTTAATTAGGTAATCCAGTGGCATGGATTTAAATCAATGAGCGGATGAGTCTTGTGTATTGTAAAGAGTGACGGAAACATGGTGGTGTTTCTTATACTATACGTAGATAGTATCTTGCTCATTGGAGATAATGAAAGAGTATTATCGGGCGTATGAGTACGGTTAATAAAGCGGTAGAGATGAAGGACTTAAGAAAGGAAAAATATATCCTTTTGATCACAGTAATACGGATCACAAGAAAGGATATTATGCTTATCTCAAGTTTCATAAAATGATACAGTCCACACTCGTTTAGCATGTGAATTTATCTAAGTAAATGTGTCTTTGAGACACAAAAGAAGATAAAGTAGATGAAAGCGGTTCCTTATGCTTCGGCGAATAAGGAAGCTTAATCTAAAGAATGCTATGAACGAAGTTGGGTATTTGTTTTGCTGAACGCAAGAACAGAAGGTATCAACGTAACCCAGAACAAGAATGATGAACTGTAGTAAGACATATATAAAGTGCCTGAGAAGGACTGGAAATTATATGTGGATTTACTAAACAGATTCACTGCTTCTTGTGGATTACGTAGATTCAGATTTTTTAGTCAGATTGGACGTTAGTAAATTCTCCTCAAAGGTTATGTGTTTAATCTTAGGAAGTAGAGTCATAATGTGGAGGAGTGTTATATAGAAATATATTTCAGACTCCGGACTCCATCATGGAAAGATGATGAATTGGAGCCTATGAGGCAGCCAAAGTATCTATATAACTCTAGAGACTTCATGATGGACTTTGAAGTGTTTCTAAGTTTGCCCAAGGTAATCACAATTTACATTGATGATATTGGTGCAGTTGCAAACTTGAAGAAATCACAAGTCCATAAGGCAATTAAACACATGGAGCGCGAGTACCACCTGTTACGAGAAATCGTATGATGAGGGGAAGGTTGTTGTCGCCTAGATTGCATCGGATGATGACCTAGTAAATTATTTACAAGGACCTTAAGGCGAGAGCTTTTAATGGTCGTGTAGTGGGAGTAGGAATCAGATGTATGGCAGAAGACATGACAGCATAGTCTTTTAGTATAAGTGGGAGATTGTTGGTTTGTATACTAAAAGTCTAGCTTTAGTATGAACAATGTCATAACAATATTTGAAATAAGAATCATTGATCAAATGATTGCATCTTATAATTTATTTTATATGCATGATGCAATAGTCCATTTACTTTATACTGTAGATAATATGTTGTGCGACAACACGCGGAAGATCATGTTATCGATTTTCTTATAAAGTATAAACAGATGCTCACAACCGAGATAGACGGGGACTCTCTATCGGTATGGTTGTAGTGTGGTTTGGTATTAGCTTGTCTTGGCTATAGAATCACATTAGTGCACTTGTGTGTATTGAGCAGGACCGCTTGAGATCGTTCGACTTATACTGACTTATAGAAGAACTTGATCTCTGTTATTATGGAAGTTCGTGCTCTTAATCCCTATACAATAACCTCGATACGTAGGGCAGTATGTATTTCTTTGATTCATCAATGGGTGAGATTTATATGTATTAAATCAACAAACTCGGTGAGTTGGGAAGTAGTGTTGTATCTATGGTGTGATGTTGATTGTAGAAGGAATCCATGTGCGTCATAGGTTGATGATGTCCCCTTGAGGAGCTCATAAGGTTTATCATGTAAATCTTGCAAGTGGATTAATTTCTGGCATGATAATAAGGTTGAGTGGTACTACTCTCGGATGAGATATTAATTAATTTGAGTTGTCAGTAACTTAATTAATTAATGGACATTGTATATCTTAAACATGGGGAGACTATCGGGCTTATAATAAGAAGGAGCCCAGAACATAATCTTGGGATTGGACGGTAGTGCAGTATAATATTTTAGTGGACTATATTATTATTGGATTTTATTAAAAGCTTTGGGCTAAGCTTGGTTAATTAAATTCAATTGAGGCCCAGCCCAATTTCTCCTCCTGGTCCCTGCTATAGCCCAACTATATAAGTCATCTCAGCTCCTGTTAACCCTAAGTCAGTGCCTCATTTGACAGTTAGAAAAGAACAGGAGCAGATTGAGAGAATCCTGCGGATTGTTGCCCACACAACAGCAGGATTCGACTTGGGACATACAGCAGAAGATTGAGAGGTGGTTCACTGCTGTTCATCCTCTACATCAACCTAGAAGTACGGTAAACAGTTTATATTCACTTCCGCTGATTGTTTGCCTATTTTCCCTAACAGATCACGTTGAACCACACGATCCAATTCCCAACAAAAAAGATCCTCTCTTCTGTGGATTTCCGACCTTTTATCACATTTCCAATTTAGAGCTCCACACGAACATAGAAAAATTACACAAGTTAAACATGTATTTTTCAGTATTCTTGCGCAAGTTGCACCTTTTCTCCAACTCTACACTTTTAATCCTTTTTTCACCTAAAACAGAATAAAACACCTCAAGTGCACCTTTTTTCTCAAATATATTGAATGTAAGACACTTGTGATAATATATGACAACAATTCCTATCAAAAAGGTATTAAATTGGACACTAAAACACGCTTATTTTCACTGTCATCAAACCTCCAAACTAACCTGTTACTCATCCCGAGGAAACAAAATAAAATAAAGAGAAAGAGAGTAAGAAAATTAGCAGAGAAACAAGGACTATGACCAACACCCCTTTCAAAATACAATTGTCCTCAACTTAGGTATGCAACTTTTACTACATGTAATAATCAATCCATAGCATACAAGATAAGACTATCACCAACAATTCAAATGCTTCTCCATTTACATGTTCTCACGGGAAGTATATATCACTCACACTCAAGTGTAAATGATTTACACTTATGGGTTACGGTGTTTATGCTCATATTCAATTCAGGTGCATGCATAACCATAATCTTGCTAAAAGTCACAAACTCTCCACCACTAAAAGTATGATTCGACAATGGGATCAAAAATGACTTTTCTTTTGGATGTAATGTTGGCACTTTGGTTAAGGTATGAAATATATCGATAATGTGACTCAAATAATGGAGAACTAAAGTTTATTGATCACTTTAACTTTCATCATCTCTTTCTTTTCAATGCATACGATTTTCATTCCTTCTTCACCTTCAAGGATAACATTTTATTCTTCTTTTTCCTTTTTTTCATTCTCTTCTTTTTATCTCGAGGTACTAGTTTCGGGTACTACCTCATGCATTTTTCATAGGGTACTAGATTTAAGCACTACCCTAGGGTGTTTGACTCCATAGAGTACTAGATTTAAGCACTATTCCATGTTTTTCCTTAGACGCATTATCAAGATCCAACACTATTTCAACACCAATTTCATTTCTTCCCAAATTATTATCAAGCTCCATCAACACACTTTGAAAAGCCATTAATTCTCTTCTAGAAGAACAATCAAGGCTCAAAAAATTCTGATGTTCAAAGTGGTTCTTTCTCATAGGTTGCCAAAGAATGAGGTTTTTAGGCTAAACGGGACTAACAATGGATAAGCATCATTGGTAGGAAATTATTTGGCTAAGTGACTCATAAATTCAAGAATGACCTAAAATTATCTAAAACACATATAGTTTCAAGTAAGACAACAGGCAAGTTCTAAAATACTGTTATTAGTCACATTTGTAGTGAAATATTTTTAGAGTAAGAGACACTATCATTGTCGTACAAGTGTGACCAAGAAACAAATTTATAAGTATGTCGTCCCAAGGGAAAGTAAACTCATGGTTATATCCGGATTTGTCATTGATTTATGCTTTGTAAGATTGACAAGATTGAAGGTTTGGTATTTAAACTACTTATTATTCTAATCAATTAACTAAGAATTAAACTAGCAATTAACTGTATCAAATATCGAACAAATGATGAATGGACTGTAGATAGAATTCACTTAAGAAGGGAGCAAGACTAATCATAATCATGGTTAAGAATCTAGCTAGATATGCATAACTCTTGATGGTTAACTTCATTAATTGTGGACTAAAAGCAATCACGTTTTTACCCCTAATCCCTATGGCCAAGGCAATTAGGTTCTCGACTCTTTTACAAGTCTAAATCTCCTAGGATTGTTCTTAATCTCAATTCCCTTAAGGTACTATGATCATAAGTTTTGTTCTTTTCACTCAATCTCTTAAGTGTCCCCCTATGAATGTTCTAAACATAAGAAGGGTATGGCTTACCTCCCCTCACACTAACATGCATGCTCATCTTAATATATGATTCAATTAAACACTCATTCATAATATTGGAATTACCATCCTAACACTATGAGTAGAGAATTTAATCACAAAAGTATTGAAATGAAACATGATTCATTAATCATAAAAGAAAGTCCAAAATTAACTCAATTCAACATCTCAAATCCTGCATATTTAGTATTCTTCTCAACCAATCATATGAGTAGCCCTACTATAGGACTAGCCACTACACATTGTGTTTAGATCAATACATTCAAAGGCTTGCTCCATTTGAGCCAAAATAAGAAGAAAATCAACAATTGAAAAGTAGATCAGCTTCCCTTTTATGGAGATACCCTTCCTTCTCTTCAAAATGCTACTTTCTTCAATCATTGATGCTATCCTCTTCTCAAGTGGTGGAAGGATGAATTGATGGATGGATTAATGCATGGATTGATGAAGATCAAGTGAAATGGATGAATCAAATGTATGGAGATGAATCAAATGGATATAGTGTGTGAAAATATGGTGTGGAGTGTGTGTAACTGCTCTAATTCTGATCTCCCCTTGAATTTTCTCACAATTCGTCATTTTATATCACTTAGTGGCCTTCTAAAAGCTTCTGAAATATTCTAAAATTTAGTCTATCTTTTGCACTTACACGGGCCGCGTAGCAGCACACGACTCGTTAGCACACACCTAATTCGGCGTGTTGTGTGTGCTCCCGAACAAGGCTCGTGCTCCCACACACGGCCTCTCCCATGGGCATGTAACATTTTCTGACGGCTGTGCACGGCTTCTTCTAACAGGCCAGTGTTCTGCACAGAGAGCGTGCGCTGGTGCACGACTCATGCGCCAGAACACAGCCTTCCTCCTGGGCGAGCTTAGCATTCTGATGCTCGAACATGGCCACCTTGGACAGGCCCGTGTTTCGCACACGGCCCGTGTCCGAACGTGCCTTGTTCTTCCTTCTCCGTTTTGCTCCCGACTCTATTTTTCTCCACTTCTTAATCTGTTTTACACATATTTAAGCTAATTTACACATTTCTATCAATCCATACCACATTTCTCATAATTACATAAACTCCACCAAAATTCACACAAATACGGATAAAAACATACAAAAATCCACAAACAAAGACACTAAAATCTAGGTGAAAATAACAACGATCAAATACAAGCACAAGAATGATACTCACCAAAAAGAAACATCAAGTGATTATGTACATGATCAATAAGGCTCAAAATCTCACATGGATTTTAACAAGTAATGGAGCACTTTTCATGGTAAGCAATATCCCACAAGTACACATAGAACTTCATATCGCAAAATAACTCAAGTACACTTCCTTCATCAATTTCAAAATCATATGAATTTCAAGCAGGATTTAAAAATATAAGCCCATATGGATCACCAAAAACAAAAAACTCAATCCTTCCACTTCTACACATGAATTAAAAGCACACATAAAAATTAGAATAAGGAAACGAGGGCACCTGATTTTTCTTCAATGAAACATTCACGAGCTCCTCAAGTTGTTCAACTCGATCAGGTCAAGCCTTAGCATAGAACTTGTCTCGCCACTCTTTTATCTTTTTCTATTATCAAAGCTCAACACACCTCTTATCACAGGATTCATCAATAATAAAATATGAGAACTATGAGAAAGACTCAATTGACTATATAATCGACTCCACACACTAGAAACACCAACACAACACACTAAACATTAGGTAAGTTGTAAAAAATTGACATATCAACAATGGTTAAAATATTAATATGCCGCAAAAAATCAACTCCCTAATAAACAAACAACCAACGAAAGGAAAAATTATACCCTTGGTGCTCATAAGACGAGGTAAGTACATCACACCCCCCTAACTTAGTAAAAACGTAAGTCGAAACTAAGTTTGAAAAGAGATGTAGTTGCTGAAACGTGAGCACCTTAAATATAATAACTCCTCACACACACAAAAGACATAATAAAATAATAAAACGGAAGGGACAAGCCCCCAACAGGTGCTCATATTTAACGTTAGAGAGTCTCGACGGAATACTGCTTTTCGAACTACTGGATCAGATGGCAGTCTTCTCGCATCCTCACCTTAAAGTACTTTCTTTCCCTCTTCTTTTCTACACTCAGCACCTCACCTTTCTTGGTCACAAAAATATGATCCTCAGGATTTCCTTCCATCCATGGCTGTCTAGACTCCTCCTTATCAATCTTCCACTCAAATTCAGAATCATCTATCTTTTTAAAATCAAGATTAAACAAGTTAGAAACCACATCTATGCTCTTGGATAATTGAGGCTCCATGGGCATCTTTAATGCTCTATCAAGAAAGAAAACCACGTCTTCATTATCCATCTACGGTCTAAGCTTTCCATCCTTAACATCTATCATAGCTCCAACAGTAGCAAGGAATGGCCAACCAAAAATAAGGGGAATGTCATTCTTCTCATCTTCCATCTCAACTACAAAAAAATCCACGGGAAAGACCAACTTGTCCACTTTCACCAAAACATCTTCAATTAAACCCTTCGAAAAAGTCATGGATCCATCCGCCAATTGTAGAGCAATTGTTGTGGAGTGAGCACCCCCAAACCAAGCATTTTAAATATGGACAAAGGCATCAAGTTGATGCTTGCCCCCAAATCACACAAGGCTTTATCTGCCGGCCCTTTTCCAATGTCACAAAGAATAGTGAAGCTTCCCGGATCCTTGAACATTGCAGGCAGCTTTTTCTGAATGATCAAGCTGCAATTCTCTAACAAATTTATTGTCTCCACTCCATTCAATCTTCTCTTCTTCAATATAATATTCTTGAGGAATCGGGCATAATATGGTATCTCCATGATTGCTTCGGAGAAAGGAATGTTAAAGCTTATTTTGATCATGATATCTTGAAACCTCTTAAACTTTTCTTCCAATCACTGCTTGGCCAACCTTGAAGGAAACGGATGATGTATCTTAGTCTTGGGTCTTCCTCACTTATCTCGTTCAGCCTCCTTTAGTTTATCCTTCTCGGCTCTCAACCTCTTTGCTCTTTCGCACTTTTTTTTAATTATAAGCTCAGTATTATGCTCTTTAGATGGTACTGGAGTGTTCTGAATAACAGGTGAAGCGTTACATATAGAAACCAGAGCCAAACAATGCCACTCAAACTCCGCTCGACCTGATTGGTCTGGTCGAGCGGGGTACCTGTAATCTTGTTCTGGATGTTCAAATCCACATATGTCCGCTCGACCCCCACTCGACCAGGATGGTCTAGTCGAGTAGATGCTTCTTGCTCAAGTGGGTCCCTATAAAGTGATCGTGATCTTTCAGCCTTATAGTATGTTGCTTGACCATTGCTTGACAAAAAGGTCCGATCGAGCAGTGGTTGAGCGGAAAATTAGAAAATAGAACATCATTTCTCTATTTCGAGACATTTTGCTCTACTAAATGGTTTGGTCGAGCCATGGTTGAGCAGGCTTATTTTCTCTCCATTTTTATCCACCGGCATTATCGGACCTTCATACTGCATTTCGGATCTTAACGTGATGGCTTTGCATTCTTTTGAGCTCGTTATGCCTTGAGACGGGAATATTTTTTTCTCCAACATTTGTGTCAATTGATTCACAATCCCAGCCATCTGCCCCATAATCAAAGTCAGGTCCTTCAACTACTTAGATAAATCTGCATGATCAAAATTCATTCTCGCTTCGATGCGGTCAACCCTTGCATCATTCCTTGCAACGTATCAATTGAAGGTATCTTCGACACTCTTCACTTCATGCTGCTGCATACTAGGCCCCTTTGTGTCAACTTTGTGATCTGCTTCTGTAGAGATTCTAGTAGCTTGTTGATGTTAGCTAGACTAGAGACGATTTCATCATCCCTATTTGGCTTCACCACTTGATGTTCAACTTGCGCAACCTTACCAAGTACATATGATCCTCTTACTTTTTCATAGGCCAGTCATGTGAATTCATAGAGATGTCTTCAAATAATTTTTCTACTTCAAGTGCTGTCTTAGATAACAACGCTCCTCCCGATGATGCATCAATAAGAATACGCGACTCACAATCCAAACTATAATAGAAGATACTTATGTATTGAGCCTTAGACATCCCATACTATGGGCACCTCCTGAGCATGTCTTTAAACCAGTCCCACGCCTCATGAAATTTCTCACCCTGATTCATAACAAATTGGGTTATCTCTTGCTTCATTATTAAGATCCTTGAGGGCGGCATGTATCTCTCCAAGAACTTCTGCTGCAGTTGGTCCCATGTAGTACAATATGTGGCATCAAAAGTTTCATACAAGCTTTTGCCCTATCAATCAATGAAAACTTGAATAGGGTGATCCGTCTAGCATGATCATTAGCTCCAGCACCCTTCTGAGTGTTTTCATAACCAAGGAATCTTTTGAGATGCTGATATGGATCTTTAAAGCAACCTCCAGAAAAGGGATTTTTCTCTGCCATTTTATAAAGAGCGGGATGTATCTCAAAATCATCATCTTCCCCCCTTGCTCCTATCAACCCCATGGTGCCAATCCTATTGTTCATGAGAATTTTACGTATTGAAAAATTATCCGGATTCTGCCTTGCTCTGGCCATATTTAGCTCATTTTGTTATTCTTTCCTTTCTTTCCTTTCTTTCCCTTCATTCCTTTCCTTTTCCTAGTGCATAAGTACCTCAGAAAAATTCAAGGTTAGATAGAAATAAATAATCACAAATAAAAGTCATAATCAACTAGAAATAATAAACTAATAATAATAGTTGTCCCCGGAAACGGCGCCAAGAACTTGATGCGCATTTTCTTTGCACGCAAAATTAATCCCCAAGTATTAAGGATATCAGTTGAAGCTTAAGCAAGAGATCAAGTTAAACATCGAATGCAAAGGACGGCGTATTGTCAATTTAATTATTTACTAAATTAACTAAGACACGATGGCAATAAAATTGAGGTATGAAATTATTAACTACTGATGAAAGTGTAAATTCACTTATTTTGGGCTCTGATTTTCGTGGAAATTGAGTACGATTAAGTCTTTTATTAAGACGAATCGGTAAGTACTAGTTGGGCAGCCCAAACGGTATTCCTTTATGGAAAAGTCATGAATCAGAGGGTACAAGGGCTTTTTGAGCATATTTGTACAAAAAAACAGGTAGAAAGAGCTCGGAATTGGAAGACACGATTTTTGAGGAAATTTTCAAAGGTCGTTCGACCTCAAGGCCTTGTTCAACCATCATCACTTTGGTCGAACAAGGTGGCCAAGTTGAGCAGAATACGCAGATTTGTCCAGAGAGCTTGCTTGACTTGGAGATGTTGCTCGACCAGAATCATCTTGGTCGAGCAGATGATTGAAGTCTAACAAAATGCATAAAAACTTATAGAGAGCTTGCTCGACCATTTCTCGCGTTGAAGGCCTTGCTCGACTAGTCCAGTTTTGGTCGAGCAGATTCTCGCTGATGATATTTTTGGAAGTTTCTGATGTCTTTTTATCAAATTTGACGTATGTCTCAAGCAAAAGCCCATCCTAAGCCCATAAGGAAATTCCACAAGTATAAAAGAAGAGCCTTCGCAGGAGAAAATGATGACACATCATTCATCATCCATCCACTACCGAAACCCTACCATCAACCAAATGAGTTGTGAAGAGAGGTTCGTCTGGCGCGTCAATTGAGATCATACCAATCAACCATGATTGTTCCTAGATCAATCATGGGCTAGAACAGCTCCGGTAGTTCTAGGGTTATGAAAGTTTTATGACTTAATTAAATTTCCATGTGTAAACTCCGTACAACACCACTTGTGATTTATTTTATATAAGATTGTGCATTTTTAAATTCACACTCACGATCATTTTGTCCATCATTAACTGTTATGTAGAGTCTGAATACATATGTTTGTTATTGATTGAGTGCATTCACTACTGAGTAGGATCACATATTATAGTTTTTAGTGAAGGGATTCCGAAATCTTATTAGAACCATCTTATATAGATACTTGTTAATTTATATTATTCGGGTTAATAAGTAGGATAAAGAGTATAACTTCACAGTACCTATAAAGGGAGATCATATCGGGTTAGAGTACTAAGTGCACGGGAAATAATTAATACTGATAGTACCTAGAAAGGGGGTGAATTATATCTCTTGCTCTAAGGATATTCACATGTGTCATACGCATGTTTACTTGTGTCTATAGGGTGAAATTGCATGGTTTAATGATGCGTCCATATTCCACAAGGCAGAGTCAGACAATAACACATGGAAAGAAAATTAATAAGTAAAACTGGATGCCCGAAGAACTACCAAATTTCTCACTTGATCACAGCCGAATTTTATCCATTGCTTGTTCATTTATTTGATTTGCTATTTTAGTTAATTGCTATTTAATTTCATAACAATTCCAAACCAATTTGCCAAACATAATCTTAGTTAATTAGAACATAATCATACTGATAAATATTCATCTCTTGGGTACGATAATAACTTGGTCACCTATCGAGAGTACAATTGATATCCTTCATACTTAGGGATTATATTGTGTATTGAGAAAATGCTCATCAAGTTCTTAGCATCGTTGCTGAGGACGACATAGATTATTAGTTTATTATTTCCAGTTTAATTGAGATTATTATTCTTATCTTTGATTTCTAACACTTATTTTTCTTAGGTGTATGCTCACAAGATCGAAAACAAGTGAATTAGAGCCATATAATCCTTAGATTTGAGCATCGTCGAGGAAGAAAAACAAGAAGAATAAGAACAAGAACATAGACCCAATTGAGGCTCTTGATTTAGGAGTTGAAGTTGACGTGCTGAATTTGCAAACGATTGAAGCTGCAACCAAAGTTAATTTGGAAGTAGAGACAGTCAACATGGCAGAGAATACGGATACACTTACCATCCGTGAAGTCTTTAAGAACAACGGAGGAGGCAATGCAGGGTTGTTAGGAGCAAGAGGGACCGGATCCGATTTTGATTTACACCTTGCTCTTATCACCATGATAGAAAGGAATCCCTTCTCTAGGGGAACCTTTGAAGATCCTCAGTAACATCTAAATAAGTTCCTTGGGTATGCTAGTACACAAAAAGATGTAGGAGCTCATGAGGATGCGAGGAAGATAATTTTGTTTAAGTTCTCTCTGAATGAAAAGGCGAGAGATTGGTTTGATAATCTCGATGCTTCTGAATGTTTTACATGGGAGTAGTTGAAAGTGAAATTCTTGAAATGATACAAGCCACCTTCAAAGGTGTTCAAGATGAAGTAAGAAATCAATCAATTTGTTGTCCACGGCAATGAGAAGTTTCACGAAGCTTGGGACAGATTCAAGGACATATTTCAAAAGTGCCCACAGCATGGGATATCTAAAGCTCAATACATCAGCATATTCTATGATGGGTTGGATTGCGATTCTCGTGTGTTACTCGATGCTTCTTCTAATGGAGCATTGCTTACAAAGTCACCCATTGAGACCGAGAAACTTTCAAGGATATTTCGATGAACTCAACAGATTGGTTGACTGATAGAGTGAGAAGCACTTATGTTTTTGGTAAAGTAGCACAGGTTGAGCATACTACGGTGAAGTCGAGAAGAGATGGTGAGATCATCTTGAGTTTGACTAACATTAGCAAGCTACTAGAGTCTCAACAAAAGTAGATCAAGATTTATCTCAGAGAGTACCAATGATGCAGCAGAATGGTTCCTATGAAGGATCTAGCCAAGAGGAGATCGAGGAGGCAAACTACGCAATGGGTCAAAGTATTCAAGGAACTAGGTACCGGAATCAGGGAAATGGGAATTATCAGGGAAATTATAACAATTGTGGTCCCCCGGGTAATTACCAACAACCAAGAAGGCCAGAGTTTTCATGGAGTAATCTGAATAATATGGTGCAACCTCCTATTGGTGTTGATCCGGGAGTTAAAGTGGAAGAAGAAAAACCAAGTTTCGAGGATACGGTGAACAGGTACATGGCGAGAAACGATGCAAGAGTGGATCGTCTAGAGGCCAAGTTAGAGAATAAGATTGATGCTAATCATGAGGATTTGTCTAAACAAGTAAAAGGCCTTACGTTGTTGATTGGGAAGATGGCAGGTAACGTGAACAAGTTGACTCAAACTATTGAGAAGGGAAAGTTTACATCTCAAAGTATTGAGAATCCAAAGTTTTGTCATGCTATCACATTGATGTTGGCAATTAGATCGTGTGGTTCAAACGTGATCGTTAGGATTTCAGGCAAACAATCAGCGAAAGAAATTAAAATAGGTTTACCGTACTTTTGGGTTAATATAGAGGATGAATTGCTGCAGAGAACTACCTCTGATCTTCTACTGTATGTCCCAAGTGTGATCCTGTTGTTGTGTGGGCAACAGTCTGTAGGATCTCTCAATCTGCTTCTTTCCCTTCTCACGTCAAAAGAGGCACAGGAAATCTCAGGGTTCCAAGAGGCTGAGTTCACTTATATACTGGGCTACAACATGGATCAATAGGAGAATTGGAGTTGGGCCTCCATTTGATTAAATATCCAAGCTTAGCCCAAAGCTTATATTTAATCCAATAATAATAATAAAGTCCACTAAATTATTATTACTGCACTACCCACTCCAACCCAAAATTACGTTTTGGGCTCCTTCTTATTATGAGCCCGAAGTCTCCCCATGTTTAAGATATACAATGCCCATTAATTAATTAAGTTACTGACAACTCAAATTAATTAATATCTTATCCGAGAGTAGTACCACTCAACCTTATTATCATGCCGGAAATTAATCCACTTGCAAGATTTACATGATAAACCTTATGAGCTACTCAAGGGGACATCATCAACCTATGTGGACATGGATTCCTTCTACAATCAACAGTACACTATAGATACAACACTATTTCCCAACTCACCGAGTTTGTTGATTTAATACTTACAAATCTCACCCATTGTTGAATCAAAGAAATACATACAGCCCTACGTGTCGAGGTTATTGTATAGGGATTAAGAGCACGAACTTCCATAATAACAGAGATCAAGTTCTACTATATAGTCAGTATAAGTTGAACGATCTCAGGCGATCCTACTTACTATGCACAAAGCATACTAATGTGATTTTATAGTCAAGACAAACTAATACAAAATCACACTACAACCATACCGATAGAGAGTCCCCGTCTATCTCGGTTGTGAGCATCTATTTATACTTTATAAGAAAACCGATAATATGATCTTCCGCGTGTTGTTGCACAACATATTATCTACAGTATAAAGTAAATGGACTATTGCATTATGCATATAAAATAAATTATAAGATGCAATCATTTGATCATATGATTCTCATTTCAAATATTGTTATAAAATTGTTCATACTAAAGCTAGACTTTTAGTATACAACCCAACAATTGAAATCGGGAACAAGAAGTTTTTACGGGATCCGTATCCACCAAAATTTTTACTTCGCAATATGAAGGTCTGAAGATGCCGGCGAGCAAAAACAAAGGAAACAGAAGAGTTGTTTGACCAGCACAGTCCCGTTCAATCACATTTGCTAGTCGAATGGAGGTCGAGCAAGTTCCAAAAAATAAAATTACGATACTCCATCTTCTGACAATTCGTTTGACTCGCATAAAATTATTCGACCAGACCATCAAGGTCGAATGGAAGTCGAACAACAGCAAGGTGATGAGAGCTCATGATCAAGCATGTTGCTCGACCAAAACCCATCTGCTTGACCAAACCATTTTGGTCAAATAGAGGTCAAGCAACACTTCAAGGAACAGAGTACGCGATCAGCCAAGTTGTTCGACCAAACTAAATCTGCTCGACCAGTCCATTTTAGTCGAGCGGAGGTCGAGCAGCACAGTTCAGAGTCCAATTCAATACTAAATACGACACCTGTTGATCTGAACATTTTAGCTACATCTCAAGAGCAGATTACCGAGCTTACAGTGGTAGAAAAGAAGTGGGAAATAGCCAAGAGATTGAGAGCCAAAAAGGATAAAGCAGAAAGGTTGAACATGATGAATGTGGGATTTCCAAAACAAAGATACCTCCACCATTTCCTTTCAAGCTTGTCAAAAATGGATTGGAGGAGAAGTTCAAGTGGTTTTCAGATATCATGAACAAGATGAGTTTGAACATTTCTTTCTTCGAAGCAATCTTGGAGATGCCATATTATGCACGTTTTCTGAAGGATATACTTTTGAAGAAGAGAAGCTGGAATGGAATTGAAACAGTGAACTGATGAGTGTGTAAGGCGACAACAACCTTTCCCTCATCATACAATTTCTCGTAACAGGTAGTACTCGCGCTCCATGTGTTTAATTGCCTTATGGACTCGTGATTCCTTCAAGTTTGCAACTGCACCATTATCATCAATGTAAATTGTGATAACCTTGGGCAAACTTAGAAACACTTCAAAGTCCATCATGAAGTCTCTAGAGTCATATAGATACTTTGGAGGCCTCATAGGCTCCAATTTATCATCTTTCCATGATGGAGTCCGGAGTCTAAAATATATTTCTATATAGCACTCCTCCACATTATGACTCTACTTCCTAAAATTAAACACATAACCTTTGAGGTGAATTTACTGCCATCCAATCTGACTAAAAAATCCAAATCTACATAATCCACAAGAAGCAGAGAATCTGTTTAGTAAGTCCACATATAATTTCCAGTCCTTCTCAGACACTTTATATATGTCTTACTATAGTTCATCATTCTTGTTTCGGGTTACGTTTGATACCAACTGTCTATGCCATTGGCAATACAGTTATCCATTTTCGTGCATAGCATTCCTTAGATTAAGCTTCCTTATTCGCCGAAGCATAAGGAACAGCTTTCATCTTCTTTATCTTCTTTTTGTGTCTCAAAGACACATTCACTTAGATAAATACACATGTTAAACGAGTATGGGCTGTATCATTTTACAAAACTAGAAATAAGCATAACATCCTTTCTTGTGATCCGTATTACGTGATCAAAAGGATATATTTTGCCCTTCTTAAGTCCTCCATCTCTACCGATTTATTAACCATACCCATACGCCCGATAATACTCTTTCATTGTCTCCAATAAGCAAGATACTATCTACGTATAGTACAAGAAACACCACCATGTTTTTGTCACTCTTTACAAGACACAAGACTCATCTGCTCATTGATTTAAATCCATGCCACTGGATTACCTAATTAAAATAGATGCTTCATGATCTCAAAGCTTGCTTTTAGCCCATCACTGGACATTTTCAAGCTTACTATCAAAATGCTATTAGCACTTTGCAATGAATCACTCTGGTTGCTTCACATAGATGTTTTTCTCAAAACTTCCATTCAGGAAAGCTGTCTTGACATCTATTTGTTGTTCCTCATAATTCAATATGAGCAGCAATAAATAAAAGAATCCAAATCAACATTAGCATAGCTACCAGCGAACATGTTTGCTCATAATCGAACCATTTCTTTCTGAGTACACCCTTTCGCAATAAACTTTGCTTTCAAGGTTTTCACCTTACCGTATGATCCTCTTTTATTTCCTATGACCACTTCCAATGGCTTTTACACTATTTAGTGGTCTTTCAAGTTCCCAGACTTAATTTGGAATCCGTAGATTCTATTTCAACATTCTTTGCAACTTACTAAGATTCCGCATTTTAATCTTGTAGTGCAACGTCGTATCCCTGGGATAATACCATGTTTACTAGGGATCAAGTCTTACGACTTTACCAAAACATGTATCTCACGGGTTGTCAAATAACCCTCCCACTGCGACAAGGCACTACATGTAATTGTGTATCAGACGTGACACGCGTTGCAGTTTACCTTGTGGTATATCCTCTTGTACACTTGGTACTTATACTTTATGTTTTCTTCTCACTACCTTTAGAACAACTCATACATGGGTTTATGATTTATTACATAGTCCTTTTCCAAAAAATCCAGTGTTTGTGTTGACAATCACCCTTCGATCTTTTGAACAACATAAATCACTCTTCATTTTTCTAGGATATCCCACAAACAGACAAAACGTTTTACGAATTACTGTATCTAGGGCATATCCATAAAATGAATTTAATTATTCCAAATAATTCATCATCTATCTAATCATAACCATAAGAGCCTTATCCCTTCTATCCGCCACACCATTCAGTTGGGGCATGCCTGGTGTAGTCAATTTGAGATTTAATCTCAACTTCTGATCAATAGCTCCTAACTATCTCAAGAGGTATTCGCCATCATGATTAAATCGTAATGACTTAATATATTTTCCATGATGCTTCACTGTACCAGCCTTGCAATTCTTGAATTAATCAAAGAACTTAGACATGCAGTGCATCAAATAAATATATTGGTATCTAGAATAATCTTCGAATATTCATAACCATCTCTCGCCTGGATAATATTAGGTTTGCTTGAATCAGAATGAACTAATTCCAACATATATATCTTTGGCTCTACACCCACAGCCTTGAAAAGGCAGTTAATCATTTTTACTTCCAAGCAAGACTCGCAAGTCTGATAGTTTCCACTTCAAATAAACCTTACGGTCTATCGGCTATCAACTTTTGAATCCTACTCAAGTAAAATGAACTAATCTTAGACGCCAAATGTATGTTTAGTTCATTTTTGAAGGTTCCTTTCTCTTACTAATATTAGAAGATACATTATTAATTACGATTTGTTGCATCTGTAGGATGTACATGATTCAAGAGTATACATTATCCACCAACGTACTATTACAGATTATAGCCCCATTCCTCATCACTATGACCATGTCATTTAAATGAAATGAAGTATCCATCCGATAATGCATAGAAACCGAAATCAAATTCTTTCTATGAAACGTACGTAAAGACAATTTCTCATAATCAATCGTTTATTCTTATCATGAGATAAATAAACAACTCCCACGGCAATAGTCACTACCTTTGTAGTTTTACCCATGTCATAACAATCTTATTCTTAGTTGGTGATAAACATTTAGTGATTCCAGTATCTACACACTTCGTATCAGTAGATGTCATCACTAATCATGTTTGAACCACTAGTAAATAAGATATTAAACTTGTTCACTTCATGATGAAAATGGCTTTCCTTTACCACATGTTTTGTCAGAAGTTTCCCACCATTTACATCCTCTTGTAATTCAGGTGGAACTCACTCAAAACATCTAGACAATTATGGAGAATAAAATTGACTTAGGTTTCCCTTTCAACTTCTATTCTATATATTTCCAATTCATTCATCAAATTCTATCATGACCTATCACCTTTTAAATTACTCAAGTATCTGAAGAGTTACATGAGTTCATCATATTTCTATGAACCTCTCATCTCTTCACTAGAGACTTTAGAAAAACATCATGAGACGTCCTTTGTGAGAACAAACTTGTATTTTCTTAAGCAGTAAAATTCAAACCCAAGATTCTTTTCTAATCATCTAATTTGGACAAGTAAATATTATTTCTTTTAGTTAACAACTAGTGAAATAAAACCATTTGAAATTCAGAGAATCACAAATTAATTTACCGATCAAAATTTTGAATTTTATCCTTTTATATTGATTCTCTCAAAACAAAATAAAAATAAAATTCACCGACATCTCAAGCACCGTGAGTCTGCAAGCCACGTTAGTGTGGATGTTTACAAACCTGAACATTTACAAGAGAAGGTTTTGCCCATTAATTTCATTTGTCAACCTAACTTTATGACAAAATAATTAACAGTCGGTTCCTTTTTAGCCATGCAAATAATAGCAGTGACTCCATTGGGGAGGATACTAATTATTTACATCTAAGTGTGCACCATTATTTGATTCCAAGTCCGCTGCCCAAGCTTATGTGCCTTACTGTTGGAGAAGTACACACGCGCTCAGATAACTTTCTACAACCATCAATTATATAAGTTTGTACTAGTGAACCGCATATAAGCTCATCCGTTAGGGAGAAAGGCACTATAGCCAACGCGCAAGTCCATATGCATCACATTACAAACAATAATTATTTAAAGAAGTTTGTACCAGTGATCCGTGAATAAACTCATCCGTTAGGGAGGAAGGCTCTATTGCCACGCGCAAGTTTACTCACATCACTTACAAACCAATAATGGAGGCCGTGGGAATTTTTTACCAATCCCCTCTCCCACTTAGTTATTCAACACCGAGGGTTTTTACATGCATATAATATTTAAAAATAAAATACGCAACCTAGCATGCTCATACTTCCAAATATATAACAATAATTGACCAATAAAACAATTATAGAAGTTATATATAAGGAAATAAATTGCCAAAAATAAGTTGACTTGATCAACACTCCAACATACATGCATATAATATACCAAATATAATACGCAATCTAGCATACTTCTATTTAAGGCAATAAATCATAGAGAATCATGCATACATATATAATAATAATCAATTAATAAATCAATTATAACAGTTATATAACAATGAATTCGATTGTTCGCCACCAATCACGAATGCGGACAACTGCGATGGGGATCGACCTCCCCGCAGCCTGCTGCACCACTCTGGCACCCTGCCCGATCATATTGTGAAGACTCACGCGGAACCTGATGCAGACCAGTCGAACTTTATGCAAACCCGCTCGAACCTGGTGCAGCATTGATCGAACCTAATGCAGACCAATCGAACCTGATGCAAATCCGCTCGAACCTGGTGCAGACCAATCGAACCTGATGCAAATCCGCTCGAACCTGGTGCAGCATCGATCGAACCTGATGCAGACCAATCGAACCTGATGCAAATCCGCTCGAACCTGGTGCAGCATCGATCGAACCTGATGCAGACCAATCGAACCTGATGCAAATCCGCTCGAACCTGGTGCAGCATCGATCGAACCTGATGCAGACCAATCGAACCTGATGTAAATCCGCTCGAACTTGGTATAGCATCGATCGAACCTGATGCAGACCAATCGAACCTGATGCAAATTCGCTCGAACTGTCGCTCATCCATGGGCCTACTTGCACGGAACCAAGTTCAGCCCAGCGCGCAACATCAAACTACACCAACTGTCGTTCAGGGTTCGCAACCCTAGCAACATGGGAATCCAATCTCCACCGTCCAGAATCTACTCCTGTCAGTTTTGAACATGCTGTCCAAATTACAGGTCGATCCAACGGTTAGTTTCTGAGAAACGGCTCTATTCCCTCGACTGCGCAGAACAGAATTGCCCAAAAATTGCTTCTGTTTTCGGCGTATTCTCGACAATACAGAGCTCCAAATACGATCTGCACAGTTCAGAATGTACATCCACAAAATCCGAACGTACTGACCAAAATTCTGCCTGATCCGACAGTTGAAACTCCGGTTATTGCCTATGCAATATCACTGCGCTGGATTTTCTCTCAATTTCTTCCTTCCATGTGAAATTGACGAACAGTTTTCGTCGAATCCTCTCACACACAACCATCGACGAACAGATATGATATAGGGTATATTTCACATAGGGATATTCATGGTTTGCGCAGTAAAACCAAAACCCTAAACATGCGATCCTAATTTCAAAAAATTAATCACATAAACCCTAGCCTAACGTGCCACGCTTCACCACGATACCAATTGTTATCATTTGGATCATTTGGTTAACATAACCCATCAGGATACCATACGTTTCTATCATAGCGGAAGCAATAAATCATAGAAACGATTACCGTTCACAAGGGTATGTAGAAGATGAAGGATTCTTGCTGGCAGACTGTGCAGTCCCACAAGAATGGCCATAACTTCCTCGTCTGATGTTGGAATTGATTGATCTTTATGCTTAGACGATCCTCTCTTCAACGGCTTTCTGTCAGAATATTGATCATCAAATTCTGAGTACTGTACAAATTTATATAAATTTCGCAAGGTAGCAGACAGCAGCAGCAAACTACCTTCTGATCTTCTGGCGTATGTCCCAAGTCCGATCTCGACGTCGTGTGGGCGACGATCTACGAGACCTCCTCAATCTGCTCTCAACCCTCATCACACGTCAAAAGAGACACAGAAAAATTCTTAGAGTTCCAAGAAGCTGAGTTCACTTATATACTGGGCTACAGCAGGGATCAGGAGGAGAATTGGAGTTGGGCCTCCATTGGATTAAATATTCAAGCTTAGCCCAAAACTTATATTTAATCCAATAATAATAATAAAGTCCACTAAATTATTATTACTGCACTACCCACTCCAACCCAAAATTACGTTTTGGGCTCCTTCTTATTATGAGCCCGAAGTCTCCCCATGTTTAAGATATACAATGCCCATTAATTAATTAAGTTACTGACAACTCAAATTAATTAATATCTTATCCGAGAGTAGTACCACTCAACCTTATTATCATGCCGGAGATTAATCCACTTGCAAGATTTACATGATAAACATTATGAGCTCCTCAAGGGGACATCATCAACCTATGTCGGACATGAATTCCTTCTACAATCAACAGCACACCATAGATACAGCACTATTTCCCAACTCACCGAGTTTGTTATTTAATACTTATAAATCTCACCCATTGGTGAATCAAAGAAATACATATTGCCCTACGTGTCGAGGTTATTGTATAGGGATTAAGAGCACAAACTTCCATAATAACAGAGATCAAGTTCTACTATATAGTCAGTATAAGACGAACGATCTCAGGCGATCCTACTCAATATGCACAAAGCATACTAATGTGATTTTATAGTCAAGACAAACTAATACCAAATCACACTACAACCATACCGATAGAGAGTCCCCGTCTATCTCGGTTGTGAGCATCTGTTTATACTTTATAAGAAAACTGATAATATGATCTTCCGCGTGTTGTCGCACAACATATTATCTACAGTATAAAGTAAATGGACTATTGCACCGTGCATATAAATAAATTATAAGATGCAATCATTTGATCATATGATTCTCTTTTCAAATATAGTTATAAAATTGTTCATACTAAAGCTAGACTTTTAGTATACAACCCAATAAGCCCAAAGCTAATTAAATTCAATAATAATAATATAGTCCACTAAAATATTATTACTGCACTACCCATCCAATCCCAATATTATGTTTTGGGCTCCTTCTTATTATGAGCCCGAAAGTCTCCCCATGTTTAAGATATATAATGCCCATTAATTAATTAAGTTACTGACAACTCAAATTAATTAATATCTCATCCGAGAGTAGTACCACTCAACCTTTTTATCATGCTAGAATTAATCCACTTGCAAGATTTACATGATAAACCTTATGAGCTCCTCAAGGGGACATCATCAACCTATGACGGACATGGATTCCTTCTACAATCAACATCACACCATAGAGACAATACTATTTCCCAACTCACCGAGTTTGTTGATTTAATTCATTTAAATCTCACCCATTGATGAATCAAAGAAATATATATTGCCTTACGTGTCGAGGTTATTGTGTAGGGATTAAGAGCACGAACATCCATAATAACATAGATTAAGTTCTTCTATATAGACAGTACAAGTCGAACAATCTCAGGCGGTCCTACTCAGTACACAAAGCAGTGTACTAATGTGGTTCTATGGTCAAGACAAACTAATACCAAACCACACTACAACCATACCAATAGATAGTCCCCGTCTATCTCGGTTGTGAGCATCTATTTATACTTTATAAGTAAACCAATAATATGATCTTTCGTGTGTTGTCGTACAACATATTATCCACAGTATAAAGTAAATGGACTTTTGCACAAACATATAAATAAACAATTTATAATATGCAAAAACGTTTGATCATATGATTCTCATTTCAAGTAAAATTGTTAAAACATTGTTCAATACAAAAGCAAGGCTTTTAGTATACAAATCTAACAATCTCCCACTTATACTAAAAGACTACGCTGCCATATTAGCTGACACGCATTTAATCCCCATTCCTTCTACATGCCCATCGAATGCTTTTGCTGGAAGGCTCTTAGTAAAAGGATCAGCCAGGTTATCCTCTGATGCAATTTTAGCGACAACGACCTCCCCTCTTTTAATGATGTCTCGTATTAGGTGGTACTTGCGCTCAATGTGTTTACTCGCCTTATGGGCTCGTGGTTCCTTCGAGTTCGCTACTGCACCACTGTTATCACAATAAATTGTGATCGCTTTGGGCAAACCAGGAATCACATCCAAGTCCATTAAGAAGTTCCTGAGCCATACTGTTTCTTTAGCTGCCTCAGAGGCTGCTACATATTCAGCTTCCATGGTAGAGTCCGCGACGTATTTCTGCTTCACACTCCTCAATATAATAGCTCCTCCTCCAAGAGTATACACATAACTCGAGGTGGATTTACTAGCATCCCTATCTGACTGGAAATCCGAATCAGTTTAACCCAAAGGTAACAAAGTATCTGCTCTGTAAACCAGGACATAATCCCTAGTCCTTCGCAGGTACTTCAAAATATGCTTTACCGCAGTCCAATGCCCCTGTCCTAGATTACTTTGATACTTACTGACCATGCCCATGGTATAACAGATATCCGGTCTCGTACATAGCATAGCATACATGAGGCTTCCCAATGCCGAAGCATAAGGGACCAGCTTCATTGCCTCTATTTCTTGTTGTGTTTTAGGACACATCTCCTTAGATAGAGGTATTCCATGTCTGAAAGGTAGAAAACCTTTCTTGGACTCTTGCATGCTAAAACGAGTCAAGATTGTATCAATATACGAAGCTTGGGATAAACATAACATTCTTTTCTTGCGATCCCTTATTAATTTGATCCCAAGAATGTGTCCAGCTTCTTCTAAGTCCTTCATCTCAAACTGCTTGGACAGCCATACCCTTACGCCCGACAATACTTTTACATTATTTCCAATTAGCAGAATATCATCCACGTATAGTACAAGAAAAACCACTACATTTCCATCACACTTCTTGTACACACATGATTCATCCGGACATTGAATAAATCCATATGACTAGATTACTTCATCAAACCGGATGTTCCATGATCTTGAAGCTTGTTTCAATCCATAAATGAACCTTTTATGCTTGCACACAAGATGCTCTTCGCCCTTTGCAATGAATCCTTCTGGTTGCTTCATATAGATGTTTTCCTCAAGACTTCCATTAAGAAAAGCTGTCTTGACATCCATTTGCCATACCTCATAATCCATATGAGCAGCAATAGACAAAAGAATCCGGATTGACTTAAGCATGGCCACAGGCGAGAAGGTTTCCTCATAATCGATTCCTTCTTTTTGAGTATATCCTTTAGCCACAAGCCTTGCTTTAAAGGTTTCCACCTTACCGTCAGATCCTCTTTTTCTCTTATAGATCCACTTGCATCCAATAGATTTTACACCATTGGGTGGTTCTACAAGCTCCCAGACTTGTTTAGATTACATGGATTCTATCTCAGATTTCATTGCGTTTTGCCATAATTGAGCATCTTTATCTTGCAGTGCCTCGTTGTAATTTCATGGGTCAATTTCATGTTCACCCAGGACCAAGTCCGATGACTCTCCCAATTCCATGAATCTATCCGGTTATCTGACAACCCTCCCACTACGACGAGGCTCCGCAGGCAATTGTGTATCAGGTGTAACATGCGGTGCAGTGTCCTGTGGTATATCTTCTTGTACAGTTGGTATTATATTTTGTGTTTCCCCTTGAACTTCCTCTAGAACAATTTTACTCATGGGTTTGTGATCCATTATATAATCCTCTTCCAAAAATCTGGCTTTCGTGCTCACGATCACCTTTTGGTCCTTGGGACTATAAAATAAACCACCCTTCGTTCCCCTAGGATACCCTATAAACAAACAAACATCAGTACGTGATTCTAACTTATCAGCATCTGCCTTTAACACGTGTGCCGGAGCACCCCAAATTCAAACATGTTTCAGACTAGGCTTGCGCCCGGTCCACAGTTCTGTGGGTGTGGAGGCTACCGATTTAGAAGGTACTAAGTTTAGAATGTAAGCAGTTGTTTCTAAGGCGTGTCCCCTAAATAAATTTGGTAATTCTGAATAACTCATCATTGATCTTACCATTTCCATAAGAGTCATATTCCTTCTTTCCGATACACCATTCTGCTGGGGTGTGTCCGGTGAGACAATTGGGATTCAATCCCATTTTTCGATAAATAATTCTTAAACTGTCCCAAGAGGTATTCACCACCACGATCAGATCGTAGTGTTTTGATATATTTACCAAGTTGCTTTTCCACATCAGCCTTGTATTCTTTGAATTTATCAAAGCATTCAGACTTGCGGCGCATCAAATAAATATATTCGTATCTTGAATAATCGTCAATGAAAGTGACGAAATATTCAAAACTCCCTCTTGCCTGGACAGACATAGGACCACATAAATCGGAATGAACTAATTCCAACAAATCTTTAGCTCTATACCCCTTTGCCTTAAAAGGCCTTTTAGTCATTTTTCCTTCCAAGCAGGATTTGCAAGTTGGATAATTTTCCACTACTAATGAACTAGAGGTCTATCAGCTATCAACCTTTGAATCCTACTTAAGTTAATGTGACCCAGCCTTAGATGCCAAAGATATGTTTGGTTCATTTTAGAAGGTTCCTTTCTCTTATTAGTAGATGTATCATTCGTTTCAATTTGTTGCATTGTAGAAGAAATTGGATTAAGAGTATACAAATTATCTATCAATGTACCATCACAGATAATAATTCTATCTTTCCTTATAATAACCTTGTCATTAAAAGAAACAGAATATCCATCCATAAACAATTTAGAAACTGACATTAAATTCTTTCTAAAATGCGGTACATAAAGACAATTCCTCAAAATAAGAGTTTTATTCTTATTGAAAAATAAATAAACGTCTCCCACTGCGACAGCTGCTACTCTTGTAGCATTCCCCATGTGTATGGTAATCTCTCCATTACTGAGCTGTCAGGTTTGGTGGAACCCCTGCAAAGAATTGCAGACATGGTCAGTGGCTCCCGTATCTACACACCAAGTGTCAGCAGAGACAGCCGCTAAACATGATTCAACAACTAGTATATAAGACTTACCATTCATGTTCCCCTTCAGAAGAGGGCAGTCTGCCTTGTAGTGTCCCGACTGCTTGCATTTGAAGCACTTGCCTTTAGGCTTCTTGACCGCACCAGTCTTTGCTTTCACTTGGTTCACCGGTGCTGAATTTCCTTACTTCTTTTTCTTCCTACCGCCCTTCGACCTAGGATGAGCAGCATTTTCAGCAACATGAACCTGAGGAGGTCTACGTAAAAGTTATTCCGCCGCCACAAGTTCTGTCAGAAGTTCCGCCAACTTGTACATATGTTTGTTCATACCATAGTTCAGGCGGAACTGCTCAAAACTCCTAGGCAAGCTTTGGAGTATGATATCGACCTGGGTTTCCCCATCGATTTCAACTCCAAGAATTTCCAACTCATTGAGTTGGCCCATCATCCTAAGGACATGTTCCCTTACGGGAGTGCCCTCAGCCATTTTGGTGTTCATCAAGACCGACATGCCCTTCGACCTAGTAGGACGACTCTGATGTCCGATGAGTTCCCTAAGATTATGCATCATATCATAGGCGATCTCCATGGCTTGATGCTGAGTCTGAAGCACATTTGACATAGACGCCAAAATATAGCATTTAGCCATCCTATCAGCCTTGACCCACCTATTATAAGCATTTCTTTGCTCTTCGGTAGAGGCATCAGTAGGTGCCGGAGGACATTCCTCAGAAAGTACAAAGATATAATCTTCAGCAGTTAATACAATGTCCATGTTTCGCTTCCAGTCAACATAGTTAGTGCCAGTAAGTTTATGCTCTTTAAGTATAACAGAAAGTGAGTTGAGTGCCATTTGAAAATTCTGAGAATCATAAATAATTAAACAGATCAAACACTTCGAATTTATCAATTTTTATTGAATCCCTCAAAACAATATAAAATAAAATTCACCAACATCTCAAGCACCGTGAATTTGCATGCCACGATAGTGTGGACGTATACAAACCCGAACATTTACAAGAGAAGATTTTACCCAATAATCTCATTTGTCAACCTATCTTTATGATAAAATAATTAATAGTCGATTTTCTTTAGCCATGTAAATATCAGCAGTGACTCCGATGGGGAGGATACTAATTATTTGCATCTAAGTGTACACCATTATTTGACCCCAAGTTCATTGCGCAAGCTTATGTGCCTTACAGATAGAGAAGTACACACGCGCTTGGATAATTTCCTACAGTCATCTTAAAGAAGTTTGTACCAGTGATCCGTGAACAAACTCATCCGATGGGGAGGAAGGCTCTAATGTCAACGCGCAAGCTTACTCACATCACTTACAAACCAATAATAGAGGCCATGGGAATTTATTTACCAATCCCCTCTCCCACTTAGTTATTTAAATACCGAGGGTTTTTATTTAACATGCATATAATATTTCATAATAAAATATACATCCTAGCATGCTTCTATTTTAAGTAATTTAAAGAAAATAAATCACATAGAACATGCCTCATATATAACAATAAATTATCAAATAAAACAACTAAACAAGTTATATATAAAAGGGATTAAGGCAAAAAATAAATCAAGCAAATGGGCTTATTAATTCAGCCAATAAATTAAACTAGAGAAATTTGAGCCCACCAAGCCCACTAGCACAAAAAATTAGCCAATTAATCAAAAGACCAGACTCATTATCCTGCCAGCCCCCTTTTGTACCCATCAGGCAGCCCATTAAGATGGCCCAAGTAGAAACCTAGCCCACACAGCATAGAACTACTGTTCCAAACCTACCATGCCCAGCAACCAAGTTCCACCGCTAATCAACGCTGCCCTTGACGATCATCAACTTGCCCAGAGAAAATGAAGGATTCGCCGGAAGACACGATCAAAATGCACCTGCAATCATCCTCTTCGACTGCCCAAGTCTTGCCGTTGCTAACTGTCGTCAGCACCGATGACCCAAACAAAACCTGACTCTATTGGAGGAGAATTCAGATTCGATCGAAATCGCCAGGGACCCGCCCGGAATCGCCAGGAGACTAGCCCGGAACCTCCATGGACGCGTCTAGCAGACCCGACAGAAACCATTCAGACCTATGCCAACCACCATATCCCATCGCCGTTGATGATGGCGACTAGCAGTTCTCGCCAACCCTCTTCCAATCGCCTGAACAGCACCGGTCAGCGGCAGACAGCCGCCATCTTCTGTCAATTTCTCGCCTGAACCTTTAGCCCTCACACATGGTTTGCCGACTTCACGCGATTCGGCATCCCTGAACCACACGCTGAGCAAATTCCACCACGGCTGCAATCGTCAAGAAGTCGAGCGAAGACTACCCATCAATGTGTACAACGACGGAGACCCTCACGCCAGATGCAGCTTAGATGCCTCCTGTCAGCCGCCATCTGGCTTCTGTTGTCACCCAGCCACGCAGGCACTCATCCTACAACCATGGGACAGCCGCTTTCGGTTTTTCTTTCAGCATCTCCATCGATGTTGCCCATCATAGACGGTGCAGTCATGTGTGAATCTTGTCCAGCAGGCAAAACCCATCGATGATGGTTTATCCATGTGTTTGTAGCGTATTCAATCATCAACCATCACAGCCAAAAATATCGATAAAAGCACATAGGAAATTCACACATATAATCCCTAATATCATGCTTTTCCATCGAATATAAACACATGTATAGTGAAAAAAATTCGATTACATCCAGATCATATCACATAATCATATAATCACAAAACCCTAACTTTACGGTTCATATTTCACCACGAAACCAACGCTCTGATACCAATTGTTTGCTTTTGGATAGTTTGGTTCAACGTGATCGTTAGGAATTCAAGTAAACGGTTACAGCGGAAGCAAACTAAATGTTTACCTTTCTTCTGGGTTGATGTAGAGGGTGAGTAGTAGTGAACACCTCTGATCTTCTGCTGTATGACCCAAGTCGAATCCTGCTGTTGTGTGGGCAACAATCTATAGGATTTCTCAATCTGCTTCTCTCCCTCAATTGGATTTAATTAACCAAGCTTAGCCCAAAGCTTATAATTAAATTCAATAATAATATAGTTCACTAAAATATTATTACTGCACTACCCATCCAATCCCAATATTATGTTTTGGGCTCCTTCTTATTATGAGCCCGAAAGTCTCCCCATGTTTAAGATATACAATGCCCATTATTTAATTAAGTTACTGACAACTCAAATTAATTAATATCTCATCCGAGAGTAGTACCACTCAACCTTTTTATCATGCCGGAATTAATCCACTTGCAATATTTACATGATAAACCTTATGAGCTCCTCAAGGGGATATTATCAACTTATGACGGACATAGATTCCTTCTACAATTAACAGCACACCATAGAGACAATACTATTTCCCAACTCACCGAGTTTGTTGATTTAATTCATTTAAATCTCACCCATTGATGAATCAAAGAAATGTATACTGCCTTACGTGTCGAGGTTATTGTGTAGGGATTAAGAGCACGAAATCCATAATAACAGAGATCAAGTTCTTCTATATAGACAGTACAAGTCGAACGATCTCAGGCGGTCCTACTCAATGCACAAAGCAGTGTACTAATGTGGTTCTATGGTCAAGACAAACTAATACCAAACCACACTACAACAATACCGATAGATAGTCCTGGTCTATCTCGATTGTGAGCATCTGTTTATACTTTATAAGAAAACCGATAACATGATCTTCTGCGTGTTATCGCACAACATATTATCTACAGTATAAAGTAAATAGACTTTTGCACAAACATATAAATAAACAATTTATAATATGCAAAAACGTTTGATCATATGATTCTCATTTCAAATAAAATCATTAAAACATTGTTCAATACAAAAGCAAGGCTTTTAGTATACAAATCTAACACTATCTTGATCACACTGGATTGGACTCAGCCGTTTTTACTAATGTGAGATGTAAGTAACTTAGCACTTGGAGTGGTGCTTGGGGCAGTTTAGGGACAAGAAGTTTTTTGCCATTTACTATGCGAGTAAGACTTTTGATGCTGCACAAAATAACTACATAGTGACTGAAAGAAGTTTCTAGATGTGGTGTATGCATTCAATAAGTTTCGACAGTATTTGATTGGCATGAAGACTATAGTGTACACGAATCACTCTGTGATTCGGTACTTAATGGAGAAGAAGGAAACGATGCCAAGGATTATTAGATGGATCCTTATTCTGTAGGAGTTCCATATGGTGACCGGGATAAGAAAGGTATGGAGAAAATTTTTGCGGATCACCTATTGAGGTTGGAGACAAGGGAGCACTGTGGTGATTCTTTCGATTACATAGAAGAGATGTTCCCTGATGAGAAGATCGTGGCGGTGTTTGTTGAAGGAGCGGAGAGAGCATGTGTGGTGGCTGTCCAAGGGATGGATCCATGGTATGCGGATTATGTGAATTACATTGCCGTAGGAGAAATTCCGAGAGATCTCAACCGGTATCAACTTTCAAAATTCAAGAGGGATGTTGAGACATATATATGGTATGATCCGTTTGTCTACAAGATATGTACGGATTCCACAGTCCGTAGGTGTGTGCCTGAGATGGAGATGGAGAGCGTTCTTGATTTTTGCCATGCACAACCTAACGGGGGCACTTCGGAGCTCAAAAGATGGCAGCAAAGGTACTTCAATCTGCTCTTTATTGGCCTACTTTGTTTAAATATTGTGAGATCTATGTGGCGACGTGCGATAGATGTCAAAGGATGGGGAACATAAGTCGGAGAGATGAGATGTCACTTCAGCCAAGCATTATTGTTGAGATCTTTCATGTATGGGGGATCAATTTCATGGGGCATTTTCCCCCATCTAATGGATTTCTTTACATCCTTTTAGTAGTGGATTATGTTTCTAAGTGGGTGGAAGCCATTCTCACTCGCGTGAATGATTCAAGGACTGTTTTATCTTTCTCGAAGAAACATATATTTGCCCGCTATGGAGTTCCAGAGCACTAGTAAGCAATGGAGGTACTCACTTCGTCAATAAGATTCTTGAAAAGGTTCTCAAGGATTATGGTGTTAAGCATAAGGTTACTACACCCTATCACCCTCAAGCGAATGGGCAAGCAGAAGTCTCCAACCGACAAGTGAAGCAAGTTCTGGAAAAGGTAGTCGGTACCAATAGGAAGGATTGGGCTACGAAGCTAGATGATATTTTGTCGGGGTTCCGAACTTCTTATAAGATGGTGTTGGATATGTCACCGTATCAAATTATCTATGGGAAGCCATGCCACTTACCCGTAGAGATTCAGCACAAAGTTTTTTAGGCATTGAAGAGTATGAACTTGTCTTTAAAGGATCAAAAGGAGTTGAGGATGACTCATATCAATCAATTGGATGAGTTCGGGAATCGTGCTTACAAGAATTTGGAGATCTTTAAGGAGAGAATGAAGAAATGACATGATTCAAAGAGGTTATTCGACTAATTGGATGAGTTTGGGTATGAAGTTTATGGAGTTCGAGAGGTTTTTTGACTTTCAGGAGGTTGTTCGACCATGCTGTTTGATCGAGCAATGGTTGAACCAAATGCGTAATTCTTCCAATAGGGTTTCTCGACCTAGTCAAGGTTGTTCGACTAATTTGGAAAGACAAACAAAAGTAGAACAAAATGTGCAAATTCTTCCAGAGAGTTTATTTGACTTGGACTCTACCGCTTGACCAAGATGCCGTATTCAAGCAACGGTCGAACAAAATGTGCTAATTCTTCCAGAGAGTTTGTTCGACCAAGTAATGGTTGCTCGACCATAAGTGTTAAGTTGAACGAAGGTCAAGCGGGACAGAGGAGAACAGGGGGCAGGTTGCTCGTCTTCCAGCACCTGTTCGACCAATATATTTTGGTCGAACGGAGGTCGAACAATGCCTATTTTTAAAGGCAATCTCAGGTTGCTCAATGTAAAACCCTTGTCCGACTAATCCTCTTAAGTCGAATGGAGCCTGGAGTTAATTTTAAAAGGTCAGTTTTCATTCCATTCGACATACACCCATCACCCTTTCTCAAGCACCGATTCCAAACTGTAAGTTTTTCTTCCAAACTCTTTCCTACACTTTAATCCTCCATTCCACACACTTTCATATCCAAATTCGAGGGATATTAAGTCCGATTTAGGGCGAGAATCAAATTTTTTTGGGGATTTTTTGTAGTTTGCACCTCATACACACTATGTCAAGTAAAGGTATGTTTCTCCTCACTTTTTACTCTTGAATTGTAGTGATAATGCTTAGTGAAGAATGGGTGAGTGGATTCGTGCTAGTTTTGGTTAGATTTGATTGTTGAATTGTTGAAGTTCTTATTCGAATTTGCACTTGAATTTTCATGGTTCGATTTACGTTGAATTGTGGAATTATTATGAAATTGATGGTGTGTTTAGTATGGGCTTGAAGTTAATTTCGATTTATATATATGGGCTCATTGAATTTAAGTGTTGTTGTGGTGTAATTGAGGGTGGAAGATGAGCATGCTAGATTTTTGGTTGAAGTTTATGTGACATGAAAGCATGTGTGAGTGGAGAAGTGATAAGACTAAAGCAGTTTCCATTATTCTTGATTGAAAGTGTTGAGGTATAGTGCAAATAGTGATTGAATGAACACTTGAGATTGAGATTGATTGAAGTACATGAATTTGAAGTCTTTAGTAGGATTCATGCTAGTCTAGGTTGAGTATATTTATCTCTTTTGGTATGTATTGAAGTACTTTTCTTGTAGGAAAAGAGATTGCTTCATCATCCAAGAGGAAAGAACCTATGTCACCTTCGCATGGAGAGATAGTCAAGAAAATGAGGATGGAGAAGGGGAGGCCATCCGACTATGGGCTGAAAATTCTAAATTGGGAGGAGAAGAAGGATCTTTGGACTGCAATAGCACAAAAGATCACAAGGACGTAGTATCAGGATGACCATGCTATGAAAGAAATGAATATTCTCACTGACATTCGATCAAGTGGGCATTACTCAGTTTATGGAGATGAAGAGAGAGACATATTTCCATATAACTGTGGAATTCTTGTGCACGTTAAGGATTGAGCGTAGAGACCGATACCTTCCTTATGGTATTTGGTTACAGATTGGCGGGCAAGAGCAGATGATGTGGGTCCGTGAGTTTAATGAATTGATTGGCTGTGAGAATAAGTCGGACGTGGAGCATGATGACTTCAAGCCAGATGAGTTTTGGATAGCTATTACTGGGAGGCAAGAGCATTATAATTAGAATACTTCCAAGGTTGCTTTCATTCGCAACCCCATGATTGTTTACATGGACAGAATTTTGAGCAACAAGCTATTTGCTAGGTCCGAAGGGAGTTACATTCCGAGGGGAGAGTTGTACGTGTTATGTACATGCTTCATGGAGTTTGCTTCAACGTAGCAGCTTACTTTTTTAATCAGCTGCAGAAGTTCATGACTCATGGATTTCAGCGCTTGAACATTGAAGGACTTATCACCTTGATAACTGAGTACTATAGAGTTGATTTGAGCTGGCACATGCCTATCCGAGGGGATTTGGACTTGATCCTAACATCATGAGTGGGGATGGGGCCGATTGAACGGCTAGATGATACTTGGATGTTTATCCATGGAAAGAACCCTAGTTCCTTCAGGTTTCCACTGGTGATTATTGATCTCACCACCGTTAGATTCAACAGCAATTTATCGATGAATACAATAGAGCACACGGTGATCTCGGAGAAGTGCTTGGAAAGGGGAGATTGGAGGCTCCTTACTAATATGCGGGCTTATGGGATCGTCTTAGATGAGGATATGATTCTGATAGGGGATCCGTCCAACTTTGTGGAGAAGGAGCTACAACCACCACCCGCTTTTGATTATCTGGGGATTGATATGCCCCCGGTGCAGCCTCAGCAACCTCAGGAGCAGGAGTTCTTCAAGCCACCACCACAGCCACAGCCGCAGCAGGATTATTGGGTAGTTCAGGATCAATTTTATTGGGAGTAGTTCCGATTGATGCACGAGCACTTTGCCACACTGAATGCAAACCA
Source organism: Pogostemon cablin (assembly GCA_023678885.1). NCBI lineage: Eukaryota > Viridiplantae > Streptophyta > Magnoliopsida > Lamiales > Lamiaceae > Pogostemon > Pogostemon cablin. The sequence goes on along the minus strand of CM042985.1, from coordinate 12,976,979 downwards.
GTAAGAAATAAATAGACAGCTGGCGCTTGCGAATACTAACTATGCCGCACTCAATGCGCGTTATGATGCCATGGATGGTTGGTTGAGGCAGATGTATGATCATGGGTGCTTGATGGATAGGAATATCAGTGATCTCCATAGAGCGTTTGATCGATGGCGTGAGGATGATGATGCTCCGAAGGAGTAGATTTACCAGGTCTTTTATATTTTTAGATTCTTCTCATCCCCATTCTCTTTTGCACTTTATAGATGGAGACTTGATGGCTGTGGGTGTAGTGTGTGATTCATGTGTGAGTGGCATGTATTGATTTTGATGATGATTGATTGATTGATTGATTGATTGTTGGGAGATGTGTACATGGATTTGCGACTGTTTAGTGATCATGATGGTTCATGTTATGCATGTGCCTTATTTAATGCATGTTGATTTGTTGATGTCGAGCATGTTCTATTTTAGTTGTAGTTCATAGAAAATTGATATTGATTGCATGCTTTGTAGAGTGCTTAGGATTCTATTACCCATGTGAGGATTTGAGCCTTTTGATCGTGATATACGCATGATAGTTTATTCTTGAGAGTCATTTGTATACTCGTATTCTAGAACTTGACTTGGAGTTTTGTTTGATGTCTATAATTGATAGATGCTATGAAATGATCTTAGGCCATTGTTGTCAATTGAGTCACTTAGACAAATTTATCCAACATTATTATATGATTATTATTGGAAGCCCTTTTGAGCCTTTAAGCTTTTTCTTTGGCAAGTCATTGATAAATAGCCGTTTACCTTGTTGAGCCTTGAATACCTATTACTAGTAAAAAGTAGAGGTAAATGAATGCTATATGAAGTTTTGAAGAGAAAAAGGAAAGAGTGATTTGGTATAGTAAGAATCAAGAGACAAAAGGTTAAATATTGCAAGGGATAGTGCCTAACACCGGTATCCCTAATGCTAGAAAGGGTAGTGCCCGAAACTGGTACCCTTATACTTGAAGAACACCAAAATTGGTATTCTACTGCGAAGAAAGAATGTTGATCCAAGTAAAGATGTAGGAAGCATGTGTTGAAGTGATCATAAGAAAGACGAAGGAGAGAAGAAGGAAGATGTTGAAAAGCAATTATCCAAGTTACTTCTTTGCTAGTAATTTAGTTACTTATCTATATCTCCTACCTTTACCAAAGAGCCAACGTTACAACCTATATGCAAATCCTTTGTGATCTTAGTATTGAAGTACTTATAGATGGATTTTTGAGACCCTTGTCAAGCTTATGGTTACGCGAGTATATGAATTGAAATTGAGTGTCGATACTTACCCATAAAGTGTACATCTTTTACACTTGATAGAGAGTAAACACTTACCCGTGAGCTAGATGACTTAACACTCATAGAAGTATTGTGATTGATTGATGTTTTTAATGAATGAAAGGCGCGATGGGTTGCATGACTTGAATTGATATAATTACATGTGTTAGGACAGGTTGTGCTTAATCTCGTGATTACACTCTCTGGATTTGTTTTGATTTTCGTTGCCTCAGGACGAGCAACATATAAGTTTGGAGGTTTGATGAGAGTGTAAATTCACGTATTTTTGGCTTTGATTTTTGTGAAAATTGAGTACGATTGAGTCTTTTATTAAGACAAATCGGTATGTTTATGGAAAAGTCACGAATCAGAGGGTACAAGGGCTTTTTGAGAATATTTGTACAGGAAATCATGTAGATAAGGCTCGGAATTGGAAGATACAATTTATGAGGCAATTTTCAAAGGCCGTTAGACCTCAAGGCCTTGTTCGACCATCATCACTTTGGTCGAACAAGGTGGCCAAGTTGAGCAGAATACGCAAATTCATCCATAGAGCTTGATCGACTTTGAGATGATGCTCGACCAGAATCATCCTGGTTGAGCAGATGGGCGAAGTCGAACAAAATGTGCAAAAACTTACAGAGAGCTTGCTCGACCATTGCTTGAGTTGAAGGCCTTGCTCAACTAGTCTAGTTTTGGTAGAGCAGATTCTCGCTGAGGATATTTTTTAAAGTTTCGGATGTCTTTTACCAAATTTTACGTATGTCCCTAGAAAAAACCCATCATAAGCCCATAAGGAGATTCCACAAGTATAAAAAAAGAGCCTTCGCAGGAGAAAAGGATGACACATCATTCATCATCCATCCGCCACCGAAACCCTACCAACAACCGAAGGAGTTGTGAAGAGAGGTTTGTCTGGCGCATCAAGTAAGATCATACCAATCAACCTTGATTGTTTCTAGACCAATCATGGGATAGAACTGCTCTGGTAGTTCTAGGATTACGAAAGTTTTATGAGTTAATTAAATTTCCATGTGTAAGATCTGTATAACACTACTTTGTGTTTATTTTATATAAGATTGTGCTTTTTTTCAATTCATACTCACGGTCGTTTTGTTCATCATTAACTGTTATGTAGAGTCTGAATACATATCTTGGTTATTGATAGAGTTTGTTCACCACTGAGCAGGATCACACGTTATAATTATAAGTGAAGGGATTCCGAAGTCTTATTAGAACCATCTTATATAGATACTTGTTAATTGAATATTATTTGGGTTATTAAGAAGGATAAAGAGTATAACTTCATATTACCTATAAAGGGAGTCATATCGGATTAGAGTACTAAGTACACGGGAAATAATTAATACTGATTGGGGGTGAATTATATCTCATGCTCTAAGGATATTCACACATGTCATACGTATGTTTACTTGTGAGTATAGGGTGAACTTGCATGGTTTAGTAATGCGTCCATATTCCACAAGGCAGAGTCATACAATAATACATGGAAAGGAAATTAATAAGTAAAACTGGATGCCCGAAGAACTACCTAATTTCTCACTTGATCACAGCCGAATTTTATCTATTGCTTATTCCTATATTTGATTTGCTATTTAAGTTAATCTCTATTTAATTTCATAACAATTCCAAACCAATTTTCCAACCATAATCTTAGTTAATTAGAGCATAATCAAACTGATAAATATCTGTCTCTTGGGTACGATAATCACTTGGTCACCTATCGAGACTACAATTGATATCCTTCATACATGGGGATTATATTATGTGTTGAGAAAACGCTCATCAAGTTTTTAGCGCCGTTGCCGAGGATGGCATAGATTATCAGTTTATTATTTCAAGTTTAATTGAGATTATTATTCTTGTCTTTGATTTATAACACTTATTTTTCTTAGGTGTATGCTCACAAGATCGAAAACAGGTGAATTAGCACAATATAATCCAGAGATTGGAGCATCATCGAGGAAGAAAAAGAAGAAGAATAAGAACAAGAAAGTAGACCCACAAGATCTATCCAAGCATTGATTAAATCGATATGACTGGATTTCCTCATCAAAATGTATGTTCCATGATGTTAAAGCTTGCGCTAGTCCATCGATGGTCACTTTTAAGCTTACACTTACAATGCTCTTAGCCCTTTGTAATGAATCACTCTAGTTGTTTCATATAAATATTTTTCTCAAGACGTCCAATCAGAAATTCTGTCTTGACATCTATTTGTTGTACCTCTTGAGCAACAACAGATAAAAGAGTCTGGATATACATAGGCATAGCTATCAGAGAATAGGTTTTCTCATAATCGAACCCTTTCTTTCTGAGTATTCCTTTTCGCAACAAGCTTTTCTTCCAAGGTTTTCACCGTGCCGTATGATCCTCTTTTATTTTATATGAGCACTTCCAATGATTTTTACACCATTTTGTGGTCATACAGCTCCCAGATTTGATTTTGAATACATTAATTTTATTTCAAAATTTATTGCAACTTACTAAGATTCCGCATTTCAATCTTGTAGTGCTTCGTCGTACCATGGGTTTGATTTCATATTTACTAGGGACCAAGTCTCACAACTTTCCCAAAACATGACACTATCAGGTTGTAAAACAACTCTCCCACTACATAAGGCACTACATGCAATTGTGTATCAGATGTGACACGCGATGCAGTTTATTTGTGGTATATCCTTTTGTACAATTGGTACTATACTTTGTGTTTTCTCTTTCACTTCTTTTAGAACAACTTATACATGAGTTTTTGATTTATTTTATTGTCCTTTTCCAAAAATCTAGTGTTTGTGTTAACAATCACCCTTCGATCTTTGGACTAATAAACCATCCTTCATTTTTCTAGGATATCCCACAAATAGTCAAACATCATTCGACATGTTGTGTCTAGGGCTTTCCCATAAAATGAATTTAGTAATTCCAAATAACTCATCATCTATCTAATCATTTTTATAAGAGTCTTATTCTTTCTATCTGTCACACCATTCAGCTAGGGTTTGCCTGGTGTAGACTACTTGAGATTCAATCTCAATCTCTGATAAATAGCTCCTAACTATCCTAAGAGGTATTCACCACTATGATAGGATCGCAGTGACTTGATATATTTTCCATGACGCTTCACCGTATCAGCCATGCACTTTTTGATTTAATCATAGTAATCAGAATTGCAGTGCATCAAATAAGTATATCTTGTTTCTAGCGTAATCGTCAAACAAAATGACATATTCATATCCACCTCTCGCCTGGACAATCTTAGGACCGCATAAATCTGAATGAACCATTTCCAACATATCTTTGGCTCTACACCCCTTTGCCTTGAAAAGGCAATTAATCTTATTTACTTCAAGTAAGACTCACAAGTTCGATAGTTTCCACTTTCAATAAACCTAATGGTCCACCGGCTATCAACTTTCGAATCAACTTAAGTAAAATGATCTAGTCTTAGATGCCAAAGGTATGTTTAGTTAATCTCTAAAGGTTCCTTTCTCTTACTTAGATTAGCTAATGCATTATTAATTATTATTTGTTGCACCGTGAGATAAACATGATTTAAGAGACCACAAATTGTCCACCAATGTACCATTACAGATTATAGCTCCATCCCTCATCACTATGACATTGTCATCTAAATGAAATGGAGTATCCATTCATAAATTCATAGAAATTAAAATGAAATTCTTTCTATGAAAATGTTCGTAAAGATAATTTCTCATAATCAAACGTTTATTCCTATCATAAGATAAATAAACAGCTCCCACTGCAACAACCACTACTCTCGTAGCTTTACCCATGTCCATAGTAATCTTATAATCACTTTGTTGCAGATATTTAGTGATTCCGATATCTACACACAACGTGTCAGTAGATACCTATCGCTAATCATGCTTCTACAACTAGTGAATAAGATACTAACCTTGTTCACATGTTGATGAAAATGGCTTTCCTTCACCACATGTTTTGTCAGAAGTTCCCCACCATATACCATCTGTTGTAGTTCAAGTAGAACTTGCTCAAAACATCTAGGCTAACAATGAAGAATAAAATTGACTTGGGTTTTCCCTTCAATTTCTACTTCACGGACATCCAATTCATTCTTCAAGTCTACCATGATCCCTTGCCTTGCTTTCTTTCTCAAGTATCTGAAGAGTCGCTTGAGACCATCATATTTCTATGAACCTCTCACCTCTTCACTAGAGACTTTAATAGGCACTAGAGGGCATCCTTAGTGAGAACACACTTTTATTTTTCTAAGCAGTAAGAATTAAAATCAAGAGTCTTATCAATCATCTAACTATGGACTAGTAAATCTATTTTCTTTTAGTTAACAATAAGTGAAATAAACCATTCAAAAATCTTGAGAATCATGTAACTAAATACAACGATCAAACACTTTGAATTTAAAATTTATATTGATTCCCTCAAAAATAATATAAAATAAATTCACCGACATCTCAAACACCGTGAATTTGCATGTCACGTTAGTGTGGACGTATACAAACACTAACATTTGCAAGAGAAGGTTTTACCCATTAATTCCAAAAGTCAATTTAACCTTATGACACCATAGTTAATAGTCAGTAGTACTTTAGCCATGCAAAATAATAGCAATGACTCTATTGGGGAGGATACATATTCACCTAAGTGTATACCATTATTTGATACTAAGTCAATTATCAAAGCTTATGCCCCTTCAGTTGGAGAAGATTACACTCGCCTAAATAATTTCCTATAATCATCAATTATAAATTTGTACCAGTGATCCGCAAATAAACTCATCCGTTGGGGAGGAAGGCACTATAGCCAACTCGCAAGTTTATGTGCATCACATTACAAATAATAATTATTTAAGGAAGTTTGTACCAGTTATTCGAAAATATACCCATCCGTTGGGGAGGAAGGTACTATAACCAACTCGCAAGTATACTTTCATCACATTACAAATCAATAATGGAGGCCGCGGGATTTATTAACCAATCCCTCTCCCAATTAGTTATTTAATAAGAGAATTTTTACATGAATATAATATTCATAAATAAAATACGCAACCTAGCATGCTCCTATTATGGCAAATAAGGCAGTAAATCACGAAGAATCATGCATCCAAATATATGACAATAATAGATAATTAAATTAATTATGGCGGTTATATATACGGAATAAAATAGCCTAAAATATGTTGACTTAATCAACACTCCAACTGTTGGGATGTATACTAAAAGTCTAGCTTTAGTATGAACAATTTTATAACAATATTTGAAAAAAGAATCATATGATCAAATGATTGCATCTTATAATTTATTTATATGCACGGTGCAATAGTCCATTTACTTTATACTGTAGATAATATTTTGTGCGACAACACGCGGAAGATCATATTATCGGTTTCCTTATAAAGTATAAACAGATGCTCACAACCGAGATAGACGGGGACTCTCTATCGGTATGGTTGTAGTGTGATTTGGTATTAGTTTGTCTTGACTATAAAATCACATTAGTATGCTTTGTGCATATTGAGTAGGATCGCCAAGATCGTTCGTCTTATACTGACTATATAGTAGAACTTGATCTCTGTTATTATGGAAGTTTGTACTCTTAATCCCTATACAATAACCTCGACACGTAGGGCAGTATGTATTTCTTTGATTCATCAATGGGTGAGATTTATAAGTATTAAATCAACAAACTCGGTGAGTTGGGAAATAGTGTTGTATCTATGGTGTGCTGTTGATTGTAGAAGGAATCCATGTCCGACATAGGTTGATGATGTCCCCTTGAGGAGCTCATAAGGTTTATCATGTAAATCTTGCAAGTGGATTAATCTCCGGCATGATAATAAGGTTGAGTGGTACTACTCTCGGATAAGATATTAATTAATTTGAGTTGTCAGTAACTTAATTAATTAATGGGCATTGTATATCTTAAACATGGGGAGACTTCGGGCTCATAATAAGAAGGAGCCCAAAATGTAATTTTGGGTTGGAGTGGGTAGTGTAGTAATAATAATTTAGTGGACTTTATTATTATTATTGGATTAAATATAAGCTTTGGGCTAAGCTTGGATATTTAATCCAATGGAGGTCCAACTCCAATTCTCCTCCTGATCCCTGTTGTAGCCCAGTATATAAGTGAACTCAGCTTCTTGGAACCCTAAGATTTTTCCTGCTCCTCTTTTGACGTGTGATGAGGGTTGAGAGCAGATTGAGGAGGTCTCGTAGATCGTCGCCCACACGACGTCGAGATCGGACTTGGGACATACGGCAGAAGATCAGAAGGTAGTTTGCTGCTGCTGTCTGCCGCCTTGCGAAATTTATATAAAATCGTACAGTGCTCAGAATTTGATGATCAACATACTGCGGAAAGAGGTTGAAGAGAGGATCGTCTGAGCACAAAGATCATTCAATTCGGACATCAGACGAGGAAGTTATGGCCATTCTCGTGGGACTGCACAGTCTGCCAGCGAGAATCCTTGATCTTCTACATACCCTGGTGAACGGTAATCGTTTCTACGATTTATTGCTTCCGCTATGATAGAAACGTATGGTATCCTGACGGGTTACGTTAACCAAATGATCCAAATGCCAACAATTGGTATCAGAGCTTCGGTTTCGTGGTGAAGCGTGACACGTTAGGCTAGGGTTTATGTGATTAATTTTTCGAAATTAGGATCGCATGTTTAGGGTTTTTGTTTTACTGCGCAAACCATGAATATCCCTATGTGAAATATACCCTATATCATATCTATTCATCGATGGTTATGTGTGAGAGGATTCGACGAAAACTGTTCGTCAATTTCACATGGAAGGAAGAAATTGAGAGAAAATCCAGCGCAGTGATATTGCATAGGCAATAACCGGAGTTTCAACTGTCGGATCAGGCTTAATTTTGGTCAGCACGTTCATATTTTGTGGATGTACATTCTGAATGGTGTAGATCGTATTTGGAGCTCTGTATTGTCGGGAATACGCCAAAAACAGAAGCAGTTTTTGGGCAATTCTGTTCTGCGCAGTCGAGGGAATAGAGCCGTTTCTCAGACACTAACCGTTGGATCGACCTGTAATTTGGACAGCATGTTCAAAACTGACAGGAGTAGATTCTGGACGGTGGAGATTGGATTCCCAAGTTCCTAAGTTGCGAACCCTGAATGACAGTTGGTGTAGTTTGATGTTGCGCGTTGGGCTGAACTTGGTTCCGTGCAAGTAGGCCCTTGGACGAGCGACAGTTCGAGCGGATTTGCATCAGGTTCGATTGATTTGCATCAAGTTCGATTGGCCTGCATCAGGTTCGATCGATGTTGCACCAGGTTCGAGTGGATTTGCATCAGGTTCGATTGGTCTGCATCAGGTTCGATCGATGCTGCACCAGGTTCGAGCGGATTTGCATCAGGTTCGATTGGTCTGCATCAGGTTCGATCAATGTTGCACCAGGTTCGAGCGGGTTTGCATCAAGTTCGACTGGTCTGCATCAGGTTCCGCGTGAGTCTTCACAATATGATTGGGCAGGGTGCCAGAGTGGTGCAGCAGGCTGCGGGGAGGTCGATCCCCATCGCAGTTGTCCGCATTCGTGATTGGTGGCGAACAATCGAATTCGCTGTTATATAACTGTTACAATTGATTTATTAATTGATTATTGTTATATATGTATGCATGATTCTCTATGATTTATTGCCTTAAATAGAAGCATGCTAGATTGCGTATTATATTTGGTATATTATATGCATGTATGTTGGAGTGTTGATCAAGTCAACTTATTTTTGGCAATTTATTTCCTTATATATAACTGCTATAATTGTTTTATTGGTCAATTATTGCTATATATTTGGAAGTATGAGCATGCTAGGTTGCGTATTTTATTTTTAAATATTATATGCATGTAAAAACCCTCGGTGTTGAATAACTAAGTGGGAGAGGGGATTGGTAAAAAATTCCCACAGCCTCCATTATTGGTTTGTAAGTGATATGAGTAAACTTGCGCGTTGGCAATAGAGCCTTCCTCCCTAACGGATGAGTTTATTCACGGATCACTGGTACAAACTTCTTTAAATAATTATTGTTTGTAATGTGATGCATATGGACTTGTGCGTTGGCTATAGTGCCTTCCTCCCTAACGGATGAGCTTATATGCGGTTCACTAGTACAAACTTATATAATTGATGGTTGTAGAAAGTTATCTGAGCGCGTGTGTACTTCTCCAACAGTAAGACACATAAGCTTGGGCAGCGGACTTGGAATCAAATAATGGTGCACACCTAGATGTAGATAATTAGTATCCTCCCCAACGGAGTCACTGCTATTATTTGCATGGTTAAAGAGGAACCGACTATTAATTATTTTGTCATAAAGTTAGGTTGACAAATGAAATTAATGGGTAAAACCTTCTCTTATAAATGTTCGGGTTTGTAAACGTCCACACTAACGTGGCTTGCAGACTCACGGTGCTTGAGATGTCGGTGAATTTTATTTTTATATTGTTTTGAGGGAATCAATATAAAAGGATAAAATTTGAAGTTTTGATCGGTAAATTAATTTGTGATTCTCTGAATTTCAAATGGTTTTATTTCACTAGTTGTTAACTAAAGAAATAATATTTACTTGTCCAAATTAGATGATTAGAAAAGAATCTTGGGTTTGAATTTTACTGCTTAAGAAAATACAAGTGTGTTCTCACAAAGGACGTCTCATGATGTTTTTCTAAAGTCTCTAGTGAAGAGATGAGAGGTTCATAGAAATATGATGATCTCATGTAACTCTTCAGATACTTGAGTAATTTAAAAGGTGATAGGTCATGATAGAATTTGATGAATGAATTGAAAATATATGGAATAGAAGTTGAAAGGGAAACCTAAGTCAATTTTATTCTCAATAATTGTCTAGATGTTTTGAGTGAGTTCCACCTGAATTACAAGAGGATGTAAATGGTGGGAAACTTCTGACAAAACATGTGGTAAAGGAAAGCCATTTTCATCATGATGTGAACAAGTTTAATATCTTATTTACTAGTGGTTCAAACATGATTAGTGATGGCATCTACTAATACGAAGTGTGTAGATACTGGAATCACTAAATGTTTATCACCAACTAAGAATAAGATTGTTATGACATGGGTAAAACTACAAAGGTAGTGACTATTGCAGTGGAAGTTGTTTATTTATCTCATGATAAGAATAAACGATTGATTATGAGAAATTGTCTTTATGTACGTTTTATAGAAAGAATTTGATGTCGGTTTCTATGCATTATCGGATGAATACTTCATTTCATTTAAATGACATGGTCATAGTGATGAGGAATGGGGCTATAATCTGTAATAGTACGTTGGTGGATAATGTATACTCTTGTATCATGTACATCCCACAGATACAACAAATAGTAATTAATAATGCATCTTCTAATATTAGTAAGAGAAAGAAACCTTCAAAGATGAACTAAACATACATTTGGCGTCTAAGATTAGTTCATTTTACTTGAGTAGGATTCAAAAGTTGATAGCCGATAGACCGTAAGGTTTATCTGAAATGGAAACTATCAGACTTGCGAGTCTTGCTTGGAAGTAAAAATGATTAACTACCTTTTCAAGGCTGTGGGGTGTAGAGCCAAAGATATATATGTTGGAATTAGTTCATTCTGATTCAAGCAAACCTAATATTATCCAGGCGAGAGATGGTTATGAATATTCGAAGATTATTCTAGATACCAATATATTTATTTGATGCATTGTATGTCTAAGTTCTTTGATTAATTCAAGAATTGCAAGGCTGGTATAGTGAAGCGTCATGGAAAATATATTAAGTCATTACGATTTAATCATGATGGCGAATACCTCTTGAGATAGTTAGGAGCTATTAATCAGAAGTTGAGATTAAATCTCAAATTGACTACACCAGGCATGCCCCAACTGAATTGTGTGGTGGATAGAAGGGATAAGGCTCTTATGGTTATGATTAGATAGATGATGAATTATTTGGAATAATTAAATTCATTTTATGGATATGCCCTAGATACAGTAATTCGTAAAATGTTTTGTCTGTTTGTGGGATATCCTAGAAAAATAAAGAGTGATTTATGTTGTTCAAAAGATCGAAGGGTGATTGTCAACACAAACACTGGATTTTTTGGAAAAGGACTATGTAATAAATCACAAACCCATGTATGAGTTGTTCTAAAGGTAGTGAGAAGAAAACACAAAGTATAAGTACCAAGTGTACAAGAGGATATACCACAAGGTAAACTACAACGCGTGTCACGTCTGATACACAATTACATGTAGTGTCTTGTCGCAGTGGGAGGGTTATTCGACAACCCGTGAGATACATGTTTTGGGAAAGTCATAAGACTTGATCCCTAGTAAACATGGTATTATCCCAGGGATACGACGTTGCACTACAAGATTAAAATGCAGAATCTTAGTAAGTTGCAATGAATGTTGAAATAGAATCTACGGATTCCAAATTAAGTCTGGGAACTTGAAAGACCACTAAATAGTGTAAAAGCCATTGGAAGTGGTCATAGGAAATAAAAGAGGATCATACGGTAAAGTGAAAACCTTGAAAGCAAAGTTTATTGCGAAAGGGTGTACTCAGAAAGAAATGGTTCGATTATGAGCAAACATGTTCGCTGGTAGCTATGCTAATGTTGATCTGGATTCTTTTATTTATTGCTGCTCATATTGAATTATGAAGAACAGCAAATAGATGTCAAGACAACTTTCCTGAATGGAAGTCTTGAGGAAAACATCTATGTGAAGCAACCCAGAGTGATTCATTGCAAAGTGCTAATAGCATTTTGATAGTAAGCTTGAAAATGTCCAGCGATGGGCTAAAAGCAAGCTTTGAGATCATGAAGCATCTATTTTGATTAGGTAATCCAGTGGCATGGATTTAAATCAATGAGCGGATGAGTCTTGAGTGTTATAAAGAGTGACAGAAACGTGGTGGTGTTTCTTGTACTATACGTAGATAGTATCTTGCTCATTGGAGACAATGAAAGAGTATTATCGGATGTATGGGTACGGTTAATAAAGCGGTAGAGATGGAGGACTTAAGAAGGGCAAAGTATATCCTTTTGATCACGGTAATACAGATCACAAGAAAGGATATTATGCTTATTTCTAGTTTTGTAAAATGATACAGCCCATACTCGTTTAGCATGTGAATTTATCTAAGTGAATGTGTCTTTGAGACACAAAAAGAAGATAAAGAAGATGAAAGCGGTTCCTTATGCTTCGGCGAATAAGGAAGCTTAATCTAAGGAATGCTATGCACGAAAATGCATAACTGTATTGCCAATGGCATAGACAGTTGGTATCAAACGTAACCCGGAACAAGAATGATGAACTGTAGTAAGACATATATAAAGTGCCTGAGAAGGACTGAAAATTATATGTGGACTTACTAAACAGATTCACTGCTTCTTGTGGATTACGTAGATTTGGTTTTTTAGTCAGATTTTACGGCGGTAAATTCACCTCAAAGGTTATGTGTTTAATTTTAGGAAGTTGAGCCATAATGTGGAGGAGTGCTATATAGAAATATATTTCAGACTCCGGACTCCATCATGGAAAGATGATAAATTGGAGCCTATGAGGCCTCCAAAGTATCTATATGACTCTAGAGACTTCATGATGGACTTTGAAGTGTTTCTAAGTTTGCCCAAGGTTATCACAATTTACATGGATGATAATGGTGCAGTTGCAAACTTGAAGGAATCACGAGTCCATAAGGCAATTAAACACATGGAGCGCGAGTACTACTTGTTACGAGAAATCGTATGATGAGGGGAAGGTTGTTGTCGCCTAGATTGCATCAGATGATGACCTTAAGGCAAGAGTTTTTAATGGTTGTGTAGTTGGAGTAGGAATCAGATGTATGGCAGAAGACATGACAGCATAGTATTTTAGTATAAGTGGGAGATTGTTGGGTTGTATACTAAAAGTCTAGCTTTAGTATGAATAATTTTATAACAATATTTGAAAAGAGAATCATATGATCAAATGATTGCATCTTATAATTTATTTATATGCACGGTGCAATAGTCCATTTACTTTATACTGTAGATAATATGTTGTGCGACATCACGCGGAAGATCATATTATCGATTTCCTTATAAAATATAAACAGATGCTTACAACCGAGATAAACGGGGACTCTCTATCGGTATAGTTGTAGTGTAATTTGGTATTAGTTTGTCTTGACTATAAAATCACATTAGTATGCTTTGTGCATATTGAGTAGGATCGCCTGAGATCGTTCGTCTTATACTGACTATATAGTAGAACTTGATCTCTATTATTATGGAAGTTTGTGCTCTTAATCCCTATACAATAACCTCGACACGTAGGGCAGTTTGTATTTCTTTGATTCATCAATGGGTGAGATTTATAAGTATTAAATCAACAAACTCGGTGAGTTGGAAAATAGTGTTGTATCTATGGTGTGCTGTTGATTGTAGAAGGAATCCATGTCCGACATAGGTTGATGATGTCCCCTTGAGGAGCTCATAAGGTTTATCATGTAAATCTTGTAAGTGGATTAATCTCCGGCATGATAATAAGGTTGAGTGGTACTACTCTCGGATAAGATATTAATTAATTTGAGTTGTCAGTAACTTAGTTAATTAATGGGCATTGTATATCTTAAACATGGGGAGACTTCGGGCTCATAATAAGAAGGAGCCCAAAATGTAATTTTGGGTTGGAGTGGGCAGTGCAGTAATAATAATTTAGTGGACTTTATTATTATTATTGGATTAAATATAAGCTTTGGGCTAAGCTTAGATATTTAATCCAATGGAGGCCCAACTCCAATTCTCCTCCTGATCCCTGCTGTAGCCCAGTATATAAGTGAACTCAGCTTCTTGGAACCCTAAGATTTTTCCTGTGCCTCTTTTGACGTGTGATGAGGGTTGAGAGCAGATTGAGGAGGTCTCGTAGATCGTAGCCCACACGACGTCGAGATCGGACTTGGGACATACGGCAGAAGATCAGAAGGTAGTTTGTTGATGCTGTTCGCCGCATTGCGAAATTTATATAAAATCGTACAATGCTCAGAATTTGATGATCAACATACTAACGGAAAGCCGTTGAAGAGAGAATCGTCTGAGCATAAAGATCATTCAATTCGGACATCAGACAAGGACATTATGGCCATTCTCGTGGGACTGTACAGTCTACCAGCGAGAATCCTTCATCTTCTACATACCCTGGTGAACGGTAATCGTTTCTATGATTTATTGCTTCCGCTATAATAGAAACGCATGATATCCTGACGGGTTACGTTAACCAAACGATCCAAATGCCAACAGCAACAATTAAACCGATGGCTTGAACAACAAGAAGGATATCTTGCATCATAAGTCATCAAAAGCACAGACCGACATCAACCCAGAAACTGTTGCCACTAGCGTCGTAGCTCGATCCATGCCATCGCTCGCCGAAATATTATCATTCATCAAAAAACCATGTCTCAGCCGCCGGTAGTTCCTCAAGAGAAATCGATCCACACCGTCCGTTGCCAGCAGCATCGCCGGTAATGGCTACCGGTCGCCACTGTCACCATGCAACGCCAACATCACGCTCTTGCTAGAAAAATCTATGTCAGCATCAGCCACCGATCTGCACACTACAGAGCGCTCGACGGCTATCAATCCTCTGCCAAATCTGCATAAGTGCAGTGTCTTTTGCAAGAGGCCGACTGTCGTTTGTTGGTAAGATTTGTGCTAATGCAAACCCACTTGCATGCTTGACGAATCCCAGAGGATGGCCGTGCATGATCCGATTGCAGCCACAATTAGCATCATCAGCCAACAATCGTGCACACCACATGCTTGCAATCCAAGCATCTAACTTGATTCAAATTTTAAGTGCTCGGCATCCTGCTCGTAAATGGGTGCACCACACACGAATTCCAGAACCTACTCCCAAAAAGAAGACCAACTCGTCTAGAAACGTAGCAAGTTTGCTCGAAAATATAGCTAGACTCGATCAAAAATGTGGCCAGACCCGATCCAGCCATCTGCAAACTAGACAGCCCATCAGCAAACATGACCAACCCTCAGCAGACTAGACCCAGCCATCAGCAGACCCGACCCATCCATCTGCAGACCCAGCTATCAGCAGACCCTACCCATCCATCTGCAGACTGGACCGAGCCATCAGCAGAAATTGGTCAGACCCACACGAAAGCTGGTGTGACTTTCCTGGAATGCTGATATGACCCACCCGGAACTGCCACAGACCCGCTAAAAATGGCAAGGGCTTGTCCCACATGCAACTCATGCTGATCAGCCTCACGATTTCTGACAGCTGGTAAGTGCTGCCAAGGTTTGCTGATGGCGATAACCACCAGCATCCCTCGTCTCTTGGCCATCACGTAGCTTTCAAAGATGCCAAGCTGCTCCACGTCATGTTTTTTGTCGACCACCAATGATTCTACATGCCGCCGAGCTACGTGTTGCATCCATCAGCCATCTGTTGACCCGCACCACAGACTAGTCTTCCATGCAGTGGCATGAGCCGACCCGCACAGCCACCTGGTATGCGCCACATGGTAGGTACCATCAGTGTAGTTTTCATCAACCCTCATCGCTTGACGATACCACTCGCTAGCCTTATTGAGAGTTTTAGCCCATCAAGGCAAAAGGCAGCGTGAGGCTGTCCCAACCCACGCCTCATGCTTCAAGCCATGTGAGATGTATTTTCCATGCACCGCCAGCCCTTTCACTAAACACGCCAAAAAACACTAATCTGTCAGGCTTGCACTTTCGATCATGAGCGCTGATGAGTGATATTTTTACCTAGATTTTAGTATCTTTTTACGTGTGTTTTTGTGTATTTTTATCATTATTCATGTGTTATTTGGTTGTGTTTTGTATTTTTATTGAAATGTGTGTGAATGAGCTTAAACTTATGATGCTAGACATAATAAAGAAGATGTAGGAAAAAGTGGATCTCAATTCGGAGTTGAAACGAGGGAGAACGAGCTAAAACAGTGAAGGAAACAAGGGCATGCACCAACACGGGCCGTGTACGGAACACGGCCCTGTAAGAGATGGTCGTGTGCCATAATCAATTCATCCAACATGACCACCTTGTGCTCGTTTTACAGCACATGAGCCGTGTTGCGTAACACGGCCCTGTAAGTTTTGGCCGTGCAGCGATATTAATTCACCCAACACGGCCACCTTGTGGCCATGTTGCAGAGCACGACTTGTGTTGTGTAAAAAGCTGTTAAAAATTCCAGAACCTTCTAGAAGCTTATCAAGGGGTATAAATACCCAATAATTCAACATTTGATGAGATTGGCCGAGGGTTTCCCAGTTTCACACACCTCACACACCATTTCTTTCATTCCACACCATCATCTTCATCCATTCTTCATCCTTTGGATCTAGCATCATCCCATCATCAATTTCTACATCCAAGTAAGGAAAAGGATCAAGGAAAAGAAGAAAGTGCAAAGAAGGAAAGGAGATCACCGTTGAAGATAAATCAAGGGAGTTTCCATTCAATCTTTGTATTAAACCTCATAGTTTTATCATGATTTGTAAGGATATAATTGTCTATGTTAATTTCTTTATGAATATGATAGGTTAATCTCCCTTGTGAGATTAACAACATGAGAGTTGTTGGATAATTTTGGGATTTGTGTATTTTAATTCATATATTGATTGGATATATAATTTTCTATCATTAATTATTAATTGCTTGATTTGTATTGATGATTTGTGTGTTTAGTTGTTCTAAATATGTGATTAGATTGAGAAATCAATTATGTGCTTAGGATAATTGAGTGAATCATGTCATCAAACACTTCATGTGCATTATAAATTGTAAAGAGATTGAGATATCCTTTAGAGTTTACAACCCTTTGATAGAACATATGATTGGTTTGATCGAGAGGTTGATTAATCGTGTGAAGGGACTCTCATTTCAAGCTTAGTACCTAGTTGGAATTGTTTGAGTGAGAACCAACTCATTGAGATATGTTTAGAACCATATCATATCCATCTTGAGAGGGAGTTTAGGTGATCTTAGTGTTGGCCCTTAGTCTTCAATCCATGATTCATGTGAATTTGATGCATTTATCCTAGGATATCCACTTCTTAATTGTTGTTAATCTCACTTTTACTTAATTTGAAAAACCACTTTTCATCCATCTATCTTGTTTGCTAATCATTTCTTGCTTGCTTGCTTGCTGTGATTGATTTAATTTCTTGATTGATCAAACTACCCATTGATGAATCGTCTTTATAAAATTATGATAAACGTGATCTCGCTTAAGCTCTAGCGCTGACCTCCCTGTGGTTTGATAAATTGTTTTAGTTGGTTATCCTTACTACAAAATGGCTAATCAAATGGCGCCATTGTCAGGGAGGCAATGGTTGCTAGTAGCTTGAAGAAGGATCATTTTGAGTAAGCTTACTAGAGACATCTTCCGAGAGTAGTACCACTCAACCTCATTATAATGTCAGAAATTAATCCACTTGCAAGATTTACATGATAAACTTTATGAGCTCCTCAAGGGGACATCATCAACCTATGACGGACATGGATTCCTTCTACAATCAACAGCACACCATAGAGATAGCATTATTTCCCAACTCACTGAGTTTGTCGATTTAATTCATTTAAATACCCATTGATGAATCAAAGAAATATATACTGCCTTACACGTCGAGTTATTATATAGGGATTAAGAGCACGAATATCCATAATAACAGAGATCAAGTTCTTCTATATAGACAGTACAAGTCGAACGATCTCAGGTGGTCCTACTCAATATACAAAGAAGTGTACTAATGTAGTTCTATGGTCAAGACAAACTAATACCAAACCACACTACAACCATACCGATAGATAGTCCCCGTCTATCTCGGTTGTGAGCATCTATTTATACTTTATAAGGAAATCGATAATATGATCTTTTGCGTGTTGTCGCACAACATATTATTTACAATATAAAGTAAATGGACTTTTGCACAAATATATAAATAAACGATTTATAATATGCAAAAACGTTTGATCATATGATTCTCATTTCAAATAAAATCTTTAAAAACATTGTTCAATACAAAAGCAAGGCTTTTAGTATACAAATCTAACAATCTCCCACTTATACTAAAAGACTACGCTACCTTATCTGCTGACACGCATCTAATCCCCATTCCTTCTACATGCCCATCGAACGCTTTCGCTGGAAGGCTCTTAGTAAAAGGATCAGCAAGGTTATCCTCAGATGCAATCTTAGCGACAACGACTTCCCCTCTTTTAACGATGTCTTGTATCAGGTGGTACTTGCGCTCAATGTGTTTACTTGCCTTATGGGCTCGTGGTTCCTTCGAGTTTGCTACCACACCATTGTTATCACAATAAATTGTGATCGCTTTGGGCAAACCAGGAATCATATCCAAGTCCATTAAGAAGTTCTTGAGCCATACTGCTTCTTTAACTACCTCAGAGGCGCTACATATTCAGCTTCCATGGTGGAGTCAGCGACGCATTTCTGCTTTACACTCCTCCATATTATGGCTCCTCCTCCAAGAGTATACACATAACCCGAGGTAGATTTACTAGCATCCCTATCTGACTGGAAATTCGAATCAGTATAACCCATAGGTAACAAAGTATCTGCCTTGTAAACCAGCACATAATCCCTAGTCCTTCGCAGGTACTTCAAAATATGCTTTACCACAATCCAATGCCCCTGTCTTGGATTACTTTGATACCTACTGACCATGCCCACGGCATAACAGATATCCGGTCTCGTACATAGCATAGCATACATGAGGCTTCCTACTACCGAAGCATAAGGGACCAGCTTCATTGCCTCTATTACATGTTGTGTTTTAGGACACATCTCCTTAGATAGAGGTATTCCATGTCTGAAAGGTAGAAAACCTTTCTTGGAATCTTGCATGCTAAAATGAGTCAGGATTGTATCAATATATGAAGCTTGGGATAAACATAACATTCTTTTCTTGCGATCCCTTATTAATTTGATCCTAAGAATGTGTTCGGCTTCTCCTAAGTCCTTCATCTCAAACTGCTTAGACAGCCATACCCTTACGCCCAACAATACTTTTACATTGTTTCCAATGAGTAGAATATCATACATGTATAGTACAAGAAATACCACTACGTTTCTGTCACACTTCTTGTACACACATGATTCATCCAGACATTGAATAAATCCATATGACTGGATTACTTCATCAAACTAGATGTTCCATGATCTTGAAGCATGTTTCAATCCATAAATGGACCTTTTAAGCTTGCACACAAGATGCTCTTCGCCCTTTGTAATGAATCCTTCTGGTTGCTTCATATAGATGTATTCCTCAAGACTTCCATTAAGGAAAGCTGTCTTGACATCCATTTGCCATACCTTATAATCCATATGAGAAGCAATAGACAAAAGAATTCGGATTGACTTAAGCATGGCCACAGTCAAGAAGGTTTCCTCATAATCGATTCCTTATTTTTGAGTATATCCTTTAGCCACAAGCCTTGCTTTAAAGGTTTCCACCTTACCGTCAGTTCCTCTTTTTCTCTTATAGATCCACTTGCATCCAATAGCTTTTACACCATTGAGTGGTTCTACAAGCTCCCAGACTTGATTAGAATACATGGATTCTATCTCAGATTTCATTGCGTTTTGCCATAATTGAGCATCTTTATCTTGCAGTGCCTCGTTGTAATTCCATGGGTCAATTTCATGTTCACCCGGAACCAAGTCGGATGACTCTCCCAATCCCATGAATCTATCCGGTTGTCTGACAACCCTCCCACTACGACGAGGCTCCGTAAGCAATTGTGTATCAGGTGTAACACGCGGTGCATTGTCCTGTGGTATATCTACTAGTACAGTTGGTATTATATTTGGTGTTTCCCCTCTAACTTCCTCTAGAATAATTTTACTCATGGGTTTGTGATCCATTATATAATCCTCTTCCAAAAATCTGGCGTTCGTGCTCACGATCACCTTTTGGTCCTTGGGAGTATAAAATAAACCACCCTTCGTTCCCCTAGGATACCCTATAAACAGACAAACATCAGTACGTGATTCTAACTTATCAGTATCTACCTTTAACACGTGTGCCGGAGCACCCCAAATTCGAACATGTTTCAGACTAGGCTTGCGCCCGGTCCACAGTTCTGTGGGTGTGGAGGCTATCGATTTAGAAGGTACTAAGTTTAAAATGTAAGCCGCTGTTTCTAAGGCGTGTCCCCAAAATGAATTTGGTAATTCCGAATAACTCATCATTGATCTTACCATTTCCATAAGAGTCCTATTCCTTCTTTCCGCTACACCATTCTGCTAGGGTGTGCCCGGTGCAGACAATTGGTATTCAATCCCATTTTTCAATAAATAATTCTTAAACTCTCCCAAGAGGTATTCACCACCATGATCAGATCGTAGTGTTTTGATATATTTACCAAGTTGCTTTTCCACATCAGCCTTGTATTCTTTGAATTTATCAAAGCATTCAGACTTGCGGCGCATCAAATAAATATATCCGTATCTTGAATAATCATCAATGAAAGTGACGAAATATTCAAAACCCCCTCTTGCCTGGACAGACATAGGACCACATAAATCGGAATGAACCAATTCCAACAAATCTTTAGCTCTATACCCCTTTGCCTTAAAAGGTCTTTTAGTCATTTTTCCTTCCAAGCAGGATTCGCAAGTTGGATAATTTTTCACTACTAATGAACTCAGAGGTCCATCAGCTATCACCCTTTGAATCCTACTTAAGTTAATGTGACCCAGCTTTAGATGCCAAAGATATGTTTGGTTCATTTTAGAAGGTTTCTTTCTCTTATTAGTAGATGTATCATTCGTTTCAATTTGTTGCATTGTAGGAGAAATTGGATTAAGAGTATACAAATTATCTATCAAAGTACCATCACAGATAATAATTCTATCTTTCCTTATAATAACCTTGTCATTAAAAGAAATAGAATATCCATCCATAAACAATTTAGAAACTGAAATTAAATTCTTTCTAAAATGTGGTACACAAAGACAATTCCTCAAAACAAGAGTTTTATTCTTATTGAAAAATAAATAAACGTCTCCCACTGCGACAGCTGCTACTCTTGTAGCATTCCCCATGAGTATGGTAATCTCTCCATCACTGAGCTGTCGGGTTTAGTGGAACCCCTGCAAAGAATTGCAGACATGGTCAGTAGCTCCCGTATCTACACACCAAGTGTCAGCAGATACAGCCGCTAAACACGATTCAACAACTAGTATATAAGACTTACTATTCTTGTTCCCCTTTAGAAGAGGGCAATCTGCCTTGTAGTGTCCCGGCTGCTTGCATTTGAAGCACTTGCCTTTAGGCTTCTTGACCGCACCAGTCTTTGCTTTCACTTGGTTCACCGGCGCTGAATTTCCTTGCTTCTTTTTCTTCCTACCACCCTTCGGCCTAGGATGAGCAGCATTTTCAGCAACATGAACCTGAGGAAGTCTACAAAATAGTTCTTCCGCCGCCACAAGTTCTGTCAGAAGTTCCTCCAACGTGTACATATGTTTGTTCATACTATAGTTCAGGCAGAA
The DNA here is from genome assembly GCA_023678885.1 of Pogostemon cablin. Classification (NCBI taxonomy): domain Eukaryota; kingdom Viridiplantae; phylum Streptophyta; class Magnoliopsida; order Lamiales; family Lamiaceae; genus Pogostemon; species Pogostemon cablin. The sequence goes on along the minus strand of CM042985.1, from coordinate 12,955,100 downwards.
CTGCTCAAAACTCCTAGGCAAGCTTTGGAGTATGATATCAACCTGGGATTCCCCATCGATTTCAGCTCCAAGAACTTCCAACTCATTGAGTTGGCCCATCATCCTAAGGACATGTTCCCTTACGGGAGTGCCCTCAGCCATTTTGGTGTTCATCAAGACCGACATGCCCTTCGACCAAGCAGGACGACTCTGATGTCCGAAGAGTTCCCTAAGATTATGCATCATATCATAGGCGATCTCCATAGCTTGATGCTGAGTCTGAAGCACATTTGACATAGACGCCAAAATGTAGCATTTAGCCATCCTATCAGCCTTGACCCACCTATTATAAGTATTTCTTTGCTCTTCGGTAGAGGCATCAGTAGGTGCCGGAGGACATTCCTCAGAAAGTACAAAGATATAATCTTCAGCTGTTAATACAATGTCCATATTTCGCTTCCAGTCAACATAGTTAGTGCCAGTAAGTTTATGCTCTTTGAGTATAACAGAAAGTGAGTTGAGTGCCTTATTAAAATCCTGAGAATCATAAAATAATTAAATAGATCAAACACTTCGAATTTATCAATTTATATTGAATCCCTCAAAACAATATAAAATAAAATTCACCAACATCTCAAGCACCGTGAATTTGCATGCCACGATAGTGTGGACGTATACAAATCCGAACATTTACAAGAGAAGGTTTTACTCAATAATCTCATTTGTCAACCTATCTTTATGACAAAATAATTAATAGTCGGTTTTCTTTAGCCATGCAAATAACAGCAGTGACTCCGATGGGGAGGATACTAATTATTTGCATCTAAGTGTACACCATTATTTGACCATAAGTCCATTGCGCAAGCTTATGTGCGTTACAGATAGAGAAGTACACACGCGCTTAGATAATTTCTTACAGTCATCTTAAAGAAGTTTGTACCAGTGATCCGTGAATAAACTCATCTGATGGGGAGGAAGGCTCTAATGCCAACGCGTAAGCTTACTCACATCACTTAAAAACCAATAATGGAGGCCATGGGAATTTATTTACCAATCCCCTCTCCCACTTAGTTATTTAAACACCGAGAGTTTTAAATATGCATATAATATTTAATAAAAAAATATACATCCTAGCATGCTTCTACTTAATCAGTAATTGAAAAATCACATAAAACATGCCACATATATAACAATTAATTGTCAAGTAAAACAATTAAATCAATTATATATTTTCATGAATTAATAGCATAATAAGTGGATCAATTAAATGGGCCCAAGAGCAACAAATAAGCACAAAATGAGTAGCAGACTAAATAATTAATCAAGTCCATTGTCCATGGCCCATATACTCAGCCCAAAATTAAATTTAAGAAAATAAATCCACCAAGCCCATTGGTCCAATATTTAAATTTGCCCAGCAGCCCATAAGCACCTCAATTAAAATTGGGCCCAACAGCCCAAAACCAAATTGAATAAAGCCCAGTGGGGGCAGCCCATACACAAGACTGCTGCCCTAAAATAACAGCCACCTACTCCTTCCTCACACAGCATTCACCGGCGCATCTTGGCACCCTTGCAGCCGGCGGACCTGCCCACAGCCCACCGGAATCGAGCTGCCTGCCAGCACGCGATGCCGGCAACAATATCAGACCCAGTCGTCATTAGGTTGCTGCTGTGGAAAAACCACAAAACCAATCGGATAAAACCAGACCCAATCAGAACATGTCGTCGACTCGCCAGAAGCCGCCTTGAACTCGCCCGGGAGCATCGCCGCAGCAGCCCTTCGGCGCTGCCAACCACTAGTTGCTTTGCCTTTGTTCGTCGATCACCTCGCCTGGGAACAACACACCGTACACCAGTCGCGACAGCAACATCCAGTTCACGCCAACACCAGTCGCCGTTCTGACGCTCTACCACCGTCAGTCCGTGACTCTCCAGGTCGCGCCGACGCATCGCAAAGACTGGCCTTCGCTGTGCAGTCACCACCGTGGTTGCTGCCCATTCCAGTGCTGCCGTCATCGATCTGTCCCGACATGACCAGAACGATATTAGACTTGACTCGATCGCACAGTTCAGGTCTGACGCCGCCGTTCCGTCATTCAGCCATCACGCGCTGACGTCATCTGCTCCGATGTACTCCGACCCGATCAGAATAAGGTGGGACTCACCTGGATCCAATCAGCAGCGCCACACCACACACCTGGAATGCCTCCACCCCTGTTGTACGACAATCTTCGATACGCCATAGGGCACCCGGCCTCTCACCCGTCGTGCAGGGTGTGTGTGAATAGAATAATAAACAGATTCATGTAATGGGTGTGTTGTGTCCAGCAATAAACAAGCAACAAAATCACACATACAAATAGCATACCATGGTGAAAAATAATAACAGTGATTATTTTCAGATTATTCACATAATCAAATAATCAATAACATAACATGCTTTCAATGAACCACGATAAGCACAAAAAACATGCGATTACAACCAGATTATATCACATAATCATATAATCACATAAACCCCAACCTTACAGTTCACGTTTCACCATGAAACCAATGTTCTGATACCAATTGTTGGCAATTGGATCGTTTTGGCTAACGTGATTCGATAAAAAAAACCAGGTAAATAATCAGCGGAAGCAAAAAATAATTTACCTGACTTCTGGGTTGATGTAGAGGATGAAGATCTGTGAAGAACACCTTTGATCTTCTACAGTATGACCCAAAGTCAACTCTCTGGTGTTGTGTGATCAACAATCCCCAGAGAGTTCTCAATCTATTCCTTTTCTATTTTCCATGTAAGTGGCGCAGACTTAGGTTATTAGGAACTGAGATAACTTATATAGTTGGGCTACTGCAGGGACCATGAGGAGAAATTGGGTTGGGCCTCAATTAGATTTAATTAACCAAGCTTAGCCCAAAGCTTATAATTAAATCCAATAATAATAATATAGTCCACTAAAATATTATTACTGCACTACCAATCCAATCCCAAAATTATGTTCTGGACTCCTTCTTATTATGAGCCCGATAGTCTCCCCATGTTTAAGATATACAATGCCAACTAATTAATTAAGTTACTGACTACTCAAATTAATTAATATCTTTTCCGAGAGTAGTACCACTCAACCTCATTATCATGTCGGAAATTAATCCACTTGCAAGATTTACATGATAAACTTTATGAGCTCCTCAAGGGGATATCATCAACCTATGACGGACATGGATTCCTTCTACAATCAACAGCACACCATAGAGATAGCATTATTTCCCAACTCACCGAATTTGTCGATTTAATTCATTTAAATCTCACCCATTGATGAATCAAAGAAATATATACTGTCTTACGTATCGAGGTTATTGTGTAGGGATTAAGAGCATGAACATCCATAATAACAGAGATCAAGTTCTTTTATATAGACAGTACAAGTCGAACGATCTCAGGCAGTCCTACTCAATACACAAAGCAGTGTACTAATGTGGTTCTATGGTCAAGACAAACTAATACCAAACAACACTACAACCATACCGATAGATAGTCCCCGTCTATCTCAGTTGTGAGCATCTGTTTATACTTTATAAGAACACCGATAATATGATCTTCTGCGTGTTGTCGCACAACATATTATCTACAATATAAAGTAAATGAACTTTTGCACAAACACATAAATAAACGATTTATAATATGCAAAAACGTTTGATCATATGATTCTCATTTCAAATAAAATCATTAAAAACATTGTTCAATACAAAAGCAAGGCTTTTAGTATACAAATCTAACATTTGTGGAGAATTTTTAAGGAGATAATTGTGTGGAGATAGAGCATGATGGGGAAAGAGGACAAAATGTGAACGTGCAAGACAACGCACTTCAATTCAATGAAAATCCTCCTCAACAAGCCTATCAAAATCATGGAGCTTTCAACAACCAAGCTTTGCTTCAACAAATGGTGCAACAAGTTCTAAGGCAACAAAGCTTTCCACAAGCTTATGCTCCTCCACAACAAGCTTATATACCACCACCACCACTTCCGGTACAACATGGAATGCAAAATGATCAAATGGTGATTCGGGATTTCTTTATGCCGAGGGCCGTGCCACACATGATGGCTCCACCAGTCAACGCCAACAACTTTGAAATTAAAGCGGGCTTGATCTCTATGGTGAGAGAGCAACAATTTAGTGGAACCCTGAATGAAGATCCTAATGCTCATCTAGCTCAATTTGTGGAGATTGCTAACACCGTGAAGATGAATGGGGTGAGTGAGGATTGTATTAAGATGAGGTTGTTTTCATTTTCATTGAGAGATAAAGCTCGAACATGACTCTCCACTATTACACTGGGTACATGCAACACATGGGATGAACTTGCCCAAATGTTCTTGAACAAGTATTTTCCACCTTCTAAGACGCTTCAAATGAAGAGCTTGATTACTCAATTCAAGAAAATACCTCAAGAGAGCTTTTACGAAGCATGGGAAAGGTTTAAGGATATGCTATGGAAGTGTCCACCACATGAATTCCCAAAAAATCAACAAGTTTGATTTTTTTATCAAGGACTTGTGAATGGGCAAAGAGTGCTTGTTGATGCTTCCGCGGGTGGATCCATACTTGGTGTAACTCCGGAAAGGGCAATAAAAATATTTGAAGAGATTGCTATAAATGTATATCAATGGCCATCGGAGAGGGTAAGTGGATGCTATGGGTTTGAGAGTTTCGATCAAGGGCAACAATATAGTGTGAAGAGTGTTAGTGTTGATCAAAGTCCGCCAAGCATGGAAAAGATAGTGGCGGAGGTTATGAAACAAATGAGCTTCAACCAATGTGTGAATAATCAAGGAGCTAATATGGTTGAGGGGCTACAAGTTGATCAAGGGGTGCTACCTCCGAATATTGTGAGTGGAGAACAATGGGCCAACTCAATGCCACGAGTGGAAGATGTGCAATACATGCAAGGAAGAAATTACCAAGGGAATTATCAAAATAATTACCAAGGTAATTTCAACCAAAGTCGAGGGAACTACACACCAAGGCAAGGAGGCTTTAATGGTCAAAGTAGTGAAAGCTCATACCCACAACAACAACAAAGGTAAGGTAACTTTTCCTACTCTAATCCAAGCAATGTGGTTGCGTATCCTCCGGGGTATCAACCGGGGGCTAAGGCACCAAACAACAAGGGACGACCATCGATGATGTGCTACTTGAACAATTATTAGCATCAAACAAAGCTTGAGAAGCATCGAACAAAGCTCGAGATGAAGCATTGCAAAAGGCGGAAGAAGCAAATGAAAAGAGGCTCAAAGCTTTGGAGTATAATGTGGGACACATTACAAGTACCTTGAGTGCTCAACAAAAAGAGAACTTTCCAGCCACAACCGAGGTTAATCCGAAAGCTCAATGTTTGTTTGTTGATGCGGAAGAGGAATGAAAGGTTGAAGAAGGGTTGGTGGAAAGCAAGGTTGGTGAAGAAAATGAAGAGATATCTAAGAAAGAAGAGAAGGGGCCTAAATGGATCCCTAAGTGGAAAAGGGTGCAAGAGGAAAAGAAAGTGGAGGAGAAGGTGAAAGAAGAGGAGTACAAACGTGATTATTGGGGTATTCCGATCACTCCATTCCCTATTCCATATCCACAAATATTTGTAAAAGAGGAGAAGAAAAAGGAGTTTGAGGAACATGTAAAAAAATCTTAAGAAGAGGTATGAGGAGAAAAAGAAAGAAGAGTCATCCGAAACAAGTGAGTCAATGCAAAAAATGGGGCCTACAAAGATTGGTGATCCAGGGAAGTTCATCATTCCTTGTGATTTTGAAGGAAAGAGCACTCGTAATGCATTGTGTGACTTAGGGGCAAGCGTCAACGTGATGTCTCATGCCATGTTCAAAGACCTTGAAATTGGAGAGTTAAAGCTTACTACTATATGTCTTGAAGTAGTAAATGGAGAAGTTTTGAAGCCATTATGGATTGTTGAAGACGTTGAGGTGAAAGTGAAATGGGCTTTCCCGGTTGATTTCATGGTGTTAGAAGTAAAGACGAATCCTCGAGTTTCACTTATTTTTGGGAAGGCCATTTCTAGCTACCGAAAGAGCAAAGATTGATGTTGGAAGAGAAGAGTTATCCTTAAGTTCAAAAAGAAAAAGAGTCACATCCTTGTGCAATAAAGACAAAGGGGACAAGTCTCATACAAAGCCTCCGGATGATCTAATGGATCATGATTCTCTTCTCTTTGACAACTTAAATTCCTTTCTTCACGATTATATGAAATTATCAAATGCTAACTTGTCTTCTTGTGATGTTGATAGGAAAAAGCCCCGTAACTTGATTGAAAAATTGATAAAGGAGAAAGAAGAGGTCTACTAGAATCACTTCTTGATGATGATTTGATGCTCGTGAGCAAGAATGGTGAAGTGGAGCTTGTTGACAAGAAGAGGGCAAAACAAATGTTTAAAGTGAGGATGCAAGGAGAAAGTATGGTGGAACAACATTTGGTCCAATGAGCGCGAAAATTCCGTCTGGCTTGAAGACGTTAAACTTAGCGCTAAATGGAAGGCAACCTATTCTTTTTTTATTTTGATGCTTGTTTTGTTTATTTTGGTCTCGTAGATGGATTGTGCTCGTGAGAAAAAGGCTTATTGAAGAAAAGAGAAGTGCTTCATGGATTTGAGTAAGTATGTCACCACTTGTGCAAACTTAATTCTTGACTCCTTTCTCGAGTTATGTTTGGGGGGGCTAGTGCATGGTGAACATAGCTTGAGTCTTGTGGATGCGTATGCTTCTCTACAAGAAGATCATTGATGAAACTACAAGGGTAAGTCCCACCACTTTTTGCAAACTTAATTCTTACCTCTTAGTTCAATTTTAGTTTGGGGGGAGAGTGCATGGTGTGATTCACCATTTAAGTGTGCTTGATATGATGATATATTGATGATGATAGGTCTTCTTGTAAAATTGGTCAATTTTAAAATCTTTCTCATGAGTTGGTTGGATTTTGGTATGATTGGTTGTGTTGAAGTGCATGATAATCCATATTTTTAATGCAATTGTTGAGCTAATGGTGTTGTATGAGATTTTGAGTATGAATGAAGGGTATTGGAAGCACGAATGGAGCTTGGAGCGAATGTTTTCCTTACTAAATGTCTATTGAGGGAGTACTCTACACCTTATCACTTCTAATTGATTTTGATTTGGATTGAATGTATTAGCATGCTACTTTAGGTGTTATGTTTTTGGGAAGTTTACTTTTCAATCAAAGGTTGGGTTGATTATGAGCTTAATTGTCATGGATGATATAGAATGTGTGCTTTATTGTTAATGATAGTGATTTTTATTCTTGCATGTTATGTGTTTTTGTTTTGTTTCTTGTTTGTTGAGTCTTTATTTTATGTTTTGTGTGTTTTCTTATTTTTGTCTTGGTATGTTTGGTGGTTTGTTTAGGGATGTCGTGAGTCATTTTTGAATATGAGTGATGACATGTTGTTGTGATAAGTGATAACAAGTTATGATTAAGAATTTCTAAACTTTCGAATTGTGACATGTTTTATTTAACTTGTTCAATTTTAAGATGGATGTGGTGTAATAAGTCCTTAAGGTCCGAGCACAAACTTGTGAGCGTTTGAGCCTCAACAATGCATACATGGTATTTTTCTTCATGAGTGGATCGATTGAGTTGTGATAAGCTAGAACTTGCTCAAGGACAATAGGAACGAGCCCGATTTGTGGAGATTAGTGAAATGATCTAAGGCCATCCTTGTCATTTATAGTCATTGCCAAATATTTCCCTACCATGAACATCATCCCTAGTTAACCACTTTGAGCCTTAAAGCTATTTTATTGTGAATTTAGCACATTAAAAGCCTTAATTACCCACATGAGCCTTATTTATTCACCCTTTTGTGTGAGTGATTGAGGAGATAGTAGTTAGAAAGGTTTGATGAGAAAGCAAAACGAAGAAAGGAAATGATAAACAAGTAAGAAAAAGGATGAAAAGAGCAAAAACAAGAGTGAATATGCAACCTCAAAATAAGAAAAATGAGCAAAGAAACAAGAAGATGCTCAAGAAAATAAAAATTCAAAGAAGGAAGCATGCATTGAAAGAAGCTCAATTCAAGAAAATTTGATGATTAGTGCTTGTGATCATTAAAGAAAAGAAAGCAAGAAAGAAATTGTTAAGGAATGGAAGAAAGTAGCTACCTCTTCGATTACTTACACTTGATTAGTCACTTGTATCCATATTCTTCCTACCCTACCAAAGAACATATCATTACATTCTTACTGAAAGTCCTTTTTGATCACTAATGGAAACTTTGGCGGTTTGTGAATGTAGTCCACGAGTAATCTTATAGCGAGTCGAACCAATCGATTAATGAGTGTTGATTTACCTTACCTTAAAGAGTGTTGAGTGACATTTATAACCTATGTGAGGCTTGGAAAAAAGGGGACTATATTACACTATCATTCTCTTGTGATTGAACTTGTTAATATTTTTTGCATGTTATGATTTTAATGTTGTAGGATGACTTAGCATGATTTGTAATTCTTTTTGCTATTGATGTGTTATTACTTATGTTCGTTTCGTCTTTTCCTAGGTGAAAATCTCATCCATTGGTTTATCATTTTTGTTGTTCGGGGACGCATAACTTTAAGTTTGGGGGTGTGATGAGTGATATTTTCACCTAAATTTTAGTATCTTTTTACGTGTGTCTACGTGTATTTTTATCAGTATTCATGTGTTATTTGGTTGTATTTTTAATGGATGCTAGACATGATAAGAAAGACATAGGAAAAAACAGATCTCAATTCGGAGGTGAAACAAGGAAGAACGAGCTAAAACAGTGAAGGAAACAAGGGCATGCACCAGCACGGGCCGTGTACGGAACACGGACCTGTAAGAGGTGGCCGTGTGCCATCATCAATTCATCCAACATGACCACCTTATGCCCGTGTTAGAGCACACGAGCCATGTTGCAGCACATGTGCGTAACACGGCCCTGTAATTCTTGGCCGTACAATGACATCAATTCACCCAACATGGCCACCTTGTAGCCGTGTTGCAGAGCACGACTCGTGTTGTATAAAAAGCTGCTAAAAATTCCAGAACCTTCTAGAAGCTTCCCAAGGGGTATAAATACCCAATAATTTAACATTTGATGAGATTGGTCGAGGGTTTTCCTGTTTCACACACCTCACACACCATTTCTTTCATTCCACACCATCATCTTCATCCATTCTTCATCCTTTGGATCTACCATCATTCCACCATCAATTTTTACATCCAAGTGAAGGAAAAGGATCAAGGAAGAGAGAAAAGTGCAAAGAAAGGAAGGAGATCACCATTGAAGATAGATCAAGGGAGTTTCCATTTAATCTTTGTATTAAACCTCATAGTTTTATTATGATTTATAAGGATTTAATTATCTATGTTAATTTCTTTATGAATATGGTAGGCTAATCTCCCTTGTGAGATTAGCAACATGAGAGTTGTTGGATAATTTTGAGATTTGTGTATTTTAATCCATATGTTGATTGGATCTATAGTTTTCTATCATTTATTATTAATTGCTTGATTTGTATTGATGATTTGTGTGTTTAGTTGTTGTTCTAAATATGTGATTAGATTTATAAATCAATTATGTGCTTAGGATAATTGAGTGAATCATTTCATCAAACACTTCATGTGTATTATAAATTATAAAGAGATTGAGAATCCTTTAGAGTTTAGAACCCTTTGGTAGAACATATGATTGGTTTGATCGAGAGGTTTATTAATCATGTGAAGGGACTCTCATTTCAAGCTTAGTACCTAGTTGGAATTGTTTGAGTAAGAACCAACTCATTGAGCTATGTTTAGAACCATATCTTATCCATCTTGAGAGGGAGTTTAGGTGATCTTAGTGTTAGCCCTTAGTCTTCAATCCATGATTCATGTGAATTCGATGCATATATCCTAGGATTTTCACTTCTTAATTGTTGTTAATCTCACTTATACTTAATTTGAAAAACCACTTTTCATCCATTTATCTTGTTTTCTAATCATTGCTTGCTTGCTTGCTTTCATTGATTTAATTTCTTGATTGATCAAACTACCCATTGATGAATCGTCTCTATAAAATTGCGATAAACGTGATCTCGCTTAAGCTCTAGCGCCGACCTCCATGTGGTTTGATAAATTATTTTAATTGGTCATCCCTACCACAAAATGGCTAATCAAGCGTGCCTGTTTTTGGTCGTGTAGCCGATAGGCACCGATCATGCGTTCTACTTTCAGTTGTAGCTTTCCTTACACCACCGTTCCATGCCGCCGCCAATATGTTCACGGTGCTCGTGTGCCATCGTATACAATTAGGGTATATAATAAGAATCAAGTTCTAAAGACCCTAATATCATGTATGACATTCAAATCCTACCCTAACATATCACGTTTACCCATAGAACCTACGCTCTAATACCAATTGTTGGCGTTTGGATCTTTTGGTTAACGTGAACCGTTAGAGTTCATGCAATTCTATCGTAGCGGAAGCATAATCATAGAATCATATTAACTTTCACCAAGGTTTGTTGTTGATGATGATGAACAGTGCGAATAAACGACCTTTCGATCTTTTGTTGTATTCCTAAGCCACATCTTGACATTGTGTGGGCAACAATCTACAAGACGAACTCAATATGTAGTCACTCTCTCTATCTCATGCTTTTAGGCGTGTAAAAGTGATAATTCGGACTGCTGAGATTGGCTATTTATAGGCTACAACAGGGACCAGGAGGAGAAATTAGGTTTATACTTAAGTCCAATAATAATAAATCAGTCCACTAAAGAAATATTATTGCACTGCCACCCTAATCCCAAATTACGTTATGGGCTTCTTCTTATTATGAGCTCGTCAATCTCCCCGTGTTTAAGATTCAATGCCTATTAATTAATTAAGTTACTGACAACTCCATTAATTAATATCTTTGCTGAGAGTAGTACCACTCAACCTTATTATCATGCCAGAATAAATCTACCCACATGGTTTACATGATAATCATTATGAGCTCCTCAAGGGGACATCATCAACCAACTCCGTTAGGACACGGATTTCTTCTACGATCAACAGCACACCACAGAGACATCACCATCTCCTAACTCAACGAGTTGAGGTTACTGTATAGGGATTAAGATCATCATCACACATTGATGAATCAAATAAATAAATACGGGCTTACGTGTTGAGGTTATTGTTTATGGATTAAGAGTATAAACATCCAAAATAACAGAGATCTAGTTCTATTATATAGTCAGTATAAACTGAACGATCTCACTGCGGTCCTGCTCAAAACACACAAAGTGCACTAGTGCAAATTTATAGTCAAGACAGACTAAATCCAAATCACACTACAACCATACTAATAGATAGTCTCTGTCTATCTCAGTTGTGAATATCTGTTTATACTTTATAAGGAACCGATAGTATGATCTTCCGTGTGACGCCGCACACCACATTATCTACATTATAAAGTAAATGGACTTTTGATCACATGATTCTCATTTCAAATATTGTCAAAATATTGTTCATACAAAAAGCTAGACTTTTAGTATACAATCTAACACCTTCAACTTGAGAACATTAATTAATTCTCCCACAAGTACAGCCACAACCACTTCAATTATAGCGAGGTGGAAGAGAGAGGTAAGAACAAAACCACTATTGTGAAATCCCCAAATTCTCTTCCACTTTCAAATCGGTCCACCCACTGGAAGGAAGAGGGAACTGCAGGTGTAGGAGCTAGCTTTCGTCATTTCGCGAGGGTCCTTCTTCTGCTTGCAGTGGATGTTTCGCAGTCGAGGTTTGGCAATGAACCAACCGCACTGAAAATGGGTTACGTGTGAAGCATATTCGTCGTAGCCCTCTATTACTGCTCATGGTAATACGTAGCCACCTCTATACCACTATGAAACCCAATCACGGTGAATACACAATATATTAACTAGCTCCAAAAACTCTATCGTTCTTTACTTTGTCTGTATTAAATCGAGTTCTATAGCCTGGGGATATGCATTTGTGATTTGTATAATTTAGGTTTGGGTATTTTAAATTATGGGTTGTTCTCATTTCAGGGCCTATCCTCGTTTGATTGCAAGAACTAAATTCCAAATATTTTCTTCTTTATTGCATTAGTTGTATTCATATTGTATATCAAGCTATATTTCTTCGCTTGTAAGGTCTTTCATGGATTTTAATGAAGATGAATTAGTTATGTGTGAGTCATAGAAGGGTAGTGATAATCTTTGTGATGGATTGACTTGTATAAGTGCTAATTTATATTTATAACTTTAGGGATGTAGAGGAAATTAATAGTTATTCTGCTTACTTAAACAAAGTGAATGGAAATTGATTTAGACACCTAATCAGAAAAAAATACTGATAAATTGAAAGATATTGGTATTGAAGTAAGCGAGAGTGAAGGATATTTAGATTTTGATCCCCTTGTCGATGCGGGGTTGAATTTTTCCTCAACCTTGCCAACGAATCCCTTTCTTTAAGAAGCAATGACGCTGACTCAATATTTACCTAATCAATTTTCAGCACACCTAGCAATGGCCCCATATCCCTACCTAATGTACTAATTTCGAAAGCTAAGGAGGGAACATTCGTGTGACTATAGTTATTTCTAACACGTCTCATTCCATGCCTTCACGCACTCGCTGCGTTCAGGTACCTTCATGTCTATTTTGATAGATTTAATATACATATACGCGATCGATATTTCTGTCACCTTTCACTTGTAAATTCTTTTGTTTTTCAAAGGAACAAGGGCATCGATGTTAATTCTTATGTGGGGGAATGTTTCAAGAATGAGATGATAAAATCGATTGTGGGGTAGTTCAATTTATCCTCTGCCAGATTCCAAGGACTAGGATGTTCCTCTACTAATACGAGGTAGGGAATGGAAACCTCCTGATTGCCTAAAGCTATCCGGTAGGCCTCAACGTGGTCGAACGAAGAGTGCATTAGAACTTAGTTAGAGTGTACGTAGAGGCAATAAGTGTTCACATTGATGTGGGCTTAATCACAACATGGCTACTTGTATTTCTAATCACATTGTACCCCAACATAATGATTTTGGTGGAGTTGGATTTTCATCACCATATGTGGTAGGGCCAGCTATTGATGAGAAAATGCTTGATATGCCGCCTCCCAGGCCACACCAAAAGTGCATGCCATGATCGTGGTGTTGGAATGTATACTAAAAGTCTAGCTTTAGTATGAACAATGTTATAACAATTTATTTGAAATGAGAATCATTGATCAAATGATTGCATCTTGTGATGCAATAGTCTACTTACTTATACTGTAGATAATATATTGTGCGACAACACGCGGAAGATCATATTATCAGTTTTCATATAAAGTATAAATAGATGTTCACAACAGAGATAGACGGGGACTCTCTATCGGGATGGTTTTAGTGTGGTTTGGTATTAGCTTGTCTTGGCTATAGAATCACATTAGTGCACTTTGTGTGTATTGAGTAGGACCACTTGAGATCATTCGACTTATACTGAATTATAGAATAACTTGATCTCTATTAGGATGGATGTTCGTACTCTTAATCCCTATACAATAACCTCAACATGTAAGGCAGTATGTATTTCTTTGATACATCAATGGGTGAGATTTACATGTAATTAAATCAATAAACTCGGTGAGTTGGAAAATAGTGTTATCTATATGGTGTGCTATTGATTGTAGAAGGAATCCGTGTCCGACATAAGTTGATGATGTCCCCTTGAGGAGCTCATAAGGATTATCATGTAAACCCTGTAGGTGGAATTATTCTGGCATGATAATGAGGTTAAGTGGTACTACTCTAGGATGAGACATGTTATTATTATTGGACTTAAGTATAAGTTTTGGGCAAAACTTGGATACTTAAGCCCAATGGAGGCCCGACTCTAATTTCTCCTCCTGGTCCCTATTGTAGCCCATATATAAGTCATCTCATCTTATCCGAAACCCTAATCCTGCACTTAAAACACGTTAGTAAGGGAAGGAGAGCAAATTGAGAATATCCTAAGGATCGTCGCCCACGTGACATCAGGATTGGACTTGGAATACAGCAAAAGATCGAGAGGTAATTTTCTACAGTTGTTCTACCTCTACATCAAACCCTGGTGAAAGGTAATACATTTCTATCTTCTTGCTTTCACTGATTTAGAAACGTATGGAACCCTAACGGTTCACGTTAACCAAATGATCGAACACCAACAATTGGTATCAGAGCTTTGATTTTGTGGTGAAGAGTGAAATGTTAGGCTAGGGTTTATGTGAAATATGTGATTTAATTATGAATAGAAATAGCATGAGTATGAAAGGGTTTTTTGTATAATTGTTTATCCATGGAAACCCTATTTGTTCATCTATTGAATGATACACAGTGGCGATGACACTGAGTGAAAGACTACGATGGCGTAATTGCAGGAGTCAAAGTTGTGCCTACTGTTGTGTGTGGAACCAGGCGAAGGGCACGATCTGGCACATGAGGATTGACAAGCTGGCGCGCGTTTTCGTGTGGAAATCCGTATGACTGGTCAAGCTTCATGTCAGATTCTATGCTCGTAGGCAAGCACGAGGCTGGAATAAGATGCTTGAAAGGATGCGCGGATGGAGCATGTTGCGCCGTTGGCCACACGGAGGCCAGCATTATGTACGGTGGTTTATGTGTGAGGCGCTCGACAAACCCTTGGAGAAAGACGCGTGTGCTTATGGGCGACATGGTGGGCTTGTCACCGGGCAAACAGATGGGCAGGATGCACATTTGTTGATGGAATCGGGCATAAGGCAAAACACTTTGTCGGGCGAACAACTGGGCTTGCCATATGGCTTGGCACCTAGTGATGCGCACGGAAGAGATTAGCAGGCACTCGGTGTGTCATGGTGCAGGGTGTTCTGCTGATCATGTGTGGATGGTTGTCGGGCGTCGCGCCAGACAAGCTGCTATGTGAAGGCAGACATTCTTCGGGTGTGTTACCGAGAGTGGATGCGCTAATCGGGCAAGGAAGCTTCTTGTCGTGCACGATGTGAATAAGAATTGGGCCCACTGCCGCACAATGGCACTTGATGCCATGTGAGGCGTACAGGGGGCACGCACGATTTCTGTGTAGTGGTGCCCGAATCGTTTAGTGTGCTGGGCAGGCGGGCGTAAGCGCTCGGATCGAACCCCGCGATCTCACCGGGGAGGTCGATCCCCATCATCGTTGCCCATATTTATGCTTGGTGGCGAATAATCAAATTCGCTGATATATAACTGTTATAATTGGTTTAATTATCTAATTATTGTTATATATGGTTCCATGTTCTAAGTGATTTACTATCTTATTTTTTGTAACAGGAACATGCTAGGTTGCATATTTTATTATGAATATTATATGCATTTAAAAACCCTCAGTGTTAAATTACTAAGTGGGAGAGGATATTGATAATAAATCCCCACGGCCTCCATTATTGGTTTGTAAAGTGATGTGAATAAACTTGCAACATCGGTTATAGTGCATTCCTCCCTAACGGATGAGTTTATTCATGGATCACTGGTACAGACTTCTTTAAATAATTATTGTTTGTAATGTGATTCATATGGACTTGCGCATTGGCTATAGTGCCTTCCTCCCTAACGGATGAGTTTATATGCAGTTCACTGCTACAAACTTATATAATTGATTGTTGTATAAAGTTATCTGAGCGCATGTATATTTCTCCAACATTAAGGCACATAAACTTGGATAGCGGACTTGAGATCAAATAATAGTGTACACATATGTGTAAATAATAAGTATCCTCCCCAACGGAGTCACTGCTATTATTTGCATAGCTAAAGAGGAACCTACTATTAATTATTTTGTCATGAGATTAGGTTGACGAATGAAATTAATGGGTAAAATCTTTTCTTGTAAATGTTCGGGTTTGTAAACGTCCACACTAACGTGGCTTGCAGATTCACGGTGCTTGAGATGTCTGTGAATTTTATTTTGTATTGTTTTGAGGGAATCAATATAAATGGATAAATTCAAGTATTTGATCGGTGTATTAATTTATGATTCACAGGATTTTCATATGGTTTATTTCACTTATTGTTTACTAAAAGAAAAATATTTACTAGTCAAAAATTAGATGATTAGGAAAGAATCTTGATTTCGATTCTTACTGCTTAGAAATAAAAATGTGTTCTCACTAAGGATTTTCTGTGATGCCTATTATTTAAAGTCTCTAGTGGAGAGGTGAAAGATTCATAGAAATATGATGGTCTCATGTGACTCTTCGGATACTTGAGAAAGATAGAAATGCAAGAAGTTATGGATGACTTGATGAATGAATTGAAAAACATGGATAGAAATTGAAAGGGAAACCTAAGTGAATTTTATTCTTCATTATTCACCTAGATGTTTTGAGCAAGTTCTACCTGAAATACAAGAGATTGTGTTTGGTGGGAAATTTCTGACAAAATAAGTGGCGAAGGAAATCAACATTCATCAAGATGTGAATAAGGTTAGTATCTCATTCACTAGTTGTTGAAGCATGATTAGTGATGGAATCTACTAACACGTTGTGTGTAGATATCGGAATTACTAAAAGCGTGTAACTAAGTCATGATGAGATAATTAAGTACATGGGTAATGCTAGGAAAGTAGTGATTGTTGCAGTGGGAGTTGTTTATTTTTCTTCTGTTAGGAATAAACATTTGATTAAGTGAAATTGTCTTTACGTACGTTTTCATAGAAAGAATTTCATTTCAGTTTCTATGCATTTACGGATGGATACTCCATTTCATTTAAATGACATGGTCATTATAATGAAGGATGGAGCTATAATCTATTGTGGTACGTTAGTGACAATTTGTACACTCTTAAATCATGTTTATCCCAAGGATGCGACAAATTATAATGATAACGCGTCTTCTAATCTAAATAAGAGAAATGAACCTTTGGATATGAACCAAACATACCTTTTGGCATCTTCAACTAAGTCATGATTGCTTTATAAGGCAAAGGGGTGTAGAGCCATAGATATGTTGGAATTGGTTCATTCTATTTCATGCGATCCTAAGATTATCCCTATGAGAGGTGGTGAGATATAATTTTGATACACCGCAAGTATAAGTACTATGATTAATTCAAAAGTGCATGACACATGCAGTGAAGGGTCATCAAAAATGTA
Source organism: Pogostemon cablin (assembly GCA_023678885.1). Lineage (NCBI taxonomy): Eukaryota > Viridiplantae > Streptophyta > Magnoliopsida > Lamiales > Lamiaceae > Pogostemon > Pogostemon cablin. Next base: position 12,937,938 of record CM042985.1, on the reverse strand, counting down.
TCGTCATTTATGATTTAATCGTGGTGGAGAGTACCTCTTAGGATAGTTTAGGAGCTGTTTATCAGAGGTTGGGAATAAATTCCAAGTTGTCAACACTGGGCAAACCCCAGCCGACTGGTGTGGCAAAAAAAAGATATAGGACTCTTATGGAAATAGTTAGATAGATGATGAGTTATTTGGAATTAATAAATTCGTTTTATGGGTATTCCCTATAAACAGCATTTCGCAAGGATGGTTATCTGTTTGTGGGATATCCTAGAAAAATAAAGGGTGATTTATTTAGTCCAAAAGATCAAAGGGTGATTGTTAACACAAACACTAAATTTTTAGGAAAAGAACTATGTAATAAATCACAAACCTATGTATTAGTTGTTCTAAAGTATGTGAGAGGAAAACACAAAGTATAGTACCAATTGTACAAGAGGATATACCACAAGGTAAACTGCATCGCGTGTTACATCTGATACAAAATTACATGTAGCGCTTTATCGTAGTGGGAGGGTTGTTTTACAACTTGATAGATTTATGTTTTGAAAGAGTCGTAAGACTTGGTCCCTAGTTAACATGAAATTGGTCCATGATTACGACGAAGCACTGATAAAATGCGATATTTTAGCATGTCACAATGATTTTTGAAATAGGATCTATGGATTTTAAATTAGATCTGGGTGCTCGTAGAACCACAAGATGGTGTGAAAACAATTGGAGGTGGCTCTACAAAATAAAAGAGGATCAGACTGTAAGGTAATACTTTGAAACAAAGCTTGTTGCATAAAGGTACACTCAAAAAGAAGGGTGAGTTCGAGTATGAGAAAACTTCTTTTACCAGTAGCTAAGTTTAAGTCGATCCAAATTATTTTATTTTATTTTATAGCTGCTTGATGAGTGATATTTTCACCTAGATTTTAGTATCTTTTTATGTGTGTTTTCATATTATTTCATTTGTATTTATGTATATTTTGGTTGTATTATGTATTTTTATGGAAATGTGTGATAATGAGGTTAAACGTATGATTTTTAGTTAAAAATAGATTCTAGATGCGATAAGGAAGATGTGGAAAAAACGGAGCTCAATTCGGAGTTGAAACGAGGGAGAATGAGTCAAAGCAAAATGTTGAAAAACGCATGCCCAAATTGTGTAATTTTCTGTACTCTTATAGAGCTCAAAACTAGAAGTGTGATACATGGTTAGAAAACCACAGAAAAAAGGATCGCTTTGGTATAAGAAACACCTCAACCGGAGACCAAACGAGAAAGTTATGATTAAAATGGTGACGTCGCGCAAGCTGTTCCTACTCAGCACGATTGTGCTATTTTGCATGACTTTTTACACCTTCAAATGTTGGAAGTTTTGTCAATTCTTTATATGTATAAAAAGCCACGGAAGAGAGGATCACATGAGCGCAAGAATCACCCGAATTAGATTTCGTATGAGAAAGTTATATGCAAAACGGTGAGACTGCGTTGCACCAACCCGAACTCGACCCGAACTCGGCCCGAAGTCAATTTTATGATTAGAATGTGTTCTAGAAGGTTCCAAGGGGTACAGATATCCTCTTTGAGCGTAAAGATCAGTAGGGATCAGATCCACACACAATTCACACCATTTTTCACACACTTTCCCCTCCATTCCATCCATCCTTATTTCCATCCATTTACACTTGATCTCCTCCATCAAATCCACCATCCAAGTGATCAAGGAAGCAAGGAAGAGTGAGATCACAAGAAGATGAAGGAGATCTCCATTGAAACACTTCAAAGGGGGAATCTAATTCTAATTTTTGTGCATTTCTTTATAGATTGATCATGGTTTGTAAGGATTTTAATGTCAATGTTGAATTTCTTGTGACTATGAAAGGCTAATCTCCTTTGTGAGATTAGCTCTATGATTGTGTTGGATAATTTAGTTTTTATGCAATTTGATTTTAATCTTGACTGGGCTTTGTGTTATTTCTATCATTGATTGTTCATTGCTTGATTTATATGATGATATGTGTGATTAATTGTCATGGACATGTGATTAGATTGAGAAATCAATAATGTGTTTAGGATAGTTCATTGAATCATTTCATCATACACTTCATGTGCATTAATTTAGAATGAGATAGAGATATCCTTCTAGATTTAGAATCCTTTGATAGAACATTTGATTAGCTTAATCGAGAAATCGGTTGATTAGGTGAGGAGACCAAAACCATTAGTAAATTTATAGTACCTTAAAAAAGAATATTGCCTATGATTTAGTACCTCATTAGGGAACTCGTAGAGTAATTAGTACCTAGTGGGAGGTGTTTGCTTTGGTCACGATCATATGTGCTTTTGGGAGCCTTATTGAGGGCCTACATCCTATCCATCTCGAGAGAGAGTTTAGGTGGAATTAGTGATCACTCCTATGCTATGTCCATGATATATTAGAATTAATTACATAACTACTTAATTATCTATGTCATAATTGTTGTTAATCTCATCCTTGCATCATTTGGAACCCATCTTATCTTTGCATTCATTTTATCTTTATTTCTTGCATTAGTATAATTGCATTTGTTTGCATGCTTATCTATCCTCCTTTTCAATCTTCCTTATAAAATCACGATAAACTTGAGATCGTTTAAACTCTAGTGCCTTCCTCCCTGTGGTTCGATAAATTTTTAATTGGTCATCCCAACTATATACGACCAATCAAATGGCGCCGTTGCCGGGGAGGTAACGGTCGCTAGTAGTTTGATGAAAGATTGTTTAGAGTGGTCTTAATAAGGACATTTATTTTTATTTTTCCATCTTATATTTGCTTCGAAAAATTTTGTTCAAACTTTTCTTTCTTTTGTAGGTGCATACCTTGAGAAGGAAGAAGAAGGTGAACAAGCAGAAAAATATGAGCTCCATTGATATTCTTCGTGATTTGGTGAATAGAAATGCTCATTCCGCTATGAACACGCAAAGAAATTTTCAGGGATTTTCAAATGCCAAATTTTGGGCCTAATTTGTAACCGGATTTCGGAGTACAAGTTCCTAATGTGCAATTCCAACAAGGTGATGAAGATTTTGGAGTCCCTCATCAAATGCATCAACAAGTATACCCTCAAGGTGTGGAAGATTTTTTCAAGAAAATTTTTCTAGACATCAAGAAGGAAATCAACCACACTTATGGGGAAAGTTTCAAGACTCCAACACCTCTTATTCCATCCAAAGTGACCACAAAGAAAGGCTTAAAAAAGAGCTATTTGAAAGGATGATAGCACGCATTGAAGATGATAGAAAGTATAATAAAGCATGGATGGATCGAATCGGAAATTGGTGTGACATGGTGACAAGTGCAATCGTAGTATTCGGAGCTAGGATGAACTCAATTGAGCACCAAGTAAGTCAAGTTATGTCCACCGTGGAAAGACTTCAAGAAGAAAACAACAAGTCTTCTACTTCTGGAACAAAGAATGAATGTATGGTCATTAACAATAGGAAAGAGGATAGTTTAGTGGTTGATGAGATTATGAAGGAGAAGAGAGAGAGTTCCAAAGTGGGTGAAAGTTAAAGAGATGAAAGAAGAGTTGAAGGGAGAATTCGATAGATTTGTCAAATCTCTTGAAAAGATGGTAGAGAAAGTCAAGATTCAAAATAAAAAAGATATTCATGCCCTTATTGAAGAAAAGAAGCATCCGGAAACTAAGTGTTGGCAATTGGATCGTGTGGATCAACGTGATCGTTAGGATAACAGGTAAACAAAATCAGCGGAAGCATAAGAAAATATGTTTACCGTACTTCTGGGTTGATGTAGAGGATGAACAGCAGTGAACCACCTCTCAATCTTCTGTTGTATGTCCCAAGTCGAATCCTGTTGTTGTGTGGGTAACAATCCGCAGGATTCTCTCAATCTGCTCCTGTTCTTTCTAACTGTCAAATGAGGCACTGACTTAGGGTTAACAGGAGGTGAGATGACTTATATAGTTGGGCTACAGCAGGGACCAGGAGGAGAAATTGGGCTGGGCCTCAATTGAATTTAATTAACCAAGCTTAGCCCAAAGCTTTTAATTAAATCCAATAATAATAATATAGTCCACTAAAATATTATTACTGCACTACCCGTCCAATCCCAAAATTATGTTCTGGGCTCCTTCTTATTATAAGCCCGACAGTCTCCCCATGTTTAAGATATACAATGCCCATTAATTAATTAAGTTACTGACAACTCAAATTAATTAATATCTCATCCGAGAGTAGTAACACTCAACCTTATTATCATGCCGGAAATTAATCCACTTGCAAGATTTACATGATAAACCTTATGAGCTCCTCAAGGGGACATCATCAACCTATAACGGACATGGATTCCTTCTACAATCAACAGCACACCATAGATACAGCACTACTTCCCAACTCACCGAGTTTGTTGATTTAATACTTATAAATCTCACCCATTGATGAATCAAAGAAATACATACTGCCCTACGTGTCGAGGTTATTGTATAGGGATTAAGAGCACGAACTTCCATAATAACAGAAATCAAGTTCTACTATATAGTCAGTATAAGAAGAACGATCTCAGGCGGTCCTGCTCAATACACACAAGTGCACTAATGTGATTCTATAGCCAAGACAAGCTAATACCAAACCACACTACAATCATACCGATAGAGAGTCCCCGTCTATCTCAGTTGTGAGCATCTGTTTATACTTTATAAGGAAACCGATAATATGATCTTCTACGTGTTGTCGCACAACATATTATCTACAGTATAAAGTAAATGGACTATTGCATCATGCATATAAAATAAATTATAAGATGCAATCATTTGATCAATGATTCTCATTTCAAATATTGTTATGACATTGTTCATACTAAAGCTAGATTTTTAGTATACAATCCAACAATCTCCCACTTATACTAAAAGACTATGCTGTCATGTCTTCTACCATACATCTGATTCCTACTTCCACTTACACGACCATTAAAAGCTCTCGCCTTAAGGTCCTTGTAAATGGTTTACTAGGTCATCATCCGATGCAATCTAGGCGACAAAAACCTTCCCCTCATCATATGATTTCTCGTAACAGGTGGTACTCGCGCTCCATGTGTTTAATTGCCTTATGGACTTGTGATTTCTTCAAGTTTGCAACTGCACCAATATCATCAATGTAAATTGTGATTACCTTGGGCAAACTTAGAAACACTTCAAAGTCCATCATGAAGTCTCTAGAGTCATATAGATACTTTGGCTGCCTCATAGGCACCAATTTATCATCTTTCCATGATGGAGTCCGGAGTTTGAAATATATTTCTATATAACACTCCTCCACATTATGACTCTACTTCCTAAAATTAAACACATAACCTTTGAGGAGAATTTACTACCGTCCAATTTGACTAAAAAATCCGAATCTACGTAATCAACAAGAAGCAGTGAATCTGTCCAGTAAGTCCACATATAATTTCCAGTCCTTCTCAGGCACTTTATAAATGTCTTACCACAGTTCATCATTCTTGTTCCGGGTTACGTTGATACCCACTGTTCATGCATTCAGCAAAACAGATATCCAACATCGTTCATAGTATTCCTTAGATTAAGCTTCCTTATTCGCCGAAGCATAAGGAACCGCTTTCATCCTCTTTATCTTCTTCTTGTGTCTCAAAGACACATTCACTTAGATAAATTTACATGCTAAACGAGTATGGACTGTATCATTTTATAAAACTTGAGATAAGCATAATATCCTTTCTTGTGATCCGTATTACCGTGATCAAAAGGATATATTTTGCCTTTCTTAAGTCCTTCATCTCTACCGCTTTATTAACCATACCCATACGGCCGATAATACTCTTTCATTGTCTCCAATGAGCAAGATACTGTCTACGTATAGTACAAGAAACACCACCACGTTTTCGTCACTCTTTACAACACACAAGACTCATCCGCTCATTGATTTAAATCCATGCCACTGGATTACCTAATCAAAACAGATGCTTCACGATCTTAAATCTTGCTTTAGTCCATCGCTGGACAATTTTAAGCTTACTATCAAAATGCTATTAGTACTTTGCAATGAATCACTCTGGTTGCTTCGCATAGATGTTTTCCTCAAGACTTCCAATTAGGAAAGCTGTCTTTGACATCTATTTGCTGTTCCTCATAGCAGCAATAAAAGAATCCGGATCAATATAAGCATAGCTACCAGCGAACATGTTTCCTCATAATCGAACCATTTCTTTCTGAGTACACTTATCCGCAACCAGCTTTGCTTCCAAGGTTTTCACCTTTCCATATGATCCTCTTTTATTTCCTTTGACCACTTGCAATGGCTTTTACACCATTTAGTGGTCATACAAGTTCCCAGACTTAATATGGAATCCATAGATTCTATTTCAACATTCATTGCAACTTACTAAGATTTCGCATTTTCATCTTGTAGTGCTACGTCGTATCCGTGGGGCAATACCATGTTCACTAGGGATCAAGTCTCACGACTCTCCCAAAACATATATTTATGGGTTGTCATACAATCCTCCCACTACGACAAGGCACTACATGTAATTGTGCATCAGACGTGACACGCGTTGCAGTTTACCTTGTGGTATATCCTCTTGTACACTTGGTACTTATACTTAGTGTTTTCCTCTCACTTCCTTTATAACAACTTATACATGGGTTTGTGATTTATTACATAGTCCTTTTCCAAAAATCTAGTTATTGAGTTAACAATTATCCTTCGATCTTTCGGACTAAATAAATCACCCTCTATTTTTCTAGGATATCCCATATACAGACAAACGTTTCACGAATTACTGTATCTAGGGCATATCCATAAAATGAATTTAATTATTCCAAATAATTCATCATCTATCTAATCATAACCATAAGAGCCTAATACCTTCTACCCACCACACCATTCAGCTGGGGCATACCCGGTGTAGTCAACTTGAGATTTAATCTCAACTTCTGATCAATAGCTCCTAACTATCCCAAGAGGTTTTCGCCATCATGATTGAATCGTAATGACTTAATATATTTTCCATGACGCTTCACTGTACCAGCTTTACAATTCTTGAATTAATCAAAGAACTTAGACATGCAGTGCATCATATAAATATATTGGTTTCCAGAATAATTTTTGAATATTCATAACCACCTCTCGCCTGGATAATATTAGGTTCGCTTGAATCAGAATGAACTAATTCCAACATATATATCTTTTGCTCTACACCCCACAGCCTTGAAAAGGCAGTTAATCATTTTTACTTCCAAGCAAGACTCGCAAGTCCGATAGTTTCCACTTCAGATAAATCTTACGGTCTATCGGCTATCAACTTTTGAATCCTACTTAAGTAAAATGAATTAGTCATAGACGCCAAGTGTATGTTTAGTTCATTTCCGAAGGTTCCTTTCTCTTACTAATATTAGAAGATGCATTATTTAATTACTATTTATTGCATCTGTGGGATGTACATGATTCAAGAGTATACTTTTTATCCACCAACATACTTTAACGGATTATAGCCTCGTTCCTCATTACTATGACCATGTCATTTAAATGAAATGAAGTATCCATCCGTTAATGCATAGAAACCGAAATTAAATTCTTTCTATGAAACGTACGTAAAGACAATTTCTCATAATCAATCGTTTATTCTTATCATGAGATAAATAAACAACTCCCAATGCAATAGCCACTACCTTTATAGTTTTACCCATATTATTAACAATCTTATCCTTACTCAGTGATAAACATTTAGTGATTCCAGTATCTACATACTTCGTGTCAGTAGATGCCATCACTAATCATGTTTAAACCATTAGTAAATAAGATATTAACCTTGTTCAGATCATGATGAAAAATGGCTTTCTTTTGCCACATGTTTTGTTAGAAGTTTCCCACCAAATACAACCTCTCGTATTTCAGGTAGAACTTGCTCAAAACATCCAGGCAAATTGTGAAGAATAAATTGATTTAGGTTTCCCTTTCAATTTCTATTCCAAGCTCTTCTAATTCATTCATCAATTCAACCATGATCTTCTGCCTTTTTAATTTACTCAAGTATCCGAAGAGTTACATGAGATCATCATATTTCTATGAATCTCTCATCTCTTCACTAGAGACTTTAATAGGCATCATGAGACGTCCTTTGTGAGAATACACATGTATTTTCTTAAGCAGTAATTTTCAAAACCAAGATTCTTTTCTAATCATCTAATTTAGACAAGTAAATATAATGTCTTTTAGTTAACAATTAGTGAAATAAAACAATTCAAAATTCAAAGAATCACAAATAAATATTCCGATCAAATCTTCGAATTTTATCCTTTTATATTGTTTCCCTCAAAACAATATAAAATTAAAATTCACCGACATCTCAAGCACCGTGAGTCTGCAAGCCACGTTAGTGTGGACGTTTACAAACCCGAACATTTACAAGAGAAGGTTTTACCCATTAATTTCATTTGTCAACCTAACTTTATGACAAAATAATTAATAGTCGGTCCTCTTTAGCCATGCAAATAATAGCAATGACTCCGTTGGGGAGGATACTAATTATTTACACCTAAGTGTACACCATTATTTGATCCCAAGTCCACTGCGCGAGCTTGTGTGCCTTACAGTTGGAGAAGTACACACGCGCTCGGATAGCTTCCTACAATCATCTATTATTAGTTTGTACTAGTGAACTGCACACAAACTCATCCGTTAGGGAGGAAGGCCTATTGCCAACACGCAAGTTTATGTGCCACATTACAAACAATAATTATTTAATGAAGTCTGTACCAGTGATCCATGAATAAACTCATCCGTTAGGGAGGAAGGCCTATTGCCAACACGCAAGTTTACTCACATCACTTACAAACCAATAATGGAGGCCGTGGGAATTAATTACCAATCCCCTCTCCCACTTAGTTATTTAACACCGAGGGTTTTTAACATGTATATAATATTCAGAAATAAAATATACATCCTAGCATGCTTCTATTAATAGTAATTTAAATAAATAAATCACATAGAACATGCATTTTACATATACAACAATAATTGACAATTAAATCAATTAATCAGTTATATAACATTAATTAATTGCATAAAATGTTGGATCAATTAAATAGGCCCAGCTGGCCTAAACATTATTAGCGTAAAATGAGCAGCCCATTAATTAAATAATTAAGCCCATTTACCCTGCCAATTTATGCATTAAGGTCTAGCCCAATATTTAACCTGGCCCAACATCAAGCCCACAATTAATTAAAACCAGCAATTAATATTGCCTAGCAGCCCATTACCATTTTAATTAAAATTGGGCCCAACAGCCCAAAAACCAAATTAAAAAAATGAGCAGCCCACTATTAATTACTGAATTGGGATTTAAGGTCCAACAGCCCATATCCATTTTAATTAAAATTTGGGCCCAGCAAACCTAGCCCAAAACCAATTAATACAGAAATTAAAATTGATCCCAAGCCCAATCACCAGGCTGCTGCCCTAAATAACCCCAGTCGCATTTCCTTCATCTGCAAACATCACGCGAAACTTCCACCAGCACCCTGCTCTCGGCAATCGTGCCATCAGCCGCCGGAGTTGCACCGTCAGCCGACTCCCATGTGTCGATCCAGCGCACCCGACAACGATCGCCAGCAGTCAGCATGACCGCTGCTACCGACGGCAAGCACGATCGCCAGAAATATTCCACTCATGCCGGCAGCAACATCAAATCATCCCGTCGACCCACCAAAAGCCGCCTCTGACTCCGACCAGAGGCCCTTCAGGCCCGTCCCGGAATCTGCAGGACTCAATCGGCGGAAGAACTGAACTAAATTCCGCTCCGATAAGTTTAACAGGCCCGATTAGAACCTCCCTAGGTCTCACCCGGAACCTCCATGGATGCATCCAGCTGACCCGATGGAAACTGTTTAGACCCGCGCCAACCGCCAGCATCTGCCGCCGTGAAGCTACTGTCCAGCGCCTATGTCCTGCAACCGATCGACAATAGCAGGGAATCCACCGCCCACTGGACTCGATCGGAGCCCTCAATGGAGTCGCCCAAGACCGCCATGTGACTCGCCCGGAACAGCCTTGGCCCGATGTTTTCCCATCGACGTTTCTGCACCATCACCAGCTAGATGAGAGCCGCACAGCTTCTGCCCAGCATCGTGTGCTGCTCTGCCATCCGTGATAGCCTTTGGCGCTCCGACACATCACCAAGACACACTTGCGCCAGCAGCTGTCCAACGATGCCCAGATCGCGCCTTTGTTTCTTCACGATTTCTCACGTTCTTCGTGCAATTGCTCCACCAGACCCCAACCGTGAGTCATCCTTCCAGCGTGTTGATTTCTAACACGCAGACGTATGTGTCTACCTTTCTTTTTCACCGTTTGGTCCAGCAGATGATGATCGCAACCCAAAGTAATACACCAGTCGCTCATGGTGCAATCGAGTGTGTGCGTGTGATCACCAAGAACAAGAATTTAATTATAAACAGCCAAAGATGTATATTAGGGTTGCAGTATGTACACAGGGAATTTTTTATAAATAACCCTTAAACATGCTTTCTATCAAGCGAAAATTAAATCACAAGAAGCACAAAACATGCGATTATAACCAGATCAAATCACTTAATCATATAATCACAAACCACCCCAATCTAACGTCTCATGTTTCACCACGAAACCAACGCTCTGATACCAATTGTTGGCAATTGGATCGTGTGGATCAACATGATCGTTAGGATCACAGGTAAACAAAATCAGCGGAAGCATAAGAAAATATGTTTACCGTACTTCTGGGTTGATGTAGAGGATGAACAGCAGTGAACCACCTCTCAATCTTCTGCTGTATGTCCCAAGTCGAATCCTGCTGTTGTGTGGGCAACAATCCGCAGGATTCTCTCAATCTGCTCCTGTTCTTTCTAACTGTCAAATGAGGCACTGACTTAGGGTTAACAGGAGCTGAGATGACTTATATAGTTGGGCTACAGCAGGGACCAGGAGGAGAAATTGGGCTGGGCCTCAATTGAATTTAATTAACCAAGCTTAGCCCAAAGCTTTTAATTAAATCCAATAATAATAATATAGTCCACTAAAATATTATTACTGCACTACCCGTCCAATCCAAAATTATGTTATGGGCTCCTTCTTATTATAAGCCCTACAGTCTCCCCATGTTTAAGATATACAATGCCCATTAATTAATTAAGTTACTGACAACTCAAATTAATTAATATCTCATCCGAGAGTAGTACCACTCAACCTTATTATCATGCCGGAAATTAATCCACTTGCAAGATTTACATGATAAACCTTATGAGCTCCTCAAGAGGACATCATCAACCTATAACGGATATGGATTCCTTCTACAATCAACAGCACACCATAGATACAGCACTACTTCCCAACTCATCGAGTTTGTTGATTTAATACTTATAAATCTCACCCATTGATGAATCAAAGAAATACATACTGCCCTACGTGTCGAGGTTATTGTATAGGGATTAAGAGCACGAACTTCCATAATAACAGAGATCAAGTTCTACTATATAGTCAGTATAAGAAGAACGATCTCAGGCGGTCCTGCTCAATACACACAAGTGCACTAATGTGATTCTATAGCCAAGACAAGCTAATACCAAACCACACTACAACCATACCGATAGAGAGTCCCCGTCTATCTCAGTTGTGAGCATCTGTTTATACTTTATAAGAAAACCGATAATATGATCTTCTACGTGTTGTCGCACAACATATTATCTACAGTATAAAGTAAATGGACTATTGCATCATGCATATAAAATAAATTATAAGATGCAATCATTTGATCAATGATTCTCATTTCAAATATTGTTATGACATTGTTCATACTAAAGCTAGACTTTTAGTATACAATCCAACACTAAGATCATTGACGATACCCCACACAAGCCAAAACCTTCTCATTCTATTGAAATTTCAAATTCTCTTAAGAACTTCCATGATTTTATTGATAAAAATGTGTTTGGTGATTGTAGGAAAAAGGTTGCTAGAGGACATCAGCACTTGTCGATGCCCGAATTTTTACCGGGGGATGTGGTTGAAGTTCAAAATGCATATAAAGCCCCATGGAAGAAGTGGAACAAGTGGAAAGGGACATTCCTTGTGAAGAACACCTTCGGAGAATAATTGCTTAAACTATTTAACAAGAAGGGAAATATTCTTGTGGTTGAACGTGAGAGCACAAGGCACTACTTCAAGAATAAACCTATGATAGTGTCTAAGGACTATTCAAGACCACCATGAGCTAAAGACTATCGTCCGGCTTGAAGATGTTAAACTTAGCGCTCGATGGGAGGTAACCCATCATTATCTTTATTGCTTTATTTAGTGTTTTCAATAAGGATTGTGGATTTGATATTGTTTTGCATTTTTGGTATGTAGGTTGATTGTGCTCATGAGGAGAATGCGTATTGAAGATACGAGTAGTGCTTGATTTGAAGTGTGTATGTACATCACACCACTTTTTGCAAACTTAACTCGAAACTCTTGTTTCAATTTAAGTTTGGGGGATATGGCGTAGTGTGGCATACTTTGTTTTGAAGGCATATACTTTTCGTGTTTTTGGGCTAATTTTAAATTTTTTTCTCATGAGTATTGGTTTGAATTTTGGTATGATTGGTTGTGTTGAAGTACATGATAGTCCATAGTTTTAATGATATTGTTGAGCTAATATTTTTGATGAGTTGTTGAGCATGAATAAAGTGTAGTGAAGCACGAATTGAGCTCGGAGATCAAGTCTAGATTCGTTGTGTATTCAATTCAGAAGCTAGTGCCAACCATTTTCACTACCAAATGTCTATTGAGGGAGTTCACTCTATACTCTACCACTTCTAGTTGATTGACATGAATTTATTTTATTTGGATTGGTGTGATTAGCATGTTACTTCATTTGCATGTTAGGTGTTTTTATTTGTGTCTTGAGTATTGAGTCTTTTCTTATTTGTTTTGTTTGTATTTTTATTCTTTTTTAGGGATTGTCTTGGTGGTTTGTTTTGGGATGTCATGAGTCATTTTTTAATATGAGTGATGATATGTTATGGTGATAAGTGATGACAAGTTATGATTAAGAATCTTCACACTTTCGAATTATGACTTGTTTTACTTAACTTGTTCAATTTTGAGATGGATGTGGTGTAATAAGTCCTTAAGGTCCGAGCACAAGCTTGTGAGCGTTTGAGCCTCAACCGTGCATACATGGTATTTTTCTTCATGAGTGGATTGGTTGTGTTTGATAAACTAGAACTTACTCAAGGACTATAGGAACGAGCCCGATTAGTGGAGATTAGTGACATGATCTAAGGCCATCCTTGTTATTTGAAGTCATTGTCATATATTTTCCTACCTTGAACATCATCCCTAGTCAACCACTTTGAGCCTATAAGCCTGTTTCTTGTGAATTTAGCACATTACAAGCCATGATTACCCACATGAGCCTTATAGATATACCTTTTGTGTGAGTGATTTAGGAGATGGTAGTTAGAAAGGTTTGATGAGAAATCAAAACGAAGAAAAGAAATGGTAACAAGTAAGAAAAAGGATGAAAAGAGCAAAAAAAGAATGAACATGAAACCTTAATACAAGAGAAGGAGCAAAGGAACAGCAAGATGCTCAAGAAAATAAAAATTCAAAGAAGGAAGCATGATTTATAAAGAAGCTAAATTCAAGGAAGTTGATGATTAGTGCTTGTGATTACCAAAGTTGAGAAAAGAAGAAAGAAAGTTGAAGAATGAAAGAAAGTAGCTACCTCTTCGATTACTTGCACATGATTAATCACTCTTACCTATATTCTCCCGACCTTACCAAAGAGCCTATCATTATATCTTAATTAAAGATCTTTTTGATCACTAATGGAAACTTTGGTGGTTTGTGAATGTAGTCCACGAGCAAACTTATAGCGAGTCAAGTCAATAGGTTAATGAGTGATGATTTACCCTACTTTAAAGAGTGTTGAGTGACATTTATAACCTATGTGAGGCTTGGACTAAAAAGGGACTATATTACACTTTTATTCTCTTTAGATTGAACTTGTTATTTTTTCATGTTATGAATTTAATGTTGTGGGATGACTTAGCATAAATTGTAATTCTTATTGCTATCGATATGTTATTAATTATGTTCGTTTAGTCTTTTCCTAGGTGAAAATCTCACCCCTTGGTTAATCATTTTTGTTGTTCGGGTACGCACAACACTTTAAGTTTGGGGGTGTGATGAGTGATATTTTCACCTAAATTTTAGTGTCTTTTTATGTGTGTTTTCGTATTATTTCATTCGTATTTATGCGTATTTTGGTTGTGTTATGTGTTTTTATGTAAATGTGTGAGAATGAGCTTAAACATATGATTTTTAGGTAAAAATGGATTCTAGAGGCGATAAGGAAGATGTAGGAAAAAACAGAGCTCAATTCGGAGTTGAAACGAGAGAGAATGAGTCAAAGCAAAATGTTAAAAAACGCACACCCAACTTGTGTAATTCTTCTGTACTCTTTTAAAGCTCAAAACTAAAAGTGTGATACATGATTGGAAAGCCACAGAAAAAAGGATCATTTTGGTATAAGAAACACCTCAACCGGAGCCCAAACGAGAAAGTTATGATTGAAATGGTGACGTCGCGCAAGCTATTCCTACTCAGCACGATTGTGCTACTTTGCATGACTTATTACACCTTCAAATGTTGGGATTCTTGTCAATTCTTTATATGCATAGAAAGCCACGGAAGAGAGAATCGCGTGAGCATAAGAATCACCCAAATTGGATTTCGTATGAGAAAGTTATATGCAAAATGGTGAGACTGCGCTGCACCAACCCGAATTCGACCCGAACTCGGCCCGAAGTCAATTTTATGATTAGAATGTGTTCTAGAAGGTTCCAAGGGGTAAAAATGTCCATTTTGAGTGTAAAGATCAGTAGGGATCAGATCCACACACAATTCACACCATTTTTCACACACTTTCCCCTCCATTCCATCCATCCTCATCTCCATCCATCTACACTTGATCTCTTCCATCAAATCCATCATCCAAGTGATCAAGGAAGCAAGGGAGAGTGAGATCACAAGAAGAAGAAGGAGATCTCCATTGAAACACTTCAAAGGTGGAATCTAATTCTAATTTTTGTGCATTTCTTTATAGATTGATCATGGTTTGTAAGGATTTTAATGTCTATGTTGAATTTCTTGTGACTATGAGAGGCTAATCTCCTTTGTGAGATTAGCTCCATGATTGGTGTTGGATAATTTTGTTTTTATGCAATTTGATTTTAATCTTGAATGGGATTTGTGTTATTTCTATCATTGATTGTTTATTGCTTGATTTATATGATGATATGTATGATTAATTATCATGGACATGTGATTAGATTGAGAAATCAGTTATGTGTTTAGGATAGTTCATTGAATCATTTCATCATACACTTCATGTGCATTAATTTAGAATGAGATAGAGATATCCTTCTAGATTTAGAATCCTTTGATAGAACATTTGACTAGCGTAATCGAGAGATTGGTTGATTAGGTTTAGGAGACCAAAATCATTAGTAAATTCATAGTACCTTAAAAGGGAATATTGCCTATGATTTAGTACCTCATTAGGGAATTCGTAGAGTAATTAGTACCTAGTGGGAGGTGTTTACTTTGGCCACGATCCTATATACTTTTAGGAGCCTTATTGAGGGCCTACATCCTATCCATCTCGAGAGAGAGTTTAGGTTGAATTAGTGATCGCTCCTATGCTATGTCCATGAAAGATTAGAATTAATTGCATAATTACTTAATTATCTATGCCATGATTATTGTTAATCTTATCCTTGCTTCATTTGGAACCCATCTTATCTTTGCATTCATTTTATCTTTATTTCTTGCATTAGTATAATTGCATTTGTTTGCATGCTTATCTATCCTCATTTTCGATCGTCGTTATAAAATCACGATAAACTTGAGATCGCTTAAACTCTGGTGTCTTCCTCCCTGTGGTTCGATAAATTCTTAATTGGTCATCCTAACTATATACGACCAATCACTGCTCATATTGAATTGTGAGGTATAGCAAATAGATGTCAAGACAGCTTTCGTGATTGAAAGTCTTGAGGAAAACATCTATGTTAACAAGAGTGATTCATTGCAACGGGCTAAGAACATTTTTAGTGTAAGCTTAAAAGTGTTCATCAATAGACCAAAGCAAGTTTTAAACTCAAAGTACATCTGTTTTGATGATGAAATCTAGTAACATGGATTTAATCAATGTTCAGATGGGCCTTGTGTATTGAAGAGATTGACGGAAACGTGATTGTATTTCTTATACTATACGTAAATGATATATTCCTTATTGGAGACAATGAAAGAGTATTGTCGGGCGTATGAGTATGGTTGATAAAGCAGTATGAAATGAAGGACTTAAGAGAAGCAAACATATCCTTTTTAGATCACGGTAATACGGATCACAAGAAAGGATGTTATGCTTGTCTCAAGCTTCATAAATTGATACAATTCTTACTTGTTTTAGTATTTAACTTTATCTAAGGAAATGTGTCTTATGACATAAAAGAAGATAAAGGTGATGAAGGCGGTTCCTTATGCTTTGGCGAATAAGGAAGCTTAATCTATGCAAGCTATGCAAGAGATTGGATATCTGTTTTGCCTAAGGCATGAACAGTGGGTATCGAGGTAGCCCAAAATAAGAATGTTGAACTGTGATAAGACATATACTTATGTACCTGAAAAGGACTATAAATTATATATGGCCTTACCGGATAGATTCACTGTTTCTTATGGGTTACATAGATTTGGATTTTTCAAATCAGATAGGGACGGCAGTAAATCCACCTCAAGGTCATGTGTTTAATTTTGGAAGTAGGTCATAAAGTGGAGGAGTGTCATATAGAAATATATTTCAGACTCCACCATGGTAAAAAGATGATGAATTGGAGCCTCTGAGGCAGCCAATGTATTTGTATGACTCTAGAGACTTCGTGATGGACTTGGATGTGTTTTCTGAGTTTGCCTAAGATTATCATAATTTATTGTGATAATAATGGTGCAATTGCAAACTTGAAGTAATCACGAGCCCATAAGGCAATTAAACACATGGAGCGCAAGTACCACCTGTAACAAGAAATCATATGATGAGGGAAAGGTTGTTGTCGCCTAGATTGCATCGGATGATAACCTAGTAAATTCATTTACAAGGACCGTAAGATAAGAGCTTTTGATGGTTGTGTAGTTGGAGTGGTAATCAGATGTATGTCAGTGGTTCTGACAGTATAGTCTTTTAGTATAAGTGTGAGGTTGTTGGATTGTATACTAAAAGTATAGCTTTAGTATGAACAATGTTATAATAATTTATTTGAAATGAGAATCATTGATCAGATGATTGCATCTTGTGATGCAATAGTCCACTTACTTTATATTGTAGATAATATGTTGTGCGACAATATGCGGAAGATCATATTATTGGTTTCCTTATAAAGTATAAACAGATGCTCAGAACCGAGATAGACGAGGACTCTCTATCGGGATGGTTGTAGTGTGGTTTGGTATTAGCTTGTCTTGGCTATAGAATCACATTAGTGCACTTTGTGTGTATTGAGCAAGACCGCTTGAGATCGTTCGACTTATACTAACTTATAGAAGAACGTGATCTCTGTTATTTTGGATGTTCGTGCTCTTAATCCCTATACAATAATCTCGACACGTAAGGTAGTATGTATTTCTTTGATTCATCAATGGGTGAGATTTATATGTAATTAAATCAATAAACTCGGTGAGTTGGGAAATAGTGTTGTCTCTATGGTGTGTCGTTGATTGTAAAAGGAATTAGTGTTCGACATAGGTTGATTATGTTCCCTTGAGGAGCTCATAAGGATTATCATGTAAACCCTGTAGGTGGATTTATTCTGGCATGATAATGAGATTGAGTGGTACTACTCTAGGAAGAGATATTAATTAATGGAGTTGTCAGTAACGTAATTAATTAATGGACATTGTATATCTTAAACATGGGGAGATTAAAGGGCTCATAATTAGAAGGAGCCCAAAATGTCATTTTGGGATTAGAGCGGCAATGCATTAATAATATTTTAGTGGAATATATTATTATTATTATTATTGGACTTAAATAAAGTTTTGGGCTAAACTTGGATACTTAAGCCCAATAGAGGTCCGACTCTAATTTCTCCTCCTGGTCCCTGTTATAGCCCATATATAAGTCATCTCAACTTATCCGGAACCCTAATCCTGCGCCTGAAACACGTTAGTAAGGGAAGGAGATCAGATTGAGAAGATCCTGAGGATTATCGCCCACACGACGTCAGGATTGGACTTGAGAATACAACAAAAGTCGAGAGGTTATTTTCTTTAGCTGTTCAACCTCTACATCAAACTTGGTAAAAGGTAATATATTTCTATCTTCTTGCTTCTGCTGATTTGGATACGCATGGACCCTAACGGTTCACGTTAACCAAATGATTGAACGCCAACATGTGGAGCTCAAGATACTATTGCTGAGGACATATAGTTTAGTTTTGAGTGTGTTTCGAAGCCCTAATTATTTGCAACTTATTGTATTAATGGATTGGTATTTATTAGTTTAAAAACTTCACAAATTATTCTTTGTATTGATCTAAAACACAAGTAAACTTCTTGGTGTTTACTCCTGTTGTATAGGCTTTTTCTGTATCATATGGATTAGATATGTGTTTCATGTAGGTACAATAATGGTCGTCACATATATTTTCATGTATGTGTTTGATTTAGAATCCATATATTTTATTTCAAAATTCATTGCGACTTACTAAGATTCCTCATTTCGATCTTATAGTGCTTTGTCGTATCTATGGGCCGATTCCATGTTTACTAGGGACCAAGTCTCCCGACTTTTCCAAGACATAAATCTATCGGGTTGTAGAACAACCTTCACACTATGACAAAGTGCTACACGCAATTGTGTATCAGACGTATCACGTAATGCAGTTTACTTGTGGTATATCATCTTGTATAATTGGTACTATACTTTGTGTTTTCCTCTCACATCCTTTAAAATAATTTATACATGGGTTTATGATTTAATACACAGTCCTTTTCCAAAAATCTAGTGTTCGTATTAACAATCACCTTTTGATATTTAAGACTATTAAATAAATCACCTTTTATTTTTCTAGGATATCCTACAAATAGACTAACATTAATGCGAAATACTGTTTCTAGGGCATATCCATAAAATGAATTTAGTAATTCCAAATAACTCATTATCTATCTAACCATTTCAATAAGAGTCTTACTCCTTCTTACCGCCAGACCATTCAACTGGAATATGCCCGGTGTAGACAACTTGAGATTTAATATCATCCTCTGGTAAATGGCTCTTAAACTATCCTTAAAGGTGCTCGCCACTGCAATCTGATCGCAGTGTCTTGATATATTTTCCATGACGCTTCACCGCATCAGTCATGTACTTCTTGAATTTAATCATAATACTCAAACTTGCAGTGAATCAAATAAATATATCTGTTTCTAGAATAATCGTCAAATTAAATGATGAATATTCATAACCACCTCTCGCCGGGATAATTTTAGTACCGCATAAATCAGAATGAACCATTCCCAATATGTCTTTGCATGGCTCTTTAGCCCTTTGCCTTGAAAAGGCAATTAATCATATTCACTTCCAAACAACTTGCAAGTTTGATAGTTTCCAATTCCAATCCACCGGCCATCAACTTTCGAATCCTACTCAAGTATAATGATCAAGTTTTAAATGCCAAAAGTATATTTGGTTCATTCCCAAAGGTTCCTTTCTCTTATTAGGATTAGAAGACGCGTTATTAATTTCAATTTATTGCATCCGTGGGATAAACATGATTTAAGAGTGTACAAATTATCCACCAGCATACCACAATAGATTATAACTTCATCCTTCATTATCATGACTATGTCATTTAAATGAAATGGAGTATCCATCCGTATATGCATAGAAACTAAAATGAAATTCTTTCTATGAAAACATGCGTAAAGACAATTTCTCAAAATCAAATGTTTATTCATATCATAAGATAAATAAACAACTCTCACTGCAATAGCCACTACTTCGTAGCATTACCCATGTACATAATAATCTTATTATCACTTAATTGCAGAGATTTAGTGATTCCGGTGGTATCTACACACATCGTGTTAGTAAACGCCATCACTAGTCATGCTTCAACAACTAGTGAACACTACAACATAAGTGACATTAAGTAACAACATAGAGTTACACTTTTATTTTAGTTAACATAAATGGGTAACACTTTCAAAGTTATCATAATATGTAACACATTTGTAACACTTTTTATATTAGTAACATATATAAGTAACATTTTCCTAATATGTAACACATGCATATAACACTTTTAAATAAGTTACATTTACATAAGTAACACAATTATGTAACATTTTTATAGAGGTAATATTTTTGTATAACACTATTACACTTTTAACACAAGTGAAATATTTATATAAGTTACACTTTAATATAGTTTTATTTATAAAGTAAATATATTATATGTATATATGCTGCATATTAATGAATATATATATAAACATATTTTAATTATTATGTTATATTATATTTAAATAAATAATATGTGTAAAATGAAAATATTTTTATAATCCATATAGTATTTTTATTTGTAAAAAAATATAAAATTTTAATTTGAAATAAATTTTATATTGTATTTAAAAAATTAATATTAACATAAAATTATAGAAAAGATAAATTAATTTTAAATGCTCATTTGATATATTAAAGGGAATGGATAGCAATATATATATATATATATATATATATATATATATATATATATATATATATGCTTTTGATTATATAATTACTTTTATTTACTTTACTTAGAAATAAAATTAATTTCATTGTTTTTCAATTTTTTTTAAATATAAACAGTATTTTTATATTATTTTTATGCTTTTAATATTGCAAAAGCTCCTGCGCCCCAGGGGACACGCCGTGTCCCTATGTGCACACAACCCTCACCCTCCATATTCTATTTAAACATATGTATTGTTAGGGGTTTAAGTTGCAAAGAGACACGAAAATTATAAGGGGCATAATGTCCCTGGGGCACAAGAGCTTCATTCTTTAATATTATAAAAGAAAAATTAAAAAAGAGAAATATATAAAAGAAAAAAACAATCTTACAACTGTAAATTCATCGGGAATAATTATTATAGTACCGAAAAAATTTACTAAATTCCAAAAAATAAATTACATAGTACAATATTTTAAAAGCACAAAAGTGCAAGATATATCTAGAAAAAACTAGCTAACACCTACTAAATCGTATCTACAAACATCAACCAACTCACAATAAAGTGATTGCCAAAAAGAAATTTGAGTTAGTGCTTCTGTATGGTGCAATAGAGTGGACAAATAAAAGATATGTGGCACAAGTCCTCTGTTGATGCAGAACATAGAACACAAGAGCAGAATATACAAGCCGTATCCAATCGAGATAAAACTTGCTGGATTTCGATCAATCTATTTTTCCTTTCTTTGCCTCTCACCCCTAAAATTTAACTAACTTCCAAAGGTCTAATCTACTTTTGTTTGTAGGCAATGCAAGATAGAGCTTAAATTAGACATCTGACTTCCTCTTCGCACGGACCGGGCTGCTCAGTAACCCTAGCCTGACATAACATGTACATTTTTGAGAAAATGATCACCCTTTTGAGAATCAAATATATATATATATATATATATATATATATATATATATATATATATATATATATATATATATATATATATATATATATATATATATATACCATCACCATCATAACTGAATTGTCCATTGGATCCATAGCCACAATTGTTTCAGGCTCTTTTATCTCAACAATACAATCCGACATAAAAAAATGTCTTGGCCATTGAAGATGCATGCTCGAAGCAACATCTTACCACTTAGATCAATAAAACAAACAATATGCACACAACCATATGTTATGCCCATAATGTCCAAATAGGTGCAAAGCATAAAAACAGATACATAATGACATGTTTGAATGGGAGTAGAGCAACATAAGATAAATTTTCAGCATCATAAAATGATGGACCATCTTGAACTTGTAGCCCCATTCCTCAACCTTTTAGTTATGCAATCAAACAAACATCACATTTTCTTGTTTATTTTAGTACCCCATCCCATGCCATCTTGGTTAATTTCTAAAAATATCACTACAAACCAAGAATAATATAATACACCAAGGTGATTGGCAATGCAATCAGCATTCCACAGATTACCTTTTAACATTAATTAATTCAAGTAAATTACTTGACCATATATATCTTTGAATGAATTAAATTAATATAATGCAAGCTTACATTGTGGATTGTGCTTAGAATTTGTGGATGGACATTGTACTCTTTAGCCAAAACAAATGTAAATATCCCTTGTGGAAGTGCAACAAATAATTCAAGGATAGCTAGTGTGAGACATCAATTCAATTAATGATCCGAAACATAATTATACAATGGAGTTGTAATTACCTGCACAATGGCAACGTGGAGGAGAGTACCGTGAAGGCCAACAACTATGGAAACCGCAGCCACTACTGCCGGCCCGGTGAAAAAGTGGTGTTTGGGGAACTTTGACCCTCGAATGCCTTTAACAACTATCCTCAAACATTCATCCAGTACAGTTAAATAAGCTAACAGATGACGATTTGGGAAAGAATGAGATGAGATAAAATTATAAGTTACAGAACTTTTGAAAAAGATAAATATATTTAAGAAGTAACTTTACAAAGTACATTGCATCGAATGCCCAACTGTGCAAGGCAAAAAGACTAGTGCATTAGTGAAACTAAGACTAACTATAGTTTAAAACAAACCTCCAAACAATATGAAATTCTACTGGCACGCTGCAAAATACAAACAGAAAGTCACACAAATTAGCTAACTGCAGCATAAAAATTTGATAATAAACATCATTAAACCTGCAACCACCACTCAAAGAGATGACAGCATAACATCAGCGAGCCTATATGATTATAATCAGCTGTATTGCAGAATCCATCAGCAACAAAATTGTTGTCTTTGTGCTCCCCACTACATCTAGCAAGCAAAGAACCCCGTCAGTATAAAACTACAGCAGCAAAGAAAAAATATGTAGCACAACCAGCAATCAATAACAAAAAAACTACCAAACTAGAGCTCGGGGAAGATGGAGTACCCAGCAGCAATAAAAATTGCAAAACCCTGTTACTTAAAGAAAAAGCAGGAAAAAAATAACTAGCAGATAAAAAGATGCCTGCTACCATTAACCCATAGCTAAAACAATAAAGAAAATCAGACAAAATGCTACTAGCATTAAAATATAGCAGCCAACCAGCAGAGATCAAAAGCTAGGTACCAGAAAAAAGCAGAAAACTGGCAGATAGTAGAGCATAACAGCATGGAGATCCTTGGGCTTGAAAGCAGAACCACCAGAAAGCAAAGAACAACATAATAACAAATAAAACAGAATGCTATAGCTGGCTAGAAAGGACCCTGCTGCTTCAGGGTCAATGCAGCTAAAACAAAATTGAAAAGCAATAAGAGTACAGTTGATGAAAATGTCAATTGATACAAGAAGGCACAACAGAATTCAAGC
This sequence comes from Pogostemon cablin, assembly GCA_023678885.1. Classification (NCBI taxonomy): domain Eukaryota; kingdom Viridiplantae; phylum Streptophyta; class Magnoliopsida; order Lamiales; family Lamiaceae; genus Pogostemon; species Pogostemon cablin. Next base: position 12,914,302 of record CM042985.1, on the reverse strand, counting down.
ATTGCAACCATTCTACAGCGCATACATACTTACATAGACAGGATAAAAAGATAGCAGAAAACATATTTTTACTAATGTCTTTCACGCTTTTAGTTAACTTTAATTAGTTTTATCTAAATTAGTACAACGCAGGTTCTCCACATGCTCAGATTTGAATCTGATATGATGTTTACTAGAGATTGAACCATTCTGCATGAGATGAGATAGATGGCTGCTGCTGCTTCATAAAACATAAGTTAGACAATTTCAATAGAACTCAAAGTAGTAGAGCAATACGAGGGAGAAAAAACAGTTATTTTCATTGACACAAATGACAAATAAAACAGAAGTACACTATAGTGCTTGATGCTTCAAAACCTCTGGAATAAATTCTTCCCAAATATCTGAACTGAAATAAAACAGGTTAAACTATCAAAAACAGTAAAAAATCTAACATTTTAGGCAACCGCGTGTGGAGCTAAAATGACACGTGAAATACATGTACTCTATACAAACTTAAAAACATGCTCAAAGTTCATTACATTATAGGGATTAATGCAATCTAAAACTGTGTAGCTCAATTTGGGTACATCTGACAAGAGAGGAACAGAATGATAAGTATTAGTAGTTATACGAAATCAGAAAGGAATGGCACCTTGAATGAATAGTATAGGAGTGTCGTTGCTAGCAACAGGTTAACCACCTCAATTCTCTAACATGATATGGCAAACCAATTCCATTAATTAGAAGAACGCAAATACACTGATATGGACTCTTGAGATCATTCAATTTGCAAGAACAGCAGAGATTTTGAGGCTTGTTGCTTTATGAAGTCCACAACTTAATTCAAGCAATTCTAAAGATTTTTAAGCTTTTCGTAGGAACCACTTGGTTTTGGTTGACTTATTTTGAGTTTGTGACTTGGCAGCTAGGTATTAGTTATCTTTGCTGGTAATAGGATTTGCTTATTTGACACTTCTTTTTCGACTTGGTCAGGTTGTGACCCACTTTGTGCTTTATCTCATTTTAAAGAGATAAATTGGTGGTTTAGGATAAAAATTTCTTGCAATTCTCTTACTTGCTTGGTTGTGGTTTTAATTACTTGGAGTTATGTTTCTATTTCTTACATTATTTATTGACGTTCAGAGAGATTATTATTATATAAGATTATATTATGGAAATTTATTCATATTCTGCAGTGAATAAATAGTAATCCAAAATAAAAAAAATCGATGTAACTAGGTAATAAGGCTTGATCAGATAAAAATCAATGTAAAGCAGGCTTAATTAAAAGAATGCTTCACTTTTAAATGACTTCTACGATGGTAAGAAAATGGGGTACGGGGTGGAACTTATTAATTACCTCTAAGCCATTGGCAAGTGAGTGGACAGGAATATCAATATTAAAAAAATCTTCTTTGACTGATGATTGTCGTTATTTTCACCTAGATTTTAGTGCCTTTTTGAGTGTATTTTGCGTATTGTTTTATCCGTATTTTTGTGTATTTTGGTGGTGTTATGTATTTTCATAGGAATGTGTGAGAATGATCTTAAACATACATATAACAGGTGAAAATGGAGTAAAAATGAAGAAGGAAGATCAAACAAAGAAGAAGAAACAAAGGTGCAAGAACACGGCCGGCCGTGCTGGCAACACGGCTCGTGTTGCAGCAAAACGGCCCGTGTGCCAGACACGGGCCTGTCCAGAATGGTCGTGCGGCGGCATCTATTTATCCAACATGACCACCACTTGGTCGTGTTGTGGAGCACGACCCGTGTTCATAGCACGACCCGTGTACAAGACACGGGCCTGTAAGCGGAGGCCGTGCGGCGACGTCTAGGCATTCAACACGGCCACCATTTGGCCGTGCGACGCAGAACGACTCGTGTGCCGCATGCCCTGACACGACACGACCCGTGCTACGTGACACGACTCGTGTCGGCACCAGAACAGGATATTTTTTTACAATTCTTCTAGAAGGTCTCCATGGGGTATAAATACCAATCCATTCAACATTTTAAGGGAGATCCGAAATTCTACTGTTCTCACACACCTCACACACCATTCCTTTGATTTCACACCATATTCTCCATCCCATTCATCCATTTTTGAGATCTACATCATCTCTCCATAATTTCCTCCATCCAAATCAAGTGAAGAAGCAAGGAAGCTTGGGTGATCACCAAAGGAAGAAGGGAGATTCAATTGGATCCATTTCCAAGGGAGTTTTCATTCCAATTTTGTGTTAATCCTTTAGTTTATCATGATTTGTAAGAATTATAATGTCTATGTTATGGATCTTATGAAGATTGTAGGCTAATCTCCCTTGTGAGATTAGCAACATGAAGGTTGTTGGTTAATTTGTGGATCTATGTAATTAAATTCATATGTTGATGGGGATATTTGATTTTCTATCATTGGTGCTTATATATCTTGAGATCTATGATGTTTTGTGTGTTTGATTGTTCTAATTATATGATTAGATTGAGAAATCAATTATGTGCTTAGGATAGTCAAGTGAATCATTTCATCAAACACCTCATATGCATTATAAATGGTAAAGTGATTGAGAAGTCCTTTATTATTTAGAACCCTTTGATGGAACATGTGATTAGTTAGATTGAGAAGTCAATTGATTATATGAAGGGATTCTATAATTGAACTTAGTACCTAGTTGGAATAGTTTAATTTAGAACCAACCTTTGAGCTATTTTGAGATTGTGCAAATGATCTACATCCTATTCATTTCGAGAGGAAGTTTAGGTGGTATAAGTGTTGGCCCTTAGTCTTAACCCTTGATACATATGAGTTTAATGCATGAATCCATAAGTTACCACTTCAATAGTGTTGTTAATCTCACTTCTACTTAATTTGGAAAACCACTCATTCATCATTTTTATCTTGTCATTGGATTATTGTTTGTCTACTTTCATTTAATTACTTGTTACCCAAACCATCCATCTATGATTCGTCTCTATAAAATCGTGATAAACGTGATATCGCTTAAGTGCTAGTATCGACCTCCCTGTGGTTCGATAAATTCTTGAATTGGTCAACCCGACTACAAGTTTTGGCTAATCAAATGGCGCCGTTGCCGGGGAGGTAACGGTTGCTAGTAGCTTAAAGAAGGAACGTTTAAAGCGATCTTACTAGAGACATTTATTTTCTTGTATTTATTACTTGTATTTGCTTTGTGAAAATTTGTTCTAATTTTTCTTGTCTTGAAGGTGTATGCAAACGAGGTCAAAAGGGAAGCAAGTCGAACCAATTGATCTAGAGCTTGAAAACACTTTGAGGAGAAAGAGAAGAGAGAACAAAACCAAAAATAGTAATTCAATGGAGAATTTTCAAGGAGACAATCGTGTTGGGATAGAGCATGATGGGGAAGGAGGACACAATATGAACGTGCATGACAACGCACATCAATTCAATGAGAATCCTCCTCAACAAGCCTATCAAAATCATGGAGCTATAAACAATCAAGCTTATATTCAACAACTGGTGCAACAAGCGATGATTCAACAAGGTTTTCAACAACCTTATCCTCCTCAACAACAAGCTTATGTGCCACCACCTCCACCTCCGGTTCAACATGGAGTTCAAAATGATCAAAGAGTGATACGGGACTTCTTCATGCCAAGGGCAATTCCACAAATGATGGGACCACCAATTCATGCTAACAATTTTGAGTTTAAAATGGGCTTGATTTCATTGGTGAGAGAGCAACAGTTTGGTGGAGCTCCGAATGAAGATCCTAACGCTCATCTAGCTCAGTTTGTGGAGATTGCCAACACAGTAAAGATGAACGGAGTGAGTGAGGATTGCATAAAGATGAGGTTATTCCCATTTTCTTTGAGGGATAGAGCAAGAACATGGCTCTCCACTCTTACTCCCGGTACGTGCAACACTTGGGATGAGCTAGCGCAAATGTTTTTGAACAAACCCAAGTAATGCGATTGCTTATCCTCCGGGGTATCATCCGGGAGCTAAAGCGCCAAATAATGAAGGGAAGGCGACTACCGAAGAACTTCTTGAGAAATTGATTGCTTCCAACAAAAATCAAGAGGAAGTAATTGAAAGAAAATTCAAGGCTTTTGAGGAAGTAAATGAAAGACGATTAAAAGCCAGTGAGGAAAACAGTGATAGAAAACTCAAAGCCTTGGAGTATTCATTTAGTCAAATGGCGAGCTCAATGAATGCTAATGAGAAAGGGAAGTTTCCAGCCACAACCGAGGTTAATCCGAAAGCTCAATGTTTATTTGTTGAAACGGAAGAGGAAAGAAAGGTTGAAGAAGGGTGGGTGGAAAGCAAGGTTGTTGAAGAAATGAAAGAAGAGCAAAAGCCTAAATGGATACCTAAGTGGAAAAGGGTGCAAGAGGAAAAGAAAGTTGAAGAAAAGGGTAAAGAAGAGGAGTACAAACGTGATTATTGGGGTATTCCGATCACTCCATTCCCTATTCCCTATCCACAAATGTTTGTAAAAGAGGAGAAGAAAAAGGAGTTTGAGGAGTATGTGAAAGAGCTCAAGAAAAAGTATGAGAAAAAAAGAAAAGAAGAGCAACCCGAAGCAAGTGGATCAATGCAAAAAGGGAGGCCTACAAAAGTTGGTGATCCGGGGAAGTTCATTATCCCTTGTGATTTTGAAAAGAAAGGTACCCTTGATGCATTGTGTGACTTGGGGGCAAGCGTTAACGTGATGTCTCATGCCACGTTCAAAGACCTTGCAATTGGAAAGCTAAAGCCTACTACTATCCGTCTTGAAGTTGTCAATGGTGAGGTTGTAAAGCCACTAGGAATTGTTGAAGACGTGGAGGTAAAGGTGAAGGGGCTAGCTTTCCCGGTCGACTTCATGATTTTGGAAGTGAAGGCGGACCCCAAAGTTCCACTCATTTTGGGAAGGCCATTTCTAGCTACGGGAAGAGCAAGAATTGATGTTGGTAGAGAAGAGTTATCCTTGAGCTCAAAAGGAAAGAGTGTCACGTTCATGTGTAAGAAGGAAAAAGGAGCCAAGTCTCACTTAAAGCCTCCGGATGATTTCGATGATCATGATTCTCTTCTCTTTGACAATTTAAATTCATTTCTTCATGATTATATGAAATTGTCAACTGCTAACTTGTCTTCTTGTGATGTTGATAGAAAGAAAGCTCCGAACCTCGATTGGAAACTTGACAAAGGAGAAAGAGGAAGTCCACTAGAATCACTTCTTGATGACGATTTGATGCTAGTGAGCAAGAATGGAGAGGTTGAGCTAGTGGACAAGAAGAAGGCCAAGCTAATGTTCAAAGTGAGGATGCGAGGAGAAAGTGGGATGGACCATCCTTTGGTCCAATGATCGTAAAATTCCGTCCGGCTTGAAGACGTTAAACTTAGCGCTAAATGGGAGGCAACCCATTCTTTTGTTATTTTGATGCTTTTTGTTGTTTATTTTGGTCTTGTAGGTGGATTGTGCTTGTGAGAAAAATGCATGTTGAAGAAAGGAGAAGTGCTTCATGGATTTGAGTAAAAATGTCTCCATTTGTTGCAAACTTAATTCTCGACTCTTGTATCGAGTCAAGTTTGGGGGAAAAGTGCATGGTGAACATGGCTTGAGTCGTGTGGATGCGTTTACTTCTTCACAAGAAGATCATCAATGGAAACTACAAGGGTAAGTCCCACCACTTTTTACAAACTTAATTCTCACCTCTTAGTTCGATTTAAGTTTGGGGGGAGAGTGCGTGGTGTGACTCACCACTTGAGTGTGCTTGATATGATAATATTGATGATGATAGGTCTTCTTGTAAAATTCACTCAATTTTAAAATTTTTCTCATGAGTTTTGGTTGGATTTTGGTATGATTGGTTGTGTTGAAGTGCATGTGAATCCATATTTTTTAATGCAATTGTGGAGCTAATGGTGTTGTATGAGTTTTGAGTATGAATGAAGGGTATTGGAAGCACGAATGGAGCTTGGAGCGAACGCTTTCCTTACCAAATGCTTATTGAGGGAGTACTCTACACCTTATCACTTCTAATTATTTTGATTTGAATTGAATGGATTAGCATGTTACTTCATGTCGTATTGTTTTGTTTTGGGATGTCTAATTTCGTACTTTTCTTTCAATTAAGGATTGAGATGATTTTTGTTGTGTATTGATCATGGATGGGGTGAATTTTCTTTGTATTTTTTTCTTTTATTGTTGTCTTTGTGTTTTTACTTTTGTCGTTTTGATGTTTCTTTGGTTTATTTGTGTTTGTGTGTTGTTTTTATTTTTTATTTTATTTTTTTCGTGTTTAGGTTTGATTTGGTGGTTTGTTTGGGAGGTTGTGAGTCGTTTTGAATATGAGTGATGATGCATTATGGTGATAAGTGAGGTCGAATTATGATTAAGGAACCCTACGCTTTCGAATTGTGATATGTTTTATTTAACTAATTCAATTAAAAAGAATGAATAAGTTGTAATAAGTCCTTTTAAGTCGAGCATAAACCTGTGAGAATTTGAGCCTCGACCATGTATACATGGTACCTTTTCATGAGTGGATCGGTTGAGTTTTGATAAACTAAATACTTGCTCAAAGACTTTAGGAATGAATCCGATTAATGGAGATCGATGAAATGATTTAAGGCCATCCTTGTCATGTATAGCCATTGCCAAATATTTCCTTACCTTTAAAAATCATCCCTAGTCAACCACTTTGAGCCTATAAGCCTATTTATTGTGAAGATAGCACATTACAAGCTTTAATTACCCACATGAGCTTAAGATATATACCTTGAGTGTGAGTAATAAAGAAGATGGTGGCTAAAAAGGTGTGATGAGATAACAAAAGAGAAAGAGGAAATGGTAAATAAGTAAGGAAAAGGATGAAAAGAGCATAAGAAAGAATGGACATGCAATTTCAAAACAAGAAAATGAGCAAGCAACAATAATATGCTCAAGTACTTAAGAGTCAAAGAAAAGAGGCATGAATCTATAAGAAGCTCAATCCAAGAAAGTGATGATTAGTGCTTATGATCAATAAAGAAAAGAAAGGAAGAAAAAGAATGTGAAGGGATGGAAGAAAGTAGCTACCTCTTCGATTACTTACACTCGTTTAGTCACTTTTACCTATATTCTTCCTACCCTACCAAAGAGCCTATCATTACATCCTTAATTAAAGACCTTTTTGATCATTGATTAAATTTTTGGTGGTTTGTGAATAGAGTCTACGAGCAAGTGTATGGTGAGTCGAGCCAATTGATTGATGAGTGTTGATTTACCTTATTTAAAGAGTGTCGAGTGAAATTGATAAACTTATGTGAGGCTTAGACTAAAAGGACTATATTGCTCTTTATTCTCTTTTGATTGAACTTGTTAATTTCTCTTATCATGAATCTAATGTTGTAGGTTAGCTTAGCATGATTTGAAATTCTTATTGCTAATGATGTGTTCTTACTTGTATTCGTTTAGTCTTTTTACTAGGTGAAAACTTCTCCCTCAGTCTATCATTTTCATTGTTCGGGGACGAACAATACTTCAAGTTTGGGGGTGTGATTGTCGTTATTTTCACCTAGATTTTAGTGCCTTTTTTAGTGTATTTTGCGTATTGTTTTATCCGTATTTTTGTGTATTTTGGTGGTGTTATGTATTTTCATAGGAATGTGTGAGAATGATCTTAAACATACATATAACAGGTGAAAATGGAGTAAAAATGAAGAAGGAAGATCAAACAAAGAAGAAGAAACAAAGGTGCAAGAACACGGCCGGCCGTGCTGGCAACACGGCTCGTGTTGCAGCAAAACGGCCCGTGTGCCAGACACGGGCCTGTCCAGAATGGTCGTGCGGCGGCATCTATTTATCCAACACGACCACCACTTGGTCGTGTTGTGGAGCACGACCCGTGTTCAGAGCACGACCCGTGTACAAGACACGGGCCTGTAAGCGGAGGCCGTGCGGCGACGTCTAGGCATTCAACACGGCCACCATTTGGCCGTGCGACGCAGAACGACTCGTGTGCCGCATGCCCTGACACGACACGACCCGTGCTACGTGACACGACTCGTGTCGGCACCAGAACAGGATATTTTTTTACAATTCTTCTAGAAGGTCTCAATGGGGTATAAATACCAATCCATTCAACATTTTAAGGGAGATCCGAAATTCTACTGTTCCCACACACCTCACACACCATTCCTTTGATTTCACACCATATTCTCCATCCCATTCATCCATTTTTGAGATCTACATCATCTCTCCATAATTTCCTCCATCCAAATCAAGTGAAGAAGCAAGGAAGCTTGGGTGATCACCAAAGGAAGAAGGGAGATTCAATTGGATCCATTTCCAAGGGAGTTTTCATTCCAATTTTGTGTTAATCCTTTAGTTTATCATGATTTGTAAGAATTATAATGTCTATGTTATGGATCTTATGAAGATTGTAGGCTAATCTCCCTTGTGAGATTAGCAACATGAAGGTTGTTGGTTAATTTGTGGATCTATGTAATTAAATTCATATGTTGATGGGGATATTTGATTTTCTATCATTGGTGCTTATATATCTTGAGATCTATGATGTTTTGTGTGTTTGATTGTTCTAATTATATGATTAGATTGAGAAATCAATTATGTGCTTAGGATAGTCAAGTGAATCATTTCATCAAACACCTCATATGCATTATAAATGGTAAAGTGATTGAGAAGTCCTTTATTATTTAGAACCCTTTGATGGAACATGTGATTAGTTAGATTGAGAAGTCAATTGATTATATGAAGGGATTCTATAATTGAACTTAGTACCTAGTTGGAATAGTTTAATTTAGAACCAACCTTTGAGCTATTTTGAGATTGTGCAAATGATCTACATCCTATTCATTTCGAGAGGAAGTTTAGGTGGTATAAGTGTTGGCCCTTAGTCTTAACCCTTGATACATATGAGTTTAATGCATGAATCCATAAGTTACCACTTCATTAGTGTTGTTAATCTCACTTCTACTTAATTTGGAAAATCACGCATTCATCATTTTTATCTTGTCATTGGATTATTGTTTGTCTACTTTCATTTAATTACTTGTTACCCAAACCATCCATCTATGATTCGTCTCTATAAAATCGTGATAAACGTGATATCGCTTAAGTGCTAGTATCGACCTCCATGTGGTTCGATAAATTCTTGAATTGGTCAACCCGACTACAAGTTATGGCTAATCAACTGATTCAGCAACTTCCTGTAAGAACAAATGTTTTTTTCAGTATCTTCCTAAGTCAATAGCGTAATGAATTGGACATAAACAAATGCAATCTTTGAATGAGTGTTGCTGAATCATAGTTATTAAGGGCACAAGGAGCACCGAGGCGCACCGAGGCATATCTATGCCCGAGGCGCAAGGCGCACGCCTGAGGCGCGCCTCGGAATTAAATCTTTAATATAACACCATTATTTATTCTACACTAAATATAACCTATATACAACATATTTACCTAATAAAATAAGTCTAAAAGGCATATAATATAACATTTTATAAGAGTATGACATATAAACTAAGCCATTTAAGCCAAAGTTAAACATGCACATATGAAAATTCCTAATATTTGAAATAAAATAAGTCAATCAAAGCATCTAACACAATCCTAGCAACAAATATATTTTAATTATCATCTTCTTCATCATCAAACTCCAAGTTTTGATCATCAAATTGTTCTTCTTCCCCATTAAAATCTTCTTCTTCTTCAAACCCAACATTATCTTCCTCTTGTTCTTCATCCTCTTCATCTAATAATCTTAGATTAGTTCCCTTTTCCTTCATTACTTCTTTGCCTTTCTTTTTGGAACTAGTGGTAGTTGCCCCCAATGATTTCCCTCTAGTTTGATATCTTGGCTCGTCAACTTCACTAGCTTTAGCAACCATATCCCATGTCAAGTCAACACCCTCAAACACCAATTCATTATCTTCAATTTCTTCATCAAGACAAAGTAACTAACCTGCTGTGCTTGCTGCTCGGCTGCTCCAGTAGCTGTAGGCTGTGGTGGAAGACTGACCAGCGGCGACGTGGCAGCGCAGTCGAAAGCGTGGCGGACGGCGACCAGACGGCGGCAGTTGGAAGTCGAAGGCTGGAGTAGTTTGCGTCGTGGAGACTTGGAGTGAAATGAACGGGAACCCTAACTTCTTAAATCCTTCATTTAATATTTATGATATGTTTATTTATTTTATTTTATTTATTTGATAAGTTGCTAACATAACAAAAAGTGCTATTTCACTTATAAAAGTGTTACTTCAACTATTAAAAATGTAAAACAACACAAAAACATGACAATACTCAAGCGCCCAAGGCTCACACGCTGAGGCGCACCAAGGCGCGCGCCTTGATACTGCGTGCCTTGAAAAACCTATACCGAGGCGCTAAGGGTATTGGGCGCGCCTTTAATAACTATGTGCTGAATGAAACAATACTAGGATCAGTGATGAACAAGAAACTTGCAGGTTAATGGAACAATAAAACAACCTAACATCAAACAATGACCCTAAATTTAACAATAATACAACCTAACGTAAAACACAAGATCTATTCCATTATTTGTAAGGTTATGCAAACTTATATAAGAAAGATCTGACAATCTTTATCTTGAATATGAAAGAAGAAGTGTAGAAATTTATAGGTTACTTTGACATGCCACCATACGTTACCATGATTCCACCATGCTTGAGCAAGACCATTGTTCTTTAAAAAAAATTAAATTCAAAACACAAATATTTTCTTGAAGTAAACAATATGGTTACATTTCAATAATTTGGAAGCCTAAGAATGCGCATTTTCACCAACACAATTATATGATAATGCATGTTCTTGTATATCAGGGTGCAATAAACATGATGCAGATCCTCTGCGAATGCTGAGGATCAACTAAATCTAAATAGAAATCAGCAGCAATGTAAATCCAATAAGAAACACTTCATCAAGAAATGCTGAATGCATCATGTCCAATTCAAAAAATAATCATAATTACCATTCATAGAGAACCCTTAGCAACGGAAATACAGATCCGAGGCATCAAAAAACTTTTTACTCTGGACTTTCATAAGGAAGAATGTAACGTAAACAAGCAAGCTACACATATGCGAAGAAGAAGAACAAAAATTAGAAATTCTGAAGAAAAGGAAGGAGGAAGACAAACCAACATTTTTCCATCCACTTTACCCATCTCCGTTTGCAATTATCTTTATCAAATAATTACATTAACCTCAAGCTAATCAAGATTTTTTTATATCACCAAAAGCAGAGATTCAGCACCACAGTAACCAAAATTAAAATTCAAAATGGAGCTACATAAATTCATCAATATTTTCTGCAATCATTACTGTAACAACAAATATGTATTTATTAAAATACAAAATAAATTACAAAGAAAATCCAATATGGATTGAACTTGAGAATTAAGGTAAACAGCTTCTATTTGTCCTCTGATTCCTCTCTTGAGTTGACTTCTTGACTTTATCAACTTTCGGAGCCGGATCTTCGGATGAAGCTTGTCCGAGCTCTGACTATGTAGTCTTGACGTTGACCCGGAGACGTCGAGCCTTTGTTCGGATTGAACGTTGACTTGAAGACTTTTCTGTGGAAGAAGGTTGTTGACTGAAAGATCGCCGAATCGGAGGGGCTTGGCACCTTGATCTCTGACCAGAGGCGGATGACTGGAAGAACACCGGATCGGAGGGCTTGGCAGCTTAATCTCTGATCGGAGGCGGATGACTGGAAGAACGCCGGATCGGAGGGCTTGTCAGCTTGATCTCTGATCGGAGGCGGATGGCTGGAAGAATGCCGGATCAGAGGGCTTGGCAGCTTGATCTCTGATCGGAGGCGGTTGGCTGGAATAACGCCGGATCGGAGGGCTTGACAGCTTGATCTCTGATCGGAGGCGGTTGGCCGGAATAACGCCGGATCGGAGGGCTTGGCAGCTTGATCTCTAATCGGAGGCGGTTGGCCGGAATAACGCCGGATCGGAGGGCTTGGCAGCTTGATCTCTGATCGGAGGCGGTTGTCTGGAATAACGCCGGATCAGAGGGCTTGGCAGATTGATCTCTGATTGCAGACCGTTCTTGACTTGAAGATGCTTGAAGATCTCAAGTCTTGACTTGAAGATGCTTGAAGATCTCAAGGGAGCACTGCTCGTATTCTTGATCTCTTCAGAAGCGCGTCTTCAGATGTTTTTGGTGTGTCTGGAATGAGGACTGAAGACCCTTATTTATATGTAGAGAAAATAACTACTTAAGAGATATTTTCTCCTTTAAAAGATATGTTGGGCTTATCTCCTTTAATTAAGTCTGCTGGATTGGATAAGGCTCAATTATCAATTATTTACTCATTTATTTTAGGAATTAATTTATTTAAATTCCTTAATAAATAAATAATTAATTGATAATTACTGCATTAATTTACCATATATTTTATTTAATAGGCAATAAAATTCAGGTGCCTACAAATGCCCCCTCGCATTTTGTTCACGAACGCCTTTGTGTTGAAGTGAACAAATTGCGACACTCCATTATTGATCAACATGACTGAATTTTATTGCTTGCCTCAGCACCTTGATACGAATAGCCTGAATTATGACTGAACTTAGCAGAGTGCTAAGTTGCCTACGTACCTCTTCACAGAGAATCAAGTCATAACGTAGTTCAAAGGGACATGATTTGGTTTGAATGGGGGTACCGTACACAGTTTATACTCATATGGGCCAGGAGTAACATGCAGTTTATGCTCGTACGTTAAAGAGCTTTGAACTTGAACTTGCTGACAATTTATACTCATGTGAAGGAGTCTTCAATTTGAATTTGTAGACAGTTTATACTCTTCCCGAGGAGTCTTGAGCTTGAATTTTGCTGACAATTTCTACTCATATCAAGGAGTATAGAGAGTTTCGTCTCTTCTCAAGGAGATTTGATTTGAGTTAAACAGTTTATACTCATATCAAGGAGTGTAAAATATAGAGAGTTTCGTCTCTTCTCAAGGAGATTTGATTTGAGTTAGATAGTTTAAGCTCGTATCTAGGAGCATAACATGTAGAGAGTTTTGTCTCTTCTCAAGGAGATTTGATTTGAGTTTGATAGTTTAGGCTCGTATCAAAGGAGCATAACATTTGGAGAGTTTTTAGATAGTTTAAGCTCGTATCAAGGAGCGTAATGCAGACAGTTTTAGCTCGTGTCAAGGAGCATTGACTTTGTTAATAGTTCATTGCCCCCAATCATTGGGTGCATTACTTTCTCTTGCTTTAACTTCATTTCTTTGAATCTTTATTCACACTGGCTTCTTTGACTGTGATTCCTCCTCGAGAGGTTCATCAAGTGAAATGTCTTCAAATTCATAAGAGTTGTTGCTTGGAAATTCGAAGTCACTTGATGGCATACTTAACTCCATATCATGAGCTCTTGTAGCTAGTTCTTCAAAAGTCTTTGGTTGAATCCCTTGGAGGATGTATCGCAGACTCCATTGCATCCCTTGAATGCACATGTTGATGGCAGAGACTTCGGACAATTGATCTTTACAATTCAAGCTTAGATTTCTCCATCGATTAATATAATCGATTACTGGCTCTTCTTTCCACTGGCAAGTGTTAGTCAATTCGATCATACTAACAGTCCTTCGAGTGCTGTAGAAGCTATTGAGAAACTCTTTTTCCATTTGCCCCCAACTGTCGATGGAGTTAGCTTCCAATTCGATATACCAATCAAAGGCATTTCCTTTCAGCGAGCGGACAAATTGTTTGAGCATATGATCATCAAAGGTTCCAGCATCGTTGCATGTCTCGACGAAATGCGCTATATGTTGCCTTGGATTGCCTCTACCATCGAATTGTTGAAAGTTAGGAGGTTGGTAGTCAATTGGCATCTTCAAACTGTCAACTCTCTTTGTATATGGCTTTTTATAGGCAACAGAAGAATTTGAGCTCTCTTTAAATTTGTCTTTTATTGTCTCTAGTACGATGCTCTTCAATTGGTTCATAGGCATTCCGTCAGCAGAAATTTGTATATGTTCTTCAACTGGCTTCTTTTCAGAAAGATGATGTTTCGAAGAGTCTTCCTCCTCATCTTTACCTTCAACTTGCTTATCATCTGCATGGCTTGTCTGTGCTATCTCCATCTTTTCCATCAGTTTGGATATCAACAGACCTTGTTCTTGGCTTTGTTTAGTGAGTGCAGCAACGGACTGAGTCAAACTTGCCAGTTGTTATTCGACAGACGAAGCATTTGTTGCCATGGAAGAGGCTATGGGTGAGTCATACGCTGAATTTTCTATGGATTGAAGAGTTTGGATGTTAGAGTCACCTTCAATATCTTTGTCGTTGTGCATTGGCTTATCGAGAAAGATCTCCTCCACAAGGTTTGTCATAGAGGAGCCTTCAGATATACTTCTTGTAACGACTTCGACATCTTTAGCCTGCAACTCTGAAAGCTTTGAGGCAGTAGATCTTCTTATTGCAATCTTGATTGGAGTTGTCCTTTGAATCTTCACAGTCTGCAGCTCTGAAGGCTTTAAGACAGGAGACCTTCTTATTGCAATTCTGAGAGGAGCCATACTTTGTATCTTTGAACTTTTAAAGAGAAGAGATGAGAGATCGAAACTGTCCCACTGGGCGTGCCAAAATTTGTAACAACAAATATGTATTTATTAAAATACAAAATAAATTACAAAGAAAATCCAATATGAATTGAACTTGAGAATTAAGGTAAACAGCTTCTATTTGTCCTCTGATTCCTCTCTTGAGTTGACTTCTTGACTTTATCAACTTTCGGAGCCGGATCTTCGGATGAAGCTTGTCCGAGCTCTGACTATGTAGTCTTGACGTTGACCCGGAGACGTCGAGCCTTTGTTCGGATTGAACGTTGACTTGAAGACTTTTCTGTGGAAGAAGGTTGTTGACTGAAAGATCGCCGGATCGGAGGGGCTTGGCACCTTGATCTCTGACCAGAGGCGGATGACTGGAAGAACACCGGATCGGAGGGCTTGGCAGCTTAATCTCTGATCGGAGGCGGATGACTAGAAGAACGCCGGATCGGAGGGCTTGTCAGCTTGATCTCTGATCGGAGGCGGATGGCTGGAAGAATGCCGGATCGGAGGGCTTGGCAGCTTGATCTCTGATCGGAGGCGGTTGGCTGGAATAACGCCGGATCGGAGGGCTTGACAGCTTGATCTCTGATCGGAGGCGGTTGGCCGGAATAACGCCGGATCGGAGGGCTTGGCAGCTTGATCTCTAATCGGAGGCGGTTGGCCGAAATAACGCCGGATCGGAGGGCTTGGCAGCTTGATCTCTGATCGGAGGCGGTTGTCTGGAATAACGCCGGATCAGAGGGCTTGGCAGCTTGATCTCTGATTGCAGACCGTTCTTGATTTGAAGATGCTTGAAGATCTCAAGTCTTGACTTGAAGATGCTTGAAGATCTCAAGGGAGCACTGCTCGTATTCTTGATCTCTTCAGAAGCGCGTCTTCAGATGTTTTTGGTGTGTCTGGAATGAGGACTGAAGACCCTTATTTATATGTAGAGAAAATAACTACTTAAGAGATATTTTCTCCTTTAAAAGATATGTTGGGCTTATCTCCTTTAATTAAGCCTGCTGGATTGCATAAGGCTCAATTATCAATTATTTACTCATTTATTTTAGGAATTAATTTATTTAAATTCCTTAATAAATAAATAATTAATTGATAATTACTGCATTTATTTGTCATGTATTTTATTTAATAGGCAATAAAATTCAGGTGCCTACAATTACATTCATATAATTTCTTATCTTCGTTATTAATTTATAGCGCAAGATGAAACACAACATAGCATTTCATATTCCATTCACCAAAACAAAAAAATAAATAAAATGCATATGTTTTATAAAAAATTCCAGCAAACATAAATGAAGAATTACATGTACCTCTACTTTAAGTCAGGAAAAACTTTGATGGAACTCAAGGTCACGCTTCGCTTTTATTGGAACTTCTTGAACCACCGTCCAGAATGTCGCAGTTACAGCTTCAACCCATCAACCTCGCACTCAAACTGTAATCACTCTATGACCAATAGCCATTTCAAAATGCAAATTACTGCTCCCTCATACAAATGAACAGAAAAACTCGAATAGAAGAGCATACAATTATTTTCAGGTAGCTTACCTAATATTTTTATGTTTCATCCGAACAATCTTGGGATGATTGTGGTGTAACTTCGGAAGAGAGAGACCATTGCTCCGATTGAATACTGCCTTTCCATCTGAAGCCAAAAATGAAGACTGCCTTCCTCTGAAAATTGAACGCTTTACAGTTAGGTGGGATGTAATGTGAGATTTCGGAGGGGGCTGAAAAGAGCAGAGTCTTCAATGAAAAGGAGATTTGGAGGGTGTGATTTGGGAATGAGACGATAGAGCCTTGTGATTGCCACCTCATTTCCCACTTTAATTTCTTGTTAATTTTATTTTTATTATTTTAATACTTTCCCTCAAATATTTTAAGAAATTCCCTCCTTTTAAAAAAAAAATTCCCTCAAATATTTTTAAACTTTAAAAGAGTTGGAGGGAATTTATTGATAATTAAAACAAGTTTTGTTTGCTTTTATATAGCTAAAGATACAAATTATATTTCATTTTTAAAATTTGGATTATAATATGATAATAATACAATTTAATGACATTATATAAGTAACCAATGTATCTAATAAATCAATATTCATTAAACTAATAACCTCATTTATTAAAATTACGTAATTATAGATTTCTAATGTGTAAATTGTTACTCTATATCTTTAAATTATGTAATTATAGACTTCTTACATGATCGATTTTTATGAATTCATTGCAAAAATTGTGTATATTAATGTATAAATTAGTAAATTACTACGAATGTAAATAAAATTTTGTGTGCTCCGGGGACAAACCGTACCCCAATTGGAACACAATCCTCCTTCTCCATATTCTATTTAATCATTTGTATTGCTAGGTGTTTAAATTGTAAAGGAACGCAATATACATATTTCTTCACTAGATTAGAACATATTATATATAGAGAGAGTATAATATTTTATTTTTTATTTTTATATATAATTGTCTCTTAATTCCAGTATTACAACAATTGTATGTACCATCAATTTTCATATAAATATATAGTATATCGATAGATAATTGTCATAATGAAATCTAAAATTAATATTAAAATTCATATTAAAAAAATCATAACAAATGAGTTTTATCGAAAAGTTGATAAACTATCAATTCAAAATCTAAATTATTTATTTTATTGATTAGGGCCTGAATCTTATACAAAACTCTTCATTTAGAGTCTAAATTTAGATCTTGAATTGATAGAATATGAGACAATATGTAATAAATTTATACCATAAATTGAAAATTTAATATAATTCAAATCCTTAATCCAAAAAAAAAAAATCATCAAAGACCTAAATTGATAGTCTACCTTTTTCTCATACTAGAATATTTCTAGTTTATTCAATTCCTTTTGATTTTGTACCATTAATAAAATTTAAAATTAATTCAAGTAAAATCATTCTTTACGATGAAGATAAATCAGATCATCCATCATTTTTAATATATTTTTTTATTAATATTATATTATTAATAATTAATTAACTTGACAAAATAATTTTTAATTGTTTTAAAATTATAATATATATATTTATAATAATAATAATCAATCATATAAATGATCTAAATTTATTACACATTGAATAATTATGGATGGCTGTCCTTAAGTATTTTTTTTTTAAAAATAATTGGTAATAACTAATTTAATAATTATAAAGCAAGAAATTTTATTAATATATTAAGGGGTATCCAAACAAAAACATTAATAATTTTATTTGAGGCTTATACATATTATTAATATAATTATTTACTATATATATTAAATACTATATCCCTTGTCCTATAGGTGAATTCCATTAAATTTAATTATAACAAGTACTCTTACATCATTAAATCATACAATTGGATAATATTTTATTTGTTCCATCAAAAGGTTCACATGTTACTATATTGGGTGTCTCACTAAAAAATCTCCATTTTTTCATTTTAGTAAAAAAAAAAGGCCTCACATATGGTCCACCACTCACTACTAATACAACTACCCACAACACATAAAATAATAATACTCCTTAATTTATACACAAAAAGAAAATTAGAACCTTTGCGCGGGACGGAAAGAAAGTATAGAAGGAAGGCACACTCTTCTATCAAACGAATATATATTAGACGAATCGACCCATTATTAAAATAGTCTTATTTGTAAAGTATACTTATTGATAGTAAAGTATTCTCCCACCACTCATCCTAATAGTTATATATTTGCAATTTGGGTGTTCCGTCCTAATGGTTGTATTTTCCTTTTTGGTAGATGTGAACTACACAAATCAATCAAGATATCTTAATTGGACTCATCTTAACACTAATACAACTGTCTATTACACATTAAATTATTATTTCTCTAATTTCAATATATATTAAAATACTATATTTATTTAAATATTCATGAAAAAAGTAAACATAATTATTAGGACGAGACGATGGGAATATATGTTTATAATAAATCATACTTATAATACTCTAAAAATAAATTATTTATTATATTATATTTTAGATAAACATACTCAAAATATCATACCATTACCTCTCATATAAGTATATACTCTCATGGAGACTTTTCCGTTTAGAAATATATGTAGACAAAATATTCTAACATTGAACTTATATGTGACATTAACAATTTTGAATCCCAATATGTGACTTTTTGATTATATTATACTCATAACATATATATTTTAGACTTTAAATGTTTAATCAAAATAGTTTTGATGAGAAAAAGAATTGAATTATAATGACATTCAATTTAAGGAAATAAAGATTAAATAAGAAACTTGTTTAGTTCATATATATATATATATATATATATATATATATTACAGATTGATGTGAATTTGAATAAAATATTGAGATGCAATTAGCGTATCTAAACGATCTTAACTCTTATAATAATTTTAAATGCCAACATTAAATAAAATAATATAATTAGCTTTATTTTAAAGAAAATATTACCTTCTAATCTATTTTAAACCTATAAACATCCAAAATCACCCAAAATTTTTTTTTTATGTTATCTCAAAATTTAAAACAAAAAAATTTTAAAAGTGAAAAAAAAAAAATCCTATTGTCTTTTAAAAGAAAAACTCCATCTCGTCACCTCAAAAATTAAATGTCATAATGAGTATATCTTATTAAAAAAATCTCTTACTCAAAATTAAATATATACTTTAAGTTAAGAAATTTAAAAATAATAACTCTACCCAACTGAAACCCAAAAGAGGGTCTCTCGTCACCTCCACACCTCCACCATGTTCAGTGCACTGCCCTTAAGGGCGGTGAAGGCGGGCGCTGTTAAGAAAATGAGTGGGTGAATATTCCGTCAAAAGAATGAGCGGGTATCTCTTGAGATTTGAGGTTTGAATTCTCTGCCTTGTGAAGAAGCCCTAGATTAGTGGAAATCACTTTATTACGCTCTTGTGGCTGAAAAAAAGTCTATTCACTGGTTGATTGTAGGGAAGGTCTTCACAAATTGATCAATTCGCGCCAATAAGGTATGCCGAGAATCAATTACAGCAATTTTTTCAATCCAGGAGTAGTCTCCTACCTGTTAATACTATTCTCTGTTTAATGCAAGAGTGCTCCGAGGAACCGGTGGCAAATTAAATTTCAGGGCCAGAGTACACCGCAGTTGAAGACACTGGTCGGAGTATGCCCAGAACGATTAGTATAACATCGACCCCGTCTAGGTTTGGAATTTATACTCAATTTAATTACAGTTCTATTCCCTTTTCATTTCTTGCTATTTTGTTAGCAGTTCATTAAATTCGATCAATTTTTGCTTCTCCTATTTGGGATTTCCTGTAAAAAAACTACTAAATTGTGGCATCTGTATGATTTAGATAGTCTATCACTACCTAGTATCTTCCTTCACCTCTACAACATATGAATAATCAATTTGTATGATATAACATTAGATCAAATATGTCTATAACGAAAGCTCGCAAGCAGTCGATAGATTGTTGTTTTGATTTTTAGGAGATAGGAGTTACTGCCATAACATGGTTGAAAATGGTGCTGATTTTAAATGATCTTGTAGAATTATAATATTAATTGTTTCGTTTTATTTTAGTGTCTTCTCTTCTTGTAAATAATTTTAATATGCTTTATTATACGCAAGATATAGCATTAATGTTGTAACTTGTAAGAAAATACAGAGTAATAATATAAAAGTTATTGACGACTATGTGCACTATATTATACAATCTATGGTACGCTCCCAATGTCTGCCTTCTTGTGTGTCTGCCAATCCCTCCTCTTGTTCGTTTCTCTAACTCTATCTTGCAGGCTTTTACATAGAAGGTTCACCCAGAGTTGAGTTGAGGGTTTCCTCTTAGCTTGCTGTCTTTCTCAGGTGTGAAACTTCTTCTTCATTTTCTCTACACTTAAATTATTACGTTTTTTAAAAAGAGTATAATAACTTGAACTTTAAGTTAGCAAACTTAAAAACTAATCATTCAAGTATTTGTATGAATTTGCTTAATTTTTCTGGCCAGATGAAAATTCATTATAAGTTGCACGTACAATATTGCTTTTTTTTCGGCTCTGTTGTATATATATATTTTTTGGGTTATGGAGTTGGTTCCACTGACTAACAACTAATTGATAAGACTTATATATATGTATGTATATATATATATATATATATATATATATATATATATATATATGTATGTATGTATGTATATGTATATATATATATATATATGTATGTATGTATGTATATGTATGTATATATATATATATATGTATGTATATGTATGTATATATATATATATATATATATATGTATGTGTATATATATATATATATACATATATGTATGTATATATATTGGAGTTAAAATTTGATTCCATTTCAGCATATTAATAACTTAAGAGCATTTCACAACTTTGTGGAAATAGCTACTTTCAACTATGGTGCTTGTGGGATCTGAATTTGATGTGCTGCTTTTATATCCTCAACTTACCATTTAGCATATTAAGTAACTTTAAGTGTATCTGTTAACACCATTATCTCAGTAATTTTGACAATTAGATATTTTATTATTCTCTTTAATTGACTTTCACTTGCTTCTTTGATTTACATGACTGGAGAACATAAGAAAGCATATTCCTTAAGGACTTGGTGCATATGTCAATCGTATTTTGCTTGGTTTTCTTCATTTGTGCCTTTTATATGAGTATTTTGATTGTTTGTATATGTTAAGTTATCTTCATATTTATTGAAATAGTTATCAATGAACTTGAAGATTTTGCTCTTGAGTGGAACAAGTGTAGCGAATAGAAACTGTTTGACGGATGTTCATAGTCTAGGATAAAATTGTATGCCTGATTAGTTTATTTGCTAATAAAAAATTTCATCGATAATAGAAACCTTCTACTGCATTCTTGTAAAGGAGAGAGAATTGGATAACTATCTCTTTAATGATTGTTGTTACATCAATTACAGAATTTAGGTGTAGCTGCGTTTAACCTCAACTGGTATTTAGGTGTTCAAGTTACCGAATTTTTACTCTCTTTAAAACTACGGCTGCTAAACTCCTATCTCTCTTTCTGTACATTTTATCTTTTGACCATTGTTTAATGGTGTTTACACTAATGTACAGGTATTTTGCAGATTGATATAATAAGGATATTGAATTAAATGTTGCTGGTAAAAAGTCATTATTTACTACATCTAAATATGTGATGTGAAGAATTGTAGCTATATACTTGTGCTTGTCTGGAAAATTAATGACAAAATTGGAGGTGATATATTCTGAATTGTGCAATTCTTACATGAATATTTTAGCTTCTCTTTTGTGAATTATATTTGCAAAATGGCATGTGATATCTTTTGAATAATTTTGTTTTGACTGGAGCTAGTTTAAGTTGAAATATTTAAGTCCTAAAATGATTCTCCTTAACCTTATATAAGTGTTGTTCTTTTTAGTTTTTTCCATAGGAATGAAGGTAGAGACGATGAAGACGGTAGAATGATGACATTGACAATGGTGATGTGTGATATTGAAAAAAAAGTGCAAGGTGAAGACAACTTATTATTATTTATTTTATTTTCTTTCATTTTGTTTTTGTCAAACCTAACAATAGGTGTGAATATATAAATACGTGCTTCATCATAGTGCACAAAATTTAAATAAATATCAAAATTTTATCTTGTTTTACATTTATTTAGACTTTAAGAGTTAAATTTCTTTCATGTTTATCTGTGGTCGTTCGCTGGTTGTTTATGTCTTAGAACTACCTCCTATGATTTAGTGGTATGTGCTTGGTTTTGATTGTGGTTGCAGCAGTAGAAATTTTTTAGTCGTTGGATCAGTATGTTTTGTTGTTGGTAGTCATGCTTCTCTATTGTGTTTGCGAAGCTTTTGGGATGAATTTAAACTGCTAGCTAATGGTCTGTTGGTTTTTCTGCCTAGTTGATGCATATTCTGCTAATCTCGCCTTATATTTTCTGCTTGGTTATAGATGTTATATTGGATTTTGTGCTGCCGATCTAGTTAATTGTTGGAGTTCTGCTAATTTTTTATTATGCTCTGCAAACGCTGGTTTTTTCTGATTTTTGCTAGCTTCTAAGTTGTTAGATATATGTTGCTAGGCTGTAGTATTTTCGTGATGGCAGCACTTTTGTCAGGTTTTTCTATGCTAGTTGTGGAGTTGGATTTTTGCATTAGGTATCTAGCATCCTGTCAGTTTCTATTGTTTGATTATGTAGCAGGGTGGCTACTGCTTTTTTGTTTCTGCTGTTATTTCTTATTGATGGGATTTTGTTTTGCATGATCTAAGGCTGGTTTATGTTGCTGTTATTTTGGCCTCTAGGAAGCATGTAGCTAGCATCTTACTGGTTTTTTTGTTGTTTGATTATGTAGCAGGGTAAGCTGCTGTTTTTTCGTTTCTGCTGTTATTTCTTGCTACTGGAATTTCGATGTACATGATCGGAGGTTGCTGGTTACTGTTGTTATTTTGGCCGCTAGGAACTATTTCTCTTATTTTCTGGCACATGCTACATGCTACAACCTGTTGGGATTTCTGCTATTCAACAGCATACTGAATTGAAGTATGGTTGTTGTTTGCTATTCGGAGGTATTAATGCACCTTTTTTTATGTTCCATGACTTTTAGTACTTGACTACATGCTTATAGACAAAGTTATAGTAATAAATATCTAGCATCATGTTTAATTGGGTATACACATTTTTTCATATAGTGTTGTATAAATCCATTCCAAGATAAATGTGATTCGTATATATTATGTTTAGAAGCAACTACTTGCAATTTTCTTTAAATAGATATTGGAGTGAATAGTTTTTATTACCTCTTAAGTGTAATGTTGTTGGATATACTACAAATTTGCTCTAAGCTTTCTTTGTTGATGTGTATCATGCCCTTGCATTTTTGAATACTTCAACGCTTTCTTATTTCTGCTGTTGAATCTGTGGTTGCAGCTTGTTGGTGTTCTGGTTTTCTCGTTCAAGATTTGAAGCTGCAGTTAGCTAGTTTTGTGTTTTCTCTTTTATTGAAATTATGCAACCACCTAGATCGATGTTTAAGTATATTGATTGGTTGTTTTTTAGATAGACGTTAGTTCTAGCTTCATTAAGGAGCTAGTTTTTAACAATGCAATGTTGTGTTCGATTGTATACCGTACGATTACTTTTATATAATTTAACATTTAAAAAATAATAATAATAAATAATTATTATAATTTATTATTAAATAATTAATATATATAATAAGATAATTTAATAAAAAGTATTATTATTAAATATTGTATGTGAATTTAAAATGTTATAACAAGTGTTACATAATGTTTTACAAAAGTGTTACATGTATGCTTTAAAATAATATAATCAATATGTAGTTAATGTTGCATTATATATTCAAAAGTGTTATTAAAACAATGTAGTTAATGTTACGATATATTTAAAAGTGTTATCAAAATAATGTACTTAATGTTATGTTATACTTAAAAGTGTTACCAAAATAATGTATATGATGTTACATTAAATTCAAAAGTGTTAATAAAATAATGTTACATTAGCAAAATTAAATGTTACATAAGTGTATATGTAACATTTTTAAAAATGTTACAATAGAGTGTTAAAATTATTATGAGGTGTTATCATAAGATAAAAAAGTGTAACATTAGACTTTAGGTTACAGGGGCAACAACGACACTGAAAAAAATATTATTTATGATCTATAATATAACATTTTTTAGTTGTTAAGTAACACTTTTTGGGTGTTACATAATAGCGCTTATGTTGCAGTGAGATACTAACCTTGTCCACTCCTTGATGAAAATGACTTTCCTTCGCCACATGTTTTGTCAAAAGTTCCTCACCGAACACAGTCTTTTGTATTTCGGGTGCAACTTGATCAAAATATTTTGACAAATTATGGAGAATAAAATTGACTTGGGTTTCCCCTTCAACTTCTACTCCAAGGATGTCCAATTCATTCATCAAGTTAACCATGACCTATTTGTATTTTTATCTTACTCAAGTATCTGAAGAGTCGCATGAGATTATCATATTTCTATGAACTTCTCACCACTCCACTAGAGACTTAAATAGACACTAGAGGACATCCTTATAAGTGAGAACACATATTTCCTAAGCAATAAGAATCTATAACTAAGATTCTTTTCTAATAATCTAATTTTTTACCAGTAAATATAATTTCTTTTAGTCAACAATAAGTGAAATAAAACCATTTGAAAATCCTGAGAATCATAAATAAATAAATGGATCAAACACTTCGCAATTTACCAATTTATGTTGATTCCCTCAAAACAGTATAAAATAAAATTCACCGACATCTCAAGCACCGTGAATTTTGCATGCCATGATAGTGTGGATGTATACAAACCCGAATATTTACAAGAGAAAGTTTTACTCATTAATTTCATTTGTCAACCTAACTTTATGACAAAATAATTAATAGTCGATTCCTCTTTAGCCATGCAAATAAAAACAGTGACTCCGATGGGGAGGATAATTATTATTTGCACCTAAGTGTATACCATTATTTGATCCCAAGTTCATTGCCCAAGCTTGTGTCCCTTTAGATGGAAAAGATCACACGCGCTCAGATAACTTTCTACAATCATCATAAAGAAATTTGTAACTGCAATCCGTGAATAAACTCATCCGATGAGGAGGAAGACACTATAACCAACACGCAAGTTTATTCTTATCACTTACAAACCAATAATGAAGGCCGCGAGAATTGTTAACCAATTCCCTCTCGCACTTAGTTATTTAATACCGAGGTTTTTTACATGCATACAATATATCAAATATAATATGCAACTTAGCATGCTTCTATTTAAGGAAGTAAATCAAATAGAATATGCATCCATATAAAACAATAATGGATAATTAAATCAATTATGACAATTATACATAACAAATTAAAATGATACTAGCATGCTTCTATCTAAGGCAGTAAATCAAATAGAATATGCATCCATATATAAAATTAATCAATTATGGCAGTTATATATTTTTCGAATTAAATAGCCAATAAATTAGGATTTCTGGTCCGACACTCCAGCCGTTTAATCGATGCCTTACACGACAAGCAGGATTTCTTGTGCACTAAGTTATCCATCATCACGGGCTGTCGCAACCTGGAATCTACCGGATCACGTCGCCATCACCGTCTGTCCATGCCCGCCGCAGGTCGTATCGATCACCGACACGACTCGTGCCACCCATCGTCGGTGGTTGTTTCGACGCCTTTGCTAGATCGCGCCAATTGCCGCACGCTATTCAAGCCCACGCAGCACTGACTTCCCGCAATCTCGATTCGTGTCGGCCATATTAAAATGTTATCGACATTCGTACTGACAGTGACCGCCATTTGCGTTGTCCTCTGTCAATAGTCGTGCCGATAGGGGCTACCAATCGCCTTCACATGCCACGTATCCACACCGTCGGATTACCACCACAACCTTGCCATCACGCCGTGCCGTATCCACTGCAAGTCTGATGCCAACGCCGTGCAGCCACGTTCTTCCAGCCATGTCACCGGTCACTAGGCATGCAGCCGCTTGCCGTCGCTAGCCTCGCCGTCGAGAGCAGCCATTTGTGCTGCCAAGTTTGACGCATCATGTAGCCATGTGCCATGTTCGTCGAGCAGCCGTCCTATTCCATCGTGTCGTCTGCCGTGCGAGATCGAGCTGGCTTTTCACCGCCGCTCGCAAGTCATGCCGACGATGCCACACAACTGTGTGGCCTCGCATTTTCCTTACAGCCCTGCCGTGTCACCACTTTGTCGCCGCCGCATCATGCTACCATCGGACAGTCACATCGTGTGTGTGTGTGCGGTGCTTGCATGCCTCCGTGTATAATTAGAGTGTTCATCAAGAAATATATTCTAAACCTTAATCACGTATGACACATAAACCCTAGCTTAACGTTTCACGTTTAGCCACAAAACCGAAGCTCTGATACCAATTGTTAATATTCGATCATTTGGTTAACGTGAACCATTACGGTTCCATATAATTCTATATAAGCGGAAGCAAGAATATAAATTTGCATTACCTTTCACTAGTATATGTTGTAGAAGAGAAAATTCACGCCGGCACATGCGTGACCTCACGATTTTAAGCATAACTTCCTCATCCTAGCTCCGATTTGAGTGATTTTTACACCAAAACGATCCTCTATTCCATGGCTTTTCAATCAATTTTCACACCACAAGTTTTGAGTTCCGCAAAAATACAAAAAAATTATGGAAGTTTAGCGTACATAGAGATCGAACAGCAGCAGTAAACGACCTCTTGATCTTCTGTTGTATTCCAAAGTCTAGTCTTGACGTCGTGTGTGCGACAATCTTTGAGACCCTCTCAATCTGCTTCCTCTCCCTCTATCACACGTTTCTTAGGCGCAGGAATAGAGTTTTGGACAGTTGAGATGACTATATATGGGCTACAATAGGGACCAGGAGGAGAAATTAGAGTCGAGCCTTCAATGGGCTTAAGTATCCAAGTTTAGCCCAAAATTTATACTTAAGTCCAATAATAATAATATAGTCCACTAAAATATTATTATTGCACTGCCGTTCTAATACAATAATTATGTTATGGGCTCCTTCTTATTGTGAGCTCGTTAGTGTCCCCATCTTTAAGATATACAATGCTTATTAATTAATTTAGTTACTGACAACTCCATTAATTAATTCTCATCCGAGAGTAGTACCACTCAACCTTGTTATCATGCCGGAATAAATCCACCTTCAAATTTTACCTGATAATCCTTATGAACTCTTCAAGGGGATATCATCAACCTATTTAATAGGACACGGATTCCTTCTACAATCAACAACACACCATAGAGACAACACTATTTTCCAAATCACCGAGTTTGTTGATTTAATAAATAAATCTCACCCATTGATGAATCAAAGAGATATATACTGGCTTACGTGTCGAGGTTATTGTATAGGAATTAAGAGCATGAACATCCATAATAAATGAGATCAGGTTCTCCTATATAGTCAGTATAAGTTGAACGATCTCAAGCGGTCCTGCTTAGTACACACAAAATATTCTAATGTGATTTTATAGTCAAGATAAACTAATACCAAATCACACTACAACCATCCCGATAGATTGTCCCCGTCTATCTCAGTTGTGAGCATCTGTTTAAACTTTATAAGGAGCCGACAATGTGATCTTCCGTGCGACGTCGTACGCTATATTATCTACAGTATAAAGTAAGTGGACTTTTGCAATAACAAATGAATAAATTATAATATGCAAAACGTTTGAGCATATGATTCTCATTACAACTTAATTGTTATAACATTGTTCATACAAAAGCTAGACTTTTAGTATACAATCCAACAAGTGGATGCAGGTAAGGTACAAGATGTAGTATCCAAAAAGGTAGAAAAATCCAATTCTTATAACGGAGTAGTAGACGGAGTTCTGGAGAAAGGAAAACACTGCTCATCAAATTGTGCATGCGAGTGGTGAAAACCTGAGAGGAGACAAAATCAAAATAAGGGAAACATTTGTAAATGCTTCTGTAATCTAAAAAAATGCACAGACGACTACGAGGTTCCAACTTGTGGGATGCATAGTCTCGGAGATAAGGAAACACTCGACACCCAAATGGCTTAAGCAAAATTCAGAACATAGCCCAATAAAAGCTGGAAAAGGTGAACTATCATGCAAAATTGACGAAGGAAGCCTGTAAATCACAAAAACCGCAGTAGCAAATGCATCAAACCAAATAGATGCAGGAGCGTGAGCATGAAACAACATAGATAAACTTGTTTCAGTTATGTGACATTGCTGACATTCAGCTCTACCATTCTGCTGTGGTGTGTAAGAACAAGAAAGCCTATGATAAATGCCATTCAATTTCATAAAATCACATACTTTCGAATTCATAAATTCAGTCCCACCATTACTTTGGAATATCTTGATTTTACGAGAATTGAGTGCAGACAAAAGTATGAAAGCGAACAAATATGGCATAAAATTAAGACTTAGCACGTAACGGATAAATCCACGAAAACTGAAAAAAGACATCCACAAAAACCAATTAATAACGAAATCCATTAGATGTCGTAACAGGTGCAGGACCTCATAAGGCACAATGTATAATATGTAGATTGTTATCAACACGCTTCTTAATCAATTGAAAAGAAAGTTTTTTACTTTTTGCCAACTGACAAGAAGAGCAAACGCTAAGATTCAGCAAAACAGAAGTAATAGACAAATGACCAAGTTCATTCAATAATGAAATAATAAAATCGAAACTACCCTTCGATGCTTTATTTTGGAATGCTACCACCAAGGCCGGAGGCTCCCCTGTCAATTAAGTATAGTCCTTTATCACACCTTCCCTGAGCAAGAATTTTCTTTGTCACCCGGTGTCGAATTTTAAAGAACTTATCAGTAAATAAAATATCAACAGGAAGGTCGGAGGCTAATTTACTAATAGATAAGAGATATTTGGTGATAAGAGGCACTACCAAAACATCTAATAGGTGAACATCTGCAGACAATTCACGAGAACCAATATGCAAGATATTTAAAGAATTTTCGTTACCAACAATTACAGACACCGTTACCAGAATAAGACTCGTAGGTGTCTAGGGCTGCCGAATGATTCGTCATGTGTGCAGAAGCACCCGAATCAAGAAACCAATCAGGAGTTGAGTTCGAAATATTACACGAGGAAGTGAAGGCACGTGCCAAGTTTGTAGAGGAAATAGCCTGGCTAGCTCTAAGGAATTTATGGCATTTATCTGCATAATGCTCCTCACGACATATCAGACAATGAGGGATATAAGGCATATGCCCCACGTTGTTTGATCCCCAAGAAGTGCCATTAGTTGGACCGCCAGAGTAGGAGCCCCTAGAACCGCCATAGCCTGAGTTTTGCCCTTTGCCAAAATTCGAGCCACGATCATAATTTTGTCTCGGAGTACCATTATGACCCATAGAGCGAGGGCCACTACCGGGTTGACCCTGGCCCTACAATGATCCACGACTCGGTTGGGTGTTGCGATCGACAGTGAAGGCTATTTGAGAGGCAGAGCCCTCCATAGCACGAAGCATAACATCAATAAAGAATATTTACTAAATATATATGGTCAAAATAATTTATTATTTGCCTTATTACAGATCTTGGCGGAATGCGAAGGCGACAGACTCCGACAGCGGTGTCAGAACATGGCTCGACGATCGACAGGCGACGGCTACGTGAGGGCGACGGATTGGTGGTGAGAAGCAACAGATCAGCGGTCTCAACATTTGGCGGCGACATTGGAGGGTAAGCAAAAGAAGATGGTCGCTGGTGGTGGGTTCGCATTTCCGACATTGGCCCTGCGACTGTGCGGTTGGCAACAATGGTGGTGAACAAGACAGTAATCCTCAAAGAATTTGTATGGGACATATCGCTGGTAGTTGAACAGGCTTCCACTTTCTTAAGCAAGTGGAACAGACTTGATGGGGGTGGCAGTTGAAAGAGGTGATTTTTATGCCACTGTGGGATCTTGCTAAATGGGTGTCGCCGGAAACGTCCCAAAATTGAGCCACCGAACACTCTCCGATGGGTTGTGAAATTATTTTAGGAAATTGGACTAAAATTGGTTTCAATAGATCAAAATTAAACTAATTGTACTAAATTTGGATTAAAAATGACAAAAATTGAAAACTTTAAAAGTTAGAGGATTAATTGTGGGTTTGGTTATACCTTGATAATTTCTCTTTAGAGATCCCTTTCATCCGGCATCCGTTGATACTACTTTTGAGTTGTATCATACTGGTACGGACACATGGCATACACTCCTTGGATTGCCCTTGCCCCACCTAGGAGATGTGGTTTTGATGATGAGTTTGAAGATCATGACAAGACATGTATAGAACTAGACAACCTTAGGGCATTGCCTTCTCCCTTGTCAAAATTTCCTCCTCCCAATTCTCCTCTATGGATGAAGAATATGAAATTTCTTTGTATTAACAATTATTTTTAATGACCATTTAACCAATAATCTCCACCCTATGTTTATTTATAGTATTAGAATATTATTTAAACATCTAATCTAATCTATTAAAAATGCACACTTCATAATTCATTCATATATTGGAACTTTCTGCTTATCCTTTTAAATAAAATTTACCAGTATCATATTTCTTAAACCCTTTGTCATACATCATGCGAAATAAAGAGGATGTTATTTAATTGGAATATTCTCATTATAATGTGATTCTACTCTTTTTTAGCACGCGATCACTCTGAAGAGGTTTATTCTAGACATGGAAAAAGTCCTTTTCTTCTCATAAATTTAAAGAGCTTCAATTATTTTGATAGGGGTGGCTAATATTATTTTCTTAATCTAATGACCATTATTTTGTTAATCTAATATTATAAAATAGTTTATAATTAAGAAAAAAAGGTAATTAGCAACTGATTCCGTTGTAAATATTCTATTGACAATCTCTTAGTAATTACCAATGAAATGAATTTCGTTGATAATCTCTTGTTGATTACTAACGAAATTCATTCCTTTGGTAAATATTCCATCTTTATTCTGTTAGCAATCCCTTGAAATTAGCAAAGGATTTTGTTGGTAAATATTCCGTTACTATCACACGAATTTAATTTCCGTGGGCAATTCATTGGTAATTACCAATGGAATTTATTCTTTTAGTAAATATTATGTTGCTATTGTGTTACTATTAGGGGTGGGTAATATCGGTATACCGAAAATACCGATACCGTACCGATACCATACCGAAAATTTCGGTATGGAAAAATCCATACCGATACCGATACCGTAATTTCGGTATACCGATTTTTCGGTATACCGAAATTTCGGTAAATTAAATCGGATACCGATACCGTACCGAAATTTACACCATACCGATTTTTCGGTAAATACCAATTAATACCGAAATATTGACATACCGTTTCATAACGAAAAATACCGATTTACAGAAACCATACCGAAAAATAATAGTATTTAATTTTAATCAAAATAATAAAATTAATATAAAAATATTTCAAAATAATTAAATTTTCTAATCTCAAACATTATATTTATGTTGTTTTTAATTTATTCATGATTAAATAATAAATTTTTTATTATTATATTTTTATACTCCTATATTTTTATTTAGATTTGTATTATATTTTTATTTATTTTAATTAGAGCTTATTTTAAATTTTAAAAAATATATATGAATAAACGTAATACATAATAAAATAAAAATAATTTAAATATATTTATAATATAAAATATACTTAAATATTGTATTATGTATAATTAAATTTAAAAAAAAATTATATAAAATTTTCGGTATATATACCGATACCGAAATACCGAAATACCGAAAATAATTTCGGTATATCGAAATACCGAAAATTTTAATATCTTATACCGATACCGTACCGAAATTATCGGTACGGCAACCATACCGTACCGAAAATTTCGGTATGTTGAATTTTCGATATTTTTCGGCATTTTTCGATACGGCGAGCGCGGTATACCGAGTTTTCGGTATTTTTCCCCACCCCTAGTTACTATCATACGAATTTAATTTCCGTTGCCAATCCCTTTGTAATTACCAATAGAATTCATTCCATTCCATTGGTAATATTCAGTTGCTATTCCATTGCTAATTTATTTTTCATTGACAATCCCTTGGTAATTACCAAATGAATGAATTCCATTGGTAATATTCCGTTGCAATCACATACTCCCTCCGTGACTCAGAGTCTTTTGCTCTTTGGCAAGCGTATTAAGGAGTATTATTATTTAATGCGTAGTGGGTAATTATATTAGTAGGGTGTGAGTCCCATATTTTAATTGTATTAATAAGTTTGTGTGAGTCTCATGTATGTAAAAAAGAAAATGAGACTCTATGGGTGGGACGCCCAAAATGAAAAAAATACCCTCTTTAAAGGTGATGGAGGGAGTAAATTTAATTTTAGTTGGGAATTGGTTGGTAATTACCAACGGAATTCATTCAATATGTAAATTCCATTGATAAAAAAAGAGTATTTTCTTGTAGTGCTATACTTTACATATGTAATGTTATATACTTTCGTGGTAAATTCAATCTCACAACCCGTCTAAAAAAACCCATCTCTATTTTATCTAAAAAAGAAAAGGTTAATAAGGAAAGTATAAGTTAAAATGAGCAAAGATTTCGGCATTCAAATTTAATGCATTGAGCGAGTTTTTTTGAATTACTTAAATGGGTTGGATGAGGATTCATCTCATAGGGTCTGAGACGATTTTACGCAAAAGTAATTAGCGATGAATTTGATGACAAACGAGTATGTTTAATAGGGAAAGTATATGTTAGAATAAGCAAAGATTTTGGCATTCAAAATTAACGCGTTCAGCGAGTTTTTTTGAATTACTTAAACGGGTTGGATGATGATTAGCGATTGAATTTGGTGGACAAACCCTAGAGAAGTTTTGGGGTATATATATATTAGGGAAAGTATATGTTAGAATAAGCAAAGATTTTGGCATTCAAAATTAACGCGTTCAGCGAGTTTTTTTGAATTACTTAAACGGGTTGGATGATGATTAGCGATTGAATTTGGTGGACAAACCCTAGAGAAGTTTTGGGGTATATATATATCCAATGGCGGATAATAGTTCGTGTTTTTTAAATAACAGTACTGCATGAATCGAACACGAGACTTTTAAAACTAAAACATTCTCACTTCACCACTTGGACACAAAGGTATTTCAAGAAAATTTCTATATCTATACTAGTAATATTTAGAAGTTCAGGGGCCCAGTACTCCTACTCCCTTCGTACGTCCGCCCCTGTATATATCCCTCTCCAACAATTGTGAGGAGAGTTAAAATTGGACAGACGTACTCTTGTGAATCAATCCAGCGGCATGGACAGAGGCAACGATCATCGTCCCCCAAATCAAGTACATGCCTGAAGCGTAAGTCATAATCATAAGGTCTCCAACAACGTCATAGAAATTGGTCATCTCCATCAGCTTAGGGCTGTACTACGAATTTCTGACTGTAGGATATGACGTTGTTGGTGGCGCCTTCTATTGATAGAATCGAAGGGCGGTAGTAGGAGTAGCGGGTCGCCAGATACGGTGGAGAGAGGGCTTTCAAGCTCAGCTCTATGGGTACTTCGTCACAGAGCTGAACTTGGAAGCCCTCTCTTCACCATATCTGGTCATCAGCTAGGCGCCACCGTCAACATCATACCCTACTGTTAGAAATTCATCATCACCATCAGCTTAGGGCTGTACCAAGAATTGAATGGTGGTAGTAGGAGTAGCGGGTGACCAGATACGGTGGAGAGAAAGCTTCTAAGTTCAGCTCCGTGGGGGTATTTCACGCCTGTGAAATTGTAAAAAATATTATATATATACTCCCTCTTCCCTAAGAAAGATGACAGACTTTGCATTTTGGGTTGTCCCACAAAAATTTGCGCATCTCTAAAAAAGCAAAAAGTCAAACACAATTACCCTTCTCCATATACTTTATTTAAAAAAATCACCCCTACCTAAAACATAATATACTTTATCATTTATTTATTACCAAAAAAATACCCCTAAAAGTCACCACTTTATTAATCTCCGTGCCAGGAAAGGGGTGCAATCTTTCATGGGACGGAGGGGGTATTTCTTTTATAATTAGGTTTTTATTATAAATAAATATTATCACTTATTAAAATGGTTGAAAATTATTTTATTTAAAGGGTTGTCACTTTTTATAGATATTTTATTACTTTTTTATTAAAATTATTGTCATTTTTTATTTATATTACGAATTGTTCATAAAACTATTCAATTGGATGATTGTCACTTTTCATTGAACAAAAATAATTTATTATTATTAATAATGTTATCACTTTTTTATCTGTCATGCATATACAATTGACTTGTTATAATTTGTATTAATTAAATATCACTTTTTATACATTTTAAGTGTTAATGATTAAATAAATAGCTTGATTGGACAATTACAACTTTTCATAATTAAAAATATTTTTTATTAAAAATGTTATCACTTTTTATAGAATTTATTAATTATTTATAAAATGATTCAATTTGAATTCTATCATTAATCCAAGTATAGTTTAATAGAAGAAAATTATCCCTTTTAAAAATATCATTACAACTTTTTATAAATATATACAAATTCAATAAAAAAATTTGTTTAATACAAGCTCCTTTTTATTAAAAAGTTGATATTAGTTGCACCTGATGCAATGATGCACTTATATGTGTATAACTTTTTATTATATTTAAGTTTTGTTCTATTTAAGTGCACCCGGGTGCAACGGTGAACCCATATGTGTATAATTTTTTATTGTATTTTGTATACATATTATTCTATTTTGTATACGTGTTTCTTAATAATTGTATACTCTTTTCACACTAACACTCAATTTTTCATTTAAAAAAATAGCATCCATATGTGTATAAATTTTTATTCAATAGTGTATGCATGTTTTTTAATAATTGTATATTTTTTTACACTTAATTTTTTATTAAAAAACTAACAATTAAATTGTATACATTTATATTTTTATTTATATTTGTATACGCTTTTTAAAGGGGACGCCCCTTATCTTAGAAGTGCACCCAGGTGTACATTATAATTAGTTATTATTAAAGAGTTATTCTAGTGTACAATTGTTGTATACTAATAACGGATCATAATTTAACCCATTTAGAAATGAATCACTTAAATTCTAAAATTAGGGTATTCTCCTTGTCATTATTTTCCGCCTCTTTTCTCCCTCCGTCGCTCTTGTACTCTCACTTCCTCTCTCCGTCCATATCACTTCCTCTCTTCGTCCAGAACCACAACTTTCCACCGCTGACTCCGTCGTGCCGCCTCCTCCCACCGTCTACACCGCTGACTTCGTCGTGCTGTCTCCTACCACCGTCTATGACTCCGTCGTGCGCTTCGCCTCTATGATCCGCCTCTCTCGTCTATTGCCTCTGATGTTCTCAGTTCACCCCCGCATTGCTTCCTCTCCTGCCATCCCAGATCTGTTGTTTTCTATTCGTCGCTCTTCCGCCTCCGCTGCTATGCTATAATGCTATTGACGCGTACTCAGCCCTACCTATTTTATGTGACAGTTTCTTTTTTGTATAGTGATACAAATTTTGATGTCTTTGTGTGATTCAATTCTTGAGATTGTGTTAATTTAGTATATTAATTTGTATATAAAACTCTTATATTAGCGATTTGGGAAGGAGATTTGGAGTCGATGTTTTATTCACTGTTTATTCACTGTTTGATTTGGGGATGGAAGTTTTGATTAGACCATTTATTATTAATTTAGATATTTTTAAATAATTGTTTTTCATTAATGTATATAGTAAAAGATGCTTCAAATTTCTGAATAATTTGAATTTACTCTTCAGATTATATATTGATTTGTATATTTTTAAATAAATATATTGATTTTTGTACTAAAGTTTTTATATAAATATAAATTAAAACATTGATATAAGATTACAATATTTGTAATTATTTTAAAAACTAAAAAAGTAATACTTTTATTAAGCAAAATTTATACAATATTAAATTACAATTAATACAATTTGTTAAGAAAAAGATATTACTATTGAATTAATATTAATATTATTTAATAAAAAAGTTGTATATTTATTAAAAAAATATATACATCTATATTTATATCTATATCTATCTATATATATATAATAGTACATATTGGGGCACTTTTGTTTTCCCGCTCATGAGCCGGTTTTTAAAGGAATGTTTTTTTGCCAATAACAAGGGGTTGTTACCCTATCTCAATATTTAGAGTAGATGTTAAGAATCATCTGAG
This sequence comes from Pogostemon cablin, assembly GCA_023678885.1. Lineage (NCBI taxonomy): Eukaryota > Viridiplantae > Streptophyta > Magnoliopsida > Lamiales > Lamiaceae > Pogostemon > Pogostemon cablin. Next base: position 12,877,909 of record CM042985.1, on the reverse strand, counting down.
GAACATCTCTGAATCTTCGTCAATGTCTGTCCAATCGTGATTTTTATGCTCTAGCCCCATCTCTCAGAAATGATCGATGATGTCCAATCGTGATTTTTGAGCCCTAGCCCCATCATCTTAGAAACGAAATCGTGATTTATTTTTCTTTTTCTTGAAAGTAGAGTCTTCGATCTCTATTTTCGCCATTGGTAAATATTCAAGCTCTTATAGTATTTGATATGTTCTCCTTTTCTATTTCAATTGAGCGGAATTTCGATGATGTTAATCGATGAAAGCCCTAATTTCATTTCTATTTTCAAGATTACAAGGCTTTGCATGAGAACTTTGAATGAAGCTGTTCTACCTTTTTCTACGGTTTGCAGGATTTTGGCCGGCCGTGTATTGCGTCATTTATGATGCGTTCATTCCATGGGTGTTAGGAATGACGAAGGATATCAGCCAGGTGGCCAGGTACAACATAAGCTTAAAGAGCTGTTCTACTAATATTTAATTTAATTTAGATGTAATCATACTGTGTGAGCTTTTATTGGATGTGCAATTTTGAATTCGTTTTTTTTTCAAGTGCTGCGCTGCGCCATTAAATGAGGTAAATACAAGGCGGATTCGAGGAAGGTCGACAATAGGTAAACCTTTGTTTCTATTTCTTTTTATTGTGATGCTTTTTCTAGGTTTTTACTTATTTTTACATTTTTTTAATTTCGTGTGGTTATGTGATTTCGTTGGTGAGATATTTGGTAGACATTAAGCACTTGTAATTGAATCATGTTCTTATTGTTTGTCTTTTTAGCACAACATAATCTCCATGTTCTCGATATACAAGTATTTGCGAAACTCATTTTACTTACATAGCAGGAATTCATGGTCGGTCTGATTATAAGGTTTAACCAATTGCAATCTCTGGTGGTTATAAATGTGATGAGGATCATGGAGATTGGTTACTCTACACAGGAAGGTATTGAATGTTGCTTTACCATATAAATCTTTTTTAGTCTTTAGGAATTTGCACCTTAAATATTTTGTATTCCGCATATTTATTTGAAGGTAATGCATGCTTTGCAAATTATTATGAGGTTTCCCTTTGTGTATGAATTAATTTAAATTGATGCAAGTTGAATTCTTTAAATACTTCTTTTATATGGAAGCGATAATGATTATGTATTAGATCATTATATTAGGATTTGCCTTTCTGATAGGTCTCAATTTCTTCATGTGGTCTTTTAAAAATTTTTTTGTTTCATGTAGGTGATAATGATTATATATGCAACCTTTATTTGTGTATTTAACTTATGGATTCTAAAATTTTCAGGATGCTATATCTGTCAACTTTGTGAGTTTGATACACGTCTAATTGTTAGTGAACTTGAAGTCAACAATAAACTATCGGCCAAAATCTCGGGCCCGCCGGCTAAGGATTCTGTTGTTTTTTAATGCTAGACTGTGAATATCTATCCTTTTTCATCTAATTTGTCAGCAGTCTTATAATTTTTTGGATGAGAAGAATTAGTTCTATTTTTCGATGGGAAGAAAAAAGAACTCAACACTAATCTATTGTTTGTTTCTATAGAGAATATGTAGTATGGTGTTACAGTACTGATGATCTTCACAATGTAATTAGTTGTTCTTTTTGTTCCATTCGTATCACATATTTAGAAGTTATCTGCAAATAGTGGTTAAATTCGTGTATCACCAAATCATGCTCCTATTGCATTCTAATCATCCAATGTTCTTCCATTTAGGTATTTGCTTGCTTTAGGTTCTGTACAAAAGAAAAATTGAAAAAGCAATGATAATAAAATTATCATTATTATTATTATTATTTTGGTGGAATTAGATTTTTTCACGGGGATTAATTATATCCTTTGGCCTTGCAACTTTGATCTACTGTTTTGCTAAATATCTAAGTTCAGTGCTCTAATAATTTGGTTTTTTGGAGAAATGTTGCCTTAACTTAGTGTTTACCCAATCTGGATTCAGTTTGCCACCTGTGAGTCAATTTTATTTAATTTATCCTATGAGTATTCTTTGTAATGTCACCTCTTAAATTGGAACAAAGAAAATGTGTAGTTGGAGGAGATAGTGGAAGTTTGCTGATACATATATGGGTCTTAGTTATTTCATTCATGTAATTTTACGTGGTAAAAGATTTCCCAGCAGTGATGCCATCACTTCTGACATCAGCTAAACTTATGAATTAGATATATGAACTCTAATCCTTTTGATGAGCTGGCGAGATTGGTACTTCTTTGATTGGTTTATAAATCTAATCTACGGAATTCTAGTTTTAGAAATAGAGTTTGATTAGGCTTGACGATTATGTGAATGTAGAAAAATATAGATTTTTTTGGTCTAGAATCCAGGGTGAATTCACAGAGCATGTGTTTCATCTTTAGCTAATATGATGAAACTTAAAATATAGAATTAGAACATTTCTCTTTTATACCTAGATTAATTATCATTAAGAATTAAATAAGGCCTTTTAAACTAAATACATCTTTTTTTATTATTCTGCATAAATGATTCTTGAATTTGATTTTGCAGAAACAATTTTTGTCTCCTTACTATAATGCTTTCTTTTAGCACAACGCATGGGTTTCGAATTTTTCTTTTATTTACGCTTAGATATGGGTACTTAAAAAACAATTACATTTTACTTCGTTGGTTGCAGAGTCAAGGTTCGTCAAGAACACCCTACATGATCTATTTTTCTTGCTGATTCACATTTGCCAATTTCCCGTTATGGGTTTGCTTCATTTGTCTTTTTTCCATTTGTTTATGGTGTGATCAGTGGGTATAATTTGTTGTTTGAGCCATGTTTGGTGTGATCAGATATGTATAGTTCATATAGGCTGGACTAATGGTTTAGATATATTTATTTAAATTAAATCCAACCAACGTTTATTATGATGTTTGTTATTCTTATGATGTTTTTTGACATTAATTATATCTGTTGTTGCCTATAAAGCTGTGTAGTCAGTATTTTCTTTTGTAGGTTAGCCTTTCATCTTATCTAAATACATATTCTTGCTGAATTCTTGTGTAATTGTTTACCAAGCTGGCAGAGATGGCTGATGTATATCTCATGTATTAATCATTGTAACATCTACTTAAAAAAAACTTATGAAATGTTTTTCCTATCAAATAACAATGTTTTATGTTCTTACAGGATGGTTTCTAGGTCTCCATGCATGTATATAACTTAAGATAGGGATTAACAAGACAACTGTCCATAACATTTTTGGGGAAGGCTATTGAAGGCATATGGTATGAGTAGTTCATTACTTGATGGATGTGATAATGTGATGGACATACAAAATTAATTCTCAAGTATAAGGATATCGATTGTAGTTTCGATAGGTGACCAAGTGATTATCGTACCCAAGAGATGAATTATTATCAATTTGATTATGTTCAAATTTACTAAGATTATGTTTGGCAATTTTGTTTTGAATTGTTACGAAATTAAATAGCAAGTAACTTAAATAACAATAAAATAATAAGCAATAGAAAATACAGTTGTGATCAAGTAAGAAATTAGGTAGTTCTTCGTGCATCCGGTTTTACTTGTTAATTTCCTTTCCTTTCGTTATTGTCCGACTCTGCCTTGTGGTCTATGGACGCATCACTAAACCACACAAGTTCACCATATATACACAAGTAAACATGCGTATGATACGTGTGAATATCCTTAGAGCAAGAGATATAATTCACCCCCCCTTTCTGGGTACTATTAGTATCAATTATTTCCCGTGCACTTAGTACTCTAACCCGATATGATCTTTCTTTTATAGGTACTATGACATTATACTCTTTATCCTACTTATTAACCCGAATAAGATTCAATTAACAAATATCTATATAAGATAGTTCTAATAACACTTTGGAATCCCTTCACTTAGAATTATAACATGTAATCCTGCTCAGCGGTGAACGCACTCAATCAATAGCCAAGGTATACATTCATACTCTATATAACAGTTAATGATGCATAAAACAACCGTGAGTATGAATTAAAAAAGCACAATCTTATATAAAATAAACAACTAGTAGTGTTGTACGGAGTTTACATGTGGAAATTCAATTAAATCATAAAACATTCATAACTCTAGAACTATCGGAGCGATTCTAGCCTATGATTGATCTAGGAACAATCATGGTTGTTTGGTATGATCTTACTTGACGCGCCAGAAGAACTTCTCTTCACTACCCCTTCTGATGATGGTAGGGTTTCGGTGGTGGATGGATGATGAATGATTGTGTCCCCCTTTTCTCTTGCGAAAGCACTTTTTTTATACTCATGGAACCTCTTCATGGGCTTAGGATGGGCTTTTGCTTGAAGCACAATTCAAATTTGGTAAAAGACATCCTGAATTACCATAAATAGCAATAGCGAACATCCGCTCGATCATGCCTCCAAAGTTGAGCAAGGCCTCGAACTCGAGCAGCCGGTTGAGCAAGCTCATTGGACGATTTTCACAATCTGCTCGACTTTGCTCATCTGCTCGACCACATTAATGTTGGTCGAGCAACATATCCAGGTCGAGCAACCCTTCTGGATGATTTTGCACATTCCATTCGACTTGCCCACCTTGTTCGACCAAAGCAATAGAGGTCGAGCACGGCCTTGAACTCGAGCTGCCTTCGAAACTTGCCTAAAAAATCGTATCTTCCAATTCCGAGCCTTCTAGACCTATTTTCCTATACACATATGCTCAAAATAACCTTACCAACCCCAGATTCATGGTTTCTCCGTAAACAACCTGATTCGTCTCAATAATAGACCAAATTATACCCTCTTTTCACACGAATCGGAGTCTAAAATACGTGAATTTGCATCAAATCCCCAAACTTACATGTTGCTCGTCCTGAGGCAACGACAATCAAAACAAAACAGAGAGTGTAATCACAAGGTCTTTATAACATGCACACCTTATTCTAACACATGCAATTGTAGTAAATCAAATCATGCTCTCTCATACCTTTCATTCATGTACAAACATCAATCAACCACAATACTTCTACGAGTGCTAAGTCATCTAGCTCACGGGTAAGTGTTTTTTCTCTCCCTCTCTAGTGTAAAAGATCTACACTTAACAGGTTAATATATACACTCAAATTCAATTCATATACTCGCGTAACCATAAGCTTGACAAAAGTCTCAAAAATCCATCTATAATCGACTCAACTCTAGGATCACAAATGACTTGCTTTAAGGTTGTAATGTTGGCTCTTTGGTAAAGGTAGGTAAATTTAGATAAGTGTCTAATATTACTAGTAAAGAATTACCTTGACATATTGCTCTTCTAGTTCTTCCACTTTACTTCTTCATCTTCTATAACGATCACTTTCATACATGATTCCTCCATCTTTACTTGGATCAACAATTCTTCTTCGCAGTAGAATACCAATTCTAGTGTTCTTCAAGTGTAAGGATACCAGTTTCGGGTACTACCCTTTCATACTGGTTTCAGGCACTATCCCTTAGCAAGATTTAACAAATGCCTATAACTCACTTTATCATCCAACTTCCCCGACCTCATTCTTCATTATAGCTTAGATAACATTTTTTTACCTAACTCTTTACTAGTAAATAGGTTTTAAAGCTGAAATAGGTAAACAATGGTTATTTATCAAAGGCTTGCAAAGAAAAAAGGCTTAAAAACTCAAAACGGGCTTCCAATGATAATCATATAATAAGATAGGGAAAATTTGGCAAAGTGACTTATTACACAAAAATGGCCTAAGATCATATCCTAGTATCTATAAATCATAAACTTCAAATAAGACTCCAAGTCAAGTTTTAGAATACGAGTATATAAACGACTCTCAAGAATAAACTACCATGCTAATAGCATAGTTAATAGGCTCAAATCCTCACATATGTAATAGACTCCTAAGCACTCTTCAAAGCATGCAATCAACTTCAATTTCTACATAAACTACAAGCAAGAATAGAACATGCTCATCATCAACACAACCAACATATCAAAATAAGTGCACATGCATAACAAAAGCAATCCAAGCATTTATCAATCATCAATAATCAATCCCAAATCGTTTAACACCCACAAGCATCAGCGACATCAAATACATGCCACTCACACAAAAACACTAAACCCATAGCAATCAACCACCACCTGTAAAGTGTAAAAGAGAATGGAGGTGAGAAGAATCAGAAAAATAAAAGACCTGACCACTTTACTTCTCCGGAGCATCATCATCATCATTCTCATCATCACTCCTCTCTGCTCTCCAGCGATCGAATGCCTATGGAGATTGCTGATATCCCTATCCATCACAACCACACGATCATTCATCTGCCTCAATATTTCATCCATGGTATCATAACGTGCATTGAGTGCAGTGTAGTTTGCATTCGCAAGCGCTAACTGTCAGTTTGTTTCTAGCTGGTTCGTATTGAGTGCTGTGAAATGCTCATGCATCAATTGGAACTGCTCCCGGTAAACCTAATTCTGAGGGACCCAATAATCTAGCTGCAGCTGCGGCTGCCGCTGCAGTGGTGGCTCAAAAAACTCCTGCTCTTGTTGCTGTTGAGGCTGTACCGGAGGCATACCCATCTCTTGATACTAAAAAACTGGAGGCGGCTGTGGCTCTTTATCCACAAAATCAGCTGGATCGCCAAACAACACCATATCTCATCTAAAACAACTCATTGCGCATGCATATCCGCAATGAGTCTCCAATCTCCTATTCTCAAGCAAGTCTGAGAGATAACACAGTGATCTGTCGTATTCATCTACAAGTTATGGTTGTCCCCCTACGTAGTAAGATCAACCATCACCAATGAAAATCGGAATGTGCTAGGATTCTTCCCATGAATGAACATCCATGTGTCATCCATTCGCTCAATTAGCCCCATCCTTATGCATGATGTTAAGATCAAAATCAGATCCCCTCGAACTGGGTCGTACTTGCTCAGATCAACTCTATAATACTCATCTATGATGGTGATAAGCCCTCTAATATTCACTCGCTAGAATCCATGCATCACGAACTTGTAAAATGATGGAAGAAGTAGGCTGCCACATTAAAACAAACTCCATTGAGTATGCACCATAAGACATACAGCTCCCCTCTCGGAATACAACTTTCTTCAGACCTCGCAAACAAGGTGTTGCTCAAGATTCAATCCATATAAGCAATCACGGGGTTGCGAATGAAAGCAACCTTGGAAGCATTCGAATTATAGTTATAATTCCTCCCCGTAATAGCTCTCCAGAACTCATCAGGTTTGAACTCATCACTCTCCGTTCCAACCACGTTCTCCCAACCCACATGTTCATTAAACTCCCAAGCCCATATAGTCTGCTCTTGTCCACCTATTTGCATCCGATTACCATACAGAAGGTATCCGTCTCCACGCTCAACCCTCAACGTACACAAGACCTCTGTCATGATATGAAAGAATGTCTCTCTTTTCAACTCCATACACCTCGTAATACCCACTTGATTGAACATTCAATGAATATCATTGATAATGTTCATGTCCACCATGGTACGATCATCTTGATCCCAAAAATTCATTGGCCTCCTTTTATCTAGCCTCCTTTTATCCATCTTGATTTTCTTGACTAACTCCCCCAACGGAGGTGACTTATTTCCTTTCCTCTTCGAAGAAGAAGCACTCTCTTTTCCTACAAAAGTTATACTTCAATACGCAACAAAAAGAGATGAACAATACCAAGCCTATGTCTAACATGAATCCTACTCAAGGCTTCAAATTCATATATTCAATTCAACTCAATTTCAATTATTTATCAATCACAATTGAACTCTAAACCAACACTTTCAATCAAGAATATCAAGATCAAATTAATCTAACACTACTCCACACAAACATAAAATCAAATCAACTCCAAATTTCACCAAGTCAACACTTAAAACATGCTCAACTTCTACCCTCAATTGCACCATAAGATCCCCCAAATTTAAAGAACCCATGTGCATAATTCACAATTAAACTCGAGCCCACGCTTCATTCAACATTAATTTCACGAATATTTCACAATTCAACGAAGCACAATTCAAGAAAATTTCGAATGCAATATTGGATAAAAACTCAAGCAATTCAACAATCAAACCAACCCAAACTAAATGAACTCCACTCACCAAATCTTGAACAATCATCCACAATGAAATTCGAGAATCAATAGTGAGAGAAAACATACCTTTGCCGAACATGGTGCGCGTGTGGTGAACGAGAGCAAACTTTCCCCAAAGATTCGAGTGAAAACCTGAGATTGGATCTTGGAAACCCTCGAATTTGAATGTGAAGTGTGTGGGACGAAAGACTTAGGTATAGAAAAGAGGTTTAAGAGGAAGAAATTACGATTTGGAAATGGTGCTCGATAAAGGGTGATGGTTTTGTATCGAACGGAATGAAATTTTACCTTTTTAAAACTACTCCAGACCCCATTAGACTTTAGCTCGACTTGTATATAAAAGTTAAATAAGGGTTTGATATTGAGCAACGTACAAAAATGGGTCTCTGTTTCGCCCTGACTTCCTTTACCTCAGTTCGATTTTCAGATATTGGTCGAACAACATGAGCGAAGTCGAGCAACCATACTAGACAAATTTCACATTTTACTCGATCTCCGCTCGACTTTGTTGGAAAAGTCGGCAAACACCACTTGGTCTAGCAACTCTACTGCAAGTTTCGTGCACTTTGTTCAACCATTGCTCGACTTCTCTTTCCTGGTCGAGCAGCACGGTCTTGGTCGAACAACTGCCTGTTTTCACAAAAATTCATCCTTCACTTGTCTCTCCCTGCAACATTCAAACTCTAGAACAACATTAAGTATCAAGATATCAAAAAATTAGAGCTAGAGAGCCTCTTAAAACCATAAAATTGTGTGTAACTCCGCATATGACACTAATAAAAACCCAATCATTACTAAACATTAGGCAAGTTGCAAAAAAATCGACACACCAAAACCGGTTAAAGTTTCAATATGTCGTAAAAAATCAACTCCCCTAACAAACGTTACCAAGAAAAGATTATATTCTTAGTGCTTCAATGAGGTAAGTATATCACACCCCCCAAACTTTGTAGAAACTATAGTGGAAACTAAGTTTGCAAAGAGATGTAATTTTCGAATGATAAGCACTTCAAACATAAAAATTTCTTACTCACACAAAATAAATAAGCATAAAACGGGAAGGAAACCCCCTAACAGGTGCTCTTGTTTAACGTCGGAGAGTCACGACGGTGCCAATTTAGTTCAAGGTATCCTCAAAGATGATGAAAGCATCATCCGGTGACTTGTAATGCTTCAATCGATGCCCATTCGCCGCTATGATATCTCTATCTTTGTCCATAAGCTCAAAACTCCCATCTCCGCAGACGCTATGGATAATGAACGGCCCCGTCCACTTCGATTTCAATTTTCCTGCGAAGAGCTTCAAACGAGAATTAAAAGTAATACCTTATCACCTTGCTTGAACTCCTTATATGAAATCTTTGAATCATGCCATTTCTTCACTCTCTCATTAAAGATCTCCGAGTTCTTATAAGCTCGATTCCTGAACTCATCCAATTGATTGATATGAGTCATTCTCAACTCCTTTTGATCCCTTAAAGACAAGTTCAAACTCTTCAATGCCCAAAAAGCTTTGTGCTGAATCTCTATGTGTAAGTGGGACGGCTTCCCATAGACAATTTGGTACGGTGACATATCCAACACCATCTTATAAGCAGTCTAGAACCCCCACAAAACATCATCGAGCTTCATAGCCCAACTTTCATACTGGTTCCGACTACTTTTTCCAAAACTTGCTTCACTTGTCGGTTGGAGACTTTAGCTTGCCCATTCGCTTGAGGGTGATAGGGTGTAGTAACCCGATGCTTGACACCATAAAACTTAAGCACCTTTTCAAGAAGCTTATTGACGAAGTGAGTACCTCCTTCGCTTACTAGTACTCTAGGTACTCTATAGTGGGCAAAGATATGTGTAGGCACTTGAATTTTATTGCCTATTAAAGGAAAATATGTGGCAAATTAATGCAATAATTATCAATTAATTATTTATTTATTAAGGGATTTAAATAAATCTATCCCTAAAATAAATGAGTAAATAATTGATAATTAGGTCAGATCCAGTCAAATAAGTCTGACTTAAAGCCTAAGCAAGGATGGAAAGGCCAAAGCCCGCAGAATCAGGTCAAATCAGGCATGGACCAATCAAATTGCGAGTTATTTATGGGGCTTCCTCACCCTTCACCTATATAAGGAGTTCTCCTCCATTCATTCCAAGGACACACATTCAAAGACCTTTACTCTAATGCTCTGAAGAGATTGAAACACGAGCAACGCTCCTCAAGATCTTCAAGCATCTTGAAGTCAAGAACGACAAACGATTCGAGATTAAGGTGCGGAGCCCCCCAAATCAAGTGTTCTTCATACACTAAGTTCTTTGGTGTTCTTCGCGCCAAGAACAACATACGACTAGGATTAAGGTGCTAAGCCCCCCAGATCGAGTGCTTTACACATAAAGTATGTTTAATCCAAACAAAGGTTCGATGCCTCTGGATTAACATTATATAGTCCCAAATCTGAGTTCGGACAAGCTTCAACTGAAGATCTGACTCAACATACTTAGTCAGTGCAGTCAACGCAGTCAACGCAATCAACAAGTCAAAGGTCAAAGTCCAAATTGGTTCGAGAGAAGAATCAGAGGATAGATAGAGATTGTTTCTTAAAAATTCTCAAATTTAATCCTTTGGATTATTATTGTAACTCTCTTGTATTTATTTTATTATAAAAATAAAATTTATTGTTACAAATTTTGGCACGCCCAGTGGGATGATCTCTACCTCTCATCTCTTCTCTCTACAAGCACAAAGATACAAAGTATGACTCCTCTAAGGATCATGATAAAAAGGTCATCTACCTCAAAGCCTTTAGAGCTACAAGCTGTGAAGACGCAAATTACGACTCTGCTAAAGATTGTGATATGAAGGACTACTGCATCAAAGCCTCCAGAGTTGCAAACTGAAAAGGTTGAAGTCGTTACAAGAAGTACGTCTGAAGGCTCCTCAAAGACAAATCGTATGGTGGGGATTACTCTCAATAAGCCATTGCATAGCGACAAATATGATGAAGATGACTCTATCTGCTCAACTTCTCGCTCCACGTCAAGCTCACCACCTGCCTCAACTGAAGCTGCAGTGATGACGACAAGTACTATGACCATTGAGGATCAACTCGCAAGTATGATGAAAGCCATTGAAGGACTCAACAAGAACATGGAAGCTCAAGATTTAAAAATCTCCGAAATTAAGAAAATAGAGAATGCGGAGACAAGCCGTACAAATAATAAACAAGTTGACGATGAACACGAGGAGGAGGACTCCACAAAATACGATCCATCTGAAGAAAAGTCAGCTGAGGATAAGATACAAGTTTCACTGACGGAACGCTTCCTATCAACCAACTAAAGAAAATCGTGATAAATACGATAAAAAATAAGTTTGAAGGGAGCTCCAAATCTTCTTCAACCTACGCCAAGCCATATACAAAGAGAATTGACAACTTGAAGATGTCAACTGACTACCAACCTCCCAAGTTTCAACAATTTAACGGCAAAGGCAACCCAAGACAATATGTGGCACACTTCGTCGAGACATGCAATGATGCTGGAACCTACGACGATCACATGGTAAGACATTTCGTCCGATCTCTAAAAGGAAATGCCTTCGATTGGTATATTGACTTGGAACCTAACTTCATTGACAGCTGAGGGCAAATGGAAAAAGTATTCCTTAATAGTTTCTATAGCACACGAAGAACTGTTAGCGTGATAGAGCTAAATAATACTTGTCAAAGTGATGAAGAATATGTAATCGACTACATCAATAGAGGGAGGAGCCTAAGCCTCAATTCCAAAGAAAAGCTGTCAGAAACATCAGCTATCGAAATGTGCATTCAAGGTAAGTAGTGGAATCTTCGCTACATACTCCAAGGATTCGGCCTAAAATTTTTGAAGAGTTGGCTACAAGAGCTCACGACATGGAGTTGAGCCTGACATCAAATCACATCGAATGACCTTCTATTCAGGACTTTTACGAGTTTGAAGACATGTCCTTCGATAAGCTTATGGAAGATGAACTGCAAACAAAAACTGCAGTTTCCATAAAGATTTAAAGAAACAAAGTTAAAGCAAGAGAATATAGTGCATCCCAAGATTGGGGGCAATGAACTGTTGATAAATAAAACACAAAATTCCTTGACACGAGCAAAAACTATCTGCATTACGCTCCTTGATACGAGCTTAAACTATCTAAAGTCTCCCAAGTCAAATCTGTTGGATTGTATACTAAAAGTCTAGCTTTTTGTATGAACAATGTTATAACAATTAATTTGAAATAAGAATCATATGATCAAATGATTGCATCTTATAATTTATTTATATGTTCGATGCAATAGTCCACTTACTTTATACTGTAGATAATATGTTGTGCGACAACACGCGGAAGATCATATTATCAGTTTCCTTATAAAGTATAAACAGATGCTCACAATCGAGATAGACGGGGACTCTCTATCGGGATGGTTGTAGTATGGTTTGGTATAGCTTGTCTTGGCTATAGAATCACATTAGTGCACTTGTGTGTATTGAGTAGGACCGCTTGAGATCGTTCGACTTATACTGACTTATATGAGAACTTGATCTCAGTTATTATGGAAGTTCGTGCTCTTAATCCCTATACAATAACCTCGACACGTAGGGCAGTATGTATTTCTTTGATTCATCAATGGTTGAGATTTGCATGTAATTAAATCAACAAACTCGATGAGTTGGGAAGTAGTGCTGTCTCTATGGTGTGCTGTTGATTGTAGAAGGAATCCGTGTCCGTCATAGGTTGATGATGTCCCCTTGAGGAGCTCATAAGGATTATCATGTAAACCCTGCAGATGGAATTTATTCCTGCATGATAATGAGGTTGAGTGGTACTACTCTTGGATGAGATATTAATTAATTGAGTTGTCAGTAACTTAAATTAATTAATGGACATTGTAGTATATCTTAAACATGGGGAGACTAACGGGCTCATAATAAGAAGGAGCCCAAAACGTAATTTTGGGATTGGAAAGACAGTGCAGTAATAATATTTTAGTGGAATATATTATTATTATTGGACTTAAGTATAAGCTTTGGGCTAAGCTTGGATACTTAAGCCCAATGGAGGCCTAACCCAATTTCTCCTCTTGGTCCCTGTTGTAGCTCATGTATATAAGTCACCTCAGCTTATCTGGAACCCTAATCTATTTTATTATTCACGTGTGATGAGGGTTGAGAGCAGATTGAGGAGGTCTCGTAGATCGTCGCCCACACGATGTCGAGATCGGACTTGGGACATACAACATAAGATCAGAAGGTAGTTTGCTGCTGCTATCTGCCACCTTGCAAAATTTATATAAAATTATACAGTGCTCAAAATTTAATGACCAATATACTGACAGAAAGCTGTTGAAGAGAGGATCATCTGAGCATAAAGATCATTTAATTTTGACATCAGACGAGGGAGTTATGGCTATTCTCGTGGGACTGCACAGTCTGCCAGCGAGAATCCTTCATCTTCTACATACCCTGGTGAACGGTAATCGTTTCTATGATTTATTGCTTCCGCTGATATTAGAAACGTATGGATCCCTAATGGGTCATGTTAACCAAATGATCCAAGTGCCAACAATTGGTATCAGAGCTTCGGTTTCGTGGTGAAGCGTGACACGTTAGGCTAGGGTTTATGTGATTAATTTTTCGAAATTAGGATCTCATGTTTAGGGTTTTGGTTTTACTGCACAAACCATGAATATCCCTATGTGAAATATACTCTATATCATATTTGTTCGTCGATGGTTGTGTGTGAGAGGATTCGACGAAAACTGTTCGTCAATTTCACATGGAAGGAAGAAATTGAGAGAAAATCCAGCGCAGTGATATTGCAGAGGTAATAACTGGAGTTTCAACCGTCGGATCAGGCTGAATTTTGGTCAGCACGTTTGGAATTTGTGGATGTACATTCCGAACGGTGAAGATCTTATTTGGAGCTTTGTGTTGTCGGGAATATGCCGAAAACAGAAGCAGGTTTTTGGGCGATTCTGTTCTGCGCAGTCGAGGGAAAAGAGCTGTTTCACACAAACTAACCGTTGGATTGACCTGTAATTTGGACAGCATGTTCAAAACTCACAGTAGTAGATTTAGGACGGTGGAGATTGGATTCCCAGCTTCCTACAGTTGCGAACCCTGAACGACAGTTGGTGTAGTTTGATGTTGCGCGTTGGGCTGAACTTGGTTCCGTGCAAGTAGGCCCTTGGACGAGCGACAGTTCGAGCGGATTTCCATCAGGTTTGATTGATGCTACACCAGGTTCGAGCAAATTTACATCAGGTTCGATTGGTCTACATCAGGTTCGATCGATGCTGCACCAGGTTCGAGCGGATTTGCATCAGGTTCGATTGGTCTGCATCAGGTTCGATCGATGCTGCACCAGGTTCGAGCGAATTTGCATCAGGTTTGATTGGTCTGCATCAGGTTCGATCAATACTGCACCAGGTTCGAGCGGATTCACATCAGGTTCGATTGGTCTGCATCATGTTCGATCGACTCTGCACTAGGTTCGAGCGGGTTTGCATCAAGTTCGACTGGTCTGCATCAGATTTCACATGAGTCTTCACAATATGATCGGCAGGGTGCCGGAGTGGTGGAGCAGGTTGCGGGGAGGTCGATCCCCGTCGCAGTTGTCCGCATTCGTGATTGGTGGCGAACAATCGAATTCGCTGTTATATAACTGTTATAATTGATTTATTAATTGATTATTGTTATATATGTATGCATGATTATCTATGATTTATTGCCTTAAATAGAAGCATGCTAGATTGCGTATTATATTTGGTATATTATATGTATGTATGTTGGAGTGTTGATCAAGTCAACTTATTTTTGGCAATTTATTTCCTTATATATAACTGCTATAGTTGTTTTATTGGTTAATTATTGTTATATATTTGGAAGTATGAGCATGCTAGGTTGCGTATATTATTCTGAATATTATATGCATGTAAAAACCCTTGGTTTTAAATAACTAAGTGGGAGAGGGGATTGGTAATTAATTCCCACGGCCTCCATTATTGGTTTGTTAGCAATGTGAATAAACTTGCGCATCGGCATTAGAGCCTTCCTCCCCATCAGATGAGTTTATTCATGGATATTGCTGGAACAGGCTTCTTTAAAATTATGTTTGTAATGTGATGCACATGAACTTGCGTGTTGGCATAGACCTTCCTCCCTATTGGATGAGTTCATGTGCGGATCACTGTACAGACTTATAATTGATGACTGTAGGAAGTTATCCGAGCGCGTGTGTACTTCTCCATCTGTAAGGCACATAAGCTCGAGCAATGAACTTGGGGTCAAATAATGGTGTACACTTAGGTGTAAACAATAAGCATCCTCTCCATCGGAGTCACTGCTTTTATTTGCATGGCTAAAGAGGAACCGACTATTAATTATTTTGTCATAAAGTTAGGTTGACAAATGAAATTAATGGGTAAAACCTCCTCTTGTAAATGTTTGGGTTTGTAAACGTCCACACTATCGTGGCTTGCAAACTCACGGTGCTTGAGATGTCGGTGAATTTATATTTTATATTGTTTTGAGGGAATCAATATAAATGGATAAATTCGAAGATTTGATCGGTATATTTTTTTATGATTATCTGAATTTCAAATAGTTTTATTTCACTTATGGTTGACTAAAAGAAATTATATTTACTGGTCCAAAATTAGATGATTAGAAAAGAATCTTGGATTCGAATTTTACTGCTTAAGAAATACATGTGTGTTCTCACAAAAGACTTATCATGATGCATATTAAAGTCTCTAGTGAAGAGATAAGAGATTCATAGAAATATGATGGTCTCATGTAACTCTTCGGATACTTGAGTAAGTTAAAAGGCGGTAGGTCATGATTGAATTTGATGAATGAATTGGAAATACATGGAATAGAAGTTGAAGGGGAAACCTAAGTCTATTTTATTTTTCATAATTGCCTAGATGTTTTGAGTAAGTTTCTCCTGAATTACAAGAGGTTGTATATAGTGGGAAACTTCTGACAAAACATGTGATAAAGGAAATACAATTTCATAAAAGGAGTGAACAAGGATAGAATCTTACTTGCTAGTCGTTGAAGCATGATTAGTGATGGCACCTACTGATACGTTGTGTAGATACCGGAATCACTAAATGTTTATTACTGAGGATAAGATTATTTTATACATGGGTAATACTACGAGAGTAGTGGCTGTTGCAGTGGGAGTTGTTTATTTATCTTACGATATGAATAAACGTTTGATTTTATGAAATTGTCTTTACGTACATTTTCATAGAAAGAATTTGATTTGGTTTCTATGCATTAATAGATGGATACTCCATTTCATTTAAATGACATGGTCATTATAATGAAGGATAGAGTTGTAATCTGTTATGGTACGTTGGTGAACAATTTGTATACTCTTAAATCATGTATATTCCATAGATGCAACAAATAGTAATTAATAATGCATCTTCTAATCTTAGTAAGAGAAATGAACCTTCGGAGATGAACTAAACATGCATTTGGCGTCTAAGACTAGATCATTTTACTTGAGTAGGACTCAAAAGTTGATAGCAGATGGACCGTAAGGTTTATCTGAAGTGGAAACTATCGGACTTGCGAGTCTTACTTGGAAGTAAAAATAATTAAATTACCTTTTCAAGGTAAAGGGGTGTAGAGCCAAAGATATATATGTCGGAATTGGTTCATTCTGATTCAAGCGGACCTAATATTATCCAGGCGAGAGGTGGTTATGAATAATCGAAGATTATTCTAGATACCAATATATTTATTTGATGCACTGCATGTCTAAGTTCTTTGATTTATTCAAGAATTGCAAGGTTGGTATAGTAAAGCATCATAGAAAATATATCAAGTAATGACGATTTAATCGTCATTACGAGTACCTCTTAGGATAATTAGGAGCTATTAATCAGAGGTTGAGATTAAATCTCAAGTGGTCTACACCGGGCATGCCCCAGCTAACTGGTGTGGTGGATAGAAGGAATAAGACTCTTATGGTAATGATTAGATAGATGATGAATTATTTGGAATTACTTAATTCATTTTATGGATAAGCCCTAGAAACAGTAATTCATTTGAATGTTTGTCTGTTTGTGGGATATGCTATAAAAATGAAGGTGATTTATTTAGTCTAAAAGATCGAAGGGTGATTGTTAACACAAACACTAGATTTTTGGAAAGGGACTATGTAATAAATCACATACCCATTTATAAGTTGTCCTAAAGGATGTGAGAAGAAAACACAAAGTATTAGTACCAATTGTGCAAAAGGATATACCACAAGGTAAACTGCAACGCATGTCACGTCTGATACACAATTGCATGTAATGCCTTGTCGTAGTGGGAGGGATGTTCGACAACCTGTTTGATACATGTTTTGAGAGAGTCGTGAGACTTGGTCCCTAGCAAACATGAAATGGACCCACAGATACGATGACGCACTACAAGTTAGAAATGCAAAATCCTAGCAAAGTGCAATGAATATTAAAATAGAATCGATGGATTTTAAATTAGGTCTGGATGCTTGTTGAACCGCTAAATGTCGTAAAAGCCATTGGAAGCGGGCATGCAAGAATAAAAGAGGATCATAGAATAAGGTGAAAACCTTGGAAGCAAGCTTGTTGCGAAAAGGTATACTCAGAAAGAAAGGGTTCGATTATGAGAAAACCTGTTCACCGGTAGCTATGCCTAAGTTGATCCGGACTCTTTTATTTGTTGCTACTCATATGAAATATGAGGGATAACAAATAGATGTCGAGACAGTTTTCCTGATTGGAAGTCTTAAGTGAAATATCTATGTGAAGCAACTAGAGTGATTCATTGCAAAAAGCTAAGAGCATTGTGATAGAAAGCTTAAAAGTGTCCATTCATGGACTAAAGCAAGCTTCAAGATCATGAAACATCTGTTTTGATGAGGTAATCCAGTGACATGGATCTAATCAATGATCAGATGGGTCTTGTGTATTGAAAAGAGTGATGGAAACGTGGTGGTATTTCTTGTACTATACGTAGATAGTATCTTGCTCATTGGAGACAATGAAAGAGTATTGTCGGGCGTATGGGTATGATTGATAAAGCGGTATGATATGAAGGACTTAAGAGGAGCAAAAACATCCTTTTGATCACGGTAATACGGATTACAAGAAAGGATGTTATGCTTATCTCAAACTTCATGAGATGATACGATCCTTACTTATTTAGCATGTGACTTTATCTAAAGAAATCTATCTTGTGACACAAAGGAGATAAAGGTGATGAAAGCGGTTCCTTATGCTTCGGCGAATAAGGAAGCTTAATCTAAGGAATGCTAAGCACGAGAATGGATAACTCTATTGCCATTTGCATAGACAGTGAGTATCAAGGTAACTCGAAATAAGAATGTTGAACTGTGGTAAGACATATATTTATGTACCTGAAAAGGACTAGAAATTATATGTAGGCTTACCGGATAGATTCACTGATTCTTATGGGCTACGTAGATTAAGATTTTTCAAATCAGATAGGGATGGCAGTAAATCCACCTCAAAGGTTATGCGTTTAATTTTAAGAAGTAGAGTCATAATGTAGAGGAGTGTTATGTAGAAATATATTTCAGACTCCGGATTTCATCATGGAAAGATGATAAATTGGAGCCATGAGGCAGCCAAAGTATCTGTATGATTCTAGAAACTTCATGATGGACTTTGGCGTGATTCTAAGTTTGCCCAAGGTTATCACAATTTATATTGATAATATTGGTGCAGTTGCAAATTTGAAGGAATCACAAGTCCATAAGAAAATTAAACACATGGAGTGCGAGTACCACCTGTTATGAGAAATCGTATGATGAGGGGAAGGTTGTTGTCACCTAGATTGCATCGGATGATAATCTAGTAAATCCATTTACAAGGACCTTAAGGCGAGAGCTTTTGATGGTCGTGTAGTGGGAGTGGAAATCAGATGTATAGCAGAAGACATGACAGTATAGTCTTTTAGTATAAGTGGGAGATTGTTGGATTGTATACTAAAAGTCTAGCTTTTTGTATGAACAATGTTATAACAATTAATTTGAAATGAGAATCATATGATCAAATGATTGCATCTTATAATTTATTTATATGTTCGATACAATAGTCCACTTACTTTATACTGTAGATAATATGTTGTGCGACAACACGCGGAAGATCATATTATCGGTTTTCTTATAAAGTATAAACAGATGCTCACAACCGAGATAGACGGGGACTCTCTATAGGGATGGTTGTAGTATGGTTTGGTATTAGCTTGTCTTGGCTATAGAATCACATTAGTGCACTTGTGTGTATTGAGCAGGACCGCTTGAGATCGTTCGACTTATACTGACTTATAGGAGAACTTGATCTCAGTTATTATGGAAGTTCGTGCTCTTAATCCCTATACAATAACCTCGACACGTAGGGCAGTATGTATTTCTTTGATTCATCAATGGTTGAGATTTACATGTAATTAAATCAACAAACTCGATGAGTTGGGAAGTAGTGCTGTCTCTATGGTGTGCTGTTGATTGTAGAAGGAATCCGTGTCCGTCATAGGTTGATGATGTTCCCTTGAGGAGCTCATAAGGATTATCATATAAACCCTGTAGGTGAAATTTATTCCGGCATGATAATGAGGTTGAGTGGTACTACTCTTGGATGAGATATTAATTAATTGAGTTGTCAGTAACTTAAATTAATTAATGGACATTGTATATCTTAAACATGGGGAGACTAACGAGCTCATAATAAGAAGGAGCCCTAAACGTAATTTTGGGATTGGAAAGGCAGTGCAGTAATAATATTTTAGTGGAATATATTATTATTATTGGACTTAAGTATAAGCTTTGGGCTAAGCTTGGATACTTAAGCCCAATGGAGGCCCAACCCAATTTCTCCTCCTGGTCCCTGCTGTAGCCCATGTATATAAGTCACCTCAACTTATCTGGAACCCTAATCTATTTTATTATTCACGTGTGATGAGGGTTGAGAGCAAATTGAGGAGGTCTCGTAGATCGTCGCCCACACGACGTCGAGATCGGACTTGGGACATACAGCATAAGATCAGAAGGTAGTTTGCTACTGCTGTCCGCCACCTTGCAAAATTTATATAAAATCATACAGTACTCAAAATTTATTGACCAATATACTGACAGAAAGCTGTTGAAGAGTGGATCATCTGAGCATAAAGATCATTCAATTCTGACATTAGACGAGGGAGTTATGGCTATTCTCGTTGGACTGCACAGTCTGCCAGCGAGAATCCTTCATCTTCTACATACCATGGTGAACGGTAATCGTTTCTATGATTTATTACTTCCACTGATTTTAGAAACGTATGGATCCCTAACGGGTCACGTTAACCAAACGATCGAAGCGCCAACAAAATCTCCCTGACACGAGTGAAAAATATCCACACAAGGCTCCTTGACACGAGTATAAACTATTTACAAGTTGAAATTAAAGACTCATTGTCACGAGTATAAAATGTCAACAAATTCAAGTTCAACACTCCATAACGCACGAGCCTAAACTGCATGTTACTCCTGGCCCATATGAGTATAAAATGTGTATGTCACCCACATCTAAACCAAATCATGTTTCTTTGAACTACGTTATGACTTGATCCTCTTCAAAGAGGTACGTAGGCAACTTAGTACTCTGCTAAGTTTAGTCATAATTGGGGCTATTCGTATCAATTTGGCGAGACAAGCAATACAATTCAATCATGTTGATCAAGAACAGATTATCATAATTTGTTCACTTCAACACAAAGGCGTCCGTGAACAAAATGCGAGGGGGAATTTGTAGGCACTTGAATTTTATTGCCTAATAAAGGAATATATATGGCAAATTAATGCAATAATTAATGATTAATTATTTATTTATTTATTAAGGGATTTAAATAAATCTATTCCTAAAATAAATGAGTAAATAATTGATAATTAGGCCAGATCCAGTCAAATAAGTCTGACTTAAAGCCTAAGCAAGGATGGAAAGGCCCAAGCCCACAGAATCAGGTCAAATCAGGCATGGACCAATCAAATTGCGAGTTATTTATGGGGCTTCCTCACCCTTCACCTATATAAGGAGCCCTCCTCCATTCATTCCAAGGACACACATTCAAAGACCTTTACTCTAACGCTCTGAAGAGATTGAAACTCGAGCAATACTCTTCAAGTCAAGAACGACAAACGATTCCGGATTATGGTGCGGAGCCCCCCAAATCATGTGTTATTCATACACTAAGTTCTTCGGCGTTCTTCGCGCCAAGAACATCATACGACCTAGGATTAAGGTGATAAGCCCCCTAGATCGAGTGTTTTACACATAAAGTACATTTAATCCAAACAAAGGTTCGACACCTCTGGATTAACGTTATATAGTCCCAAATCCGAGTTTGAACAAGATTCAACTGAAGATCCGACTCAACATACTTAGTCAGCGCAGTCAACACAGTCAGCGTAGTCAGCGCAATCAACAAGTTAAAAGTCAAAGTCCAAATTGGTTCGAGAGAATAATCAGATGATAGATAGAGATTGTTTCTTAAAAATTCTCAAATTTAATCCTTTAGATTATTATTGTAATTCTCTTGTATTTATTTTATAATAAATATAAAATTTGTTGTTACAATATGTTTCTTTAAGAAAGACAACATAGTCCTTGAATCATTCATGCGAGTGGGAATGACTGCCACCCACTTTGAAATATAATCCACTGCTAAAACAATGTAGAGAAATCCATTAGATGGGGGAAAAGGCCGCATAAAATCAATCTTCCATTCATCGAAGATCTCAAAAACAATGCTCGGCTGAAGTGGTATTTCATCTCTCCTAGTTATGATTCCCATCCTTTGACATCTATCGCACGTCGCCACATAGGTTTCACAATACTTAAACAAAGTAGGCCAATAAAGAGTAGATTGAAGTATCTTCACTGCCGTCTTTTGAGTTCCGAAGTTCCCCCTGTTAGGTTGTGGATGACAAAAATCAAGAACACTCTCCATCTCCATCTCAGGCACACACCTACAGACTAAGGAATCCGTACATATCTTGTAGGGAAACGGATCATACCATATAAATATCTCAACATCTTGCTTGAATTTTGCAAGTTGATATCGGTTGAGATCTCTCGGGATTTCTCCTACGGTAATGTAATTCAGATAGTCCGCATACCATAGATCTATCCCTTGGGTAGCCACCACGCATGCTCTTTCCACTCCTTTAACAAACACTGCCATTATCTTCTCATCCGAGAACATCTCTTCTATGTACTCGAAAGAATCATCACAGTGCTCCCTTGTCTCCAACCTCGATAGGTGATCCACCAACACGTTCTCCGTTCCTTTCTTATCTTGGATCTCCATATCGAACTCCTGCAAAAGAAGGATCCATCTAATAATCCTTGGCTTTGTTTCCTTATTCTCCATCAAGTATCGGATCGCAGAATGATCTGTATACACTATCGTCCTCATGCCAACCAAATACTGTCGAAACTTATTGAACGCGTACACCACAGCCAAAAACTCCTTTTCAGTCACCGTGTAGTTCTTTTGTGCCGCATCAAAAGTCTTACTCGCATAGTAAATGTCACATAAATTCTTTTCCCTCAACTACCCAAGCACCACTCCAAGTGCTAAGTCACTTGCATCACACATAAGTACAAACGGCTGAGTCCAATCCGGCGTGATTAAGATAGGTGCAGTAATAAGCGCCTCTTTCAAAACCTAAAAAGTTGTTAGACACTCTTCATCAAACACAAAAGGAATATCCTTTTCAAGTAAATGAGATAAGGGCTTGGAGTATTTCGAGAAGTCTTTTATGAATCTTCTATAAAAACCGACGTGTCCAAGGAAGGACCGCACTTCCTTTTCATTAGTAGGTGGTGGAAGCTTCTCGATCGCCACCACCTTTGCTCTATCCACCTGCAATCCATTAGCCGAAATATGATGGCCAAGAATAATCTCATCTCTTACCATGAAGTGGCACTTCTCCCAATTCAAGACAAGATTAGTTTCTTGGCATCTCTTCAAAACAGTAGCAAGGTTAGATAAACAACTATCAAAGGAGGAACCAAACACAGAAAAATCGTTAATAAACACCTCCATGATCTTTTCTATCAACCCATCAAATATGGCCATCATGCAATGCTGAAATGTAGTAGGCGCATTATATAATCCAAAAGGCATCTTTCTAAAGGCAAAAGTTCCATAAGGACATGTAAAAGTGGTCTTTTCTTGATCCTCGGGTGCAATCATGATTTGATTATAACTCGAGTATCCATCTAAGAAACAATAATACTCATACCCTGCTAGACGATCAAACATTTGATCCATGAAAAGAAGGGAAAAATGGTCTTTGCATGTATTTTCATTCAGTTTCTTATAATCAGTACACACACGCCATCCCGTAGGAATCCTTGTGGCTAATGTCTCACTATCCTCGGCTTTCACAATAGTCATGCCCTTTTCCTTAGCTACTACATGCAATGGACTCACATTGGGACTATCACTAATGGGATAAATAATTTCAGCATCGAGCCACGTTAGGATTTGCTTCCTAATTACTTCTTGAATAGCGGGATTCACCCTCCGCTGATTCTGAATACTGCTCTTGTCCTCATCTAACAACCTTTTTCTATGCATGCAATATAAAGGACTAATACCTTTTAAATCATCAAGAGACCAACCAATCACATACTTATACTTCCTAAGGACATCTAATAATTCCTCAAGTTGATCATCAACATAGGAAGAAGATACAATTATCGAATATTTTCCATTGTCACCAAGATAGGCATACTTCAAGTGTTCCGGTAGTGGTTTCAACTCCTCTTTTTTCTCTTCCTGAGGTGCGCTCTCTCTATCCAATGGTAAATACTTCCTACTCCATTTGACCTCTTCCACTTTTGTCCTTTCCGATTGATACTTATCATCACCCAAAGCAAGCAAGTTTTCAAGTAAATCAATACATACCTCATTGGAGAGTTCATCTAGCTCCATGGTGGGAAAAGTAAGAGAATCCATCAAGCATGTCTCAAGAGGATTCTTAGAAAGAATAATGGACATGTCTACATTAATAATCTCCTCCACCACATTAATACTATGGCACTGCGTCTCCATCGGCATCTTCATTGCTTTTTCGAGGTTAAACAAAACCTCTTCTTTATCCATCCTCAGCCGTAGCTCACCCTTCTGCACATCAATCATAGATCCCGCAATAGCCAGGAAAGGTCTTCCCAAGATAAGAGGGATATTATCCTTGTCATCTTCCATCTCAAGCACAAGAAAGTCCCAGGAAATACGAGCTTCTCTACTTTGACAAGAACATCTTCAATCACACTCTTCGGAAAGGTCATAGACCTATCCGCTAGTTGCAGAGCCACTGATGTGGGAGTTGACTCCCCCAAACTAAGCCTTTTAAAGATAGACAGTGGCATCAAATTGATACTTACCCCAAGATCGCACAAGGCTCGTCGTTCCGACCCTTTTCTAATTTCACATAAGATAGTGAAGCTTCCCAAATCTTTTAACTTAGCTGGCAGCTTCCTTTGTATGATTGAACTGCAATTCTCTGACAGGTTCACGGTTTTAATTCTGTTCAAGCTTCTCTTCTTCAATAGTATATCCTTTAGAAAATGAGCATAATACGACATCTCCAAAATCACTTCAGAGAAAGGAATGTTCAAACTTATCTTGTTTATGATATCTGAAAACCTCTTGAACTTATCTTCCAATCCCTTTTTGACAAGCTTAAAAGAAAACGATGGAGATATCTTTGTTTTGAGAATCCCCCATTCATCACGTTCAACCTTCTCCGCTTTATCCATCTCGGCTCTCAATCTCTTAGCTCTTTCCCACTCCTTTTCCACTAGTGTAAGCTTGGTATTCTGCTCTAGAGATGTAACTGGAGTATTCCGATCAGCAGGTGTTGCATTCGGTATCGAATCCGACTCTGAGCTGTGTTGCTCGATCTCTGCTTGACCTAGATGGTTTGATCGAGCAAATGGGTTTTAGTCGAACAGATTGCCTGTTTGCATACTCTGTTCCTGGACGTGTTGTTTGACCTCTGCTCGACCAAGATGGATTGGTCGAGCAAATAGGTATTGGTGGAACAGATTGCTTGATTGCGAGCTCCCATCACACTGCTGTTGTTCGACTTCCATTCGACCTGGGTGATCTGGTCGAACGGTGTTGTGAAAGTGAAATGGTTGGTCAAAAAATAGAGTATCGTAATTATGTTTCTCCAGAAGTTGTTCGACCTCTACTCGACCAGATGTTTTGGTCGAGCAAATCCAGTCTGGTCGAATATCTCTGCTCACTTCGATTTCACTTACCGGCATCATCAGACCTTCATATTGCATTCCCGACCTCAGTGTGATGGCATGACAAGATTTTGAATTCTCAATACTTTGAGATGGAAACTTCTCTTTCTCAATAGTTTGAGTCAATTTGTTTACATTCCCAGCCATCTCCCTCATCAACAACATAAGGTCTTTCACATTTGTAGAGAAGTCCTTATGATTATCATGAATCTTCTTTTCTAACTTAGCCTCAAGACGGTCTACTCTTGCATCATTCCTCGCCATGTACCTGTTCAACGTATCCTCAAAGCCAGGCTTTCTTTTTTCTACCTTTTCTCCCCTGATCAACACCAATAGGAGGTTGCACTGCAGTATTCGGATTGCTCCATGAAAACTCTGGCCTCCTTGGTTGTTGGTAATTACCCGGGGGACCACGGTTATTGTAATTCCCCTGATAATTCTGGTTTTCTTGATTCGGGTACCTAGTTCCTTGAATACTTTGACCCATGTCGTAGTTTTCATCCTCGATCTCCTCTCTTAGCCACCATCCTGCTGCATCATTGGTACTCTCTGAGATAAATCAGTGATCTACTTTTGCTGAGACTCAAGTAACTTACTAATATTAGCGAAGCTAGAGACGATCTCATCATCTCTTTCTGACTTCACCATAGTATGCTCAACTTGTGCTACTTTACCAAGGACATAAATGCCTCTCACTCTATCAGTCGACCAATCTCTTGAATTCATCGAAATATCCTTGAAAAGCTTCTCGGCCTCAATTGGTGACTTCGTAAGCAATGCTCCATTAGAAGAAGCATCAAGTAATACTTGAGAATCGCAATCCAACCCATTGTAGAATATACTGATATATTGAGCTTTAGATAGCCCATGCTATGGACACTTACGAAGCATGTCCTTGAACCTATCCCAAGCTTCATGAAATTTCTCATTACCATGGAAGCAAATTGATTGATTTCTTACTTCATCTTGAACACCTTTGAAGGTGGCATGTATCGCTCCTAGAATTTCACTTTCAACTTCTCCCATGTATCACATTCATCAATATCAAGATTATCGTACCAATCTCTCATTTTTTTCATTCAACGAGAACTTAAATAATATTATCTTCCTCGCATCCTCATGAGTTCCTGCATCTTTTTGTGTAATTTCATAACCAAGGAACTTATTTAGATGTTATTGAGAATCTTCAAAGGTTCCCCCAGAAAAGGGATTCCTTTCAACCATGGTGATAAGAGTAGGGTGTAAATCAAAATCGGCTCCAGTCCCTCTTGCTCCTAACAGCCCAGCATTGTCCCCTCCGTTGTTCTTAAATACTTCACGGATGGCAAGTGTATCAGGATTCGCTGCCATGTTGACTGTCTCTACTTCTAAATTATCTTCGGTTGTAGCTTCAATCGTTTTTGAATTCAGCATGTCAACTTCAACTCCAAAATCAAGAGCTTCAGTTGGATCTACTTTCTTGTTTTTATTCTTCTTATTCTTTGTCTTACTCGACATGCTCCAATCTCTGGATTATAAGGCTCTAATGTAAGCATACACCTAAGAAAAGTAAGTGTTAGAAATCAAAGACAAGCATAATATAATCTCAATTAAACTAGAAATAATAGACTAATAATTAATTCCGTCTCTGACAACGGTAATCCTCAAGTATAAGTATATCAATTGTAGTTTCGATAGGTGACCAAGTGATTATCGTACCCAAGAGACGGATTATTATCAGTTTGATTATGTTCTAATTTACTAAGATTATGTTTGGCAATTTTATTTTGAATTGTTATGAAATTAAATAGCAAGTAACTTAAATAGCAATAAAACAATAAGCAATAGAAAATACGGTTGTGATCAAGTAAGAAATTAGGTAGTTCTTCGGGCATCCGATTTTACTTATTAATTTTCTTTCCATGCGTTATTGTCCGACTCTACCTTGTGGTCTATGGACGCATCACTAAACCATGCATGTTCACCCTATAGACACAAGTAAGCATGCGTATCACACGTGTGAATATCCTTGGAGCAAGAGATATAATTCACCTCCCTTTCTAGGTACTATCAATATCAATTATTTCCCGTGCACTTAGTACTCTAACCCGATATGATCTCCCTTTATAGGTACTATGACATTATACTCTTTATCCTACTTATTAACCCGAATAAGATTCAATTAACAAATATCTATATAAGATAGTTCTAATAAGACTTTGGAATCCCTTTACTTAGAATTATAACATGTAATCGTGCTCAGCGGTGAATGCACTCAATCAATAACCAAGGTATGCATTCAGACTCTACATAATAGTTAATGATGCACAAAAGAACAATGAGTATGAATTAAAAAAGCACAATCTTATAATACACCACAAGTAGTGTTGTACGGAGTTTACACATGGAAATTCAATTAACTCATAAAACTTTCATAACTTTAGATACCGAAGCGGTTCTAGCCCATGATTGATCTAGGAACAATCATGGTTGTTTGGTATGATCTTACTTGACGCGCCAGACGCCTCTCTTCACGACCCCTTCGGATGACGTTAGGGTTTCAGTGGTGGATGGATGATGAATGATTGTGTCCCCCTTTTCTCCTGCGAAAGTACTTCTTTTATACTAATGGAACCTCCTCATAGGCTTAGGATGGGCTTTTGCTTGAAGCACACGTCAAATTTCGTAAAAGACATCCGGAATTACCATAAATAGAAACAACGAACATACCATGCCTCGAGCGAAGTCGAGCAAGGCCTCGAACTCGAGCAGCTAGTCGAGCAAGCTCACTGGACGATTTTCACAATCTGCTCGACTTCGCTCATCTGCTCGACCACATTAATGTTGGTCGAGCAACACCTCAGGTCGAGCAACCCTTCTGGACAATTTTGCACATTCCATTCGACTTGCCCACCTTGTTCGACCAAAGCAATAGAGGTCGAGCATGGTCTTGAACTCGAGCTGCCTTCGAAACTTGCCTCAAAATCGTATCTTCCAATTCCGAGCCTTCTAGACCTATTTTCCTATGCACATATGCTCAAAACAACCTTACCAACCCCGATTCATGGATTCTCCGTAAACAACCTGATTCGTCTTAATAATAGACCAAATCATACCCTCTTTTCACACGAATCAGAGTCTATAATACGTGAATTTGCACTCTCGTCATAATGCATGGCAATTTCTGGAATGACTTTGTTACTTGATATTAAATTTTAATTTGGAGGCATACTGGGGTAGTGCTATATGGCAATGAATATTATTTTGGAGGTGGTATACAAAGTGCTCCAGTTGGAACAACTCCATATGGGACTCCAATCCAAGTAGTAGATCTTGGTGTGAAGCGTGTACTTAAGGGTGCATTTGAGATGTACTTGGAAGAGATTGGTCCGCTCTACACAGCTGAAACTTATAATCTGCTGTATCATAATTGAAACAATTTTAGTAGTGAGGTTGCTCAATTCCTGCCTGGTGCTTCAATACTAGGTTACATTTTAAATCTCCCTAATGAAGTTTTAAACAGCCCCATGGGCACCCTCATTTGTAAGTCACTCTTTTTCTTTGTTCAATATTGTAGTTCAAGTAATTCTCTCTTTCAATTAGCATCATGTTAGAGTATTTCGAAGTTAGGGACTAAATAATTCTCAATAATGCAAGAAGAGAGAAATATTGCATTCATCAGTGTACACACTGAAGCCATGAGTTGGTCGAGCAATATATAGATTTTAAGTAAAATATATATTATATTGGGTAACTATCGATACTATGCGCTTTAATTATCGTAATTTTATAAGTTTTAATGTTGTAATGTTCAATCTCATCAAATTATTCAATCAATAATTACATACTAAAACTGCTCCCTCAATCTTTCTATTTTTTTAGTAAA
Organism: Pogostemon cablin; assembly: GCA_023678885.1. Lineage (NCBI taxonomy): Eukaryota > Viridiplantae > Streptophyta > Magnoliopsida > Lamiales > Lamiaceae > Pogostemon > Pogostemon cablin. The sequence continues at coordinate 12,848,591 of CM042985.1, read as the reverse complement.
AATATCATTAATATTATTTGAATCTATTGTCATATACCCTAACTTAATTGGTGTAATAGCTCTAATTATTTATATATTAATTACCTTATTTAAGTTGACTCAATTATTATTCAACCGACTTTGTTTTGTAACATCATAACTTTACTTATGCATATAATTTTCCAAGATTCTTCTTTAATAGTAATTCTTTTATCTTATTAACAGTGCCACAAATATGGAGTGAATATGATGAATTAATGGTAAACTTTCTTATGTTTAACATATTTTGTCCAATTTATTGTGTGTGATTTTATATTTACATTTACAGAGTAGTAAGTGCATTATCATGATTTGCTATTTGTGCTACATTATAGACTATAGTTTGAGTAATCAATGTTAGTTCATGTTTCTTTCTTTCTCATCCTATTCATTTTTAATTGAAAATTATGCAATAACAAATTTATATTCTTAATTTTGTATTTGATAATTTGCTCCTAATGTTATGGATTGATTTTATTTGATATTATTTTACACGAGCTAATTTAATTCTTATAAAACTTTCAAGCTAAACTACTTTGCAAAAATTAGTAGGTATTTTTAAAGGAAGATAGATTATCATCATTAACGAAATATCCTTTCTAATGACTGATTTATCTATTAGTTTTTGGCTCTTTAAACTGTATTTTGCATAATAATTACTAATTAATGTTGGAGTTAATTTACATTTTTTAACATATAAAAATACAAATAATTCTTTCTCATATTCTCCGAACAAAATTCCAGGGTGCAAGATAAATATATTTTCTTTGTTGGTTTTTTTCTCATCAACTTAATTCAGAGAACAAGAATGCAATAAACAGCTATTCTCAACTGCATCATATACCAGGGTAAATATTTACTATTCAATTTTTGAGGAGAATATAAAAATATCAAAACTATAATAATTTTGGTGTTTATTTTTATTAACTTTAAATATTAAAACTTTTGCAAAAAAATATTAAATTTAAATATTTACTATTATGTTTGCAAAAATATCATTATTTGTGATTGGATAATGAATTGGTTACTGTTAGTAGTACTTGAGGCGTTGTAATGCTCAAGTTTTTAATGATTCACAATATTTTGAGTTCTTTTATTGTATGTTCAATTAAATAATCTATTAACTTATTAATGTTTTTTTGTTGTGACAATTATCAAAGCATGTTTTAAAGAGAACTTAAGAGCTTGCATTTTATTGAAAAAAATAACCGTACATATGAGGATATTTGCAAGAATTATATTTTTAGGGAAATATTAAGAAACATGTGATGTATTGTTATGGATTAATATTATATTAAATAAAAATTAAGGTTATGTCTTTTCAAATGCATTACGATTATTATATTTTATTAATTAAATTAGGAGTAATTTTGGAGTGTACACCTAAGGTTTTATAGGCTAAATTTAAAGTGTAGGAGTAATTATGTACTTTGTTTTAAATTTGAAAATTTTAAATCTAATGGTGAGATACTCATTTTACATAAGATTTAAAGACTTAAATATTATAGGTGCACCGATGTAACTGGTGCACCATAGTTAGACACTTAAATTAGATAATAATAAAAAATTGTTATTTCTTAATAACTTTAAAGTGTGTGTAAGAAGAAATTAAATATATTTCTAATTTGTATAATTGTGAAAATTTCTTCCCATGCTCATGGGTTATTGCTATGATTGGACTATTCTTAAAAAGATCTATTTTTAGTTCATGTCAATTGCACATAAAAGTGTCTAGATTCACAAGCAAGAAAGGTTGGAAGATCTTATTATTATTTAAAAATAAAATAAAACATCAAAAAAGTTCTTATTATATAAAAATGAAATCAATAATAGGGCGATTTGCAAAAATTATATATTTAAGGAATATTTAGAAATGTTTGATGATTGTTTAAGATATAGGTCTACTATAATTATTATACTGTTCTTAAATGTAATTTTGAAAAAAAAATGCAGTTGTCTCTACATATATATAAAAAAAATTCAATACAATATAAATTAATATTATTATGTTTGAATAATTTTCTTAAAAAAATTATATTACATTGTGAAAAATCACTTCCTATGCAACACACCGGTCAAAAAACTAGATATCAATAAGTTACATTCTATAAAATATTTGATATTGTGGTCCATCATTTACTGATGTCAAGTAAAAAGGATTGAAGATAATGATGCAGAAAAAAGAGTGTGATGACAAGACCATTTGCAAGAATTATGCTTTTTAGGGAAGTCTTTAGAAATGTGAAAAATATTATATGAGTACTCATTATATTCCATCCTTATGTACCTGATGATCTGTATCTGCGTTACTTATTACCTTCATAGCATAGAGTTTGACATGGAGGGAATATTTACTTGATAGATCTTTCAAATTTATCTGTTGTTCAAATGTCTATAGCTCAAACAAAAATTAATGATGGTTTTTTGTTTAAAATATTATATTGATCAAAAGATTAATTATTTTTTAATATTATTTAATTAAATTAAAGTTTTGGATAATAATTCAATAACCACTTTTAAATTTAACATTTATAAACATGTAGGACATCAAAATATATAGGAAAGACATAATTTTATCAAATTGATATAAAACAAATACGACGAATATAAACAAATTAAAATACATGAATAACTTTTTTCACAAAACTCAACGTATTAAGCATAAAATAAACAAAATTTCAAAGAAAATAAATTTTAATTTTATAATATTCAATCTTCAAATTTAGTTAATCAGCAAGACTTCACGATTATATATTTTTTTAGATTGGTTCTATAACTTTATTCGTCTTTAAAAAATTAGTATTAAACATTAAAAAATAAAATATATTAAACACATTTCCGTGCAATGCAATGGTCAAAGTATTAGTGTTAAAACTAATACACTATTATTAAAAGTGTATTAAAAATCAATATAATTTAATAATATTTTTACATGGAAAATGATAATTCAATAAAAAATAAAGAGTAATACATTTATTTAATATAGGGTTAATTACGCAAAAAGTACCAACCTTTTCGCGAATTTCAAATTAGTCCAAATTTTTCAACATTTACAAATAAGTTCCCGACCTTATACTCGTTTTGCAAACTAAGCCACCGAGCAGCTGGAGGCTTGCCCGGTGACTTACCTGCCCATTTTTTTTCTACATCATCCTTCCAGCTGTAAATAAAAAAAGAAAAAAAATATAGAAACGACTTCGTCTTTAACGTTTCCAAAATTTGAGAAAAATAATCAGAACTTGCCGCCGTACAGACTAAAATCACCAGAACCTGTCGCCGCACAGATTGCTTCTTGCCGGATCTGCTGACAAACAGCCAAATCGTACGCCATCGACTGCCGTCCGTGTGTCTCACCAACAGCTGCAATATCTGAACCTAGTTGAACCTTCCTGCGCCGCCCGAAAACATAGAGCTTCTCCTATACTGCCATTCTTGATGCGCCGCAGAGCCTCCTCCGCTCACTGGGAACATCCAGAAAGCGTTTCCCATGTTGCTGGCAGCTGGTGCCACTGTCCACATGACGGAGGGACCTTGGATGGCCAAAGATGAAATGGGTTTATGCTCCTCTTGCGTTTTGGCGATGTTGCTTTTTCTTTCAGCCATTTTCTCGTGTAATTCTCATGTAGGTCTGTGTTTGAGGTGAGTTGGTGATGGAACCCCAACATTCCGGCGGTGCCAATACCGAGGAAGAGTGGGCAGATTTCGCTGAAATTGCAGTTCCGCTACTGCGGAGAGGCACGCTAAGGGTGGACTAATTGGCCGAAACAGTGCCAGTTCCGGTGGCGGCCACTATAGCCGGTTCAGCCTGTTGTAACAGCCACTCTACGGCTTCGGCGTTAAACTTATGCCCTAGTTCTCTGGTTAGCTAGAACACGAGGGCAACACACAAGTTGGGCATGCGGATGCACTGCCACGACCATCCATCTTTAGATGGTGGTCTTCTCAAGGTGTGCACACAAAAGACGATCGACGGCGGTTGTTTGTCGGTAGATCCAGCGAGAAGCAGCGTTGAACATCGGTGGGTTCCGGTGTACTGAGCAGCGAGTGACGGTAATTCCAGTAGTGTAGAGTGTTTACAGCAATGAAGGTGACGTGAATTCTTTCTTCCGGCATGCAATTCTCGCTTTTTCTCAGATTTTTTGGGAATTCTTCTAAACGATGTCGTTTCGTCCTTTTTTTAATTTTATTTTACACCTGGATAGGTGATGTGGAAAATAATGGACAGTTCAGCCACTGGGCAGGCTCCAGCTGCCCGGTGGCTTAATTTGCAAAACAAGTATAAGGTCAGGAACTTATATGTAAATATTTAAAAGTTTGGACTAATTTGAAATTCGCAAAAAGTTTGAGACTTTTGGCATAATTAACACTTTAATATAACATTTATAAATATATAAAAGCAAACCTAAACTTCTATTTTTTTTTTAATTTTTTTCAATTTTACTCTATTTATAAATAATTCAATTTTAATCTTGACTATCCAATTAATGTTTTTGATTTCAATAATAAAATCTAATATAATTATACTAATAATAATGGATTTTGTTATTTAAATTTTACTTTTTTATTTAACAATATAAATTTGGTAAATATAAGAGATATTTTTGGCATATTTAACTAATTTTTAATTAATATATACTTAATTTAAATTAGTATATCAATCAATATTCATATATTATAATTTAATTTAATATACATAGGGCATATAATTTTTCTTTGATTTCAATCAATCATAAAATATAATTATACTAACAATGTATTTTTTTATTATTTAAAATTTACTTTTTTTATTGATTTAATTTAACAATATAAATTTAATTAATTTTTAATCAATATATGCTTATTTTCAATTAATATTGTATCAATTTTATTTTAATTAGAATCGTCTCTATAAATATTTGTTTTCAATCCACAATCGTTCATTCATTAAAATCATTATATATAAATCTTTTCAACCTAATCAAATTCTTATTTTCTCTCTTTTTTTCCCCCTCTCTCTAATGCCTTTTTTTTTCTTCTCTTTTACAAATTCTACTTTCAAATTATTTATAATCAAATCTAATTTGTTTTGTCATTTATATTTTTATTTGATATTATTTGCAGGTTCAATTATTCTCCTAAATGTATCATTATATTTTTTTTAATTTTTTGTTGTCTTATTTTTTTCTCTTCGATTTTTGTGTGTTTTTTAATAATTCTATAAACCATATTTTTATAATTTAATTTATTTTATCTTCTTTTATACATACTTTTATTTGATATTATTTTTAGGTTCAATTATTCTCATATTTGATCTTATAATTTTATTTCTCTAATGCTTCTTCTTTTTCTTCTCTTATACAGATTCTACTTTCATTTTATTTATAATTTACTCTAATTTTTTTGCCTTTTATAATTTTATTTGATCTTATATACAAGTTCAATCATTCTCCTAAAGGTATAATTATACTTTTTAATTTTTTGTTATCTTATTTTTTTCTTCGATTTTTGTATTTTTTTAATAATTCTATAAATCCAATTTTCATAATTTAATTTATTTTATCTTCTTTTATACTTTGATATTATTTTTAGGTTCAATCATTCTCATATTTGGTCTTATTTGTAGGCCCTATCATTCTCTTTTTTTTTTTTTCTCTAATGCTTCTTCTTTTTCTTCTCTTTTACATATTCTACTTTTATAAGTATTATTTATTATCTATTCTAATTTGTTTTGTCTTTTATACTTTTATTTGATCTTATATGTAGATTCAATCCCTTAAAGGTATCATTATACTTTTTAATTTTTTGTTATGTAATTTTTTTCTCTTAGATTTTTGTATTTTTTTAATAATTCTATAAACCTTATTTTTATAATTTAATTTATTTCATCTTCTTTTATAATTTTATTTGATATTATTTTTAAGTTCAATCATTCTCATATTTGATCTTATTGGTAAGTCCAATCAGGTATCATTCTTTTATTTTCTTTTCTTTTCTTTTTGTCTATCTTTTTTTCGTCAATTTTTGTGTTTCCTTTATAATAATTATATGAACCATATTTTTATATTTTAATATTTTATCTTTTGCTCTTCTTTTTAATCTTCTTTTTGTTTTTCTTTTTCATTAATGCTTCTTCTTTTTCTTCTATTTTGCAGATTCTACTTTCATATTATTTATAATCCAGGTTCAATCATTCTCCTTAAATTTAAAGATTCAATCATTTATATATACATATATAAAAGTAAATATAAACTTATACTTTATTTCTATCAATTTTACTCTATTTAGAAATAATTCAATTTTAATCTTGACCGTCCAAATAATGCTTTGATTTTAATCATAAAATTTAATTATGCTAATAATGGATTGGATTAATTACTTCAAGGTACACACTTTGTACCCCTAAGTAATACTAGATACATTGATTTAAAATAATTATTATTATATATAAAATATTAAAGTAAAATACTAAATATACCCCTAAACCTATACACCTTTAAACCACAAACCCCACCTACCGCTGGACCACACGTCGGACCGCCGCCGCTGCCCGATCACTGGAAAATATCGCCGGCCGTCGCCATCGAAATCTGCTGTCGGAGCACTGCCGGACCGCCACCACAGCTGCCGGACCACCTCCGGACAACCATATTTTTGCTACACATACTTTTTTGCTGCAATACTTTTTTTCTACTGCACACACTTTGCTGCACATGAACACTTGCTGCACACAATATTTATGTGCAGCACATTTGTAGGGGTAATATTTGAATATCACTGTATATTTTTCTAGTTAGTAGTAATACTTTTGTATGTTTGTATCTCATAGTAATTAAGAGTTTTTTTGTATACCTAGTAGTAATCCTCCCCAATGGATTTTATTATTTAACTTCTTTTTTTTATTTTACAATATAAATTTGGTAAATGTGAGATATATTTTTGGCATATTTGTCTAATTTTTAATAAGTTTAATATATATATATAAACAAATAAAATTTTTATTTTTATCTTTAATTTTAATCTTGACCGTCTATTACTTTTGGTCTCAATCATAGATTCTATTTATGCTAATAATAAATTATTTATTTATTTTTAATTAACAATATAAATTTGATAAATATGAAAAATATTATTGGCATAAATTCTACTAATTGTCAATCAATATACTAATTTTCATAATATCAAATCTTTCAACGCTATCTTTAGTAATTTTCCACCTTTTTATCTACGTCGTTGATTGCTTTCAATCACATAATTTATTCTTTCAAATCATTCTATATAAACCTTTTCATTAGTTAATAAAATCCTTACTCTCTTTTTTTCTTCATTTTTTTCTTCGCTATTTCACTTTCACACTATTTCTAATCTACTTTAATTTATTTTATCTTTTATATTTTACTTTGATTTGATCTAATATGAAGGTTCATTCATTTTGAGTTATCATTCTTCTTTTTTTATTTTTTGTTATCTTTATTTATCTTTTATACTTTTATTGATCTTATTTTTATGTTCAATCATTGAGGTATCATTCTTTTTTTATTATGGGTATGAGTGAAATGAGGTGGTGGGGGGTTTGGGTTGGTAAGGGATTGAGTTGAGTGGTAATACTTTTATTATTTAAATATTAAAATCTAAAATTTTATAAAGAAAAATTCTTTTGGAGGTGGGGTGGGTAGAGGAAGGTTGGGTGGTAGAGTTTCCTCCACAAAAAAATATTTTTAATAAAATTTTAGATTTTAATATTTAATATAATAAAATTTTATTATTTTTATTTATCATTTATAAAATTCTATTTTAAAATTTTTTTTATAAATTTGAAATCCTTTCAAAAATTCATAATGTAATCAAATAATGAAATTCAAATGAATTGATTTAAAATTCAAGAAATTTAAAATCCATTCATTTTCAAATCTATTGAATCTGAAATTACTCAATTCAAATACAGTCTAAAAATATATAACTGTAATACACTTTAATTCTTTCCTTGCAATGGACAGATAGATAATATCTAGTATACACTAAAAACACAAAAACATCGATTATAAATAATATACATTTACCAATAAAACTAATACACTAAGTAGTAAAAATGTACTCTACAATTAGTTAATTAAATATGGAATTCGATATCATCGATTGCTCTTGTATCAGAAACTTAAGAGTGTATCCAGAAACTTAGAGAAGAGATTATACATCATTATTCAACACTCATTTCTTCAAGAACAAAAAACATCGATTATCAACTTAGATTATAAATCAAATTATCAATAAAACCAATACACTAAGTAGTAATAATGTATACAATTAAGTAATGCCCTCATGTATCCAGAAACTTAGAGAAGAAATATCGCAAGCTTATTTTTCCATAAACGCAGGAACTAGAGAAAATATTACACAATCATTATATACTAATTTCTCTAGAAACACAAAAAATACTTATTACTAGGATCACATAGGACTTGTTTTTGAGTTGTAATATTGGCTCTTTGGTAAAGGTAGAAAAAATTTAGGTGACAAATTCACTAGTAGAGAATTACCTTGGAGTTTTGCTTTTCGTCATTCATCTTCATCTTTGCCTCCATCTTCTTTTCATGATCTTTGTGATTTAAATTCTCCTTCTTTTCCTTAGCATCAACATCATCTTTCTTCAATGAGTAAGGGTACCAATTTCGGGCACTACGCTTCTAAGCAGACGGGGTATCAGTTTCGGGCACTACCACTAAACAAGATTTTAACCATACTTCATCTTTTTCATGCTTCTCAACCAATCTTCTACCTTCTTCATTCTTGCTAGTACTTTGACACGACCCACCTTACATAACTAATAATACAAATACTATTTAACATAAACATCATCATTATAAAAATTGCATAATTTTTTTTCCACATAAAATATTTATAACCAAAATCATCACACCAGTTCCACATACGTAACTGGTTTCTGACAACATTTCAAACCACACAAACTCGTGACAATACTTATTATATGACATAACAAAACATTAGCGGAAACAAAATAAATTCACGGCATAACCCAACAGGTTGTCATCTATGTACATCCGCTCAAAACCCTGTAGGAGCTCCACAGCTTGCACAGTCACATCACAAACTCAATCATCAACAGGCTCACCTACAATGCATAAACTAGTGAGACAAAATCTCAGTAAATAGAGATCATGCATGTTAGTGCATGAAAATGCATTTAGTTCTCTATCGCCTATTTTTTAATTTTTCTAGTTGATCTCTTTTATTTTGAAAACTGTTCACGTGGCAGGATCCCCACGACACACTTATGATATGCACCCCAAATGAGCTCAATAGACACACTTAGTATCAGATCGATTTCGATCCCTGAATATAATACCGAGAATGATTTTTCCAAACCCTGGCAGAGTATTGAGGACGATTTTTCCGAACCCCTAATAAAGTATCGGGAACGATTTTTCCGAACCCTGACAGAGATGCATATATAGTGGCCGCACACACCATTAGTATCTTATTAATTTTGAGGAAAACATTTTCATGTTTATGCATGGTATGCACCCAGAACAATTAAATGTGCATCATAAACCATTTACAATATCAATATCAACATTTAATAACAATCAAGTAACAACTTAATTTCAATTCACACAAATCCACTTCTGAAATAACAACTTCACCTCAATCACATTGATCCATTTATAGAATAGCCACTTCACCTTGGATCACACAGATCTCTTTTTGGAATAACAACTTAATCTTGGATCCCACATATCCTTATAACCAATATCTTCTCAAGCCATACAAATATATTTTCAACAGTTTCCAATCACACAGATCTATATAGGACAATGATATTATTTCAAATCACATAGATCCACAACTTGTATCGTAAAATTATCACAAATAATTTACAAATAATAGTGTTGAATATGGACCCTACTTTCTCCAAATCACATAAATCCACAGCTTGTATAACAAATTAATCTCAAATAATTCATATTGTAATTAAACTAATTACAAATAATTTATAACATAATTATCACATATTAATTACAAATAATTCACAAACAACATGTTTATGCATTGTAGTTGAACTTTTACTTACCTGGACTTCGACAGTAATATCACCCTCGTGAAAAACTGTAACTAATCTCCTATCTTTTGTCCCGGCATGAACCCTTCCCTCTATTTTTTTCTCTCTCTTTTCTTCTTTTTTTATTATTTTTTGTATCGTTAATGCTTCTGTTGAGAATTAATCTCAAGTGAAGCCTAACCCTATATATAGAGGGAAGTTAGAGATGAGTGCGAATCAACTCATGGTGAAATTTTAGCCACGTAGTAAATTTTTTTTAAAAAAACCCCTCATGCAATACATGTTTAACTAATCATCCAAATAATTTTTTTGGCTGTCAATTAGCAACGATAAGCATTGCAATAGCTTATTATTATTATTCATTACGAATATACGTGCAATACTTAATAGCTAAGATATAATACATACGTGTATATTTTTCTACCCACTATTATTCTTACAAGAACACGTGTGATACTTAATAATTAAGAAATAATATATTTATACACATAAAATAATTATATTATATATCCAAATAATTGCACGTAAATATTTATGCACACATATATTCACATATTATCACCATTTTATCAAGGATGCCTCAATTAAAATATAAAGATAAATAAAATATAAAATCAATTGTCACATAATTACCACATTATTATCACATAATTGCCACATAATTATCTCATAATTATAAAATGCACATAACACAAATTAAATTATATTGGCACATGAGTAGTGAGAAGCTCGTGTTGGCGTTCCATCATTTGGTTAACGTGAACCGTTAGCATACCATGCGTTTCTAACACAGCGGAAGCAATAAATCATAGAAACGATTACCATTCACCAGGGTATATTGATGAAGATTAATTCTCGCAGGTAGCCTGCGCAGTCCCACGAGAATGGCCATAACTTCCTCGTCTGATGTCGGAATTGAGTGATCTTTACGTTCAGACGATCCTCTCTTCGACGGCTTTCCGTCAGTATATTGATAATCAAATTCCGAGCACTGTACGAATTTATACAAATTTCGCAAGGTCGCGGACAGCAGCAGCAAACTACCTTCTGATCTTCTGCTGTATGTCCCAAGTCCGATCTCGACGTCGTGTGGGCGACGATCTACGAGACCTCCTCAATCTGCTCTCAACCCTCATCACACGTGAATAATCAGTTAGATTAGATTAGATTAGGGTTCCAGATAAGTTGAGGTGACTTATATACATGGGCTACAGCAGGGACCAGAAGGAGAAATTGGGTTGGGCCTCCATTGGGCTTAAGTATCCAAGTTTAGCCCAAAGCTTATACTTAAGTCCAATAATAATAATATATTCCACTAAAATATTATTATTGCACTACCGTACCAATCCCAAAATTACGTTTTGGGCTCCTTCTTATTATGAGCCCGTTAGTCTCCCCATGTTTAAGATATACAATGTCCATTAATTAATTTAAGTTACTGACAACTCAATTAATTAATATCTCATCCAAGAGTAGTACCACTCAACCTCATTATCATGTCGAAATAAATTCTACCTGCAGGGTTTACATGATAATCCTTATGAGCTCCTCAAGGGGACATCATCAACCTATGACGGACACGGATTCCTTCTACAATCAACAGCACACCATAGAGACAGCACTATTTCCCAACTCATCGAGTTTGTTGATTTAATTACATGTAAATCTCACCCATTGATGAATCAAAGAAATACATACTGCCCTACGTGTCGAGGTTATTGTATAGGGATTAAGAGCACGAACTTCCATAATAACTGAGATCAAGTTCTCCTATAAGTCAGTATAAGTCAAACGATCTCAAGCGGTCCTGCTCAATACACACAAGTGCACTAGTGTGATTCTATAGCCAAGACAAGCTAATACCAAAACACACTACAACCATCCCGATAGAGAGTCCCCGTCTATCTCGGTTGTGAGCATCTGTTTATACTTTATATGGAAACCGATAATATGATCTTCCGCGTGTTGTCGCACAACATATTATCTACAATATAAAGTAAGTGGACTATTGCATCGAACATATAAATAAATTATAAGATGCAATCATTTGATCATATGATTCTCATTTCAAATTAATTGTTACCATATTGTTCATACAAAAAGCTAGACTTTTAGTATACAATCCAACAATCTCCCACTTATACTAAAAGACTATGCTGTCATGTCTTCTGCCATACATCTGATTTCCACTCCCACTACACGACCATCAAAAGGTCTCGCCTTAAGGTCCTTGTAAATGGATTTACTAGGTCATCATCCGATGCAATCTAGGTGACAACAACCTTTCCCTCATCATACGATTTGTCGTAACAGGTGGTACTCGCGCTCCATGTGTTTAATTTCCTTATGAGCTCGTGATTCCTTCAAGTTTGCAACTGCACCAATATCATCAATATAAATTGTGATATCCGAAACACTTCGAAGTCCGTCTTGAAGTTTCTAGAGTCATACAGATACTTTGGCTGCCTCATAGGCTCCAATTTATCATCTTTCCATGATGGAGTCCGGAGTCTGAAATATATTTCTATATAACACTCCTCCACATTATGACTCAACTTCCTAAAATTAAACGCATAACTTTTGAGGTGGATTTACTGCCGTCCCTATCTGATTTGAAAAATCTGAATCTATGTAACCCATAAGAATCAGTGAATCTGTTCGGTAAGCCCACATATAGTTTCTAGTCCTTTTCAGGTACATAAGTATATGTCTTACCACAGTTCAACATTCTTATTTTGGGTTACCTTGATACCCACTGTTCATGCCATCGGCAAAACAGATATCCAATCTCGTGCATAGCATTCCTTAGATTAAGCTTCCTCATTTGCCGAAGCATAAGGAACCGCTTTCATCTTCTTTATCTACTTTTGTGTCACAAGACACATTCACTTAGATAAATTCACATGCTAAACGAGTAAGGATCGTATCATTATATGAAACTTGAGATAAGCATAACATCCTTTCTTGTGATCCGTATTACCGTGATCAAAAGGATATTTTTGCTCTTCTTAAGTCCTTCATCTCATACCGCTTTATCAACCATACCCATACGCCCGACAATACTCTTTCATTGTCTCCAATGAGCAAGATACTATCTACGTATAGTACAAGAATACCACCACGTTTCCATCACTCTTTTCAATACACAAGACCCATCCGATCATTGATTAGATCCATGTCACTGGATTAACTCATCAAAATGGATATTTCATGATCTTGAAGCTTGTTTTAGTCCATTAATGGACACTTTTAAGCTCACTATCACAATGCTCTTAGCTCTTTGCAATGAATCACTCTGGTTGCTTCACATAGATGTTTCCCTTAAGACTTCCAATCAGGAAAGCTGTCTCGATATCTATTTGCTATCCCTCATATTTCATATGAGTAGCAACAAATAAAAGAGTCCGGATCAACTTAGGCATAGCTACCGGCGAACAGGTTTTCTCATAATCGAACCCTTTCTTTCTGAGTATACCTTTTCGCAACAAGCTTGCTTCCAAGGTTTTCACCTTATTTTATGATCCTCTTTTATTCTTGCATGCCTGCTTCCAATGGCTTTTACGCCATTTAGCGGTTCAACAAGCATCCAGACCTAATTTAAAATTCATCGATTCTATTTTAATATTCATTGCACTTACTAAGATTCCGTATTTTAATTTTGTAGTGCAACATCGTATCCCTGGGATAATACCATGTTTACTAGGGATCAAGTCTTACGACTTTCCCAAAACATGTATCACACGGGTTGTCGAATAAACCTCCCACTGCGACAAGGCACTACATGTAATTGTGTATCAGACGTGACACGCATTGCAGTTTACCTTGTGGTATATCCTCTTGTACACTTGGTACTTATACTTTGTGTTTTCTTCTCACTACCTTTTGAACAACTCATACATGGGTTTGTGATTTATTACATAGTCCCTTTCCAAAAATCTAGTGTTTGTGTTAACAATCACCCTTCGATCTTTTAGACTAAATAAATCACCTTCATTTTTATAGCATATCCCACAAACAGACAAACATTCAAATGAATTACTGTTTCTAGGGCTTATCCATAAAATGAATTAAGTAATTCCAAATAATTCATCATCTATCTAATCATTACCATAAGAGTCTTATTCCTTCTATCCACCACACCATTCAGCTGGGGGCATGCCCGGTGTAGACCACTTGAGATTTAATCTCAACCTCTGATTAATAGTTCCTAATTATCCTAAGAGGTACTCGTAATGACGATTAAATCGTCATTATTTGATATATTTTCCATGATGCTTTACTGTACCAACCTTGTAATTCTTGAATAAATCAAAGAATTTAGACATGCAGTGCATCAAATAAATATATCGGTATCTAGAATAATCTTCGATTATTCATAACCACCTCTCGCCTAGATAATATTAGGCCCGCTTGAATCAGAATGAACCAATTCCAACATATATATCTTTGGCTCTACACCCCTTTACCTTGAAAAGGTAATTAATCATTTTTACTTCCAAGTAAGACTCGCAAGTCCGATAGTTTCCACTTCAGATAAACCTTATGGTCCATCTGCTATCAACTTTTGAGTCCTACTCAAGTAAAATGATCTAGTCTTAGACGCCAAATGCATGTTTAGTTCATCTCCGAAGGTTACTTTCTCTTACTAAGATCAGAAGATGCATTATTAATTACTATTTGTTGCATCTGTGGAATATACATGATTTAAGAGTATACAAATTGTCCATCAACGTACCATAACAGATTATAACTCTATCCTTCATTATAATGACCATGTCATTTAAATGAAATGGAGTATCCATCTATTAATGCATAGAAACCGAAATCAAATTCTTTCTATGAAAACGTACGTAAAGATAATTTTACAAAATCAAACGTTTATTCATATCGTAAGATAAATAAACAACTCCCACCGCAATAGCCACTAGTCTTGTAGTTTTACCCATATCATAACAATCTTATCCTCACTTAGTAATGAACATTCAGTGATTCCAGTATCTACACACTTCGTGTCAGTAGATGCCATTACTAATCATGTTTAAACAACTAGCAAGTAAGATTCTATCCTTGTTCACTCATTTTATGAAATTGGATTTCCTTTACCACATGTTTTGTCAGAAGTTTCCCACCATATACAACCTCTTGTAATTCATGAGAAACTTACTCAAAACATCTAGGCAATTATGAAGAATAAAATTGACTTAGGTTTCCCCTTCAACTTCTATTCCATGTATTTCCAATTCATTCATCAAATTCAATCATGACCTACCGCCTTTTAAATTACTCAAGTATCCGAAGAGTTACATGAGACCATCATATTTCTATGAACCTCTCATCTCTTCACTAGAGACTTTAATAGGCATCATGAGACGTCCTTTGTGAGAACACACATGTATTTTCTTAAGCAGTAAAATTCAAAACCAAGATTCTTTTCTAATAATCTAATTTGGACAAGTAAATATAATTTCTTTTAGTTAATAATAAGTGAGATAAAACCATTTGAAAATCAGAGAATCACAAATAAATATACCGATCAAAACTTCGAATTTTATCCTTTTATATTGATTCCCTCAAAACAATATAAAAATAAAATTCACCGACATCTCAAGCACCGTGAGTCTGCAAGCCACGATAGTGTGGACGTTTACAAACCCGAACATTTACAAGAGAAGATTTTACCCATTAATTTCATTTGTCAACCTAACTTTATGACAAAATAATTAATAGTCGGTTCCTCTTTAGCCATGCAAATAAAAGCAGTGACTCCGATGGGGAGGATACTTATTATTTACACCTAAGTGTACACCATTATTTGACTCCAAGTCCGCGGCCCAAGCTTATGTGCCTTACAGATGGAGAAGTACACACGCGCTCGGATAACTTCCTACAGTCATCAATTATAAGTCTGTACAGTGATCCGCACATGAACTCATCCGATAGGGAGGAAGGTCTATGCCAACGCGCAAGTTCATATGCATCACATTACAAACATAATTATTTAAAGAAGTCTGTCCCAGCAATCCATGAATAAACTCATCCGATGGGGAGGAAGGCTCTAATGCCGACACGCAAGTTTATTCACATTGCTAACAAACCAATAATGGAGGCCGCGGGAATTTTTACCAATCCCCTCTCCCACTTAGTTATTAAACACCAAGGGTTTTTACATGCATATAATATTTAAAAATAAAATACGCAACCTAGCATGCTCATACTTCCAAATATATAACAATAATTGACCAATAAAACAATTATAGCAGTTATATATAAGGAAATAAATTGCCAAAAATAAGTTGACTTGATCAACACTCCAACATACATGCATATAATATATCAAATATAATACGCAATCTAGCATGCTTCTATTTAAGGCAATAAATCATAGAGAATCATCCATACATATATAACAATAATCAATTAATAAATCAATTATAACAGTTATATAACAGCGAATTCGATTATTCGCCACCAATCACGAATGCGGACAACTGCGATGGGGATCGACCTCCCCGTAGCTTGCTCCACCACTCTGGCATCCTGCCCGATCATATTGTGAAGACTCACGCGGAACCTGATACAGACCAGTCGAACTTGATGCAAACCCGCTCGAACCTGGTGCAGAGTCGATCAAACCTGATGTAGACCAATCGAACCTGATGTGAATCCGCTCGAACCTGGTGCAGCATTGATCGAACCTAATGCAGACCAATCGAACCTGATGCAAATCCGCTCGAACTTGGTACAACATCGATCGAACCTGATGCAGACCAATCGAACCTGATGCAAATCCGTTCGAACCTGGTGCATCATCGATCGAACTTGATGCAGACCAATCGAACCTGATGCAAATCCGTTCGAACCTGGTGCAACATCGATCGAACCTGATGCAGACCAATCGAACCTGATGCAAATCTGCTCGAACCTGGTGCAGCATCGATCGAACCTGATGCAGACCAATCGAACCTGATGCAAATCCGCTCGAACCTAGTGTAGCATCGATCGAACCTGATGCAGACCAATCGAACCTGATGAAAATCTGCTCGAACCTGGTGCAGCATCGATCGAACCTGATGCAAATCCGCTCGTCCAAGGGCCTACTTGCACGGAACCAAGTTCAGCCCAACGCGCAACATCAAACTACACTAACTGTCGTTCAGAGTTTGCAACTTTAGGAACCTGGGAATCCAATCTCCACCGTCCAGAATCTACGCCTGTGATTTTGAACATGCTGTCCAAATTACAGGTCGATCCAACAGTTAGATTGTGAGAAACAACTCTTTTCCCTCGACTGCGCAGAACAGAATCGCCCAAAAAACTGTTTCTGTTTTTGGCATATTCCCGACAACTCAAAGCTCCAAATACGATCTTCACCGTTCAGAATGTACATCCACAAAATCCGAACGTGCTGTGATTCTCATTTCAAATTAATTGTTACAATATTGTTCATACAAAAAGCTAGACTTTTAGTATACAATCCAACAGCTCGGGTATCACATACTTATAAACCTCAACTCTCTACTAATGAATAGAGTATTCAACAAGGCTCAAGTAAATGTTAAATAAGGCTTTTCTATCAAGGCTTGCCAAAGAAAAAACTTTTTAAGGCTCAAAAGGGTTTCCAATGATACATATATTATGAGGTAAGTTAAAATTTTGGCTAAGTGACTCAATTAAACAATAATGACCTAAGATCATGTCCTAGCAACTCATTAATCATAAGTCTCACACAAGACGCCAAGCCAAGTTCTAGAATACAGTCATATGAATGATTCTCACAAGAATAAACTATCATCCCCGTCTATCTCAGTTGTGAGCATCTATTTATACTTTATAAGGAAATCGACAATATGATCTTCCACGTGTTGTCACACAACATATTATCTACATCATAAAGTAAGTGGACTATCATGAACTAGCATGATTCATATGGCTCAAATTCTCACATGGGTAAATAGAATCCTAAGTACTCCTCGCATACAATCAAGATCAATTTCACAACGTAATCCACATACTTATCAAGTTACACATGCTTCTCATCAATAAAAATTAACACATGTAAAATATGAATGCAACATACTAATGTCAAGAGCCCACATATCGTGACAATCCATTCAAATATCTCCAACCAATTCCACCATCAAGTATCAATCCTCACATCTCAATCTAACATCACATCATACTTTCAATATACATGCCACTCACACCACAAATACCCATCCTGTAAATAGAAAAAGAGAAGGGAGATGAGATGAAATAGACAAAGAATAAAAACCTGATGCAACCTACTCCCCCGGATCATCATCATCGTTCGCATCCTCTTCGTCATCCCCATCACTCATCTCTGAGCACAATCGATCCAAATCTCTATGAAGACTATTAATCTTCCTATCCAATTCGCACTCATCAGCATCCATCTCTACGTAGTTATTCTGCAGTATGTTGTACCTTGCATCCAGTACTGCATAGTTTGCATTCGCTAATGCCAACTGCCTATTTGTCTCCTGCTGGTTTGCATTCAGTGTGGCAAAATGCTCATGAATCAAGAAAATTGCTCCTGATAATAAGCATCAGGACCAGCCACTGCTGCTATGGCACCGCTGGAATGAGACATGGTGGCATTTCGTGCAGCTGCAAAATTTCCATCTCTGATATCTACTCTATGCTCCTGCTGCTGCTGTGGCTATAGCCGGGGCTAAAACCGCCATTCGTCTACAATCCTCTGAAGCTCCTCATTCATCCCATCAGAGTACATCTGAGTTACAGTCCTCTAATCACCTTTTATCAAGTAAGTGATGGAAAGAGCATCATGTGCCAATGTGTTCATCAACTTGATGCCCTCATTCCAGATAGAAGTCAGCTCACTCACATCAAACGAAAACATGAAAGTAAAAGGCTTAGATCCCCACGTGTAGAACCAATCTCCATCGCGAGGATGAGCAAATTCACCCTTCACACATGTACTCATAACCAAGTCTCCTCAAGGATGGGTGTAATACAGACGAAATCCATGTGATAATACTCAGCCACAATAGTAACCAACCCTTCTATATTAACTCTCTGAAACAGAGTAATTTTGAACCTGTATAGCTGATGAATAAAGTATGATGCCACATTGAATCTCACTCCATTGACCATGCACCAGAGAGTATATAACTCACCACTCGACACACAGCTCCCCTCAGAACAGGCAAATAGTATGTTGCTCAGGACTCTATCCATATATCGGAGTACATGATTCCGAAATAATGAAACACGAGCATTACTAGTCTTAAAATCTATATTCTCTCCAGAAGTTATTTGCATTGAAAAATCCATTCTCATTCCTCGAGATCCTTCTCTGAGTCTGAAACAGTGCATTAAACTTATCAGCCGGCCACGCCCTCATCTCACCTCTAAGCTGGAATGTACACTCATACGTGAGATGGCTCAAACCTTTTTTAATAGTTTCGAACATAGCACCTCCGCAGTCACATGGAAGTATGTCAGCTTCTTCAATTCCATAAAGCGACGAATCCCCACTTGATCAAACATTCATAGGATATCATCTCAGATGCGTGATGAATGATATTTTCACCTAGATTTTAGTGTCTTTTATAATGTGTTTTCATATTATTTTATCCATATTTATGTATTATTTGATTGTGTTTTGTATTTTTATTGAAATATGTGTGAATGAGCTTAAACCTATAATATGATAGGAAAGTGACCGTGTGCCGACATCAATTCATCCAACACGACCACCCTGTGCTCGTGTTACAGCACATGAGCCGTGTTGCAGCACACGAGCCGTGTTGCGTAACACGGTCCTGTAAGGAGAGGCCGTGCGTCAGCATCAATTCACCCAACACGGCCACCTTATGGCCGTGTTGCAGAGCACGACTCGTGTTGTGTGAAATTATGTAAGAAAATTAGAATCCTTCTAAAAGCTTCCCAAGGGGTATATATACCCAATACTTCAATATTTTTGATTAGATCCAAAAATTCAGAGCCCTACACACACTTCACACAACATTTCTTCTATTCCACACCATCATCTTCATCCATTCTTTATCCTTTGGATCTACCATCATCCCACCATCAATTTCTACATCCAAGTAAAGAAAAAGGATCAAGGAAGAGAGGAAAGTGCAAAGAAGGGAACGAGATCACCATTGAAGATAGATCAAGGGAGTTTCCATTCAATCTTTGTTAAACCTCATAGTTTTATCATGATTTGTAAGGATTTAATTGTCTATGTTAATTTCTTTATGAATATGGTAGGCTAATCTCCCTTGTGAAATTAGCAACATGAGAGTTGTTGGATAATTTTGGGATTTGTATATTTGAATTCATATGTTGATTGGGTAAATAGATTTTCTATCATTGATGTTTGAGATCTTGAGGTTTATGATCATTTGTGTGTTTAGTTGTTCTAAATATGTGATTAGATTGAGAAATCAATTATGTGCGTAGGATAATTGAGTAAATCATTTCATCAAACACTTCATGTGCATTATAAATTGTAAAGAGATTGAGAAATCTTTTAGAATTTAGAACCCTTTAATAAAACATGTGATTAGCTTGATCGAGAGGTTGATTAATTGTGTGAAGGGACTCTCATTTCAAGCTTAGTACCTAGTTGGAATTGTTTGAGTGAGAACCAATCCATTGAGCTAATTGAGATTCATATCCTATCCATCTCGGGAGGGAGCTTAGGTGAACTTAGTGTTGGCCCTTAGTCTTATACCCATGATTAATATGAATTTGATGCATGTATCCTAGAATTTCCATTTCTCAATTGTTGTTGATCTCACTTTTATTTAATTTGGAAAACCACTTTTCATCCATCTATCTTGTTTGCTAATCATTGCTTGCTTGCTTGCTTTGGTTATTGTTATTTACTTGTTTAAACAAACAATCTGTTTGATGATTCGTCTCTATAAAATTACAACATACATGAGATCGCTCAAGCACTATTACCTACCTCCATGTGGTTCGATAAATTATTTTAATTGGTCATCCCTACAACAAAATGGCAAATCAAATAGCGCATTTGCCGGGGAGGCAACGGTTGCTAGTAGCTTGAAGAAGGATCATTTTGAGTAATCTTAATAGAGATATTTTTTTTTATTTTTATCTTATTTTTATTATATTTGCTTTTGAAAATCTTGTTCCAATTTCTCTTATTTTGACGGTGTATGCAAACAAGATCGAAAGGGAATCAAGTTGAACCAATTGATCTAGAGCTTGAAAACACTTTGAGGAGAAAGAGAAAGGAGAACAAAACCAAAAATAGTGAGTTAATGGAGAATTTTCAAGAAGATAATCGTGTGGAGATAGAGCATGATGGGGAAGGAGGACAAAATGTGAACGTACTTCAATTCAATGCAAATACTCCTCAACAAGCCTATAAGGTGAGTAAATACATTGAGTGCAAGTACAACCTGATACGAAATATCGTTAGAAGAGGGGAGGTCGTTGTCGCTAAGATTGCATCTGAAGATAACCTAGCTGATTCTTTTACTAAGAGCCTTCCAGCGAAAGCGTTCAATGGGCATGTTGAAGGAATGAGGATTAGATGCGTGTCAGCAGATATGGTAGCGTAGTCTTTTAGTAAGTGGGAGATTGTTAGATTGTATACTAAAAGTCTAGCTTTTGTATAAAATAATGTTTTAACAATTTATTTGAAATAAGAATCACATGATCAAACGTTTTACATATTATAATTTATTTATATGTTTGTGCAAAAGTCCATTTACTTTATACTGTAGATAATATGTTATGCGACAACACGCGGAATATCATATTATCAGTTTCCTTATAAAGTATACATAGATGCACACAATCGAGAGAGACGGGGACTATCTATCAGGATGATTCTAGTGTGATTTGGTATTACTTTATCTTGACTATAAAATCACATTAGTATGCTTAGTGTGTATTGAGTAGGACCACTTGAGATCGTTCGATTTATACTTACTATATAGGAGAATTTGATCTCAGTTATTATGGATATTCATGCTCTTAAGCCCTATACTTTAACCTCAACACGTAAGTCAGTATTCATCTCTTTGATTCATCAATGAGTGAGATTTATATATTAAATCAATTAACTCAGTGAGTTGGGAAATAGTATTGTCTCTATGATATGCTGCTGATTGTAGAAGTAATCCGTGTCCGGTATAGATTGATGATATCTCCTTGAGGAGCTCGTAAGGATTATCATGTAAATCTTGCAAGTGGATTAACTATGGCATGATAATGAGGTTGAGTGGTACTACTCTCAGATGAGATATTAACTAATGAAGTTGTTAGTAACTTCATTAATTAATAGGCATTGTATATCTTAAACATGGGGAGACTATCGGCTTATAATAAGGAGCCCATAATGTAATTATGGGATTAGAGCAACAGTGCAGTAATAATATTTTAGTGAAATATATTATTATTATTGTATTAAGTATAAGTTTTGGGTTAAACTTGGATACTTAAGCCCAATGGAGGTCCGACTCTAATTTCTCCTTCTGTTCCCTATTGTAGCCTATAAATAAGTCATCTCAGCTCCGGTAACCCTAATTCTGATTGCCACTTTTGACATGAAAGAGAGGAAAAGAGCAGATTGAGAAGATCCTGAAGATCGTCGCCCATACGACGTCAAGATTGGACTTGGGAATATATCAAAAGATCAAAAGGTTGTTCTCTGCAGTTGTTCATCATCAACATACCTTGATGAAAGGTAATACGTTTCTGTCTTATTTCTTCTGCTGGATTAGAAATGCATGGAACTCTAACGGCTCATGCTAATCAAACGATCGAATGCTAATAGTTCTTACAAGTCGGGATGAGTGCTAGAGAAAGGGTGATGGGAATAGGTCAAACAACTCGCGGAAACAAACCTTTATTCATGATTCCAGACCTAGTTCGACTAGAATAGTTTGGTCAAACTAGGGCTTCTGGTCGAACTGTCCTGCCCATTAAAATATGACCTCGTTCGACCTTTGTTTGGCCAAAATGTCTTAGTCAAACAACAGTGTGAGGTCAAACGATACCTCTGTAAACTGAAAAGTTTCCCCATGTTCTCCCATGTTTAGTTCGACCATCGTTCGACCTCAAAGTTCTGGTCGAACAAGTCTTGCTAGTTGAATTGAGCTTCTATAAGTTCGTTTTGTGTTCAGGCACGTTGTTTGGCCACCGTTCGACTTCAGAACTCGGGTCAAACAGTAGTGTTTGGTCAAACAAACATCCGAACTTCTACAATTTTGTATTTTTTTCGTCTTTTCCTGTAAAACTCAAACTCCAGTACAACATCAAGCATAATAATACCCAAAACAAAAGCTAGAGAACCACTCATAGACTATATAAAAATTATGTTTAATACTTCGCTCATACTAAAATAAGTAAAACACCACAGAAAACTAGGCAAATTGCAAAAAAATTAATACATCAAAATTGGTTAAAGTTTCAATATACCTAAAAAAACTCCCCTAGCAAACGTTGCATAGAAAATATTATACTCTTGGTGCTTCAATGAGGTAAGTACATCACACTCCCCCAAACTTAGTAGAAACTATAGTTGAAACTATGTTTGCAAAGAGATATAATTGCTGATTAGTAAGCACCTTAAATATAAAAATTTCTTACTCACATGAAAGCTCCCAACAGACGCTCTTGTTTAACGTCGGAGAGTCACGAAGGTACCACTTAATGTAATGTATCTTGAAATACAACACAAGCATCATCAGGCAACTTATAGTGATTCAATTGATGCCCATTTGCCGCTATGATGTCTCCATCTTTGTCCATGATTTCAAAACTCCCCCCTCCACAGGCTCTATGGATAATGACCAGTCCCATCCACTTCGATTTTAGTTTTCCTACGAAAAGCTTCAAATGATAGTTAAAAAGTAATACCTCATCTCCTTTCTTGAACTTTTTATAAGTGAGCTTTGAGTCATGCCACTTCTTCATTCGCTCCTTATAGATCACCGAGTTCTTAAAAGCGTGACTTCTAAACTCATCCAGTTGATTGATATCCGTCAACCTTAAATCCTTAGCCTCATTTAAGGATACGTTCAAACTACTTACTGTCCAAAAAGACTAATGCTGAATTTCTATGGGTAAGTGGCATGGCTTTCCATAGACAATTTGATAAGGTGACATGTCAAGCACATTCTTGTATGCTATATGGAACCCCTATAAGACATCATCGAGCTTCATAGCCTAATTCTTCCTGTTGGTTCCAACTACCTTCTCCAGGATTTGCTTCACTTGCCAGTTAGAGACTTCCGCTTGCCTATTTGTTTGAGGATGATAGGGTGTAGTAACCCTATGCTTAACACCATAGTCCTTGAGAACTTTTTCAATGAACTTGTTGACGAAGTGTTAACCTCCATCACTCACTTGTGCTCTAGGAACTCCATAGCGGGCAAAAATATATTTTTTCAAGAATGATAAAATAGTTTTGAATCATTCATGCACGTTGGAATCACTTCCACCCACTTAAAAACATAATCAACAGCAAGAAGGATGTATAGGATTCCAATAGATGGGGAAAACAACCCTATAAAATTAATTCCCCATACATTGAAGATCTCTACAACAACGCTTGGTTGAAGTGGTATCTCATCCCTTTTACTTATATTCCCCATCCTTTGGCATCTATCGCATGTCACCACATATGATTCAGAATCTTTAAACAATGAAGGCCAATATAAAGCGAATAATAGTACCTTGGCTGCAGTCTTTTTAAGCTAAAAAATCCCCCCCGTTAGGTTGTGCATGGCAAAATTCAATAACACTTTCCATCTCCATCTCGGGCACATACCTATGGACGATAGAATCCGTATAAATTTTGTAGACAAACGGATCATAACATATGAAAGTCTCAACATCTCTCTTGAGTTAAGCAAGTTGATACCTATTGAGACCTTTTGGAATTTCACCTACGACAATGTAATTGACATAATCTGCATACTAGGGTTCCATTCCTTGGGCAGCCACTACACAAGCTCTCTCCACTCCTTCAACAATCACTGCCATAATCTTCTCATCCGGGAACATCTCTTCAATGTAGTCAAAAGAGTCATCACAATGTTCCCTTGTCTATAACCTTGATAAGTGATCCGCCAAAACATTCTCCGTTCCTTTTTTATCTTGGATCTCCATATCAAACTCTTGTAGAAGAAGGATCCATCTAATAATCCTGGGCTTCGCTTCCTTCTTCTCAATCAAGTACCGGATAGCAGAATGAACTGTGTACACTAGTATTCATGCCTATCAAATACTATTGAAACTTATTGAATGCATACACAACATCTAAAAATTCCTTTTCGGTGACAGTGTAGTTCTTTTATGCTGCATCAAAAGTTTTGCTTGCATAGTGGAGTAGAACTTCTTTTCCTTCAGCTACCCGAGCACCACTCCAAATGCTAAATCACTTGCATCACACATAAGTACAAACGGTTGAGTCCAATCCAGTGTGATCAAGATAGGTGCAATAATAGGTGCCTTTTTCAAAATCTGAAAAGCTGTTAGACATTCTTCATTAAAAATAAAAGGAACATCCTTTTCAAGTAAATGAGGTAAGGGCTTGGAGTATTTTCATAAATCTTTTATAAATCTTCTATAGAATCTGGTGTGTACAACGAAGGACCGCACTCTTTTCTCATTCTTAGGTGGTGGAAGATTCTCAATGGCCACAACCTTTGCTCTATCAACCTACAATCCTTTAGTCGAAATATGATGCCCAAGAATAATCTCATCTCTCACTATGAAGTGGCACTTCTCCCAATTCAAGACAAGATTAGGTTATTGACATCTCTTCAAAACAACAGATAGATTAGACAAACAAACATTAGAAGAGGAACCAAACACAGAAAAATCATCTATAAACACAACCATGATATTTTCTATCAAACCATCAAATATGACCATCATGCAGCGCTGAAATATAGCATTTGCATTACACAATCCGAAAGGCATCTTCCTAAAAGAAAAGGTTCCATAAGGGTGATGAGTGATATTTTCACCTAGATTTTAGTGTCTTTTTATGTGTGTTTTAGTATATTTTTATCCGTATTAATGTTCTATTTGGTTGTGTTATGTGTTTTTATGGAGATGTGTGTGAATGATCTTAAACATATGACTTTTAAGAAAAAATAGATCCTATACGCGTAAAGTAAGATGTAGGAAAAAGCGGATCTTCATTCAGAGTTGAAACGAGGAAGAACGAGCCAACACAAAATTATAAAAATAGGGGTTGCACCAACATGGTCGGCCGTGTATTAGCACATGACCCATATTGCAGCACACGACCCGTGTTACGTAACACGGCCCTATAAGCCTTGGCCATTTTCTGACATCAATTACGGCTACATGGCCATCCTGTGATCGTGTTGCATCACACGACTCGTGTTGCTGCAACATCAAAAATATATCAGAACCCTTCTAGAAGCTTTCCAAGGGGGTATAAATACCCAATACTTTAATATTTGATCATATTGGTCGAGGGTTTCACCCTTACACCTACCTCACACACCATTTTCTCCATTTTACACCTTCATCTTCATCAATTCTTCGTCCATCATATCTATCATCATACCACCATCAAATCCTTCATCCATTTAGCTAAAGAAGCAAGGGAGAAAGGTGAATTGCAAAGGGAAGAAGAAGATCACCATTGGAGCCATCCAAGGGAGTTTTCATCTAATCTTTGTATTGAAACCTTATTTTTATCATATTTTGTATGGATATTAATGTCTATGTTGAATTCCTTGTGACTATGAGAAGCTAATCTCCTTTGTGAGATTAACAATATGAATTGTGTTGGATAATTTTGGGCATTTGCAATTGAATGATTATATTAATTGGGTTAATTGATTTTCTATCATTGATGCTTTAGATCTTGATGTGTATGATGATTTGTGTGGTTAGTTGTTTTAAACATGTGATTAGATTGAGAAGTCAATTACATATTAAGGATAATTAATTGAATCATTTTGTCGAACACTTCATGTGCATTATAAATTGTAAAGTGATTGAGAAATCCTTTGGAGTTTAGAACCCTTTGATTAGGCATCCGATTGGTTTGATCGAGAGGTTGATTAATCATGTGAAGTGACTCTCATTTCAAGCTTAGTACCTAGTTGGAATTGTTTGAGTGAGAACCAATCGTTTGAGTTGTGTATTGATAATATCCTATTAATTTCGAGAGGGAGTTTAGGTGAACTAGTATTGGCCCTTAGTCTATGCCCATGACACATATGAATTCGTTTCATGATACCTAGATTTTTCATACTTTAAGTATTGCTAGTCTCATTCTCTATCTACTTGGCTCATTCATTCATCCTCCCTTCATCTATCCATTTATTTTATTGTCATTTCTTGATTATCTCCCCTTCTTGATCATTTCTATAATACTATGATGAACACGAGATCACTTAGACCCTAGTACCTTTCTCCCTGCAGTTTGATAAATTCTTTAATTAGTTATCACGACTACAAAATGGCTAATCAAATGGTGCCGTTATTGGGGGAGGAGACGGTTGCTAGTGGTTTAACGAAGGAGTATTTCGATTGGTATTACTAGAGATTCTTTTATTGATTTTCTTATTTGCGTTGGAAAATTTTTTATCTCATTTTTTCATTTTGATAGGTACTTGAAACTACCTTGAGAGAAAAGGAAGGAGGATCGAAGCCAAAAATAGAAAGTTTGAAGAAGAATTGTAGTAAGCCTTGAGAAGAGCATTTAAATGGATGGTTGGAACGAATTCACTAATGTCTTTGGGGATCAAAGTGATAGGATTCAACCTCCACAATCAAGAGGCTACATGAACGAGAGCAACTATGGTTATAATTTCCAAATAAATCAAGAGAGCTCTCAATACTACAATCAAAGAAGAAATGGAGAATGGCAACAAGCTTACAATACAAATACATTTCATCTGTATCAAGCATACACTTATTCTCCGCCAAATCCCAACACCAACACTTTTCCTCCGGTACAAAATTACACCTTATTGGAATTATATAGAAGAAGTGCTCAAGGATGTGATGAAGGTCAAAATCCCCAATCAAGTTTCTTCAAAATGAATCCTCCGAGATAATTAACCCCGCCACCTTAGAATTAGCAAGATAAATAAGGATGATAAATCAAGGTGCTTATGATCAAGTCTTGTCTAGTTCAAGTTTGGGGGTGCTCAAAATTTGCAAGGTGTGTCGATTCCTAACCCTATGGAGCAAGAAGAGTGGAGGATTCTTACGCATCAAGTAAGAGATGTTTCTTTCATGGGAGTGGATGATTTTCAAGAAAATTTTCAACGTAACTATGAAGGAAGTTTTCATGGGAATTACCCACCAATTCAAGGATGGAATTTTGACAACCAAGAGGGAGGAGATTTTCAACGAGTTGTGGAAGAAAAATCATCTTTAGAAGTCTTGATTGAGATAATGATAGTAAACCTTGAGGAGAGCAAGAAAAGAGATGAAGCAAGCTTTGAAGAGTGGAAGAACAAAAATGAGGCAACTGAGAAGAGGTTAGAAGCGTTGGAGCATCAAGTGAGCCAAATTGTAAGTGCTTTGACCAATTTTCAACAAGTTGAAGAACTTGAAGAGGAGAGTAAAGTTGAAGAAGAGTTTGCGGAAGAAAAGAATTTGGGAGATAAAGAATCAAATGAGGTATTTGAAGAGCATATTGAGGCATATGATGTTGAAGAAAAGGAACAAAGTCTTGAAGCAAATGATGATGACTTGAGGAGTGAAATGAGCATTTCTAAACCTTTAAACTCTTTAAGTTGCTTTGAATTTGATAATATTGTTTACATTGACTTTGTTTTACCTATTGATTTTTCTTATATTCTTAGAAACACAAGAGAACTCGAAGAGATGTTGGGGATCTATTTGGTGAAGAGGAATAAGTGGTGTTCGAGAATGGAAAGGGCAATGGAGTGTAAGCTAAAGTGAGTTGAATTTTTAAAGCCATGCTAGAAGGAGGCAACGGAGGCCGTCACTTGCCATAAATGCCTAATAGAGGAAGAAGCACAACGGTTAAAATTTGATGGCAAGGACGAAAGATATCCGTGGCCATTCCGATGAGTTCTCTATATCCCGTCCGGCTTGAAGACGTTAAGCTTAGCGCTAGATGGGAGGCAACCTATCATTATCTTTATTGCTTTATTTAATGCTTTCTATAAGGATTATGGATTTGATATTATTTTGCAATTTTGGTTTGTAGGTTGATTGTGCTCGTGAGGAAGATGCATATTGGAGATACAAAAAGTGCTTGATTTGAAGTGTATAGGTAAGTCACACCGCTTTTTGCAAACTTAACTCAAAACTCTTGTTTCAATTTAAGTTTGGGGGGATATGGCGTGGTGTGGCATACTTTGTTTTGAAGGCATATACTTTTCATGTTTTTGGGCTAATTTTAAATTTTTTTCTCATGAGTATTGGTTTGAATTTTGCTATGATTGGTTGTGTTGTGTTGGTGCTTATATCATTTGGTTAACATAACCTGTTAGGGATCCATACGTTTCTAATATCATCGGAAGCAATAAATCATAGAAACGATTACCGTTCACCAGGGTATGTAGAAGATGAAGGATTCTCGCTGGCAGACTGTGCAGTCCCACGAGAATGGCCATAACTTCCTCGTCTGATGTCGGAATTGAATGATCTTTGTGCTTAGATAATCCTCTCTTCAACGATTTCTGACAGTATATTGATCATCAAATTCTGAGCACTGTACGATTTTATATAAATTTTACAAGGTCATGGACAACAGCAGCAAACTACCTTCTGATCTACTGCTGTATGTCCCAAGTCCGATCTCGACGTCGTGTGGGCGACGATCTACGAGACCTCCTCAATCTGCTCTCAACCCTCATCATACGTGAATAATAAATTAGATTAGGGTTCCAGATAAGCTGAGGTGACTTATATATATGGGCTACAGCAGGGACCAGGAGGAGAAATTGGGTTGGGCCTCCATTGGGCTTAAGTATCCAAGCTTAGCCCAAAGCTTATACTTAAGTCCAATAATAATAATATATTCCACTAAAATATTATTACTGCACTGCCTTTCCAATCCCAAAATTACGTTTTGGGCTCCTTCTTATTATGAGCCCGTTAGTCTCTCCATGTTTAAGATATACAATGTCCATTAATTAATTTAAGTTACTGACAACTCAATTAATTAATATCTTATCCAAGAGTAGTACCACTAAACCTCATTATCATGCAGGAATAAATTCCACCTGCAGGATTTACATGATAATCCTTATGAGCTCCTCAAGGGGACATCATCAACCTATGATGGATACGGATTCCTTCTACAATCAACAGCACACAATAGAGACAGCACTACTTCCCAACTCATCGAGTTTGTTGATTTAATTACATGTAAATCTCACCCATTGATGAATCAAAGAATTACATACAGCCCTACGTGTCGAGGTTATTGTATAGGGATTAAGAGCACGAACTTCCATAATAACTGAGATCAAGTTCTTCTATAAGTCAGTATAAGTCGAACGATCTCAAGCGGTCCTGCTCAATACACACAAGTGCACTAATGTGATTCTATAGCCAAGACAAGATAATACCAAACCACACTACAATCATTCCGATAGAGAGTCCCCGTCTATCTCGGTTGTGAGCATCTATTTATACTTTATAAGGAAACCGATAATATGATCTTCCGCGTGTTGTCGCACAATATATTATCTACAGTATAAAGTAAGTGGACTATTGCATCGAACATATAAATAAATTATAAGATGTAATCATTTGATCATATGATTCTCATTTCAAATTAATTGTTATAACATTGTTCATACAAAAAGCTAGACTTTTAGTATACAATCCAAAAATCTCCCACTTATACTTAAAGACTATGCTGTCATGTCTTCTGCCATATATCTGATTTCCACTCCCACTACACGACCATCAAAAGCTCTCGCCTTAAGGTCCTTGTAAATGGATTTACTAGGTTATCATCTGATGCAATCTAGGTGACAACAACCTTTCCCTCATCATACGATTTCTCGTAACAGGTGGTACTCGTGCTCCATGTCTTTAATTTTCTTATGGACTTGTGATTCCTTCAAGTTTGCAACTGCACCAATATCATCAATATAAATTGTTATAACCTTGGGCAAAGTTAGAATCACACCAAAGTCCATCATGAAGTTTCTAGAGTCATACAGATACTTTGGCTGCCTCATGGCTCCAATTTATCATCTTTCCATGATGGAATCTGGAGTCTGAAATATATTTATATATAACACTCCTCCATATTATGACACTACTTCCTAAAATTAAACGCATAACCTTTGAGGTGGATTTACTGTCGTCCCTATCTGATTTGAAAAATCTGAATCTATGTAACCCATAAGAATCAGTGAATCTGTTCGGTAAGCCCACATATAGTTTCTAGTCCTTTTCAGGTACATAAGTATATCTCTTACCACAGTTCATCATTCTTGTTCTGGGTTACGTTGATACCCACTGTTCATGCCATCGCCAAAATAGATATCCAATCTCGTGCATAGCATTCCTTAGATTAAGCTTCCTCATTTGTCGAAGCATAAGGAACCCCTTTCATCTTCTTTATCTACTTTTGTGTCACAAGACACATTAACTTAGATAACTTCACATGCTAAACGAGTAAGGATCGTATCATTATATGAAACTTGAGATAAGCATAACATCCTTTCTTGTGATCTGTATTACCGTGATCAAAAGGATATTTTTGCTCTTCTTAAGTCCTTTATCTCATACAGCTTTATCAACCATACCCATACGCCCGACAATACTCTTTCATTGTCTCCAATGAGCAAGATACTATCTACGTATAGTACAAGAAATACCACCACGTTTCCATCACTCTTTTCAATACAAAAGACCCATCCGATCATTGATTTGATCTATGTCACTGGATTACCTCATCAAAACGGATGTTTCATGATCTTGAAGCTTGCTTTAGTCCATGAATGGACACTTTTAAGCTTACTATTGTTGGATTGTATACTAAAAGTCTAGCTTTAGTATGAACAATGTCACAACAATATTTGAAATGAGAATCATTGATTAAATGATTGCATCTTATAATTTATTTTATATGCATGATGCAATAGTCCATTTACTTTATACTGTAGATAATATATTGTGCGACAACACGCAGAAGATCATATTATCGGTTTCCTTATAAAGTATAAACAGATGCTCACAACTGAGATAGACGGGGACTCTCTATCGGTATGGTTGTAGTGTGGTTTGGTATTAGCTTGTCTTGGCTATAGAATCACATTAGTGCACTTGTGTGTATTGAGCAGGACCGTCTGAGGTCGTTCTTCTTATACTGACTATATAGTAGAACTTGATCTCTGTTATTATGGAAGTTCGTGCTCTTAATCCCTATACAATAACCTCGACACGTAGGGCAGTATGTATTTCTTTGATTCATCAATGGGTGAGATTTATATGTATTAAATCAACAAACTCGGTGAGTTGAGAAGTAGTGTTGTATCTATGGTGTGCTGTTGATTGTAGAAGGAATCCATGTCCGTCATAGGTTGATGATGTCCCCTTGAGGAGCTCATAAGGTTTATCATGTAAATCTTGCAAGTGGATTAATTTCCGGCATGATAATAAGGTTGAGTGGTACTACTCTCGGATGAGATATTAATTAATTTGAGTTGTTAGTAACTTAATTAATTAATGGACATTGTTTTTCTTAAACATGGGGAGACCATCGGGCTTATAATAAGAAGGAGCCCAGAACATAATTTTGGGATTGGACGGGTAGTGCAGTAATAATATTTTAGTGGACTATATTATTATTATTGGATTTAATTAAAAGCTTTGGGCTAAGCTTGGCTAATTAAATTTAATTGAGGCCCAGTCCAATTTCTCCTCCTGGTCCCTGCTGTAGCCCAAGTATATACGTCATCTCAGTTCCTGTTAAACCTAAGTCAGTGCCTCATTTGACATACGGGAGAGAACAGAGAGCAGATTGAGAGAACTCTGGGGATTGTTGACCACCCAACACCAGAGTTGACTTTGGGACATACGGTAGAAGATCAGAGGTGTTCTTCACTGCTGTTCATCCTCTACATCGACCCAGAAGTACGGCAAACAAGATTTAATTGCTTCCGCTGCTTATTGTTGCCTGTTTACTAACAATCATGTTTGAACCACAAGATCCAATTGCCAACAATTGGTATCAAAGCGTTGGTTTCGTGGTGAAACGTGAGACGTTATTTGGGGTTTTTATGTGACTATATGATTTAATGATATAATCTTGATATATTTGCATATGTATTAGGATTTGAATAATTTGATATTATTTGTCAAAATCCTATGTATACAATTATCGATTGTAAGCATATCTGAGGAATTGCATATGTGTCTATTATCCTTTGTTTTATCGATGGTATTGGCGAGTGTACGTTGGTGTT
The DNA here is from genome assembly GCA_023678885.1 of Pogostemon cablin. Lineage (NCBI taxonomy): Eukaryota > Viridiplantae > Streptophyta > Magnoliopsida > Lamiales > Lamiaceae > Pogostemon > Pogostemon cablin. The sequence goes on along the minus strand of CM042985.1, from coordinate 12,815,084 downwards.
TACCGCTGGACCACATACACACTGCTATCAAACGTGATCCTTTATCCTTCGCGCTGTATCACTCTCACACACGACTATCACTTCGAGCGATGGTGATAGAAAGAACCCAGAATCTATCAGCCTGAAGGAGCGGTGGTTTTCCGGCGACGTTGAACGCCCTTGGTGACAATCTATGAAATCGATTGCTGGGATGATCGATGGCCGGTGATTGTTGAAGCCTTGAGCGAGAAACAACGACTGGATAGAAAGGATGGATGAAGGTGTCAGCCATATCGCCATTGAGACAAACTGCGAGGAGATCACCGGCGAGTCCCTTGTTGACTAGGGTGTGTCGAAGCAGGCTGGAGGGCCAGGGTTGATGGTCGACGACTTGTGACTAAGTAGTCGACGGGAAGCATCTGACCTGGATAGTGTGCGACGGACGTATCGACGGAGAGGGTGAATGCAGGTGTTGTTCGCCGGTGGGATCGTGGCAGAACTGTCGGGCCTTGACGGCGCCAGGCGAACTCCGATCGCGCCCAGCAGCTTCCGAGCGAGCTTGTCTCATTCCCGATCGCGGCCGCCATTGTTCCGAGCGCGTCTCTCCCTTCTTCAGGTCGGCGGCAGCGCTGAAGATTGCGGACCAGGCTCGCCTTGCGTGCGGCGTGACAGTCGACTCTTGACATCGCTGCCAGACACCGGCCAACGACGACTGCAGTGTGATGTCTCCGACGGCAGACTTGGTCAACACTGCTGAAGGCGGCTGTTGTTCTAGGGCAGCAGCCTTGGATATGGGCTGCCTTGTTGGGCTTGATTTGTGATCATGGGCTCAATTTATTATTTTGTTCATGAGTTGTTGGGCCGAGCAGTTGGGCTTGTTGTGTTGTTGGGTCTTTGCTCAATTTATTTTAATTTGGTTGTTGGGCTTAGGGGTCCAATTTAATTAAAATATGTGTTGGGCTGCTAGGCCAATAGGCTGCTCAATTTTAATTTGGTTTTAGGCTGTTGGCCCAAATTTAATTAAAATGGAAATGGGCTGCTGGACTTATTAATTTAATTAATTGTGAGTAATGGGCCAAGCATAATAAATTAATTTTAATTAATGAACTAATTTTGTGCTAGTAGGCTTGGTGGGATTAATTTAGTTTTGGGCTAAGATTATGGGCCATAGATAATGAGAATGATTAATTAATTAATCTGCTGCTCATTTTGTGCTTATTTGATGCTCTAAGGCCCATTTAATTGATCCAACATATTATACAATTAATTATGATATATAACTGAGTTAATTGTTTTAACTTGACAATTAATTGTTATATATGTAAGGCATGTTCTATGTGATTTACTTATTTAAATTGCTGTTAATAGGAGCATGTCTTAGTTGTATATTTTATTATGGAATATTATATGCATGTTTAAAAACCCCCGGTAATTAAATAACTAAGTGGGAGAGGGGATTGGTAATTAATTCCCGCGGCCTCCATTATTGGTTTGTAAGTGATGTGAGTAAACTTGCGCGTTGGCAATAGAGCCTTCCTCCCTAACGGATGAGTTTATTCACGGATCACTGGTACAAACTTCTTTAAATAATTATTGTTTGTAATGTGTTGCATATGGGCTTGTGCGTTGGCTATAGTGCCTTCCTCCCTAACGGATGAGCTTATATGCGGTTCACTGGTACAAACTTATATAATTGATGGTGGCAGAAAGTTATCTGAGCGCGTGTGTACTTCTCTAACAGTAAGGCACATAAGCTTGGGCAGCGGACTTGGGATCAAATAATGGTGTACACTTAGATGTGAATAATTAGTATCCTCCCCAACAGAGTCACTGCTATTATTTACATGGCTAAAGAGGAACCGACTATTAATTATTTTGTCATAAAGTTAGATTGAAAAATAAAATTAATGGGTAAAACCTTCTCTTGTAAATGTTCGAGTTTGTAAACGTCCACCCTAACGTGGCTTGCAGACTCACGGTGCTTGAGATGTCGGTGAATTTTATTTTATATTGTTTTGAGGGAATCGATATAAAAGAATAAAATTCGAAGATTTGATCGGTAAATTTATTTGTGATTCTCTGAATTTCGAATGGTTTTATTTCACTAATTGTTAACTAAAAGACATTATATTTACTTGTCCAAATTAGATGATTAGAAAGAATCTTGGTTTTGATAATTACTGCTTAAGAAAATACATGTGTATTCTCACAAAGGACGTCTCATGATGCCTATTAAAGTCTCTAGTGAAGAGATGAGAGGTTCATAGAAATATGATGGTCTCATGTAACTCTTCGGATACTTGAGTAAATTAAAAGGCAGAAGATCATGGTTGAATTCATGAATGAATTGGAAAAGCATGGAATAGAAATTGAAAGGGAAACCTAAATCAATTTATTCTTCACAATTTGCCTGGATGTTTTGAGCAAGTTCTACCTGAAATACGAAAGGTTGTATATGGTGGGAAACTTCTAACAAAACATGTGGCAAAAGAAAGCCATTTTTCATCATGATGTGAACAAGTTTAATATCTTATTTACTAATGGTTTAAACATGATTAGTGATGGCATCTACTGACACGAAGTATGTAGATACTGGAATCACTAAATGTTTATCACTGAGTAAGGATAAGATTGTTAATAACATGGTAAAACTACAAAGGTGGTGGCTATTGCAGTGGGAGTTGTTTATTTATCTCATGATAAGAATAAACAATTGATTATGAGAAATTGTCTTTACGTACATTTCATAGAAATAATTTAATTTTGTTTTCTATGCATTAACGGATGGATACTTCATTTCATTTAAATGACATGGTCATAGTAATGAGGAATGAGGCTATAATCCGTTAAAGTACGTTGGTGGATAAAAAGTATACTCTTGAATCATGTACATCCCACAGATGCAATAAATAGTAATTAAATAATGCATCTTCTAATATTAGTAAGAGAAAGGAACCTTCGGAAATGAACTAAACATACATTTGGCGTCTATGACTAATTTATTTTACTTAAGTAGGATTCAAAAGTTGATAGCCGATAGACCGTAAGATTTATCTGAAGTGGAAACTATCGGACTTGCGAGTCTTGCTTGGAAGTAAAAATGATTAACTGCCTTTTCAAGGCTGTGGGGTGTAGAGCCAAAGATATATATGTTGGAATTAGTTCATTCTGATTCAAGCGAACCTAATATTATCCAGGCGAGAGGTGGTTATGAATATTCGAAGATTATTCTGGAAACCAATATATTTATATGATGTACTGCATGTCTAAGTTCTTTGATTAATTCAAGAATTGTAAGGCTGGTACAGTGAAGCGTCATGGAAAATATATTAAGTCATTACGATTCAATCATGATGATGAATACCTCTTGGGATAGTTAGGAGCTATTGATCAGAAGTTGAGATTAAATCTCAAGTTGACTACACCGGGTATGCCCCAGCTGAATGGTGTGGTGGGTAGAAGGTATTAGGCTCTTATGGTTATGATTAGATAGATGATGAATTATTTGAAATAATTAAATTTATTTTATGGATATGCCCTAGATACAGTAATTCGTGAAACGTTTGTCTGTATATGGGATATCCTAGAAAAATGGAGGGTGATTTATTTAGTCCAAAAGATCGAAGGGTTTGGAAAAGGACTATGTAATAAATCACAAACCCATGTATAAGTTGTTCTAAAGGAAGTGAGAGAAAAACACTAAGTATAAGTACCAAGTGTACAAGAGGATATACCACAAGATAAACTGCAACGCGTGTCACGTCTGATACACAATTACATGTAGTGCCTTGTCGTAGTGGGAGGGTTGTATGACAACCCATATATTTTGGGAGAGTCGTGAGACTTGATCCCTAGTGAACATGGTATTATCCCACGAATACGACGTATCACTACAAGATTAAAATACGGAATCTTAGTAAGTTGCAATGTATGTTGAAATAGAATCTACGGATTCTAAATTAAGTCTGGAGCTTGAAGGATCACTAAAATGGTGTAAAAGCCATTGCAAGTGGTCATAGGAAATAAAAAAGGATCATACAGAAAGGTGAAAACCTTGGAAGCAAAGCTTGTTGCGAAAAGGTGTACTCAGAAAGAAATGGTTCGATTATGAGGAAACATGTTCGCTGGTGGCTATGCTTATATTGATCCGGATTCTTTTATTTATTGCTCCTATGAGGAACAGCAAATAGATGTCAAGACAGCTTTCCTGATTGGAAGTCTTGAGGAAAACATCTATGTGAAGCGACCAGAGTGATTCATTGCAAAGTACTAATAGCATTTTGATAGTAAGCTTAAAATTATCCAACGATGGACTAAAGCAAGCTTTAAGATCGTGAAGCATCTGTTTTGATTAGGTAATCCAGTGGCATGGATTTAAATCAATGAGCGGATGAGTCTTGTGTGTTGTAAAGAGTGACGGAAACGTGGTGGTATTTTTTGAACTATATGTAGATAGTATCTTGCTCATTGGAGACAATGAAAGAGTATTATCGGGCATATGGGTATGGTAAATAAAGCGGTAGAGATGAAGGACTTAAGAAAGGCAAAATATATCCTTTTGATCACGGTAATACGGATCACAAGAAAGGATGTTATGCTTATCTCAAGTTTCATAAAATGATATAGTCCACACTCATTTAGCATGTGAATTTATCTAAGTAAATGTGTCTTTGAGACACAAAATGAAGATAAAGTAGATGAAAGCGGTTCCTTATGCTTCGGCGAATAAGGAAGCTTAATCTAAAGAATGCTATGAACGAAGTTGGATATCTGTTTTGCTGAACGCATGAACAGAAGGTATCAACGTAAGCCGGAACAAGAATGATGAACTGTAGTAAGACATATATAAAGTGCCTGAGAAGGACTGGAAATTATATGTGGACTTACTGGACAGATTCACTGCTTCTTGTGGATTACGTAGATTCAGATTTTTTAGTCAAATTGGACGGTAGTAAATTCTCCTCAAAGGTTATGTGTTTAATTTTAGGAAGTAGAGTCATAATGTGGAGGAGTGTTATATAGAAATATATTTCAAACTCCGGACTCCATCATGGAAAGATGATAAATTGGAGCCTATGAGGCAGCCAAAGTATCTATATGACTCTAGAGACTTTATGATGGACTTTGAAGTGTTTCTAAGTTTGCCCAAGTAATCACAATTTACATTGATGATATTGGTGCAGTTGCAAACTTGAAGAAATCACAAGTCCATAAGGCAATTAAACACATGGAGCGCGAGTACCACCTGTTGCGAGAAATCGTATGATGAGGGGAAGGTTGTTGTCGCCTAGATTGCATCGGATGATGACCTAGTAAACCATTTACAAGGACCTTAAGGCGAGAGCTTTTAATGGTCGTGTAGTGGGAGTAGGAATCAGATGTATGGCAGAAGACATGACAGCATAGTCTTTTAGTATAAGTGGGAGATTGTTGGATTGTATACTAAAAGTCTAGCTTTAGTGTGAACAATGTCACAACAATATTTGAAATGAGAATCATTGATCAAATGATTGCATCTTATAATTTATTTTATATGCATGATGCAATAGTCCATTTACTTTATACTGTAGATAATATGTTGTGCGACAACACGCAGAAGATCATATTATCGGTTTCCTTATAAAGTATAAACAGATGCTCAAAACTGAGATAGACGGGGACTCTCTATCGGTATGGTTGTAGTGTGGTTTGGTATTAGCTTGTCTTGGCTATAGAATCACATTAGTGCACTTGTGTGTATTGAGCAGGACCGCCTGAGGTCGTTCTTCTTATACTGACTATATAGTAGAACTTGATCTCTGTTATTATGGAAGTTCGTGCTCTTAATCCCTATACAATAACCTCGACACGTAGGGCAGTATGTATTTCTTTGATTCATCAATGGGTGAGATTTATATGTATTAAATCAACAAACTCGGTGAGTTGGGAAGTAGTGCTGTATCTATGGTGTGCTGTTGATTGTAGAAGGAATCCATGTACGTCATATGTTGATGATGTCCCCTTGAGGAGCTCATAAGGTTTATCATGTAAATCTTGCAAGTGGATTAATTTCCGGCATGATAATAAGGTTGAGTGGTACTACTCTCGGATGAGATATTAATTAATTTGAGTTGTCAGTAACTTAATTAATTAATGGACATTGTTTTTCTTAAACATGGGGAGACCATCGGGCTTATAATAAGAAGGAGCCCAGAACATAATTTTGGGATTGGACGGGTAGTGCAGTAATAATATTTTAGTGGACTATATTATTATTATTGGATTTAATTAAAAGCTTTGGGCTAAGCTTGGTTAATTAAATTTAATTGAGGCCCAGTCCAATTTCTCCTCTTGGTCCCTGCTGTAGCCCAAGTATATAAGTCATCTCAGTTCCTGTTAAACCTAAGTCTGTGCCTCATTTGACATACGGGAGAGAACAGAGAGCAGATTGAGAGAACTCTGGGGATTGTTGACCACCCAACACCAGAGTTGACTTTTTTACATACGGTAGAAGATCAGAGGTGTTCTTCACTGCTGTTCATCCTCTACATCAACCCAGAAGTACGGTAAACAAGATTTAATTGCTTCCGCTGCTTATTGTTTGCCTGTTTACTAACGATCACGTTTGAACCACAAGATCCAATTGCCAACAACTATTACAATGCTCTTAGCTCTTTGCAATGAATCACTCTGGTTGCTTCACATAGATGTTTCCCTTAAGACTTTCAATCAGGAAAGCTGTCTCGACATCTATTTGCTATCCCTCATATTACATATGAGTGACAACAAATAAAAGAGTACAGATCAACTCAGGCATAGCTAACGGCGAACATGTTTTCTTATAATCGAACCCTTTCTTTCTGAGTATACCTTTTCGCAACAAGCTTGCTTCCAAGGTTTTCACCTTATTCTATGATCCTCTTTTATTCTTGCATGCCCGCTTCCAATGGCTTTACGCCATTTAGCGGTTCAACAAGCATCCAGACCTAATTTAAAATCCATCGATTCTATTTTAATATTCATTGCACTTTGCTAGGATTTGGCATTTCTAACTTGTAGTGCTTCGTCGTATCTGTGGGTCCATTTCATGTTTGCTAGGGACCAAGTCCCATGACTCTCCCAAAACATGTATCAAACAGGTTGTCGAACATCCCTCTCACTACGACAAGGCATTACATGCAATTGCATATCAGACATGACATGCGTTGCAGTTTACCTTGTGGTATATCCTCTTGCACAATTGGTACTAATACTTTGTGTTTTTCCCTCTCACTTCCTTTAGAACAATTTGTACATGGGTTTATGATTTAATACATAGTCTTTTTCCAAAAATCTAGTGTTTGTGTTAACAATCACCCTTCGATCTTTTGGACTAAATAAATCACCCTTCATTTTTCTAGAATATCCCACAAACAGACAAACATTCATACGAATTACTGTTTCTAGAGCATACCCATAAAATGAATTTAGTAATTCCAAATAATTCATCATCCATCTAATCATTTCCATAAGAGTGCTACACCTTCTATCCGCCACACCATTCAGCTGGGGTATGCCCGGTGTAAACAATTTGAGATTTAATCTCAACCTCTGATTAATAGCTCCTAATTATCCTAAGAGGTTCTCGCCATATGATTAATCCGTAATGACTTGATATATTTTTCATGACGCTTCACTGTACCAGCCTTGAAATTCTTGAATTAATCAAAGAATTTAGACATGCAGTGCATTAAATAAATAAATCGGTATCTAGAATAATCATCGATTGACGAATATTTATAACCACCTCTCGTCCAAATAATCTTAGGATCGCTTAAATCAGAATGAACTAATTCTAGCATATATGTCTTTGGCTCTACTCCCCATTGCCTTGAAAAGCAATTAATCATTTTTACTTCCAAGTAAAACTCGAAAGTCAGATAGTTTTCACTTCAGATAAACCTTACGGTCCATCTGTTATCAACTTTTGAATCCTACTCAAGTAAAATGATCTAGTCTTAGACGCCAAATGCATGTTTAGTTCATCTCCGAAGGTTACTTTCTCTTACTAAGATCAGAAGATGCATTATTAATTACTATTTATTGCATCTGTGGAATAAACATGATTTAAGAGTTTACAAATTGTCACTAACGTACCTTAACAGATTATAACTCCATCCTTCATTACTATGACCATGTCATTTAAATGAAATTGAGTATCCATCCGTAAATGCATAGAAACTGAAATAAAATTCTTTCTATGAAAACGTACGTAAAGACAATTTCTCATAATCAAACGTTTATTCATATCGTAAGATAAATAAACAACTCCTACTGCAACAGCCACTACTCTCGTAGTATTACCCATGTCCATAATAATCTCATCATCACTAAGTTACACGCTTTTAGTGATTCCGGTATCTACACACAACGTGTCAGTAGATGCCATCAGTATTCATACTTCAACAACTAGTGAATGAGATACTAACTTTGTTCACATCTCGATGAAAATGGATTTCCTTTGCCACATGTTTTGTCAGAAATTCCCCACCATATACAACCTCTTGTAATTCAGGAGACACTTACTCAAAACATCTAGGCAATTATGAAGAATAAAATTGACTTAGGTTTCCCCTCCAACTTCTATTCCATGTATTTTCAATTCATTCATCAAATTCAATCATGACCTACCGCCTTTTAACTTACTCAAGTATTCGAAGAGTTACATGAGACCATCATATTTCTATGAATCTCTTATCTCTTCACTAGAGACTTTAATATGCATCATGATAAGTCTTTTGTGAGAACACACATGTATTTTCTTAAGCAGTAAAATTCGAATCTAAGATTCTTTTCTAATCATCTAATTTTGGACCAGTAAATATAATTTCTTTTAGTCAACCATAAGTGAAATAAAACTATTTGAAATTCAGAGAATCATAAAAAAATATACCGATCAAATCTTCGAATTTATCCATTTATATTGATTCCCTCAAAACAATATAAAATATAAATTCACCAACATCTCAAGCCCTGTGAGTTTGCAATCCACGATAGTGTAGACGTTTACAAACCCGAACATTTACAAGAGAAGATTTTACCCATTAATTTCATTTGTCAACCTAACTTTATGACAAAATAATTAATAGTCGGTTCCTCTTTAGCCATGCAAATAAAAGCAGTGACTCCGATGGGGAGGATACTAATTATTTACACCTAAGTGTACACCATTATTTGACCCCAAGTCCATTGCGCGAGCTTATGTGCCTTACAGATGGAGAAGTACACACGCGCTCGGATAACTTCCTACAGTCATCAATTATAAGTCTGTACAGTGATCCGCACATGAACTCATCCGATAGGAAGGAAGGTCTATGCCAACATGCAAGTTCATGTGCATCACATTATAAACATAATTTTAAAGAAGCCTGTTCCAGCAATATCCATGAATAAACTCATCCGATGGGGAGGAAGGCTCTAATGCCGACGCGCAAGTTTATTCACATTGCTAACAAACCAATAATGGAGGCCGCGGGAATTAATTACCAATCCCCTCTCCTACTTAGTTATTTAAAACCAAGGGTTTTTACATGCATATAATATTCAGAATAATATATGCAACCTAGCATGCTCATACTTCCAAATATATAACAATAATTAACCAATAAAACAATTATAGCAGTTATATATAAGGAAATAAATTGCCAAAAATAAGTTGACTTGATCAACACTCCAACATACATGCATATAATATACCAAATATAATACGCAATCTAGCATGCTTCTATTTAAGGCAATAAATTATAGATAATCATGCATACATATATAACAATAATCAATTAATAAATCAATTATAACAGTTATATAACAGCGAATTCGATTATTCGCCACCAATCACGAATGCGGACAACTGCGATGGGGATCGACTTCCCCGCAGCCTGCTCCACCACTCCGGCACCCTGCCCGATCATATTGTGAAGACTCACGCGGAATCTGATGCAGACCAGTCGAACTTGATGCAAACCCGCTCGAACCTAGTGTAAAATCGATCGAACCTGATGCAGACTAATCGAACCTGATGTGAATCCGCTCGAACCTGGTGCTGCATTGATCGAACCTGATGCAGACCAATCGAACCTGATGTAAATCCGCTTGAACCTGGTGCAGCATCGATCGAACCTGATGCAGACCAATCGAACCTGATGCAAATCCGCTCAAACCTGGTGTAGCATCGATCGAACCTGATGCAGACCAATCGAACCTGATGCAAATCCGCTCGAACCTGGTGCAACATCGATCGAACCTGATGCAAATCCGCTCGAACCTGGTGCAGCATCGATTGAACCTAATGCAGACCAATCGAACCTGATGCAAATCCGCTCGAACCTGGTGCAGCATCGATCGAACCTGATGCAGACCAATCGAACCTGATGCAAATCTGCTCGAACCTGGTGCAGCATCGATCGAGCCTGATGTAGACCAATCGAACCTGATGCAAATCTGCTCGAACCTGGTGTAGCATCAATCGAACCTGATGCAAATCCGCTCTAACTGTCGCTCGTCCAAGGGCCTACTTGCACGGAACCAAGTTCAGCCCAACGCGCAACATCAAACTACACCAACTGTCGTTCAGGATTTGCAACTGTAGGACATGGGAATCCAATCTCCACCGTCCAGAATCTACTCGTGTGAGTTTTGAACATGCTGTCCAAATTACAGGTCGATCCAATGGTTAGTTTTTGAGAACGGCTCTATTCCCCCTCGACTGCGCAGAACAGAATCTCCCAAAACTGCTTCTGTTTTTGGCGTATTCTCGACAACACAAAGCTCCAAATATGATCTGCACCATTCAGAATGTACATCCATAAAATCCAAACGTGCTGACCAAAATTCAGCCTGATCCGACGGTTGAAACTCCGGTTATTGCCTCTGCAATATCACTGCACTGTATTTTCTCTCAATTTCTTCCTTTCATGTGAAATTGACGAACAGTTTTCGTCGAATCCTCTCACACACAACCATCGATGAACAGATATGATATAGGGTATATTTCACATAGGGATATTCATGGTTTGTGTAGTAAAACCAAAACCCTAAACATGCGATCCTAATTTCGAAAAATTAATCACATAAACCCTAGCCTAACGTGTCACGCTTCACCACGAAACCGAAGCTCTGATACCAATTGTTGGTGCTTGGATCGTTTGGTTAACGTAACCCATTAGGGATTCATACGTTTCTAATATCAGCAGAAGCAATAAATCATAGAAACGATTACCGTTCACCAGGGTATGTAGAAGATGAAGGATTCTCGCTGGCAGACTGTGCAGTCCCACGAGAATGGCCATAACTTCGTCGTCTGATGTCGGAATTGAATGATCTTTGTGCTCAAACGATCCTCTCTTCAACGGTTTCTGTCAGTATATTGATCATCAAATTACAAGCACTGTAAGAGTTTGTATAAATTTCGGAAGGTCGCGGACAGTAGCAGCAAACTACCTTCTAATCTTCTGCTGTATGTCCCAAGTCCGATCTCGACGTCGTGTGGGCGACGATCTACGAGACCTCCTCAATCTGCTCTCAACCCTCATCACACGTGAATAATGAATTAGATTAGGGTTCCAGATAAGTTGAGGTGACTTATATACATGGGCTGCAGTAGGGACCAGGAGGAGAAATTGGGTTGGGTCTCCATTGTGCATAAGTATCCAAGCTTAGCCCATAGCTTATACTTAAGTCCAATAATAATAATATATTCCAGTAAAATATTATTACTGCACTGCCTTTCCAATCCCAAAATTACGTTTTGGGCTCCTTCTTATTATGAGCCCGTTAGTCTCCCCATGTTTAAGATATACAATGTCCATTAATTAATTTAAGTTACTGGCAACTCAATTAATTAATATCTCATCCAAGAGTAGTACCACTCAACCTTATTATCATGCCGGAATAAATTCCACCTGCAGGATTTACATGATAATCCTTATGAGCTCCTCAAAGGGACATCATCAACCTATGACGGACATGGATTCCTTCTACAATCAACAGCACACCATAGAGACAGCACTACTTCCCAACTCATTGAGTTTGTTGATTTAATTACATGTAAATCTCACCCATTGATGAATCAAAGAAATACATACTGCCCTACGTGTCGAGGTTATTGTATAGGGATTAAGAGCACGAACTTCCATAATAACTGAGATCAAGTTCTCCTATAAGTCAGTATAAGTCGAACGATCTCAAGCGGTCCTGCTCAATACACACAAGTGCACTAATGTGATTCTATAGCCAAGACAAGCTAATACCAAACCACACTACAATCATCCCGATAGAGAGTCCCCGTCTATCTCCGTTGTGAGCATCTGTTTATACTTTATAAGGAAACCAATAATATGATCTTCCGCGTGTTGTCGCACAACATATTATCGACAGTATAAAGTAAGTGGACTATTGCATCGAACATATAAATAAATTATAAGATGCAATCATTTGATCATATGATTCTCATTTCAAATTAATTGTTATAACATTGTTCATACAAAAGCTAGACTTTTAGTATACAATCCAACAGTGTTGAAGTACGTGATAGTTCATAGTTTTAATGATATTGTTGAGCCAAGGCAAATTCATTTCCCAACATATAATATATTAAAAAATTAAATTATAGAACCATGCAATTTATAACGCCACATCAATTCAACATAATAAAATAATTAGTTAAATTGTTCACACTCCTCAATGTCCACCCTCTTCATTCATATAACAAACTCAGCTGCTATTACATTGATACCTTGCTATTCGGGGTCCATTCGACCCATAAATCAAGTGGTCGGATTATTATCGATTACCCAATGTAAGTCACACATGCTCTTATTGTGATCGGTGCCCTTGCAACGGCTGCACCGCTGGACCCTCTTTTTCTTTGAAATCTTCTCGGTGGTTAACTTAGTCCTGGACCTTTTTGGACTCCCCGGTTGGTTGGGACAAGCGGGTGGGTTACAAATTACATCATCACTAACTCCCACGCTATGCCACTCAGATGGATCAGGGACAGACAACACCATCCCACCACACATTCCTTTTACTTTCTGTTTCAGGTAACAATCCCCAACAAAAAAATTCACATCATACTTTGCAAACCTATACATAATGTACACAACCTCAGGTACATTTAATATAAATTTGGCATACAATCATCAGAGTTTATTATTTAATACCAATGAATTTATTCAAAATTTTAAATCTAACCTTATAGCTAACACGACATGGACGCAAGGGATAAGCTCTTGTTGAAATGCACCACAATCACATAGCCCATTCTGCAGATCTACAATGATGCTAGATCTGCATCTCTTAACCGAGTATGTTTCGGGTCCAGTCAACTCAATTGTACATTCCAGACTGTCTTTCACTGCCCGCTTAAGTTTAGCAGCAACGGTGTGGCATAAGGGTCCCTCAAATGACTCCGCCTCTGATTTACGAGAGCTGAACCAACATCCAATAATTTGCCTAACAACTTCCAAGAAAAATATCACGGGTAATGTTCGAGGCCATGCAATAACCTTGTTCCAACTCTCAGCCCCATTACTCGTGATGAATTTATATTTTCAAACAGGTCAATGCACACAGGACCATTTCTCCGATCCTATCTCATTCAACTTCCTATTCAAGCTTTGATATACACCATGGCTACCAATGATATTCATAACTCTGCTCATGTGTTGAAGCATAAGAGATGACAAAAAATTATAACATCCAATGAACGAATTTTAACAATGACTTCACATCATATATACTAACCATTCAATAACAAATTATAAAATAACATGTCAACAACAACACTCACAAGCCACACACAAGTGCGGAAAAATAACCATATCGCATCTGTAATTCTATCTGCAAAATAGATTAGGTGTAAGCGATCACCAGTCAAATTCTAATCTCCTGTATGTTCTAAGCAACGTTCTTGAATAAATGCAAGGCACCTTTGTAATATGTCATGAACTGCTTCCTCAAATTGTAATAACAATAAGCATGTGCAACACCCGGGTAAGCATGCCTAATCGCATGATTTATACTTCTGTGTTAATCAGACACAATCAACAAGTCCTCAGTGTTGGATTGTATACTAAAAGTCTAGCTTTAGTATGAACAATCTTATAACAATATTTGAAATGAGAATCATATGATCAAATGATTGCATCTTATAATTTATTTTATATGCATGATGTAATAGTCCATTTACTTTATACTGTAGATAATATGTTGTGCGACAACACGCAGAAGATCATATTATCGGTTTTTTTATAAAGTATAAACAGATGCTTACAACCGAGATAGACGGGACTCTCTATCGGTATGGTTGTAGTGCGGTTTGGTATTAGCTTGTCTTGGCTATAAAATTACATTAGTGCACTTGTGTGTATTGAGCAGGACCGCTTGAGATCGTTCGACTTATACTGACTTATAGAAGAACTTGATCTCTATTATTATGGAAGTTCGTGCTCTTAATCCCTATACAATAACCTCGACACGTAGGGCAGTATGTATTTCTTTGATTCATCAATGGGTGAGATTTATAAGTATTAAATCAATAAACTCGATGAGTTGGGAAGTAGTGCTGTATCTATGGTGTGCTGTTGATTGTAGAAGGAATCTATGTCCGATATAGGTTGATGATGTCCCTTTGAGGAGCTCATAAGGTTTATCATGTAAATCTTGCAAGTGGATTAATTTCCGGCATGATAATAAGGTTGAGTGGTACTACTCTCGGATGAGATATTAATTAATTTGAGTTGTCAGTAACTTAATTAATTAATGGACATTGTATTTCTTAAACATGGGGGGACCATCGGGCTCATAATAAGAAGGAGCCCAGAACATAATTTTGGAATTGAACGGGTAGTTCAGTAATAATATTTTAGTGGACTATATTATTATTATTGGATTTAATTAAAAGCTTTGGGCTAAGCTTGGTTAATTAAATTCAATTGAGGCCCAGTCCAATTTCTCCTCCTGGTCCCTACTGTAGCCCAAGTATATAAGTCATCTCAGTACCTGTTAAACCTAAGGGTGTGCCTCATTTGACATATGGGAGACAACAGAGAGCAGATTGAGAGAACTCTGGGGATTGTTGACCACCCAACACCAGAGTTGACTTTGGGACATACGGTAGAAGATCAGAGGTGTTCATCACAGATCTTCATCCTCTACATCGACCCAAAAGTACGGTAAACATTTTTATTTTTGCTTCCGCTGTGTTTGTTTGCCTTAAATCCTAACAGTCACGTTTGAACCAAACGATCCAATTGCCAACTATTGGTATCAGAGTGTTGGTTTCATGGTGAAATGTGAGACGTTAGGTAGAATTATTGATCCATTCATGTGTATTATATGCTGGATATTGTAAATTCTATCACACGGGGCTGTACACACACACACGGCCTGATGGTTGTTTGAGAGAGGGTCTATGCACACGCTGGACACACACGATTGCTGGGCGGCAGACTTGCAGCCTGATGAACAGCGAAAGGCTGATGGGTCGTGACTCGGGAAAAGGATCGTGTGTGATGCTGACCCCGTAACCTGACTGAGAAGCATGCGACTGGAGTGAACTGCTGAGCGGTCGATGACGGACGATGGCGTGATGGCGGCGCTGGTGAGGGTCGCATCACGGCTGGCTACTGCCCCCTCCTGGCATGGTTGGCTAAAGGGAACAGCCCTAGCCAGTGATCGATGATCGCAAAGCATCGATCAATTCCCACTCGGTGAGATATCGACGAGAGATTGCTGCTATCTATCGATGACCGGTGAAACGGATGATACGTCCTGAGGTTGGCAAAACTTGCAGCGGGGATTAACGACCAGAGAAGAAAGGGCCTGCTGTGAAGATCGATGGTGGGTTCTCGTCGGTTTCGATTGCGGGACGAGGCTGGACATGAGAGGCTACAACAAGGTTGATCGCGTTGCATAGCAGCGATGCGACGGCGCTGATCGTGTTGCATCATAGAGGGAGTTTCGTTGACGGCTTGAGAGGCGCTGTGTTACTAAGCATGGTAGCAGCTCATTGCAGGCGTGGCTCGAAATGATCGACGACCACCTGATTGATGCCGGTGTTCTCCTCGGCTGTGCGAACCAGCAACAGCAGCGGCACAGTTTCTGGTCGATGATGTGCTTCAGTTGGGCTCCTCGGTAGTCGACGATGCTGTGCTTCAGTCGGGTTGGACGGCGTGATAAGGTCGGCGGCATCACTCTCGGCTGTGCGAACCAGCGGCTACAGCGGTTACTTCTGTCGACAATGTTGGATGGCGTCAGGAGTGCTCCGGCCGCCGGGAGCAGCTTGCTGGAGGTGTGCAGTGGCAGTGTCGATTGCGGCTGTTCTTTTTAGGGCTGCAGTGTTGTTTGTGAGATGATCCAGCTGGGCCTTGTTTTTAATTTGGTTTTGGGCTGTTCAAATGGGTCCAATTTTAATTAAAATGGTAATGGGCTGCTAGGCAATATTAATTGCTGGTTTTAATTAATTGTGGGTATTATGTTAGGCCTGGTTTTATAAATGGGCTGGATTTATCATGCATTATAATGGCAGGTTAAATGGGCTTTATTAATTTATTAATAGGCTGCTCATTTTTATGCTATTGATGTTTGGCTCCGCTGGGCCCATTTATTTGATCCAATATTTTATGCAATTAATTTTATTATATAACTGATTAATTGATTTAATTGTCAATTATTGTTGTATATGTGAAAGACATGTTCTATGTGATTTATTTATTTAAATTGCTGTTAATAGAAGCATGTTTAAATGTATATTTTATTTGAAATATTATATGCATCATAATAGCCCTCGGTGTTAAATAACTAAGTGGGAGAGGGGATTGGTAATTAATTCCCGCGGCCTCCATTATTGGTTTGTAAGTGATGTGAGTAAACTTGCGCGCTGGCAATAGAGCTTTCCTCCCTAACGGATGAGTTTATTCACGGATCACTGGTACAGACTTCTTTAAATAATTATTGTTTGTAATGTGTTACATATGGACTTGCGCATTGGCTATAGTGCCTTCCTCCCTAATGGATGAGCTTATATGAGGCTCACTAGTACAAACTTATATAATTGATGGTTGTAGAAAGTTATCTGAGCGCGTATGTACTTCTCCAACAGTAAGGCACATAAGCTTGGGCAGCGGACTTGGGATTAAATAATGGTGAACACTTAGATGTGAATAATTAGTATCTTCCCCAACGGAGTCACTGCTATTATTTACATGGCTAAAGAGGAACCGACTATTAATTATTTTGTCATAAAGTTAGGTTGACAAATGAAATTAATGGGTAAAACCTTCTCTTGTAAATGTTCGGGTTTGTAAACGTCCACCTTAACGTGGCTTGCAGACTCACGGTGCTTGAGATGTCGGTGAATTTTATTTTATATTGTTTTGAGGGAATCAATATAAAAGGATAAAATTCGAAGATTTGATCGGAATATTAATTTGTAATTCTCTGAAATTCAAATGGTTTTATTTCACTAATTGTTAACTAAAAGACATTATGTTTACTTGTCCAAATTAGATGATTAGAAAATAATCTTGGTTTTGAAAATTTCTGCTTAAGAAAATAAAAATGTGTTCTCACATAGGACGTCTCGTGATACCTGTTAATATTTCTAGTGAAGAGATGAGAGGTTCATAGAAATATGATGGTCTCATGCAACTCTTCGGATACTCGAGTAATTTAAAATGCGGTAGGTCATGATAGAATTTGATGAATGAATTGGAAAATTATGGAATAGAAGTTGAAGGGGAAACCTAAGTCAATTTTAATTCTCCATAATTACCTAGATGTTTTGAGTAAGTTCCACCTGAATTACAAGAGTATGTATATGGTGGGAAACTTCTGACAAAACATGTGGCAAAGGAAAGCCATTTTCATCATAATGCGAACAAGTTTAATATCTTATTTACTAATGGTTTAAACATGATTAGTGATGGCATCTACTGACTCGAACTGTGTAGATACTGGAATCACTAAATGTTTATCACAGAGTAAGGATAAGATTGTTAATAACATGGGTAAAACTACAAAGGTAGTGGCTATTGCAGTGGGAATTGTTTATTTATCTCATGATAAAGAATAAACGATTGATTATGAGAAATTGTCTTTACGTACGTTTCATAGAAAGAATTTGATTTCGGTTTCTATGCATTAACGGATGGATACTTCATTTCATTTAAATGACATGGTCATAGTAATGAGGAATGAGGCTATAATCTGTTAAAGTACGTTGGTGGATAATATGTAAACTCTTGAATCATGCACATCCCACAGATGCAATAAATAGTAATTAATAATGCATCTTCTAATATTAGTAAGAGAAAGGAACCTTCAGAGATGAACTAAAACATACATTTGACATCTAAGATTAGTTCATTTTACTTAGGTAGGGTTCAAAAGTTGATAGCCGATAGACCGTAAGGATTATCTGAAGTGGAAACTATCAAACTTGCGAGTCTTGCTTGAAAGTAAAAATGATTAATTGTCTTTTCAAGGCTGTGGGGAGTAGAGCCAAAGATATATATGTTGGAATTAGTTCATTCTGATTCAAGCGAACCTAATATTATCCAGGTGAGAGGTGGTTATGAATATTCAAAGATTATTCTAGATACCAATATATTTATTTGATGCACTGCATGTCTAAGTTCTTTGATTAATTCAAGAATTGCAAGGCTGGTACAGTGGAGCGTCATGGAAAATATATTAAGTCATTATGATTTTATCGTGATGGCGAATACCTCTTGGGATAGTTAGGAGCTATTAATCAGAAGTTGAGATTAAATCTCAAGTGGACTACACTGGGCATGCCCCAGCTGAATGGTGTGGTGGATAGAAGGAATAAGGCTCTTATGGTTATGATTAGATAGATGATGAATTATTTGAAATAATTAAATTCATTTTATGGATATGCCCTAGATACAGTAATTCGTGAAACATTTGTCTGTATATGGGATATCCTAGAAAAATGAAGAGTGATTTATTTTGTTCAAAACATCGAAGGGTGATTGTCAACACAAACACTGGATTTTTTGGAGAAGGACTATGAAATAAATCACAAACCCATGTATGAGTTGTTCTAAAGGTAGTGAGAAGAAAACACAAAGTATAAGTACCAAGTGTACAAGAGGATATACCACAAGGTAAACTGCAACGCGTATCACGTCTGATACATAATTACATGTAGTGCCTTGTCGTAGTGGGAGGGTTGTTTGACAACCCGTAAGATATATGTTTTGGGAGAGTCGTAAGACTTGTTCCCTAGTAAACATGGTATTGACCCATGGATACGACGTAGCACTACAAGATTAAAATGCAGAATCTTAGTAAGTTGCAATGAACGTTGAAATAGAATCTACAAATTCTAAATTAAGTCTGGGAACTTGAATGACCACTAAATGGTATAAAAGCCATTGCAAGTGGTCATAAGGAAATAAAAGAGGATCATATAGAAAGGTGAAAACCTTGGAAGCAAAGCTTGTTGCGAAAAGGTGTACTCGGAAAGAAATAGTTCGATTATGAGGAAACATATTCGCTGGTAGCTATGATAATGATGATCTGGATTCTTTTATTTATTGCTGCTCATATTGAATTATGAGGAACAACAAATAGATGTCAAGACAACTTTCCTGATTGGAAGTCTTGAGGAAAACATCTATGTGAAGCGACCAGAGTGATTCATTACAAAATACCAATAGCATTTTGATAGTAAGCTTAAAAGTGTCCAGCGATGGACTAAAGCAAGCTTTAAGATCGTGAAGCATCTGTTTTGATTAGGTAATCTAGTGGCATGGATTTAAATCAATAAGCGGATGAGTCTTGTGTATTGTAAAGAGTGACAAAAACGTGGTGATGTTTCTTGTACTATATATAGATATTATCTTACTCATTGGAGACAATGAAAGAGTATTATCGGGCGTGTGGGTATGGTTAATAAAGCGGTAGAGATGAAGGACTTAAGAAAGGCAAAATATATCCTTTTGATCACGGTAATATGGATCACAAAAAGGACATTATGCTTATCTCAAGTTTCATAAATGATACAGTCCATACTCGTTTAACATGTGAATTTATCTAAGTGAATGTGTCTTTGAGACACAAGAAGAAGATAAAGAGGATGAAAGCGGTTCCTTATGCTTCGGCGAATAAGGAAGCTTAATCTAAGGAATGCTATGAACGATGTTGGATATCTGTTTTGCTGGATGCATAAACAGTGGGTATCAACGTAACCCAGAACAAGAATGATGAACTGTGGTAAGACATATATGAAGTGCCTGAGAAGGACTGGAAATTATATGTAGACTTACTGAGCAGATTCACTGCTTCTTGTGGATTACGTAGATTCGGTTTTTTGGTCAGGTTGGACTGTAGTAAATTCTCCTCAAAGGTTATGTGTTTAATCTTGAGAAGTAGAGTCATAATATGAAGGAGTGTTATATAGAAATATATTTCAGACTCCGGACTCCATCATGGAAAGATGATGAATTGGAGCCTATGAGGCAGCCAAAGTATCTATATGACTCTAGAGACTTCATGATGGACTTTGAAGTGTTTCTAAGTTTGCCCAAGATAATCACAATTTACATTGATGATATTGGTGCAGTTGCAAACTTGAAGAAATCACGAGTCCATAAGGCAATTAATGGAGCGCGAGTACCACCTATTATGAGAAATCGTATGATGAGGGGAAGGTTGTTGTCGCCTAGATTGCATCGGATGATGACCTAGTAAACCATTTACAAGGACCTTAAGGCGAGAGCTTTTAATGGTCGTGTAGTGGGAGTAGGAATCAGATGTATGGCAGAAGACATGACAGTATAGTCTTTTAGTATAAGTGGAAGATTGTTGGATTGTATACTAAAAGTCTAGCTTTAGTATGAACAATCTTATAACAATATTTGAAATGAGAATCATATGATCAAATGATTGCATCTTATAATTTATTTTATATGCATGATGCAATAGTCCATTTACTTTATACTGTAGATAATATGTTGTGCGACAACAAGCAGAAGATCATATTATCGGTTTCCTTATAAAGTACAAACAGATGCTTACAACCGAGATAGACAGGGACTCTCTATCGGTATGGTTATAGTGTGATTTGGTATTAGCTTGTCTTGGCTATAGAATCACATTAGTGCACTTGTGTGTATTGAGCAGGACCGCTTGAGATCGTTCGACTTATACTGACTTATAGAAGAACTTGATCTCTGTTATTATGGAAGTTCGTGCTCTTAATCCCTATACAATAACCTCGACACGTAGGGCAGTATGTATTTCTTTGATTCATCAATGTGTGAGATTTATAAGTATTAAATCAATAAACTCGATGAGTTGGGAAGTAGTGATGTATCTATGGTGTGTTGTTGATTGTAGAAGGAATCTATGTCTGATATAGGTTGATGATGTCCCCTTGAGGAGCTCATAAGGTTTATCATGTAAATCTTGCAAGTGGATTAATTTCCGGCATGATAATAAGGTTGAGTGGTACTACTCTCGGATGAGATATTAATTAATTTGAGTTGTCAGTAACTTAATTAATTAATGGACATTGTATTTCTTAAACATGGGGAGACCATCGGGCTCATAATAAGAAGGAGCTCAGAACATAATTTTGGGATTGGACGGGTAGTGCAGTAATAATATTTTAGTGGACTATATTATTATTATTGGATTTAATTAAAAGCTTTGGGCTAAGCTTGGTTAATTAAATTCAATTGAGGCCCAGTCCAATTTCTCCTCCTGGTCCCTACTGTAGCCCAAGTATATAAGTCATCTCAGTTCCTGTTAAACCTAAGGGTGTGCCTCATTTGACATACGGGAGACAACAGAGAGCAGATTGAGAGAACTCTGGGGATTGTTGACCACCCAAAACCAGAGTTGACTTTGGGACATACGGTAGAAGATCAGAGGTGTTCATCACAGATCTTCATCCTCTACATCGACCCAGAAGTACGGTAAACATTTTTATTTTTGCTTCCACTCTGTTTGTTTGCCTTAAATCCTAACGATCACGTTTGAACCAAACGATCCAATTGCCAACACTCAGAGTATCCAAATGCCTCACGCAGATGCATCATAAACCATGCCCAACTATCATTATTCTCCAAGGCACCAATACCAATTACTAGAGGGAATATTTGTTAATTAATATCTTGCGTCACCATGACGAACGCAACACCCTTATAACTACCCTTCAGATGGGCATCATCTATAACAATCAAAGGTCTTCCATATCTTCTAAATCCATTTATAGATGATGCCAGTGTGACAAAGATATTTTCAAATACATTAGATCCAGGGGTGACGCGTAGAGCAACATGACTCCCAAAGTTTCCCTTCTCAATACTCTAATGTATTGTGGCATAATCCTAAAAGATTCCTCCGGATCACCATACATTGCATTCTTCGCCCATCTCTTTGTAGAAATGGCGTGGCTATAATCAATTTGAAGACCAAATCTATCCTTCACATATTGAATTATAGAACTTGCTAACATCGAAGTACATTTTTTCGTTTGTCTTTCAGCATACAACGTACCAAGTAGCTTGGAGGAGACGGTCTTTTTACCTAAATTATTCAAATCCTTAGTGCAAGTGTACGCAGCAAAATAAGTGCACCTCCACAGATCATCCCATCCAACCACCAGACCCTAAAATTTTAAGGCTTACGGCTCTTGCATTTCACATATCACCTACAAGAGTCAGACCGAGCGACTCTAATATCAGCTTTGCACTTCAAATTATGTTTCACTACTTCCAACTTCAGTTCCTTTTTGCTTCCAAATGTCGCACCATTTCCTAGTCTATTAATGTTTTCTCTATCACACTCAATCGTTCATTATCAGCACTGAAAGAAGTAGGCATGCATGGGATTCTCCATTCTTTCTCGGTTTTGTTGGTATGTAGTTGGACATTAAAGGTATCTATGTCATCACCCTCGTACTCAGAGGAGCTAAATTCAGTGGATGCCTACTCTGTATCCTCCTCAAATTAGTCAGCTTCATCATCACCTCTTGTTCAAACATCATCATCTATGTTGTCTACAGCACCTCTAACACCAATACCATCACTAAAATATTCACTTTCAACATTCTTAACAAGGCTTATATCAGTGTCTTCTCTTAGTGGGAACTCCTCTATAATGGAATTCGTAGGTTGCTTTTGGAGGTTCTGGCAGAGTGATGAATAGCTCGCAACATACGCATCTGCATTGTTGGCAACAGGGTCTACAGATTTCACTATAAAATTCAATAATATCTCGGGTTGGTGATCACGAGTCAAATTGTGAACATCACTATCATCAATTATCTTCTCTCGGACCCGTATATTATTGATATTCATGCGCTGAATTATATCATAATCGTAACCGATGCCAGGCTCAGAATCATCAAAGTAAATAAATAAATGAGTAAATATCAAAATTGGTCCTGTAAGTATGATATTTTTTAACTTTAGTCCTTTTTCATTTGCAATTCTCAATTTTGGTCATTTTTTTCCACTTTTAGTCCTTTTTGTCCAGTTTTAGTCCTTTTGGTCCAAATTTAGTCATTTTTGTTCAAATTTAGTCCTTTATGTTAAAAAAAGTCCAAAAATGGTCCGAAAGTGTATACACTTAGGGCCAAAAGTGGACAAAAAATGACCAAATTTTGAAAAAAGGACCAAAACTGGACAAAAAATGATTAAAATTGAGAATTGTAAAAGAAAAATGACTAAAGTTGGAAAATGTCATACTTACAGGACTAATTTTGATATTTACCCTAAATAAATACTTCTCCATGATCTTCCAAGATATATTACAATGAATACCAATTAATTTACTTTTATTTTAATAAATAAGACTTGCAATTTAATCAACACTTGCATTATCAGTTACAACACACATAAATAATTTTACACAGTCAAAATGTATATAATTACAGACCACTTTGTATACAACTTTTTAAACTTTAAACACTACAATATACCAAAATGGAAAAATAGCAATCTGTGTAGGTTAACATTAGTCATACAAGAGGAATGGGGTGCAGATAGAGTCATTTTACATATTCAACTCATGTAAGTCAACCCTGGTGTAAGAGTGCATTGATGGAACCATGGAGAAGCAAAATACCTTGAGGCAAGTTATTTCAACTAAAAATTAGGTACTATGTCGGAATATAACATTTGACTGATACTATTCATGACCTACAGGGATCAATTGGACTCAGTTATTGGGTTATTTTAACATTCCTCATGTACAAACTGCGTGAGGTAAGTTGACCCACCAGAATCTAATAATCCTATATGGATACATTCTTGTTTAATAGTATCTTATCAAATAGTATCCACATTACTCAAGTATAACCAATAACAGATCACCAATAGTGGACGTACATTGATTTCACCCGAACCCACACTAATACTTTACTCTAAACTTTACATTCTGAATTTACATGGACACAAATCATGAAATAACCATTTTTCATCACTCAAGGTTTATTATCGTTTATGGTTTTTCATTGAATATTTTTCTAAACCTGTAACAATGCATGTTAAAATTATCTACTTCACACAACACACAGTACCCACTGCAATTCATGGATTAATAGTTCCTACATACAGGGGTATCTTTGAATTCATGTATATTGTAACCCTATCAGGAAACCATCCACTTAATAGCTCAACCAATCAATTATAAAGTGTAACCCTTTACTCAAACACATGTTACTTAACCATAATCATTACTCAATCGGCACATAAACTGGTCAGTAACCTCAAAGAAAATCCACAATAAACCCATTATCGCCGAATATACGAGTTCATACAGGAAAGTAAATACAATACCTCAAAAATATGGCTGTGAACTACCACGTATCAGTATCGTAAGCGATGACCTCCAGCTCCACCGACAGTAAGGTCTTCGTCGCTGTCTGTTAATAAGGGCAATTTCAAATGAAATTGGAAATTTGGGGTGAATTTCGAGAGGGGGGAAAATTGGGAAAATTTTCAAAAATATTTGCATTGTTCGAGTGTTTGTTCGATTATACAGGTTGAGGATTCCAATATTCTGGTTTGGAGGGGACCTGGTTCATGGTCTGGGTTTGCCGGTCAGCTGATGAGTGATATTTTCACCTAAATTTTAGTGCCTTTTTATATTCATTTTTGTATTATTTTATCCGTATTTATGTGTTATTTGGTTGTATTTTGTATTTTTATTAAAATGTGTGTAAATAAGCTTAAACCTATAAAATGTGTTATTTGTATTTTATTGAAATCTATGTATTTTTAATGTATGCTAGACATGATAAGGAAGACGTAAGAAAAAGTGGATCTCAATTCGAAGTTGAAATAAGGGAGAACGAGCTAAAACAGTGAAGGAAACAAGGGCATGCACCAACACGGGCCGTGTACAGAAAACGGCCCTGTAAGAGATGGTTGTGTGCCGTCATCAATTCATCCAACACGACCACCCTATGCCCGTGTTACAACACATGAGCCGTGTTGCGTAACATGACCCTGTAAGTCTTGGTCGTGCAGCGACATCAATTCACCCAACACGGTCACCTTGTGACCGTATTGCAGAGCATGACTCCTGTTGTGTAAAAAGCTGCTAAAAATTTCAGAACCTTCTAGAAGTTTTCCAATGGGTATAAATACCCATTTATTCAATATTTGAAGGGAGATTCGGTTTTTGGGCCCTGCACATACACATCACACAACATTCCTCCTATTTTACACCACCATCTTCATCCATTCACCATCCATTAGATCTACCATCATCCCACCATCAAATCTACCATCCAATTGAGGAAAAGAAGCAAGGAAGAGAGGAGAATTGCAAGGGAAGAAAGGAGATCACCATTGAAGAACTTCAAGGGAGTTTTCATCCATACTTTGTAGTGAAACCTTATTGTTTATCATGTTTTGTAAGGATCTTAATGTCTATGTTGATTTCCTTTTGAATATGGTAGGCTAATCTCCCTTGTGAGAATAGCAACATGAGAGTTGTTGGATAATTTTGAGATTTTTGTATTTGAATTCATATGTTGATTTGGTAAATGAATTTTCTATCATTGATGTTTGAGATCTTGATGTTTATGATGATTTGTGTGTTTAATTGTTCTAAATATGTGATTAGATTGAGAAATCAATTATGTGCTTAGGATAATTGAGTGAATCTTTTCATCAAACACTTCATGTGTATTATAAATTGTAAAGAGATTGAGAAATCTTATAGAATTTAGAACCCTTTGATAGAACATGAGATTGGTTTGATCGAGAGGTTGATTAATTGTGTGAAGGGACTCTCATTTCAAGTTTAGTACCTAGTTGGAATTGTTTGAGTGAGAACCAATCCGTTGAGCTAATTGAGATTCATATCTTATCCATCTCGAGAGGGAGCTTAGGTGAATTTAGTGTTTGGCCTTAATCTTATACACATGATTCATATGAATTTGATGCATGTATCCTAGAATTTTCACTTCTTAATTGTTGTTGATCTTACTTTTACTTAATTTGGAAAACCACCTTTTATCTATCTAACTTGTTTGTTAATTATTGTTTGCTTGCTTGCTTTGGTTATTGTTATTTATTTGTTTACAACCAATCCCTTTGATGATTCGTCTCTATAAAATTACAACAAACGTGATATAGCTTAAGCTCTAGCGCCGACCTCCCTGTGGTTCGATATATTGTTTTAATTGGTCATCCCTACTACAAAATGACCAATCACCGGCTCAACATCTTCCACACGGTTCATTACACATTAAGTTTTCTAATCACTAAGGGGCATCCACGTAATTTCATCTGGCTGTGGGGTACCCAAATTTATGTTTTTGATTAAAAAACTACTAAAAAGTTGAGGTGGAGAATAAATAAAGACACCACAAGAAAATCACATAAAAACCCTTTTTTACCAATACATTATAGCTTAGAGTGGGCTAAAATGAATATCATACTCCCAAAAAATTGTTCACACCTTTCTCTACTACTATGTTCGTAAAGAAATATATATATATATATATATATATATATATATATTATTTTAATCAAACACTCAAAATTATACACATTAATTTATAAAACAGACAAAATATTGTTGGAAAAGACTTGGGTGAGACCGTCTCACAGATCTCATTATATGAGACTGATCACCCATTAACTCAATTGAATAATTTTAAAGGGCCTGTTTGGCTGATAGGAAATTAGAAAATTGAATAATTAGTTGTAGAGTAAAATTAATTGGGTTTAAATAAATTTAAAGGGTCTTGTTTGGTTGATAACAAATTAAAAATTTTAAAAATTAATTATGAATAGGAACTTAATTTGGCTTTACATGTATATATATATTTTTTCTATGTTTTTCATATTTTATTTATTTTTTTTATTATTTAAAATGTAAATTTAAATTTTTTTTCTTCATTTAATTTATTTTTTAATTTAAATATTATAAATTTCTAAAGTGTGATAATATTTTTAAAAGTTATAACAATTTTTTTATTATAAAAATACTAATAAAATATAAGTGATATTTTTTCATTTGAATTATGTTATAATTAATTTATAATGTTAAAGACTTACGTGATTATGTCTTACGAATGACTTAAGTGAGAATAATAATAAGTAAAAAAATTTTATTAGTAAAAGTGATACTTAATAGATGAAAAGTAATAATGGAGATGTGAACTATTTTATGAACAGTTTATATTATAATTGAGAAGTGATAACATTTAAAATAAAAGTGATAACATCTTTAA
The DNA here is from genome assembly GCA_023678885.1 of Pogostemon cablin. Classification (NCBI taxonomy): domain Eukaryota; kingdom Viridiplantae; phylum Streptophyta; class Magnoliopsida; order Lamiales; family Lamiaceae; genus Pogostemon; species Pogostemon cablin. Next base: position 12,787,360 of record CM042985.1, on the reverse strand, counting down.
TAAAAAGTGATGATAACTAATTAAAGTGAATTTCATGAATAATTTATAGAATTTATAAAAAGTCATAATCTCTTTAGTAAAAGTGATACTAAGGAAAAATAATAATTGATTAATTCAATTATTTTATGAATAATTAATTGGAAATTATTTTATGAATAATTGATTCGACGGATAAAATGTAATAACATTTTTAATATAAAGTAATAATAATTTTAATGTTAATCAATTATATAAATTATTTTATGATAAATTGTATGAATAAAAAGTGATAATATATATAATAGAAAGTGATACATGATTATGAACTTTAGAAATGAAAAATAAATATAAATATATTTTTTATAATTAATAAAATTATCTACGAAATAAAATAAAGAAATAATTACTGATAGGTACACATTTTGTACCCCTAATTACTACTAGATACATTGATTTAAAATAATTATTATTTAATACAAAATATTAAAGTAAAATACCAAATATACCCCTAAACCCATATACCTTTAAAACACTAACCCCAACCTCCACCCACCACCGGACCACCGCTGCCGCTGCCGGACCGCCGCCGGTCGCCGGAAAATCTGTTCGTCAGAAAAAAAAAAAATGGTCGCCGGAAAGCTGCCGCGCCGCCGCCGCCGGAGCTCCGGCAGCCGGTCGCCGGAAAAACTGTTCGTCCAAAAAAAAAAAAGAAAAAAAAAAAACTGGTCGCCGGAAAAACTGCCGCCGCCGGACCACCACATTTTTTTGCTGCACACACTTTTTTTTTCCTGCACACACTTTTTTTGCTGCACACACTTTGCTGCACATGAACTTTTGCTGCACACAATATTTATGTGCAGCACATTAATAGGGGTAATATTGGAATATCACTATATATTTTTGTACCTATTAGTAATACTTTTGTATGTTTGTATCTCATAGTAATTTAGGGTTTTTTGTGTACCTAGTAGTAATCCTCCCTAAAATAAAATAAGAAAAAAAGGGCTATATTATCAGCTTTTAACGAACACGGCGCTGCTAGACTTGAATTTAATGATTTTATTGTTATTGTCATTAATTGATCTAACCAAAAATGCCCTTACTTTTATTTAATTATTTTTTAATGAAATTTAAAATATACTTCTTTTTATTTATGGATAATCCGTTTCACATAATAGGATCCGTGAGATGATCTCATCCAAGACCTACTCAATATCGTTACTTCTTTCTACACATAAAACACTTTATAATTTATTTATTATTTAAAAAATCATATTACCCTTAAAAACAATAAAGTAAATTAAAAATAACATTTTTTAATAGAGGCTGGCTATTCGCACTTCCAAAATTATACCAAAAAATATTTTAATTAAATCATCATTAATTAATAAGATATAATTACCCTTATAAAATTTATATATGTTTGGTTGCAATAACCCAATAGTCATATATCTTATCTATTTGGTTGCAACAGCTTACTTTTGACTGTTCGATTGTTACAACCAAACAGATAAAATATATTATTGTTCGATTGTTGCAACCGAACAGAAATAAATTTTATAAAGATAGTAAATCTAACTAATTAATGATGATTTAATTTAAATATCTTTTAAATACGTTTAGTAATTTCGAAGGTGCGAATAATCGTCCCTTTTTAATATTTGTCATACAATAAAAACATATTTAAAGTATCGAGGAGGAATAAGAACATGTGGGTTGTGGCCTTAGGAAAAAGTCGTGGGTATCGGATTCCTTTATAACTCTTAATATTAAGAATTATAAAAGCAAGAATTTTAAAAATACCCAATTCTCAAAGTTTTAAATTAATACCACCACTTTTTCTCTTTTCTAAGAATAGTAATTTTTTTGGACCTTAATACCTTTGTGTCAGTAATCTTGTCGGCTACCATCATGGTAGCCCACATGACTGCCAGTATTGTGATCTTGTCGGTTTTAAACTCATTTTAACTTAACCTTCAAAACTTTCCATTTCCTCAAAATAGACATAGTCCATTACGACCATATCCAGCCCATCATGCTTCCGTATATTAATTAAACAACATTAATCTTGTAATTAACCAGCTTGTAACAGTAATAATACCATTTTTACCGTCAATCCATCAGGTATCCGGGAGGTTTTACAGCTGCTCCTCGCAGCTAACCACGCTCCCCGCAATGTGATGATTCAATCTCATTTCTTCAGTGGACCTCAGCATATTTCTAGTTCATTTTCTACACTGGGTGTACATGATGCTGCTACTATTTCTCGTTGAAAAGTATGGAGATTAAGGATGCAGAAAAAATGGAAGGTTGCATGTGGGCAGTAGCCCAAGATTATTTATTTATTGAATGGAAATACTTATTACACACTCATAATACTTGAACAAGAGGAAACGACTCCTCTAGCTACCTATTGTAGCTGAAATGGAAACACTCATACAAGAAAAAAAACTACTACAATGTTTATTGAGAGAGAAAACAGAGGGAAACGGTTTATCCCTTCTGCTTCCTCGAACTTCTTATTTATAGAGGCTCTCAAACCTGAAATCTAGATTCCAAAACCTCTTTAATTTCGATGAAATCACTGCTTATGTCACCATGCCTACGTAACTGCTTATGTCATTTTGCCTTGGATGCCAACTTCAGCAGCTGGATTGGTTCACTTTTCTGCCTTGGATGCTTTTAATCTGGCCTCCTCCTTCTTGGCTCCTGTAGGGGTCACAAGGCCTTTTTCCCCTTTGGAAAGGTCACTCGACTCTTGCCCTTTTGAAGAGTCATTTATCCTCTTTGGTGTTTGAAGGGTCACCCGGCTCTTGAGTCTTTTGAAGAGGTTTTGCCCTGTTTTTCCCTCGTTCTTCCCTTTTTGTTGAAGGGGGCTCAGCAATTCTTACTCTCCCTATACCCAACCTTACTCCTTTTTCAAACTCTGGTTCTATTTGGGTAGAGCAGCTTGTGCATATTTTGTTCATCCACTGCCCAAAGTGGGCCATGTTACAGTATTTCCAATGAGTATATTTACCTATCAATATCTTATTTTTCCAAAGAAGCTCTCATTTTTCTTCGTAAGCCTTTTCAGCAAATATTATCTTCTTTTCTGTTACGATTTTTAGCAGAAAAGACTCATTCATAGACTTGTGTTTGAACTTGAATGGGAACTTCGCCTGGTCCATTGCTTGAATGCAGGCATACAAACTCATTACTCTTCGTGTAGAGATTTGATCCTTGAAATAGGTAGAAACCAAGAATGGTTCCTTTCCAGAAGACTCCTTAATTCTGTTTGATGCTTCAACATAGGGTCTTCTTAGCTTAATAAAATGGAAGGCCTCGTGATTACCTTTTTCGATTAGTTTTAGAGCCGCACTAGTGAAGTAAAGCTCCAATACATCTCCTTTGGATAAAGTCATGTTGTTTACCCATGCCTTCACTACAGTCTTTCATAGCCAGTCTGGCAGTTTTGAATGTTCCGGGAAGCTTAGTGTAACAGTGTATATTGAGGCTAACGCCCCAAAATCATACCACTGCTTTAAATCATTCAGATTTGAGCCTTCTCTCATCCAAACTCAGAGGAATTCTCCTGATACATCTATCCGGCATTTCTCCGGACGGATCTCTTGTCTTGTATTTAATTTTTCCCAGCTAACTGGTATTCCTGCCAATGAGAAAAATCAGCTATGTTAATACCAGTTTTAGCAGTGCCCGTTATAGGCCTAAGAATGATCTCTTCTTCCTTAACCTCTGAGGTGCTGGGTTGATTCGATGCCTCTAGATGTGATTCCAGAGACTCGATTTTTCCTTGGACCGGTTCTTTTTTTGGAAGTACCAATCCAAGACTCATGCTAAGGGTACTTGAATCCCTTGCTCTGGGTTTAGAGCCCCATTCTCAGATTCTCTCCTTTTGTTGATTGCTATCAACAGATAGGAGGAGTGGTTCTAATAATGACTCGAAGAGAGTCGCATTATTGCGAATACAATCTCATATGCGATTGGACTCTAAATTTAGCCCGATCACTCTCTTGTAATTTTCTAGCACGCATTGCATTGAGTGCCAGATTCTCGAATTCCCTTTTGAGCAACTCAAGGTTGTCCATCAGGTGCTTTGAAAATATCAGGATGGAGTCTATCTCAACTCCTTCCATCTCTCGTCAGGAAATCTGCCAAAACATTATCAACAGATTTAATAATGATTATATTAAAATAATATATTGACATTCAGCTTGCCATCTTAAAATTCTAGCCTTTTCCAATTTTGATTCTATTTTATTATTTAGAAAGGCCTTGACACTCGTGTTATCGATTTTAAGAATGAATTTCTTCGCAAGAAGAAATAGCAGCCATTTTCTGAACGCTTTACGCACTGCGTAGAATTCCTTCTCATTGATATGCCACCTCTTTGCCTCATTCTCCGCAAATAGTCCGCTACAATATCTACATGGCACTTCTCCTTCTGGTGTAGACTTGATAGGGACTGCCGCCCACCAATGGTCACTGGCATCTGTATATAGCACCAGGTCATCCTCGTCATTTGGAATGGCTAACTTTGGAAGATTTTTACAAACATCCTTTAATTGTTTAAGCATTTCTCGATGTGATTCCTCCCATTTGAACTCAGCATCCTTTTTCAACAGGGGGTTGAACACTTTCATGTATTGTGCTAGATTGTTTAAGGAAATTTCAGCAAAGTTGACAACCCCTAGGACGCTCTGGAGTTGCTTGTTGTCCTTGAGATCTTCAGGAAATCCTTGAACCTTTTCTACAATGTGTGGTTGTAGAATAATTCTGGACTCATCAATCTGTTGGATTGTATACTAAAAGTTTTATTTTTTGTATGAACAATGTTTAGATTATATTTGAAATGAGAATCATGTGATCAAAAGTTTTCAATTAAGTTATCGCAAAAGTCCATTTACTTTATACTGTAGATAATGTGGTGTGCGGTGATACACGGAAGATCATATTATCGGCTTCTTATAAAGTATAAACAGATGTTCACAACTAAGATAGGCGGGGACTATCTATCAGTATGATTGTAGTGTGATTTGGCATTAGTCTGTCTTGACTATAAAATTGCACTAGTGCACTTTGAGTATTGAACAGGACTGTCATTGAGATCGTTTGTTTTATACTGACTATATAATATAACTTGATCTCTGTTATTATGGAATTTCGTACTCTTAATCCCTATATAATAACCTCGACACGTAAGCCAGTATTTATTTATTTAATTCATCAATGGGTAAGATTTAATTGTTAAATCAATATACTCGGTGAGTTAGGAGATGATGTTGTCTCTATGGTGTGTTGTTGATTGTAAAAGGAATCTGTGTCCTAACGAAATTGGTTGATGATGTCCCCTTGAGGAGCTCATAAGGATTATCATGTAAACCCTGCTGGTGGATTTATTACGGCATGATAATAAGGTTGAGTGGTACTACTCTCGGTAATTATATTAATTAATAGAGTTGTCAGTAACTTAATTAATTAATGAACATTGAATCTTAAACACGGGGAGATTAGCGGGCTCATAATAAGAAGAAGCCCATAAACGTAATTTGAGATTAGGGTGGCAGTGCAATAATATTTTTTTAGTGGAATGACTTATTATTATTGGACTTAAGTATAATTTTTGTGCTAAACTTGGATGCTTAAGCTCAATGGGAGACCCAAACCCTAATTTCTCCTCCTGGTCCCTATTGTAGCCTATATAATTGCCAATCTCAGCAGTCCGAAAATTTTAACACATATGAGAAAAATTGTGAGAGAAAGATTGACTGCAGATTGAGTTCGTCTTGTAGATCGTTGCCCACACAACGTTGAGACGTGGCTTAAGAATATAACAGAAAACCAGAAGGTCGTTTGCTGTTTATGTCTATCAACTTCCATGAATTTTATAAAATCGTGTAGAAGTAAAAACTGGACGTGTTATATACAAGTGGAAAGCCACAGAAGAGTGGACCGTTTTGGCGCATAGATCACTCTAATCTGAGATCAGACGAGGGAGTTATGGCCAAAATGGTGAGACTGCACAGGTTGCTAGCAGGAATCCTTCTCCAACATACCCTGGTGAAAGGTAATTCAATTCTACACTTATGCTTCCGCTGCTGTAGAATTACATGGAACCCTAACGGTTCACGTTAACCTAAAGATCCAATTGCTAATAATTGGTATCAGAGTGAAGGTTCTAGGCTAAACGTGACATGTTAGGCTATGGTTTATGAGAACTATGTGCTTTTATTTGGAATAGAATCACATGGAGAATTAGGGTTTTGGTTTATTGAGTAATCGATGGATATCCTGTGAGAAACCCTTTGTGATTTATCAAAATATGTTCATGTATAATCATCAAAATCTATACCGTGTTCTTTACGCGTGACTTGAAAGAACCTATGTTCGAATCACACATATTCTGTTGGTGGATGGACGGTGATTGACAAAGATGTAAGGGTTAGGAAGTGATGATACACATGAAAGAGTTCTAACGTCGCAAAGGCTGTTGTGTAACACCGATGAGGAATTGCTTTGGGTGTTTGAAATGGTGGTAGACGTGACAGTCGACTGATGATGGCTTGACTCCATTGTTGACTATCAATCGTCGGTGAGAGTTGCTGGAGCATGTTTTAGAACGGTTATGTTGACGACTAGCCAAACGCGAGTTCGGGTAGTTGGGTGTTGGCGCAACTCCCATGGTGAGCTTGTATTGCTGGCGGCCCGATGAGGATGACAGCGAACCCAGCGCATAAGTGGCGATGTTGGCGTGAGCGGCTGAAAGATGTTGGGCAGTCATGTATGATGCCAAGGTTGCAGAAAGATCCTAGCAGGAGATCGTTCAAGATGGCGTCGGAAGCAGGCATATGCATTCGGCACGGTGGATGACAGAGGCTATGATCATGACTTCATGAATTTTGGTTGTGCCTACAACAAGGTGTCAGAGCGGGTCTGTGGATTATCCGATCGAATCTAATGCATTCCCATCGGGTCTGCGCCAAGTTCAGACCTATCTAAATTAGCAAACTGTGGATAGTGCCAGCGATCGATTATGGAAACACCAAGCACTGGGATTGTTAACTTGATTAGCGACGCGGCTTGGCGGCGCCTGGTTGCATGAGGCAAGCTCCGATCGAGCTTGATCATATTCCGGGCAAGTCCACCATTAATTCCGATCGGGTCTGGTGTTTCTCAGGCCAGCCTCACAGAGTTTCCGACCGGGTCTGAATCTGGAGATACATGGGCATGCTGGCGAGGCTGAGTAGCAAACTGTACAATAGTTTGACCAGTTTTTAGGCCCTCTCGGCGAGGTTTGTGGTTGCGAGAGTTTTTATTGGTCGAAGGCAGAAGGGTTGTTGTGCGCTGGAAATCTGTTGGGCGTGTTGTACAGCATCTGCTAGAAGAGAACAGCAGCGCCAATGAATGTTGCAGTTCTGGTGGCTGATGGCGACTGCTTGTAAATGTGAAAGCTGACCGGCAGCTGTGTGATAGCCAGCAGTGGAGGGTGAGGCATGTATGGTGCTGTCGGCGGTGGGTTGGCATGGCAGCAGTCTTCTGGACATAACACGCAAGTGGCAGTTGTTCGTTCGGTGGCAGTTGCAATGTTTGGACGGCGTGTGTTTGGGCTGAGTAACCGTGGGTTGGATTGCTTATTCCCAAAGATTATTCAACTTGCTGAACAAGATTCATGCTTTATGCTTGTTGACCAAATCAACCCCTTTTAATTGGCCATTTATTTTATTTCCTTATATATAATTGAGATAATTGTTTTATTTGTCAATTATTATTATATATTTGGATTGTATGTGTTTTTTGATTTACTATCTTATTTGTCGTAATAATAGCATGTTTATTTGCATAATTATATATGTTATATTGTATGCGTGCAAAAACCCTCTTATTAAATAACTAAGTGGGAGACGGATTGGTCATGATCTCGCGGCCTCCATTATTGATTTATTGAGTGATGCAAGTAAGCTTACGAGTCGACTATAGTGCCTTCCTTCCCAAGGGATGAGATTTATTTGTGAATCACTTGAATAAATTTTATAAAATAGTTATTATTTGTAATGTGATGCAAGTAAGCTTATGAGTCGGCTATAGTGCCTTCCTCCCAAATGGATGAGTTTTATTTGCATATCACTGGTACAAATTTATAATTGATGATTTTAGGAAATTATTTGAGGGCGTGTGGACTTCTCCACCTGTAAGACACGCAAACTTGGGTAACGTACTTAATATCAAATAATAGTATATACTCAGGTGCAATTAATATGTATCCTCCCCAAAGGAGTCATTGTTATTAAATTATATGGCTAAAGGACAACCGACTTTTAATCATTGAGTCATAAGGTTAATTATGTCGTATGAAATTAATGGGTAAAACCTTCTCTTGCGGATGTTGGGGTTTGTATACATCCACACTAACGTGGCATGCAAATTTACGGTACTTGAGATGTTGGTGAATTTATTTTATATTGTTTATTGATGGAATCAATATAAAATTTAAATTTAAAGAGTTTGATCATCGTATATATTTACTTGATTCTCTGAATTTTCGAATAGTTTATTTCACATATTGCTAACTAAAAGAAAATATACTTACTGGTCCTAAATTAAATAATTAGAGAAGAATCTTGATTTCAAATTCTTACAGCTTAATAAAATAAATATGTGTTCTCACTATTAAATGTCCTCTTATGTCTATTTAAGTCTCTAGTGAAGAGGTGGGAGGTTCATAGAAATATGATGGTCTCGTGAGACTCTTCGGATACTTGAGTAAGTTAGAAAGGCAAGAGGTCATGGTTAACTTGATGGAAGAATTGGAAATACTTAGAATAGAAATTGAAGGGGAAACCAAGCTCAATTTCATCAAAACGTACTGCGAAGGAAAATCAATTTCATCAAGAGGTGAACAAGGATAGTATCTTATTCGCTAGTTGTTGAAATGTGATTAGTGATGGCGTTTAACTGACAAGTTGTGTGTAATTACCGAAATCACTAGCCTGAAACTAAGTAATGATGAGATTACTAAGTACATGGGTAAAACTACAAGAGTAGTGGTTGTTGAAGTGGGAGTTGTTTATATATCTTTTGATAGGAATAAACGTTTGATTTTGAGAAACTGTCTTCACATACGTTTTCGTAGAAAGAATTTAATTTTGGTTTCTATGCATTAAAAGATAATAATCTGTTATGGTACGATAGTGACAATTTGTACACTCTTAAATTTTACTTATCCTACGGATGCAACAAATAGTAATTAATAATGCATATTCTAATCTTAGTAAGAGAAAGGAACCTTCGGAGATGAACTAAATATACTTTTGGCATCTAAGACTAGATCATATTACTTAAGTACGATTCGAAAGCGAGTCTTACTTGGAAGTGAATATGACTAATTGTCTTTACAAGGCAAAGGGGTATAGAACCATGAAAAGATATTTTGGAAATGGTACATTCTGATTTATGAGATCCTAAGATTATCCTATCGAGAGGTGATTATGAATGTTCGTCATTTTGTTTGACGATTATTCTAGAAACAAGATATATTTATTTAATGCACTGCAAGTTTGAGTACTATGATTAAATTTATGGAGTACATGACCGATGCGGTGAAGCATCTTGGAAAATATATCAAGTCATTACGATTTAATCTTGATGGCGAGTACTTCTTAGGATAGTTTGGAGCTATTAATCGGAGATTGGGATTGAATCCCAAGTTGTCTACACTGGGCATACCCCAACTATATGGTGTGGTGGAAAAAGGGAATATGACCCTTATGGAAAATGTTAGATAGATGATGAATTATTTGGAATTACTAAATTCATTTTATGTATATACTCTAGAAATAGCATGTCGTATAATGTTTGCCTGTTTGTGAGATATCCTAACAAATGGAGGGTGATGATTTATTTAGTCCAAAAGATCAAAGAGTGATTGTTAACACGAACACGAGATTTTTGGAAATGGACTATGTAATGAATCACAAAACCATGTTTAAAATGTTCTAAAAGGTGTGAGAACGGAAACACAAATTTTAGTACCAAGCCCAAGAGGATATACCACAAGTAAACTGCATTGCGTGTCACATCTGATACACAATTGCATATAGTGCCTTGTCGTAGTGGGAGGGTTGTTTTACAACATGATAGATTTATGTTTCGGGAAAGTCGTGAGACTTGGTCCCTAGTAAACATAAAATTTGCCCATGGACACGACGAAGAACTACAAGATCAAAATGTGAAATCTTAGTAAGTTGCAATGAATTTTGAAATAAAATCTAAGGATTCTATATCAAATCTGGGAGCTTGTAGGACCTCTAAATGGTGTAAAAAACGTTGGAAGTGGTCATACAAAATAAAAGGGGATCACATAGTAAGGTGAAAGCCTTTGAGCTACGTTCAAATCGATCCGAATTCTTTTTTCTGTTGCTACTCATATTAAATATGAGGTAAAGCGAACAGATGTCAAGACGGCTTTTCTGATTGAAAATTTTGAGGAAAACATCTATGTGAAGAAACTAGAGTGATTCATTGCATAGAACTAAGTGCATTTCAAGCGTAAGCTTAAAAGTGTCCATCAATGGACTAAAGCAAGCATTTAGAAAATGAAACATCCGTTTTAATAAGGAAATCCAGTAATATGGATTTAATCAATACTTGGATGGGTCTTGTGTATTGAAAAGAGTAACAGAAACGTGGTGGTATTTCTTGTAAGTACGTAGATGGTATCTTGATCATTGGAGACAATGAAAGAGTATTGTCGGGCGTATGGGTATGGTTTAATAAAGCAATATATAATAAATGACTTAAGAGAAACAAAATATATCCTTGTGATCATGGAAATAAAGAACATAAGATAGGATATTGTGCTTGTCTCAAGCTTCATAAAATGATACAATCCTTACTCATTTTAGCATGTGACTTTATCTAAGGATTTGTGTCTTAAGACACAATAGAAGATAAAATAGATAAGGGTGGTTCCCTATGCTTCAGCAATAAGGAAGCTTAATCTATGGAATGTTGTGTACAAGATTGGACATCTGTATTGCCAATGGCGTAGTTAGTGAGTATCAAGGTAACCCAGAACAAGAATATTGAATTATGGTAAGACATATTTGAAGTGTCTAAAGAGGACTGGAAATTATATGTAAGCTTACCGATATAATTCATTACTTCTTAGCGGTTACTTAGATTCAGGTTTTTTCAAAACATAGGGATGGCAGTAAATCCACTTCAAGGTTGTGTGTTTAATGGAAGTAGATCCATTGTATGGAGGAGTATCATATAGAAATATATTTTGGACTCCAACATGGAAAGATGATAATATTGGGGCCTTGTGGTGGCCAAAATATCTGTATGGTTCTAGAAACTTTGTAATGGACTTAGATGTGATTCTGAGTTTGCCCAAGGTTATCACAATTTATTGTGATAATAATGGTGTAGTTATAAACTTGAAGAAATCACGAGCCCATAAGGCAATTATACACAATGATAGCTAGTACTACCTGATATGAGAAATCGTATGGTGAGGGGAAGGTTGTTGTTGCCTAGATTGCATCGGATGATAACCTAGTAAATACTTTTACAAGGACCTTAAGGCGAGAGCTTTTAATGGTCAAGTAGTGGGAGAGGGAATCAGATGTATGGCAACAGATATAGCAGCATAGTCTTTTAGTATAAGTGGGAGATTGTTGGATTGTATACTAAAAGTCTAGCTTTTTGTATGAATAATATTTAGATTATATTTGAAAAGAGAATCATGTGATCAAACGTTTGCAATTAAGTTATCGTAAAAGTCCATTACTTTATACTGTAGATAATGTGGTGTGCGGCGACACACGGAAGATCACATTATCAGCTCCTTATAAAGTATAAACAGATGCTCACAACCGAGATAGGCAGGGACTATCTATCGGTATGGTTGTAATGTGATTTGGCATTAGTCTGTCTTGAGTATAAAATTGCACTAGTGTACTTTGTGTATTGAACAGGACTGCCATTGAGATCGTTCGGTTTATACTGATTATATGATAGAACTTGATCTCTGTTATTATAGAAGTTCATACTCTTAATTCCTATACAATAACATCGACACGTAAGTCAGTATTTATTTCTTTAATTCATCAATGTGTGAGATTTAATTGTTAAATCAATATGCTCGGTGAGTTAGGAGATGATGTTGTCTCTATGGTGTGCTGTTAATTGTAGAAGGAATCCCTGTCCTAATGGAATTGGTTGATGTTGTCCACTTGAGGAGCTCATAAGGATTATTATGTAAACCCTGCAGGTGGATTTATTCCGGCATGATAATAAGGTTGAGTGGTACTACTCTCGGTAATTATATTAATTAATGGAGCTGTCAGTAACTTAATTAATGGACATTGAATCTTAAACACGGGGAGATTAACGGGCTCATAATAAGAAGAAGCCCATAAACGTAATTTGGGATTAGGGTGGCAGTGCAACAATATTTCTTTAGTGGAATGATTTATTATTATTGGACTTAAGTATAAGTTTTGGGCTAAACTTGGATGCTTAAGCCCAATAGGAGGCCCAAACCCTAATTTCTCCTCATGGTCCCTGTTGTAGCCTATATAATAGCCAATCTCAGCAGTCCAAAAATCTTAACACACGTGACAAAAATTATGAGAGAGAGATTGATTGCAGATTGAGTTCGTCTCGTAGATCGTTGCCCACACAACGTCGAGACGTGACTTAGGAATACAACAGAAGACCGAAAGGTCGTTTGCTGTTTCTTTCCATCAACTTTCACGAATTTTATAAAATCATGTAGAAGTACAAACTGGACTTGTGATATACTAGTGGAAAGCCACGGAATAGAGAATCGTTTTGCGCGTTGATCACTCCAATCGGAGATCAGACGAGGGAGTTATGGCCAAAATGGTGAGAATGCACAGGTTGTCGGCAAGAATCTTTCTCCTTCAACATACCCTGGTGAAAGGTAATTCAATTCTACACTTATGCTTCTGCTGCTGTAGAAATGCATGAAACCCTAAAAGTTCACGCTAACCTAAATATCCAAATGCCAACAACTGGTATCAGAGCGAAGGTTCTAAGGCTTAACGTGACATGTTAGGCTAGAGTTTATGAGAACTATGTGCTTTTATTTTGAATAGAATCACATGGAGAACTAGGTTTTTAGTTTATTGAGTAATTGATGGATATCCTGTGAGAAACCCTTTGTGATTTATCAAAAATGTTCGTGTATAATCATCAAAATCTATACCGTGTTCTTTACTCGTACTTGAAAGAACCTAAGTTCGAATCACACATATTCTGTTGGTGGATTCTTTACGTGTGACTTGAAAGAACCTAAGTTCGAATCACACATATTCTGTTGGTGGATGGATGGTGATTGACAAAGATATAAGGGTTAGAAAGTGATGATACACATTAAAGAGTTCTAACGTCGCAAAGGATGTTGTGTAACACCGATGAGGAATTCCTTTGGGTGTTTGAAATGGAGATAGACGTGACAGCCGGCTGATGATGGCTTGACTCCATTGATAACTGCCAATCACCGGTGAGAGTTGCTGGAGCATGTTTTCGAATGGTTGTGTTGACGACTAGCCAAACACTAGTTCGGGCAATTGGGTGTTGGCGCAACTCCCATGGCGGGCTTGTATTGCTGGCGGCCCGATGAGGATGACAGCGAACCCAGCGGAGAAGTGGCGATGTTGGCGTGAGCGGCTGAAAGATGCTGGGTAGTCATGGACGATGGCAAGGTTACGGAAAGATCCTGGTAGGAGATCGTTCAAGACAGCGTTGGAAGCAGGCATATGCGTTTGGCATAATGGGTAACAGAGACTATGATCGTTACTTCATGAATTTTGGTCGGGCCTGCAACAAAGTGCCGAAGCAGTTCTGCGGATTATCCAGTCTAATCTATGTGCGTTCCTGTCAGGTCTGTGCCAAGTTCAGACCCATCTAAATTAGCGAACGGTGGATGGTGCCAGCGATCGATTCTTGAAACACGAAGCACTGGGATTGTTAGCTTAATCAGCGACGTGGCTTGGCGGCGCCTGGTTGTGTGATGCAATCTCTGATCGAGCTTGACGATATTCCGGGCGATTCCACCATTAATTTTGATCGGATTTGGTGTTTCCCGGGCCAGCCTCACAGAGTTTTCGACTGGGTCTGAATCTGGAGATACCTGGGCATGCCAGAGAGGTTAAGTAGCAAACTGTACAATAGTTCGACCATTTTTTAGGCCCTCCTGGAGAGGTTTGTGGTTGCGAGAGTTTTACTGGTCGAAGGAAGAAGGGCTGTTGTGCGCTGGAAATCTACTGGGCGTGTTGTACAGCATCTGCTAGAAGAGGAAAGCGGCGCCAATGAATCTTGCACTTCTGGTGGCTGATGGCGGCTGCTTATAAACGTGAAAGCTGACTGGCAGATGTGTGACAGCCAGCAGCGGACGGCGAGGCATGTATGGTGCTGTCGGCGGTGGGTTGGCATGGCGGCAGTCTTCCGGGTAGAACACACAAGCGGGAGTCGTTCATTCGATGGGCAGTTGCAATGTTTGGAAACGCGTGTTTGGGCTGAGTAACCGTGGGTTGGATTGCTTAGGCCCAAAGATTATTCAACTCGTTGAACAAGCCTCGTGCTTTATGTTTGTTGACCAAGTCAACCCTTTTAATTGGCCATTTATCTATTTTCCTTATATATAATTGAGATAATTGTTTTATTTACCAATTATTATAATATATTTGGATTGCATGTGCCTTTTTATTTAGTTTTATTTGCTGTAATAATAGCATGTTTATTTGCATAATTATATATGTTATATTGTATGCATGCAAAAACCCTCTTGTTAAATAACTAAATGGAAGAGGGATTGGTCATGATCTCGCGGCCTCCATTATTGATTTATTGAGTGACGCAAGTAAGCTTACGAGTCGGCTATAGTGCCTTCTTCCCTAATGGATGAGATTTATTTGTGGATCACTTGAATAAATTTCATAAAATAATTATTATTTGTAATGTGATGCAAGTAAGCTTATGAGTCGGCTATAGTGTCTTCCTCACCAATGGATGAGTTTTATTTGCAGATCACTGGTACAAATTAATAATTGATGATTTTAGGAAATTATTTGAGGACGTGTGGACTTCTCCAACTGTAAGACACACAAACTTGAATAACGTACTTAATATCAAATAATGGTATACACTCAGGTGCAATTAATAAGTATCATCCCCAAAGGAGTCACTGTTATTAAATTGCATGGCTAAAGGACAACCAACTATTAATCATTGAGTCATAAGGTTAATTATGACGTATGGAATTAAAGGGTAAAACCTTCTCTAGCGATTGTTGGGGTTTGTATACGTCCACACTAACGTGGCATGCAAATTAACGGTGCTTGGAATGTCGGTGAATTTATTTTATATTTTTTATTGAGAGAATCAATATAAAATTTAAATTCAAACAGTTTGTTCATCATATATATATTTACTTGATTCTCTGAATTTTCGAATAGTTTATTTCACTTATTGTTAACTAAAAGAAAATATACTTATTGGTCCTAAATTAAATGATTAGAAAAGAATCTTGATTTCAAATTCTTACTGCATAATAAAATAAATATGCGTTCTCACTATTAAATATCCTCTGATGTCTATTTAAGTCTCTGGTGAAGAGGTGAGAGGTTCATAGAAATATGATGGTCTCGTGAGACTCTTCGGATACTTTAGTAAATTAGAAAGGCAAGAGGTCATGGTTAACTTGACGGATGAATTGAAAATACTTGGAATAGAAATTGAAGGGAAAACCTAGCTCAATTTATTTTCATAGTTTGCCTTAACGTTTTGAGCAAGTTTCACCTGAATTACAAAAGGTTGTATACGGTGGGAAAACTTCTGATAAAACATACGGTGAAGGAA
The DNA here is from genome assembly GCA_023678885.1 of Pogostemon cablin. Lineage (NCBI taxonomy): Eukaryota > Viridiplantae > Streptophyta > Magnoliopsida > Lamiales > Lamiaceae > Pogostemon > Pogostemon cablin. Next base: position 12,771,493 of record CM042985.1, on the reverse strand, counting down.
AACCAGTTTCACCAAGAGGTAAACAAGGATAGTATCTTATTCATTAGTTGTTGAAGCGTGATTAGTGATGGTATTTAACTGACACGTTGTGTGTAATTACCGAAATCACAAGCCTGCAACTAAGTAATGATGAGATTACTAAGTGTGGGTAAAACTACAAGAGTAGTGGTTGTTGCAGTGGTAGTTGTTTATTTATCTTTTGATAGGAATAAATGTTTGATTTTGAGAAACTATCTTCACGTACGTTTTCATAGAAAGAATTTAATTTTGGTTTCTATGCATTAACGGATAATAAACTGTTATGGTACGATAGTAATAATTTGTACATTCTTAAATCATGTTTATCCTACGAATGCAACAAATAGTAATTAATAATGCATATTCTAATCTTAGTAAGAGAAAGGAACCTTCGGAGATGAACTAAATATACTTTTTTCATCTAAGACTATATCATTTTACTTAAGTACGATTCGAAAGCGAGTCTTACTTGGAAGTGAATATGATTAATTGCCTTTTCAAGGCAAAGGGGTATAGAGTCACGAAAAGATATGTTGGAAATGGTACATTCTGATTTATGCGATTCTAAGATTATCCTATCGAGAGGTGGTTATGAATGTTCGTCATTTTGTTTGACGATTATTCTAGAAACAAGATATATTTATTTGATGAACTGCAAGTTTGAGTACTATGATTAAATTCATGGAGTACATGACCGATGCGGTGAAGCATCATGGAAAATATATCAAGTCATTACTATTTAATCTTGATGGCGAGTACTTCTTAGGATAGTTTGGAGCTATTAATCAAATATTAGGATTGAATCCCAAGTTATCTACACCGGGCATACCCCAACTGTATGATGTGGTGGAAAGAAGGAATATGACTCTTATTGAAAATGTTAGATAGATGATGAATTATTTGGAATTACTAAATTCATTTTATGGATATGCTCTAGAAACAACATGTCGTATAACGTTTCTCTGTTTGTGAGATATCGTAGAAAAATAAAGGGTGATGATTTATTTAGTCCAAAAGATCGAAGAGTGATTGTTAACACAACCACTGAATTTTTTGAAATGGACTATGTAATAAATCACAAAGCCATATTTAAAATGTTCTAAAAGGTGTGAGAACGAAAACACAAATTTTACTACCAAGACTACAAGAGGATATACCACAAGTAAACTGCATCGCTTATCACTTCTGATACACAATTGCATTTAGTGTCTTATCGTAGTGGGAGGGTTATTTTACAACACGATAGATTTATGTTTTGGGAGAGTCGTGAAACTTGGTCCCTAGTAAACATGAAATTGGCCCATGGACACGACGAAGCACTACAAGATCGAAATGCAGAATCTTAGTAAATTGCAATGAATTTTGAAATAAAATTTAAGGATTCTAAATCAAATCTAGGAGCTTGTTGGACCACTAAATGGTGTAAAAGCCGTTGGAAGTGGTCATACAAAATAAAAGAGGATCACATAGTAAGGTGAAAGCCTTTGAGCTATGTTCAAATCGATTTGGATTCTCTTTTATGTTGCTACTCATATTAAATATGAGGTAAGGCAAATAGATGTCAAGACAGCTTTCCTAATTGGAAGTCTTGAGGAAAACATCAACGAGAAGCAACCAGAGATTCATTGCATAGAACTAAGAGCATTTCAAATGTAAACTTAAAAGTATCCATCAATGGACTAAAGCAAGCTTTTAGATCATGAAACATCCGTTTTGATAAGAAAATCTAGTAATATGGATTTAATCAATGCTCTGATGGGTCTTGCGTATTGAAAAGAGTAACGGAAACATGGTGGTATTTCTTGTAAGTACGTAGATGGTATCTTGCTCATTGGAGATCATGAAAGAGTATTGTCGGGCGTATGGGTATGGTTTAATAAAACAGTATGTAATGAATGACTTAAGAGAAACAAAATATATCATTGTGATCATGGAAATAAAGATCACAAGATAGGATGTTGTGCTTATCTCAAACTTCATAAAATGATACAATCCTTACTCATTTTAGCATGTGACTTTATCTAAGGATTTGTGTCTTAAGACACAATAGAAGATAAAATAGATAAGGGAGGTTCCCTATGCTTCGGCAATAAGGAAGCTTAATCTATGGAATGCTATGTACGAGATTGTACATCTGTATTGCCAATGACATAGTCAGTGGGTATCAAGGTAATCCAGAACAAGAATATTGTATTATGGTAAGACATATTTGAAGTTCCTAAAGAGGACTAGAAATTATATGTAAGCTAACCGAAATAATTCATTACTTCTTAGCGGTTACTTAGATTCGAGTTTTTCAAAACATAGGGATGGCAGTAATTCCACCTCAAGGTTATGTGTTTAATGGAAGTAGATCCATAGTATGGAGGAGTATCATATAGAAATATATTTCAGACTCCAATATGAAAAGAGGATAATGTTGGAGCCTTGTGGTGGCCAAAGTATCTGTATGGTTCTAGAAACTTCGTAATGGACTTAGATGTGATTCTGAGTTTGCCCAAGGTTATCACAATTTATTGTGATAATAATGGTGCAATTGCAAACATAAAGAAATCATGGGCCCATAAGGCAATTAAACTCATTGATAGCTAGTACTACCTGATATGAGAAATCGTATGATGAGGGGAAGGTTGTTGTCGCCTAGATTGCATCAAATGATAACCTAGTAATCCTTTTACAATGATCTTAAGGCGAGAGCTTTTAATGGTCCTGTAGTGGGAGCGGGAATCAGATGTATGGCAGCAGATATGGCAGCATAGTCTTTTTGTATAAGTGGGATATTGTTGGATTGTATACTAAAAGTCTAGCTTTTTTTATGAACATGTTTAGATTATATTTAAAATGAGAATCATGTGATCAAATGTTTGCAATTAAGTTATTGCAAAAGTCCATTTACTTTATACTGTAGATAATGTGGTGTGCGGTGACACACGAAAGTTCATATTATTGGCTCCTTATACAGTATAAACAGATGTTCACAACCGAGATAGACGGGAACTATCTATCAAGATGGTTGTAGTGTGATTTGGCATTAGTCAGGCTTGACTATAAAATTGCACTAGTGCACTTTGTGTATTGAACACGACTGCCGTTGAGATCGTTTGATTTATACTGACTATATAATAGAACTTGATCTCTATTATTATGGAAGTTCGTACTCTTAATTCCTATACAATAACCTCGACACGTAAGCCAGTATTTATTTCTTTAATTCATTAATGGGTGAGATTTAATTGTTAAATTAATATGCTCGGTGAGTTAGGAGATGATGATGTCTATATGGTGTGCTGTTGATTATAGAAGGAATCTGTGTCCTAACTGAATTGGTTGATGATGTCCCCTTGAGGAGCTCATAAGGATTATCATGTAAACCCTGTAGTTGAATTTATTCCGGCAAGATAATAAGATTGAGTGGTACTACTCTCGGTAATTATATTAATTAATGGAGTTGTCAGTAAATTAATTTATTAATGGGCATTAAATCTTAAACACGGGGAGATTAACGGGCTCATAATAAGAAGAAGTCCATAAACGTAATTTGGGATTAGGGTGGCAGTGCAATAATATTTCTTTAGTGGAATGATTTATTATTATTAGACTTAAGTATAAGTTTTTTGCTAAACTTGGATGATTAAGTCCAATGGGAGGCCCAAACCCTAATTTCTCCTCCTGATCCCTATTGTAGCATATAATGGCCAATCTCAGCAGTCCGAAAATCTTAAAACACATGAAAAAAATTGTGAGAGAAAGATTGACTACAGATTGAGTTCGTCTCATAGATCGTTGCCCACGCAATGTCGAGACGTGGCTTAGGAATATAATAGAAGACCGGAAGGTCATTTGCTGTTTATATCCATCAACTTCCACAAATTTTATAAAATCATATAGAAGTACAATAAGGACGTGTGATATACTGATGGAAAGCCACGGAAGAGAGAATCGTTTTGGCATTAGATCACTCCAATCGGAGTTCAGACGAGGGAGTTATGGCCAAAACTGTGAGACTACGCAGGCTGCCGGCGAGAATCCTTCTCCTTCACCATACCCTGGTAAAAGGTAATTCGATTCTACACTTATGCTTCCATTATTGTAGAATTGCATGGAACCCTAATGGTTCATGCTATCCTAAAGATCCAAACGCCAACACAATCTCTACTCCAACAAACTCAATATGTCTTGTTGCAATTACTGCCTTCTTTTCAGAAATCACTAATCCTTCCTTGTGACGTAGCTCTGAAAATACTTAGAGATGCGCCAAAAGATTCTTCATGTTTTTTGAGGCTATGAGGATGTCATCCACATGAACAATATAAATGAGAAATAATCTTTGAAAAGATTTTGCATCTTCCTTTTGTATATCTGGGGTGCATTCACCAAGCCCATAGGCATAACATTCCAGATATAATGGCCTTGTGGTGAGGAAAAGGATGTGAACTTCTTGCTTCCTTCTTCCATCATAATCTGATAGAACCTAAATTTGCAATCGAATTTTAAGAATACCTTGGCATTCTTGATACAGTTGACCAAGTGTTCCCTAATTGGTATGTAGCATCCATTGAATTCCAAGATATTGTTGATCCCTTTATAGTTGATCACAAGTCTCGGCTTCCCCCGCTTGACTTCTCCATGATTTCGAACCAGAAACCCTGGACTGCTGTATGGAGATACTCCTGGTGATATCAATTTAAGGTCCAAATATTCCTTAAGTATTTGCTGCATATCCTTTCAATACTCTTGGTTCATGAGGATAGGCTTATATCTTACGAACTCATGTTCCTTTACTTCTTTCACTTTGAGTGAGGCTTTGAACTCGTTTTTGTCCCACCAGGATAGAAGATCCTCAATGAAGTTCCTTCGTATCTTCTTTTTGACGTTCTTAAAAGATGTTTATTCTTCGATTGTGATGTCTTTCTGTAAGCCTTCTCCCAAGCTTGCTTTGAGAAGGTGGATTGTTTTTTCTTTTAGTTTCTCCATCTTCCATCCTTCTTCAGTCTCGATTCTTATTTGAATAATTGCTTTGCCATATTTTCTTCGAACTTGATGCGCATTTTCTTTGCACGCAAAATTAATCCCCTAGTATTAAGGATATCAGTTGCAGCTTAAACAAGCGAGCAAGTTAAATATCGAACCCAAAGGACGACATATTATCAATTTAATTATTATCTAAATTAATAAAGATGAAAAACAATTAAATTTGAGATTTAATTGTTAAACTAATAAGCAGAATTATTAAATAATAAATAAAATAAAATATCACTGGAAGAATACGAAAGTGGATCATGTAGGAGAATAGGTAGCTCTAGGGTAATTCAGTTTCACTCATTAATCTCCCTTTCATGTATCAATGTCTGACTTCGCCTTGTGAAATATGGACGCATCACTAAACCATGTATATTTACTCTGTAAACACAAGCAAACATGTGTATAACACGTGTGAATAACCTTGGAGCAAGAGACATAATTTCACCCCCCCTTTCTAGGTACTATCAGTATCAATTATTTCTCCCTAGGATTGATACTCTAACCCGATATGATCTCCCTTTATAGGTACTATGCAATTATCCTCTTTATCCTACTTATTAACTCGAATTCAATTCAATTAATAAGTATTTATATATGATAGTTCTAATGAAGCTTCAGAGTCCCCTTACTTAGAATCATAACATAAAATCTTGCTCAGCAGTGAACGCACTCAATCAATAACAAAGATATGTATTCAGACTCTATATAATAGTTAATGATGCACAAAACAACTCTGAGTATGAATTAATAAAACATAGTCTTATATAAAATAAATCCACAAGTAGTATTGTACAGAGTATGCACACTGAAGTTCAATTAATTCATAATAACTTTCAAACCCCTAGATCTACCAAAATGGTTCTAGCCCATGATTTTATGAAGAACAATCATGGGGGTTTGATAGATCTTACCCATATGTCCGAAAAATACAAGATAAATTAGGAAACGAAGAAAACCCTAGATGTGGGCGTCGTCGCGATCTTCTCCATCTTGAATCCTCCTCTTGGTTCTCCTCTTGATTCCACAAACGAATCTTCAAAGTGATGGACGGATGGAGGAAAGGATGTGGATGATGGTTGGGGGTGATCCCCCTTGTGGGGTGTAGGATGATTGTGTTGCGGTCTCCTCATAATGAATAATAATGTAAAATATATAAAGGTGTGAGAAGGGACTTAAATAAGGAAATAAAAGATATGGGTAAATCATGGAGGATTATGTGATAAGGAGATTAATTGTGCTCCAAGAAATAGGCAAAATTCGGAAATTTCTGGAAATTCTCGCTGCCAGCTGCGTGACTTCACGATTTTGAGCATAACTTCCTCGTCCAAACTCCGATTTGAGTGATTCTTACGCTCACGCGATCCTCTCTTCCTTGGCTTTCAATACATACAAAAAACTTACAAAAACTTCAAGATTTGAAGGTGTAACAAGTCATGAAAATGACTCAGCTGTTCTGTTCGGCACAGCTCGCGCGACGTCATTATTTTGATCATAACTTTCTCGTTTGGAATCCGATTGGGTAGTCTTTATGCCAAAACGACCCTCTCTTCTGTGGATTTCCAACTGTAAATCAAACTTCCAATTTATAGCTCTACACGAATACAAAAAAATTACACAAGTTGGACATGTGTTTTTCAGCATCATTGCACAAATTGCACTTTTTCCCCAACTTTGTACTTTTGATCATTTTTCCACCTAAAACACAACAAAACACCTCAAGTGCACCTTTTTCTCAAATATATTGAATATGTTGGCGTTCGATCATTTGGTTAACGTGACCCATTAGGGTTCCATACATTTCAAACAGTCAGCGGAAGCAAGAAAACAAGAAATGTAATACCTTTCACTAGGGTATGTTGGAGAAGATGAATTCTCACCGGCAGCCTGCGCAGTCTCATCGTTTTAGGCATAACTCTCTCATCCGATATCGGATTTGAGTGATCTATGCAACAAAATGATCCTCTCTTCTGTGGATATCCGTCAATAATCACACGTCCTGTTCTGAAGTCTGTAAGATTTTATGAAAATCATATAAAGTGGCGGACAACAGCAGCAAACAACCTTCCAGTCTTCTGTCGTATTCCCAAGTCCAATCTCGACATTGTGTGGGCGACGATCTTCGAGATCTTCTCAATTTACTGTTCCCTCACCCTTCTCACAGTGTTAGGCGTGATTAATCTCTTAGATTAGGATTTTTCGGACAGCTGAGATGACTTATATATGGGCTATAACAGGGACCAGGAGGAGAAATTAAAGTTGGGCCTCCATTGTGCTTAAGTATCCAAGCCCAAAGCTTATACTTAAATCCAATAATTATAATATATTCCACTAAAATATTATTACTGCACTACCGTTCTAATCCCATAATTACGTTATGGGCTCCTTCTTATTATAAGCCCTTTAGTCTCCCCATGTTTAAGACATTCAACGTTCATTAATTAATTAAATTACTGACAACTCCATTAATTAATATCTCATCCGAGAGTAGTACCACTCAACCTCATTATCATGCCAGAATAAATCCACCTGCAGGGTTTACATTATAATCCTTATGAGCTCCTCAATAGGACATCATCAACCTATGTCGGACACGGATTCCTTCTACAATCCACAACACAACATAGAGACAGCACTACTTCCCAACTCATCGAGTTTGTTGATTTAATTACATGTAAATCTCACCCATTGATGAATCAAAGAAATACATACTGCCTTATGTGTCGAGGTTATTGTATAGGGATTAAGAGCACGAACATCCATAATAACTGAGATAAAGTTCTCCTATAAGTCAGTATAAGTCGAATGATTTCAAGCGGTCCCGATCAATACACATAAAGTGCACTAATTTGATTCTATAGCCAAGACAAGCTAATACCAAACCATACTACAACCATCCCGATAGAGAGTCCCCGTATATCTCGGTTGTGAGCATCTGTTTGTACTTTATAAGGAAACCGATAATATGATCTTCCACGTGTTTGTTGGATTGTATACTAAAAGTCTAGCTTTAGTATGAACAATGTCATAACAATATTTGAAATGAGAATCATTGATCAAATGATTGCATCTTATAATTTATTTTATATGCATGATGCAATAGTCCATTTACTTTATACTGTAGATAATATGTTGTGCGACAACACGCGGAAGATCATATTATCGGTTTCCTTATAAAGTATAAACAGATGCTCACAACTGAGATAGACGGGGACTCTCTATCGGTATGGTTGTAGTGTGGTTTGGTATTAGCTTGTCTTGGCTATAGAATCACATTAGTGCACTTGTGTGTATTGAGCAGGACCGCCTGAGATCGTTCTTCTTATACTGACTATATAGTAGAACTTGATCTTTGTTATTATGGAAGTTCGCGCTCTTAATCCCTATACAATAACCTCGACACGTAGGGCAGTATGTATTTCTTTGATTCATCAATGGGTGAGATTTATAAGTATTAAATCAACAAACTCGGTGAGTTGGGAAGTAGTGCTGTATCTATGGTGTGCTGTTGATTGTAGAAGGAATCCATGTCCGTTATAGGTTGATGATGTCCCCTTGAGGAGCTCATAAGGTTTATCATGTAAATCTTGCAAGTGGATTAATTTCCGGCATGATAATAAGGTTGAGTGGTACTACTCTCGGATGAGATATTAATTAATTTGAGTTGTCAGTAACTTAATTAATTAATGGACATTGTTTTTCTTAAACATGGGGAGACTATCGGGCTTATAATAAGAAGGAGCCCAGAACATAATTTTGGGATTGGACGGGTAGTGCAGTAACAATATTTTAGTGGACTATATTATTATTATTGGATTTAATTAAAAGCTTTGGGCTAAGCTTGGTTAATTAAATTCAATTGAGGCCCAGCCCAATTTCTCCTCCTGGTCCCTGCTGTAGCCCAAGTATATAAGTCATCTCAGTTCCTGTTAAACCTAAGTCTGTGCCTCTTTTGACACACGAGAGAAAACAGAGAGCAGAATGAGAGAACTCTGGGGATTGTTGACCACCCAACACCAGAGTTGACTTTGGGACATACAGTAGAAGATCAGAGGTGTTCTTCACCGCTGTTCATCCTCTACATCGACCCAGAAGTCAGGTAAACGTTTTTATGCTTCCGCTGATTGTTTGCCTGTTTATCCTAATGATCACGTTGAACCGTACGATCCAATTGCCAACAATTGGTATCAGAGCGTTGGTTTCGTGGTGAAACATAAGATGTTAGGTGGGGTTTGTATCATACGTGTTTATTGTCAAATTGAAAGCATGTATGAGATTGATTATATGATTATGTGTAATAATCTGTTTATAATCGGCTGTTCTTTTTAAGGGTTTTTAGTATTATTTTAAAAAAAAACCCTATTGCTGTGTGTTTATTACTCTTTGAACGAGAAACACGAACACACATGTCTACACCATGCCTTCAACTATGAACTGTTGGCGGAGACTGGCGCTGACGAAGGGCAGACTGGATGTTGCTGATTATCAGAGGCAGCATCATGTCGACTCAAAACAACTTTGTAGCGATTGACAGCCCTGTTGATGGAGACGTTGAACTTGTACGAACTAGGGTTCAGGGCAAGTCCTCAGCGTGTTCTGGATGAATCGACGGTAGGTTTCCAGCGAGTCAGGAGGCAATCCGAGCAAGTCCTCCATGGATTCCGGAGCGAGTTGAAGCAGCAGCCATACCAGTCTGGACAACAGCTTCATGACGAGGCAGATGTTTTCCAGGCGTGGCGCTCGTTTCTTGCAGCGGAGTTCTGTGCACGTTGAGGCAGTTCCGGGGGGGTCTGTTTCCATTGCCGCTGACCGGTGTGCCAGGGCGATACCTGGATGATCGACTTAACGATCCGGCGAGTTCAGAAGTAGGCTTCTTCTTTCCGAGCTGGTTGACTGCGGTTTCCAGGCGAGCCTACTGCTGTTCCGACGAGTCTTCCCTGGCCTCCAATCGCGTCAGGTTGGCGGTGGGTTTCAGCTGAGCCGGTCTGCCATGACCGGCGATATTGCAGCAGCGATGGCGACGGAATTGAGATGTCAGTTGGCACTGTAGGCTACGTGTTCCAGATGAGACCTCGGCGGCATTTGAGCTTAGTGATGGTAGCGCTGATGGGAGGTCTCGGTTCAGAGCTACGCACGACAGGTGGCTGCCAGTACGATTTCGGTTGCCTGTGGGCGCGGCCGCGGCCGCTGGGAGCAGCCCGTTCTGTCGGTGTGTCTCAGCACTGGAAAGCAAGAAACAGCTAGGCTTGGGTTGAATCATGTGATTGCGGCTGGGGCTTTTCTAGGGCAGCAAGCATGGGTTGTTGGGCCTAGTTTAGTTATTGGGCCTAATTTTTATTAATGTTATTGGGCTACTGGGCCCATTTTTAATTAGGTGTTGAATGGGCCCAATTCAGTAATAAATAAAAGGCTGCTCATTTTTTAATTTGGTTTTGGTCTGTTGGGCCCAAATTTTATTAAAATGGAAATGGGCTGCTGGGCTATTATTTTATTGCTGGTTTTAATTAATTGTGAGTAATGGGCCAAGCATGATTAATTAATTTTATTAATGGACTTTTTGTGCTAGTGGGCTTGGTGGATTTAATTTGATTTTGGGCTAAGATTATGGGCCATGGATAATGGGCTTGATTAATTATTTAATCTGCTGCTCATTTTGTGCTTATTTGTTGCTCTTGAGGCCCAAATTAATTGATCCACTATTTATACAATTAATTATGATATATAACTGATTTAATTGTTTTAACTTGACAATTAATTGTTATATATGAAAGGCATGTTCTATGTGATTTATTTATTTAAATTGCTATTAATAGAAGCATGTCTAAGTTGTATATTTTATTCTGGAATATTATATGCATGTTAAAACCCTCGGTGTTAAATAACTAAGTGGGAGAGGGGATTGGTAATTAATTCCCGCGGCCTCCATTGTTGGTTTGTAAGTGATGTGAGTAAACTTGCGCGTTGGCATTAGAGCATTCTCCCTAACGGATGAGTTTATTCACGGATCACTGGTACAGACTTCTTTAAATAATTATTGTTTGTAATGTGTTGCATATGGACTTGCGCGTTGGCTATAGTGCCATCCTCCCTAACGGATGAGCTTATATGCGGTTCACTAGTACAAACTTATATAATTGATGGTTGTAGAAAGTTATCTGAGTGCGTGTGTACTTCTCCAACTGTAAGGCACACAAGCTTGGGCAGTGGACTTGGGATCAAATAATGGTGTATACTTAGATGTGAATAATTAGTATCCTCCCCAACGGAGTCACTGCTATTATTTACATGGCTAAAGAGAAACCGACTATTAATTATTTTGTCATAAAGTTAGGTTGACAAATGAAATTAATGGGTAAAACCTTCTCTTGTAAATGTTCGGGTTTGTAAACGTCCACCCTAACGTGGCTTGCAGACTCACGGTGCTTGAGATGTCGGTGAATTTTATTTTATATTGCTTTGAGGGAATCAATATAAAAGGATAAAATTCAAAGATTTGATCGGAATATTTATTTGAGATTCTCTGAATTTCGAATGGTTTTATTTCACTAATTATTAACTAAAAGACATTATATTTACTCGTCCAAATTAGTTGATTAGAAAAGAATCTTGGTTTTGAAAATTACTGCTTAAGAAAATACATGTGTATTCTCACAAAGGACGTCTCATGATGTCTATTAAAGTCTCTAGTGAAGATATGAGAGGTTCATAGAAATATGATGATCTCATGTAACTCTTCGGATACTAGAGTAAATTAAAAGGCAGAAGATCATGGTTGAATTGATGAATGAATTGGAAGAGCTTGGAATAGAAATTGAAAGGGAAACCTAAATCAATTTATTCTTCACAATTTTCCTGGATGTTTTGAGCAAGTTCTACCTGAAATACGAAAGGTTGTATATGGTGGGAAACTTCTAACAAAACATATGGCAAAAGAAAGCCAATTTTCATCATGATGTGAACAAATTTAATATCTTATTTACTAATGGTTTGAACATGATTAGTGATGGCATCTACTGATACGAAGTATGTAGATACTGGAATCACTAAATGCTTATCACTAAGTAAGGATAAGATTGTTAATAACATGGGTAAAACTACAAAGGTAGTTGCTATTGCAGTGGGAGTTGTTTATTTATCTCATGATAAGAATAAACGATTGATTATGAAAAACTGTCTTTACGTACGTTTCATAGAAAGAATTTAATTTCGGTTTCTATGCATTAACGGATGGATACTTCATTTCATTTAAATGACATGGTCATAGAAATGAGGAATGAGGCTATAATCCGTTAAAGTACGTTGGTGGATAAAAAGTATACTCTTGAATCATGTAAATCCCACAGATGCAATAAATAGTAATTAAATAATGCATCCTCTAATATTAGTAAGAGAAAGGAACCTTCGAAGATGAACTAAACATACATTTGACGTCTAAGGCTAATTCATTTTACTTGAGTAAGATTCAAAAGTTGATAGCCGATAGACCGTAAGGTTTATCTGAAGTGGAAACTATCGGACTTGCGAGTCTTGCTTGGAAGTAAAAATGATTAACTGCCTTTTCAAGGCTGTGGGGTGTAGAGCCAAAGATATATATGTTGGAATTAGTTCATTCTGATTCAAGCGAACCTAATATTATCCAGGCGAGAGGTGGTTATGAATATTCGAAGATTATTCTGGAAACCAATATATTTATATGATGCACTGCATGTCTAAGTTCTTGGATTAATTCAAGAATTGTAAGGCTGGTACAGTGAGTGTCATGGAAAATATATCATATCATTACGATCCAATCGTGATGATGAAAACCTCTTAGGATAGTTAGGAACTAATAATCAGAAGTTGAGATTAAATCTCAAGTTGACTACACCGGGCATGCCCCAGCTGAATGGTGTGGTGGGTAGAAGGTATAAGGCTCTTATGGTTATGATTAGATAGATGATGAATTATTTGGAATAATTAAATTCATTTTATGGATATACCCTAGATACAGTAATTCGTGAAACATTTGTCTGTATATGGGATATCCTAGAAAAATAGAGGGTGATTTATTTAGTCCAAAAGATCGAAGGGTAATTGTCAACACAAACACTAGATTTTTGGAAAAGGACTATGTAATAAATCACAAGCCCATGTATAAGTTGTTCTAAAGGAAGTGAGAGGAAAACACTAAGTATAAGTACCAAGTGTACAAGAGGATATACCACAAGGTAAACTGCAACGCGTGTCACGACTGATACACTATTACATGTAGTGCCTAATCGTAGTGGGAGGGTTGTTTGACAACCCGTAAGATATATATTTTGGGAGAGTCGTGAGACTTGGTCCCTAGTAAACATGGTATTGTCCCACGAATATGACGTAGCACTACAAGATTAAAATGGGAATCTTAGTAAGTTGCAATGTATGTTGAAATAGAATCTACGGATTCTAAATTAAGTCTGGGAACTTGTATGACCACTAAATGGTGTAAAAGTCATTGCAAGTGGTCGAAGGAAATAAAAGAAGATCATATGGAAAGGTGAAAACCTTGGAAGCAAAGCTTGTTGCGAAAAAGTGTACTCAGAAAGAAATGGTTCGATTATGAGGAAACATGTTCGCTAGTAGCTATGCTTAAGTTGATCCGGATTCTTTTATGTATTGTTGCTCATATTGAACTATGAGGAACAGCAAATAGATGTCAAAGACAGCTTTCCTGATTGGAAGTCTTGAGGAAAACATCTATGCGAAGCAACCAGAGTGATTCATTGCAAAGTACTAATAGCATTTTGATAGTAAGCTTAAAATTGTCCAACGATGGACTAAAGCAAGCTTTAAGATCGTGAAGCATCTGTTTTGATTAGGTAATCCAGTGGCATGGATTTAAATCAATGAGCGGATGAGTCTTGTGTGTTGTAAAGTGTGACGGAAACGTGGTGGTGTTTTTGTACTATACGTAGATAGTATCTTGCTCATTGGAGACAATGAAAGAGTATTATCAGGCGTATGGGTACGGTTAATAAAGCGGTAGAGATGAAGGACTTAAGAAAGGCAAAATATATCCTTTTGATCACGGTAATACGGATCACAAGAAAGGATATTATGCTTATCTCAAGTTTCATAAAATGATACAGTCCATACTCCTTTAGCATGTAAATTTATCTAAGTGAATGTGTCTTTGAGACACAAGAAGAAGATAAATATGATGAAAGCGGTTCCTTATGCTTCGGCGAATAAGGAAGCTTAATCTAAGGAATGCTATGAACGATGTTGGATATCTGTTTTGCTGAATGCATGAACAGTGGTTATCAACGTAACTCGGAACAAGAATGATGAACTGTGGTAAGACATTTATAAAGTGCCTGAGAAGGACTGGAAATTATATATGGACTTACTGGACAGATTCACTGCTTCTCGTGGATTACGTAGATTCTAATTTTTTTAGTCAGATTGGACGGCAGTAAATTCTCCTCAAAGGTTATGTGTTTAATTTTAAGAAGTAGAGTCATAATGTGGAGGAGTGTTATATAGAAATATATTTCAGACTCCGGACTCCATCATGGAAAGATAATGAATTGGAGCCTATGAGGCAGCCAAAGTATCTATATGACTCTAGAGACTTCATGATGGACTTTGAAGTGTTTCTAAGTTTGCCCAAGGTAATCAAAATTTACATTGATGATATTGGTGCAGTTGCAAACTTGAAGAAATCACAAGTCCATAAGGCAATTAAACACATGGAGCGCGAGTACCACCTGTTACGAGAAATCGTATGATGAGGGGTAGGTTGTTGTCGCCTAGATTGCATCGGATGATGACCTAGTAAACCATTTACAAGGACCTTAAGGCGAGAGCTTTTAATGGTCGCGTAAGTGGGAGTAGGAATCAGATGTATGGCAGAAGACATGACAGCATAGTCTTTTAGTATAAGTGGGAGATTGTTGGATTGTATACTAAAAGTCTAGCTTTAGTATGAACAATGTCATAACAATATTTGAAATGAGAACCATTGATCAAATGATTGCATCTTATAATTTATTTTATATTCATGATGCAATAGTCCATTTACTTTATACTGTAGATAATATGTTGTGCGACAACACGCGGAAGATCATATTATCGGTTTCCTTATAAAGTATAAACAGATGCTCACAACTGAGATAGACGGGTACTCTCTATCGGTATGGTTGTAGTGTGGTTTGGTATTAGCTTGTCTTGGCTATAGAATCACATTAGTGCACTTGTGTGTATTGAGCAGGACCGCCTGAGATCGTTCTTCTTATACTGACTATATAGTAGAACTTGATCTTTGTTATTATGGAAGTTCGCGCTCTTAATCCCTATACAATAACCTCGACACGTAGGGCAGTATGTATTTCTTTGATTCATCAATGGGTGAGATTTATAAGTATTAAATCAACAAACTCGGTGAGTTGGGAAGTAGTGCTGTATCTATGGTGTGCTGTTGATTGTAGAAGGAATCCATGTCCGATATAGGTTGATGATGTCCCCTTGAAGAGCTCATAAGGTTTATCATGTAAATCTTGCAAGTGGATTAATTTCCGGCATGATAATAAGGTTGAGTGGTACTACTCTCGGATGAGATATTAATTAATTTGAGTTGTCAGTAACTTAATTAATTAATGGACATTGTTTTTCTTAAACATGGGGAGACTATCGGGCTTATAATAAGAAGGAGCCCAGAACATAATATTGGGATTGGACGGGTAGTGCAGTAATAATATTTTAATGGACTATATTATTATTATTGGATTTAATTAAAAGCTTTGGGCTAAGCTTGGTTAATTAAATTCAATTGAGGCCCAGCCCAATTTCTCCTCCTAGTCCCTGCTGTAGCCCAAGTATATAAGTTATCTCAGTTCCTGTTAAACCTAAGTCTGTGCCTCTTTTGACACACGAGAGAAAACAGAGAGCAGAATGAGAGAACTCTGGGGATTGTTGACCACCCAACACCAGAGTTGACTTTGGGACATACAGTAGAAGATCAGAGGTGTTCTTCACCGCTGTTCATCCTCTACATCGACCCAGAAGTCAGGTAAACGTTTTTATGCTTCCGCTGATTGTTTGCCTGTTTATCCTAACGATCACGTTGAACCGCACGATCCAATTGCCAACAGTGTTGTCGCACAACATAATATCCACAGTATAAAGTAAGTGAACTATTGCATCGGACATATATATAAATTATAAGACGCAATCATTTGATCATATGATTCTAATTTCAAAAAAATTATTATAACATTGTTCGTACGAAAAGCTAGACTTTTAGTATACAATCCAACAGAATATGAGATACTTGTGCTAATATATTACAATAATTTTCATAAAAAAATATGTTAAATTGGACACTAAAACAAGCTTATTTTTACTCTCATCAATCGTTCATCTTTAGATGGCTAAGTTTTCCTTCATTATCACCACGCTTGTTGTTAAATTGGATTGGCATTTTTCTCTGAAATGCATTTCGTAGTCTTGAGGCAATGATCTTATGTTCACAAAAGGTTGTGAAAATAAGCCTTCTTGTTGTGTTTTCTTGAATGTCTGTAGGAAATTATTTCCTAACGAATATATGCTCCAGTGTCGTGAAAATATATTGGTGGAGTCTTCACCTTGTACCATGGGATACAATCTGCTCCTCTGATCATAATCTCCACTTGTTTGATTCCTCTTTTAAGGAATAGCACCCTCTAAGAGAAATCTCTTCCTAGTACCGTTGGAAAATCTTCGTCGGAGCCTTTAGGAAAGACTCCTTCTTTTGCTGTGCAGATATCGGCTCCTGAATCGATATATGCCACAAAATACTCTGAATGTTGCTCCTTATATATCATCCCGACGGTGATATATATCGAAAATGGACTTGTGGTCATGGGTAGATCAGTGCTTATAAAAGCCCTTTATTGTGAACTTTATATCTTTTTCCTTTGATTGTGAATTCCATTCCATCTTGTAATCGTTCCCAAGGTTTGTGGTCCTCGAGAAACTCCAATCCCAGCACTAGTTGTTATGGGAATCTTACTGCAACACCCTTGATTATTAGCTCAAGATCACCAAGTTTGAGTTGTCCTTGGTATCTCCCAGTTGTTTGTTGTTGGAGATAATACAGGACATCACAAGGAATAGAGTTTTCCTTTTTAGTGATGTCAAATATTACTTCAACTCCTCTCCATCCTTCTGGGCATTTTAGTTCAACTTTGGTTGTGAACTTCTCTAGCTCCTAGATTACTTCCACGATAGATTTCTTTCCCCATCTTTCACTTATCATTCTATCTTCTTGGAAAGAAATCCTTCTCTACTCGAATCTGAGGTTGTCTTGCCTACTCCAAACCGGCCTATTCTTAATTCGCAAATCCATGTCGTGGATTGGCAGTAGCTCCATTATCTCTGGCCTAGTTGAACATGCAACTTTTGAACACTTCTGATATCTCAATATACTTCTTCACTTGGAATAGATCCAAATGATGAGTGTTGAAGAGAACATATGAGATACTGTAAGTGATAGAGTAGGCCAGTTCCCTACTTTCATCAAATCTTTATTCTTGAAGTCTTGATGAAGTACTGAAATCTTTATCTATCAGATTATAGGCAATCCTTGGGTAGAAATAGGATGCCACCTTGCCTGCATACAGGTATCCTGAGATTCCTCCAAGGCATGCCTCTCTGGTATTCTTGATCCTTCTATCAAAGATTGATATATCGATTGGTGTATCGATACCTTCTTTGAATGTTGCTTTGATAAGGATCTGAATAGCTCCGATATGGATCCAAGACATGGTCTTGGCAACTTCTCTCTGGAGTTTATTGTATTTTCTTGATTTCATCAACAAGAACTAGTTGCATTTCCATTACATTTCCCGTGAGTTCCATGGGAATGGCAATTTTCCCTTCGGTCACCTTATATATAATGTTGTGCTTTCTTTTTTTGAAGCTGAGGAATGGCTCTATTCGTCCCACGGCAAATCTGTTGTATAAATCGAGACTTGGGTCCTCTATCATGATTCTCACAAGAGTCTTATGAGAGATAGATGTCTGGAAAAAGAATCCAGATATATCCTCTTGCATCTCCTGTCTGAAGTTTTCTTCTTCACTCTGAGTCATCTTCAGAGGATTCTTCTTGGATGAAGAATTCTTCTTCATAGATGCTCTCATCTAAGGGTATATCTTCAAACTGATATACCTATACCAGATCTTGGAAGTAAACAGCTTCCTCCATTTCATTAGTGGTTTCGAACTATCGTACTCTCCACTTCTAGTTCTCTGGGCAATCTGGTGAGATATGCCCTTGGGCTCCACACGTGTAGTAGTTACAATCCTTAAATCTTTTGTTGGCTCATGTGAGTGCTCTTCGGAACGTCTTTCTCATAGGATTTCTTTATGTACTCCTCTGGTTTGATCCTGAGGCTTGACTTCTTGAACTCCATCTTGTTGGTCCAGTCCTTTGCCCTGATTTATAGCTTCGGGCCTTCTGTTTGGACCAAAAGGATCTCGGTCTTCTGGACCTCCATCATCCGCTCCTTTAAGTGTAAGGATGATTTTTCTTCATCCTTTTCTGCATCCTCGGACTTTCGCAGCATAAGGGAGTTCTTACTGATTCCCCTTAATCTTTTGTAGTTTTTATATAGTGATGCTTGATGACACCACTCCGCAATCTAGGCTTTGAGGAAAGATATTCTCCTTGCTATTGAATCCAGCTAACATGGTTCATATTCTTTGATTAGCATTTCTCTCCATGGGCTTGGAATCTTGGCAAAGAATAGGTGGAATTCTTCCTCCTCTTTAATATCTGACTTCCATCTATACTCTATGAATAGTTTGATGTACTCGTCTACGTGAGAGAAATCAAGTAGTTCCAGGCTGTATAGGGCATTCCTATATTTCTTCTTCTTTTCTTCTTCCATTCCTTCAAAGCAACCTACTCCGATGAAGTAGATCTTAAATATCTTAGCCATGCGATCAACAATATTATCGAGATCTTCACCTTCCAAGGCTTCCTTCTTGACTTCATCTGAGAAATCCTCTCAGGCGCACTTTACTGATCCTTCTAGGCTCATAGTTAAGAATCTTATGAACACTTCTTTATCCAGCTCTAATGCACCTCCTGCAATCTTTATTACATTTATCCACTCGTCGATCAGGGTCTCTCGTTCTTGAAGTCTAGAGTGTCGAGGTTTAGGATCAACCCGATGGATTTATCGATTCAAGGTGAGACCGACCATATGGGGTATTGTGTAGATTAGATCCTCGAACTTGAATTGCTCTTATTGACAGTCCAATCGCCTTCATCTTGAAATTTTCTTAGTTTTGTAATGTCTCTTCTTGTCTTATTTCATGGACTCCATGGGACCCAGAAGTTCCTTCATTTTGGCTCTGATCATGTTGCATCTGAGGAGCCTGAGATTGCTGTTAAGAGTTTGAAGTTTCTCCAACATTCATCTTTAGATCTACAATAGTTAGTCCCAGGAAGGACTCATATAGACCTTGTAGATCCTCAAGATTCGCTCTTTCCATCCAGGGATGTGGATTCTCCTCGAAAAATAACGATCATCTTCTCACTATTTATCTTTGGCCTTGTGACCTCTGTCCTTTTTCCTTTTTGATGTAAAATGGGTTCTATTCTGAAGGTTGGTAGCAACCTTCCTCCTGGCCTTCTCCTCGTCACCTTGGTTTCAAGGAACTCTACTTTATTGATCAACTTCTTGATGAGTTCAAGTTGTTTGTTCTGCAACGTCTCCACCTTATCCATCTTGAGGCTGATCTCAAATATCGTGTTGGACATATTTTAGCAATATTCTCCAAAGAATTTTACCGGCTTCTGTAATTCTCTAAGATCTTGGTTCATCTTAGAGTTATCTGCCTCGATCTCTTTCCACTCTGTCATCTTCACCGTCATGAAAAGTGATATGACTTGCAAATCTCTCTTGGACCTTGATTTGGTAGTCTTCTCTATTTTTCGTATCTGGGGACATGTTCATGGATCTCAGTGAAACTTTAGAATTTCACTATGTTTCTTGACACTTCTTTAGAGTACCTTATTTTCATCTGGCAACTTTCCTCCAAATGTTCTTCTTCGGTGTGATTGGTTGTTAGCCTCAACTTTCTTTTCGGCTTGTTGTATATACAAAATATTATAGTATTGTTGTATAGAGTTGCTCGTTTCATTATATCCAACAGGCCAGAAGGCATTGCTGCTCCACCTTTGAACAGGGCTAATAGTCCTGTCACACTCGGATGTCGAACTTTCATTCGGATCCATATATCTTTGAAAATCTCTTCTTGTTAAGTAATATGAGTTTATAATAATTTTTCATTCATAAATAAATAAATCTAAGACTCTGATACCATTTTGAAGCGTGAGGAATATGAGGAAAATTAAGTTGAAATGAGGCTGTCATTTTAAAGTATATTTTAGTTCACCAGCATGATCACCTATATGACTACCGACATGGTTACCGTTGCGTCTACTAGCATGGTTACCTACAAGTACTGACAAGTGAAAATTTTGACCAGTTGACCCGTTTGATCGGTTGACCAATCTGACTTTTTAACTTTTTTTAGGGCAAAATTGTCCGAAAATTGGCAAATGGGTAGAATTAATAACTTTTTTGAAGGATTGGCAAAATTAAATTTTGTCATTGCATTTTGTGTATTTTTTTGTATTGGCACATTAAGAAAACGTTAAACAACAGAGCGCTGCAATTTCTTTATTTGTTTTTTCTGTTCTTTTTTTCCCCCGCAAAATTAGTTTTTTTTAATTCAAAATTACTTAATACTCACTCATTCCCGTAGAAATGTTTACATTTACCTTTTACACCAGATTAAGAAATATAGTATAATATTTAAATGTGTATTGAGGTAAGAGAAATAATATTTTAATATATAGTCGGTAGTTGTATTAGTGTAGTATTGTGGACTCCATGGATTTAAATATTTTGTGTGGTACTATAAAGGGAAATATAAACCTTTTTATAGAACACTAAAAATGAAAATATGTAAACGTTATTATGGGACAGAGAAAGTATGACTTATTTTTTAATTATAATAATTTTTTTATTTAAATTGTTAAATATTATATTATGTTTAAATGATTTTAGATTTTTTTACTTATTAATAAATTAAAATGCTACTAAAATAAATTCTAAAATTTTAATTAATTATTTATAATGTAAAATTTTGGAGTTTAACGGGTCGCAACTGGTACATTTGGCAATCATAATCCTTAGATTAAGTTTTTTTTTAATTTTCACTATTAAATAAAATAAAATAATAAAAATAACTATTCATTTACCTTAATTTAAAGATATAAGCCTTATAAGGTGTACATAATCACATAAATGTTTGATGGGGATTAAATTTTTTTATTTTTAAAATTATATTCATTATTTTAGGTGAGACTTTGTCTTTTTATTTATCTTTAAAATGTATATTTTGTTTAAAGAAACAAACACATCTAAAAACATCTATTTTACTGTTTATCTTTGATGACGGGGATAGGCTCCACGTTCTCCTTGATGACATGGCAGTAGGAGAGGAATTTGAGTTCTTTCTATTATATTATTCTACTTTCCTAATTTATGTTGGCATATGATATGCTCCTAACAGTTTGTTTCTTCCTAATTTATTTATTTATTTTAAATTACTGATTTGAAGAGAATATTAATTTTCATTAATTTAATGCTAATTTTTTATTTAACGGTATTTAATTTTTGTATGTATAAATATAAGATAAAAATGCATTTTGATATTTCATCCCTCATCTCTCAATCTCTCTCTCACTCAGTTCTCTCTATAACTCTCCCTGTAGGTCACTATTCCCTTCTTCCCATTTTTTTTCTTTTTTAAACATATATGTAGTGATATAATCTCTAATTGTATTATTTTCTATTTTATTAATTTTTTTTTCAAGGCTTCATTAAAGATTTGAATGAGGGTGTAACAACAAATTTTGTATTTATAATAAAATAAATACAAAAGAATTACAATAATAATCCAGATGGATTAAACTTGAGGATTTAAGAAACAATCTCCATCTATCCTCTGATTCTTCTCTCGAACTAATTTGGACTTTGACTTTTGACTTGACTGCGTTGACTACGCTGACCGTGTGTGCTGAGTGGGATCTTCAGTTGAAGCTTGTCCAAACTTAAATTTAGGACATTATAACATTTATCCAGAGGAGTCAAGCCTTTATTTGGATTAAACGTGCTTGCCGTGAGAAACATTCGATCTAGGGGGACTTAGCACTTTTATCCCAGGTCGTATGCTGTTCTTGACTCGAAGAACACTGAAGAACTTAGTGTATGAAGAACGCTTAATTTAGGAGGCTTAGCAACTTAATCCTGAATCGTATATCGTTCTTGCCTTGAAGATCTTGAGAAGCATTGCTCGTACTTCAATCTCTTCAGAGCGTTGTCGTCTTCGAGTGCTTGAATGTGTATACTGATGAATGAAGGAGGACCCCTTTATATAGGTGAGAGGTTAAGACCCCCTCATAAATGACATGCATTCTAATTGGTCCAGAGCTATTTAGCCCATATTCTGCGGGCTTGGGCCTCCACTTGTTTAGCCTGTAATCAGGCCTATTTTACTTTGCCTGATTTAATTTGTATGGGTTTGTTTGACTTAAGTCATGCCTCATTTGAATTGGGCTTACTTGACTCGGGTCAGTCCTTATTTAATTTAAGCTCCATTTAATTTGTTGGTCTTAAATTAATTATCAATTATTTATTAATCTATTTTTTAGTAAGTAATTTACTTGAATTCCAAAATAAATTAATAATTGATATTTAATCCAGAAAATCCACGTGTCGCCATTTAATTGGACCGTAAATTTTAATTACTTACAAATGCCCTCTTGCGATTTGTTCGCGGATGCCATGTCTTGATGTGAATGAATCGCAAAAGTTCCTTTTATTTTCAACATTTATAACTTGTTTTTTTTTATTGGCCCTTAATCTCTTGGCCCAACTTTTTTTATTTCTCAAGTGGCCAAATTTATTTTCTTAGTCCAGATCAACTTCCTTCCCTACTTAATTTCAAAATTATGGGAGACAGGAAATAAGGACAGATTTGATTGCTCATCAAGATGATTTTACAAATCTTTGCTTAAATTAATAAAAGAAATCTCTTGAAATCTTGGGAGATTTCAATCATGCAAATAATTTTCATAATTTGCTACTATCTCCTCACTATATAAGAAGGACCCGGTGCCTTTGATTTCTTCACCAACCGACTGTAAGACATTTACAGTTCTGATTTCTTTTCTTTTCTTCAACTCTTTTCTCTTGCAAATTTCCATGAGACTCAACGCAATTCATTACTTAAGGTAAGCTCATAATTAACTTCTTTTTATTGCAAGAATTTAGTAATAATCTGCAAAGCATATTTCATTTCTTTTCTTGTTGAACAGCCGCTATAATTTTTATATATCCTGTATGATTGCTATATACTTGTGATCTTCCTATCAATCCTCATCATGTAAGCATGAATTCAACATAAGCAATTAATTTATTAATTGTCATGGATCTTAGATCTTCATGATTTTTACATTTCATAAACACGATTAAAAAACTTACCTTAATGTGCCATTATCGGTGTTCTTCCTTTGATGTGTTCCTACGAATTACATCGAAAACTGGTTTCTCTCTCCTCACCCTTTTCTTTAGAACACAGTACGTAAACTTTTAGTGATAGATAATTTATAAAACTATGTCTATTTTATAGGTGGAGAGAGGACCAGATCGGATAATGAATTTTAATTAAATCACATTCTATGTTATCCATAGATATATATGACCTTATTTATCTCATATATTATTTATTTAAACCATATATTTATTTAAGATATTTGATCATTATAAATATCTTATATATTTAATTATTAATGGCACTAGGCCATAAAAATCTTACATTCTCCCACTTGGCCGAGTGACAGAATTAAACATAAAACATGAGCGCTTAAATAATTTACATAATGTGCACGATATAAGATAAAGTAATTGGTCAATTCATAATGTCAATATTAAGTGTAGACTAACACAAGTCATGGAGGTTCTATATAATTTACTCGAAATAGTTCCTTCCATGTACTATGATATTAGATTTCTACCCAAAGTGCTCATAAACTTAAAGATCAATAATGGTCCATAAGTGTCTCAATTTGAGATAACTAATGTCAGCATTCATGTATACTAAAAGGATAAAATAAGATATATCAATTAGAAACAAATCATAATGAGCTCTTAATGTCAATTGTTCAACATAAGTTTGTTACGATCTTTTAATGATCTCGTATTCATGTAACGTTCAATGAATATCTTTATAGAAGATCATTTGCGTAACGGATCCAAAAATATAAGATTGGTGTAATTATGTTTAATTGACATCTTGGTTTCTAATATTCTTCTTAACGACAAATACTTTAATACAACATGTTTTAGCAACTTTGGAATATTCATCATTTTAGAGAAGAACAATGCAGCGGAATGATCATAATAAGTTTTCAGCGACTTGACATTATTGTCAACTTATTTCAAGTCCTGAAATTAAGTTCCACATTCAATTTCCTTAAATTGTAGTCTCAAATCATGCCACAAGTAAACTTTAATAGTGAATGTAGTTTTCAAAAATTTCTTCACACTTTTGCATAACACAATATCTCCAATTAAGAAATATAAAACTCGAAAAAAAAAAATTTGCATCATATAATCATCTAAATCTAAATTTATATTTAGTTACATCTAAGTAATTAGAACTGTGATAAATAAGCATTGTTGCTTCATTTTATACAGAAATACCATAATCTTATCTTATGCAACATTCTGGTCATCCATTTATTTGGTGTATCTTAAGTTACCAATAATATATGCACAAGGAATATTATAGTACGTTCTAATTCATTTTTGGACATTACATAAGGTTGAACTTATAATTTTCCTTTCGAACTGGAAAAATGCTTTACAAGCACTTTTCCATCCATATTCTCTATTGAACTTTAATAATATATACTTACGGAGACATCTTTAACGTTATTGTGATATGTATCAAAATAAGTCTATCTCAATCACATAAGTTGTTTCCTCATATATTTCATTCTAAAGTTCTTTATAGGTTTCACGTAATAAACCAAGATCATCAGTTGCAAGCAAGTTTATCATCAACGTATATAATTAATGTGCTCCCACTGACTTTTAGATATGTACACCGATTTACAATATTTTTCTTAAATCCAAAATATATCTTTAAAGGAAAGCATGCTTAAGTTCATATATTGATTCTTTAAGTTTACACGCCATGTGATATTTTCCTTCAATGGAAAAACTGTTGAGTTGATCCATTTAAATTCTTATACCAAATCATCGTTTAGAAAAGCATGCATAACATTTATTTGGTGCAACTCTAAGTCACAATGAGTTACCAAAGCCATGATAATTCTAATAGAGTTCTGTATATAAATAACTTGTTATATCTCTTTACAATTATGACATCTTTTTAAGTAAAATTTTTAACAACAACTCTAGTTTTATATCTTTCGAAAATCATCATCATAAAGATACATCTGTATCAAATTCTTTTATAACTCTTTGGCAATTCTAACAAGATATTAAACTTTATTATGAGCCATTGATTTCAACTCGTCTTTCATAGCATTTACTCATTTAATAGAATTAGTATTTTCCATGACTTATTCCAAAAATGGAATATTATCATTTATTATAATATCAAATTTTAGCTCATTTTATTATACCACATGTTCAATCATTAGAAATAGTGGATTTTCCGTCCTTAAGACATTCTTAATGCTATTTGATGTGATATATCCAATGAAAGCTCATTGACAATTAATTTAATAAAATCAGATTTATTATGAGAGTGGAATAATTTAAATGTTGTCCTTAAAAGTTGTTTGGATATTCAACAACTATATAACAACTTTAGAAGAAGTTTTAGATAAATGTATTTTCAAATTCTCCACCCAACTTCTTCAATAACCACATTTCATAGTTTCATACTCCCACTGATTTTATAATACTTAATGAATTTGACATTCTAATTTTAAAATTTCCGTACTATGGTTAAGGCCATAAAATCCATACCATTCTTTAAGGATAATTTATGAAGAAATCACTTAAATTTCTTTTATCCAATTTCTTTTAGCGTGGATGTAAATCATTATCCCTGCCGGACAATTTAAAACATTCAACTGCCTAAGATCGAGTTTTCTACCCATTCACAGTTCATAAGGTGTTTTGAAATCTACTTTACTAAAACTCGACCATCAAGTAAGTGGCAGTTTTAAGTACATATATCCACGAAATATAGGTATAGATTAATCATTTAATATGCTTCTAACCATAATCAATAAAGTACGATTACGTCATTCTGCAACACCAAATTATTGTGGTGTGCAAGAAATTTCGCATTAAGCATAAATGCAAGTTTTTCTTGTAATTTAGTAATTGAGCATGATAATTCATCATATTTTTCGTGAAATTCATCACTTTCCAACATTATAATTTTCACTTTTCTATCTAATTTTCTCAACTTCATTAATAAATGCTCATTGAGCATTTATAGAATGAGATTTCTTGCAAAGACAGACATAACCATAATGTGAATATTTAAATTTAAAATTAAAGATGATGAAATATTATTATTCCTTTAAGAAATGTATTATCAAAAGACTCATAATTAGCGGTGTAAACTATTATAAGAAGTTGTGTAGTTATCGTGATTCTATTCTTTGCGAGTTTAGTTTGCGTTTTTATTTTAATGCAATTCACACAAATATCAAGATCATTAAAAGCCTAGATCATGAAAGGCTTTATTCTTAATTAATTTTGGAATAATTCTTTTAGAGAGTTACCCCAAACATTTGGTATCAACTTCATTATTATTTCTTTTAAAGAAACATAATGTTTAAATTCTTTCTTAAACCTTTCCTTTTGAACCAATATTAATTTCAACATTATGTGAATTTAATTCACATTTCATTCATCTTTCTTATGATTTATTTGGAACGTCATACTTATAAGGTAGTGAGTTTTTTAAACTACACTAATAAGTTTTCAATCACATGCATTATGTAAGGTTTAAATCTTGCTGCAATATTTGTTATCTTTAATGATGTCACGAAAATCATCAAACTTCATGGTGGTTAAGGTAGCCATTAATGTTTCGTCAAGAGATTTATTAGTATTTTAACTATGATAGGCTTAATTTCTTAGTCACATTCATTCGCATAAACATTAGGCTCAGTTTGTTTGATCTAACCCGAGCATTATAGTCAGATTACTTAGCTTTATTGCTAGTACAAGCAAAGGAGCAATTTATTATCTTTAAGTGATAAATAAAATCTAAAACACTTTGCCGAAATTAGATTTATTCACACTATTTAAATTACTTTAATCCATTTTGTAATGGAAAAAACGCAGCATGCGAGTAAAGATTAATGAATATAGGTATTTTAAGAATAAGAATAATATAATTTATTCCCATAAATACCTTAAGTAATTTAAAATCAGATTCATGATCGAAGGCAATAAATGTATATTGAAGTTCTTCTTTGAGCAATACAACAATATACAATCATGATCATAATGATACTTGCAAATTTAACATAATTTAACAATTAAATATATCCATTAAAACTATTTTGTCATCTTTGGACATACAAAACAGTTTGACATAATATATTAAATATCAATTTATTACACTCATATTCATGAATTATAAAGACTAGCAATCACCTTTGAGTGAATTTAAAGTCTTATAATTATGAAATTTTTAACATCTCATATATTAAATTCTCTTTATTCAAGTATCACATAAATAATGGAAATTAAAATTTAATTATACGATTTATATTTATAATTTTTCAGGTTAGACCACTTTGGTGATTAATAGACCAACATTAAATAAATTTAAATTGTAAAATCATCATTATCATCTTATCAAAGATTCTCATAATAGATTATACTCAATGGTAAATTGAGTAATAACCAAAATATTATTTCATAAGCATTCATAAAATAAAGTCAGTACCATCAATTAAAACCTTAAGACTGTCATCATAATTATACATAATATATCCATACAATCATAATTAAGATATCATGTAAAATTTATATTCATATTTGAACGAATTTGACATCTTAACATATTTGGCACATTAACATAATAAATATATTATAAGCAGTCAAACTACATAAGTGAAATATTCCAATATCAATAAATTAGTATATATCCCCAAAACAATCTTTAATTATTATCAAAATAATATAAGTCATAAACATTAGTGATGGATTGATTTCATTAATATTATTAAATCAATTTAGTTGGAAAGTTAGAAAAATACATGAGTCACTTTATAATTACAATTATGTTAATAACTGCATTAAAGTGTGACACTCAAGCCATATGAATTAGGCAGATTGATTTATTGACTGTCTCATTTTTCTTAATCAGCCATTAGGAAAATCAATATGCTCCCAAAATTAAAGTGAGTCACGTAACTTTATATTAAAAATCACATGCTGACATAATTAACTTTCATAATTAATCTTTAATTATTTAGTCCCAAAAACTAAATAAGACAATTAAAATCTTCTTAATATGGTAATCAATTATTTCTATTATATTTAATAAAAAAAATTTACGCAGACAACGTTAATATAGAATCTTCTGTACGGAAGTAACGCAATCATAATAATTATAACAATCACACTCTTGATTAAAATAAGATTATTAAACCAATTAAATTAATAACAACTTCATGCTTTAAGTAAATAATTTACATTAAGTAAAAAATTCAATAATATGAGCGAGATCAATTGATCATCATACTTTTATAATTTTCTTGAAGTATTGTAGCGGAAAGACGTAATACATATTCTGTAAATATCATTGGATTACTCACATAATTGACGACTTCATTTAACCATATTTCAACTTCATAAAACATTAATCATTTTTTGGAAAATCATGAGATCTAAAACCATGCTCTGATACCACATGTAAGCATGAATTCAACATAAGCAATTAATTTATTAATTGTTATGGATCTTAGAGCTTCATGAATTTCACATCTCATAAACACGATTAAAAGACTTACCTTGATGTGCCATTAACGGTGTTCTCCTCACCCCTTTGTTTAGAACACATTACGTAAACTTTTGGTGATAGATAATTCATAAAACTATATCTCTTTTATAGTGGATTGAGGACCAGATCGGATAATGAATCTTAACTAATTAAATCACATTCTATAAATATAATTGTTATCTATAAATATATATGACCTTATTTATCTCATATATATTACTTATTTAACCATATATTTATTTAAAATATATTTGATCATAATAAATATATTATATTTAATTATTAATAGCACTAGTGTTGGATTGTATACTAAAAGTCTAGCTTTTTGTATGAACAATGTCTTAACAATTTAATTTATTTGAAATGAGAATCATGTGATCAAACGTTTTGCATAATTATTTATTCTTGCAAAAGTCCATTTACTTTATACTAAAGATAATGTGGTGTGCGGCGTCACACGGAAGATCATATTATCGGTTCCTTATAAAGTATAAATAGATATTTACAACCGAGATAGATGGGGACTATCTATCGGTATGGTTGTAGTGTGATTTGGCATTAGTCTATCTTGACTAAGAAATTGTCCTAGTGCACTTTATGTATTGAATAGAATCATTGAAATATTACGGTTTATACTGACTATATAAGAGAATTTGATCTCTATTATTATGGAAGTTCGTACTCTTAATCCCTATATAATGACCTCGACACGTAAGCCAATATTTATTTTC
Organism: Pogostemon cablin; assembly: GCA_023678885.1. NCBI lineage: Eukaryota > Viridiplantae > Streptophyta > Magnoliopsida > Lamiales > Lamiaceae > Pogostemon > Pogostemon cablin. The sequence goes on along the minus strand of CM042985.1, from coordinate 12,741,632 downwards.
TTGATTCATCAATGGGTGAGATTTAATTATTAAATCAATACGCTCGGTGAGTTAGGAGATGGTGTTGTCTCTATGGTGTGTTGTTGATTGTAGAAGGAATCTGTGTCCTAACGGAACTAGTTGATGATGTCTCCTTGAGGAGCTAAAATTATTATCATGTAAACCCTGCAACTGGATTTATTCCGGCATGATAATAAGGTTGAGTGGTACTACTCTCGGTAGATATATTAATTAATGAAGTTGTCAGTAACTTAATTAATTAATGAGCATTAAATCTTAAACACGGGGAGACTAAGGGGCTCATAATAAGAAGGAGCCCATAAAGTAATTTGGGATTAGGGTGGCAGTGCAATTATACTTCTTTAGTGGACTGATTTATTATTATTGGACTTAAGTATAAGTTTTGGGCTAAACTTGGATGCTTAAGCCCAATAGAGACTCAAACCCTGATTTCTCCTCCTGGTCTCTGTTGTAGCCTATATAATAGTCAATCTCATCAATCCGGATATTAGTTTTACATGCTTAAACACGTGAAAGGAATATTAGGGTTGTAGATTGAGTTCATCTCGTAGATCGTTACCCACACAACGTCGAGACGTGACTTAGGAATACAACAGAAGACAAGAAGGTTGTTTGCTATTTCTGTCCGTCAACTTCCATGATTTTTCTAAAATCGTGTGTAAGTCCAATCTGTACGTGTGATACACCGTTGGAAAGCCACGGAAGAGAGAATCGTTTTGGCGCATAGATCACTCAAATCGGAGATCGGATGAGGAAGTTATGCCCAAAGTCGTGAGGCTGCGCAGGCTGCCGACGAGAATCTTTCTTCTTCAACATACCTTGGCGCCAAGGTAATACGTTTCACGTTGATTTAGAAACACATGGAACCCTAACGGTTCACGTTAACCAAAAGATCCAAACGCCAACAACAAGGCCATAATAATCTTACACGTCGGTCTTCCTTTTCGAAGGAATATCCGAGCCTCGTCCCTTAATGGTTATCCCTTTAACGTTTGTGCCTCGATTGTCCCTCAGCTGTTCCGTACATGGGATAAGACCCATATGTGTATGCTTGGATCGTGTGGTGGCGGTAGAGCATATGCGTACCCATCAAAGAACGGCGGCCCCCGTAGTATGGGGCCGTCCATTGATTTCCGAAGTCACCTTTCAACTGTTTGTCTCCCGGATTACATCCCCAAGAAAGACGCACAGTTTGCTTTCCAATAGTTGTACCACTCAACTGCTGCAAGGCCTCCTCAGCATCAGGCCTGCAAGCAAATTGAACAAAACCGCAACCTTTTCCAACTGGAATCTTGACAGATACTATTTCATCATATTGTGGAATTGCTGCCTGATATCTTCATCAGTAAGTCCTCCAACAAAAATTATTGTGTTCACGGAATCTCCATCAGACTGCGAACCATGCCCTGAGACCCCATTCGAATATCCACCTTGTGATGTGTATTGTTGCTGATAACCAGATGATTTCCTTGGTGTCGCTGCACCACTGCGCATGGGCCTACTTGAACAATAAACACCATTCATTTTACTCATTGCCTGTGATCTTTCATTATCGTCTCCAAACCTAACAAATCCATAGCCTTTTGATCGGCCAGTATTAGCATCAATCTTTACCAGCTTTAACAGAGGGATAATCGTTGGCAAAAGTTTCGTCCAGTAAGGTATCAGTAACATCAGCAGCTAAATCTCCCACAAAGATTGAAAGGTCAGAACCATTATTTGAACGCTTATATCCCATGCTAAATGCAGCCCAATTCAAACGGAAAAGTTGGTCCGCGTTAGGCATAGCAATGCAAGAATAAGATCGCAGAACTTTCTCAGCAGCAGCATGGGTATAGAATTCCACAAATCCATATCCCTCGGAAAACCCAGTTTGCTTATTACGAATAACCTTTATGGAGGAAATCTCTCCAGTTGAAGCAAAGCAGTTGCGGAGATAATCCTCGTCCATCCAATTTTGAAGGTCACCAACCCAGATCGTACGATTCTCCCCGTTTCCGCCTCCATTGCTGCTGCCGCTAGGAAGCTTCGCCGGCGGAGCCAATGGCGGGTGGTGGACGCGGCGGACTCCGGTGTACCAGACTGCGGCGGCGGAAAGCGACGTCCACTGATGGTGGCGTCGACAATCCGGTGAGGGAATATACGGGTGCCGGCGAATCTGGGCGCGAGCAACGATGGCCGGAGTATGATTCCGGCGGCAGCAGTCGACGAGAGGCTGAGCGACTCGGAGGCCCGAAGCCTGCGGTGGTTCTTCTTCGGCAATTGACGGCGCGGCTGATTTCGGCGGGAAGCAGCGGCAGCAACGCGTTCGAGGGCGCGGTGACCGGGGGTCGGCGGCAGACTGTTCGTCGGCGATGCGTGACCATTGTCGATGGGTTGCGGAGGAGATGATTCCCGTCGAGCTTTCTGCTTCTGGAAGAAAGGAGCTCCCCTTTCCATCAATTTTGACTCAACCCTTTCCAATTTTGACCCTTTAATGGGCTCAATTTTGACTCCCACTTAGCCCAATAAATTTAATTTAATTTGGGCCAATTGTTTTTAAATAATCACCTTTGGGCCCATTGCTTTAAACTTGGATCCAAATTTTAAACCACGGGCTTGGGCTCATATTTTAAATATTGGCATGAAGATATTTCGGGCTTACAACAACATTCCTAATTAGGGTCATCACAACTTTGCATAAAGTGTTATGATTTTGGTTCAACATTTAATGGCTTAATTTAAATTTAATTCATGTATTTATACTTAGTTTATAAACTTGAACATAAATTAATTTAATTGTCCCCTTCAATATTTAGGTCCTTTCCCATTTTAATTTATAATTTCAAATTTAATAATTAATTGGTCCCATAAATTTATTTTGGGCATTTTAATTAATTAAATTTATGAATTACAAATTAATTTGAACACCTTTTTTCTGATATTTTCTCATATTTTTCTTGCAGTTAATTCAACCTTAAGATGGTTTACTTCGATAGTATGTTCATAGACTCCAATAAGCATCAATTGATGATTCTTAACAGTAAGAACTCACCAACAGATATAGCAACTTATCTTCCGATTGAGAGACCCCTGATGAGGGCACTTATAAAGAAACTTCCTAGCGAGAGTAGCGAATCTGGTCTAAAGACCTAGACTATAGACCTGGACTTGGGTGAAACCAAAGTTGCAGTTTTGAGGACGGCTAACCATACTAAAGAGAAAAGCATTGGCCCTTTGCCCACATTAGGACGACAACTAATCAACGGTAATGCGGCGTGGGGTAATTCAGTGAATTTTATCGGGGATTCCCATTACACTCCCGGATATTTGGAATGGACCGAAGTTATCCTAAGCAGATATCATTCTGGTCTTGAAAAAATAAAGATTTATGACCCTATTTTCGCATCCTTATTCACGTATGACTGCAGTCGTGAACTCATCAAAGCTTTTTGTGAAGCATAGTGCCCTGTTACCAACACCTTACTCACTTCCTTTAGAGAAATATCGATTTCTCTATAAGATTTGTATAATTGGACGAATTGCCGCTAGCTGGTCACTTATATGAAGAATTTGTGCTTGACAAGCCTGAACTCTTCAATAAGCGTGACGCCACTAGCTTACGCATTCCATCTAGTTGTCGACATTTGCTACACGCTTATCATAAACTTCGTAGTCTTAAAGGTAGTAATTTTTTTTCACTTACTCAGTGGGTAGACTTTTAGTTTTGTCGGCCTATAACATACAAGAAACCCCCAGGACGTATAGAGAAGAGGAGGAAGACCCGCAGTAAGAAGACACACAATCCCAAGGGGATCATTGGTGATCACAAGAAATGGACCTCTGCAGAGATAGAACCATTTAAAATGCTTGGTACTGATGTTACGTAACAAGTTGAGACGTATCTTGCTGCTCATCTGGCTTGCTGGCTTTGCTCTTTCGTACTCTCTACCGATGAAGTAGATTTGATACGTCCTGGTACTTTTAATGTGGTGAGTTTGATGGCTAAAAGAAAATCAGTCGGGCTTGTCGTTCCAGTCTTGACGAGCATCATAGAGGTTTGAATAAAATTTCAAATGAGCTTAAACCCTCTTGGGTGAAGTCAACATTTCCCGTACATTTTGTTTATACTTGGTTGGCTAATTATTTCAATACTTATCATCCGAATCCTCATGAATTGAAAATTTCTTTAATGGCGACGTATTCAGACTAGAATTGAGCAAAGTTCTTTACTCCAACTAATGCCCGTAAAAAGCTTCAAAACGGAAATGATGCTTCTTTGTTTTGTAATATTCGCTGAATAAAGGATCTAATGGAGTATGTTGACACTGACCAAGCATTTTGGCGTGATTGGAGTTTCTTCATCGCTATTCGTACGAATAATCTCACCCTGCAACAGAACGGAGAATTTCTCATTGAACCTTACAGCCCACATTGATCTAGCCGCTAATTTTGCTTTTATCAAGAAGATACTCCAGGGAGACTGAAAACGGACCTTCGAGAAACTACTTTAGAGCAAGGGCTTCAGTATTGAAGACAATGTATCTTACGTAATTCTCGCTCTACAGCAACTTTTCCATGTGCCCCTTAAGAGTTCACAAACTTCTGCTCATCAGAATACAATCAATGGTCCTCTAAGCCATAACGTAAAAGAAGAAGTTTATATTATTGGCAATTTAGGCAATGTCAAGGCTGATGAGGCAGTTGTACCGTTTGATGCCCCGCCCCCTCAAAAGGTGACTGTAGGGACGTCAGGTGTAATCGAAAAAAGAAAGAATGGTCTCTATCATTCAAATAAGAAAGCCAAATCTCTGGTGCCTATCACGACAACTCAAGCCGAGGTTTCAATCCCCTTTTAATTATGAGTTACATACTTCTATACCTGTAACTATTTTCTAACATCCCTTTTTTTGTAGCATCTGCATGCTGTATTGGGCTCTGATTATGATGAATTTGAGGAAGAAGGATCAGCTTCAGTTGCAATCCCAAAAGGCTTGGCTGATGATGGCTTTCCGAATCATGTTTCTCCCATCTTAATTGAATCTCACCCTCTAGTTAATACAGTTGAAGCTCCAGAAATTACAGACTTTAACTTTGATGCCGAGCTCATGGATTATAGGAAACTAGTTAATTTAGAAGTGTGGAAACGAGTGACTTAAAATGGTGAATAACTTTAAGAGCGCTCCAGGGATCGACGGATCTGCTTTAGAAGAATCATTTAATTTCTTTTTTTTAGAGCTGATGCGTATGATGTTTGATGAGTGATATTTTTACCTAGATTTTAGTATCTTTTTATGTGAGTTTTCATATATTTTTATCCGTATTTTATGTGTTATTTGGTTGTGTTTTGTGTTTTCATGGAAATGTGTGTGAATGAGCTTAAACCTATAATTTTCACTTTTTATTTGATGCTAGATATGATAAGGAAGACCTTGGAAAAAGCGGATTTCAATTCGGAGTTGAAACGAGGGAGATCCGAAATTCCAGCCTTCCCACACACCTCACACACCATTTCCTCCATTTTTCACCTTCATCTTCATCCATTTACCATCCTTTGGATCTACAATCATCCAACCATCAAAATCATCATCCAATTGAATAAAAGAAGCAAGGAAGAGAGGAAGATAACAAGGGAAGGAAGGAAATCACCATTGAAGTGACATCAAGGGAGTTTCCATTCATTTCTTGTATTAAACCTCATAGTTTCATCATATTTTGTAAGAATCTTAATGTCTATGTTCATTTCCTTCTTAATATGGTAGGATAATCTCCCTTGTGAGGTTAGCAATATGAGAGTTGTTGGATAATTTTGGGGATTTGTGTATGTAAATTCATATGTTGATTGAATCTATGATTTTCTTCCGTTGATTATTAATTGCTTGAATTGTATTGATGATTTGTGTGTTTAGTTGTTCTAGATATGTGATTAGATTGAGAAATCAATTATATGCTTAGGATAATTAAGTGAATCATTTCATCAAACACTTCATGTGCATTATAGATTGTGAAGAGATTGAGAAGTCCTTCATAGTTTAGAACCCTTTGGTAGGACATGTGATTGGTTTGATCGAGAGATTGATTAATTGTGTGAAGGGACTCTCATTTAAGCTTAGTACCTAGTTGGAATTGTTTAAGTGAGAACCAATCCATTGAGCTATTTGATATTCATATCTTATCCATCTCGAGAGGGAGTTTAAGTGATCTTAGTGTTGGCCCTTAGTCTTCAATCCATGATACATATGAATTTGATACATAATTCCTAGAATTTTCACTTCTTAATTGTTGTTAATCTCACTTTTAATCAATTTGGTAAACCACTTTCCATCCATCCATCTTGTTGATTGATCATTACTTGCTTTGATCACTTGTCATTTAATTGTTTGCAACCAATCCTATTGATGATTCGTCTCTATAAAATTACAACAAACGTGAGATCGCTTAAGCACTAGTGCCTACCTCCCTTGGGTTCAATAATTTCTTGAATTGGTCATTACCCACTATATTATGGCTAATCAATGTTGTGAAAATAAAACTTGCTGATGGGATGTCCAGGAGAGAAGTCAATAAGCGTCTGACTAATGCAAGGAAGTGTGCTCATGACTACAAAGGCAAAGAAGCTACAGAGAGCAAACAACTACAAGAAATCTGAAACTAGGTTGAAGAAGATTACCAGGAAAATCGAGGTCCTGTTGAAGGAGAAGGAAATAATATTTCAAACATTTGAATGTCTTCGCGAGTCTATTCAAAGTGTAAAGCTCGGGCCCCAAACTACTACCAGGGATATTGATGTACTGCAGAAAACACCCCTCCTAGAAGATTCCATTACTGATGAATTAAGAAGTGCTACCCAAGCTTTGGAAGCTGCTCGAGAGGAGCTATCCATTATGAATATTTTTCAATAATTTGTATTGAAACCATTTAATTCCAATCCCCTTTTTTATTGTGTCTGAACTGTAATGACATTATCAATAAAGTTTATTTTCTCCCTTACTTCTTCATCATTGCATTTTTAGTTTGCTTTATTACCTTTTGATATTTACTTGCTGCCTTCATACTTTAATTTATTTCTTACTTCACAAACTTGATGCGAACAAACCAAAACATGACTGAACTTAACTAAATGCTAAGCTGCCTACGTACCTCTTTATAGAGAATCAAGTCATTACGAAGTTCAAAGGGACATAATTTGGTTTGAATGGGGGGTGCCGTGTACAGTTTATACTCATGCGGACCAGGATTAACATGCAGTTTAGGCTCGTGCGTCAAGAAGCGTTGTATATGCCTTTGTTTTACGCGTAGTAGTGTTTCAAGAATTTCCCATTTATGGGGCCAATACTCACGCCATCTTCTAAGATCAACTTGTAGGCACCATTTGTGTATATTTCTTTCACAACATGAGGGCCATCCCATTTTTGTAGAAATTTATTCCCAACACGATGAGTGATAACAATAGGTCTTCTCACAGTAAGTACCAAGTCACTAACATGAAAAGAACGTATTTTTACTTTCTTGTTGTACGTTCTGGAAAGGCGAGGTTGATAACACTCAAGTCTTTGTTGTGCTTCCACCCTCTTTTCATCTAATGCCTCCAATTCTTGTAGACATAACTTTGCATTTTCTTCTTCAATTAGGCTTTTTATATGACCATCCTCAAAGACGGGATTTACTTTACAAGAGATACAACAGCTTCAACATCATACACCAAGGAATACGGAGTAACTTGAGTAGGTGTTCTATAAGTGGTGCGGTACGCCCAAAATGCTTCATTTATTCTTTCATGCCAATCTCTTTTTGACTTGGAGATAACTTTCTTCAACTGCACAAGGTTTTCGAAGGCTTCGGCAAGACCATTAGTTGTTGCATTGTGCATTGATGACTTACTTTCCTTGAAGTCGAACTTCTTACACAACTTCAATTCAACTGTTGCTGAACGTCTTACCATTATCAGTGATGATATAGCGAGGAACACCATATATATAAATGATGTTGATTCGAATGAAATCAGCAATATTTTCTTTTTCACTTCCCTTAGAGGCACAGCCTCGGCCCACTTTGAGAAGTAAGTGGTTGTAGCAAAAATGTAGAGATGACTACCATAAGATTTTGTGAGAGGCCCCATCACATCTAATCCCCAAGCATCAAAAGGCCGTGAGGCGACTGTCGGATGCAAAGGCTCTGGAGGTTAATGAATCAAATTTCCAGTGAACTAGCAAGCTTGACATCTTTGTGCATAATCTATGTAATCTTTCACCATTGTGGTCCAATAGTAACTCATTCTCTTGATTCTAAAATGTAACTTCGGTCCAAACTGATGGACACCACAAATTCCGGAATGAGCTTCCACCATTGCTTATGTAGCTTCTTCTTTACTCATGCATCTCAAGAAAACTCCATCAAATGATCTTCTATACAATGTACCTTTGAAGTAAATGAATCGAGGTGCCCGGTGCCGAATATCAACCCTTTGGCATGGATTAATTGAAAGCTTATCATACTTCAGATAATCTGCAAGTGGTTGACGCCAATCTTCTTCTTTGATTTCAAAAACTTCCACCACATGATTTTCAACTTCTTCATAATCATCATCCTCGAAGATTGATGGCACAACCCAACTTTTATACACCAAAATTTAAATTTGCGCCTTTGGTATAGCCATAGTTGATGCTAGCTTAGAGAGGGCGTCAACTTGCTTATTCTCTCTTCTTAACAAATTCTCGATATCAACATCACCATGCCAACCCATCAACTTTTGAGCATACTTGTGGTATGGGAGCAATTCAGGCTTCCTCACTTCGTATACTCCAAGTAGTTGATTTATCACAAGTAGCGAATCACCATACACCCTAAGGTGTAGTTGTCTTATATCGATGGCCATCTCTAAACCAAGTATGAGTGCTTGATACTCAGCCACGTTGTTGGAGCAGTTTTCCATTTAGGAAAATGAGAAGGGTAGAACTTCACCACTGGATGTTACGAACACACCCAGCACCGGCTCCTTCTCTATGAGATGCTCCATCGAAATACATCTTTCAAGGAGAAGCTATTTCCACAGCGAAGGCATCTTCGTCAGGGGTGTAATATATTTGTAATATATTTGTAATCTTTGATTGATTGTATCACAACTTGCAAATCCTTGATTGAGAGATTTTAGGAATTTGGTAGCTATCTCTCATCCTATATATATAATGTACATTCATACGTTATTATATCCCTTAATATGTTATTACAAAGAAAGAAAAAACACTGAAAAAATGGGGATGCATGAACAATTGACGCCACCCTTCAACTACAATGGTTGTAATGAAACCACGTCATTCTTCCATAATCTCTGCCATTTTTTCCATCTCTCCATCACCGCCAACTTTTCCTATTCTTTCCTCCATCCTTTTTTAATTAACAATGACTAATTGAGTCAACGATGGCGGCGAGGGTTCATCCAGACCCCCAATCACCCCACCACGCACTGGTGACAATGCTTTTTATTCCAGTCCCCATGGCTGCGATAGCCCGTCTCGAAGACCCAAGGGTCCTAATTTGCTGATGTGTGTTCCTGGCCACTCCGCATTCAGTCCTTATGCTACGCCGCCACCGCACTGGTTGTCGCAGATTCGATCTGGTGGGTGAAAAGCAATTTTAGGTAGACTGTATTAAAAGTGAAAAATGGGTTTAACTTATTTCAGGTGTGAAAAGCAATTTTGAAGACTATATTAATGTAAATTAAATTTAAAATGGGGTTATAATGGTCTTCTCATTCTATATTTTTTTAGTTTTTGGGTGTCCGCAATAAAGAAATGAGTGGCAATAGTGCCGCCTTTATTTAAAATATCATAGATGTTATAAAAATAATAGATAGATAATGATATCTTCATATATATATATATATATATATATATATATATATATATATATATATATATATATATATATATAATAAAACACACTGTAAAAGTCAAAATTGAATCAATTTTTAATCTACACCATTGATTTTGATTATTAAACTTTTTTTAATCTCATCCGTTTATCACATTATTTAATCTCATTCATTCATCACAATTATAATATTAAATTTTGGCCATTGATTTTTTGGTCATAATAATGATACTTTATTCAATTTAAAATGATGTCTTATTTAAAATGATTCCTTATATATGTACTTAATATTAATTTTCTATAAATATAATGCATAACTACCGCTAATTTTAATTATTTAAAATTATTATGTTTATTATTCCTATACAATTTGAATTAATTTTTAATTATATAGTTTAAGGTAATATTATTTTATTATTATAATAACTTATAAAATTAATTTAAATACATTATATTGATTTAGGATTAAGGATATGGTTTAGGGTTTATTGTAATATAATTCAATTTATTTTATATTTAATGAGTAACAGTATAAGTTCTTTTAAAATATTAATTTTAATCAATAAAAAAATACTTTTAAAATAGTATTAAATGGGTATGAGTAATTTATGAGTATTTTTTAATGCACCGATACCCAATTCATAGACCGGCTAATCCGGAAGAGGTCAGAACCCATCGTCTACTAAAAGACTTTGGGAAGGATACAAATATTGTAATGAATTTTTAAATAATATTTATTTACACACGGGTATGAATACTACGAAATAAGAAAGTATCTTACATAATTAATAAACACTCTAAAAAAACGAGTACGATTAGTTCAAAAAAATATCATTGGAATTTGAAATTAAAAAAAATTACAATATTTTTGTATTCAATATGCACTACGATAAACATGCTGATTGATGTCTATTTCACCAGCCAGTGGATGTTGAAGCCACTAATGTTAAAAGTAGGCGCAGATAGACATCAGTTTTTAGTCATAAGAATATAAATACATTATAAATACATATTAATAATTATAATTTCATGTATAGTTCAAAAAAACATCATTAGAATTTGAATTGTGTACGTGTATGAACCAGGTATTCATAAATATTAAAATTATACAAAATATTTTATCTATATTATATAATATATTAGGAAATAATTATATAATTAATTAATAGTTATAAATTTTATTTGATCATATTAAAAATAATAAAGTTCATATTATATTTAATTCATAATAAATTAACAATAATATAATCTTTATTAAAATATTAATTTTAACAAAAAAAATATGTATATAAATTAATTAATACATTAAATTAAACACTAAAAATATAAATATATATAAATATATATACTTTATTCAATCTCATCCATTCATCACAATTATGATATTATATTTTGGCGATTGTTTCGTCATAATAATGATACCTTATTTAATTTAAAATGATGCCTTATTTAAAATGATTTCTTATATGTGTGCTTAATATTATTTTTAAATTAAATATAATACATAACTACTACTAATTTTAATTATTTCAAATTATTATGTTAATATTAATTTTAACAAAAAAATGTATATAAATTAATTAATACATTAATTTAAACACTAAAAATATAAATATATTATAAATTTATATTACTAATTATAATTTTTATTTAATCATATTTATTTTAAATATAAATATTTTTCTAAAATAAATTAGTATTAAATAGGTATGTGTAATCTACAAGTATTGATAAACGAGTTTGAGACGGGTATGAGTATCATAATATATTTTTTTAATAAAACTGATACGAAAATGAGTAGTTTAAATTTAAATGGATACGAGTACGTACGGAAACCCCTATAGAGGATACCCTACCTGCTATAATCCTTAACAACTACCGATTATACATTAAAATATTATATCTCTCAAACTAATATATATTACAATAGTATATTCTTTAATATTTGATTTGATTACTTGGAATAACAAATACTTGGTTTGAGAAATTAATCATTGATTTGATTACAACTAATCTATGAGATATATTTATAAAAGATTATAGGAAGCTCTCTTATAATATAATTAATTGAAATGCCTATAGTCAAATTATGCCTAGGTTTAAATGTAGCTTTTAAGAGATTCATAAAAATATATGAGAGAAGGTTTTCATTTTTCAAAAATATAATAACAATTTAAAGTGAACGATCTATTAATTTCATGGTACCCCGTTTTACCCTAAGCAAATTGATAAATAATTTAGGAGTAGTTACAACTATAGTAATAAAATTTTAAAAGGCACAGATTCGGTTATGAGCGGTTGATTTTTAAATAAATATGGTATGATACCTTAATAAATAAAACACACTTTAAAGTCAAAAAATTGAACCAATTTTTAATCTATACCATTGATTTTGATTACTAAACCTTTTAAATCTCATCCGTTCATCACATTATATAATCTCATCAATTCATCACAATTATGATATTAAATTTTGGCTATTGATTTTTTGGTCATAATAATGATATCTTATTTAATTTAAAATGATGTCTTATTTAAAATGATTCCTTATATGTGTTCTTAATATTAATTTTTCATTAAATATAATAATAACTACTACTAATTTTAATTATTTCAAATTATTATGTTAATTATTCCTACACAATTTGAATTAATTTTTACAAATTATGTTAATTATTCCTAAACAATTTGAATTAATTTTTAATTATGTGGTTTAGGGTTTAGGATAATATTATTTAATTATTATAATAACTTATAAAATTAATTTAAATACATTATATTGATTTAGGTTTAGGAATATGGTTTTAGGATTTAGGGTTTATCGTAATATAATTCAATTATTATTACAATAACTTATAAAATTAAAGTTAAGGTCACATTTTTGTAATAGAATTATATTATATTTATTTTATATTTAATCAGTAATAGTATAAGTTGATTTAAAATATTAATTTTAATCAATAAAAATACTTTAAAAATAGTATTAAATGAGTATGAGTAATTTACGAGTATTTTTTGATGCACCGGTATCCGATCCATAGACCGACTAATCCAGGGAGGGCCAGAACCCATCGTCCACTAAAAGACTTTGGGACGGATACAAATATTGTAATGAATTTTAAAAATATTAATTTTTAAATGATATTTATTTACACACGGGTATGAGTACTACAAAATAAAAAAGTATCTTACATAATTAATAAAAACCCTAAAATAACGAGTACGAGTTGTTCAAAAAAAATATCATTGGAATTTGAAATTAAAATAAAAAATCATAATATTTTTGTATTCAATATGCATAACGATAAACATGCTGATTGATATCTATTTCACCAGCAAGTGGATGTTGAAGCCACTAATGTTAAAAGTAGGCGCTTATAGACATTAGTTTTTAGTCACAAGCATATAAATAAATTATAAATATATATTAATAATTATAATTTCCATCGGCAGTTCAAAAAAATATTATTAGAATTTGAATTGTGTACGTGTATGAATCAGGTATTCACAAATATTAAAATTATACAAAATATTTTATCTATATTATATAATATGTTATGAAATAATATATATAATTAATTAATAGTTATAAATTTTATTTGATCATATTAAAAATAATAAATTTCATATTATATTTAATTCATAATTAATTAACAATAATATAATCTTTATTAAAATATTGATTTTAACAAAAAAATATGTATATAAATTAATTAATACATTAATTTAAACACTAAAAATATAAATATATTATAAATATATATACTTTATTCAATCTCATCCATTCATCACAATTATGATATTATATTTTGGCAATTTTTTTGTCATAATAATGATACCTTATTTAATTTAAAATGATGTCTTATTTAAAATGATTCCTTATATGTGTGCTTAATATTATTTTTTCATTAAATATAATACATAACTACTACTAATTTTAATTATTTCAAATTATTATGTTAATATTAATTTTAACAAACATATATATATATATATATATATATATATATATATATATATATATATATATATATATATATATATATATATATATATATATATATATATATATATATATATATATATATATAAATTAATACATTAATTTAAATTCTAAAAAATATAAATATATATTACTAATTATAATTTTTATTTAATCATATTTATTTTAAATATAAATATTATTCTAAAATAAATCAGTATTAAATGGGTATGTGTAATCTACAAGTATTAATAAACAAGTTTGGGACGTGTATGAGTATCATAATATATTTTTTTAATGAAATGGGTACGAAAATGAGTAGTTTATATTTAAATGGGTACGAGTACGTATGGATATCCCTATAGTGGATATCCTACCTGCTATAATCCCTAACAACTATCGATTATACATTAAAATATTATATCTCTCAAATTAATATATATTACAATAGTATATTCTTGGGGCACTTGCCAATAGATACATACTATAACACCATATTATTGTAAGATACATTAATGAAAAAATATAACTATCAAGTACATAATTATATTGTGTTATCTCATTATTACCCCTATTAAAAAATAATTATATAGATAATAAGGTAAGTAAGTGAGAGAATTATAATGTGATATGAAAAAAATCTATTTCATTAAATTATGATACTAAAGATTTATACTCTCTCTCCTCCCATTCTCCTTCTATTTAAATATGTTTATTTATTTGCTGCACATTAACAAAATAGGTGAGAGAAGTATAATTTGATCTTTAAAAAACCTATATCCTTAAATTTCATTGTTCTAAAATAGTTGTGTGCAGCGATTTTTTTTTGTGCAGCATTGAAAATATGTGATAGAATTATAAGCTGATCTTTTAAAAACTAATTTCCTTAAATTACGTTGCTTTAAATTTATTATGTTCAACAAATTTTTTTATGTGCAGCATTGAAATTTGTGTGCAGCATAATTAGGTTATAATTATAAGGTATTTTTTGAAAAAATCCGTCTTTTTAAATTACAGTGCTCTAAAATTAGCATGTTCAACAAATTTTGTTATTGTGCAACATAAAAGTTTGTGTGCAGTGTAATTTATGTGAATGAAAAATTTGTGTGCAGCGTAATTTATGTGAATAAAAAATTGTGTGTAGCATAAAATGTCATGAATTTAAAGGATGCTTTGTGAACATAAATGTTATATGAATAGTAAGTATTATGTGCGAAAAAAAATTTATAAAATTTGTATACAACTAATTTTATGTGAAAAATCAAGAGGAGGGTTAAATTGATCAAAAGATACAGAACCAAAATAAAAAATATAGAAATAAAACTCCTCACAAACATTATTTTCAACTAAAGAAATTATTAACAGAGATTCTCAGTATAAACATGGAATTAAAATATTGCTTATAATCATCACTTCTCTTCTACAAAAGGGTTTTTGGGAGGAAAATATTAATTTCTCATAAATAGTAAAAGTCAACATAAATGGGGAGTATACGTGAATAATCTATCCATATTTTAAAGAAGGGATAAAATTGGAATATGACAAAATAAAATGGTAGTTATGAGTTATTTAATTTGGTCATTGTATCTATTATGAGCATAAAAGACGTATCTTGCAGTAATTATTCCTATATTCCTTAATATTTGATTTGATTACTTGGTATAATAAATACTTTGTTTGAGAAATTAATCATTGGTTTAATTACAACTAATTTATGAGAAATATATATATAAGGTTATAGGAAGCTCTCTTATAATATAATTAATTGAAATGCCTATAATCAAATTATGCCTAGGTTTAAATGTAGTTTTTATGAGATTCATAAAATGTATGAGAGAAGGTTTTCATTTTTCAAAAATATAATAACAATTTAAAGTGAACGATATATTAATTTTTTATTTTTTCAATTTATGAATAGAATCTTTGTAAATAATTTTTCTTATAGAAATGAAACCGAGAAATAAATATATCACCTGTGAGTAATTCTTTCATCGGTCCTAATATCAATTCGTTTTACCCTTAGGTAAATATTAACTAAGCATACGAGATGCAATACAATAATAAGTTTGGGATGATATTATTATGAATTGTTTAAATTGGACATGTCCGATCACGAATGATGAACATTTAAATGGATACGAATTACCGGTACTCCTAACATCGATATTAATTACCTCTAATAATTATATTTCATGGTACCCCATTTTACTCTAAGCATATTGATAAATAATTTTGGAGTAGTTACAACTATAGTAATAAATTTTTTAAAGGCACAGATTCGGGTATGTGCGGTTGATATTTAAATAAAGATGATATTATACCTTTAAATAAGTAAGGGTACCTAAATACTAACTAATAAATATATAACTACTTAATATGATAAGTATTATATAAAATTGGATATTATATGTAAATAATTAGTGGCATACCTTTAGAATATTTTGATAAACATGTTTGAGACGTGTACGAGTATCAACTAGTGGTTTAGGGCATACTGTACCCCGATGATTTAATATTTATCAGCAGTAAAATGACGATTTTGCCCCTGTGATTTATGATATACCTTTTTCCAGTGGTTTAGGGCATAATGTCCCCAAGGGTTTAATATTTATCGGTTGGGTTTAGTGTTTGTCCCAATTGTAACATTATGACTTTACGCATGTAGTTTATAGTATACTATTATCCAGTAGTTTAGGGCATATTGTACCCCGAGGGTTTACCATTTATCGATAGGGAATAGTGTTTGTTCAAAGGATGAAATTAAGATTTTACCCCAGCGATTTTTGGTATACTGTACTCCAAGAGTCTACATAGCATGTATTATGGAGGGAGTATATTATAAAAAAAATTAAGGTATATTTTTAGTTAAGAGCTGTTTATTTAACAAAATCCCTGACCATGCAACATACGATACTGTTTTTTGATATTCTTACTGCTGCATGTGACAATATTACTAGGCTTCTCCTTCGGGTAGAGATAGAATGATTTATCCAAAAGGTATAATTTAAACTTCTCTTTCGTGTTTAAATAACATCAGAATACATTTGTCCCGGCAACGCACGAGTTCAAACGCTTGTTTTAAGTAAGATATCATATTAAACAATTAAATTAATTCATTAGTTCACATTTCATTAAAAATTTCTCATCACATTTTATTCAAAATTCTCTCACACTAATTAATGCCTCATCATCCTAAATTTATCAATTAAAACAGGGAGGATTACTACTAGGTACACAAAAAAACCCTAAATTACTATGAGATACAAACATACAAAAGTATTACTACTAGGTACAAAAATATATAGTGATATTTCAATATTACCCCTATTAATGTGCTGCACATAAATATTGTGTGCAGCAAAAGTTCATGTGCAGCAAAGTGTGTGCAGCAAAAAAAGTGTGTGCAGGGAAAAAAAGTGTGTGCAGCAAACAAATGTGGTGGTCCGGCGGCGGCTGTCCGGCAGCGGCGGCGCGGCAACTTTCCGGCGACCAGTTTTTTTTTTTTTTTTTTTTTTTTTTTTTTTTTTTTAACGAACAGATTTTCCGGCGACCAGCCGCCGGAGCTCCGCCGCCGGCGGCGGCGGCAGTCCGGCAGCGGCAGCGGTGGTCCGGTGGAGGTTGGGGTTAGTGTTTTAAAGGTATGTGGGTTTAGGGGTATATTTGGTATTTTACTTTAATATTTTGTATTAAATAATAATTATTTTAAATCAATGTATCTAGTAGTAATTAGGGGTACAAAGTGTGTACCTATCAGTAATTATTTCTTAAAACTTCTATACATAATTATTCGTAATTCTTTATTAAATATTTTTAAATTATTTTTATTTCAAGATTTTATTAAGTGGGTTTAATTTGAAAATTAATTCTAAGCATCTTTGCAAAATTATGAGGCAAAAGCTCCTGCACCCCGGGACACGGAGGGATACTCTGTGTCCCCATGTGAACACAACCTTCCCCCTCTATATTCTATTTAAACCTATGTATTGCTAGGGATTTAAATTGCAAAGGGCACAGAAATTGCAAAGGCTCACGTAATGTGCTCCGTGCGCCGGGTGCACATGAGCCTCATTCAAATTATGATTATAATATAGTATTATATTATTATAGTAATGATTTCAATAATTATTATCTTTAATTGCATAAATTTATCATAATAAATTTTTATTATTAATAAACATTTTATTTAAGATTTTCAATTTCATTTTTATAGAATGAGTTAATTGCTATTAGTTAATTAATGTTAATATAAATTACCATACATAATTTTCTTAATTAAAATGTCAGTCAATGAATCAATAATTATATTTAACTTTTACAATTATTACTGATATAACACTCTAAATTATTGTAAATGCTATTCTATATTTTTCTTATAAAATTAAATTTTATTTTCTAATACTATGCAAACTAATTAACTAAGGTTGATTTTCATAAATTTATTATATAATATTATACATTTTTTTATTTTCTAATTGATTATTAAAATTTAAAGTGTTATAGGGTGCATATAGTGCACATATAACATCTAAATTGTTAAATTTTAAATGAATTAGTACGCACTTTTAGATTAAATATATAAATTATTTTTTTAAAAATTATAATTACTGTTTTAAACTTGCCCATAAATACTAAAGTGTATTACTATACCAATTGCACCTCAAAATCATCATAAAATTTTATGTGTATTGTGATTTATTTTTTTCATTAATTACTCATATAATTTAATTCCTTAATTTTCATAATTGAATCAATCAATTTAATTCTGATTTAATGGTAGTATTTATTAACATATTAAAATAATTTTTTTGATCATTTGTGTAGAATAAAACGCAAAAAGAGTTTGAAAGTGGTGCATCGATAAGATTTAAATTATTATATCTTAAATCAATTAAATATTACCTTGAGATTTAAATTAAAAAATAAATAAAAACAAAATAAATAATTACAATTATACCCTAAATTTAACATATACTCCCTCTGTCCCATTTCAAATTTTACGTTTACTTTTTGCACGGAAATTAAGGAGTAAATTATTTTAATGTGGAGTGAGGTGAGAGAAATAATATTTTAATGTAAAATAGGTAGTTGTATTAGTGTTGAATTTGAGTCACATAATGATATATTAATTATTTTAGGTAGGACCCATATACCAAAAAGGGAAAAGTAAAGATTGAAATGAGATGGAGGGAAACGAGTGCACCCTAGATTATCCCTAAATCTTACTCTCTCCAGTCATGAGAAAGATATCCATTTATTTTTTATGCGTGAATTGAAGAATATTATTATTAAATAAGTAGTGGATAATTGTATTATAGGAAAGTGGTGGATCATGTGGTAGGCTCTTTTACTAGATAAAAGAAAATGAGTATTTAGGATTAAATAAGTAGTGGATAATTATATTATAGGAAAGTGATGGACCATGTGGTAAACTCTTTTACTAGATAAAAGAAAATGAGTGGAGTATCTTATATCATGCCAGAAGAAGTATATGAATTTTATGCCTTCACAATGATTTACATAACACAATTATTATATTCTAATTTGAGTTATTTGAATGTTGTTTATTTATTTATTTATTTATATAGAGAAATTACTCATATTATCTAATTCTAAGAAGACATACAAGTTGGAGGATCAAATACTTAAAAATATATTGACACCACTTCTGATAATTATACATCGGAGAATTCAAAATTTTATTGTTTTAGATTTTGCATGCGATATAGTAGAATTCTTAGATAAAGAATCATTTGTTTGAATTAAGTATATAATATTTTTTTTACTTTTTTACATGTATAATTAATATTTATTTACGAACATTAATGACAACAATTCTATAATAAGAATAATTATTATTATTATTATTAATTATTCATGTATCATTTATTTAAATTATTAGGTGATAGGCATAATAATAATAAAAAAATAATATTTTTTCTTCCCAGTAAATTTTTCACCTTTCCTTTGTGATTCCCGTTAAACTTTTCTTACAAAGGAAAGGTGAAAAATTTAGCGGAATTGATAGAGTATAATTTATTTACTTATCTTTTTGTTCTTTTATAAAATAATTGATTTAGTCATCTAAATATTGTAGTCCATACAAATCTAAAATTCACATTTAACTTAAATAATATTAAGTGTGAAAATCATATTGTATTGTTGTCACATACTATTCTAATGATATAATCGATATTGAGTTGTGAACTTCTTCTTTACTATTTATGTGAATCAACACTAATTTTTTTTAAACAAAATTTGTTTTGTTCCAAAAAGTACTCCCTCCGTCCCAACTTCAACTTCACACTTTCCATTTTGGTCCGTCCCAAATTCAACTTCACATTTCCATAAAAGGAAAAAGCAACAAACTAATATCCCTCTAACATACTTTAATTTCAAATTTGACATCACATTTTTAATACACATAACATACTTTATCATTTATTTATTACCCAAAAATATCATACTACCCTCAAAAGTAAGTCAAAAAGTGACTTTTCTTAAACTCCTTATCTATAGTAAACGTGAACTTGAATTTGGGACGGAGGGAGTAATATATTTTTACTTTAAAATTATCATGATTTAAAGTGAAATTTTACCGTAATAAATTGGGGGATGATTGTAGTTAACTTAACGAATCGTGTGATGTACTATAAATTTACAATATAAAACTTATGAAAATTAATATTGTAATATGTAATAAATTCAACTATATATAAAATAGATAAATAAATAAATAAATTTGAAACTATAAATTTTTACAAAATAAAATTTAAATACAAATTTAATATAAAAATATCATACAATGTAATCAGTGCATCGCACGAGCTCAATACTAGTGTATAATCATGTTGACATGTCATTTTCTTAGTTTTCGAAATATTTTTATCCTTTTGAACTTTTTTTTATTCTTTTCCAAAATTTTCCAAATTTCTTCCGCATGCGTTATGAAAATGAATGCCATTAATTGCAAAATTAAAAGAGAAAATCTCTTTGAGACGGATTTTTTGTGAGACGGGTTGATCTATTAGCAAAGTATGCTTATATACCAAAGTATAATAAGTAAAATATGTTTATTTATAATTAAAGTATGTCAATAATGAATCATATTATAACACCCTAAAATTATACTTTAATTAATTATTTATCAAATTTTAGAAATCATACTTTAATAAGCATAATTTATGCATATAATAGACACTTCTCACAAAGCGTCTCATATATATAATGTCTCACGAGAGAATTTGTCAATTTAAAATGCACTCCCTTCTCCACTCTTTATTTCAATTTTTTTTTTTTATCTAGTATCATTCAGTTTTCATCTATTCATCAATTAAAAGGGACAATCTCCAGGAAACGTTCCAAATGATGAAAACGGAAACGTCCCTATCGATGAAAACGTATTGGAAACGGAGGTGACAATGAATTTCTTCATTTTTCCCTTCCATAGATCGTTCAATCAGGGTTTTCAAATTAGTGTAGAATTGTGCCATGAAGATGGCGATTAGAGTTTTGCTACTTCTCCTCTTCTTCTCTTTACCTTATTATAGATTTCTTCCTCATCTTTCAGAATAAAGTTGAGTTTTCTCTTTCTAATGTGTCATGATCTCCTGAATTTTAGGGTGATCGCGGCGGCGCTGGGTGATTTGAGCGAGGGTGATGAGAAATTGGAGGATGAAATCGTCTTTCATATTCATTTAGGTAAAATCTTTGTCTATTTTGTTTGTCTATTATGTTTGAATCAGTATACCCATCAAAAGGATAATGACCTTATCTATCAATAGATTTTTAATCGAACGTATTTTGTTGTTTATTTATATTTTCAGCAAATTTACACCAAGTTTCTGAATTTATAATTTCCTATTTTCATTCAGATTGTGACTGCATAAAAAGATTTGAATGGAGATTGACATGAGACTGATTTACAAGCATTCTGTAATTGGAAATTGAAACTTCAACTATTTGACAGTTCCTACATCACAATAACCCTAAACTAATCTGCAAAATTTAGCCCTCTTCTAAATTTAGGAGAAATTGAGTATATCTTCTTACTCTTCATGATAATTAACACTTCCGCTTATTTCAAAGAACTAAAGAAGAGAGTTAGAATCGTGATTTCTAAATTCTGATGTCTATCAGAATCTCATATTTTATGTTGGCATTGTATAGATTATTGAGATTTTATTTAATTGGTTTAATTTTTTTTTTGTTGGACATAGATGATTTAAGAAGCTACTCATCATGGACCTATAGCGAAGAAACCAACGATGTTTATTGAAATAGGTAAATCTTAACCTTCTACATTTAAAGAATCATTCAATATTTTTTGTTCTGTTTTTCATGAGAATAGTTGAGTCTTTTCCCAACTTTATACTTGCAACATATCCCAATAAGTCTATAACCTAATGAGAAATGTTTTGTGTTTCGATTACTTTGGATCAGTTTACCTTTTCAAATCCTCCAATTGTTTTGAGTAGTAACGTATTTCAATCCAAACACAGCATAGTATTGTTTTGCTTGGATTATCTTGACTAATTGCTCATTTTCAGTAAGAATTGTGTTAAATTCCTTTCAATTTAGCAGAGTATTGTTTTGCTTAGATTATCTTGACTAATTGCTCATTTTCAGTAAGAATTGTGTTAAATTCCTTTAAATTCAGCAACTTTTTTTGGGTAATTGGCTCTCTTTTTCTGAATATAAGAAGCATAGAACACTTAGGAAGGGGATGCTGGTAAGTATAAGACTCATTTTACTACAACCTTTAAGCTAATTTCTAATATATACACCTAATGAGTAATGATGGATTGTGGATTACACTAATAATAAGTAATGCATCAGATTGATCCAATTTCTACAAAATGAAAAAAATATAAATTGGCCCAATGATGACTATGGCATGTGCACATGAGATTTAAGTTTTAAGCGCCCCTCATTACATAATACAGAGTTATAGAATCATTAACTCAACTTTTAAAAAGAAGGCAAAACCCAGAAAAGAATTTGAAATAAACTATTTCATGTCATACTGAAAAATAATTTAGAACATGTGCTTAGACTTGAAACGATTGGGAGATTTCATTAGTAGGGGACTGCCACTTACTTTTAGATAAAGGCATATCTATTTAAGCAGCTGACATGACCTCTAAATCACCTCAAATATCATCTTTATTTGCAGATGTCTAGCGACAACAGAGCTTATTCATTTTTATTTATGATGTGTACAGATAATATAATGGCAGAAATCAATCAGAATCCTACTGAACCTGTGAATGCTACTCTTTTAGATGGAGGTGGAGTAAGGCAGCGTGGGTTGGGTGGATATAGTATGTTTAGGATGTTGTGCCTGCAGATTTATTTGGTAGTATAATTGGCCGTAGTGGAAGGAATATAGAGAAATTATATAGAGAGACAAAAGCTCGGATCAAAATTTTCGATGGTCCTAAGGATATAATGGAGAACGTTGTAAGTAGAAATTTTGGTGTGCTTTGACATCTTTCTATGAAATGTTTGCACTCAGGCTATGTTTTGTGACTTTTGTATGCAACTTTTGAAATTTCTTTATATGAATGGTGTTTTATGTCATCAATTTTTTCATAAATCTGTGCACATATTCACAAGGCCACATAAGTTTAATATACAATTTTTCTGATACATCCTTTGTTGAAATTAGGTTGTAGTATCTGCCAAGGAAGTGCATAATGATCTTCTGCCTCCTGCTATAGTTGGTCTTCTCAGAGTGCACAAACAAGTTGTGGCGCTTTAGTCTAAACGCCCTTCAAAACTGCTTATACCCGCTTCTCAACTGGGAAGTCTGATTGGATTCCTACACACTAACAATTCAATTATGAAAGAATCTAATTGCATTGTTTGGATTTTTAAAGCAGGTACATGTATTTCTATCATGTGTTCTTTATTGGAAGTTGAACTGTACCTGTTTTATTGGGATTGGATAGAGCAGGTTAGCCAAAAGCTATTGGATGGACATAGCCACGTAGAAATAAGGTGAACCTCAAGGATACATCCAATGGGTTGGATGAGATTGACTTGGTTTCTTATGACTATGTAGGATTTGTTTGAGAGACTCAAACTCATTAGTTTATGTTTCAATTAATATATAATTTGACAGATATGTGTAACTATATGTAATGTGTTCAAAATTTTTTCAGAGAAAACGCCCAACAAAATGCCTGTTTTAGTGGGGTGGAAAATGCGTGAAGTTAACCCCTGCTAAAGCTTGAGAACTTCAAGCAATACAAGTGCCCTTCTTGCATGAAAGAGGCAGACAATATTGCCCGATAAAGTTTAATTCTATCTTACTTTGTATTGTTAAGGATGTGAATTTGAATTTATGTATATGTTTATTTTTGTGTTGTAATTTTCAAAACTCAAAAATTTTGAGATATCCTGGATTTTGAAAGTATTTCAATTACTTTTGCACTTTGAAAGTATTTCAATCACTTTTGCACTCCATTCTATTGCTTACGGCTGTATTTTGCCATCTTATTATTATTTTGTTCCTTATTAAATAGCATTTTGGAAACCAAAAGAATTAATTCAAGTTAGAGAAAATGATCAACATGTAATTTGTGTTCTTTGTATGGATGCGAAATGAATAATATTTAACTACTTTCGAATGAGTAATATTAACTTCTCATATGCTCATTCTTTCGTGCTTTCAATTCCAATAGTTTAAAAGTATAATTTTCTTTCTCTACGGGATTTGATAAGACATATTCCCCAATTTCATTACTTTAGAACATTTAAATTGCTACAGATTTTAAAATGCTACACATGATGTACATAGAGAGAGTTAATAACATTATACAACTATTCATTAAGTTAAAAATTGAAAGTAAAATAGAAGATCATGTTTAATTTAAGTTTTATACTATTTTCATCATGCTATGTTACTAGCTATCGATAATTTTTTATTCTTATTTAATATACATGAAAATAATATAAAATTAATTGATAACCATATTTATAATAAATCATTTATATTTAATTAATTCCATTATTTGTATAAAAAAAATTAATGAGCCCGCGTGGCACGCGGGTTACATGCTAGTTAATTACTTATAAATGAGTTGATTTTACACTCTTACGGTAAAAACAAATTGTCAAACAACTTGTATACACATAGAAACTTAAATTAGAGAATTTCATAACTCCTAAAATCATGGATAAGCAAACATATAGAGGAAACAATAATAATTGAATAACTGAATTAAAATTAGAACATCATAAAAATATAAATAATTTCTTAAACAATGAGGTAATTAAAGAAAATATTTTCCAGGAGAAGAAAATTAATGGCGAAAGAAATAAATTAGAGGCATGCGTATTGACGGGTAAGAAGACAACTTACCGGTGATGTAGGAAAGACGATTATCGAGAGCATATTGTGCACTGAACGTAGTAGAAGATATTAATTGTGTGTGTATTGGGTGCAGGCGAAGGAATGAAAGATGTGGTTGTTGGATTGTATACTAAAAGTCTAGCTTTAGTATGAATAATGTTTGAACAATATTTGAAATGAGAATCATTGATCAAATAATTGCATCTTATAATTTATTTATATGTTGATGCAATAATCCACTTGCTTTATATTGTAGATAATATGTTGTGCGACAACACACGGAAGATCATATTATCAGTTTTCTTATAAATTATAAACATCTTATCACAACCGAGATAGACGGAGACTATCTATCGGGATGGTGGTAGTGTGATTTGGTATTAGTTTGTCTTTACTATAAAATAATATTAGTGAACTTTGTATGTATTGAGTAGGACCGCTAGAGATCGTTCGACTTATACTGACTATATAGAAAAACTAGATCTCTGTTATTATGGATGCTCATTCTCTTAATCCCTATACAATAACCTCGACACGTAAGACAGTATGTATTTCTTTGATTCATCAATGAGTGAGATTTACATGTAATTTAAATCAACAAACTCGGTGAGTTGGGAAGTAGTGTTGTCTCTATGGTGTACTATTGATTGTAGTGTCCTATGAAATATGTTGATGATGTCCCCTTGAGGAGCTCAAAAGGATTGTCATGTAAATCTTGCAAGTGGATTAATTTTGATATGATAATGAGGTTGAATGGCACTACTCTAGGATGAGATATTAATTAATGTAGTTGTCAGTAACTTAATTAATTAATGGACATTGTATATCTTAAACATGGGGAGACTAATAAACTCATAATAAGAAGGAGCCCATAACATAATTTGGGATTGGAGCGGCAGTGCAATAATAATATTTTAGTGGAATATATTATTATTATTATTGTATTTAAGTATAAAATTTGGGCTAAACTTGGATACTTAAGCCCAATGGAGGCCCGACTCTAATTTCTCCTCCTAGTCCCTGTTGTACCCCATATAAAAGTCATCTCAGCATATTCGGAATACTAATTAGATCCGCCTAATGTGAGAATTAGAGTGGAGAGCAGATTGAGAGGAACTTGAAGATTATCGCCCACACGATGTTAAGATTGGACTTGGGAATACAGCAGAAGATCAAGAGGTTGTTATCCGCAGCTGTTCTTCGTCAACATACCTTGGTGAAAGGTAATACATTTCCAATATTCTTGCTTCTGCTGATTTTGAAACTCATGGAAACCCTAACGGTTCACGTTAACTAAACGATCGAACGCCAATAGCGGTAAGGGCGATTGAGAGAAAGGAAAATAAGAAGTGAAAAGTGGAGCGCATGACATATAAAAGGTATACAAGATATATATTAGAATATTTACCGGCTATTACGGGCTTGAAATTGGCCACAAACCAGACTACCCTTATTATAAATAGGACTAGGTTGTTTCTTGAACCTTTAAATAATTTCTCTTCTACCATTAATCATGTGATGTGTTGGATTGTATACTAAAAGTCTAGCTTTAGTATGAACAATATTTTAACAATATTTGAAATGAGAATCATTGATCAAATGACTGCATCTTTTAATTTATTTATATGTCGATGCAATAGTCCATTTACTTTGTACTATAGATAATATGGTGTGCAGCATCACAGGGAATGTCATATTTTGTCGGCGTATAAATTGATGCTCACAATCGAGATAGACGGGGACAATCTATTCGGATGGTTGTTGTGTGATTTGGTATTAATTTATCTTGACTATAAAATCACATTAGTGCACTTTGTGTGTATTGAGCAGGAGCGCTTGAGATAATACGACTTATACTGACTATATAGGAGAACTTGATCGCAATTATTATGGATATTCATGCTCTTAATCCATATACAATAACCTCGACACGTAAGTCAGTATGTATCTCTTTGATTTATCAATAGGTGAGATTTAAATATTAAATCAACAAACTCACTGAGTTGGAAAATAGTGGTGTCTCTACAGTGTATGTGTTGTTGATTGTAGAAGGAATTCGTGTCCTATTAAATAGGTTGATGATGTCCTCTTGAGGAGCTCATAAGGATTATCATGTAAACCCTACAGGTGGATTTATTCCGGCATGATAACAAGGTGTTGGCACTTGGATCGTTTGGTTAACGTAACCCGTTAGGGTTTCATACGTTTCTAATATCAGCGGAAGCAAGAAAACATGAAACGTATTACCGTTCACCAGGGTATGTTGAAGAAAGTTGATTCTCGATGGCAGACTGTGCAGTCCCACGAGAATGGCCATAACTTCCTCGTCTGATGTCGGAATTGAATGATCTTTGTGCTTTGACGATCCTCTCTTCAATGGATTTCCGTCAGTATATTGATCATCAAATTTTGAGTACTGTAAGATTTTATATAAATTTCGCAAGGTGGCGGACAGCAGCAGCAAACTACCTTCTGATCTTCTGCCGTATGTCCCAAGTCCGATCTCGACGTCGTGTGGGCGACGATCTACGAGACCTCTTCAATCTGCTCTCAACCCTCATCACACGTGAATAATAAATTAGATTAGATTAGGGTTCCAGATAAGTTGAGGTGACTTATATACATGGGCTACAGCAGGGACCAGGAAGAGAAATTGGGTTGGGCCTCCATTGGGCTTAAGTATCCAAGCTTAGCCCAAAGCTTATACTTAAGTCCAATAATAATAATATATTCTACTAAAATATTATTACTGCACTGCCTTTCCAATCCCAAAATTACATTTTTGGGCTCCTTCTTATTATGAGCCCGTTAGTCTCCCCATGTTTAAGATATACAATGTCCATTAATTAATTTAAGTTACTGACAACTCAATTAATTAATATCTCATCCAAGAGTAGTACCACTCAACCTCATTATCATGCCGAAATAAATTTCACCTGCTGGATTTACATGATAATCCTTATGAGCTCCTCAAGGGGACATCATCAACCTATGACGGACATAGATTCCTTCTACGATCAACAGCACACCATAGAGACAGCACTACTTCCCAACTCATCGAATTTGTTGATTTAATTACATGTAAATCTCACCCATTGATGAATCAAAGAAATACATACTACCCTACGTGTCGAGGTTATTGTATAGGGATTAAGAGCACGAACTTCTATAATAACTGAGATCAAATTCTCCTATAAGTCAGTATAAGTCAAACGATCTCAAGCGGTCCTGCTCAATACACACAAGTGCACTAATATGATTCTATAACCAAGACAAGCTAATACCAAACCACACTACAACCATCCCGATAGAGAGTCCCCGTCTATCTCGGTTGTGAGCATCTGTTTATACTTTATAAGGAAACTGATAATATGATCTTCCGCGTGTTGTCGCACAATATATTATCTACAGTATAAAGTAAGTGGACTATTGCATCGAACATATAAATAAATTATAAGATGCAATCATTTGATCATATGATTCTCATTTCAAATTAATTGTTATAACATTGTTCATACAAAAAGCTAGACTTTTAGTATACAATCCAACAATCTCCCACTTATACTAAAAGACTATGCTGCCAT
The DNA here is from genome assembly GCA_023678885.1 of Pogostemon cablin. NCBI lineage: Eukaryota > Viridiplantae > Streptophyta > Magnoliopsida > Lamiales > Lamiaceae > Pogostemon > Pogostemon cablin. The sequence continues at coordinate 12,712,840 of CM042985.1, read as the reverse complement.
GTCTTCTGCCATACATCTAATTTCCACTCCCACTATACGACCATCAAAAGCTCTCGCCTTAAGGTCCTTGTAAATGGATTTACTAGGTTATCATCCGATGCAATCTAGGTGACAACAACCTTCCCCTCATCATACGATTTCTCGTAACAGGTGGTACTCGCGCTCCATGTGTTTAATTTCCTTATGGACTTATGATTCCTTCAAGTTTGCAATTGCACCAATATCATCAATATAAATTGTGATAACCTTGGGCAAACTTAGAATCACACCAAAGTCCATCATGAAGTTTCTAGAGTCATACAGATACTTTGGCTGCCTCATGACTCCAATTTATCATCTTTCCATGATGGAATCCGGAGTCTGAAATATTCTATATAACACTCCTCCATATTATGACTCTACTTCCTAAAATTAAACGCATAACCTTTGAGGTGGATTTACTGCCGTCCCTATCTGATTTGAAAAATCTGAATCTATGTAACCCATAAGAATCAGTGAATCTGTTCGGTAAGCCCACATATAGTTTCTAGTCCTTTTCAGGTACATAAGTATATGTCTTACCACAGTTCATCATTCTTGTTCCGGGTTACGTTGATACCCACTGTTCATACCATCGGCAAAATAGATATCCAATCTCGTGCATAACATTCCTTAGATTAAGCTTCCTCATTTGCCGAAGCATAAGGAACCGCTTTCATCTTCTTTATCTACTTTTGTGTCACAAGACACATTCACTTAGATAAATTCACATGCTAAATGAGTAAGGATCGTATCATTATATGAAACTTGAGATAAGCATAACATCCTTTCTTGTGATCCGTATTACCGTGATCAAAAGGATATTTTTGCTCTTCTTAAGTCCTTCATCTCATACCGCTTTATCAACCATACCCATACGCCCGACAATACTCTTTCATTGTCTCCAATGAGCAAGATACTATCTACGTATAGTACAAGAAATACCACCACGTTTTCATCATTCTTTTCAATACACAAGACCCATCCGATCATTGATTAGATCCATGTCACTGGATTACCTCATCAAAATGGATGTTTCATGATCTTGAAGCTTGCTTTAGTCCATGAATGGACACTTTTAAGCTTACTATCACAATGCTCTTAGCTTTTTGCAATGAATCACTCTGATTGCTTCACATAGATGTTTCCCTTAAGACATCCAATCAGGAAAGCTGTCTCGACATCTATTTGCTATCCCTCATATTTCATATGAGTAGCAACAAATAAAAGAGTCCGGATCAACTTAGGCATAGCTACTGGCGAACAGGTTTTCTCATAATCGAACCCTTTTTTTCTGAGTATACCTTTTCGCAACAAGCTTGCTTCCAAGGTTTTCACCTTATTCTATGATCCTCTTTTATTTTGTATGACCACTTCCAATGGCTTTTACACCATTTAGAGGTCTTACAAGCTCCCAGATTTAATTTAGAATTCATCAATTCTATTTCAACATCATTGCACTAGCTAAGATATCGCATTTCGATTTTGTAGTGCTTGGTTGTATCCGTGGGTTCAATCCATGTTTACTAGGGACTAAGTCTCACGACTCTCCCAAAATATATATCTTACAAGTTGTCGAACAACCCTCCCACTACGACAAGGCACTACACGCAATTGTGTATCAGACGCGAAACGCGTTGCAGTTTAACTTGTGGTATATCCTCTTATACACTTGGTACTAATACTTTGTGTTTTCCCTCTCACTTCCTTTAGAATAATTTATACATGGGTTTATGATTTAATACATAGTCCTTTTCCAAAAAAATAGTGTTTGTGATAACAATCACCCTTTGATCTTTCGGATTAAATAAATCATCACCCTTCATTTTTCTAGAATATCCCACAAACAGAAAAACGTTACACGACATGCTGTTTCTAGGGTATACCCATAAAATGAATTTAGTAATTCCAAATAATTAATCATCTATCTAATCATTTGCATAAGAGTCTTTCTCTTATTAGGATTAAAAGACACATTATTAATTACTATTTGTTGCATCCGTGGTATAAAAATGATTTAAGAGTTTACAAATTGTCACTAACGTACCTTAACAGATTATAGCTCCATCCTTCATTACTATGACCATGTCATTTAAATGAAATGGAGTATCCATCCGTAAATGCATAGAAACTGAAATAAAATTCTTTCTATGAAAACGTACGTAAAGATAATTTTTCATAATCAAATATTTATTCATATTGTAAGATAAATAAACAACTCACACTGCAATAACCACTACTCTCGTTATTTTACCCATGTATATTATTATTTCATCATCACTTAGTTACACGCTTTTAGTAATTCCGGTATCTACACACAACGTGTCAGTAGATGCCATCAGTATTCATGCTTCAACAACTAGTGAATGAGATACTAACTTTGTTCACTTCTTGATGAAAATGGATTTCCTTTGCCACATGTTTTGTCAGAAATTCCCCACCATATACAACCTCTTTGTAATTCAGGAGAAACTTACTCAAAACATCTAGGCAATTATGAAGAATAAAATTGACTTAGGTTTCCCCTTCAACTTCTATTCCATGTAGTTCCAATTCATTCATCAAATTTAATCATGACCTACCGCCTTTTAAATTACTCAAGTATCCGAAGAGTTACATGAGACCATCATATTTCTATGAACCTCTCATATCTTCACTAGAGACTTTAATAGGCATCATGAGACGTCCTTTGTGAGAACACACAGTATTTTCTTAAGCAGTAAAATTAAAACCAAGATTCTTTTCTAATCATCTAATTTTGGACCAGTAAATATAATTTCTTTTAGTCAACCATAAGTGAAATAAAACTATTTGAAATTCAGAGAATCATAAAATATACACCGATCAAATCTTCGAATTTATCCATTTATATTGATTCCCTCAAAATAATATAAAATATAAATTCACCAACATCTCAAGCACCGTGAGTTTGCAAGCCACGATAGTGTGGACGTTTACAAACCCGAACATTTACAAGAGAAGGTTTTACCCATTAATTTCATTTGTCAGCCTAACTTTATGACAAAATAATTAATAGTCGGTTCCTCTTTAGCCATGCAAATAAAAGCAGTGACTCCGATGGGGAGGATACTTATTATTTGCATCTAAGTGTACACCATTATTTGACCCCAAGTCCATTGTGCAAGCTTATTTGCCTTACAGATGGAGAAGTACTCAAGCGCTCGGATAACTTCCTACAGTCATCAATTATAAATTTTGTACCAGTGAACCACTTCTAAACACATCCGATAGGGAGGAAGGTCTATGCCAACGCGCAAGTTCATATGCATCACATTACAAACATAATTATTTAATGAAGTCTGTTCCAGCAATCCATGAATAAACTCATCCGATAGGGAGGAAGGCTCTAATGCCTACGCGCAAGTTTACTCACATTGCTAACAAACCAATAATGGAGGCCGCGGGAATTTATTACCAATCCCCTCTCCCACTTAGTTATTTAACACCGAGGGTATTTACATGCATATAATATTCATAATAATATATGCAACCTAGCATGCTCATACTTCCAAATATATAATAATAATTGACCAATAAAACAATTATAGCAGTTATATATAAGGAAATAAATTGCCAAAAATAAGTTGACTTGATCAACACTCCAACATACATGCATATAATATACCAAATATAATACGCAATTTAGCATGCTTCTATTTAAGGCAATAAATCATAGATAATCATGCATACATATATAACAATAATCAATTAATAAATCAATTATAACAGTTATGTAACAGCGAATTTGATTGTTCGCCACCAATCATGAATGCGGACAACTGCGATGGGGATCGACCTCCCCGCAGCCTGCTCTACCACTCCGGCACCCTGCCCGATCATATTGTGAAGACTCACGCGGAATCTGATGCAGACCAGTCGAACTTGATGCAAACCCGCTCGAACCTAGTGCAGAGTCGATCGAACCTGATGCAGACCAATCGAACCTGATGTGAATCCGCTCGAACCTGGTGCAGCATTGATCGAACCTGATGCAGACCAATCGAACCTGATGCAAATTCGCTCGAACCTGGTGCATCATCGATCGAACCTGATGCAGACAAATCGAACCTGATGTGAATCCATTCGAACCTGATGTAGCATCGATCGAACCTGATGTAGATCAATTGAACCTAATGCAAATCCGCTCGAACCTAGTGTAGCATTAATCGAACCTGATGCAAATCCGCTCGAACTGTCGCTCGTCCAAGGCTTCAGCCCAACGCGCAACATCAAACTACACCAACTGTCGTTCAGGGTTCGCAACTGTAGGAACCTGGGAATCCAATCTCCACCGTCCAGAATCTACTCCTGTGAGTTTTAAACATGCTTTCCAAATTACAGGTCGATCCAACGGTTAGTTTCTGAGAAACGGCTCTATTCCCTCGACTGCGCAGAATAGAATCGCCCAAAAATTGCTTCTATTTTCGGTGTATTCCTGACAACACAAAACTCCAAATACGATCTTCATCGTTCAGAATGTACATCTACAAAATCCGAAAGTGCTGACCAAAATTCAGCCTGATCCGGCAGTTGAAACTCCAATTATTACCTCTGTAATATCACTGCGCTGGATTTTCTCTCAATTTCTTCCTTCCATGTGAAGTTGACGAACAATTTTCGTCGAATCCTCTCACACACAACCATCGACGAACAGATATGACATAGGGTATATTTCACATAGGGATATTCATGGTTTGCGCAGTAAAACCAAAACCCTAAACATGCGATCTTAATTTCGAAAAATTATTCACATAAACCCTAGCCTAACGTGTCACACTTCACTACGAAACCGAAGCTCTGATATCAATTGTTGGTGCTTGGATCATTTGGTTAACATGACCCGTTAGGGTTCCATACGTTTCTAATATCAGAGGAAGCAAGAAAACATGAAACGTATTACCGTTCACCAGGGTATGTTGAAGAAAGTTGATTCTCGCTGGCAGACTGTGCAGTCCCACGAGAATGACCATAACTTCCTCGTCTGATGTCGGAATTGAATGATCTTTGTGCTCAGACGATCCTCTCTTCAACTTTCTTCCTTTAGTATATTGATCATCAAATTCTGAGCACTATACGATTTTATATAAGTTTCGCAAGTTGGCAGACAGCAGCAGCAAACTACCTTCTGATCTTCTGCCGTATGTCCCAAGTCTGATCTCAACGTCGTATGGGCGGCGATCTACGTGTTGGCAATTGGATCTTGTGGTTCAAACGTGATCGTTAGGAATAACAGGCAAACAAAACAGTGGAAGCAATTTAAATGTGTTTACCGTACTTCTGGGTTGATGTAGAGGATGAACAACAGTGTAGAACACCTCTGATCTTCTACTGTATGTCCCAAGTGTGATCCTGCTGTTGTGTGGGCAACAGTCTGCAGGATCTCTCAATCTGCTTCTCTTCCCTTCTCTCACCAAAAAGGCACAGGAAAAAAATTGAGGGTTCCAGGAAGCTGAGTTCACTTATATATTGGGCTACAGCAGGGACCAGGAGGAGAAATTGGGCTGGGCCTCAATTGAACTTAATTAACCAAGCTTAGCCCAAAGCTTTTAATTAAATCCAATAATAATAATATAGTCCACTAAAATATTATTACTGCACTACCCGTCCAATCCCAAAATTATGTTCTGGGCTCCTTCTTATTATAAGCCCGAAAGTCTCCCCATGTTTAAGATATTCAATGTCCATTAATTAATTAAGTTACTGACAACTCAAATTAATTAATATCTCATCCGAGAGTAGTACCACTCAACCTTTTTATCATGCCGGAAATTAATCCACTTGCAAGATTTACATGATAAACCTTATGAGCTCCTCAAGGGGACATCATCAACCTATGACGGACATGGATTCCTTCTACAATCAACAGCACACCATAGATACAGCACTACTTCCCAACTCACCGAGTTTGTTGATTTAATACTTATAAATCTCACCCATTGATGAATCAAAGAAATACATACTGCCCTACGTGTCGAGGTTATTGTATAGGGATTAAGAGCACGAACTTCCATAATAACAGAGATCAAGTTCTTCTATAAGTCAGTATAAGTTGAACGATCTCAGGCGGTCCTGCTCAATACACACAAGTGCACTAATGTGATTCTATAGCCAAGACAAGCTAATACCAAACCACACTACAACCATACCGATAGAGAGTCCCCGTCTATCTCAATTGTGAGCATCTGTTTATACTTTATAAGGAAACCGATAATATGATCTTCTGCGTGTTTTCGCACAACATATTATCTACAGTATAAAGTAAATGGACTATTGCGTCATGCATATAAAATAAATTATAAGACACAATCATTTGATCAATGATTCTCATTTCAAATATTGTTATGATTTATGAAGCCCTTAAAAATAGTTAAAAAATGTATTTTAATTTTGTAAAGAAAATGAGGTTAAAAGTTTTTTTGTCCCATAACTTTTTAAACTTTAAATTTTATTCCAAAAAAGATATGTGTATCGATTTTGTCCCATAACTATGAGTTTTATTTTGATTGTACGTGACCAATTTCCGTCGAAATAAAACTCATAGTTATGAGACAAAATCGATACAAATATCTTTTTTGAGACAAAATCTAAAATTTTAAATAGTTATGGAAAAAAACTTTTAACTCTAAAATAACGTAGAATTGATATTAGGTGTACCCAGGTACACCTATATGTGTATAACTTTTTATTTTATTTTGTATACACGATATTCTATTTTGTATATGTGTTTCTTAATAATTATATACTTTTTTCACCCTAAATTTTTCATTTAAAAACTAGCATCCATATGTATATAACTTTTTATTCAATAGCATATACATATTTTTTAATAATTTTTTCATTAAAAAAACTTAGGCATGTTAAACGAGCCGAGCGAGCCCGAGTATCACATACTCGAGCTCGGCTCGAGTAGTTATTGAGCCGAGCTCGAGCTCGAGCTCGATTCGATTAGGTAACGAGCCATACGAGCTCGAGCTCGAGCTCGGCTCGACTCGTTAAGCAAAATGAGTCGAGTTTTTCTAGTTTAATCGAGCTTTATCAAGCCTATCGACCTTTATTTAATCAATTTTTATTATATTTAATAATAATTAATGTAATATAATTAAATAATAGGGTTACTTACTATTGGATACATAAAATAATGCATAATTGCTGTAAACTACATGACTCAAAGTACTATTACTCATAACTACACAATTATGATTGTGATATCATAAATACCCCTAAGTATTTACACAATTTTCTTTACATAATTTTTTTTTGCATATTTTAAATTCCGGCAGCAGGCGACGGCGGTCAACGGCTGTCTGGCCGGCGATCACCGCCGATCAACGGCTGTCCGGCTGCCGGTCCATGCCGGTCAACGCCGGTCCGACGTGTAAGTGGGTGAGGGGTAGGTTGGTGGTTTAAAAATATATGGGATTATAAGGTTATATTTTGTATTTTACTTTAATATTTTGTATGTGAGAGTAATTATTTGAATTCCTTGTATCTTATAGTAATTTAGGTTGAAAGTGTGTATCTATTAGTGATTTTCCCTAAATGATATTTATTATTATTATTAATATTAATTAATTATTATTGTTATCGAGCCTATACGAGTCGAGCCGACCTTGGCTCGTTAAGAAAACGAGCATAAGGGAGAGCTCAAATTCGAGCTCGAGTAATCACGAGTCGAACCGAGCTCGAGCTTTAACGAGTCGAGCCGAGCTCTCGAGCAGCTCTTTTCGTTTAACAGCACTAAAAAACTAATAATTAAATTGTATTTTTATTCATAATCTTATATATTTTTATTTATATTTGTTTACCTTTCTTAAAGTGGGTGCTCAATATAATTAGCTAATATCATAATACGGCAGGTAAAATTTATAATAAGCCTAAAAGAAAAAAATTGGATTTTTAATTTTCTTTTCTACTGCTTGTTGGGACTTTGCAACTTTTTAGCAAATGGGCAAAGGGTCGGATAGGACTCCCATTTTTTATTCTTGAAGATCAACTTAGCCCTTCGTCTATTTTTTCGTATTCAAACCCTTTTCATTCTTAATTTAGATCAAATATACCTTTCATTTTATTAAATTAAAACATCCCTACCCTCTTCAATCAAAGCATGAAAGAAATTAGAGTAAGAATACATGGAAGTTCACTTCTATTGCAAGAAAAGCAGGTGACCACGAGGAAATCTTCTCCGAGTCGCAGGTTCATCTCCACCGCCGAATTATCTCCACCACTCATCGAAGATATTGGTTCGGTGCGTTCTTTTAGAACCTGCTACCCAACATAAGCAGACGACTCCGTTCCGAAGCCATAGCCCACGTGGTCTGCTCGCAGTTCTCTATGCTCGGATTCCTTCAATTTTTAGATGTCATATAATAATTAATTTTCTAGGCTAAAATGAGTTACCTGGTCATCCCAGGCTTTATCCTTGTTATTGAGCGACGCTAAAACTCCGGGAATGATTGATGCCGGTGCCGGTGATTGGAATGGTGGCTAAGAAAACCATGAACACTATAAATCCGATGGGGAGTGGAGCCGATTGAACACCTTTTTATTTTATTTTTTATAAATTATTAAAACCTAAATAAATAAATGTTAGGTGATTAATAATGAGATAATGAATATTATTAATCCATTAAATAATGAAAATTATTAATTCATTAACGGTGTTAGAATAATTTTTAACAGAAGAGTGCAAGTGTTTTATTTTGAAAAAGTAAGGGGTATAATTGATCTATATTAAAACATAAAGTGTTTGAATGATCAAAACATAAGTTGAGGGGTCTATTAGACCCTTTGCCCATTGCAAATCGCAAGTATGATCTACATTTCGATCGGTTCTTTCCGCCCAACTTTCCTCTGCTTACCGACTGACATTCTTCTTTCTGATTTTAGTTATCTACCCAAGTGAAGTGATTGATTGATCGATCGATCTTATGGGCTGGTACAGAACATCATACTGATTCCGATTTAATTATGAAGTCTTTCGTCGCTGCAATTCAAAAATTGTTGTAGCCAGAAACCCCATTCAGGAATGTATTTCAAGAACCAACCCACCCAACTCTTCTTCTATGTCTAATTTCAGTCGAAAGCTTTCTCAACCAATTTTTAGGAACACATCCTTGCAGAATGGGCTCAAACAAAGTTTTCTTGATGGGGGGAGGAGATATTACGGTGGGGATATTATTAGATATATACTCATTTTCGACATAATAGGTATTGGAATTGTGATGAAATTGTACTTTGGGAATACGGAGAAAGTGCCTTTTACAAAACGAACTCGTTATATGGTTGTATCGAGTGCTCTAGAGAAAGAGTTGGGAGAACACGAATTTAAGGAACATATGTCACAGCTTGAAGGGAAAATACTACCCCCTCTTCACCCAGAGAGTATTAGAGCTCTAAGAATATCCCAAGATATAATTGGGGCTTTACAGAAGGGACCAATGAATGCTATGAATGCATCGACTCACAGTAGGGATGAGGAGGGGAAGTGGGTTGAACAGAGTAGGAAAACAGGGGAAGACAAGAGTAAAAAATCTCAGACTGCTCATTTGGAGGGTTTGAATTGGAAGGTTATTGTGGTTAATCAGCCTAAGATCGATGCCTGCTGTTATCCTAATGGAAAGATTGTTATTTCCCCAGCTTAAATATTTTAGAGATGACGCTATAATTGCAACATTTATTGGGCATGAGGTACACTTGGGATTACTCAAATTGTGGGTGGAGTGGTAACTTTATGTTATGAGTTCTATTAATTCTTTGATTGCTAGTTTGGTCATCTTGTGGCAAGGCACTGTGCAGAAGAGTGTTCTAAATTCTTTCGGGTGTATAGACCTCTTTATCAGTTTTTCACTCCTGATTTTGTCGACCCGAAGTTAAATTACCTAAGGTTTCCTTTACGACGGAGGTAATACCTGTTATCTGTTATGGAACATATTTTGATATTTATGCTACTTGACATAAGTTCGGTTGCTTTATATATGATAATGGGTTAGCTACTTGACATATGTTGATTTTGGTTGAGGATGATGTTGTTGCCAATTTGGTGGTGATCCATGCATAGTTGCTTTCAAGTTTTTGGTCCCAATCTCTTGCCTCTTAAAGTTTTTCATAAACTGCAGAATGGTGATTTGGTGTGGGTTAGACTTTTAGTGTTGGAAGAACTAATTGGTGAGAGTTTATACTCTCAAGTTGCTTGGGCTTCTAATTGAGGGGTTTTTTATTATCGCAATTAATTTTTAGCTTATTTCCAAATAGTGACCTTGGAAATGGCCTAAATTAAAAACTAGATACGACAAGACATAAATAGAGAATATGATTAGTATAGGCTTGAATAAATTTGATAATGGTACAATACATATATTAAAATGTATTCCCTATGTCCCAATACATATTTCTCATTACCTTATTTGTTTTGTTTCACTTTTCACACGTCAAAATTCAAATATAGTAGTAAAAGTTTCACAAGTAACCTCTCAATGCACTTTATTTTCCAAAATGTTTCGCTCTCGTTATGTATCTAACTTGCTTTATCATTTATTTATTTCTAAAAAAAGACTTACTCATAGAAGTCAATAAAGTCAGTAAAAAATAGCATTTTCTTAACAATATGAATATGGTAACAGTAAAATGCCTATTGCAACAGAGGGAGTAAGTTAAAAGTCAGTTCAAATTAGGTTATAACACTTGTATTGGGCCACTGGCCCATCAAAGAGAACAATAATGAGTTATTCTAGATTGCAACGACTAAAGGGGATTGCAAATGAGTTAGACTCAGAATGACAAGAAAAAGATAATGCTACTACAAATCTAGGATTTTAGTATTTTACATTATAGGCAGTACAAAGGTGTGCCAATGAAAAGAAAAAAAGAAAAGTATGAACCAATGTTATATAATGCTACTTCCAATTCTCTTGAAAGCATTCTTCTTTTACGGCACTAATAAAATCGAAGATGAATGCTTCATCTACATGGACTATTGTCTGGATGTGGTTAAACCTTTATTGCTTCCTAATGAAATTGATGGTTCATTTTTGATGATGGTGTGATGATTTAGTGTATTTTGTTGGGAGTGATCAGGAGATGGAGATGGAAGCAGATTACATTGGACTGCTATTGATAGCTTCAGCTGGATACGATCCTCGAGTGGCCCCCCAAGTGTACGAACATTTGGAAAGACTTGCGGGTGAATCTTCCCATCTGGATGGAAGAGAACTCAATTACTTGTAGAAGATAAAGTCATGGAAGAGGCCATGTCCATCTACCGGGAGGTGCAAGCAAGATGTTGCGTTTGAGGGTTTTCTTTGACTCACTTCGATCATTTTGGCATTCCTATTTTCTCCTCACTTTTCCTATATATCTTCTCCAGGGTTAAATATCTCAAATTGTTAATATATGGAAATTTGTTTTGTGTGGTTCAACACATCTTCTCTGCTTTAGTATATTTTACAATGTTATAAGGTAGATGAATAAATAATTTTCAAGGGAAATTATGAACGAAATTCAGCTTATTAGCATTTATTATTTATTTATTTAAAGAAAAAGACATTTATATCTTTTCAATTATTTTATTTGAATTTCTAAGTATTATTCTCTTTCTACTCCTCTTGCCTATTAATTGTTAATAAGAGTATTCCAAGTATTATTCTCTTTCTACCCTTCTTGCATATTAGTTGTTAATCAATATAAATTAAGTATATTTATTATGAGTTCGTGCCGTTTTAATTTTTACATGATTTTAATTTCGACATTTTGGAATTTGGCATTTGCTCAAAGGTTTCATTTTTCTTTTTAGATAAATGTGACACACGTAAATTACGTGTACAACAAAATATAGTACATACACTTTACTACTGCAACTGCTCATTATACATTAAATAATAATCTTGTGAAACTTAAGCAAGATACTTGAAGTTCTTCTCAAGTTCTCACACACTCAATCTTTGATCACTCTTTGAATCATTCACGAATTAATTTGATAATCGAAAAACATAAAGAAATAAAGAATAAACTCAAAGATGTATAGTGGTTCGATTCAATAATGAATCTACATCCACTTTCTCTAGAAAGAGCTTTTATTATATGATGATGACAACATACAACTTAAGAAAGATGATGAAGAACTTATGCACATAAACCCTGATGTGCTCTCTTATCTAATGAACTGATGTGTTGCTTCTCTTATGACTTAAACTGCCATTCATAACTCTTTTATGAACAACCAGCAAGCCTCCTGATGTGTTGCAGATTGGATTCTCACGTGGAAGCTTCAGTTAGCTCAACTAAATAACAAACTAACCATCTAACCAACTTGATTCCTTTCTTGATGCATGGCTGAGATGCATTCAATCTTGCGGCCCTTATTCATGCTCCAATTCATGCAGCTGCCTTTTGTTGATCCTCATCTATACTTCATCAACCAATCAACATCCTCCACTTTTCATTGCTGTATGAAACCACACACACAACCATGAATGCAGGCTATCAACATAACAATACTTCACCTTAGACTTCATCATCATAAGTTGTAGTCTCCTCCACATTGCTGCTATTTAAGGTTGCAGTAACCTTTACTTTCTTACTTAATTACTTAATTCAAATGAATTAGTTGCTTACACAGCTCATACTTCTAAACTGGTAAGGCTTTAGTGAACATGTCAGCCAGATTTTCTGTAGTTTTAATCTTCTTGACAACAACCACTTCCTTATCTATCATGTCCCTTATGAAATATAACCTTACATCAATGTGTTTGGTCCTTTCATGGTACCCTTGATGCTTGGAGAGATGCACTGCACTCTGATTATCACAATGCACTTCAATCCCTTCTTTCGAATACCAAACTCACTTAGTATTCCAATCAGCCAGACTCCCTCTTTGATTGATTCAGTAAAGGCAACAAATTCTGCTTCTGTAGTTGATAGGGCCACTATATGTTGATGTGTTGCCTTCCAACTCATTGCAATACCAAATACACCCTCCGTCCCACATTTATCTTCACACTTTCTATTTTCGTTCGTCCCACATTTATCTTCACCACCCAAAAAAGAAAAGTTCACATTAACCAACAACGTCAAAAGTTACCTTAATTTCAAAAATATCACTCTCACCTAACACACATAACATACTTTATAATTTATTTATTACTTAAAAAAATCACAATACCCTTCAAAAGTTAATAAAATTGGTCATAAAGCAACTTTTCTTAAACTCCGTGTCTATAGTAACTATGAAAACAAATATGGGACGGAGGGAGTAGATTGAAAACATAACCAGTGAGTGACTTCCTAGTATCAAGATTTACTGCATAATCAGCATCAACATATCCAACTACTGCCTTATTCCATTTTGCCATTTTCTAAAATTTTAAACATGTTGTGATTGTTCCTTTCACATATCTGAGTGCCCACTTCACTGAATTCCAATGTAGCAAACCTGGATTTCTCACAAACCTACTAATCATGCTCATCACATAAGCTAAGTCTGGCCTGCAACATAACATTGCATACATTAAACTGTCAACAGCACTTGCATAAGGTATGTTGCTCATCTCTGTCCTTTCTTTATCTGTCTGAGGAGTTTGAAGTAATGACAGATTCACCCCTTGCTTTGCTGGTGTTGGTACTGCCTTACTAAGATTCATATTGTACCTCTTTAAAACTTTGTCCAAATAAGACTCTTGGAATAATTTTTACTCACCAGCTGATCTGTCTCTCTTAATCTGCATGCCAAGGATCATCTTAGCTTCTCCTAGATCCTTCATGTCAAACTCCTGCTTAAGTATTTCTTTTACTTCATTTATACCAGCTTGATTCTTACAAGCTATAAGGATATCATCAACATACAACAGTAAGCATGTATAATACCCTTCCTTGAATCTAACATATACACAGCTTTCATATAAGCTCCTACTGAATCCATTTGATGTAATGTAATCATCAAACTTCAAATACCACTGTCTTGGGCTCTGCTTCAAACCATATATTTATTTCAATAGTAAGCAAGCCTTGTTATCAGCATCTTCAACACTTACACCCTCAGGAATCCTCATTTAAATGTCTTCTTCCAAATTTCCATGCAAAAATACTGTAGTGGCATCCATCTGATGCAATTCAAGATCAAACTAAGTCACTAAAGCTAATAGTATCCTAATGGAACAGTGCTTGACAACAAGAGAGAATATTTCATTGTAATCCACTCCTTCCTTTTGTGAAAAACCCCTTACTACAAGCCTTGCCTTGTATCTTATACCTCCTTCTTTGCTTGTAACAGACTTCTTCTTGTAAATCCATTTACAACTTACTAACTTCTTATTCTTTGGTCTTTCAATAACCTGCCAAGTCTTATTCTTATGCAATGATAGTAGCTCTTCTTCCATAGCAACTATCCACTTGCTATTCTCACTTCTTGATATAGCTTCTTCATATGATCTTGGCTCATAACTGTTTGTATCAGATGCAACTAAAAGTGCACATGACACTATATCAGCTTCCATATATCTTACTGGAGCTTTGATTTGCCTCCTCAACCTATCTCTGACTAGTTGATAGGTACTTAAGTCATACCTCGAACTGGATGAGCCAGGTGAGCTTACTTCCTTATTCTGATCAGCACTGTTATTCTGCTCACTAACTTGTTGTACTTCTTTTCTTGCTTGCTCCACCTGAGGTTCAGAAGTATCTTGTAACCCTCTCTCACTTACATAAGCTAGCCTTCCATGCCACAGATGAACATCTTCTTGATCTTGTGATGTGTTCAACTGTCCAGAGACTACTGATCCAAGAAAGTAAAGATCAGAGCTCTTAACACTTTTCATCACCACTGAATTTCTTTTCATGATGGTGAGAATACCTCCTTTCAGGTTGCATTCATACCCTTGAGTATCCAACATTCCCAAAGATATCAAATTCCTTCTTAATCCTGGTACATATCTTACATTTTTAAGCAATTTAATGGTTCCATCAAATATTCTGAATTTGACAGAACCAATCCCTTCAATCTTGATGGCTTAATCATTGCCTAACAAGACTGATCCCTTATGATACGGTTTCAATTCTGTAAGTCAATCCTTAACTGATGTCATGTGAAAAGTGCAACATGAATCTAATACCCACTGATCTGATACATGACCAGAAACAAAAATCAAAGCTTCAATATAATCTTGATTCTTATTCCCTTTATTTTCAATTACCTGATTGGCATGAATTATTTGATTTCCACCATTTTCTGCAATTTTTCTTGCCACCATAGCTTTCCACTTATGACATTGCTTCTTAAAGTGACCAGGCTTATTACAATAGAAGCAATTATTATTCTCTTCATCTGTTGTTGTGATCTGATTTCCTCTTTCTTGTTTCTTCTAATCAACACCAACCTTCTTATCATTCTTGTTCCACTTATTCTGTTTATTGGCTACAAGACCTTCCTCTGCAACTGTACTATCTGATATCTTGTGAAGCACCTTTACTTTTACTGCCAGCAGCACTTGTTCCAGGGTGATTGATTCAACATTCCCATACAAGAGTGTATCACATAATCCTTCAAAAGATTTAGGAAGAGCTGGCATTAGTATTAAAGCCTTATCTTCACTTGACAGTGCTACATTTATGTTTTCCAAATTATCTATGATCTTATTGAAATCATCTAATTGACTTAAAATTGACTTATCTTCTAATACTCTGAAGTAATATAGCTTCTGCTTTGTATACAGCCGGTTTGCCAAAGTCTTCACCATGTAAAGATCTTCAAGCTTCGTCCACATGTCTCTTACAGTTGCTTCCTTTGAAACTTCACTTAGAGCCTTGTCACCTAGACATAGTATGATTGCACTTCTGGCCTTTGATTGTTGATCTAGATCTACAGCTTATGCAACTGCATCAACAGCTGCTGCTTGGTTTTTTGGAAGAGGTTTGACAGCATTAGCCAAACCTTGGTGGATCAATATGGCCTCCATTTTCATCCTCCACAAACTAAAGTCAACTTTCTCTGTGAACTTCTCCACATCAAACTTAGTTGTCACCATTCTTCTTCCTTCTGATCAGATAACTTGTGGCTGATTCTCCTTACCACAGACGGTGCCACTTCTTGTGAAACTTAAGCAAGATACTTGAAGTTCTTCTCAAGTTCTCACACACTCAATCTTTAATCACTCTTTGAATCACTCACGGATTGATTTGATAATCGAAAACGTAAAGAAATAAAGAATGAACTTGAAGATGTATAGTGGTTTGATTCAATAATAAATCTACATCCACTTTCTCAAGGAAGAGCTTTTACTATATGATGATGACAACATACAACTTAAGAAAGATGATGAAGAACTTATGCACATAAACTCTAATGTGCTCTCTTATCTAATGAACTAATATGTTGCTTCTCTTATGACTTAAACTGCCATTCATAACCCTTATATGAACAATCAGAAAGCCTCCTGATGTGCTGCATGTTGGATTCTCATGTGGAAGCTTCAGTTAGCTCAACTAACTAACAAACTAACCATCTAACCAACTTGATTCCTTTCTTGATGCATGGCTGAGATGCATTCAATCTTGCGGCCCTTATTCATGCTCCAATTCTTGCAGCAGCCTTTTGTTGATCCTCATCTATACTTCATCAACCAATCAACATCCTCCACTCGTCATTGCAGTATGAAATCACATACACAACCATGCATGCAGGCTATCAACACAACAAATAATATTCATTAATCCACATGCAAAAAGTATATTATAATTTAAGTATGTTTTTATGGTAGTTTGTAATGAATTATTATAACACCTAAAATCATACTTTGATAATTATCTATCTTACTTTAGAAAAACATAATTTAACATACTTACGATATTTTACCTATATAATAATGGTACTTTAAAACGTTTCACAACTCGTCTCACATAAGCATCATTTCAAGAAATTTTATCTATATACACCCACATTAATTAATTAAATTTACCTTATATAAAAAGTCATATTATTTCATTATTAAATAAAAATTAAAGGTTAATACTACTGTACACCTGGGTGCTCCTCAGGATATGGTGCACCCACTATCAGATAGTATACAACTATGAACAAAAATGATTGCAATTTATTTGTTAGTTTTTTTAATGAAAAATTGAAAGTAAAAAAAATATACAAGTGTTAAAAATATGTATACACTATTGAATAAAAAGTTATACACATATGGATGCTAGTTTTTTTAATGAAAAACTGAATATGAAAAAAGTATACAATTATTAAAAAACATGTATACAAAAGAGAATAAAAAATTATACACATATGGGTGAACCTTTGTACCCTGGTGCACCGAATATCAATTCAAAATTAAAACTTGGATTAGGCAAACATTTATATGATTTTGATTCACACTCATACTCTAATCTTCGATTACTCTTTAATACATAAAAATTATCATTAAAAAGATTAATTATTACTTTTTTAAACAAAATATATTAACTTTCAAATCTTTGTGATGCATGCAGATTCACTATTGAACATCTCATCTCACTAAAGATAGTATCTAGAAAGATATGGGACTTACTAGACAACAACAATTTTATACTCCGTATTCGATTTGATAGTCTCCTACAAAAATAAAAGATGTAATGATGCAGGTAATAAATAAACTTAGCTTGTAGAATATAATTTTTGAACGAGCAGCTTTTCCCCCATCTCATCAAGTTTCTTTTTCATGAAATCTTTATATCCGCTTAGATTTACCAATTAATCTTTAATACATGAAATTAATTCTGATTTACCAATTAATTTTTAATATATGAAATTAAAAATAAGAAATGTTACTCTCCTGATTTAAAAATATTATTCAACCTACAAATATTGATATATTATATTTTTATATTTTTATTAAAAAAATTTGAGAAGTAATATTAATTTTTATTTAAAAAATAATAATTCATTCTAAAAGAGTTTTTTTTTATTAATTAAAAAATAATTTTACAAACATAGGTGCATGGTGAAACGGATACACCTGATTAGATAAAAAAAATCTCTTGTGAATCTGGTACATATGCTTTCTATTTTACTAATATCTTGTGAACTAGTTCACACATGCACATTATTTTAGAAAAATTATCCTTTATCACGTGAAAATTCATTATTTAGATTTTTTTTAAATGGTACTTCCTCCTTATCACCATAAGATTTATATATTTTTATTGTAGGAGTTCATGAAATATTACATTTTCTTTTTAATATTTGTGATTCTCTATCTAAATATTAATACTACGCTAACCTTTAGAATTTTAGTATTATGGGTAAGGGTACATTGCTTTGGTCTAAAAGGTATACATTTTAATTTAAAAATGTACACCATTTTATTCTAAAGGGATATTTATACACTTTTCATTAATTTTTTTTTCTTTAGAAAATAAAGGTTACACATTTTTATACTAAAGGGTATATAATTTAACACAAAATTCTAAAGGCGTACGGAGTATTGTTCATGCGCCCAGATACACACAATAATTTTCTTTAGAAAATAAAGGGTATACATCTGTATACTAAAAGGTATACAATTTAACACAAAATTCTAAAGGCGCACGGAACACATTCCGTGCGCCCAGGTGCACAGGAGTTTTTCCCAAAGTTAAGATCAAAATATAAAAGTACCATTAAAATATATTCATTCCACATTAAATTGTTATATTTATTAAAGTCTGTAATACATTTTTTTTATTAAAATCACACTCCTAATTGAATGCAATTTTTTTTTAAATTTTTTAAATCTTAATTTTATTAGATACGCACCCCTAAAAACCTAAATTTCCCCTTTTAAATTTAAAAATTATACACACTTTCAATAATATTTTTAAAATTATATACACTTTCAACTAAATTCCAGATGCAGCTTCTCTTTCACCAATTCCAGCACTTATTCCACCCAAAGCCCATCCATCCAAGCAGTCACATCCATTTTTAAATGCCCCATGACTGCCTAATTAAATATCCCTCCAACTCATAATACTTTTCACGCTTATTGTTCCACATTGTTTAAAAAAATATGCATTTTTTGACAAATTTTATTAACTTTAGAGGCTATAAAAAAGTATAAAATAATAATATGTGTGTAAAGAGGTGTGGCAATTTTGAAATTAAAGGAACTTTTGAGGTTGTTAGATAAAATAATATTTTCTTTTTTGGAGTGTGAAAGATTTTGTGGGACAAAAAAATAATAAAAGTATGAAAGATTTTACGGGATAGAAGGAGAAAATAGAAGCATGCCTAAAAAGTGCTATAGACAAGGAACACTAAGCTTTAGACTTCCATTTGTAACAACATAAGGAACAACGATTGTTGGAACACAAAAATGTCACATATTATACACACAAGGTTATACAACATCAGAACATGAAGTGCTATATTGATTAAATGAATACAGTCTGCAGTTATTGTTGGGATAAACAGATCTCCATTCATTCTTAAGGGACAAATAAAGAAAAGCATAAAAAACATTACACAAGAATTTACATGGAAAACTCTAAAACCGGAGAAAAACCACGAACCGATAAAATGCCACTATGTGAAAATTTTGTAATCACACAGAATTTCTCTCTCACGACCCCAATCCCTACACTCTTACAAATATTTGATTAATTCACACATTTCTCCACATTCTCACAACCGAGAACCAAAGAAAGGAATTTTAAGAAGAATCAAACACAAAGATTAAAGTGTACTTGATTGGTGCACTTGACATAAAGTCCAAGGGTCTCCTTGTGTAGCACCAACGATACCTCCCCTTCTACTCTTCATCCAATGTGGGAAAAAAGAAATAAAAGAAATCCCTTCTTTTATTCTTGACAAAAAAACAACAATCTCCACCTTGTCAAAATAAAAGAAGACACATTGTCTTCACCGACAATCCATTCTCAACCCCAAGAATCCCTTAGAATCAACCATTCTAAGAATCATTGTCTTCCACCGACAATCTATTCTCTATCCCGAGAATCCTACTCCACCATATGAGCAGACCACTTAGAATAAACCATTCTAAGAATTTCCTACAGCACATATTGAAAAATTCTGCTGATATTTATGGTGCTACTTCCAGCACTTTGCTACCCCTGGAAGTCCATCAACCATCAATATACATCCACCACACACCCTACATCACCTGCCAAATCAATCTCCGTGTGCAAACTTGTGGACCAGTTAATATTATTATACCTTTTTCCATGACAACTAAACATGTCATAAGGATCCCTAATAAAATTAACTCAACATTCGAAACTGTTACCGCACCAGCTCCTCCTTGACCAGAAACGTCACCATTACTCTACCGTAAGCAATTACCTTGTCATTGCTCCACCTTGAGCAAACACCGCACCATTGCTACACCTTAAGCAAAAACCATCTGTACCGACATGACGTCACTGCCTTTTATCGCCAAGCTACACCAGGTTTGTCCGAACCCTTTTCCTACTGAAAGTGTCGTCACTTGAAGCCGATTCCAACCCTCTAAAATTCACGATGTTTTTTCCACTTGTCGATTGAATCCACGCTATTTTGTACCGATCTAGCGCCACCCGATACCAAGCCACCACATTGCCATCTTTCCTGTTGATTCGTTGCTTCCCACGCCATCGTCATTACTGGAAAACCAGTTCTTTTCAAACCTCCTTGAGCCAACATCCATGGAAACCCCATGCCGCTGTTAAGCCAACTCCAACATCGGAAGTCCCAGCAATTCACATTGCTACAGGTCCAAGAACTCCGCCAAAAACTGTTGTCCCGCAAATTCTACCCCTTACCACGGCACTGTCGCCTGAATAACCTTCTTTCTCTCATAAAGTCTTCTGATGTGGAAAGCTAGAATGTGCTGCAACCACAGAACATACTAAGAACTTTATAAGCACCAGAACCGGGTTCTGATAGCACTTGTTGGGATAAACAGATCCACATTCATTCCAAATGGATAAATAAAGAAGAACATAAAAGCACTACACAAGAATTTATGTGGAAAACTTCAAAATCGGAGAAAAATCACGGATCGAGAAAATACCATTATGTAAAAAAATTTTACAATCACACATAATTTCTATCTCCCAACCCCAATCCCTACACTCTTACAAATCTTTGGCTAATTCACACCTTTCTCTCCATTCTCACAACCGAAAATCAAAGAAATAAATTTTAAAAAGAATCAAACACAAAGATTAAAGTGTACTTGATTGGTGCACTTGACATAAAGTCCAAGGGTCTCTTTATATAACACCAAGGATCTCTGCCCTTTTACTCTTCATCCGATGTGGGACAAAAGAAATAAAAGAAATCTCTTTTTTTATTCTTGACAAAAATCCAACAGTTATAATCTTCTTCGTTAACTTTCTAAGGTGTAGAATTAACACAAGCAAATTAGGACAAAGCATCAAAGAATGGAATATGATCGAGTCCTTTATATGTGAGATGGGAAATCATATTACAAAATTATTTAGTCAAGAAACCGATGTAAATCTAAAATTCTACCTAGCATGATTGAAGACTCACAAATTAATTAATACCACAGGCATCCCACTAATCCCATCTGACCGTGTTGTCAACCAATATAGATAAGAGTCCACATCTTCCAGAGATCGATAGAGCATTAATAAGGGTTTATTAGATTTGCGTAAATATATAATATAAGGGTGTGTATTTAATAAAATAGGAATAAGTTAGATTTTAAAAAGGTATATTTTAATTCAGTATTTTTATAATCGAATCGGAGCTTAAACCGATGAAGTCAACGATTCAAGGTTCAATCGGCGATTCAATTGGAAAATTAGATTTTATATATTTTTATTATATTTTAAAATAATTATTTGAAAATAATATGATAAATCATTTTTTAATAAACATGAATAAGCCCAAAGGCGCACTAAATGTTTTATTAAAACAAACCCCAAAGCCCACCCAATAATTTTGGATTATAGGAAATAAATGGGAAATTTCTAGAAATGCCATTTTCACTAATTTTTTTTTAAATTGTCACCCATCATAAAAAAATTAAAAAAATGTCACTCTTGAATTATTTTAAACATAATTATCCTCCCTCTTGAATTAAAAAAAGGGTATTAAAAAGTTAAAACATGCTTCTGTCCTCTCCCATCGACCTGGTGCGAATTTATCGCAAGGAGCCCATGCCCTCTTCTGGATGTACGTCAGGCTCATGTCATTCACCCCTCCATGGCTGTTTGCGCGGGAGGATACATATTCCCGCTGTTGGTCGTGCCGACTCTATCTCCGATTTGTGGCTTTTCGCGATAAATCTGAGCCCTCCTAGATGCCGTGGTCTTCTCCGCTGCCTAGGGCGGCCATTTAACCGTTGCCGTCTTCACCACCGGCGTGCGGTCCTCGCCTTGTGCAATTTTTCGACAGGACTCTAT
Source organism: Pogostemon cablin (assembly GCA_023678885.1). Classification (NCBI taxonomy): domain Eukaryota; kingdom Viridiplantae; phylum Streptophyta; class Magnoliopsida; order Lamiales; family Lamiaceae; genus Pogostemon; species Pogostemon cablin. The sequence goes on along the minus strand of CM042985.1, from coordinate 12,690,427 downwards.
CGATCTATTGACGGCTATTTGTGTTAAATCTGCCGCTGGAGCTTCCGTCCTGGGCTTTCTCAGTTCGTGACTGCCGTTCATGACTGTCACCAACTCTCTCGCTGGTGCATGTCCATCCCGATGTGCACTTAGTCATGGCTTTCACTCCGACGTTTGGCCTATCCTTCAATGCCACCATCCAGTGGTTCCCCAAAGGTTCCTTAAAGCCAAAAAAGTGAGTCTCACTCATTTTTTTCTTTCCTTTTCTCTAAGAAATGAAGTGTCGGTGAAGTTGCTACTCTATTGTGTTCAATGTTGGTAGTCTTTCTGAGATTACTGTCCTGATTAAACTCTTGTGCATTAGTTATAAAGGTGCACGAAATGATGAAGCCCTTTCTGAGTTTGTGAACAATGAATGAGGTAAAATATTTTTTTTATCCGTGTAATTTTCTACTTGAACATTTGAACAACTAAGTTCTGAGAAGTTCTAATTGGACTAAATAAAAAAATTAAATAAAATTGATGCTCTCTTTTATTTTTCGAAAAGGTTCAACAATGTTTGATTGATTATGTTTTGTTGATGATCACATAACTGGTCTTGGTTTAAGTGATGTGTAGTGTTAATTTGAGTTTTCTTATACCATGTGTTTTTATGTTCCATGTGGCCATTGTTCAGTTTATGTGGATCCACACTAATTTGAGCCTTTTTTTTCACCTATATGCATTATTTAGAGCCATGGTGAATAACTATTTCTCTACTTATTCCCTTATTAATGTCTTCTTTCTTCAGGAACTAATGTCAAGATTGCTTCCATCCCGTCTAGTGTTATTGCACTGACTCTAGAGAATTTTGATGAGATTGTACTAAATCCCTTCAATGCCGGCGGTCGAGCATCGACTGCCTTGCTTAGTCAAAGGTTATTAGTCGGCATCTGATTCAGTGCCCCCGTTGTTTTGTTGGGTTTGTTTTTTGAAGCGAGTAATCTTCTCGGAGTCTTTTAAGGATTCCAATTTTTGTCCTGTTTACTTCATCTAATTTCGCTTGTGTTTGTTGATGGATGGACTCTTGAGGGATTGAAGCGTCTAATCACAATAGACCTCTTGGCTCGATGGATCAATTTTTGGTTGAATTATTTCTTACAGTGCTTTTGCGTTTCAATTTTGATAATCTTGGTTTAAGCCATTGTTCTGTGATTACTTTCATTCCATTGGCCACCAGGACTTACTATTCTGCAAAAAGGCAAGAAAAAGCATGTTCTACTAGTGTTGCAATAGTGCTCTCGACTATATGGGTTGGAGTGCTTTTGGTTTTTGATTGCTTTAATTCTCTTATTTTAGGCCTTTGCCTATTTTGGTTTTATGAGAATACCTAGATTTATTGTTGCATGATTGTATCAAACTATTTAGGCTGTCTTCATTGGTCTTCTATATATCATCTCAGCATAGTCTAAGTTTTATGGCCACCTGTTGGCCTCTTTAAAGCCATCTGTTTGGCTTAACTTTTGACTTTGTCAATTTTTACATCTTGTACTCGTTTCCCTCTTCCTTTTCTTATTTTTATTTTTCCTTTAATAAAACGTAACTTATTGGTTTTATTTCAAAGGAAAAAGTTCAATTGATATAGTCGCATAATTGGTCACATAAATAGTCGCAAGAAAATTTATACAATACCATGAGACCAACTGTGCGACCCTTTACGCGAACTTTTGTGCGACCAACTGCGGTACCCTGTACGCGACCTTGTGTGCGACTTTTTTTACGACCTTTTATGACCCCATACGCGATCTTTTGTGCGACTGAGTGTGCGACTCTACATGCGATCTTTGTGCGACCAACTACGTGATCTATTATGCGACTAAATTACATTTCAAGTACATACATGACCCTGCATGCGAATGGTTATGCAACTAATCTTGCAACTACTTAGTAAAACATAAGTATATAATATTGTGAAGTAAACAAACATAATAAATTTTAAAGTCTCAAATTAGATTGTCAATACAAACTGAACATATAAATTACAAAAAAGATGTCAACATACTAAGTTCATATAAAGTCTATGGTGGATGTAAAGGTGTGTGATTTTTGCATGTTTTTCGATTATGCCCAATCTGATGGCAACGCGAGCAAGAACTTTGCACCACCTCTTCTCCTTGAGACAATATTCATTGTTTCTTCGGTCGACCTGCTGAGACACGTATTTTGGTTGGAAGCACAATAATGTCTTTAATTTGGTCGGGGATATCCCATTATTCTTCATTCCCAATGGAGAACACAAGTTCAGCATATGATAATATAAGTGCATTTGTGCTATAAAACTTTGATGACAACTCAGATGGAGGAAAATTGAGATTCAAACCAATAGCTAATGCATGTGAACAAGGAAATTGTTGCCACATTTTTAGTTCTTAGGTTAACCTGCTTGTGTAACTTACCATCACAAACATAGTATATACTATTATCCACAGATGTAATATCCATAAGCAGAAGTTTGCTTAAATGTCGTACAAAAGGCCGTGTATAGGTCGCACAGTTGGACGTACAAAAAGTCACGTACAGGGTCGTAAGAGGGTCACACAAAAGATTGTATATAGGGTCGCACAAAACATCGCGTATAGGGTCGCACAGTTGGTTACATGGTATTGTGTGACCTTTCTTGCGACTGTTTGTGTGACCAATTATGCGACTATATGTTTCTGTCTATAGTCGCACAAGTGGCGCATGCAGGATCGCACATAAGGTCGTATAGATGGTCGCGTGTGTTGTCTCGTAAGAAGTTGCTTATACTTGAAGCATATAGTTGCACAATAGGTCCCACAAACAGTCTCAGGTAGGGTTGCTTATGTAGTTGAAGGGATATTTGGGTAAAAAAAAATTAAAAATGGCACATTTAAAAAAAATTATTGTGAGTGGCATTTTTAAAAAAAAAATGTATTAAAAGTGGCATTCTTAAAAATTTTCGAAATAGGGTTAGGCATTAGTTATTATCTCAGAGCTTGGGCGCCGTTCTTTCTCTTTCTCTCTGCCTTACTGAACAATTGGAATATTATTCAAGAAAACCGCGGTGATTGAAGATTTGTGAAGGCTATGGGCGGGCATCCCTTGAAGAGGGATTTTTCTTTTTCTTTTTTATTATTATTCTCTTAGCAACAGCATTTAGGGACAATTTAATGTAACTATATCTGAATACTGAGGTATCGACTATCAATTTTTTCTGAATTTTTAACAATTTTTTTCTAAATTTTCAACAAGTGAATAGGTTGAACGGCATAGCAGTTGAGGCCAGTGATTAAATTTTTTTTTAGATACTAGACCGGCGGTTTCCGGTTGCCTCGATTTTCCCGGTTCAACCGATTTTTATCGGTTTCAGCCGCTTTTTTTTCGGTTCAACAGCAAAAGCGGTTTTGTAGGTGTTTTCAGACCGATTACCAGGCCGATTTCCGGTCCAACCGGTTGAACCGGCTGTCCGGTCCGATTACAACAACACTGTTTTAATTATATATTAATGAGGTGTGTATTTAATAAAAGGATAGTGTGTATTTAAAGAGCCTTCATAATATTTAAAGAGCCTTTATAATTTATAATTTAATTTAAAATTTAAATATTATGTTCAAAAATATATAAAATAAGGCTAATTATACTGTGCATTCGGGTGCACTCTAAGATAAGATGCACCCACTTTCAAAAACGTATACAAATATAAACAAAACATATACAATTATGAACAAAAATGTATACAATTTAATAGTTAGTTATTTTAATAAAAAATTGAGTGTAAAAAAATATACAATTATTAAAAAACATGTATACACTATTGAATAAAAAGTTATGCACATATGAATGCTAGTTTTTTTTAATGAAAAACTTAGTGTGAAAAAGTATACAATTATTAAGAAAAACATATACAAAATAGAATAATATGTATACAAAATATAATAAAAATTTATACATATATAGTTGCATCCTTCCACCCTGGTGATCTAATATCAACTCATAAAAGAAAAGGAAGATATTATAATAAAAAAATATTAAAAAAGAGTGAGGCTCCTGTGCACCCGGGCGCACGGAGCAGATTCTGTGCGCCTTTACAATTTTCATGCCCCTTTACAATTTAAACCCCTAGCAATACATAGGTTTAAATAGGATTGGAGGGGAGGGTTGTGTTCACATGGGGACACGGAGCATCTTTCCGTGTCCCCGGGCGCACGGGAGCTTTTGCCATTAAAAATAATAAAAAATAATGAAATCGGTTAGATCGATTTATTCGGCTTTTCTAATTTTTTTGTCCGTTCAATCTCAAAAATGATTTTTTGGGATTATCTGCACTAATTTCGGCATCTTGCCGATTGAACCATTCGATACGGTTTTGAAATCAATGTTGGAAAGTTTATGAAAATTTGTGGGTGATTATAGGGTGCATGATGCACAGAACAAAAAAGAAAGTATAAATTATTTATGAGCATTTTTTTAGTCAGATAACTAATGAAAGAAATATACCGTAACATGTGATTGGAGTGATACTTTTTAGAGATCCTCGCCCTTTCCAGAAGATAATTCGTGTATATATATATATATATATATATATATATATATATATTATTCTTTTTATTATTTTTTTTTAATAAACTTAGTCCATCCCACCGTAGTTTTCTGGATCACCCTGCCCATAAGTGTATAATTTTTTATTTAATATTGTATAGTATATGTCTCTTAATTATATATTTTTTTTACATTCAGTTTTTCATTAAAAAAATTAGCACCCATATGTATATAACTTTTTATTCAATAGTTTACACATGTTTCTTAATAATTGTATAATTTTTTTTCACTTAATTTTTTATTAAAAATACTAACAAAACTAACAGAAAATTCGCTTATAAAGTGTATATATATATTTTTATAAATATATATGTTATTTTTCATAATTGTATATATTTTTAAAAATAAATGTACCCAGGTGCACAGGAGAGTTAGCCTATCTTTTATTACTGAAGTGGTAATAATTTTTTTTAAATATTAATCCATATAATAGTAAGAAGTTAAGCGTTTATAAAAGAGAAACTAAATTTATGTTACATTAAGTCTTTAAAGTTTCATTTATACTTTTTTAAAAGAAATTAAATAAAAAGACACTTTTGTATAATATCGTAAAAAAAGAATTTAAATAAAAAAGACACTTTTATATAACATTGTCTCACGATGAGATCATTTTATGCTTTTATATTAAAAATATTATCACTTTTTTTTAAATGCTACTTCTTATTTTTCATTCATTAACCCACGAACCTTTACCAAAATACAAAGAGGGAAATCAGTGGCACATGAAGAAAATAAGACAAAATGTTCCTTGAAGGATGTAGAGATTTGGCAGTATTACAAAGTAATAGGTTAAAAATAAATATTGGACTCCCCCAAGTCAATTATTAGTCACCTCCAATTATATGCATCATTCTAATTGTTTAGGTAGACTTCGACATAGGAATGAAAATACTAGAAATTCAAATCATTAACATATTTGTGCTAGATTTTGTTATTAACAAATTTTGAAATTACTAGATACTCGGTAATCTACTAATCTTCAACATTTAAATGCGTTCATCATCCATTTTTCACGAGTATAGAGATCAATATTTTTTATTCTTTGCAGAAAGATCAGATCTTGGGTGGATTTCTAGAATAGCTTTCGTGAGACAGTGAGACAGACTGGATAGAAAATAATAAAATTTCTACAAATAATAAATAAATAAAATGATATTTTATCATTGAAAAAATAATATACAGCCAATTTAACTAATGGATTTGTATACACAGACAGACTTCTACAGATGATATTGGGATTTTCTAATGTTGTACAAGAATCAGTCCACTCGGCTAAATTGGTAAGTTTTTCTGTATTGGGATTTAATGCATTTTCAAAATCGATTTTCGATTCAATTTTATGAATGAATTAAGTTTACGACAATCAAATGTCAAAAACCCAAAAAACATTACCATACAAACACAGTTACACACAACATGACCTTGGGATGGGATGAAGAACAACGTAAGCATTTCTCAAATCCAATTTTTTAACATCCAAAAACAATCACACTTGGGATGAGTTGAAGAACAACGCAAGTATTTGCATGAGATGTAGGGTGCAATTGCTGTAGTTCCTGAATTGAGATCCACGCGTATAGTCTTCCAGACATTGAGTTTGGTTTCTATCCCATTGTCGCACCAAAGACAATTGAATACATTTTCAAGCTTGTTCGATAACTTAACTGTTCCTATGAATGTAGTACAAAGGATAGAAGCCTACAAAACTATTGTTGGTGAATTCAGTGAAGTGAAACATGTGAGGTATTCTATCTATGGGAAAATACTCTGATCCTGACAGTGCACAGTCTTCATTCTCAATACTTGTTAGATATGCGATTGCGAGTACGAAGTATTTGGTGAAGTTACTAAGGGTGATGAAGTTCCTACCAAGAGAGAAGGAATCTTTGTACATTATCACTATTATGATACTGCTGGGGTGAGGAAGGTAGGTTGATATTGGAAAGGAACTAAAAAACAGAGAATGAAATGTTTTCCATAGCCAATCAAAAGCTGTCAGCCCCAACGTTTCATTTTTATTGACAGAGCATAGCATATTAAACACCCACTTCTAATTCTAGTATTCTACAATACTCTGTAAACACACCTAAGAAGCATTGACTCATGCATCCCATTCAAATTGTACAACTTGCTATCTTTTTATAGACTGAAAAAACAAATTCCCTAACAAAAGGGATCAAGTCAAAGAAGAGGACCAAACGATATTAAGGATAATATCCATAGTTAGACAACCACATCTGCAATTATTAATATCTTGATTAAACAACTAATTACTTGTACAGCATCATAAATTTTGCAAAAATAAAAGGAATGGAAGAGCCACAAAAGGCACATTTATTAATGTCATGATCTTTGCAAAAGTAAAAGCAGTGGCAAATTGTTTATACCTAAAGAAAGATAGACGATCTGTTTAACCAACTTGATCAAATGTAACAGCCAACCAATGGATGCATTACCTAACTTTTTCAACTTTGACCAGCTGTCCGCTTAATAGGAAGACATCAGTAAGAACCATTTTTGACTGGAAAGCAGCACCCACCAGCTTCACGGCCTAGAGGGCAACGAGTAGCAAGTTCAGATTGACAGACAAGTAAAGCAGTCTTAAGATACGAAACAGCATGAAAAGAATGATACCTCATTCTTGCCAAACTCCACCACCCTTTCCTCCAACAAACTCGTATCATTAATATCAAATTTCCTAAGCAATGTGAAGCATGAGTTAGTAGAGAATGGCGTAAAAGCCAAATTATCCGCCACCATATAAGTCACACCCTTCACATATCCAGGTGAAACAGGAGGAGCTATGCTTCCATGACAATATGGACAGGTAGAACGTTGATCATAAGAAGGATGCATCCTATAATTGCAATTGCACTTGTGATGGTTCTTTTGGTCTTCTTTTGCATCTCTGAGGTCCAGCAGAGGTACGGATGGACCACACGGTTTCAAAAGAGTAGTCTTGCTTTGCTTTGGTTGCATGAAGGATTCATTCAAATTTTTAATGCTATCATACAGCTTTGCTAGTGAGGATTCCAATGCATGTTTCTGACTGAGATCAATGATCGAACCCACGGGCAAAGTGAGCATGCCAAGCAGGAAGTCCACAAAGTCTTTGCCAGCCTCAGCATATAGGACTCTTTGCACTTTGGGATCAATCAATAGCTTCAAGCTCATAGTAGATGCTGCCATATATATCAATGTACATAATTATCCTTTTGTTACACAAAGAGCAAAACGTTGCCAGATAACAAGAATTCTTAGTTTTATCCTTTGCTACACAAAGAGCAAAACATTGAGCAATCTTGAAAAAAAAAAAATCGAACAACGGTCACATCCAAATAAATCGAAGCCATGGAGAGCAATCTTAAACGTCAGTAGTTATAGATTTAAAAAAAACTGTTTTCAGATCTGTGATTTTACATTGCAAGCCAAATCAACCACAAACATACATCAGTTCGATGAAGATTATAGAATTGTGTGGTTCGTAATGAATTAATAATACCCCAGGGATCTTAAATATTATTTTCAAAAATAGAAGAGTTTACACCAAATACAATGAAGTAGACTTAATTAGTTAAAAACAAGGGTTAGATAAATAAGAATATAAGGGGAATTTGGGTTATAATATCCAATGAAATTAATAAGAAAAAACTAAAACTTGAGTGTTTTTGTGTATCTTCTTTTAGAACAAAATACAATACTCTTTTCGAAAACACACGACACCCACACATAAAAAATTACTCTAGGCAAATCCACTCCGTAAGTAACATGTGTTTTTTGTATGCATAAATTAAGAAAAATTAATTTTTATATTTAAAGTTGCTTAGACGTGTGTAAAAAATGAGTATTTTAGATAATTTAATAAAAATATGTATAAAGTTATTGAAATATGTGTAAAAAATGGATATTATTGAGATGTATTTCTACAATTTTTAGGAAAGTATATTTGTGTTGAAGCGGATAAAAATAATTAAATAACACCCTAAAATTATAATTATTGTTGACACCATCTACTTTTTATTTGTAAAAAGCAATGTAAGACATTATTATTATGAGTTTATAGTGTAAATTTATTAAAAATTATGATAAATTGTTTATAAATTTATATTAATTAAATAATTTGGAATACAAATTAATTAATATATAACTATTTATATATATAAATATATATATATATATATAATTTTAAAAAGAAATTGGGGGTGGGAATGGGGGTAGGGGGGTTGGGGGGGTTTTGGGGTACAGCCGTAACCCCTCGTAACCCCTTGTACCCCCTGTATCCGCCCCTGGGCAAATCTCATATTCATTCATTGTATTTGACACTTTTAAGGTTCATTTAACCTATTTAATAATTTTAATTAACGAAACACTCGATACACAATAGAAAGAAAAGGAGTTGAAATAGAAAGAGAAGTGGGTCACCAGAAGTTACTGTCGCCTCCATCTGCTGCAATTTCTGGAGCTTAGCGGTGTTCATGGAGAAGGAGGTTTAATCGGGATCCAGAAGAAAATATATATTCCAAATAACAAATAGGAGAAATCACGAGGAAATCGCGAAAACAGTTTATTATGGAAAAGATTTTACGAGAGGATTTCACGGATATATATACCTTACCCTGCACTTTATACATACGAATAGTTGTGGGATTTCCCATTTTTGTTTAGTTTATTAGTAGTATTTTATTATTTTCTTTAACAAATTGGGCCGGTTTAAATTGATATAATAATGTTTTCAAAAATTATTAAAGCTTGTATACTAATTCAATTAAATGGGCTTATTTTTCTTCTAACAGACGATCTTGTACCTTATATATAAGGTAGAACACCACTTAGTAGAGAAATGGAAATGGAAATGGAAATGAGAATGTTTTGAAAAGCAAAAGACACGTGGTGGTGGAAATCAAACAAAAAAGAGACCTACATCGTCAAACAAGCGTACGAAGTGTCGCGAAGCAGGAATATAACAAAAGAGAAAGAGATGGAGATATCTATAGAAGTGCTGCAATCTCCAAAAGTACGAGCAATTAAAGGAAGACTCACCACGACGATAAATCTAAGAAAGAAAAACTATCTCCCTTTGAATATTGGAGTCCTGTGTCCTTTTGTAAGAATAGTAAGGAAACAGGCAAACCTCTACTCTTCCATTTCAGTTGGAGCTCAAAATTCAGATTCGAATACTTCAACTGGTTGGGGGTAAGTACTTCCATACATGACTCAATCAAAAATAATTTTCTGTTGTTTGGGGGACTGTTTCGATCAAAACTTGGTAATTCTATTGCTTTATTAGTATTGATCTGTGGTATTTGGTTAGTATGGAAAATGATGAATGATGTTTTTGAAGGAGGAAAAGGAGATGTTATAAAAATTGTTGGTGATATGAAGTGTAGAGCATAGGGTTGGTTTAAGAGAAGCAAAAATACCTCCACCATCAACATTAATTTTCGATCTTGATGGGAAGGAGGATAAGGAGAGTGTAGCTTCGAGAAAATACTGCTGACTTAAGAAAGTCAGCCCATTAGAGCCGTTAAAATGTATTTTAGCTTGGGGATGGTAATGTGTACAGATAGGGAGTAAGAGAGTTTTGATCATTTTTCTCATCCAAACTGATGTACATTACCCTTTTTTTTGTCAATAATATAATTATTTTGTTCAAAAAAAATTATAATTATTTAATTTTCACCACTCAATAAAATAAAATAATTTAAAATAAATTTAATAATTACTCACTGCAACCTCAAATTTACTCTATAACCTGCTATCTCAAAATAACCCTTAATTTTTTATGGTCATAATTATCTTAATTTTCTTCAATGCCTTGGACAGGAAAATAAAAAGAGTAAGTGAAAGGTGCAGGTAGTGAAAAATAGAAAGTGAATGGTTCAGGTCTTGATCATAAATTGAGAAAAGAAAAGATAGGCAATTGCATTCATATTTCAAAGATGAAGAAGGAGAGAGATTCTGTGCAAAAGATTGAATATTAGAGAATTATAAAATTTAGTTTTGTAAACCTATGATCACATCGTGATCATAAAATGAGTGAGAAGAAAATAGAAGATACGCAATGGCATGTTACAGCAGATGAAGTAGAGAGATTCTGAGCAAAAGATAGAAAATTAGAGAATTATAAAAAGCCATAGGACAAAACGATATCATTCATAGTTAGACAACAACATCAGCGATTATATATTAATTACGGGATATTACTTCTTAATTAAAAACTAATTACTTGTAAAAAATCATAACATCATAACTTTTGCAAAACTTTAAACTTAAGTCATAAGATAGGATATGGAAGAGCCACAAAAAGCACAACATTCGGTGCTATGTCAATGTCAAGATGAGCTTTTAAAACTAAAAGCAGTGGCAAATTGTTATATACTTGGAAAAAAAAAATTGACTTTCCGTTTTACCAACTTTATCAACTGTAGCAGCCAACAGATGGATCACAAAAGCTCCCTACATTACTTACCTTCTTTCAACTTTGGGCACCCTTTCAACTTTGGGCTCCCGTTTTTCAACTTTGGGCACCCGTCCGCCAACCGCGTTACCCTTAAGGAAGACATCAGTAAGAAGCATTTTTGACTGAAAAACGGCACCCAACACCTTCATGGCCTAGAGGGCAAAGAGTAGCAAGATCAAATTGACAGACAAGTAAAGTAGTCTTAAGATACGAAAGAGCACGAATAGAATGATACCTCATCCTTGCCAAAGTCCACCACCCTTTCCTCCAACATACTCATATCAATAAGATCAAATTTCCTAAGCAATGTGAAGCATGAGCTAGTAGAGAATGGCATAAAGGCCAAATTATCCATCACCAAATAAGTCACACCCTTTACATATCCAAGGTGATTCACAGCAGGAGGAGCTACGTAAGTCAGTTCTATACCAAATTCTTCATGGCAATCCCTACAGACTAAGCCTTGGCAATCGGAAACATTCTCACAGCAATCGCACATGTAATAGCGCTTTTGGTCATATTTTGCATCATTGAGGCCAAGCAAAGGTGCGGAAGAACCAGAGACGAGGGGAGGCGGTTTCAAAAGCGTAGTCTTGCTTTGGTTTGGTTGTATGTATTGAGAATGTTGTTGTATTACATCTCTATATCCACATCGGTTGTATATTACATTCACTGTACCTAGGATATTGTATATAATTCTTTCATTAGATCAATATAATTTAACTTCCACAATTCTTTATATGGTATCAGAGCCATTTTAGGCTAACGCCTCGTTCCAAAACCCTAATTCTCTCATGGCCGGCGATCTCCACAGCACCGGCGCATCCAATCCCTCTCTGATTGCCTTCAACACTGTTTCACAGGTTCCTTTGAAGCTCACCTCTTCCAACTATGTTGCCTGGAGTTTCCAACTCCGTACACTTCTTGCCGGTTACGATCTTGTCAAATTCGTTGATGGATCGTTACCCTGCCTTTCCGCTGCGTCGTCCACGCCGGGTGCTGTTACCGCTCCCGGGGCTGCTCCGGCTCCAAATCCCATCGCCGATGCAGGCTCAACGTCCACTGCTACCGCTCCCGACGTCGCTTCCTTCCGGTCCTACTGGATTCGTCAGGATCAACTGATCCTCAGCATGATCATAGGATCCATCACGCCGACGCTGATCTCGTTTATAGCATCGGCCACGACGTCTGCAGAAGCGTGGCAAACCCTTGCCACCATCTACGGCTCGTCTTCCAGGGGGCGCATTCTTGCCCTCAAGAATCGGCTTCATAACCCTATCAAGGGCAGCCGCTCGATCATCGATTTCATGCTTGAAATCAAGGGTGTTGTTGACGAGCTCGCTCTTCTTGGCGTTGCCACCAATCCAGAAGATCTCATCATCAAGGTTTTGAATGGCCTATATGACTCCTACCGTGATCTGGGATCCGCCATTCAGGCGCGAGATTCTCCGATCACCTTTGAGGAGCTCCACGACAAGCTCCTGAGTGCTGAGTCGCAGCTTGCCCATGCCGCCGCTCCATCGCCTGCTCTGCCTGCCACTGCTCTCCAGTCCTCGGCGCAACCGTCATCACAGCCGCGCCATGGTGGTCGCTCGGGTGGCTGTGCTGGTCACAGCCGCTCGTCGTCTCAGATCGGCTATCGCCCAGGCCCGTCGCCATCTCCCACCGACAGCTCATCTGGTAGCGGTTATCAGGGCCGGTGCCAGTTCTGTGGTGTGTTCGGCCACTCAGCCCGGCGGTGTCCCGATCTCCCCCAGGTGGCTCACTCTCCAGCCGCTCCTGCCGGTCATCAGCCGCCACGGCAGCAACCGTTTGCTCTACCTACTGCCCACTCCGCTGTTTCTTCTGCGCCACCGAATGCATGGGTTTTAGATCAGGGGCGTCGCACCACATCACCACATATCTCTCCAATCTCTCCCTCCACTCTCCTTATGCTGGTTCAGATAGTGTAGTTGTTGGTGATGTTACTTCTTTATCCATCACGCATATAGGCTCTCTCTCTTTCTCTAGCTTGCAGTCTCTTTCCTTTTCTAATTCGCTTACTGTTCCGTCAATTTCAAAAAATCTAATTTCTGTTTCCCAGCTTTGTCAACAAAATAATGTTTCTGTTGTGTTTTCCTCTTCTTCCTTTCAGGTGAGGGATCGGAGGACTGGCGCTACCTTGCTGGAGGGTCCAAGAGTTGATGGACTTTACCTTTGGCCCTTTGTTCCTTCCTCAGCTGCTCAGAAACCTTATGCTCTACTCTCCTCTCACGGACAAGTCCGCTTGTGGCACTCTCGTTTAGGTCACCCCTCCCCCAAAATCTTACGTCATGTCTTGTCTAGTCATAACTTGCCCTCTTCGAATACCAATGAAATAAATTGTGATGCATGTCGGACAATGAAAAGTCATAAACTTCCTTTTGCTGATTCTACTTTGACTGCTACTGTGCCACTTGAGTTACTGTTCTCTGATGTTTGGTCTTCACCTATCACTTCCTCTGATGGTTACAAATATTATGTCATTTTTGTTGATCACTTTAGTAAGTATGTTTGGCTTTATCCGCTTAAGCGCGAATCTGATGTACTTCATACTTTCACTGCCTTTAAATCTCTTGTTGAAAATCAACTTCAATCACGTATTCGTACTCTATACACTGACAATGGTGGTGAGTTTATTGCCTTACGTTCATTCCTTACCTCACACGGTATCACTCATCTCACCACTCCACCTCATACTCCTGAGCACAATGGTGTTGCTGAACGCTGCCATCGTCATATTATTGAAACTGCTCTCTCTCTTTTGCATCACGCCTCCATGCCTCTCATTTACTGGCCCTATGCTGTCTCCACCGCCACATACCTCATCAATCGCCTCCCCAAAGACAACCTGCAACTTTTATCTTCCTATGGAAAACTATTCCATAAACAGTCGCATATAGGTAAACTCCGTGTCTTTGGCTGCCTCTGCTATCCCTGGCTTCGCCCCTACACTACTCATAAACTTGATCCTCGTTCCAAACTCTGTGTCTTCCTAGGATATTCTCTCACTCAGTGTCTATTTCTGCCTTGATCGAGTCTCCAACAAAATCTTCACATCCCGACACGTTCACTTTGTTGAGAATGTTTTCCCGTTCTTCAAAGAGAACGCCTCGGTGCCATCTCAACAATCTAATTCCATAGTTGATTCGACTATTCCTACACCACCCCCCATATCGCCTCCGCCCCCAGCACTCCTACCTCCTGATGATCCTCCACCAAGTCCTATGCTCTTGCCTCTGCAGCCGGATGCTCCGCCTCCACCTTCACCACCTGTTCTGGATCCTCATCCTATGACCACACGGTCTCGGAACCACATTTTCAAACCTAACCCCAGGTACTGTCTTCACACTTCTCTATATACTGATGTTGAACCTACTACAGTTTCTTAAGCCTTCTCTGTTCCTTGCTGGCGTGATGCGATGGCCTCTGAGTTTGATGCCCTGAAGAATAACGGGACGTGGACTCTCGTTCCCTCTTCTTCGGCGCATAATATTGTTGGGTGCAAGTGAGTTTTCCGCATCAAACAAAAGCTGGATGGCTCTATTGACAAGTACAAAGCCCGTCTGGTTGCAAAAGGTTTTCATCAGTGCCCGGGCATTGACTTTCATGAGACATTCAGCCCCGTTGTGAAACCGGCCACCATCTGGATTGTTCTGAGCATTGCTGTCTGCCAAGACTGGTCCTTACTTCAGTTTGATGTGAATAATGTCTTCCTCCATGGTACTCTGTCCACTGAGGTTTACATGCAGCAGGCCCCTGGGTTTATCTCTCCTGATCATCCTACTCATGTCTGCAAGCTTGAGAAATCTATCTATGGGTTAAAACAGGCACCACGGACGTGGTACACAGCTCTTCGGACATTTCTTGTTTCATATGGATTCACTTGTGCTAAGTCAGATACTTCCCTGTTTGTTTATCACCGTCAGGGGGTGCTTGCATATTTTCTTGTCTATGTTGATGATCTTGTGTTGACTGGCAACAGTATTGGTTTTCTGTCACGCTTTGAAGCGGCTTTGGCATCGCGATTCTCTGTTAAGAAGTTGGGCGATCTATCGTATTTTCTGGGTGTTGAAGTGCACCGATCGTCAGCGGGCTGTCACCTATCTCAGCACAAATATACTACTGATATTCTGTCTAGTCTTAACATGCTCACTTCAAAGCCTGTTTCCAGTCCTCTTGCTGCAGGTTTGAAGCTTTCTTGTAATGACGGGTCAGATGCCTGTGATGCAACCCAATATCGACGTGTTATTGGGCGACTCCAGTATCTCCTCCTTACTTCTTTGGCGTTCTTCGTCGCTATCTCTCCACTGCTTTGCGGATGCTGATTGGGGTGGTGACTATGATGACAGGTCTTCTACAGAAGGCTATTTCGTTTTTCTTGGATCCAATCCCATTTCATGGAGGTCTCGCAAGCAGCGCACTGTTTCTAGGTCTTCCACTGAGGCGGAGTACAGATCCATTGCCTCTGCTGCTTCCGAGGTTCAGTGGACGCGTTCTATTCTCACTGAGCTCTGCATTCCGTCCTTGCCTACAACCCCGGTTGTTTACTGTGACAACATGGGTGCTACTTATCTTTGCTCAAATCCTGTCTTTCACTCCAGAATGAAGCACATTGCCATTGACTACCATTTTGTTCGGGAACTGGTCCAAAGCTCGCAGTTGCGTGTTTCTCGGGTTTCCTCTGCTGATCAACTTGCGGATGCTTTAACCAAGCCTCTTGCTCGTCCTCGGCTTAATCTCCTTATGTCCAAGATTGGCGTTGTTCATCCATCGCCATCTTGAGGGGGCGTATTGAGAATGTTGTTGTATTACATCTCTATATCCCACATCGGTTGTATATTACATTCACTGTACCTAGGATATTGTATATAACTCTTTCATTAGATCAATATAATTTAACTTCCACAATTCTTTATAGTATGAAGGATTCGTCCAAGTTTTGAATGCTATCGTAGAGCTTAGCTAGTGAGGATTCCAATGGGATGTTTCTGACTGGGATCAATGATCGAACCCACGGGCAACGTGAGTATGCCAACTAGGAAGTCCACAAAGCCTTTGCCAACCTCAGCATATATGACTCGTTGCCCTTTGGGATCAATCAATAGCTTCAAGCTCATGCTAGATGCTGCCATATCTATATCAATCTATATAATTATCCTTTGTCAAACGATAACAAGAATTTTGAGTACTATTTATGATGTTGTTCAATAAGAAGACACTCAACTTGATAAAATACAAGTTTATTTATTCCACAAAAGCATCACCTATCTTTCAACAAAGCATTCAAAGGCTTGGTTAATTAATTATTAAATACTTCATTTATTAGTCACAATTTAATCAAATCACAATTACACATGCAGACCAACGCAAAAGATGACCAAATACTATACAATCATCATCATCAAAGTCCAAAGATAATTCGTGCATAATTGGGCTGGATTCAGCTTCAAAAACGGGCTTGTATTCGTTAAACTACAAATATGGTATTTCTTAAGGCCCAGTGGACGAAATTAAGGCCCAATATATGAGCTTTATGATCGCTATAATAATTAAGCCCAACATAAGTCGAGGTTGTCGAATAACAATCGAGCCTGCTATGATCCAAATTCATTAGCAAATAGCAATACACAGTAATCCCAGGCTGCAATTCGAGACTTTTTACACGCATCAGTTCCATTTTCCAAATTTTAAATAGTTGAAACTTGAAACTGTTACAGAAACATACTCCATACATGTCAACAAAATTTCAATTCAATCCATTAATGCAAAAAAAAAAAAAAAAAAAAAAAAAAATAATAATAATAATAATAAATAAATAAAATTGAGATCTGTTTTCACATTGCAACGCAAATCATTCTTGAGAACGATTAAGACTTTGAATATACTGTAAAAAGCATAACATACAATACACAATAGAAAGTTAGAAACAAAAAGAGTAAAAATAGAAATGGAATTAAAGGGCTTGGCTTACCAGAGCTGCCGCCTCCGCCTCCGTCGAGATAATTTAGTGCTAACAGTTTAATTGGAGAGGAATATATATTCTGATGAAGAAATATAGCCGTATATATAGGTTTATTTTGTGTAATTTTGTGGAGAGGTACTATCCATGGATACCGATTCAATTGGTATACCTTGTTATCCACCCTTCTTAATTAATTTTTACTCATTTATTAATGTTACGTTGTTTTTTATTTTATTTTTAAATTTATTTTATATAAATGACTATTACACTCTAAATCTTTGAGATTAATTATACCCTACACTATAAGAGTAAAATTACAATTATATCCTAAACCCTAGGAATAAATTATATTCTAAATCACAAGCGTAAAATTACCATTATACCTTAAACCCTAAACTTTAAACTCTACAGATAAATTATACTCTAAACCACAAAGGTAAAATTACCCTAAGCATTAGAAATAAATTATACCCTACTCCAACCACAAGGGTAAAATTACAATTATATCTCTAAAATTAAATAAATAAAAAAAATAAAATGCAAAAAAAACAGTAACAACAATAATTTAAAAATAAATGAAAACACACGCTGAAGATGAAGGAGTACGTTGTACATTTTGAAATTGGTATCTTTCTCAATTTTGTGTTATACACTTACATACTTTTTCAACGGGAACACAAGAGATTAACTAAAAATATTTTTTAAAGATTTGAGTAGATCCTTCTTGTTAAGTTACACTTTTCAAACATATCTTTAAAAAAATTGAGTAAATCTTTTGACTTTATTTAATATGTGCCCGTGTATATATGTGAAGAGACGGCGTTAGACTAATTGATTAAGTATAAATTAATTCATTTCTTAATAGATTTTTTTTTTTTTTTTTTTTGCCAACGAGAGAAAGGATCACTCTACCATTTACCCCTTTGTTGAATGGGTACGGCCTCTCCTCGTCAATTATTACTTTTTTTTTAATTTTATTTTAATTAACTTCGCCTCATTCGTGACATTAGTAATATAATTTTAGTTACCATTAACAGCACTTTAACTCGTGGTTGCACGGGATAGATTTTAGAAAGTAAAATTATATAAATATAAATTTTTTTGTAATAGTAAATTTATATATATATATATATATATATATATATATATATATATATATATATATATATATATATATATATATATATATATATATATATATATATATATATATATATATATATATATATATATATATATTATAACAGAAACTTTTCTTGCTGTCGTCTCCAGAACACTCCAATGTGACGTGTAATTTTCTCAATTTTTTGAATTTTTAAATACTTTTATAATATTCTCCTTATTTACTTTTAATTAACTTACTTATTTAATATTTTTTAAATAATATGTTTCTTATTTTTAATAATAATTAAATTTTCAATATTTTATTTATTGGTATCATTAATTAATTACTAAATCTGTTAATAGAATAAATTAATTAATATCAAATTAAATCATATATATATAAAGGGAAAAAATATTATTCCATATAATATTCTCTCACCCACCTATAAATAAGACCTTTTTGTTATTCGTTCTAAATACACACGATTCTCCAATAGGAATAGGAGCTTTCCACTATGTTATGTTCGTTTTCGGATTTTAAATCCAAGTTTTGGTTTTCCAAAACCCACATCCAAATTTAAAAAACCTCCCATATATATACCTACTACATTTTCCTCTTCAATTAATACACTCTCTCTCTTTATCTCTCCTATCTCATTTAACTTTTTAAATAAATTAATACATTAATTTGACATAAAACTTCAATTAATACACTCTCTCTCTTTATCTCTCCTCTCTCATTTAACTTTTTAAATAAATTAATACATTGATTTGACATAAAGTTAAAACATACACTGCTCAAAACCCAAAACAAACATAGAACACACTATTCATAGTTTTCAAATCCCACATAATCCCAAACCAAACATCACCCTAGAGAATTGATTTATGAAAGTATAAAAATTTATTTCGATAGAACAAATCAAGTAGATATTCGATCTACCTGATTCAAGTATTATTCGAGAGGAAAAGAACTGATACAAGTATTCTTGAATCAATATACCTCTTAAGAATCGATTCTTCAAGAGGAAGAGAATCGATTCAAATATTTTTGAATAGATTTACATCTTAAAATTCAATTTTTCAAGAGTAAGAGGATCGATTCAAGTATTCTTGAATTATTAAGAATCGATTCTTCAAAAGAAAAAATCGATTCAAGTTTTACCTCTTAAGAATCGATTCAAGTATTCTTTAAGATCTACTTTTAAAGTATTGATTCAATTATTTTTCAAGTGAAAGATGATCGACGATTCAAGTGCTCTTAAATCGATTTACCTCTAGAGAATAAGAGGTTAAAAAACTAATTCATGTATAGAATCGAAAGCTTAATTCTTTTTAAGTTAAATCATTATTTCATATCAAATAACATTAAAATTTGGTATGTAAATATTTGTTAATTTTTAAAATTTAGTATATTAATATTTATTTATTTACATATATCTTAAGAGTGAGGCCTGCGTGCACCCGGGCGCACGGAATTTAGAAATTTTGTATTATGGGTAAGGGTACATTAATTTGGTCTAAAGGGTATACACTTTAATTACTAAAAGGTACACAATTTTGTTCTAAAGGGTATACACTTTTCATTAATATTTTTTTTTCTTTAGAAAATAAAGGGCACATTTTTATACTAAAGGGTATACAATTTAACACAAAATTCTAAAGGCGCACGGAGTGTTGTTCGTGCGCCCAGATTTTTCTTTAGAAAATAAAGGGTACACATCTGTATACTAAAAGGTATACAATTTAGCACAAATTTTTAAAGGCGCACGGAAAGTGTTCCGTGCGCCCGGGTGCACAGGAGCTTTTGCCATATCTTAATTATTCATATGAATTATAAATTTTATTTTCTTTAGTTGTTTATATAATTTAAAATTAATAAAATTAAATGAAAAAATAAAATTAATAAATTCATTACAAGTTTATGATTATTTAAAAGAATATTACATATAATTAATTTTGTTTATATTATATATATATTTTTTTTTATATTAATTTTTTAAAAATAATAATTGATGTAAATAGAATTATTATAATATAGTTAATAAAAAAATATTAAATCATAATCATGAGTAAAAATAATACTCCATTTATATATATATATATATATAGCATAGTCATTTTTTTGCTAACGTGTTGTTCACGTATAGTATTACTATTTATTTATTTTTTCTATATATTTATTATGACTTATTTACTCTAGTATCATTAATTGCAATTAATAAATATACGATATAAATAAATTAATTAGTATCAAATCAATTCATGTATAGAAAAAAAAAGAATAAATTAAAATTTTTATATATAATTGATATTTATTTTAGACAAACAGTAAAATTAAGAATTTATTTGAGTTACATACTTTGATCATAATTGCACTTAAATACAATGAAAAAAAGTGATTTATTAACAACTATGTGGTTGCACATTTTTTAGAGAAATAGGAGGAGTAATAAATAGTTTTCAATTGTATTATATTATAAAATAATATTTAAAAAAGATTTTTTCAAATAAATAAAGTATATGTACATATATAATAACTTTTTACATGATTTAGTTATAAGTTACATTATCAAAAGTCAAATGTTATAATTTGTTGCAAATTCTTTATATTGATGAAAGAAATTGTCTAGCTATAAGAAAAAAAAATAACCTCCTTAATTAATGTTATTACGTTATATAACATGAATTATTTAATTATAAAAAGATAAGAATAATAATAAAAAGATCTCGCGTTGTACGCGGGTTTCATACTAGTGTGTATATATATATATATATATATATATATATATATATATATATATATATATATATATATATATATATATATATATATATATATATATATATATATATATATATATATATATATCGTGGACACATAAATACATATAATTATGTATTTCCTCCGACCCATCCTAATAATTAAATATTTTTAAATTAGGTGTTTTATTCTAACGGTTACATTTTTTTTTCTATTAGACCCAAACAATTAAGTAATTAAAATATCTCAATATGATTCATCCGCCACATTAATACAATCATCCACTATACATTATTATTTATCTCACCTCAATATACATTAAAATACTAAAATTCTTAATTCCTGTGCAAAAAACAAATATAACTATTAGAATGGGACGAAGGAAATACATATGTATGAGGTTTTATATTGGTATGGTATGTATATTTAGTTTAGTTCTTTATGTGTAATGAATTAAATAGTATTTAATTGAATCGATGTTATGCGACCCTTATTCGTTTTTCGTGTACAACAAATTAATGTAATTATAAAAAAACCAACATTTTTAAAATTTTATTAATATTTATATTTCATTACATAATCATATGTTAACGTATAGACAATTTCAATAAATGTTTTAATTACTCAACATTATTTTCAAATACAACCCAAATTTTTTCAATAATTAACTCAAATTGTAATAAACTTTAACATGTTAATTGATAAAAAAAAGAATATAAAAATATTTTTAATTTTAATTATTTTGTTGAACATAAAATTATTAAAATTAAGAAATGTGATAGATTTTAAATAATTAAATAATTGATGGTTGAAATAAATTGTCCTAAAATTAATACTATATTTGAATCATATATTAAAAAGGAAAATTAGTATAATTGGGATGAGAGAAATTGAGGAGAAATTGAAGAGAATCGAGAAATTGAAAAGATATTATGGAGAGATTTTGACCAAAATTTGAGCGGGAAAACTTAAGTTGGCCCTACATGCTTTTATACATATATTAATATAGATTTGAAGTGTAATAACCTAACTTTTAACTTTATTGATTAAAGAGTAATTAAGCACTTTTGTGATAAATAAACTTTACATAAAATTATGTATTGAGTGGTTGATAATAGTTAAAATGTACTCCCTTCGTCCCATCGTAAGAGGATCATTTGCTTTTCTACACGTAGATTAAGGAGTATTATTATTTAATGTGTAGTGGGTAGTTGTATAAGTGGGGGTGTGAGTCTCATATTTTAATTGTATTAGAGGGGATGTGTGAATCTCATGTTTCTAAAAAATGAAATGGGACTCTTTGGGTAGGACGACCAAAATGAAAAAATGGTCCTCTTAGCTGGGACGGAGGGAGTATTATGGAGTTATTGTATTGATGATGTTTTTTGTTTGAATGAATATTAGTGATCATCACTTGTCTTAATAACGAAATGAAATGGTTTCTAACGTTTGGTGTCAATCAACACCTTCACAGCTCCTCTGGCATTAGCAACTCTCTGGCATTAGCAACCCTGCAATTCCTCCTTATCTCTCCACCCAATCCAGATTGCATATCTCCCATTTTGATCATCCCCTCAACAAATGCCTTTCTGAACTTCTCCTCATTCTTGCTGAATCTCTTCACATACTTCCTTGTTTCAGCACAGGTGTACAATGTTTGATCAGAATTCAGAAACCCTCTCCCACTCACCAGATCCTTGTAATACTGGTTGTCGAACACCTCGGGCGTGCTGTCCAAGTTTACTGTCTCCTCTTCGTCTCCTCCGGGCGGGCAGAGCTTGTTGAGAGTGTCCCGGTAGCTGGGGTCGATGGCAGGGTCGGGGAGGCCGGAGCCCGACTGGTTGTAGAGCCTGAATACTATAGAGAAACACCTTCCTTTGCCAATGGAGTGGGAACCAGAAAGGGCTACTAAATCTTTGATGGAGAGGTTGTATTTGGAGAAGAGGTCTATGAGAGTGGTTGCATTGGCTCTTGGGCTTGGCATTATGTCGTTTGATGCTTCTTGGCTGGCTGTTAAGCTGTCTTCTCTACCTAGTTTCACTTCCCAACTTGGCCCTCCACTCTGTTCACATTTTTACAACATTAAATAAGATTAAAATTAGCCACAACTAACAGGAGACTATACACATTAATGTTGCTTCATAAATGTTGTACTCATATTTCATGAGTTCTTGATTGAATTTTATTAAAGTTTACTCTGATCCTGTGGATTTATTGCCGATTTGGAGATCATCTAATCCATTATAGTCAAACAAGTGTGGCAAAATCTTCATATAACCTCATAACATATTTCAGGAATTTCTTGAAACTTTTTTTCTCAGGAAGTATGCATTCAATAAACTGAATATACAACCTAAGATTGACAATATCTTGATTAACTAGTATTAAGATTTCCTAAGAAAATTATAGTTAATCTGAAATCTGATGATGTACAGCAATTGCTCTGTTTCTTTACTAATATGTTTTGATGATCTTCTTCTGTTAATGGGGGAAAATAAAATAATCTAAGTAAAAATGGACTTACAAGAAGAACAGCATCTCTGGCAGCCATGATTAGGATATCGGCACAAGATACAACTCCAGGGCAGGCCTTCTCCAATGCCTCCTTAACTTGATCGATTACTTCATACGATCTCAACGAATCTATATTCGAGAGAGCCAATTTCTCCCCAAGCATGTTTCGCGTGTCATCCAACAGCAATGATCCATCACATCCCTACCACAATTTTAAGCAATGAATTGAAACCTAGAACGACAAAAGGAAGTTGAAATTGGGGGAAATCAAATAGGAGTTACATTAACGAAGCAATCATGGAACTGTAAGCGCATGACAGAGGCAGCACTCCTAGTTTCTGCAGCCATAGACGTCCTGATGACATCGCGCACGATGGATTCAGCTTCTGGGCAGGTCTTCGAG
The DNA here is from genome assembly GCA_023678885.1 of Pogostemon cablin. Lineage (NCBI taxonomy): Eukaryota > Viridiplantae > Streptophyta > Magnoliopsida > Lamiales > Lamiaceae > Pogostemon > Pogostemon cablin. The sequence continues at coordinate 12,666,621 of CM042985.1, read as the reverse complement.
TAAAAGCCTCGGCGGAGAGGTGGCGCTCCGGCGGCCGTAAGGATGAGGAGGGGGAGGAGAAGGGTGGTCATACGGCTCATCTTCTTTTCGCAGTGATTAAGGAAAAAATGTTTTTCATTTGTATGATTATTATAAAATAAAACAATATTGCGCGTATCTTCTACTCCATTATTTTGTTAGAAAATTATATTCATGTTATGTATAGATAATTCTCCATGTGACTATTACGAGTTGTAATATTGTGACTAATTTAACAAAATATGTTGATTTTATTTTGTATTAATAAATAAAATATAGTAAATCCATGAAATCTTAATTTAATTTTTAATTTTAATTTTAATTTTAATCTTAATCTTAATTTTAATATTATAATAATAATAATAAATTCAATCCTGAACCCCATTAAAATAATTAAATACTAAGAGTTATTATAATTTTTGAGTGAGGCTTGCGTGCCCCTGTGTACATTTAACATTTAGTATTATGGATAAATGTACATTATTTTGTTCTAAAGGTTATACTCCCTCCGTCCCGCATTAACGTTTACGTTTTCCATTTTTGTCCGTCCCAAGTTAATGTTTACGTTTCCTATTATAGTAAGTGGGACCCAAAGACCAAAGAGTTTATACCCTAAAAATTTTAGCAAATTACACATAATGCCACTCATTTATTTTACATCAAATACACATTAAATTTCACTAATATGTACTTTCTAATTAAACATTTATTCTCTTAACAAACTTTAATCACTAAATCCATTAACACTAAACTTCTTCCACGTTCTGGATCTTTCTCTCTCTCTTCTCACCCAAGAACCCTAGAATTCCCAATCCCACGCAGACCCAAATTATCCGCTAACCCTTACTCTCAAATCTCACACTTCCTCTAACGAATCATAAATCCTGATTTCTTTATGTTGGATGAAGCCAAATCTGAAAGTGAATCGAGTTTTCCAAATCCTTATTCAGCGTGGAAGCCCTTTTCTCTTCCACTTGATTCTCCTGTGAAATCGGCGTCATCTATGCCCGATTTTGATGGATAACTAGTACCTGCTGAGTCTATTGATCCATACGAGTGTTTGGTGGTTCCCGACACTTACGAAGAACTTACCTTCGAATCGGACGTGGAACCTGACTCTGAAGAAGAAGGTACTTTCGCTCGTGTTGCCTGACAATGAAGAAGAATCTCCCATCAAAGCTTCTGCATCGTTGATGCTCAAATCTGAGCAGTGCTCAGATCGAAATCAGAAGTGGGTATATTCATCAATTCGAAGCCAAGGTTAATAGGTAATAAGAGATTCAACGTGAGGTAGTTCATACATTTCTTCAGATCTATTGTCCTAAAGTTTTTGTAGAGCCCGAATAAGGGTACATCATTTTGTTTTAAAGGATATATATTTTTCATTATATTTTTTATTAGTATTATGGATAAATGTACATTATTTTGTTCTAAAGGTTATATACTTTAATTAATAAGGGTACAACATTTTGTTCTAAAGGATATACATTTTTCATTATATTATTTATTTTTCTTCAAAAAATAAAGGGTACACATATTTATATTAAATGATATACAATTTAACAAAAAATTCTAAAGGCACACGAAGTGTGTTTCCGTGCGCCGGGCACACACAAGTTTTTGCCTTGTAAAATAAATGATACACATCTTTATACTAAAGGGTATACAATTTAGCACAAAATTATAAAGGCACACCGAATGTGTTATCATGTGCCCACACACAAGCTTTTGCCATACTTTTTTCATTGAAATAACAAGCTTTTGCCATACATTTTTTATTGAAATAATTTAACTAAAAATTTTAAATTTACAAACAAATATAAATATTAATGAAATAAGTAAAGGCGCCACCACAGCAAGTGCGACTCTGTTCAGAAAATTATATTTATGTTTTAAGTGTAGATAATTCTCCATGTGACACTTTGTAGCATTATGGTATTATACTAGTTGTACTATTGTGGCTAATTTAATAAAATAGGAGTATTGAGAAAAAATGTTTTTGAGTTGTATGATTATAAAATAAAAGAATATTGCACGTATCTTGTACTCCATTACTTTGTTAGAAAATTTATATTCATGTCATGTATAGATAATACTCATGTGACAATTTGTAACATTATGGTATTATACGAGTTGTAATATTGTGGCTAATTTAATAAAATGAGTTAGATTTTTATTTTGCATTAATAAAATGTATAGTAAATGCAAAATATTAATTAATAGAATAAGTAGAGACGCCACCTCATGTAACATCAAAATATGTAATTAGAGATCCGAACAAGGAATTCGCAAGATAGAGTATCTTCCTTTTTTTCCATTGAATTTTTCTACTCCCTTGTAAAAAATGGTGTATCCCACCATTAGGGCCCACCGCCCCTGCCCTGGGGATTGGTGGAGGAGGTAAATCGCAAGATGTGCCTCAAGTGACTTATAGAGAAGGCTCACGGTTAAACTTGTGCTTGCAAGGGGCCAAATCCATGCTAAAGGCAGAATTCGAACCCCCACCCTGCAACAATTAAGCTCAGTTGGAAGGCCTTTCCACCATCCCCTCTACCATTTGAGCTATGCCCTGAGGGCTTCTACTCCCTTGTAATCAATACACAAACAGAAAACACACATACATTTAGCTTCTTCTCAAAATTCAATTTTTGTTTTGTCTATGTCTTAAAGACTTGTGTACAACCTTCTGTACCACCCATACAACTTCCTTCCTTCACCTTCATCGTGTGTTTTCCTCTTTTTATTTTTTTTAAAATTGTAGATGTACGTTACTTTTTTTTAAAAAATTTAGGGATATAATTACAATTTTATCCTTGTTATGTGGGGTATAATTTATCCCTAGAGTTTAGGGTATAATTGTAATTTTACCCTTATGGTTTAGGGTATAATTATCCCATAGGGTTAGGGTATAATTATAATTTTACCCTTGTTGTTTAGGGTATAATTTATCCATAGGGTTTAGGGTATAATAGTCATTTAAATAAAATAAATTTAAAAATAAAATAAAAAAAACATTAATGAATAAACATGAATTGATTAAGAAGGGTGAGGACCAATGTTGTATCCATTCAATTGGTACAACTGGTTGTACCCTAGTCCCTCTCCTTAATTAATGTTAAATGTTGCGCAAACTGAAATAAATATTATGAAAATTATTCAACACAACTCCGAAAGATTAGAGCTTATACAATTATGATCACATCCTCTTGATCATAAAATGAGTAAGAAGATAGGCAATGGCATTCATATTTCAACAAGGAGAGAGAGAGACTCTGAGCAAAAGATTGAAAATTAGAGAATTATAAAAGCCATAAGCTACTTAATTACGGGATATTACATCTTAATTAAAAATAATTACTTGTATGACATCATAACATATTAACTTTTGCAAAAACTTAAGTCATAAGATAGGATATGGAAGAGCCACAAAAAGAACAACATAGCACCAAGTGTTATGAATCTTTGCAAAAGTAAAAGCAGAGGCAAATTGTTATATACCTAGAGAAAACATAGACTCTCTGTTTTACCAATTTGATCAAATGTAACAGCCAACAGATGGATCACAAAAGCTCCCTACATTACCTACCTTCTTTCAACTTTAGGCACCCGTTTTTCAACTTTGGGCACACGTTCGCCAACCGCGTTACCCTTAAGGAAGACATCAGTAAGAACCATTTTGGACTGGAAAACAGCACCCAACAGCTTCATTGCCTAGAGGGCAAAGAGTAGTGTCAGTGAAATTAGGCAGGTATCAAATTGAAGCATGAACTTAAGAATTGAAAGCATGAAGCCTAAACTATAGATAAAGAAATGAAACGAGAACACGAGAATTTTTAGAGTGGTTCGGCTCACTAACGAGCCTACGTCCACTATGGAGAGAGTATCTTATTCCATATGAGAGTGTGAGGAAGATTACACGCTGAATAAATCAGCAAACCAGAAGCTATATATATACAAAGATATGTAACTAGCTAACTTACGGGACTAACTCGTTGAAGCATCTTTGAGCCTTCAGTTGGAGTATCAAACGGTTACCAAACTGAGTGAAACTACTTCTAACTAACAGCTTATGTGTCAAGCTTTCCAGCCATATTCTCAAACGCTCCTAACTAATCCGTTTAGCCACCAAACAAACTCCTCAAACTTCCCTGCTCACCTTATGCACCGGTTGTATCCTTTTGCTGTCATCTTGATTATTTAACCAACATGATGCATCTGATTCTTCTATACATCATGTCCATATGTAATCTAAGATATATGCAAACTTAACTATGATTGAATAAGGTTTATTCTTCACAAATCTCCACCTAAAACCTTAATCAAACCATAGCAACTCTCCCTCCATTACACTACTCCACCTTGAGTAGCACCTCTTAATCATTGCTCCAACTTGAGCAATACCTTTTACCATTGCTCAACCATGAGCAACACCTGCAACATATAAATGTTGACTTACCGCCAAGCCACACCAAGTTCGAACCATTTTCCTAATGAAAGTGCCATTACTTTGAAGTCGATTCTAACTCACTAGGATTACTCGATGCTTCTCCTACTTGCTCGTTGTTACCGCGCTACTCTTAAACGCCAACGAGTCCAAGTACCACATCTCCTAGCTACCCCGTTATATCGCTACTTCCCCCGAACACCATTCACTTATCGGAAAATTCTTTTCTTACAAACTTGTTGAGCTGACCTTATCTTCATGAAATACCAACCTGTTAAGCTGATTTCATCTCCATGGTTAACCTATGTCTTAAACTCCACATTCAGAGGAGTCCCACGCACTTTATGCATCCCTTTTCCATGCAATTGACACTACCTTGTACCAATTCAAATCTTTGAACATGTACTGTAACCTCAAGTCATTTCTGACTCACTATCTCCATTGAGATTCACTGCTGATCGATTCAAATCTGCTTTCAAAAATCAGACTGCTTCCAGGCCGCTTCTTTCCACGCTGCTGCAATTCGAAATCCAACTCCAGCTGCCAGCTCACGTCGATAAGAATGCCGTCAAAAAATTTCTCAATTTCTTATCGGTTGCTGGTTTGCACACTGCCATCTTGTGCCGCAGTGTTACACCTTCCTCACCGGATTTCCCCAGCCAATCGCCGCTGGACCACCGGACTTCAGATTGCTTCTTCCAAGAACCTCTTCTTGGAACTTTCTCCACCGGTTTCTTGATCTCCACCACAACGAACTGTAGTTACATAACCAAGAACTGTTACCGGAAATCTTGAACGCACCTCCGAACTACCGTCCGAAGAGCGCTTCGATCTCTCTCTCACTAATCAGTCTGATCTGCAATCCATAATCGCCCAAGATCACCGTCGAAGCCATCCACCAGATGTTTGACGACTATTCTTGTGATCTCTTTCCCCTCAGCAACCCATTCTCAACAATATCTCATCCCCGTTGAGAAGAATCCTTGGAATTTGCCTCTTCGATAAACTCTTTGCTAATCAACCAATCCGTCGATGCAGGCTGTCGAGAAATCCCCAATTCTCTCTTGCTGAGATCCCACGAAACTGGATTGCCCTCCTCATTTTCTTCATCTTCACACCAAGCTTTCATACGCCCGCTTTCAATCTTGGTGGAACACCATCTTGATCTTCAATCTCCATCTTCTTTCTTGGCCTGCCCTTCTTCCCACAGACGGCGACAATTGTCGTGAAATTAGGTAGGTATCAAATTGAAGCATAAACTTAAGAATTGAAAGCATGAAGCCTAAACTATAGATGAAGAAACGAAACGTGAACACGAGAGTTTTTAGAGTGGTTCGGCTCACTAACGATCCTACGTCCACTATGGAGAGAGTATCTTATTCCATATGAGAGTGTGAGGAAGATTACACGCTGAATAAATCAGCAAACCAGAAGCTATATATATACAAAGATATGTAACTAGCTAACTTACGGGACTAACTCGCTGAAGCATGTATCAAATGGTTACCAAACTGAGTGAAACTACTTCCAACTAATAGCTTATGTGTCAAGCTTTCCAGCCATATGCTCAACCGCTCCTAACTAATCGTTTAGCCACCAAACAAACTCCTCAAATTTCCCTACTCACCTTATGCACCGGTTGTATCCTATTGCTGTCATCTTGATTATTTAACCAACATGATGCATCTGATTCTTCTATACATCATGTCCATATGTAATCTAAGACATATGCAAACTTAACTATGATTGAATAAGGTTTATTCTTCACAAGTAGCAAGATCAGTTTGACAGACGAGCAAAGTAGTCTTAAGATACAAAGCAGCACGAAAAGAATGATACCTCATCCTTGCCAAAGTCCACCACCCTTTCCTCCAACATACTCATATCAATAACATCAAATTTCATAAGCAATGTGAAGCATGAGCTAGTAGAGAATGGCATAAATGCCAAATCATCCATCACCAAATAAGTCACACCCTTTACATATCCAAGGTGCTTCACAGCAGGAGGAGCTACGTAAATCAGTTCTATACCAAATTCTTCATGGCAATCCCTACAGACTAAGCCTTGGCAATCGGAAACATTCTCACAGCAATCGCACGTGTAATAGCGCTTTTGGTCATATTTTGCATCATTGAGGCCAAGCAAAGGTGCGGAAGAACCAGAGACGAGGGGAGGCGGTTTCAAAAGCGTAGTCTTGCTTTGGTTTGGTTGTATGAAGGATTCGTCCAAGTTTTGAATGCTATCGTAGAGCTTAGCTAGTGAGGATTCCAATGGGATGTTTCTGACTGAGATCAATGATCGAACCCACGGGCAACGTGAGTATGCCAACTAGGAAGCCCACAAAGTCTTTGCCAACCTCAGCATATAGGACTCGTTGCCCTTTGGGATCAATCAATAGCTTCAAGCTCATGCTAGATGCTGCCATATCTATATCAATCTATATAATTATCCTTTGTTTATTTAAAAGAAAGCAACCACACAAAGAGCCACTTCTTAAAATATCCTATATACAATGGGGTCAGATTTAAGGTGACCACCACGGAAGTTAGGGGATGTCTGTTTCCGGGTGTAAAACTCCGGAATTGGCATTCAAAATTTATATCTAGATTTTAAAAATCACCCCAATATATACCTATATACATTCTCTTTATCTCCTCTCTCTAATCTTTTTTATTACATAAATTAATACAAAACTACCCCAATATATATATCTATATACATTATATCCTCAATTAATACACTTTTTTTTCTTAATCTCTCATTTTTCATCTTTTTTTCTATATAAATTAATACATTCTTATACATTGATTTAACGTAAAGTTAAAACCTCCTTTATCAAAAACCCAAAACAAACATAATATTACTATTCATGGTTTTCAAAATCCACGAAATTTCAAAACAATTATCACATTAATGTTTACAATGACAATTTGATAAAATACAAGTTTATTCCACAAAAGCATCACCTATCTCTCAATAAAGCATTCAATTACTTAATCAATACTTCATTTATTAGTCACAATTTAATTACAATGCAGACCGACGCAAAAGATGACCATCGAGATAAAATACTATACAATCATCAACATCAAAGATAATTCGTATTTGGGCTTCTGAAATGGCTTTGTATTTCTTAAGCCCAAAGGACGAAAATTCCACAAATTAAGGCTTAATATATGGGCTTTATGATTGCTATATCTAAAACTAATTAAGCCCAACATAAGTTACACAGTAATTCCAGACTGCAAGACTCTTTTTTTTATTGATTATACACATCAGTTCCATTTTTTCCAAATTTTATATAGTTGAAACTTGAAACTTTTACAAAACATACTCTATATGAATCACATACTCCCTCCGTCCCTTGGTAAGAGTCTCACGTTGATTAATGAGTATTATTATTTAATTTATAGTAGGTAATTGTATTAGTGTGCCCAATATTTTAATTGTATTAGTGTGTGTGGATAGGTCCCATATGTCCAAAAAAGGAGATGAGATCCTTTTGTCCCCACCCAAAACGATAAAATGAGACTATTATCTAAGGACGGAGGGAGTATTCCATAGTATTGTTTACTCCTATTCCACGTATTAAATACTTACAATGGTTTATTGGTTTAGGATTTATTGGTCATTAATTAAAATATAATATTTTAATAGAAAATAAGTTATAACTAAGAGAAACATTGTGGACAGGGGATTCGAACCATCTATACATGCCAACAAAATTTCAATTCAATCCATTAGTAAAAAATAAATAAAACATTAAGACTTTGAATACACAATAAAATAGAAACAAAAAGAGTTGTTATAGAAAGAGAAATGAAGGGCTTGGGTTGCCAGAGCTGCCGCCTCCGACGAGAAAAATTACTGCTAGGCTGTACGATATTACGGGGGAGGTTCAATTGGGAGAAGAATATATATATATATATATATATATATATATATATATTCTGAGGAAGAAATATAGACCTATATATAGGTTTATTTTATGGAGTACTATTATTCTCGAACAATTAATCAAAAATAAAAATACGTAATATTATAATGATTTATAGATATGTTAATTAATGGAGTAAAACAGAAGTGATAAGATATCCCTATTTTTTACATTTTTTTAATTATGTTACACTCATAAACTATATTCGTACGCACCAAAAAAAAAAAAAAAAAAAATAATATATATATATATATATATATATATATATATATATATATATATATATATATATATATATATCTAAAAATGTGAGATATAATCAAATTAATTAAATAGAATATTAATGGTATTTTATTTTATTTGATTTATTTATATATTATATTATTAATGTATACTTTTAAAGTATTTATGATGCATTAATTAATGATCTAATGGCACAAATAAAACTAACTTGAAAGACAAGGCGCTTATATTTGGTAGAATAAATTTATTCAGTGATGTTGTCTTGAGTGATTTGATCGATTCTCGATCCATCATCTCAGTTGTTAAATTGATTAGGTTTATTATTAATTTTGTTAATTTTAATATTCTCTACATCCGCTTCTAAGGTATTTATTTTACTATTTTTTACGTCTGCTTCAAAGGTATATATTTCCCCTATTTAGTAAAAAAGTACACAATATAGCTCACCACTTCCCTCTAATACAACTACACACTTTACATATAATAATAATACTACTTAATCCACATGCAAAAAATAAATGGATATCTTAAAACCGGATGGAGAGAGTATAATTTTTCATTATATTTATTATTCTTGATTGATTAGGTTTATTATAATTTTGTTTTTTTCATTTAATATAGGAGTATGATATATAGCTATAATTTTTTATTTTTGATTGATTGGGAATTTATAATTAAGAAGCCTAAGGAAAACATGTACAATGAGCAATGATCAAATCCAACCAGCAACGTGGGAACAACCCTTAATTAAGGGGCTCCTTGTGTAGTGGTTAGGTCTCAATTTTAGGCTCAATTTTATTTTATTTTTTCAAATTAAGGCCTGTCGTAACTTACATATAATCATGACTTGCATTTAAATTTCACATGCATCCAATTAAGAAATTTAATATTTTCGTACCTTGATTGTAGTGGGCGTCGTACTCGGTGGATGCGTAGCAAGAGACTTTATTAAAATTTTTATTCAATTATATCATGTAAACCCTTTAATTCATGCATATGCAGAATTATATGAAAATTTCGAACAAGTATGCAGAACCGCATACCTGCTCTGATACCAATCTGTCGCACCCCAATTTTCTAAATAAAGAAATTCCCATTGTTTTTCATAAATAGAGCATTAAATAGGGCGTGATAAAAACACTTTAGTTATTAAATAAATAAATAAATAAATAAATAAGCAATCCAAGGACAAAGGAATTAAAATATGGGACAAGTCCCATAAGTTTCATCAAACTTTAGCCAAACGATATAAAGTAAAAATTTAAATAAGGGACATGTCCTAAGTTTTAACAAACTTTAGGCAATTAATGCAAGTATAAGGAATTAAATAAGGATTTAGTCCTATAAGTTCTTACAACTTTATTTAAAGAAGAGTATTTGGCAAACGCCTGTAAAGAAAAGAACAACAAGTTTATTTCCGAATTCATAACATATAAATCCATAACTTGTAAAACATACAGGACTAATCAAATTTATAATAATAAGACCTAACATGAGGAAAATAATAAACATATAATAGATGCATGATGTCAAAAGAGAAATTGGCCTTATAAGTTTATAAAAATTTCCAAAGTTATAAAACCTCAAATATTGACCCTATGTCCCACGCACCATGACTAATACACTTACGGCAAATAACCTCAACTCTGTCATATTCAAAATAATTTAAAAGAAACATACAGGACCATACCTATTTCATTTTACTTTGAATTTTATCCTTTAAGAAATCAAAATAAGAAAAGCTAGCTATGCCTACTTATAATTGAACAGTCAAAATAAAAATAAATAATTAAATGAAATATTCGGTAAACTATTTAAGACTCAATGGTCAGTTTAAAATGGAAGAAAAAGGATAGGCAGTCACTAAGCAAAATAAGAGAGAACTTTAATCCTATTTCCAAATCAAACAATATAATTTGAGTATTCCCACATAATGACTCCACTGTTAACCCAAACATAATCATTAATTTTATATTATGAATCAGGCCCAAAACTTTTTCTTTTAAGAAATTCCCTCAAAGGGGTGACACTTGTCCACTCAAATGACTTTAGACAACAACACATAGGCTATTAATTCATGTAAACAGAACATGGGATTTCATTCAGACTCATCATACAGCAAGGTTAAGGGACAGAATTTTATGCATACAGATTCATCTCTCTTTTGCTTATTTCGAATGGATTCAACCCCAAATTCTCGAAATAAGATCCGATGATTTAAGCATGTATTTCAACAAATTATTCCCACCATAAAACTCATAACAATTTATTCCATACTCAAGGCATACAATTCCCAACTGTTTTCCAATAATAGTCATAATAATCCATCCAACCTCAAATCATAAAAATTTGAATACGGCAGAATTTCAATAAAATAAAAGTTTTTGCTATGCAAACTTGTAATCAACAATTTATTAAGATGTTGGTTTAGGTCTCCTTGCCGACGCGCCCCGTTTGTACGCTATCGCCACGCTAATCTGAAAGAAGGTAAATTGTTGGGGTGAGCAACCACAAGCTCAGTGCGAATTTTACTCATGCTTATACAAGTAAAAATAATTCATATACAATAATTTAAATTCACTTACGAAATATTCCTGACATATTGATAAGACACCTTTTTGGTCCTTTATCCGTGACTTATAAGATACGACATCGATTCGTTACCCGTGATAATAGCAAGGCACCACAATAGTCCCAACTCGTATTGCACATATGATTCATATAATCCAATTCCAGATCACAACAAGATGATGATAATATTTCAGTTACAATAAACTATCACACATGAAATATTTCACATATACAAGATGAGAGAAATCCCCACCTTTTAACCACGTAAAAACCTTGGATTCGAGTAATGAATGTCGCGATCAAGATCCTTCGAAACCTAGAATCATATAACTATACGTTACTACCCATGACATGATATGTTTACGAAATTATTCAAATAGAATGAGGGTAGAAAACAAATTAAAAGGAATAGGCTAGAACTTTGATCGATGACAACAAAAGGAGAAAAGAAGGAGACTGAAGGTACTGTTACCCTTCTCTCTTGATACAAGTGTAGCAGCGTGAGGAGGAACTGTAGATGGTGTGTGAGAATGAAGAGAAGGGTTTAATTTATGCATTGAACGACATAATTAAAATTCCAGAAATTGACGCTAAGGTTGGTCAAACTTTCCATAATTGCGAGAATGAATTTTTGGGAATGATTTCAGGGAAATAACTCCCCTGCATAATGGTCGTGATTTGATGTTCTTTTGAACAGAAGGATTCTTTCCTATTAATGAGAGAAGTATCTAAATCTGTTTCTTCTTCTTTATTGACAGTGTTTGAATAACAATTGGGCTGGACCAATATTTATGCTTATATTGGGCCTCTAAGAGTTGGGCCAAAATTGGATTCATGTATAAAATTGTATGGGTTGTTACATCCTACCCTTCTAATAAAAATTCCGTCCTCGAAATTCCATCATAGTGCAATTGTCTTACCCGTAATGAAAGAGGGGTATCTTGCTTGTATTTCATCTTCTCTTTCCCAGGTGGCCTCATCTTCCGTGTGTCGACTCCATTGTACTTTAATGAATGGCATATCGTGACTTCGATTTCTTTGGACCTTTCGCTCCAAGACCCTCATAGGCTTCTTCATATGTTAGGTCTTTGCCAATTTCCAATGCCGAGAAATTTACCACGTGGCTAGGATCATGAACATATTTCCTCAACATTGAGACGTGAAAAACATTGTGCACTGAGGACAACTTGGGTGGCAAAGCTAAACGGTAGCCTAGGTCCCCAATCCTCTCAAGAACTTAAAAAGGGCCGACGAAATGGGGCCTCAGCTTCTCTCTTCGTCCAAATCGTATGACGCCCTTCATGGGAGCCACTTTTAAAAATACATGGTCTCCAACTTCAAAATGCAAGTCTCTTCTTCTTTGATCAGCATACGACTTTTGTCTATCTTGGGCAGACTTGATTCTTTCTCGAATAATTTTGATTTTGTCAACCTCTTCTATTATCATTTTGGGGCCTAGGACAGCCCTCTCATCCACATCATCCCAATACAAGTGTGATCTACACTTTCTCCTGTAAAGCGCCTCATAAGTGGCCATCTTGATAGTCGCTTGATAGCTATTGTTATAGGCAAATTCGACTATAGGTAGAAACCTTTCCCATGTCTCATCAAAGTCAAGTGTGCATGCTCTTAGCATATCTTCCAGAATTTGAATCGTCCTTTCTGATTGTCTATCGGTATGCGGGTGATAGGCAGTACTGAATTTTAATCTTGTTCCCATGGCCTTGTGCAGACTTTCCCAAAATCTTGAAGTGAAACGTGTATCTCTATCAGACACTATAGAAATTGGTACGCCGTGAAGCTTCACTATCTCTTGAATGTAAACCTGAGCAAACTGTTCCATCTTGAATGTCATCTTCACAGCAAAGTAGTCTTAAGATACGAAGCAGCACGAAAAGAATGATACATCATCCTTGCCAAAGTCCACCACCCTTTCCTCCAACATACTCATATCAATAACATCAAATTTCCTAAGCAATGTGAAGCATGAGCTAGTAGAGAATGGCATAAAGGCCAAATCATCCATCACCAAATAAGTCACACCCTTTACATATCCAAGGTGCTTCACAGCAGGAGGAGCTACGTAAGTCAGTTCTATACCAAATTCTTCATGGCAATCCCTACAGACTAAGCCTTGGCAATCTGAAACATTCTCATAGCAATCACACGTGTAATAGCGCTTTTGGTCATATTTTGCATCATTGAGGCCAAGCAAAGGTGCGGAAGAACCAGAGACGAGAGGAGGCGGTTTCAAAAGCGTAGTCTTGCTTTGGTTTGGTTGTATGAAGGATTCGTCCAAGTTTTGAATGCTATCGTAGAGCTTAGCTAGTGAGGATTCCAATGGGATGTTTCTGACTGAGATCAATGATCGAACCCACGGGCAACGTGAGTATGCCAACTAGGAAGCCCACAAAGTCTTTGCCAACCTCAGCATATAGGACTCGTTGCCCTTTGGGATCAATCAATAGCTTCAAGCTCATGCTAGATGCTGCCATATCTATATCAATCTATATAATTATCCTTTGTTTATTTAAAAGAAAGCAACCACACAAAGAGCCACTTCTTAAAATATCCTATATACAATGGGGTCAGATTTAAGGTGACCACCACGGAAGTTAGGGGATGCCTGTTTCCGGGTGTAAAACTCCGGAATTGGCATTCAAAATTCATATCTAGATTTTAAAAATCACCCAATATATACCTATATACATTCTCTTTATCTCCTCTCTCTAATCTTTTTTATTACATAAATTAATACAAAACCACCCCAATATATATATCTATATACATTCTCTCCTCAATTAATACACTTTTTTTTCTTAATCTCTCATTTTTCATCTTTTTTTCTATATAAATTAATACATTCTTATACATTGATGCAACCACACAAAGAGCCACTTCTTAAAATATCCTATATACAATGGGGTCAGATTTAAGGTGACCACCACAGAAGTTAGGGGATGTCTGTTTCCGGGAGTAAAACTCCAGAATTGGCATTCAAAATTCATATCTAGATTTTAAAAATCACCCCAATATATAACTATATACATTCTCTTTATCTCCTCTCTCTAATCTTTTTTGATTACATAAATTAATACAAAACCACCCCAATATATATATCTATATACATTCTCTCCTCAATTAATACACTTTTTTTTCTTAATCTCTCATTTTTCATCTTTTTTTCCATATAAATTAATACATTCTTATACATTGATTTAACGTAAAGTTAAAACCTCCTTTATCAAAAACCTAAAACAAACATAATATTACTATTCATGGTTTTCAAAATCCACGAAATTTCAAAACAATTATCACATTAATGTTTACAATGACAATTTGATAAAATACAAGTTTATTCCACAAAAGCATCACCTATCTCTCAATAAAGCATTCAATTACTTAATCAATACTTCATTTATTAGTCACAATTTAATTACAATCAGACCAACGCAAAAGATGACCATCGAGATAAAATACTATACAATCATCAACATCAAAGATAATTCGTATTTGGGCTTCTGAAATGGCTTTGTATTTCTTAAGCCCAAAGGACGAAAATTCCACAAATTAAGGCTTAATATATGGGCTTTATGATTGCTATATCCAAAACTAATTAAGCCCAACATAAGTTACACAGTAATTCCACACCGCAAGACTTTTTTTTATTGATTATACACATCAGTTCCATTTTTTCCAAATTTTATATAGTTGAATCTTGAAACTTTTACAAAACATACTCTATATGAATCACATACTCCCTTCGTCTCTTCGTAAGAGCCTCACGTGGATTAAGGAGTATTATTATTTAATTTATAGTAGGTAATTGTATTAGTGTGCCCAATATTTTAATTGTATTAGTGTGTGTGGGTAGGTCCCATATGTCCAATAAAGGAGATGAGATCCTTTTGTCCCCACCCAAAACGATAAAATGAGACTATTATCTAAGGACGGAGGGAGTATTCCATAGTATTGTTTACTCATATTCCACGTACTCCCTCCGTCCCATTTTCATCTTCATATTTACTGTATACACGCAAATTAAGAAAAAGCACTTTTTGAGTAACTTTTGGGGGTAGTTTGGTATTTTTGGGTAATAAATAAATGATAAAGTATGTTATGTGTGTTAAAAAGGTGATGACAATTTTGAAATTAAAGTATATGAGAGGGATATTAGTTATGTACCTTTTCCTTTTATGGAAATATGAAGTTGAAATTGGGACGGACCAAAACGGAAAGTGTGAAGTTGAAGTTGGGACGGAGGGAGTATTAAATATTTACAATGGTTTATTGGTTTAGGATTTATTGGTCATTAATTAAAATATAATATTTTAATAGAAAATAAGTTAAAACTAAGAGAAACATTGTGGACAGGGGATTCGAACCATCTATACATGCCAACAAAATTTCAATTCAATCCATTAGTAAAAAATAAATAAAACATTAAGACTTTGAATACACAATAAAATAGAAACAAAAAGAGTTGTTATAGAAAGAGAAATGAAGGGCTTGGGTTGCCAGAGCTGCCGCCTCCGACGAGAAAAATTACTGCTAGGCTGTACGATATTACGGGGGAGGTTCAATTGGAGAAGAAAATATATATATATATATATTCTGAGGAAGAAATATAGACCTATATATAAGTTTATTTTATGGAGTACTATTATTCTCGAACAATTAATCAAAAATAAAAATACGTAATATTATAATGATTTATAGATATGTTAATTAATGGAGTAAAACAGAAGTGATAAGATATCCCTATTTTTTACATTTTTTAATTATGTTACACTCATAAACTATATTCGTACGCACCAAAAAAAAAAAAAAAAAAAATATATATATATATATCTAAAAATGTGAGATATAATCAAATTAATTAAATAGAATATTAATGGTATTTTATTTTTTTTGATTTATTTATATATTATATTATTAATGTATACTTTTAAAATATTTATGATGCATTAATTAATGATCTAATGGCACAAATAAAACTAACTTGAAAGACAAGGCGCTTATATTTGGTAGAATAAATTTATGGCAAAGTCTCCTGTGTTCCCGAGCACACAAATTAAGATCCGTGTACCCAAACTTAACACTACCCGTATCATGACCCGACCCGACATATAAAAGAAAAAAAATCCTGATTTCATTCTCTAGCTATCACTATGTGTATGTTCTCTCTCTAATTCCATCTTCACTTTCTCTCTCTTCAGCACCGCTCTCTATCGATTATCGACAGAGCATGAGGCGGCAATGTCGTCGCACTCTATGATGGTGAAGGCGACAACGTAGAGAGTAGGTACCAGAGGGCGAAGCAATGAGTTTCTTCGATTGGTGAAGGCAACGATGCACTAGTCGAAAATTGGTCAGACGAGCTATGGGAAAACTGTAATTGAGACGACACGCAAGGCAATAATGTAGAGAAGGTGCAGTTCGTTTAATCTTCTATTTTCTTTTGATTTTCTCTACACAAACACCTCTCTCCCTTTGCAATTTCTCTACTCTTTTTTCCAAAAATTTCAATTTCTCCCAATTCTTCAGAATCCAACCTCCTTGACCCCTTTTCATCAATCTACTTTTTTCCTAGTTGTAGCAGAATTGTAAAGTTCGTTTTTATTAGAATATGAATCGAGCGTACCCTTATTTATTTCTTTTTTCTTTTTAATCTTATTTTCGAAATTGTTAGGGTTTTACAAATTTTCTTATATGCATGTTTAGTAATTTTAATTATTAGGGTGTTATGTCATTATAAAGGATACCTTGGTTTATAAAGTGTATAATTAATTTTGATTAATTATTTGCTGAGTAATGATTGGCTTGGTCTTGTGGTATGAAATTACACAGCATTGATTGTGTGAAATGTTTTCATTTGCTTCTGTTTAAATGTAGGTTCACATGTGTTAGTTTTTTTCATGATTTGTTGTGTTTAACCTATTGTTGTGTTATGTTCTTGGTTTAATAATGTGCATATAAGCTTGTGGTTTAAGTAATTGTAAGCTCTGTATGCTTAAGATTCAATTATGGTTTTATCAACAGGAAAACTGAAAACCACTTTTTTTTTGTGCTCAGAATCTATTTTTATATTCATCAAATATTGCCACATCTTAAATTATGCTAATCTACACTCTAAATGGATGTAATGATTGATTATTCATTGTTCTTGATTTATAATTTAGTTTACTATTTGTTTGTTATTAGTGCTGGACGAGGTATAGCTTACTAGTTTGTTGCTGATTATTTAAATTTTAATTTGATGTGGTGTCCATTTTAGCAGGTTGTGCTCCAATGTTAGTGGAATAGATTTTTTTCCTTGATTTATTGGTGGATAAAGATGAGAACCAAGTGTCATTAGATAAGAAACACAAGAATCTTGATAGATTAAGAAAGCTTTCACACGATGCTTTACTTTGAATTTTGGTGAATTCAAAGCTGCCATAGATTTTTATATTTAATAGTGAGTTTACCCTTTGTCATGAGGAGTTACTTTTTTTACCTTTTATGGAGTTTACTTGTTTACCGTCTATTTTCATGTCATCTACATTTTCTGAATATGATCGTAGTTGCTGAGAGCCATTTTTATATTTAATAGTGAGTTTACCCTTTGCACATATAATATTTTTCATTATTATTATCTTATAAATGACTCACTTATAAATCCATTATGAATCCATTATAAACGGACAAAACCTGTTGGGCGGCAGAAGGAGATCGGGCGCAATCACGAAAGCCAAACCTTCAGCCACAAATATGTTTGACAACGTGTAAATACTGAACTGAAAGGAAGCATTGAAGGATGCCACAACAAGCTATTCCCACAGTTTGAACTTCCGTCGTAGCAGGATCCTCGTCGAACTGTATGTCATAGGCATCCTATAATCAGGCGAAGCTGAATCTGGGGTCAACTAAAGTGCATCGTTGCTGATTAATGAAGGCCTTGTGAACTCAAGAACATCATAGTATGTTTCATTGAAAGACCCGAATTGTGTGGTGAAAGTTTACAGCTCTTAACTTTCAACAACGGCTACAAGACAATAAATGAAGGTATATTGTTGTCATGTAAAGGGTATATTATTGTCATATAAAGTGTATGGATTCGAAAAGCTATATTTTTTATGAGTAAATGGTATATTGTTTATGAGTCGATGGTACATTGTTGTCATGCAAAGAGTACGGAGTTTAGAGTGTTTCAAGTTTATTATAAAAGGTATTATTGCATGGTACAAAAGGTATATTGCGTATGAGTAAAGGGTACAATATCGATGAGTAAAGGGTACATTGTTTGTCATATAAAGGGTATACAGATCATGAAAATTGTATAAGATTGAAAAAGTATATTGTGGTCATGTAATATCTATGGAATTGCAAATGGTACGTTGTTAATTAGTAAATGGTATATTATTTATGAGTAAATGCTACATTGTTTGTCATGTAAAATGTATAGTAGACATATAAATTGTATTAAGTTGCAAAGGGTACATTATTGATGAGTAAATGATACATTATTAATTAATAAAGAGTATATTATTTTATATTAAAGAGTACAACACTCAATACCGAAGTGTATAATAAGTTATCTAATACCTAAATTTCACAATGTGTTTTCAATAAAAGCATTTCATAATTACATAATAGTTTACTCATTCAAAATCCAAGAAATTTATTAATAAAAAAAATCTATCACAATATTTAACCTATTACATCACTAAAGTAAACGAGCATGGAGTTTCAGATCCAAATTCATTTGCTAACTCTAAAATTTTCTTCTTACTTATTTTTTGCTATGGTAGCACAACAGCCCACATTCCTTAAATTTCTTACAAGAGCACATAATTAGTTTCATCTGCATATCAAAGAACACTTGATAGATTTTACCATAAATATCAACAGAATGAACATTGTAAACCATTGTTGTGTCTTCACTTTCAAACTCTTCCTCAAAATGTCTAAAGATTGTAATTGTGTACACTTCGAAAGCATGTTTCACCAAACCAGCCATTCGAAAACGAGATTCAGACCTTGTTCTTGTGCATTGAAATTTATCAAGTTGTTCATTTCTCCTCCATCGTTTTAGTGTTTCTCCAAAAATTCCTTTAAATAAACATCACAAAATTATAAACAAAACTATAATGATATTTGAACAATCATAAGGAAGCAATTCCAACATCATTTTCATGCCACTCATGCACCCAAACATAAACCAACCACCTTAAGCACCTTTGCAATTTTATTTTGAGCAGAACTAAAAGGTATATTGATTAATGCTAAAGGATATAAAATCTAACATTAAAAGGTATACAAGCCGCTTATAAAAGGTGTAATGCTTAAAGTTAAAATAAATACGAGCATACATATAAAGTAGGACATTCAAATAAATTTCCATTAATTAAATTTTCAACAAGATTAATAAATAAAAGGTGAACTATATCTCCTTGTTGAACGTACGTACAGTCATTACAACTAAAGGTATATCAGGTACTGTTGAAGGGTAAATTGTTATTATGCAAAGGGTATATTGTTGTCATGTGAACTGTATGGAGTTGCAAAGGGTATATTATTGATGAGTAAATGGTACATTCTTGATGAGCAAAGAGTACATTGTTTTCATGTAAAAGGTATGGAGTTTAAAGTGTTTCAAGTTTATTATAAAAGGTATTATATAGCATGGCGCAAAGGGTATATTGCGGATGAATAAATGGTACATAATCGACGTGTAAATGGTGCATCGTTTGTCATTTAAAGGGTATACTGCTCATGTAAATTGTCTGAAGTTGAAAAGAATTTATTGTTGTCATAAAAAAGGTATATTACACATGAGTAAAGAGTACATTGTTGAGAGAATTTTGCACTTTTCGTCCGCAAGACACATCACCTCTTCAAAATGGTCCCAATACTTTCACTTTTAGTCCCAAATGATTATTTTTTTGCAGTTTTGGTCCCATAAAACTTTAACTTTGCATATTTAGTCCCATACAGCTCCATTATTATTTACAAAATTTTAGATTCACATTTAATTTTATTTTTATTTTTTCTTTTTAATGTTACCAAATTATTAGTAAACTCAAAAAAGACATGCTGAAAAAAAAAGAATAAAATAAAATATGAATATATACTTTCAATTCTTTTATTTTATTTATTTACTTATTTATTATTATTTTATTTTTTATTTGACAATTAAATCTTTGCAAACTTGGTTCGATAAAACTTCAACCTTACATATTTAGTCTTATACAGATATATTATTGATCCAAAAAATTTAGATTCATATTTTATTTTATTTATTCACTTACTTTTTTTTAAATAACCAAATTTTTATTATTTTCAAAAAAGACATGTTCAAAATATTAATAATAATAATAATAATAATAATAATAAATAAATAAATATGATATAAAGTAACACTATTGGTTATAAGAATTTAGATTCATATTTTATTTTATTTGTTTATTTACTTATTTATTATTTTATTTAATGTTACATTTTTATTACTTTTTAAAATATGTTCAAAATAATAATAATAATTATTATTATTATAATTATAATAATAAGTATTAAATAAATAAACATAAAATAAAATAAAATATGAATTTAATTTATTGGGAACAATAGTGTAATTGAATGGGACTAAATATGCTAGGTTGAAGTCTTATGGGATCAAGTCTGCAAAGAAATAATAGTTTGGGACTAAAAGTGAAAGTATTGAGACTATTTTGAAGAGGTTATGTATCATACGGAACCAAAAGTGCAAAATTCTCACATTGTTGATGAGTAATAGATACATTATTCAAATCTGGCCATTGGTGAGGCATTTCGTCAAACAGATTACATGCATTTTTCCATAAGCCTAATAAGAATTATTAGGCAATCGCAAACGTGGAAATTCTAAAGTCACACTGTTGATGGCAGTCTAAATTAGAATCAATAGAAGAAACAGAATTCACTTTTATCACAGAATTTAACATAAAAATTAAATAATAATTTTTGATTATGTTCTCTTTGAAATCATCATGAAGAACTTGAACACTGGAAGGAAATTTCAGAAAGAATTCAAATGAGTAATAAGACTATGAGGATGTTAAATCAAATAACGCAATGAATATCGATGGAACAATTGAAGAAAACATTAATTGTGAATTTTATATATTATACAGAATCGAAGGTTTCTTCTCACGATTACCAGGAATTAAGGCAAAATTGTAAAAATGAAGGGAGTAAATCACGATTACCTTGTTCTGGAGTGAATAATCGAAGGTAGAATCTCACGATGTAAAATTGCCCAGATTGATTGCCCGTCCTCCGCACTCCATCACCTTAATCTGGAGTGAAGAATCGAAGGTAGAATCTCATGATGTTGCCCAAATTGATTTCGCCCCTCTGAAGAACCGCAGCGCTGAAATCACACACTCATATGTGAAGAGTGTTTTTAAAATTTACTTTTTAATTTATATATGACCCGTTTTCTTATGGGTTGATTCGGGCGCATATAATTAGATCCGTGTGTCCGGACACACAAGAGCCTCACTCTAAATTTATTCATGTTGTCTTGAGTGATTTGATCGATTCTCGATCCATCATCTCAGTTGTTAAATTGATTAGGTTTATTATTAATTTTGTTAATTTTAATATTCTCTCTATCCGCTTCTAAGGTATTCATTTTACTATTTTTTACGTCTGCTTCAAAGGTGTACATTTCCCCTATTTAGTAAAAAAGTACACAATATGGCCCACCACTTTCCTCTAATACAACTACACACTTTACATATAATAATAATACTACTTAATCCACATGCAAAAAACAAATGGATATCTTAAAACCGGATGGAGAGAGTATAATTTTTCATTATATTTATTATTCTTGATTGATTAGGTTTATTATAATTTTGTTTTTTTCATTTAATATAGGAGTATGATATATAGCTATAATTTTTTTATTTTTGATTGATTGGGAATATATAATTAAGAAGCCTAAGGAAAACATGTACAATGAGCAATGATCAAATCCAACCAACAGCGTGGGAACAACCCTTAATTAAGGGCTCCTTGTGTAGTGGTTAGGTCTCAATTTTAGGCTCAATTTTATTTTATTTTTTCAAATTAAGGCCTGTGGTAATTTTATTTTTTTTCAAATTCAATATATATTATAAAATAATAATAAAAATAACATATACTATTTAATTTTATGATTTGATTTGAAGGTGTATGATAATTTTTTAAAATTATTTTGTATGAAATGAAAATATAAATTTTATGATAAGTATTAAAATGCGAAAAAATAACAAATTAAAATACTAAGCCTTAATGTGAGGAAAAAAAATTAAATTCAACCCTTAATTTGAAACACTTATAAATTAAGTCTTATACTGAGATCTAAACTAAAAATTAAGTCGAATCTTCCTTTTAAGGAAATCGAATGTTAACAAGTGGAATAGTGAGGTGGAATATGCAATCGGCAAACAAATATAGCCATAAATTTTCATTTCTCAATTTTGTGATTTCATATTATAGTTTAATTATATTAGTAGGTTGGATTGTTTATAAACAAGTTGAAAGAAACACCAAGACACGATGGTGCATATCATTTGTTGAGATCGAGGAAGACGTTGGTAAGAACCTTATCGGATTCCAAAGAAGACTTCAACAACTTGACAGCCTCACTCATTCCAAAGATGACCACCCTCTCCTCCAATGCCAGCAAGTCCTTAATTTTAAACTGGTTGAGCAGAGTAATGGAAGATATGGTGGACATGGGCTTTACCACCAAATCATCCATCACCATATACGTTACCACCCCCTTCACCAACCCGCCGGAATTATCACCACCACCACCAGGTTGTTGCTCAGCACCAGCAGGGGGAGCCACGTACTTCAATTTCTTGTTCATTCTATTGCCGCAATTTCTACATGTAGCCATTAGGTTATCAGTAAAACTGTCAAGGTGACAATAGTTACACCCATACAAGTCCTTGAGATTGGCATTGGCAGGTTGGTCTTTGAGAGCCAAGAGAGGAACTGCAAAACCAGGGAGTGGAGCAGGTGGTTTGAGGAGCAAGTCTTTGGCTTTGTTAGGCTGAATGTAGGATTCATTCAGGGTTTCTAAGCTTCGGTAGAGGTTGGGGAACGAACCCACCATTCGTGGTTTGTCGAGGAGGCGGACGAGGGTGGAGACGGGGAGGGAGAGGATGTAGAAGAGCAAGTCCACGCAGTCTTTCCCCGCCTCCGCAAACAACACTCTGTTTGAGCCAGTGTCGATCAGCAGTTTCATGCTCACACCCGATTCCCCCATCATCTACTTTTTTTTCTTCCTCCACAATCACATAATTGTAGTATAGTATCATCATCTTATATAGTGGGGGGCTCCTTTACGCCTATTGAATCTACACCGTCTCATATTCTAACTAAACGGCCACGAAATAAATTATTTTTAGACATGAATGGTCGGGGACTGTTAGAGTGACACTACTTATTATATACACCATCTGTTCCATAATTAGTAAATACTCCCTCCATCTCATTTCAATGTTTACATATTTCTATTTTGGGCGACCAATTTCAATGTTTACGTTTTTTTTTGGAATATGGAACCATCTAAAACGATTAATATATCATCATGGTCCCCACATCCAACATTAATACACCTACCCACTTTACAATAAATATTATATCTTTCCATCCACTATCTATTAAAATATTATACTCCTTAATCAACATGCAAAAAACAAACATAAACATTGAAACTGGACGAGGTAGTATGAATTAAAGGAAAATGATTTTTAACTAATCTAATTGATTTTTTAGGATAAAGTTATATTTTTAAATTAAATAAATAATAAAACAAGTTAGGTGTGTTAAGTAAAAATTACATTTTTTATTTTGAAACTTTCATTATTTTTGGATGGTAGATATAATAGAACAAACAAATGAGTAAAGAACGAAAAATTTATTAAAACTGAAGAAATATAATAATATTCGACGGGTCATTTAAACGAAA
Source organism: Pogostemon cablin (assembly GCA_023678885.1). Taxonomy (NCBI): domain Eukaryota; kingdom Viridiplantae; phylum Streptophyta; class Magnoliopsida; order Lamiales; family Lamiaceae; genus Pogostemon; species Pogostemon cablin. Next base: position 12,642,414 of record CM042985.1, on the reverse strand, counting down.
TAATCATTTAACATGAAAATTTAGGATTCAAACCTTATCTCATTTCCACATGTAGAATGAACATTTAATATGAAAATTTAGGATTCAAACCTTATCTCAATCATTTCTACATGTAGATTTGAGACAAATTAAACCCTACACGTCAAGGGCTTTTAGTTCTTAAAATTTTAGATGTGCTAGTCATTTAACCGGCAGACCCTATCTAACATCTCTAATAACAATATTTCGCTTCACGAATTTCTAGTCATTTATCCATGTTTTAGCTCTCAAAACTCAATAAGACACCTTGATAGCACCTTTATCTCAAAAGTATAAGAAATTACAAGACTTTTGTATAAATATGAACATAACTTTAGCAAATAAAATGGGATGTATAACCACAAGTTATGTGAATTTCCATTATTATCATCGGACAAGCTTCATCTAAAGATCCGACTCTTAAAGTTAAAAAGTCAAAGAATTGATTCAAGAAATGAATCAGAAGATAGAGCCTATTTCTTAACTTCTCAAGTTCAATCAATCATAGGTTATCATTGTAATATTTCTTATGTTTATACTTTATTATCAATAATACAAATTTCGTTGTTACATAGCTTATATATAACACTAATACAACTATTCAATGTTATACATTAAAATATTATCTAAGGGTGTATTTTATAAAAATAAGATAAGGTTGATGTCTATGTTACTTGAGTTAGTCACTTGTGCGCCCGGACACTCACATTTTGTTCTATATACTTTAATTCATAAAGTTATTATTTCTTCAATGAAAGAGAGATTAAAATATTAATAATATTAATATTTGAATAATAAAAATATATATTTTTAAAATATAAAGGATATAAATTTTTATAATAATGAGTACACGTATAACACTGGCTTTTTTTATCCAAGTTAGTTATCTTAATTACTTTGTCAACTATAATCAATCATTGTACGTAAAATTTGCTTATTATTATTATGACAGCTTCACCAATAGTGAGTCAACCATTGTCTACGCATTCGGCATTACAACTCCTGACTTCCAGGCTTCCACAGTGGTAACAAAAGGAAGAGTAGTTTTTTTTTGTAATTGGGCCGACCTTCTCTCTCCTCCCTCTTCTCTCTCCATCTCAAGTGTTAAAAAAACTGACCATCTCTCTCCTCTCCCTTGCTTTTAACAGTCTATCTCTCTCCTTCTCTCTTTCCCTATCTTCAAAAAACCGGGTAGTACACATACTACTTGGATTAAAAACCTCCGCTCCCCCATTGGTCAAAAAACCTTGCTTTGGGTTTTTTCCAAAGCCACGTAGGCGAAAAACCTCCCCATTGGGGAGGGCCATGGATCGCACGTACACAATGACCCTACCCACCAGTCGTTATTTATTGAGGATCCGCATACTTCACCAAAATGATAACGGCTATATAACCAGTTTTATGGTATAACTGGCTCCATTAATTATATTATTATAATTAAAATATAATTATACTGGTTCTAATCTTGAATAGCTCAAAACATCTTTCTAAGTGCATTTAATCACCTACAAACACGACTCAAATTTTGAAATATAATTAAAATGAAACCTTAAAATTTAAAATGCATTTTATCCTTCTGGTTTTTTTTTCCTATTTACCATTAGAGCTTATATCTTTAGAATTTAAATTAGTTATTAGAGTATAATATTAATTTCACATGGTTAATTTATCTTTAGAGTACATGACATATTTTAGCATTAGTATTATTTAAAAATGTCTAATTACCCAAGAAAAACATTCTCAGCATCATAAATATAAAATTACAGGTAAGTTTTAAAAATTAATCATAAAACTTAAGAACATACATAAAATTTATAGGTAAAATAATACATAAACAAAGTTTATAATGTTCCTTGAGAAATTAATTACTACATGCATTGGTGGACGTAGGAAGGGGGGTGGGGGGCACTGGCCCCCTGAATTTCTAAAAATTACTAGTATAGATATAGAAATTTTCTTGAAATACCTTTGTGTCCAAGTGGTGAAGCGATGATGTTTTAGTTTTAAAGGTTCCGTGTTCAATTCATGCAGTTTATTTTCCCTCTAAATAACATATTTATTTAATAATTTTAATGACTTTAGTTCAAAATTATTACTCTTACATAAGTTGGTAAATAAAATAATTCTTACGACTTTAGTTCAAAATTATTACTCTTACATAAGTTGGTAAATAAAATAATTCTTACGTCCGCCACTGACTACATGTCTATAATTTCAGAGGAAATGACTTTAGTTCAAAATTATTACTCTTACATAAGTTGATAAATAAAATAATTCTTACGTCCGCCACTGACTACATGTCTATAATTTCAGAGGAATTATTGCACATGATCTCATTCCTTTGCATTTTGATGGCAGCCAAAATAATTCAAGTGGATGTCATCCAAAACTTTCTATATATTCTCTAGAATTCTGTTATTCCTTCCGCTCAAAACAAAGATGTGAAATCACTCTTATCAAAAAAAAAAAAAAAGCAGCAAAAATATGGCAGAAGTTGCGGTAACAGCAGCATGGGTTCTGTTGGAGATGGTGTATCCTTATCTAATTGCCCAAAAAAACCTGGGAATCGATATCAAAAGCATGGGAAGTTGGCTGAGTTTTTTGAAGGCTACCATAGAGGACAATTATGGCGCGTGAGGGGAGCAGAGTGTTGGAGGATCGTTTGCACAAGATTCGAGATATTGCCTATGATATTGAAGATATTCTTGAAGAGTTCGTTTTCCATTCCCCACCACACGCCTTTCACACCCATAGAATCACTCGGAAGGTTCATAGAGTTGCTCACGAGCTCCACCATGGTTTTCCACTTCATCGAATCTCCGAGGCATCAACCGAGGTATCGAAGTCATCAGAGAACAGTCAGCTGGAAATTTTTCTTATTATCAAGAGTTGTCTCGATGCATCAAGACTGATTCTGACCGTCCACTTGTTCTTGATGATGATGAGATGGTGGGGTATGTAGAGCCGAAGAAAGAAGTGATTTGTCAGTTGCTTAATGGAGGAGAGAGGCTGCTGACGCTAGCTGTGGATGGTCCAAGTGGGTGTGGCAAGACAACGTTGGTCAAGAATGTTTTCTGAACACAAAATTCAGAAGCGTTTCGAATTTCGTGCTTGGGTGCAGGTGTCGACCATGGTTGATGCATCGGACATGGCCAGCAGCATTCTGAAACAGCTCTGCGGGTCCAACGAGGATCCGTATCCGGACCAACACGGGTCGACCAAGTTGTCGAAGCTACCTGTCTGGGAAAAGATACCTCATTGCTCTTGATGATGTCTGGAAGCGAGCAGACTGGCAGAATGAAGCATTCCCTGATGAATCCTGTGGCAGTAGAGTCATTCTCACAACTAGATCCACCAAGCTGGCATTTAACTCTGCATCAGCCAATCACAACGTCTGCAGCTTGAAACAGTTGGAATGGCAACAGGGGTGGAAGCTCTTCTGCAGAAAGTTGTTCCGAATGCCCTTCCGATCTCAGGGAAACTGCTGTGAAAATAGTGCAGCTATGCGAAGGGCTTCCCCTGGCCATTGTGGCCGTTTGTGGCGCACTTTCCGACAAACCAAGACTACCCAACTAGCAGTCTTGGAGATGAATTCAGCATAGATTTCAATCCGGCAGTCATCACTAAAGGACTGCAGCTCAGCTACATGGATCTCTCCGCCAATCTCAAGTGTTGTTTCCTCTACTTCAGCATTTTCCCTGAGGATTACTTTGTTGAGCGGGGAAGGCTCATTTGTCTCTGGGTAGCCGAACACTTTGCCTTGGAAACGGACTGTAAGACAGCTGAGGAGGTCGCTGAGGAGTACCTCGACGAACTCATCCAGAGGAACTTGGTTCATGTTTCCAAAGGAAATTGCCGAGTCTTTTACTTTATCCACAAATTTATAATCCAAAAATGCAAAGATGAGAATTTTGCATCAGTTTTTGCTAAAGGAAAGATAACCAGTCAGACACAGAAGATTAGACGTTTGTCAGTGCACAATGATGTCCATCATTTGCCGGAAAATCATGACTTGTCTGATGTTCGTTCCATGTTTTTATTGAGGTGTGTTATATATCATTCATATTGTTTCTGTATAAATTTATAAAGCTAGCTAGCTGTTTCTAACATATGTTCTTCAGGTTGACTGATAAATCATCTCTCTTAGATTTGGAGAAATATTTAAGCATGATGAAACTTGTTAGAGTGCTAGACTTGGAAGGTGCACCTCTCACTGAATTTATCACCAGATTCACCCTCGTGATGTGATGCGTGATATTTTCACCTAAATTATAGTGTCTTTTTATGTGTGTTTTCGTATTATTTTATCTGTTTTGTGTACTATTTGGTTGTGTTTTGTGTTTTTATGGAGATGTGTGTGAATGAGCTTAAACGTATGATTTTCAGGCAAAAATAGATCCTAGACGCGAGAAGGAAGACGTAGGAAAAAGCGGATCTCAATTCGGAGTTGAAACGAGGGAGAACGATCCGAAATAAAATTGTAAAAATAGGAGTTGCACCAACACGGTCGGCCGTGTTGCAGCACATGACCCGTGTTGCAGCACACGACCCGTGTTACGCAACACGGCCCTGTAAGCCTTGGCCGTTTTCTGACATCAATTCATCCAACACGGCCATCCTGTGGCCGTGTTGCTGCAGGATCAGAAACACATCATAACCCTTCTAGAAGCTTCCCAAGGGGTATAAATACCCAATACTTCAATATTTGATGAGATTTTTGGTGGTTTTGCCCTGCACACACACATCACACACTATTTCCTCCATTTTACACCATTATCTTCATCCATTCTTCATCCGTACCATCTACCGTCATCCCACCATCAAAACCTTCATCCAATTGAAGAAAAGAAGCAAGGAAGAGAGGAGAATTGCAAGGGAAGAAAGGAGGTCACCATTAAAGCACTTCAAGGGAGTTTTCATCCATACTTTATAGTGAAATCTTATTGTTTATCATGTTTTGTAAGGATCTTAATGTCTATGTTGACTTCCTTTTGAATATGGTAGGCTAATCTCCCCTGTGATATTAGCAACATGATTAGTGTGAAAATCTGCATGTTTTAGAGTCCGATTTAGCACCATTTTGTGGGATTTATATCCATATTTGAGCATCTTGTGATAGAAATGTATAAATTTGTGTTTCAGATATACGTGAAGTGTTATTTCGTGTTTTTAGGTGAAAAACGAGGTGAAAAGAGCAAAAGCAGAAGTCAAAGACAAAGTCAAAACGAAGTTGGGAGAAGGAAGAGCCGGCACGACTCGTGCCGGCTAAGAGGAGTAGGTCGTGTCACACGGCACACCAAGTCGTGCCGCAAGCATTGCCGAGAGGTGCCCACAAATATCGCCGAGTGCTGCCGAGAAGCACGCGTCGTGCCGCACAGCTGCTGTCGAGGAATGCAGCCGTCCTGCGCCCGCATGACTCGTGCCACACCTGGCATGACTCGTGCGGCATCCCAGCGAGCCTAGATTCGTCGTTTCGTCATTTTTTTGGCCCGTTCATATTTTTAATGTGAAAAAGCTCACTTTTAAGTCAGAATTCAGGAAGGATCAGTACTAGACTATAAAAGGAGTCCTTGGGCTATTCCAAACCCTAACTCTTCATACCCTTTCATAATCTACCATCCCATCCACCCATCCCGGAGAGTTCGTCAGTATTGCTTACTTGAGAAGGAGAACGAGAAGGTTCAGAATCACGGAGGACAGAACGGAGAATCACACCATATTTACAGTTATTCTTATTCTTTCTTTCTTAATTTTGAACATGCTTTCATACCTGACCATGTGTGTTGCCTGTAACACCATGGGCTAGTACTTCTTGGATAGCGCTAGGTTTGAAGGTTAAATTGATTTGAATTGATGATCTAGATTTAAGGTTGAATACCTGCAGTATACTTATTCCTTTATTAATACTTTGATTTGAGAATTATATTTTGTCTTATATGACCTGTCCTTATTCATGCGTATGTCAATGCCTTTTGCATGCTTGATGAGAGTTTTCTCAACACACAATTAATCCCCAAGTATGAAGGATATCAATTGTAGTTTCGAAGGTGACCAAATTAAATATCGAATCCACATGATGGATAAATATCACTTTAATTATTTTCTAGCAATTATGACTATATTGGGAATTGTAATTTTGATTTGTAAATTATGTAATAATTGAAATAACAATTAAATAACAAGAACAAGAAAATAGTAGTTGTGATCAAATAAGATAATAGGTAGTTCGTCAAGCCATCCAGTTTCATTCGTTAATTCATACTTTCGTGTGTCGATGTTCGACTCTGCCTTGTGGTTTATGGACGCATCGCTAGACCATACAAATCTATTCTATAGACATAAATAGATAAGCTTTTGACACGTGTAAATATCCTCAGAGCAAGATGTATACTTTACCTCCCTTTTTAGGTACTATCATAATAAATTATTTCCCGTGCACTTAGTACTCTAACCCGATTTGATCTCCCTTTTTAGGTACTATAAAGTTATACTCTTAATCCTACTTGTTAACCCGAATTCAATTCAATTAACAAACATTCATATAAGACAATTCTAATAAGACTTCGGAATTCCTTCACTTAGAATTATAACAATAAACCCTGCTCATTAGTGAACGCACTCAACCAATAACTATGTTATGCATTCAGACTCTACACAACGATTATTGATGCACAAAACAACTATGAGTATGGATTAAAAACGTGCAATCTTATATAAAATAAACCACAAGTAGTGTTGTATGGAGTATACACACGAAATACAAATTTAACTCATGAAACCTTCATAACCCTAGAACTACCGAAGTGGCTCTAGCCCATGATTGATCTAAGAACAATCATGGTTAGTTGGACCAATCTTACTTGAATCTCCAGCTACACCTCTGTCACCACCCTCCGGATGGATCACCAATCTCTTCTCTTGTCTCCTCTTATGATTCTCGCATCGTCCTTTTTTTCGTTCCTGCATGAGCCTCTTTTTATACTTGTAATCACGTCTCTAGGGCTTGGAATGGACTTTTTAAGTGATCCCACGCGTTTCGGCCTCGAAAATTCGGATAAGGTAAGTTTCTTCGTTTTGGTTCGACCTCGTCAAACAGGTTGAACCATCGGCCACAAGTCGAACCACAGGTCGAACCCCGCTACTGGACACATTCTGCACTTGGTTCGACCAACTGTACAGGTCGAACCACTCCCTTTTTGGTCGAACCTCAGGTCGAACCATGCTACCGGACAATTTTCGCTCCTGGTTCGACCAACTGTCAGGTCGAACCCCATCGTCGTGGTCGAACCCATCTTCTCGCGAACTGGTTCGACCATGGTTCGACCTGATGAACAGGTCGAACTCCTTGAGTCGTGGTCGAACCTTCCTTCTGTAACTTTTCAATGCTGGTTCGACCTGTAGGAGAGGTCGAACCCTCCTCCAACCAGGTCGAACCCTACTCTTTCCTTGGCAGTTCGGGTGGTCTCGACTTCGTCTCTTCGATTCTTGGCACTTCCACTCCGTTTTTGCTATGAAAACCACTTAAATAGCTCCACTAACACCTGATTCATGCTAATTCACAATATATATAGGTTTTCCACCTATTTCCACCTCAAAACTCTCCAAAACTAGCACAAAACATGATGCCAAACTTGTGAATTTACACACTCATCAAACCCCCAAACTTACATGTTGCTCGTCCCGAGGCAACCAAATCAAACCACAGGAGTCGTGTATAATTCACCAAGATAAAGTACAACACATATCTCACATGCAACTTCATTCAATCAAACAAGTATTAATTGCTTCATATATATCACTCATGCAAAACCAATCCAATCACATACCATTTGGAGTATTAAGTAATATAGCTCACAAGATAAGTATTTATTCTCTTTCACTCAAGTGCGTGAGGCACTATATAGGTTATTATAAACACTCATATCAATCCATATTCACGCGTAACCATAAGCTTGGCAAAGGTCTCAAAAATCCACTTATAATCAGCTCTTCACTAGGATCACAAAGGACTTGTTTTTGGGTTGTAATGTTGACTCTTTGGAAAAAGGTAGGAAAATTTGGACTTAGTGACTTAAGACACTAGTAGAGAGTTACCTTGGAGGTTCTCGAATTCTTCTTCGTACAGCAAGTTCTCCTCCAATGTCGTCTCTTGAACTTGTAAAATTCCTCAATTTTCCTTCTTTTCATTGCATCAACATCATCTTTTAAAATAATTCGGGTACCGATTTCAGGCACTACCCTTCTCATATATAGGCCATCAGCTGCTAAGCTTCACACACCAAGTATAAAAATAATCGGGGTACCAGTTTCGGGCACTACCCCTAAACAAGATTTAACCATATTCTATCTTTATTTTCTTCTTGCAACACTTACTCACCTCCACTCTCTCTACCAATGATTAGGTTAATCAAGGCTCAAGTAAAGGTTTATAAGGTTATTCACTTCGGCTACCAAAGAAAAAGCTTTAACGGCTCAACGGGGCATCCAAAGGTTAATAAAATCATTAGGAAAGATAAATTTGGTTAAGTAACTTTATCACGAAATAATGGCCTGAGATCATGTCCTAGCAATTTATCAATCATAAGTCTCACACAAGACTCCAAGCCAAGTTCTAGAATACGTTCATATGAATGATCCTCTCAAGAATAAAATAATCATGATCAAGCATGATTAAAAAGCTCAAATCCTCACATAGGTAATCCTAGTACTCCTCATAGCACATAATTAAGATCAATTCCACAAGAACTCAATATACTTATCAACTAAACATGCTTTTCATCAATAGAAATTAACACATGAACATATGAATGCACAATATCAATAAGCTTATACCCAATCAATCATACAAGATATCACTTATACATTCCACTCACGCATGAATCACACCCCAACCTAAAGATAAAAGGAAAAATAATGGAATCAAGATGAATCGGAGGAAACCAAAGAAAACCTGAAAAACTACTCCTCCGGAGCATTATCATCCTCATCATCATCATCCTCATCATCAAGCCTCCGCTCCACAATCTGGTGCAAATCACCGATGTGTCTATCCAAGTAATCAACTCGATCACCCAACCTACCAACTTTCTCATTCAAAGCCGTATACCTCTCATTCAACGTAGCATAGTTGGCGTTGGCGAGTGCGAGCTGTAAGTTTTTCTCCTGCTGGCTAGCAACGATCGCGACCAGCTGCTCATGAATAAGGCGGAGCTGCTCCCGTGTATCATTCGGGACAGCCCGCTGCTGACGCGGTGCTGGCTCATGCTGAAGTGCGTCGTGCTGCATCGGCATCTCTTCATCCTGCTGCTCCTCCTCGGGCTGCTCTTCCTCCTCAGGTTGCTGTGGTGGACGGAACTCTCCTTGATCAACAATCTGCTGCAACTCCACCATCCTACCATCCGTACACATCTGCGATACAGTCCTCCAATCACCACCCGACCTTGCTGCCACGGATAAGGCGTTGTGTCCAAGAGAATCCATCAACTTGTTCCTCGCCACCTGGATAGTTGTCAAGTTGCTCACGTCAAAAGGGAACATGAAATCGAAGGGCTTGAGTCCCCTCGTGAAGAACCAATCCCCATTTCGAAAATGGGCAAATCCTCCCTTCACGCATGTAAACATTGCCAAATCGGGTTCTCCTCTAACTGGTGTAATGCCAGTGAAATCCAAGTTATAATGCTCAGCCATGATCGTCAGTAACCCTCCAATATTCACCTTTTGAAACCCAATGGTCCTGAATCGATGTAGCTGTGCAATGAAATAGGCTCCAACATTGAACTGCACCCTATTTAGCATACACCACAAGGCGTAAAGCTCTCCTCTAGACACAACACTCCCCTCTGAGCGGGCGAACAACGTGTTGCTCAAGACACGATCCATGTATCTCAAAACTGAATTCTTTATCGAAGAAGCACGAGTCTGCCTAATCTTATAATCTCCAATCTCCCATGTTATCTCTCTCCAAAACCTATTAGCGTTGAACGCACCATTCTCCAAACGAGAGATTCCCAAAGGCGTCTCAAACAGCTCATTAAAATCCTCTGACGTCCATCTCCTACTCACTCCACCAAGCTGAAACGTACACTGATACGGGTACCCAAGCGGGTCCTTCACCATCTCGAATGAGCAAACTACTTCTGCTGTAACATGGAAATACGTCGGCTTCTTTAACTCCATAAACCTTCGGATACCCACTTGATCAAACATCCAGAAAATATCATTCCCAATTCTCATTATCCTAATCGCCTCATCATCTTGGTATCGAGTACGAGCTATCTTGTCTGAGACTTTTTCCCACTTTTCTTTAATCTCATCCCAGTTTTGCATTTGAATTTTAAAGTTTTCGGGTAAACGATCCTGTAGCCTCAGCTTTCTTGTCACTGTGTCCACATTCGAAGACCTGTCATTCCTCTTCTTCGATCTTGCTTCATCCGTCTTACCTTTCCCTTTACTTGATCCTTGTCCCTTTCCTGAAAACATCTACTTCAATACAACCAACAAGACAAGAACACAAGTATATGACTAGCATATCCTATACTCTACTCAAGACTTCAAGCTTCCATGTTTAATCGAATCCAACTATCATCTCAACACCACTTGCTTAATTAACATGCTCAAAACATCCTCAATCACACTACCTTTAATCTTCAAATCATAAACAACAAGCATGCATCAACCAATTCAAGCTATTCAACAAGAATTTCAACAATTGAACTTCATGAACAACTCCAATTATCAACAATTCAAACCTAATTAACATGCTCATTCATCTAGATGCATCATATCCTTGATCAATCCACATAAAACTCAAGTTCTATCCATAATTAAGCAATCTCAAACCAATAAATATGAATTCATATGAATCAACTCAAAAATATCCATTATCACCATGAATTTCAACCAAAATCAACATTAATCGACTTACCCACAACATATTTCTTGCAATAAACTTCAATCCTAAGGTAATTGAGTTGAAAGAACGTACCTTTAGTCTTGCCCATGGTTAACAATCGATAATTTGCACACAACACTCAAAAACGCGACTGAAGCCCTAATTCGCGATGAAAATTGCCCAAATCCGCCCCCAATTCAAGAATTAAGAGTGTAATGTTGTGTAATCGGTGCAAAATCAAGTGTAATTGACGAATTTGTGCAAGGGTGTTAAGGTTCGGGGAAGGTTCGAGGTTTGGTGAACAAGAAAAATGATCGAACCCATCTAAAAACACAACTTAAAATGCGTACCTGACTGGGTTCGACCTCGGGTTTGACCTGCGGAACAGGTCGAACCTCGAGCAACGAGGTTGAACCTACCTTCTGGACAAACTTACCTTTTGGGTTCGACCTAGGTTCGACCTTCTGAACAGGTCGAACCACTCTTGTGACAGGTCGAACCTACCTTCTGGACAACTACTCCTCGTGGTTCGACCTGGGTTCGACCTATTAGACAGGTCGAACCACTCTTGTTTTGGTCGAACCTATCACCTGAAAAACAGAGTGCTCTGAACGAACTGGTTCGATCTCAGGTTCAACCTTCTAAGCAGGTCGAACCATAACGGCTCAGGTCGAACCACCATACTGTAAGATTTAAGTCACCGAGTTCGACCTTGGTTCGACCTGTTAGATAGGTCGAACCTAGAATGATCAGGTCGAACCACCTCACTGGATGATTTTCTACGTTGGTTCGACTTTCTCTGCTCAGTTCGACCTCCTGGCACTGGTCGAACCTCTCCTGGCTTTGGTCGAACCACCCTTTTAAGCTTCCAAACTGAGTGTTCTTCAATCCCTATACATTTCAAACTTCAATACGAATCATTAGGTACTAACTAGAGCACAACTTCATCCAAAATTTGTTCCACAAAATATCATTCATGAGTAACTCCATAAAAGAAAACACAACCAAAACCCACTAAACATTAGGCAAGTTGTAAAAAATCATCACATCAAAATCGATTAAAATTTTAATATGGCGCAAAAACCAACTCCCCTAACAAACATCACAAAGAAAAGATTATACTATCGGTGCTTATTGAGGTAAGTACAACACACCCCCCTAAACTTAGTAGAAACTATAGTTGAAACTAAGTTTGCAAAGAGATGTAATTGCCGATAAGTAAGCACTTCAAATATAAAAATTTCTTACTCACACGAATGAAATAAAGCAATAAAACGGGAGGGAAAGCCCCCAACAGGCGCTCATGTTTAACGTCAGAGAGTTACGACGGTACCAAATTTGATCAAGGTATCCACAAAGATGACACAAACATCATCCGGCGACTTGTAATGCTTCAAGCGATGTCCATTCGCCGCAAAAATGTCTCCATCACTAAATGCGTACCTCCATCACTAACAAGTGCTCTAGGGACTTCAAAATGGGCAAAAATATGCTTCCTCAAGAAAGATATAACAGTTTTCGAATCATTTAAGCGAGTAGGAATCGCTTCTACCCACTTAGAAACATAATCCGCCGCAAGTAGAATGTAGAGAAATCCATTAGATGGGGGAAAAGGCCCCATAAAATCGATACCCCACACATCAAAAATTTCGACTACTATGCTTGGCTGAAGCGGCATCTCGTCTCTCCTACCGATGTTCCCCATGCGTTGACATCTATCACAAGTTGCCACATAGGTCTCACAATCCTTGAACAACGTAAGCCAATAAAGAGCGGACTGAAGTACCTTGGCTGCTGTCTTTTGAGCGCCGAAGTACCCCCCGTTAGGTTGTGCATGGCAAAACTCGAGAACACTCTCCATCTCCATCTCGGGCACATACCTACGGATGATAGAATCCGTGCAAATTTTGTACACAAACGGATCATACCATATGAAATTCTCAACATCCCTTTTGAATTTAGCAAGTTGATATCGGTTGAGATCCCTTGGAATTTCTCCCACAGCAATATAATTAACATAATCCGCATACCATGGATCAACTCCCTGCGCAGCCACCACACACGCTCGCTCAGCGCCTTCAACAAACACGACCATGATCTTTTCATCCGGGAACATTTCCTCAATATACTCGAAAGAATTATCACAATGTTCCCTAGTCTCCAACATCGAAAGGTGATCCGCCAACACATTATCAGAACCTTTCTTATCCCGGATCTCCATGTCAAACTCTTGAAGTAGAAGAATCCACCTTATGATCCTAGGCTTTGTCTCCTTCTTCTCCATCAAGTACCGAATCGCTGAATGATCCGTGTAAAAAATAGTCTTCATGCCAACCAAATACTGACGAAACTTGTCGAATGCGTACACAACCGCCAAAAACTCCTTTTCAGTCATCGTGTAATTCTTTTGTGCTGCATCGAAAGTCTTACTCGCGTAGTAAATGGCGCAGAACTTCTTATCATTCAGCTGTCCAAGCACCACTCCAAGTGCTACATCACTTGCATCACACATTAGTACTAACGGTTGAGTCCAATCCGGTGTGATCAAGATAGGTGCAGAAATAAGCACCTCCTTCAAAACTTGAAAAGCAGTTAAACATTCATCATCAAACACAAAAGGAACATCCTTTTCAAGTAAGTGAGATAAGGGCTTAGAGAATTTTGAGAAGTCTTTTATAAATCTCCTGTAAAAACCGGCATGTCCAAGGAAGGACCGCACTCCTCTTTCATTGGTCGGTGGTGGAAGCTTCTCAATCGCCACCACTTTAGCATGATCTACCTGTAACCCTTTAGCCGAGACATGATACCCAAGAACAATCCCATCCTTCACCATGAAGTGGCACTTCTCCCAATTCAAGACAAGATTAGTCATTTGGCATCTCTTCAAAACAGTAGCTAGGTTAGACAAACAACTATCAAAGGAGGAACCAAAAACAGAAAAATCATCCATGAATACCTCCATGATCTTCTCTATGAACCCATCGAATATTGCCATCATACATCTCTGAAAAGTAGCAGATGCATTACATAACACAAATGGCATTTTCCGAAAAGCAAAGGTCCCGTAGGGGCAAGTAAAAGTGGTCTTTTCTTGATCCTCGGGGGCAATCATGATTTGGTTGTACCCCGAGTATCCATCCAAGAAATAATAAAACTCATACCCTACAAGACGATCTAACATTTGATTCATGAAAGGAAGAGGAAAATGATCCTTACACGTGTTCTCATTCAACTTCCTATAATCTACACATGTACGCCATCCCGTAGGAATCTTTGTGGCTATCGCTTCTCCATCCTCAGCTTTCACAACAGTCATACCCCCCTTTTTAGCAACTACATGCAATGGACTCACATGGGGACTATCACTAATAGGATATATAATTCGAGCATCCAACCACATAAGGATTTGCTTCCTAATCACATCTTGAATCGTGGGATTAACCCTCCGCTGATTCTGAACACTTGCCTTTGCCTCGTCCAACAATCTTATCCTATGCATGCAATACGAAGGACTAATTCCTTTCAAATCCTCAAGAGACCAACCAATCGCAGATTTATACTTCCTAAGAACATTCAATAACTCCTCAAGTTGATCATCATCAAGAGAAGAAGATACAATTACTAGATATCTTTCGTTGTCGCCAAGAAAGGCGTACTTCAAGTGTTCCGGCAAAAGTTTCAACTCCTCTTTCCTCACCTCCATCGGAGGGCTCTCGTTATCCAAAGGCAAGTACTTCCTAGTCCACTTGACTTTTTCCACCTTAGTTCTTCCCGATTCAAACTTGTCATCACCCAAAGCAAGTAAGTTTTCAAGAAATTCAATACATACCTCGTTGGAGAGTCCGTCAAGCTCCGTAGTGGGATAAGTAAGAGATTCCATCAAACATGTCTCAAGAGGATCCTTTGACAGGATCAGAGACATGTCCTCTTTCACAATCTCCTCCACCACGTCAATACTATGACACTGCGACTCCATGGGCATCTTCATTACTTTGTCTAAGTTGAAAAGAACTTCTTCTTTGTCCATCCGCAATCTAAGCTCTCCTTTCTGAACATCAATCATAGCTCCAGCAGTAGCAAGGAAAGGTCTCCCCAAGATTAAAGAGATATTATCCTTATCTTCTTCCATCTCTAGCACAAGAAAGTCCACAGGAAAGACTAGCTTCTCCACTTTGACGAGAACGTCTTCAATTATTCCTTTTGGAAACGTCATCGACCTATCCGCCAATTGGAGAACCACTGTTGTAGGGGTCAACTCCCCCAAACCAAGCCTCTGAAAGATGGACAAAGGCATCAAATTTATGCTCGCCCCTAGATCGCACAAAGCTCGCCGTGCTGGCCCCTTTTCGATTTCACATAGAATAGTGAAGCTCCCCGGATCCTTCATCTTTTGCGGTAGCTTCCTTTGGATGATTGAGCTGAAATTCTCAGATAAATTCACCGTTTCAATTCCAGTTAAGCTCCGCTTCTTCAACAATATGTCCTTTAGAAATCGGGCATAGTACGTCATCTCCATGATTGCCTCTGAGAAAGGAATGCTCAAGCTTATTTTGTTCATTATCTCTGAAAACTTCTTAAACTTCTCTTCCAATCCCTTCTTCACAAGCTTGTAAGGAAATGGCGGAGGTATCTTTGTTTTGGGAATCCCCCATTCATCACGATCAACCTTCTCCGCTTTCTCCTTTTCGGCTCTCAAACGCTTGGCTCTCTCCCACTTTTTCTCAGCTATTATCTCAGTACTTTGTTCATTCTGAACCACTGGAGTAGCATCAACATCATCGAGAGTGTTCAGAGTGGCAACATGCAATTTCTGGTAGGGTTCGACCTGTGGAACAGGTCGAACCATGTACGTACTGGTCGAACCTACCTTCTGGACAATGACTCTCTTTTTGAATTTGAGGTTCGACCTGGGTTCGACCTGTGAAACAGGTCGAACCATGGGTACCTAGGTCAAATCGGCCTACTGTACTCCTTCCGCCATCCGGTTCGACCAAGGTTCGACCTGTTTGATAGGTTGAACCATGACCGTCGTGGTCGAACCGTTGCTGTGACAAAACAGAGTGCTCCAAGTGGTGCGGTTCGACCTGGGTTTGACCTGTTGGATAGGTCGAACCAAGATTGGTTTGGTCGAACTGGTGTTCTGGAAAATCAGAGTGCTCCGAGTTGTGGGGTTCGACCATGGTTCGACCTGTGGGACAAGTCTAACCATCTGCAGTTTGGTCGAACCTATGCTGCAATCTCTCCTGATCGTGTCCAGTGTGTTGGTTTGACCTCCCCTGTATGGTTCGACCTTCAATGTTGGTCGAACCATGTTCGAACATCGCCCTAGACATGTCCAAATTTGATTTCTGCCTCATAGGTCCCTCGTACTGCGTTCCCGACCTTAATGTGATGGCGTTGTAGGACCTTGGATTCTCAATACTTTGAGACGGGAACTTTCCCTTCTCAAGAGTTTGAGTAAGCTTGTTAACACTTCCTGCCATCTCCCCCATCAGTAACGTAAGGTCCTTCACCTGCTTAGATATAACCTCATGGTTTGTATCGATTTTCTTTTCAAGTTTGGCCTCAAGGCGGTTAACTCTTTCATCATTCTTGGCCATATACATGTTCACAGTATCCTCAAGACCCGGTTTCCCTTCTTCCACCTTAGCACCCGGTTCAACACCCATCGGAGGTTGAATCGCATTATTCGGATTGCTCCATGAGAACTCCAGCCTCCTAGGCTGTTGATAACCACCTGGGGACCACGATTATTAAAGTTTCCTCGATAGTTCCCTTGGTAGTTCTGGTTTCCTTGATCTGGATACCTAGTCCCTTGAATACTTTGACCCATGGCATAGTGTGCCTCTTCCAACTCCTCTTGGATTGGTCCCTCATTCTTTAACTCCTGCTGCATGATTGGTACACGCTGAGATAATTCGCTGATTTGTTTCTGTTGGGATTCAAGTAGCTTATTGATATTGGACTAGCTAGAGACGATCTCATCCTCTCTACTTGTTTTAACCATTGCTTGTTCAACCTTAGCTACCTTACCAAGGACATAAGTACCTCTAACTCTATCAGTTGGCCAATATCTCGAATTCATCGAAATATCTTCAAACAACTTTTCGGCCTCTACGGATGACTTTGTAAGCAATGCTCCATTAGAGGAAGCATCCAATAAAACTCGTGAATCACAGTCCAATCCATTGTAGAATATACTGATATATTGATCTTTAGACAGCCCATGTTGAGGACACTTCCTAAGCATGTCCTTGAATCTATCCCATGCTTCATGAAATTTTTCTCCTCCACCCATAGCGAATTGGTTAATGTCTTGCTTCATCTTAAATACCTTTGAAGGTGGCATGTACCTCTCCAAGAACCTTAACTTCAGTTGCTCCCAAGTGGTGCACTCAACTGCGTTGATAGTGTCGTACCAATCTCTCGCCTTTTCAGTAAGCGAGAATTTGAACAAAAGGATCTTCCTTGCATCTTCATGTTCTCCTGCGTCTTTTTGAGTACTTGCATAGCCCAAGAACTTGTTCAGATGCTGCTGTGGATCCTCGAAAGACCCTCCTGAAAAGGAGTTCCTTTCTATCATGCTAATAAGAGCGGGATGAAGATCGAACGCTGAATTAGTTCTCCTTGCTCCTAGAAGCCCAAAATTTCCAGCCCCATTGTTTCTGAAAACCTCTCGGATGGCTAGATTATCTGGATTCGCTGCCATGTTGACTGTCCTTACTCCCGAATTAACTTCAGTTGTAGCTTCAATCATCTGCGAATTCTGCTCGTCAACTTCAACTCCAAAATTCAGAGCTTCAGTTGGATCAATAGTCTTTGCCTTGCTCTTCTTCTTCTTCTTCTTTCTTGACGATGCTCCGATTTCAGGATTATAGGGTTCAAGTTCACCTTTCTTTGATCTCGTAAGCATGCACCTAAAAAGAACTAGAATTAAAATAGCAAAACAAATAAAATAGCCTTAACAAACTAGAAATAATAAAAAGATATTTTAAGCCATCCCCGGCAACGACGCCAAGAACTTGATGAGCATTTTCTCAACACACAATTAATCCCCAAGTATGAAGGATATCAATTGTACTTTCGAAGGTGACCAAGTTAAATATTGAATCCACAGGATGGATAAATATCATTTTAGTTATTTTCTAGCAATTATGACTATGTTGGGAATTGTAATTTTGGTTTGCAAATTATGTAATAATTGAAATAGCAATTAAATAACAAGAACAAGAAAATAGTAGTTGTGATCAAATAAGATAATAGGTAGTTCATCAAGCCATCCAGTTTCATTCGTTAATTCATACTTTCGTGTGTCGATGTCCGACTCTGCCTTGTAGTTTATGGGCGCATCGCTAGACCATACAAATCTATTCTATAGACACAAATAGATAAGCTTTTAACATGTGTAAATATCCTCAGAGCAAGACGTATACTTTACCTCCCTTTCTAGGTACTATCATAATCAATTATTTCCCGTGCACTTAGTACTCTAACCCGATTTGATCTCTCTTTTTAGGTACTATAAAGTTATACTCTTAATCCTACTTGTTAACCCGAATTCAATTCAATTAACAAACATTCATATAAGACAGTTCTAATAAGACTTCGGAATCCCTTCACTTAGAATTATAACAATAAACCCTGCTCATTAGTGAACGCACTCAACCAATAACCATGTTATGCATTCAGACTCTACACAACGATTATTGATGCACAAAACAACTATGAGTATGGATTAAAAACGTGCAATCTTATATAAAATAAACCACAAGTAGTGTTGTATGGAGTATACACACGAAATACAAATTTAACTCATGAAACCTTCATAACCCTAGAACTACCGAAGTGGCTCTAGCCCATGATTGATCTAAGAACAATCATGGTTAATTGGACCAATCTTACTTGAATCTCCAGCTACACCTCTGTCACCACCCTCCGGATGGATCACCAATCTCTTCTCTTGTCTCCTCTTGTGATTCTCGCATCGTCCTTTTTTTCGTTCCTGCATGAGCCTCCTTTTATACTTGTAATCACGTCTCTAGGGCTTGGAATAGGCTTTTCAAGTGATCCCACGTGTTTCGGCCTCGAAAATTCGGATAAGGTAAGTTTCCGTATTTTGGTTCGACCTCGTCAAACAGGTCGAACCATCGGCCACAAGTCGAACCACATGTCGAACCCCGCTACTGGACACATTCTGCACTTGGTTCGACCAACTGTACAGGTCGAACCACTCCCTCTTTGGTCGAACCTTAGATCGAACCACGCTACTGGACAATTTCCGCTCCTGGTTCGACCAACTGTCAGGTCGAACCCCATCGTCGTGGTCGAACCTATCTTCTCGCGAACTGGTTCGATCATGGTTCGACCTGATGAACAGGTCGAACCCCTTGAGTCGTGGTTGAACCTTCCTTCTGCAACTTTTCAATGCTGGTTCGACCTGTAGGAGAGGTCGAACCCTCCTCCAACCAGGTCAAACCCTACTCTTTCCTTGTCGGTTCGCGTGGTCTCGACTTCGTCTCTTCGATTCTTGGCACTTCCACTCCATTTTTGCTATGAAAACCACTTAAATAGCTCCACTAACACCTGATTCATGCTAATTCACAATATATATAGGTTTTCCACCTATTTCTACCTCAAAACTCTCCAAAACTAGCACAAAACATGATGCCAAACTTGTGAATTTACACACTCATCAATGCTTATGCTTATTGCTTGTGTTATATAAGAATTATATTAGTCAACTTGTTATGGGTAAATGGGATCTAAACATATAATATTTATTCATTAGAATAATTAATATAGGACACTTAATATATCTATTAATTACCATTCTAAAGGATTTGGTTTATTAGATTATTAAGTGGGAATTGGGGGATTAATTCTTAAGTACATATAAAGGAAAGTCTAGTGCTCTAGCCTTTAATGAAATTTTGCATGAAGTACCTAGAAAAGGAGTAGGAATTATTCTTCTACATCTGAGGAGCTAAACCAGATTTGTGTTTAGTTTACTTTAGACAATGGGTTTAACATAATTAAGTGATTGCTTTCATAAGAACTGTAGGGTACCTAAACTGATTGTCTAGTGATTTGATTTGACCAACTTAACTGAATTTCCTAGTGTTATCTGTCTTCTCTCTTGAATACTTTTCATATTTAATTATTTGTTGTTTTATTATTTTTAGTAATTATTTTCTGCATAGTTAATTTAGGTAATTCTCTTTAAAAACCAGATTTGTCTTAAATTAGAATAGTCATAATTAGATTAAATAGTAGATCTATAATTATCCCTTGGGTACGATATTATTTTTACTTGGTCACACGTGAAACTACAATTGATTCCCTACACTTGGGGACACACGCAAAAAGGTGAACAAGCAAATGGCGCCGGCTGCCGAGGATAGTTTTTAGATTTATTTATTTAATTTTTTATGATTTATTTTATTTTCGGACGTTAAATTTAATTGCTTTTATTTTTTTAGTTGAATCCAAACTATTCTGATTAGTTGCGTGAGAACAGGTGTATGATAACTAGGTCAAGTGGACTCCTGATTGAACCACTCAACCTAGAACTTGAAGCACTTGTTAGACTAAACAGAAGAAAAAGAAAGAATCCAGCCACACCTATTCCTAGCTCGGAGTCAGATACTTACTATTTATCAGAAGAGGAGGAAGTTGAAGAGACTGAGACGGTAGAGATGGCTGAAGATGAACAAAGGGCCCCACCCCCATGCAGGACTAGTATAAGCTGAAGCATACCACAAATGCTGGATTGAATGGACCCGCAATCACTGCGGAGAATTTTGAGCTACCGTTTGGACTGATCCGGATAGTACAAGCACAACAGTTCAGTGGTAATCCTTTGGAGAGTCCTACTGAGCATCTGCAATTATTTGATGAATATGCAAGGACGCAGAAGCATAGGAATGTCCCGAAGGATGCCATCAGAATGAGGCTTTTTCCATTCTCACTAACGGGGAAAGCCAAAGAGTGGGACAATAACCTTCCTGTAAAATACTGTACTACATGGGAGCAGCTGGCAGATAAGTTCTTGAACATATACTTCCCTCATTTCAAGAGCTTTAAGGTGAAACAAAAGATAACACAATTCAAACAAGGAGCCTTTGAAAGTTTTTATGAAGCGTGGGAAAGGTTCAAGGACCTGTTGCGTTGTGGTCCACATCATGGATTTACAAAAGACACTTACTTAGGCTTCTTCTATCAAGGCCTAAGGAGTGAATCAAGAGTGTTAGTGGATTCAACAGCTGGTGGATTGGTTTTCAAAAAGTCGGCAGATGAAGCAGAAGAGATCTTTTAGGAGATGGCAGCTAACACGTATGATTGGCCTATGGAGAGATCAGATGGGGCCGCTTTTGATAAAGTGGCTAAGGTAGAAGTTCAGGTCAACAGCAGTGAGATGTCAGAACTCAAGAGTCAACTCAGTGAGCTGCATAAGAAGATGGATCACATGGCACTAGGAAACAAATGAGAGGAAGCTAGTAATGAAGGAGATGAAGATCAGATGGAGGATGTGAATTATGCTATGGGTCAGAGCTTGTAAGGGGACTATAGGAATAGACAGAATTTCTAGCCTAGTAATCAGCAGTGGGGAAGGAATAATCAGGAAAACACCCGGCAAAATCAGCAAGGGGGGTACCAAGGAAATTCTAACTTCAACAATCAAAGAAGGAATGATAATCTGTCTTATTCTAACCCGAGTAATGCAATGGGGCCTCCTCCAGGTATTGATCCAACACATAAGCCTGTTGAAGGAAAAGCACCTGTGGATGATGAGTTGAAATTGTTGTTGAAACAACAAGGAGACCTTATGAAACCGCAAGGGGATCAGATAAAGCAGCATGGAGAACAGTTGAACTTGATGGTCAAGCTAATGATGTCTACTACTGAGCAATCTGAAAGCAGGCAGAAAGAGACGAATAAAAAGAAAAAAGAAACTAATATTTCGCTTGGATAGTTACATGCTGCAGTAGGGAGATTAGAGCAACAGGGTAAGTTTCCATCTCAAATGGTGACGAATCCAAAAGAACAAGTCATGACTCTTACCCTGAGGAGTGGAACACAGTACAAGGGCCCGAGAATGCCATCGGAGCAGGCTGAAGTCGAAAAGGAGGTAAAAAAATTAGACGAGAATGAGCACACAGACGCTGACACGTTGCACGACTCGTGCCAGCTCTGCAAGACTCGTGCTGCCCTGAAATTAGTGGAGTGTGCGCATCGTGCCAGCTGACGGAGGCAACATTAGGTGGTAAGACCGAGGCGAATGGCCGACACGACTCGTGCACATGCCAAAATTTTACTGATTCTGGAAGATACGACGCCGGCATGACTCGTGCGCCTGTCCAGCACGACTCGTGCACCCTTCCGGCTGAAACTTCAAAAATTTGTCCCGATCCTCGTGTTTTCGAACTCATCCAAAATGATCCCCAGGTCCCTGAAACTGTAGAAAAGTCGAAAGAACCTGAAGTTAAGTTGAAAAAGTGGCAAAAAGCTAAGGCAGAAAGAGCTGAAAAAGAAAAAAGAGAAGAGTTTGAGAAGGATATTTGGGGCATTCCAAAGACAAAGCATCCAATTCCATTTCCACAGCAATTCTTTAAGAAATGATTGGATGAAAAGTTTCAAAAGTTCTTAGAGATATTCAAGAAAATCCATATCAATATTCCTTTTGCTGAAGCCTTAAAGGAGATGCCCAACTATGCAAGGTTCTTGAAGGACATCATGTCTAAGAAGAGGAGTCTAACAAGAGCTGAGACAGTTAAGCTGACAGAAAGCTGTAGGTCAGTGATACAAAAGAAGCTTCCAGCGAAGCTAAAAGATCCAGGTAGCTTCACTATACCATGTGAGATTGGACGAGAGAAATAGAAGAGAGCCCTATGTGATTTGGGGACTAGCATTAATCTGATGCATTATTCAGTATTCAAGAAGCTTGGTTTGGGGGATGCACAGCCGACATCAATAGCACTGCAGCTGGCTGATAGATCCATAACATACCCTAGGGGGTGATTGAGGATATCTTGGTGAAAGTTGAGAAGTTGATATTTTCAGTGGACTTCCTTGTGCTTGACATGGAAGAGGTTGATGAAGACAAAGTTCCTTTGATTCTTGGGAGACCGTTCTTAGCAACTGCAGGAGCTCTGATTGATGTTCAGAAAGGGAAAATTAGATTAAGAGTCAATGATGAAGAAGTAGTCTTTTCTTTGGAGAAAGCTATGAGGTGGCCTTCGGAGAATGAAGATTGCAAGAGCATTGAAGTAGTGGAGGAGATCATTGAGAAGTGCTTGCCCTTTTTCCTATCTAAGGATCCACTTGAAACTTGCATAAGCGAATCTCTTACTTTACCTACTATTGAATTTGATGATCTTAATGATATGTCTAATGAACTAGCTCTTGAATTTCCTGAAAGCTTACTTGCATTGAATGAGAACAGGGACTCGAAGAAGGAAGCAGCAAGAG
Source organism: Pogostemon cablin (assembly GCA_023678885.1). Taxonomy (NCBI): domain Eukaryota; kingdom Viridiplantae; phylum Streptophyta; class Magnoliopsida; order Lamiales; family Lamiaceae; genus Pogostemon; species Pogostemon cablin. The sequence goes on along the minus strand of CM042985.1, from coordinate 12,619,037 downwards.
TAGAGGAAGATAAGTGGAAGAGGCCATATCTGCCACTTGAACCTGAAGGAGCTGTACCTGAGGAGAAAAAGAAGGAACTGAAGCCGCTGCCTGATCATCTTATGTATGCATATCTGGGGAGAATGAAACTTTTCCAGTAATTGTATCTTTTTCTTTATTTGAAAGTGAGCGTGATAGGTTGCTAGTTGTCTTAAGAGAATATAAATCTGCTATTGGTTGGTCTATTGATGATCTGAAGGGTATTAATCCATCTATTTGCATGCATAAAATAAGATTGGAAGATGAGAGTAAAAGTTGTATGCAGTATCAAAGGAGATTAAATCCTACGATGCAAGAAGTGGTTAGAAAAGAGGTTTTAAAGTGGTTGAATGCTGGAATTATATATGCGATTAGCGATAGTCCATATGTTAGTCCTTTGCATGTAGTGGCTAAGAAGAGGGGTATGACTGTTATTCTATCTGATAGTGGGGAGACCCTTGCTACTAGGACTACTACAGGCTGGCGTGTGTGTACTGATTATAGAAAACTGAATGAGAACACACGTAAAGACAATTTTCCTTTACCTTTCATGGATCAGATGTTTGATAAGTTAGCATGTTATGAGTTTCATAGCTTTTTGGATGGCTATTCCGGGTATAATCAGATCATGATTGCACCTGATGATCAGGAAAAGACCGCATTTACATGTCCTTATGGTATTTTTGCTTTTAAGATGTTGCCTTTTGGTCTTTGTAATGCACCTGCGACTTTTAAAAGGTGTATGATGGCGATATTTGAAGGGTTGATAGAGAATATCATGGAAGTATTTATGGATGATTTTTCTGTCTTTGGATCTTCTTATGATGTTTTCTTATCTAACCTTGCTATTATTTTGAAGAGATGCCATGATACTAACCTTATTTTGAATTGGAAGAAGTGTCACTTTATGGTTAAAGATGGCATTGTCTTAGGTCATCATGTATCATCTAAGGGGTTGCAGGTTGATAGAGCTAAGGTGGCGGCAATCGAAAAATTACCTCCACCGATAAATGAGAGGGGAGTGCGGTCGTTCCATGGACATGCAGGATTTTACCGCAGATTCATAAATTTTTTTTCTAAATACTCTTAGCCTCTATCTCATTTATTAGAAAAAGATGTCCTTTTCAAATTTGATGATAAATGTTTGAAGTGTTTTCAGGTTTTGAAAGAGGAATTGACGTCTGCCCCTATATTAATTACTCTGGATTGGACTCAACCCTTCGTGCTTATGTGCGATGCGAGTGATGTTGCTTTGGGAGTAGCTTTGGGGCAGATGAGGGAGAATAGGTTTCGAACCATCTACTACATGAGCAAGACATTTGATGCAGCTTAAAAGAACTACACCGTGACTGAAAATGAATTTTTAGCTGTGGTGTATGCTTTTGATAAGTTTCGCACGTATTTGGTGGGGATGAAAACTGTGGTGTATACGGATCATTATGTGATCCGATATTTGTTGGAGAAGAAGGATGCCAAGCCCAAGATTATTAGATGGATCCTACTGTTGCAGGAATTTGACATGGAAATAAGAGACAAGAAGGAGAGTGAGAATGTGGTGGCTGATCACCTCTCTAGGTTGGAGACAAGAGAGTACTGTGAAGATGAGAAGGAGATTATCTAAGAGTTGTTCCCGGATGAGGAGATTCTAGATGTGGAGCTTCACCAGGCATTCGCTTTGGCTTCAAAACCGAAGGCTTCTTGGTATGCGGTTTTGTAAACTTTCTTGCAAGTGGAGTTAAGCCATATAATTTAAGTCGGCATCAGCATTTGAAGTTCATGAGAGATGTGCAGAAATATATTTGGGATGAGCCTTTCGTCTATAAGATATGCCCAGACTTTATTATTCGGAGATGTGTACTGGAAGAGGAATGGGAAAGTGTGCTAAATCATTGTCATGCACAACCAACTGGGGGCATTTCGTTGCCGAGAAGACTGCTGCAAAGGTTATATAATCAGGTTTGTTTTGGCCATCCCTTTTCAAATCGTGTGAGTCATATGTTGCAAGTTGTGATAGGTGTCAAAGAGTTGGAAGCGTCTCTAAGAGAGATGAAATGCCTTTGCAGAATAGTTATATAGTGGAAATTTTTGATGTGTGGGGGATAGACTTTATGGGTCCCTTTCCTTCATCCAATGGATATCTCTATATACTTTTGGCTATTGATTATGTATCTAATTGGGTGAAAGCAATTCCAACCAAGACGAATGATGTCAGGGTTGTGTAAGTATTTTTGAAGAAGCATATCTTTTTACGATTTGAAGTACCTAGAGGACTAGTTAGCGATGTGGGAACCCATTTTGTTAACAAGCTCATGGAGAAGGTATTGAAGAATTATGGTGTTTGGCATAAGGTGGCGACACCTTATCACCCACAGTCAAATGGGCAAGCTGAGGTCTCCAATCGCCAGATTAAGCAGGTTTTAGAGAAGACAGTGAATGTGTGAGTAGGAAGGATTGAGCTATGAAGCTAGATGATGCATTATGGGCATTCAGAACTGCTTACAAGACTGCCTTGGAGATGTCTCCGTTCCAAATTGTCTATGGAAAATCATGTCATCTTCCTGTGGAGATTGAACATAAGGCATTTTGGGCGGTGAGGAAGTTGAATTTGGATATGCAAGAAGCGTGTGGCCTGCGGATGGCTCAGATGAACAGACTTGAAGAGATAGAAATAGAGCTTATGAGAACTCACGGATCAGCAAGGAAAAAGTAAAGAAGTGGCATGATGAAAAGATTCATTTTAAGGAGTTCTGTGAGAAGGATGAAGTCTTGTTGTTCAATACTAGACTTAGACTTTTTCCTAGAAAGTTAAAGTCTAAGTGGATGGGGCCATTCGTGGTACATAGAGCTATTGGTGGAGGTACATATGAGCTATTGGATAAGGATGGAAATAGTTTCGTGGCTAATGGGCATCAGATGAAGCATTATAGGTCGCCACGGGATAAGGAAGTCCTTTTTGTTGATTACCTCAAGTAGTTATGCTTTCCGTCGAGCTCAACGACGTTAAATATGAGCATTCCATTGTGACTCTCCTATGTTAAATATGAGCGCTTGTTGGGGGCTTACCCTCCTGTTTTATTGCTTTAATATTTTTGTTTGGTGTAGGGAATTTATTAAGTGCTTCGTCGTCTATCGTATTCACTTTGTGCAAACTTAGTTTCTTACTTAGTTTGAACTAAGTTTGGGGGGGTGGACGTGTATCCCAATGTCTTGAAGCATCGAGGTAAGTTTTCTTTCACTTGTGTGTGATGCTTGGAGGTTGATTTTTTTTTGAATTGGAATTTATTTTGAATGTTCGATTTTTTTTTGCAATTATCCAAGTGTTTTATTTTGTCATGCTTAGTTTTCCTAAATTTGGTGTGATTAATTTTGATTGAATTTTTGAGTTTTCATATGATATGACTGATGAATTAAGTGTATTTGAGCTTGAATTGGATGAAAATTCGAAGAAATAGGTGAAAAAGTTGAAAAAAGTGCCCAGGAGTACGTTGAGGGATGCACGACTCGTGCCAATAAATGGCACATGTTGTGCCAAGGATGAAAAAAGGATAGGAGAGAGTCGTGCCCACCCAGCATGAAAGTGGATGTGCGGCACGAGTGGCTGAGATGCTGGCACGACCGCCGAGAAATTACAGTACAGATCGTGCCATGTTGTAAAGAAACACGCAGATTTGGCATCAGGTAAGGTGGCACGAGTCGTGCCATTTTGCGGCACAGGTCGTGCCGAGACCAGGTAAGTTTAAAAATTTGAATTTTTGGTCAGTTTGTCACTTTCTCCACTGCCGCGCACTGTTCGTCGCCAACGTCAAAATTTTCATCGATTTTTCACCCAAAAATCACCATTCCACTTCGTCATTACACTTCCCACAAACTTTGAACACTTTTCATACTTGGATTGAGGATTAAAAGGGAAAATTAGGGCTTAAGTTTCAAAAATTGGGGAAAAAGTTCAAAGTTGTGAATTTCGTTTCTTCCTGAAATAAGGTACGTTTTCGTCATCCTTTTGCTCTGAAATTTGAGTATGTTCTTATTGAAAGCATGGGTAAGTGAATTCAAGTTGAAATTTTGAATTTTGAAGTGAATGTTTTTTGAGGCATTTTGTCGAACACGTTGTGAGCATATTGTTTTGCCTTTGAATTCGAAATTTTTAGCTTGATTGGTGGTTTTGTGTTGGTTAGTTGATACCATTAGGTTCTTAATTGTTGGTATTCATTGATTGATGATGGTTGAAACTAGTACAAGCATGTAGGTTTTTATTTTGAATTTTTCTTGGGTAAAGCATGCTATTTTTTAGTTTAAATTGACATGTTGGGCTTGATTTGTATATTTTCTTGTTCCTAGTAGCTTAGAAACGTGAATAGTACTTTCATGTGTTGTTCATTGTTTGTTTTGGCATGGTTTAACTAGGAATCAAGAATGCATTTATGGCATGTTAGTTTAAAGTGGAATGTGATTTTATATTTCCTCCTTAGGTTATATTTGAGTTAAGTATAGATGCATTATTTTTGTTTTAGGAATTATTTCTTGCATCTTACTTGTAATTTTTCTAGGTAACAAGAGGGGAGATGGATGGACAGATGAGCAAAAGCAGAAAGAGATAGCTCGTATTAGAAAGAACAAGACTAGTCCTCGACACCTTGGGATTTATTATCCCGAATGGAAGGAGCATATAGAGGACTATAGTCACTTGGAGCGCAGGATAGTGCGTACGCGCTATCATGATGAAGATACTATGGTCAAACTCGGGATAAAGCAGGATGTGGATACCCTCTTCGAGAGAGTGGGGATATTGGAGTTTTTGAATGCTCGGAGGCCTACCACGTATGCATTGACGATGGAGTTCTACATGTCATATGATGTATATCGGGAGGAGCCTGATAGGTTGCCCAGTGGATGCACTTTCATGTTGAGAGGGAGGAAAGAGACAATGACTAGAAAGGAGCTGAACATGGGATTTGGATCTCCGTATGATGCTACGGATGAGATTTATGCTGCCTTTGGCAAGGATGCATTCTGGAGTAAGATTTCGGGGAAGAATGAGGCCTTTGTACCTAGAGAGTCTAAGTCCACGTGCATTATCAGCTCGGTTCTCAGTACATTAAAAAAGTCCTCTCAAATACCATCTTTGCTAAGCATGAGGAGGGCCTGGTTAGGTTTGAGGAGCTTTATATCCTCTGGTGCATGTGCGAGGAGAAGTTGTTCGACTTGGCCGCGCTTGTTATGGAGCAGCTCTACCATTTCAGAGATGGGGAGACTCGATCAGTGATGATGGGTGGTATTATCACCCAGATAGCTAAGATCAAAGTAGTGCGAATTGATGGGATGAAGCTCGTAGATGAGAAAAAGTCAGACATAAATGTGCGAGCTTTGAAGAATGCACGTATCTTGTATGAGCGAGCTGGCCAGCTGTATTATCAGCATGGCAACCTTTCTATACCACTCCCATGTGAGCACTTGGTGACATTGGATAATGAAGACAATTTCCTTTGCAAGTCTTATTTACACACCCATGTCCCATCTGTCTTTCTGAAAAATGGAAATTGGAAAAAGGTTATTAGAGAGCATAATGAGCGAGCAACAAATCCCCAAGTTCAGAATGAAGTGGACTATGCTTATTTCGAGGATGAGGATGAGATGATGCTGAATGAGGAGGACGCGCCGGAGATTTTTGGGACATATGACTCACAGCATCCTGCTAGTGGGTTCTATCAGGGCGGTCCATTTGGAGTAGCACCGGATCCATTTGCACCGGGGACATCTCTATCTGGAGTTCAGTACGGAGGACCTAGCACTTCTGCTAGTCCCGTACCCCTGACTACCATTCTTATTATGTTCCAGGTATGCAAGATCCATGGAGAGAGATGTTTTTATATGTCAATGATTAGTTCGACTCCATCAGGTGCTCGAATGACCAGCAGTTTTGAGCGTTGTTCCAGGAGGTCAGACACTCTCGAAGGGAGACACAAAGAGAGATCCAGAGTTTGAGAGATGAAGTTCGAGAGCGCAGGGATCGACGTGGTTGATGGAGTCTATAGCCCCTGTTTCTTTTAAACAACCTTGTCTGTCGAGGTTGTGCTATTCTATCTCTTCATTTTGTTTCTATTTTCTGTTTAGGCTTTGAGTGGAGTGATAGTTTGATAGGGTTTCTTCTGATGTATTTGTCTCTTCCATGTATCATTCGTATCTTGATTTGAATTGTTGGATATTTGTGGGGGATATTATGTTGAGTTTATGTTTGGGTTTCTGGTTGTGTGCTTATTATGATCTTATTTGTTAGATTTCTGCGAGCAATTCATATGCTCTTGAAATTGACGAAGGAATTGCACTTAAGTTAGATTGTGGTATGAAGTTCTATGTGTACTTGTGAGACATTGCTTACCATGAAGAGTGTTCTGTTACTTGAAAACTCATGTGAGATTTTGAGCCTTTAGATCATGTACATAGACACATATATTTCTTTCTGGTGAGTATCATTCTTGTGTGTGTATTCTAGAACTTACCTTTTGTCTTACTTGAGACCGCGTGTTATGTTAGATAATGGGAGATGATCTTAGACCATCTTTGATTTTTATGAGTCACTTTACCAAATAATTTCCTACCAAATAATTATATATCTGTAGTTAGTCCTTTTGAGCCTAAACACCTTATTTCTTTGGTAACCTACGAAGATAGCCACTTTGATATGAGCCTTAAATTCCTATATTTAGTGGAGAATTAAATGTTGTCAAAGTATGTGAATTTATTTTCATGGAGTTTGGAAGGAATAAAATATTTAGAGCTGTACAAGTGATTATGAGCTGAAAAGTATGAGTTGAAAAATAAATTGCTTAGGGGTAGTGCCCGAAACAGGTACCCCGAGATGTTAGAGGTAGTGCTCGAAACTGGTACCTCGAGAAAAGAAAAAAAAATAAAGGAAAAAAAAGAATGTGGAGCTTGAAGGAAATGAGAGAAAAAGAAAATTAGAAGAGCATGAAGTTGGATAATCTTGAAGTGTAAAATCTGCATTACAAAAGATCTTCGATTTTAATTCTCTACTAATTGAGTTACTTTATCCATATGTTTCCTACCCTTACCAAAGAGCCAACATTACATCCTAACAAAAGTTCTTTTTGATCCCATTGTCAAATCATACTTTAAGTGGTGGAGAGTTTGAGACGTTTGAAAAGCTTATGGTTACGCATGCACTTGAATTAAATTTGAGAGTAAACACCATACTCCAAAAGTGTACATTTTCTACACTTGAGTGCGAGTGATATACTTCCCGTGAGAATAAGTTGATGGAGCATTTGAATTGGGGGTGATTGTCTTAACTTGTATGCTATGAATGAATTATTGCATGTAATTAGAGTTGCATGACCGGAGTTGATGACGATTGTGTTGAATGGCCTAGTTGTCATATTCCTTGTTTTCCCTTAGATTTTCACACTAACTTTCTTCTTCTTTGTTCTTTTTCGTAGTTCGGGAATGAACAATTTCTTAAGTTTGGGGGTTTGATTAGTGTGAAAATCTGCGTGTTTTAGAGTCCGATTTAGCACTGTTTTGTGGGATTTATATCCGTATTTGAGCATCTTGTGGTAGAATTGTATAAATTTGTGTTTCAGATGCACGTGAGGTGTTATTTCATGTTTTTAGGTGGAAAACAAGGTGAAAATAGCAAAAGCGAAAGTCAGAAACGAAGTTGGAATGAAGTCGGGAGAAGGAAGAGCTGACACGACTCGTGCTGGCCAAGAGGAGTAGGTCTTGTCACACGGCATGCCAGGTCGTGCTGCAAGCATTGTCGAGAGGTGCCCGCATATACCGACGAGTGCTACCAATCACGAGCGTCAGGTGCTGCCGAGAAGCACGCGTTGTGCTGCACAGCTGCTGCCGAGGAATGCCACCGTCCTGCATCCACACGACTCGTGCCACACCTGGCATGACTCATGCGGCATCCCAGCGAGCCCAGATTTGTCATTTCGTTATTTTTTTGGCCCCGTTCGTGTTTTTAACGTGAAAAAACCCACTTTAAGTCAAAATTCGGGAAGGATCAGTACTAGACTATAAAAGGATTCCTTGGGGTGTTCCAAACCCTAACTCTTCATACCCTTTCATGATCTACCATCCCATCCACTCATCCCGGAGAAGTCGTCAGTATTGCTTACTTGAGAAGGAGAACGAGAAGGTTCAGAATCACGGAGGAGAGAACGGAGAATCGCACCATATTTACGGTTATTCTTATTCTTTCTTTCTTAATTTTGAACATGCTTTCATACCTAACCATGTGTGTTGCCTATAACACCATGGGCTAGTATTTCTTGGATAGTGCTAGATTTGAAGGTTAAATTGATTTGAATTGATGATCTAGATTTAAGGTTGGATACCTGCAGTATACTTATTCCTTTATTAATGCTTTGATTTGAGAATTATATTTTTTATTATATGATCTGTCCTTATTCATGTGTATGTCAATGCCTTTTGTATGCTTATGCTTATTGCTTGTGTTATATAAGAATTATACTGGTCAACCTGTTATGGGTAAAGGAGATCTAAACATATAATCTTTATTCATTAGAATAATTAATATAGGAAATTTAATATATCTATTATTTATTATTCTAGAGAATTTGGTTTCTTAAATTATTAAGTGGGAATTGAGGATTAATTCTTAAGTACCTATAAAGGGAAGTCTAGCACTCTAGCCTTTAATGAAATTTTGCATGAAGTACCTAGAAATGGAGTAGGAATTATTCTTCTGCATCTGAGGAGCTAAACCAGATTTATGTGTTAAGTTTACTTTAGACAAGGGGTTTAAAATAATTAAGCGATTGCTTTCATAAGAACTGCAGGGATTCTAACTGATTGTCTAGTGATTTGATTTGACCAACTTAACTGGATTTCCTAGTGTTATCTGTCTTCTCTCTTGAATACTTTCCATATTTAATTATTTGCTATTTTATTATTTTTAGTAATTATTTTCTGCATAGTTAATTTAGGTAATTCTCTTTAAAAACCAGATTTGTCTTAAATTAGAATAGTTATAATTCGATTAAATAGTAGATCTATAATTATCCCTTGGGTACGATATTATTTTTACTTGGTCACACGTGGAACTACAATTCATTCCCTACACTTGGGGACACACGCAAAAAGGTGAACAAACACAACATGAGAGATGTTGGATAATTTGGGGATCTATGTATTTGAATTCATATGTTGATTGGGTAAATGAATTTTCTATCATTGATGTTTAAGATCTTGAGGTTTATGATGATTTGTGTGTTTAGTTGTTTTAAATATGTGATCAGATTGAGAAATCAATTATGTGCTTAGGATAATTGAGTAAATCATTTCATCAAACACTTAAAGAGATTGAAAAGTCCTTTTGAATTTAGAACCCTTTGATAGAACATGTGATTAGTTTGATCGAGAGGTTGATTAATTGTGTGAAGGGATTCTCATTTCAAGCTTAGTACCTAGTTGGAATTGTTTGAGTGAGAATCAATCCGTTGAGCTATTCGATATTCATATCCTATCCATCTCGAGAGGTTGCTTAGGAGAACTTAGTGTTGGCCCTTAGTCTTATACCCATGATCATATGAATTTGATGCATTTATCCTAGGATTTTCACTTCTTAATTGTTATTAATCTCACTTTTACTTAATTTGGAAAACCACTTTTCATCCATCTATCTTGTTTGCTAATCATTGTTTGCTTGCTTTGGTTATTATTATTTTCTTGTTTAAATAATCCTATCCATTGATGATTCGTCTCTATAAAATTACAAGAAACGTGAGATCGCTTAAGTACTAGTACCTACCTCCCTGTGGTTCGATAAATTATTTTAATTGGTCATCCCTACTACAAAATGGCTAATCAAATGGCGCCATTGCCGGGGAGGCAACGGTTGCTAGTAGCTTGAAGAAGGATCATTTCAAGTGATCTTAATAGAGACATGTTTTTATTTTACTTGTATTTGCTTTGAAAATCTTGTTCTAACTTCTCTCATTTTTGAAGGTATATGCAAACAAGATCCAAGGGAAAACAAGTAGAATCTATTGATTGGGAGATTGATCATACTTTAAGAAGAAGGAGAAAGGAGAACAAAACTAAAATAGTAATTCAATGGAGAATTTTCAAGAAGATGATCGTGTGGATATAGAGCATGATGGGGGAGGTGAACAAAATGAGCACATGCAAGAAAACGTACACGCACCTCAATTCAATGCCAAGCCTCCTCAACATGCCCATCAAAATCATGGAGCTTTCAACAACCAAGCATTGCTTTAACAAATGGTGCAACAAGTTTTAATGCAATAAGGATATCCACATGCTTATGCACCTCCTCAACAAGCTTACGTGCCACCACCACCACCTCCGGTGCAACATGAAATTCATAATGATCAAAGGGTGATTCGAGATTTCTTTATGCCGAGGGCGATGCCACATATGATGGGTCCACCAATCAATGCCAACAACTTTGAAATTAAGGCGGACTTGATATCTATGGTGAGAGACCAACAATTTGGTGGAACTCCAAATGAGGAGCCGAATGCACACTTAGCTCAATTCATTGAGATTTTTAACACCGTGAAGATGAATGGGGTGAGTGAGGATTGTATAAGAATGAGGTTGTTTCCATTTTCATTGAGGGATCGTGCTCAAACATGGCTATCTACCATTACTCTGGGTACGTGCAACACATGGGATGAGCTTGCACAAATACTTCTGAACAAGTACTTTCCACCTTCATGCTTCAAATGAAGAGCTTGATCACTCAATTCAAGCAAATGCCTCAAGAGAGTTTTTATGAAGCATGGAAAATGTTTAAAGATATGTTATGCAAATTCCCACAACATGGTTTTTCAGAGAATCAACAAGTTGGATTTTTCTATCAAGCATTAGTGAATGGTCAAAGAGTGCTTGTTGATACTTCGGCGGGTGGATCCGTACTTGGAGTGACTCCGGAAAGGGCTATAAGGATTTTTGATGAGATTGCTACAAATGTTTACCAATGGCCATCGGAGAGAGTTAGTGGATCCTATGGTTTTGAGAGTTTTGATCAAGGGCAATAATTTAGTGTGAAGAGTATTAGTGTTAATCAAAGTACGCCAAGTATGGAAAAGATAGTGACGGAGGTTATGAAACAAATGAGCTTGAACCAATTGGAATAATCAAGGAGCTAATATGGTTGAGGGGCTACAAATAGATCAAGGTGTGCTATTTCCGAATATTGTGAGTGGAGAACAATGGGCCAACTCTATGCCACGTGTGGAAGATGTGCAATACATGCAAGGAAGAAATTACCAAGGGAATTATCAAAATAATTTTCAAGGTAGTTTCAACCAAAGTCAAGGGAACTATCCACCAAGGCAATGGGGCTTTAATGGTCAAAGTAGCGGAAGCTCTTACCCACAACAACAAAGACAAGGTAACTTATCCTATTCTAATCCGAGCAAGGCGGTTGCTTATCCTCCGGGGTATCAACCGGGGGCTAAAGCACCAATCAATGAGGGAAGAGGATCGATTGATGAGCTACTTGAACAATTGATCACGTCAAACAAAGCTCGAGAAGCATTTGACCAAGCTCGAGATGAAGCATTGAAAAAGGTAGAAGAAGCAAATGAAAAGAGGCTCAAAGCTTTGGAGTATAATGTGGGACAAATTACAAGTACCTTGAGTGCTCAACAAAAAGGAAAGTTTCCGGCCACACCCGAGTTTAATCCAAAATCTCAATGTTTGTTTGTTGAAATGGAAGAGGAACGAAAGGTTGAAAAAGGATTGGTGGAAAGAAAGGTTGGTGAAGAAAATGAAGAGATATCTAAGAAAGAAGAGAATGAGCCTAAATGGATACCTAAGTGGAAAAGGGTGCAAGAGAAAAAGAAAGTGGATGAGAAGGTGAAAGAAGAGGAGTAAAAACATGATTATTGGGGTATTCTGATCACTCCATTCCCTATTCCCTATCCATAAATGTTTGTAAAGGAGGAGAAGAAATAGGAGTTTGAGGAACATGTAAAAAATCTTAAGAAAAAGTATGAGAAGACAAGGAAAATAGAGCTACCCGAAGCGAGTGAGTCGAGGCATAAGGAGAGGCCTACAAAAGTTGGTGATTCGGGGAAATTCATCATTCCTTGTGATTTTGAAGGGAAAGGTACTCTTGATGCATTGTGTGAGTTGGGGACGAGCGTCAACGTGATGTCTCACGCTACCTTCAAGAGACTTGAAATTGGAGAGTTAAAGCCTATGACTATCCGTCTTGAAGTGGTAAATGGTGAGGTTGTGAAGCCATTAGGAATTGTTAAAGACGTGGAGGTGAAAGTGAAGGGGCTAGCTTTTCCGATTGATTTCATGGTGCTAGAAGTGAAGGCGGATCCTCGAGTGCCACTCATTTTGGGAAGGTCATTTTTAGCTACGAGAAAAGCTAAAATTGATGTTGAAAGAGAAGAGCTTTCTTTGAGCTCAAATGGAAGAAGTGTCACATTCTTGTGCAATAAAGAAAAAGGAGCCAAGTCTCATTTGAAGCCTCCGGATGATCTTATGGATCATGACTCTATTCTCTTTGACAATTTAAACTCATTTCTTCATGATTATATGAAAATGTCAAATTCTAACTTATCTTCTTGTGATGTTAATAGGATGAAAGCATCGGAGCTTGATTGAAAAAATAGACAAAGGAGAAAGAAGAAGTCCACTAGAATCACTTCTTGATGATGACTTGATGCTAGTAAGCAAGAATGGTGAAGTTGATCTAGTAGACAAAAAGAGGGCCAAGCAACTTTTCAAAATTAGGATGCGAGGAGAGAGTATGATAGACCATCCTTTGGTCCAAAATGATCGTGAAATTCCGTCTGGCTTGAAGACGTTAAACTTAGCGCTAAATGGGAGGCAACTCATTCTTTTTATCTTTTGATGTTTGTTTGTATTTTGGTCTTGTTGGTGGATTATGCTTGTGAGAAAAGACATAGTAAAGAAAAAAGAAGTGCTTCATGGATTTGAGTAGGAATGTCTTACCATTTGTTGCAAACTTAATTCTCGACTCTTGTCTCGATTTAAGTTTGGGGGCTTAGTGCGTGGTGAACATAGCTTGAGTCATGTGGAAGCGTATACTTCTTTACAAGAAGATCGTTGATGGAAACTATAAGGGTAAGTCCCACCACTTTTGCAAACTTAATTCTCAACTTTTGTTTCGATTTAAGTTTTGGGGGGAGAGTGTGTGGTGTGACTCACCACTTGAGTGTGCTTGATATGATGATATATTAATGATGAGAGGTCTTCTTGTAAAATTGGGTCAGTTTTAAAATTTTTTCATCAGTTTGGTTTGATTTTGGTCCGATTGGTGGTGATTGAAGTGCATGATAATCCATATTTTTAATGAAATTGTTGAGCTAATGGTCTTGTTGAGCATGTATGAAGGGTATTGGAAGCACGACTTGAGCTCGGAGCTAACAACTTCTACTACCAAATGCCTATTGAGGGAGTTCATTCTACACCCTACCACTTCTATGTGTTTAGTATAATTTGATTTGATTTGGATTTATGTGATTACCATGTTACTTCATTTTTTATGTTTGTGGGAGGTTTACTTTCGTAATTTAGGATTTCCTTTTCAATCAAGGATGAGATGTTTGTGAGCTTAATTGTCATGGATGATATGAATGTGTGCTTCATTTTTCATTGATGGTGATTTTTATTCTTGTATGTTATGTGTTTTTGGTTGTCTCTTGTTTGTTGAGTCTTTTCTTTTATGTTTTGTGTTTATTTTTATTTTTGTTTAGGGATGTTTGGTTGTTTGTTTTAAGGATGTCGTGAGTCGTTTTGAACATGAGTGATGATATGTTTGTTGGGTTGTATACTAAAAGTCTAGCTTTAGTATGAATAATTTTATAACAATATTTGAAAAGAGAATCATATGATCAAATGATTGCATCTTATAATTTATTTATATGCACGGTGAAATAGTCCATTTACTTTATACTGTAGATAATATGTTGTGCGACAACACGCGAAAGATCGTATTATCGGTTTCCTTATAAAGTATAAACAAATGCTCACAACCGAGATAGACGGGGACTCTCTATCGGTATGGTTGTAGTGTGATTTTATAGTCAAGACAAACTAATACCAAATCACACTACAACCATACCGATAGAGAGTCCCCGCCTATCTCGGTTGTGAGCATCTGTTTATACTTTATAAGGAAATCGATAATATGATCTTTCGCGTGTTTTCGCACAACATATTATCTATAGTATAAAGTAAATGGACTATTGCACCGTGCATATAAATAAATTATAAGATGCAATCATTTGATCATATGATTCTCTTTTCAAATATTGTTATAAAATTATTCATACTAAAGCTAGACTTTTAGTATACAACCCAACAATCTCCCACTTATACTAAAAGACTATGTTGTCATGTCTTCTGTCATACATCTGATTCCTACTCCAACTACATGACCATTAAAAACTCTCGCCTTAAGGTCCTCGTAAATGGATTTAATAGGACATCATCCGATGCAATCTAGGCGACAACAACCTTTCCCTCATCTTACGATTTCTCGTAACAGGTAGTACTCGCGTCCATGTGTTTAATTACCTTATGGACTCGTGATTCCTTCAAGTTTGCAACTGCACCATTATCATCAATGTAAATTGTGATAACCTTGGGCAAACTTAGAAACACTTCAAAGTCCATCACGAAGTCTCTAGAGTCATATAGATACTTTGGCAGCCTCATAGGCTCCAATTTATCATCTTTTCATGATGGCGTCCGGAGTCTGAAATATATTTCTATATAGCACTCCTCCACATTATGACTCTACTTCCTAAAATTAAACACATAACCTTTAAGGTGAATTTACTGGAGTCCAATCTGACTAAAAAATCCAAATCTACGTAATCCACAAGAAGCAGTGAATCTGTTTAGTAAGTTCACATATAATTTCCAGTCCTTCTTAAGCACTTTATATATGTCTTACTATAGTTCATCATTCTTATTCCGGATTACGTTTGATACCAACTGTCTATGCCATTGGCAATACAGTTATCCATTTTCGTGCATAGCATTCCTTAGATTAAGCTTCCTTATTCGCCGAAGCATAAGGAACCGCTTTCATCTTCTTTATCTTCTTTTTGTGTCTCAAAGACACATTCACTTAGATAAATTCACATGCTAAACGAGTATGGACTGTATCATTTTATGAAACTTTGAGATAAGTATAACATCCTTTCTTGGAATCCGTGTTACCGTGATCAAAAAGGATATATTTTGCCCTTCTTAAGTCCTCCATCTCTACCGCTTTATTAACCGTACCCATACGCCTGATAATACTCTTTCATTGTCTCCAATGAGCAAGATACTATCTACGTATAGTACAAGAAACACCACCACGTTTCTGTCACTCTTTACAACACACAAGACTCATCCGCTCATTGATTTAAATCCATGCCACTGGATTACCTAACCAAAATAGATGCTTCATGATCTCAAAGCTTGCTTTTAGCCCATCGCTGGACACTTTCAAGCTTACTATCAAAATGCTATTAGCACTTTGCAATGAATCACTCTGGTTGCTTCACATAGATGTTTTCCTCAAGACTTCCATTCAGGAAAGCAGTCTTGACATCTATTTGCTGTTCCTCATAATTCAATATGAGCAGCAACAATTAAAAGAATCCGGATCAACATTAGCATAGCTACCAGCGAACATGTTTGCTCATAATCGAACCATTTCTTTCTGAGTACACCCTTTCGCAATAAACTTTGCTTTCAAGGTTTTCACTTTACCGTATGATCCTCTTTTATTTTCTATGACCACTTCCAATGGCTTTTACACTATTTAGTGGTCTTTCAAGTTCCCAGACTTAATTTGGAATCCGTATATTCTATTTCAATATTCATTGCAACTTACTAAGATTCCGCATTTTAATCTTGTAGTGCAACGTCGTATCCCTGGGATAATACCATGTTTACTAGGGATCAAGTCTTATGACTTTCCCAAAACATGTATCTCACGGGTTGTCGAATAACCCTCCCACTGCGACAAGGTACTACATGTAATTGTGTATCAGACGTGACACGAGTTGCAGTTTACCTTGTGGTATATCCTCTTGTACACTTGGTACTTATACTTTGTGTTTTCTTCTCACTACCTTTAGAACAACTCATACATGAGTTTGTGATTTATTACATAGTCCTTTTCCAAAAAATCCAGTGTTTGTGTTGACAATCACCCTTCGATCTTTTGAACAAAATAAATCACTCTTCATTTTTCTAGGATATCCCACAAACAGACAAAACATTTTACGAATTACTGTATCTAAGGCATATCCATAAAATGAATTTAATTATTCCAAATAATTCATCATCTATCTAATCATAACCATAAGAGCCTTATTCCTTCTATCCAACACACTATTCAGTTGGGGCATGCCTGGTGTAGTCAACTTGAGATTTAATCTCAACTTCTGATCAATAGCTCCTAACTATCTCAAGAGGTATTCGCCATCATGATTAAATCGTAATGACTTAATACATTTTCCATGACGCTTCACTGTACCAGCCTTGCAATTCTTGAATTAATCAAAGAACTTAGACATGCAGTGCATTAAATAAATATATTGGTATCTAGAATAATCTTCGAATATTCATAACCATCTCTTGCCTGGATAATATTAGGTTTGCTTGAATCAGAATGAACTAATTCCAACATATATATCTTTGGCTCTACACCCCACAGCCTTGAAAAGGCAGTTAATCATTTTTACTTCCAAGCAAGATTCGCAAGTCTGATAGTTTCCACTTCAGATAAACCTTATGGTATATCGGCTATCAACTTTTGAATCCTACTCAAGTAAAATGAACTAATCTTAGACGCCAAATGTATGTTTATTTCATCTTTGAAGGTTCCTTTCTCTTACTAATATTAGAAGATGCATTATTAATTACTATTTGTTGCATCTGTGAGATGTACATGATTCAAGAGTATACACATTATCCACCAACGTACTATTACAGATTATAGCCCCATTCCTCATCACTATGACCATGTCATTTAAATGAAATGAAGTATCCATCCGATAATGCATAGAAACCGAAATCCAATTCTTTTTATGAAACGTACATAAAGACAATTTCTCATAATCAATCGTTTATTCTTATCATGAGATAAATAAATAACTCCCACTGCAATAGTCACTACCTTTGTAGTTTTACCCATGTCATAACAATCTTATTCTTAGTTGGTGATAAAAATTTAGTGATTCAAGTATTTACACACTTCGTATCAGTAGATGCCAACACTAATCATGTTTAAACGACTAGTGAATAAGATATTAAACTTGTTCACATTATGATGAAAATGGCTTTCCTTTATCACATGTTTTGTCAGAAGTTTCGCACCATTTATATCCTCTTGTAATTCAGGTGGAACTCACTCAAAACATCTAGGAAATTATGGAGAATAAAATTCACTTAGGTTTCCCTTTCAACTTCTATTCCATAAATTTCCAATTCATTCATCAAATACTATCATGACTCACAGCCTTTTAAATTACTTAAGTATCTGAAGAGTTACATGAGACCATCATATTTCTATGAACCTCTCATCTCTTCACTAGAAACTTTAATAGGCATCATGAGACGTTCTTTGTGAGAACACACATGTATTTATTTTAAGCAGTAAATTTCAAAAATAAGATTCTTTTCTAATCATCTAATTAGGACGAGTAAATTTAATTCTTTTAGTTAACAATTAGTGAAATTAGACCATTCGAAATTCAGAGAATCACAAATAAATATTCCGATCAAATCTTCAAATTTTATCCTTTTATATTGATTCCATCAAAACAATATAAAATAAAATTCACCGACATCTGATGCGCATTTTCTTTGCACGTAAAATTAATCCCCAAGTACTAAGGATATAAATTGCAGCTTAAGCAAGCGACCAAGTGAAAATCGAACCCAAAGGACGGCGTATTATCAATTTAATTATTATCTAAATTAATTAAGACAAGTGATAATAAAGTTTGAGGTATGGAATTATTAATCTACTAAGCAAGTAATTAAAATAACAAATAATATAAAATATCACTCGAAGAATACGAAAGTGGATCAAGTAGGAGAATAGGTAGCTCTAGGGTAATCCAGTTTTACTACTTAATTTCCTTTCATGCGTTGATGTCCGACTCTGCCTTGTGGAATATGGACGCATCACTAAGCCATGCATATTTACTCTATAGACACAAGCAAACATGCGTATAACACATGTGAATAACCTCGGAGCAAGAGATATAATTCCACCCCCCTTTCTAGGTACTATCAGTATCAATTATTTCCCCCTAGGATTGGTACTCTAACCCGATATGATCTCCCTTTATAGGTACTGTGAAGTTATCCTCTTTATACTACTTAATAATCCGAATTCAATTCAATTAATAAGTATTCATATATGATAGTTCTAATAAAGTTTCGGAGTCCCCTCACTTAGAATCATAACATGGAATCCTGTTCAGCGGTGAACGCACTCAATCTACAACTAAGATATATATTCAGACTCTATATACCAATTGAAGATGCACAAAACGACCGTGAATATGGATTAAGAAAGCACAATCATATATAAAATAATCCACAAGTAGTGTTGTACGGAGTTTACACAGAGAAGATCAATTAATTCTTAAAACCATCAAAACTCCTAGATCTACCAAAAAGGCTCTAGCACATGGTGTTGTAGGAAACACACATGGGGGTTGGATAGATCTTACCCGGATGTCCGAAAAATACAAGATAAATTAGGAAATGAATAAACCCTAGATATGGCGTCTTCATGTCCTTCTCCGTCGTGAATCCTCCTCTTGGTTCTCCTCTTGATTCCACAAATGAATCTTCAAAGTGATGGATAGATGAAGGAAAGGAAGTGGATGATGGATGGGGGGTGATCCCCCTTGTGGGGTGTTGTATGGTTGTGGCCTTTCTTCTCCTCTCTTGTATTGTGTTCTCTATTATTATTTTGTGGCTTCATAGACCTCCTTTTATACTTGTAATCACGTCTCCTAAGCTTGGAATGAGCTTCCTTAATTATCCCACGCGTTTAGGCCTCGAAAAGGCGAATTTGGTAATTTCCCGAACATTGGTTCGACCTCAGCAAACAGGTCAAACCACTAAGCACAGGTCGAACCACAGGTCGAACCACCCTACTGGAAGCCCCAGGTGCTTGGTTCGACCAGCCCAACAGGTCGAACCAGAATGTCTCAGGCCGAACCTAGGTCGAACCGATTTGCGCAGTCTCGTCGTTTTGCATATAACTTTCACATCCAACCTCCGAATTGAGTGATTTTTATGCTCACACGATCCTCTCTTCCTGGGCTTTCTATCCATCTAAAGAACTCACAAAAACTCTAAGAATTGAATCTGTAACAAGCCATGGAAATTAGAACATTTGTTCTGTTCGGCACAGCTCGCGCGGCGTCACTACTTTGCTCATAACTTCCTCGTTCGGCCTCCGAATGGGATGTTCTTTACGCCAAAACGACCCTCTCTTCAGTGGCTTTCCAACCATATATCACATTATCAGTTTTGATCTCCACAAGAACACAGAATAATTACACAAGTTGGACATGCATTTCAGAGCATCCTCACACAAATTGCACCTTTCTCCAACTTGGCACTTTTGATCCCTTTTTCCTCCTAAAACACAATAAAACACCTCAAGTGCACCTTCATATCACATATAATGAATATAAGACCATTGTGCTAATATATGACAACAATTCTCATCAAAAAGGTGTTAAATTGGATAATAAAACACGCTTATTTTCACTCTCATCAATCCCCCAAACTTACCCGTTGCTCGTCCCAAGGCAACAAAATAACATAAAAAGAGAGAGAGAATATGAAAATTAGCGGGGAAACAAGGACAATGACCAATACCCCATTCAAAATACAATTGTCATCAACTTAGGTTATGCAACTCTCATTACATATAATAATCAATTCATAGTATACAAGTTAAGACAATCACCACCAATTCAAATGCTCCATCAACATGTTCTCACGGGAAGTATATATCACTCACACTCAAGTGTAAAAGATGTACACTTATGGGTTAAGGTGTTTACGCTCAGATTCAATTCAAGTGCATGCGTAACCATAAGCTTGCCAAAAGTCTCAAACTCTCCACCACTAAAAGTATGATTCGACAATAGGATCAAAAAGGACTTTTCTTTTGGATGTAATGTTGGCTCTTTGGTAAGGGTAGGAAATATATGGATAATGTAACTCAATTAGTAGAGAATTAAAATCGAAGATCTTTTGTACTGCAGATTTTTACACTTCAAGGCTATCCAGCTTCATGCTCTTCTAATTTTCTTTTCTCTCCCTTCCTTCAAGCTCAACATACTTGTTCTTTTCTTCAAGCACATCCTTTTTTTCCCGAGGTACCAGTTTCGGGCACTACCTCTAACATCTTGGGGTACCAGTTTTGGGCACTACCCCTAAGCAACTTATTTTTAAGCTCATATTTTTGTTTTTGCTCATAATCACTTGTATAGCTCCAAATATTTTATTCCTTCCAAACTCTATGAAAATCAATTCACACACTTTGACAGCATTTAATTATCCACTAAATATAGGAATTTAAGGCTTAAATAGGATATCAAAGTGGCTATCTTCGTAGGTTACCAAAGAAATAAGATTTTTAGGCTCAACGGGGTTAACTACGGATATATAATTATTTGGTAGGAAATTATTTGGCTAAGTGACTCATAAATTCAAGGATAGCCTAAAATCATCTCCCATCATCTAACACATGTAGTCTCAAGTAAGACTAGATGCAAGTTCTAGAATACATACACAAGAACGATACTCACCAGAAAAGAAATATCATGTGATTATGTAACATGATCAACGAGGCTCAAAATCTCACATGGATTTTTTACAAGTAACAGAGCACCTTTCATGGTAAGTAATATCCCACAAGTACACATAGAACTTCATACCACAATATAACTCAAGTACACTTCCTTCATCAATTCAAGAGCATATGAATTTCAGCACAATTTAAACAATTTAAGCTCACATGGATCACCAAAAATATAAACTCAATCCTTTCACTCCATGAATTTAAAGTACACATAAATATTAGAATAAGGGAACGAGGGCACCTAATTTTTCTTCTATGTATGCACGAGCTCCTCGAGTCAACGCCTCAATGTAGAACTCGTCTTGCCACCTAGTTACCTTTTCTATCAACAAAGCTCAAACACACTCATCATCACAAGATTCATCAATAATAAAATGGGAGAACTATACGAAAGAATTAATTGGCTATGTAATCGACTCCACACACTAGAAACACCACTGAACACTAGGCAAATTGCAAAAAATCGACACATCAAAACCGATTAAAGTTTCAATATACTGCAAAAATCAACTCCCCTAGCAAACATTACAAAGAAAATATTATACTCCTGGTGCTTCAATGAGGTAATAACATCACACCCCCCAAACTTAGTAAAAACGTAAGTCGAAACTAAGTTTGAAAAGAGATGTAATTGCCGATTAGTAAGCACCTTAAATATAAAAATTTCTTACTCACACGAAAGAAATAAAGTAATAAAACGGAAGGGCAAGCCCCCAATAGGCGCTCATGTTTAACGTCGTAGAGTCACGACGGTAGAGGACGGTCTTCTCGCATCCTCACCTCCAAATACTTTCTTTTCCTCTTCTTGTCTACACTCAACACCTCACCTTTCTTGGTTACAAAAATATGATCATTGAAATTTCCTTCCTCCCATGGCTGTCTAGACTCCTCCTTGTCAACCTTCCACTTAAATTCAGAATCACCTGTCTTAGAAAAATCAAGATTAAATAAGTTAGAAACCATATCAATGCTCTTGCACGATTGAGTCTCCATGGGCATCTTCATTGCATGATCAAGAAAGAAAATCACATCTTCATTATCCATTCGCAGTCTAAGCTTTCTTTCCTTAACATCTATCATAGCTCCAGCTGTGGCAAGGAACGGTCGTCCCAAAATAAGGGGAATGTCACCCTTATCATCTTCCATCTCAAGTACAAGAAAATCCACGGGAAAAACTAACTTATCCACTCTCACTAAAACATCTTCAATTAAACCCTTCGGACAAGTCATGGATCTATCCGCCAATTGAAGAGCAATATTCGTGGGTTTAAGATCCCCCAAACCAAGCCTTTTAAATATGGACAAAGACATCAAGTTAACGCTTGCCCCCAAATCACACAAGGCTTTATGTGCCGACCCTTTTCCAATGTCACAAAGAATGGTGAAGCTTCCCGGATCCTTTAACTTTGTAGGCAACTTCCTTTGAAGGATCGAGCTGCAATTCTCTGATAGGTTCACCGTCTCTACTCCGTTCAAGCTTCTCTTCTTTGATATAATATTCTTGAGGAATCGGGCATAGTATGGCATCTCCATGATTGCTTCAGAGAAAGGAATGTTCAAGCTTACTTTGCTCATGACATTGTGAAACCTCTTGAACTTTTCTTCCAATCCCTTCTCGGCCAATCTCGAAGGAAACGGAGGAGGTATCTTGGTCTTTGGTCTTCCCCATTCATCACGTTCAACCTCCTTCGCTTTATCCTTCTCGGCTCTCAATCTCTTTGCTCTTTCCCACTTCTTCTCCATTGTAAGCTCAGTATTCTGCTCATTCCGAACCACTGGAGTAGCATCAACATCATCGAGAGTTTTCGGAGTAGCAATAGGTAATTTCTGGTGGGGTTCATGTACTGGTCAAACCTACCTTCTGTCCACAGGTCGAACCAGGCACGTACAAGTTGAACCTTCCTTCTGGACAACGGCTATCTTTTTGAATTTGAGGTTCGACCTGGGTTCGACCTGTTGAGTAGGTCGAACCACGGGCACCTAGGTCGAACCGGCCTACTGTACTCCTTTCGCCCTCCGGTTTGACCAAGGTTCGACCTGTTTGATAGGTCGAACCATGAACATCGTGGTCGAACCGTTGCTGCGACAAAATAGAGTGCTCCGGATGAAGAGGTTCGACCATGGTTCGACCTGTATGCCAGGTCGAACCCTCTGGGTGTTGGTCGAATCGAGGATTTTTAAAAACAGAGTGCACTGCATGATGAGGTTCGACCATGGTTCGACCTGAATGCCATGTCGAACCTTCTGGGTGTTGGTCGAACCGAGGATTAGTCATGTCCAAATTTGATTCCGGCCTCATCGGTCCTTCGTACTGTGTTCCAGACCTTAACGTGATGGCTTTATCTTCCAATTTTTATGTCAATTGATTCACGTTCGCGGTCATCTGCCCCATAATCAAAGTAAGCTCCTTCATCTGCTTAGATAAATCTGCATGATCAACATTCATTCTAGCTTCGATGTGGTCAACCCTTGCATCGTTCTCAGCCATGTATCGATTGAAGGTATCTTCATCACCCTTCACTTCGTGCTGCTTCATACTAGGCCCCCTTTGTGTCAACTCTGTGATCTGCCTCTGCTGAAACTCTAGTAGCTTGTTGATGTTAGCTAGACTAGAGACGATCTCATCATCCCTATTCGGCTTCACCACTTGATGTTCAACCTGCGCTACCTCGCCAAGTACATATGATCCTCTATCTCTCTCTATTGGCCAGTCACGTGAATTCATAGAGATGTCTTCAAACAACTTTTCCGCTTCAAGTGCTGTCTTTGATAACAGCGCTCCTCCTGATGATGCATCAATAAAAACACGCGACTCACAATCCAATCCATAGTAGAGATGCTTATGTATTCAGCCTTAGACATTCTATGCTGTGGACACCTCCTGAGCATGTCTTTAAATCTGTCCCACGCATCATAAAATTTCTCACCCTGATTCATAACAAATCGAGTGATCGCTTGCTTCATTCTTAAGATCCTTGAGGGTGGCATGTATCTCTCCAAGAACTTCTGCTGCAGTTGGTCCCATGTATTGCAATTTGTTGGATCAAGGGTCTCATACCAAGCTTCCGCCTTATCAATCAAAGAGAACTTGAATAAGGCGATCCGCCTAGCATTATCATTAGCTCCACTGCCCTTTTGAGTGTTTGCATAACCAAGAAATCTTCAGAGATGCTGATATGGATCTTCAAAACAACCTCCAGAAAAGGAATTCTTCTCTACCATGTTAATAAGAGCGGGATGTATCTCAAAATCATCATCTTCCCCCCTTGGTCCTATCAATCCCATATTGACATTCCCAAAGTTCATGAAAATTTCACGAATGGAAACATTATCCGGATTCTGCCTTGCTCCGGCCATGTTTAGATCAATGTGTTATTCCTTCTTTTCATTCCTCTCCTTTTTTCAAGCACACAAGTAACTCGGAAAAATTCAAGGTTAGATAGAAATAAATAATCACAAATAAAAGAAAAAGAAAAAAAAATCTTAATCAACTAGAAATAATAAAATCAATAATAACAGCCATCCCCTGCAACGGCGCCAAGAACTTGATGCGCGTTTTCTTTGCACACAAAATTAATCCCCAAGTATTAAGGATATCAATTGCAGCTTAAGCAATCGACCAAGTGAATATCGAACCCAAAGGACGGCGTATTATCAATTTAATTATTATCTAAATTAATTAAGACAAGTGATAATAAAGTTTGAGGTATGGAATTATTAATCTACTAAGCAAGTAATTAAAATAACAAATAATATAAAATATCACTCGAAGAATACGAAAGTGGATCAAGTAGGAGAATAGGTAGCTCTAGGGTAATTCAGTTTTACTACTTAATTTTCCTTTCATGCGTTGATGTCCGACTCTGCCTTGTGGAATATGGACACATCACTAAGCCATGCATATTTACTCTATAGAAACAAACAAACATGCGTATAATACGTGTGAATAACCTCGGAGCAAGAGATATAATTCCACCCCCCTTTCTAGGTACTATCAGTATCAATTATTTCCCCCTAGGATTGGTACTCTAACCCGATATGATCTCCCTTTATAGGTACTATGAAGTTATCCTCTTTATCCTACTTAATAATTCGAATTAAATTCAATTAATAAGTATTCATATATGATAGTTCTAATAAAGCTTCGGAGTCCCCTCACTTAGAATCATAACATGGAATCCTGTTCAGCGGTGAACGCACTCAATCTACAACCAAGATATATATTCAGACTCTATATACCAATTGAAGATGCACAAAACGACCGTGAATATGGATTAAGAAAGCACAATCATATATAAAATAATCCACAAGTAGTGTTGTACGGAGTTTACACAGAGAAGATCAATTAATTCATAAAACCATCAAAACTCCTAGATCTACCAAAAAGGCTCTAGCCCATGGTGTTGTAGGAAACACACATGGGGGTTGGATAGATCTTACCTGGATGTCCGGAAAATACAAGATAAATTAGGAAACGAATAAACCCTAGATATGGCGTCTTCATGTCCTTCTCCGTCTTGAATCCTCCTCTTGGTTCTCCTCTTGATTCCACAAACGAATCTTCAAAGTGATGGATAGATGAAGGAAAGGAAGTGGATGATGGATGGGGGGTGATCCCCCCTTGTGGGGTGTTGTATGGTTGTGGTCTTTCTTCTCCTCTCTTGTATTGTGTTCTCTATTATGATTTTGTGGCTTCATAGACCTCCTTTTATACTTGTAATCACGTCTCCTAGGCTTGAAATGGGCTTCCTTAATTATCCCACGCGTTTAGGCCTCGAAAAGGCAGATTTGGTAATTTCCCGAACATTGGTTCGACCTCAGCAAACAGGTCGAACCACTAAGCACAGGTCGAACCACAGGTCGAACCACCCTACTGGAAGCCCCAGGTGCTTGGTTCGACCAGCCCAACAGGTCGAACCAGAATGTCTCAGGTCGAACCTAGGTCAAACCGATTTGCGCAGTCTCGCCGTTTTGCGTATATCTTTCACATCCAACCTTCGAATTGAGTGATTTTTGTACTCACACGATCTTCTCTTCCTGGGCTTTCTATCCATCTAAAGAACTCACAAAAACTCTAAGAATTGAATCTGTAACAAGCCATGGAAAATAGAACATCTGTTCTGTTTGGCACAGCTCGCGCGGCGTCACTTCTTTGCTCATAACTTCCTCGTTCGGCCTCCGAATGGGATGTTCTTTACGCCAAAACGACCCTCTCTTCAGTGGATTTCCAACCATATATCACATTACCAGTTTTGATCTCCACAAGAACACAGAATAATTACACAAGTTGGACGTGCATTTCAGAGCATCCTCGCACAAATTGCACCTTTCTCCAAATTGGCACTTTTGATCCCTTTTTCCTCCTAAAATATAATAAAACACCTCAAGTGCACCTTCATATCACATATAATGAATATAAGACCATTGTGCTAATATATGACAACAATTCTCATAAAAAAGGTGTTAAATTGGATAATAAAACACGCTTATTTTTACTCTCATCAACATCTCAAGCACCGTGAGTCTGCAAGCCACGTTAGTGTGGACGTTTACAAACCCGAACATTTACAAGAGAAGGTTTTACCTATTAATTTTATTTGTCAATCAAACTTTATGACAAAATAATTAATAGTCGGTTCCTCTTTAGCCATGCAAATAATAGCAGTGACTCCGTTGGGAAGGATACTAATTATTTACATCTAAGTGTGCACCATTATTTGATTCCAAGTTCGCTGCCCAAGCTTATGTGCCTTACTATTGGAGAAGTACACACGCGCTCAGATAACTTTCTACAACCATCAATTATATAAGTTTGTACTAGTGAACCGCATATAAGCTTATTCGTTAGGGAGGAAGGCACTATAGCCAACGCGCAACTCCATATGCATCACGTTACAAACATTAATTATTTAAAGAAGTTTGTACCTGTGATCCGTGAATAAACTCATCCGTTAGGGAGGAAGGCTCT
Source organism: Pogostemon cablin (assembly GCA_023678885.1). Classification (NCBI taxonomy): domain Eukaryota; kingdom Viridiplantae; phylum Streptophyta; class Magnoliopsida; order Lamiales; family Lamiaceae; genus Pogostemon; species Pogostemon cablin. The sequence continues at coordinate 12,592,152 of CM042985.1, read as the reverse complement.
ATTGCCAACGCGCAAGTTTACTCACATCACTTATAAACCAATAATGGAGGCCGTGGGAATTAATTACCAATCCCCTCTCCCACTTAGTTATTTAACACCGAGGGTTTTTAACATGCATATAATATTCCTGAATAAAATATACGACTTAGCATGCTTCTATTTTAATTAATTTAAATAAATAAATCACATAGAACATGCTTCCATATATAACAATTAATTATCAATTAAAACAATTAAACCAATTATATATATCAAGAATTAGAGCATTAAAGGATCATCAATTGGGCCCAGCAAGCCCAACAGCAGGAATAATCACAATAACATGAGCAGCCCATAATTTAATTATGCAAGCCCAAAAAAAAATCACTCCTGCAAGTCCCAACTGAACCAGCCCAAAACTTCAGCAAGCCTACAAAAGCCGGCCCAATACTCAGCCAAAACAAATAAATCAGGCCCAAAAAAACCGGCCCAATAAACACCTTCCAGCCCAAGTATAAAAGGGCCAAGGGCCTGCCTACCCCATCCTTGTGCCCTAACACCCTCACAGCCGCACAAGCAGCACCGAGTCTGCACCGGCGCTACTAGCCGCTACTACCGCCGGTGGCCATGCCAGTAGCTATATTCGCCGGGGAAAAACGTATCCCTCCAGCGCGCTGCACATCCAGCAAGCTAAAGCCAAGTGCTTCTCCTCTGACACTGCAATCTTCATCAGCCGCGACCTGCCATCGCACGGCAGACACCGCCTGACTCCTGCTCCCGGTGGGCACCCCAACAGCTGCCGACAGCTTCTTGCACCATTGGAGGTGCCCGCTGCTTTCAGGGTGGTGCAGTAAGCCCACTGGACGGGATCCGCCACCGATCGCGCCGCCCAAGGCCACCACTGCCCAGAATGGTATCGATCGGGATCCGCCGTCACCAGTTTCGTCAGCTCTGCCAGAGCCGCCACCTGCCGCCGCTTGACGACAACACAGACGCTCAATCAAACAACAGATCTGCCGACTCCAGCGCCTGCTCCCTCATTGCCACCACCCGGTACTATCACCTGAACGCACGCCGTGAGGCTCGCCCAGAAGCGGGTTCGCCATTGACCAGACGCGCGCCGGTCTGTCGATCACAACCGATCTGCTATGTACTCGTCCGAGTCAGGTTGGACTTGCCCTGAACTCCCCGCGACGTGCTCGGAACCCGCTGTCCAGGTCAGTTCTGACGCCGTTGTTCCCTGCCGTGAACTCGCCTGGGAGCTTTACCGCCGTCTTAGATTTGTTCTGCCACAGCAGTCCCCGTCTGGAAAAACAGTCAGCCGAGCCAATCCTCCATCGTTCGGTCTAGTTGCGCATCGGCTTGCCTTGCCGACTCCATCGACGCCAGCCGCCACGATCAACGTGTGTGTGTGATGTCCAGGGGTGGTGTATCGTATCCAGCGAGTTTTGATAATCAAAACGATCATATAGGAAGATTTTGAAAATAGGGTTTCATGATAATTCACAATTACAAAAACCCTAATAACATGCTTTCTTTAAAACCACATGGATAGCACATCAAGAATCATGCGATTACAACCAGATCATTTGACATAATCATATAATCACAAAAAAAAAACACCTAACGTCTCATGTTTCACCACGAAACCTCGCTCTGATACCAATTGTTGGCAATTGGATCGTGTGGTTCAAACGTGATCATTAGGATTTCAGGCAAACAATCAGCGGAAGCAATTAAAATAGGTTTACCGTACTTCTGGGTTGATGTAGAGGATGAATCGCTGCAGAGAACTACCTCTGATCTTCTACTCTATGTCCCAAGTGTGATCCTGCTGTTGTGTGGGCAACAGTCTGCAGGATCTCTCAATCTGCTTCTTTCCCTTCTCACGTCAAAAGAAGCGCTGGAAAACTTAGGGTTCCAAGAGGCTGAGTTCATTTATATACTGGGCTACAGCAGGGATCAGGAGGAGAATTTGAGTTGGGCCTCCATTGGATTAAATATCCAAGCTTAGCCCAAAGCTTATATTTAATCCAATAATAATAATAAAGTCCACTAAATTATTATTACTGCACTACCCACTCCAACCCAAAATTACGTTTTGGGCTCCTTCTTATTAATTAATATCTCATCCGAGAGTAGTACCACTCAACCTTTTTATCATGCCGAAAATTAATTCACTTGTAAGATTTACATGATAAACCTTATGAGCTCCTCAAGGGGACATCATCAACCTATATCGGACATGGATTCCTTCTACAATCAACAGCACACCATAGATACATCACTATTTCCCAACTCACTGAGTTTGTTGATTTAATACTTATAAATCTCACCCATTGATGAATCAAAGAAATACATACTGCCCTACGTGTCGAGGTTATTGTATAGGGATTAAGAGCACAAACTTCCATAATAACAGAGATCAAGTTCTACTATATAGTCAGTATAAGAGGAACGATCTCAGGCGATCCTACTCAATATGCCTAAAGCATACTAATGTGATTTTATAGTCAAGACAAACTAATACCAAATCACACTACAACCATACCGATAGAGAGTCCCCGTCTATCTCGGTTGTGAGCATCTGTTTATACTTTATAAGGAAACCGATAATATGATCTTTCACGTGTTGTCGCACAACATATTATCTACAGTATAAAGTAAATGGACTATTGCACCGTGCATACAAATAAATTATAAGATGCAATCATTTGATCATATGATTCTCTTTTCAAATATTGTTATAAAATTATTCATACTAAAGCTAGAGTTTTAGTATACAACCCAACAATGTTGTGGTGATAAGTGATGACAAGTTATGATTAAGAATCCCTAAACTTTCGAATTGTGACATGTTTTATTTAACTTGTTCAATTTTGAGATGAATGTGGTGTAATAAGTTCCTTAAGGTTCGAGCACAAGATTGTGAGCTAGAACTTGCTCAAGGACTATAGGAACGAGCCCGATTAGTGGAGATTAGTGAAATGATCTAAGGTCATCCTTGTTATTTATAGTCATTGCCATATATTTCCCTACCATGAACACCATCCCTAGTCAACCACTTTGAGCCTATAAACCTATTTCTTGTGAATTTAGCATATTACAAGCCTTAATTACCCACATGATCCTTATATATTCACCATCTTTGTGTGAGTGATTGAGGAGATGGTAGCTAGAAAGGTTTGATACGGAAGAAAAAGAAGAAAAGGAAATGGTAAAAGAAAAGAAAAGAAAGAAAAAAAAGGATGAAAAGAGCAAAAACAAGAATGTACATGCAACCTTAAAACAAGAAAATGAGCAAAGCAACAACAATATGCTCAAGCACTTAAAAGTCCAAAGAAGGAAGCATGAATCAAAAGAATCTCAAAAATCCAAGGAAAGTTGATGATTAGTGCTTGTGAACATTGAATACAAGAAAGGAAGAAAGAAAGTGGAGAAGTTGGAGAAATTGACCATCTCTTCGATTAGTTACACTTGTTTAGTCACTAATATCCATATTCTACCTACCCTACCAAAGAGCCTATCATTACATCCTAATTAAAGACCTTTTTATCATTGATTGGAACTTTGGTGGTTTGTGAATATAGTCCACGAGCAAGTCTATAGTTAGTCGAACCAATCGATTGATGAATGTTGATTTACCCTACTTAAAAGAGTGATGAGTGAAATTGATAATCTATGTGAGGCTTGGATTAAAAGGGACTATATTACACCTTATTCTCTTTAGATTGAACTTGTTAATTTCTTATGTCATGAATCTAATATTGTAGGATAACTTAGCATAGTTTGTAGTTATTATTACTATTGATGTGTTTTTTACTTATGTTCGTTTAGTCTTTTCCTAGGTGAAAATCACTCCTCTTGGTTTATCATTTTCTTTGTGCGGGGACACACAACACTTTAAATTTGGGAGTGTGATGAGTGATATTTTCACCTAGATTTTAGCGTCTTTTTATGTGTGTTTTCGTATTATTTTATCCATTTTTGTGTACTATTTGGTTGTATTTTGTGTTTTTATGGAGATTTGTGTGAATGAGCTTAAACTTATGATTTTCAGGCAAAAATAGATCCTAGATGCGAAAAGGAAAATGTAGGAAAAAGCAGAACTCAATTCGGAGTTGAAATGAGGGAGAACGAGTCGAAACAAAATTATAAAAACAGGAGTTGCACCAACACGGCCGGCCATGTTGCAGCACACGACCCGTGTTACGCAACACGGCCCTGTAAGCCTTGGCCATTTTCTGACATCAATTCATTCAACACAGTCACCTGTGGCCGTGTTGCAGCACACGACCCGTGTTGCTGCAGGATCAGAAACACATCAGAACCCTTCTAGAAGCTTCCCAAGGGATATAAATACTCAATACTTCAATATTTGATGAGATTTTCGGTGGTTTTTCCCTGCACACACACATCACACACCATTTCCTCCAATTTATATCATTATCTTCATCCATTCTTCATTTATACTATCTACCATCATCCCACCATCAAAACCTTCATCCAATTGAGGAAAAGAAGCAAGGAAGAGGAGAATTGCAAGGGAAGGAAGGAGATCACCATTGAAACACTTCAAGGGAGTTTTCATCCATACTTTGTAGTGAAACCTTATTGTTTATCATATTTTGTAAGGATCTTAATGTCTATGTTGACTTCCTTTTAAATATGGTAGGCTAATCTCCCCTGTGAGATTAGCAACATGAAAGTTGTTGGATAATTTGGGGATCTATGTATTTGAATTCATATGTTGATTGGGTAAATGAATTTTCTATCATTGATGTTTAAGATCTTGAGGTTTATGATGATTTGTGTGTTTAGTTGTTCTAAATATATGATTAGATTGAGAAATCAATTATGTGCTTAGGATAATTGAGTGAATCATTTCATCAAACACTTCATATGCATTATAAATTGTAAAGAGATTGAGAAGTCCTTTGGAATTTAAAACCCTTTGATAGAACATGTGATTGGTTTGATCAAGAGGTTGATTAATTGTGTGAAGAGACTCTCATTTCAAGCTTAGTACCTAGTTGGAATTGTTTGAGTGAGAACCAATCCGTTGAGCTATTCGATATTCATATCCTATCCATCTCGAGAGGGAGCTTAGGTGAACTTAATGTTGACCCTTAGTTTTATACTCATGATCATATGAATTTGATGCATTTATCCTAGGATTTCCACTTCTTAATTGTTTTGAATTTCACTTTTACTTAATTTGGAAAATCATTTTTCATCAATCTATCTTGTTTGCTAATCATTGCTTGCTTGCTTTGGTTATTGATTAGAGCTATTTTCACCTACATTTTAGTGTCTTTTTATATGTGTTTTCGTATTATTTTATCCGTATTTTATGTGTTATTTGGTTATGTTTTGTGTTTTTATTGAAATGTATGTGAATGAGCTTAAACTTAAGATTTTCACTTTTTATTTGATGCTAAACATGATAAGGAAGATGTAGGAAAAAACGGATCTCAATTCGGAGTTGAAACGAGGAAGAACGAGCCGAAATAGTGAAAGAGGAGAAGAAGCTGCACAACACGGCCGGCCGTGTGCAGGAACACGGGTCGTGTCTTGAACACGCCTCGAGTTCCGCACACGGGCCTGTGCATGAGGCCGTGTGATGTCGCCAGAAACACCAACTCGGCCACCCCTGTGGCCGAGCGCAGAGCACGGGTCGAGCGCAGAACACGGGCCGTGTACCGCGCACGGCCCTGTCCTAGAAGCCGTGTGCGGACACCAGATTACACAACACGGCCACCCCTGTGGCCGTGTGCAGAGCTCGAGCCGTGTAGGTGTAATTCCTGCTAAAAAATCAGAATCTTCTAGAAGGCCCACATGGGGTATAAATAGACCCCATTTCAACACTTTGTAGATAAGATCCGAAATCCTATCATCTACACACACCTCACACACCATTTCTTCCATTTTCCACCATCATCTTCATCCATCTTCATCCACCCATCATATCTTCCATTTTTGGTGCTAAAGACTTCAAATCAAGAGCTAGAGGTGGAGATCAAGAAGAATAGAAGATTCTCTTCAAGAAATTGATAGGGAAGAATCCATTCATTTTGTATTTCTTTAGATCTAAGACTATGGGTATTTGTAATGAATCATTTATTTGTTTTATTACTTTTATCATGTTAGGCTAATCCCTCTAGTGGGATTAGGAATATGAAGAGCATATTAGATTTATATTATCATGTGGATTAAATTGGTTTTTGATTTAATTGATGTTGATTTCTATTCATGGAGTTTAATTGTCTTGATGTTGTGATGGCATGGTTTGTTATTCATGAATGTTTATTGGTTTAATGGATTGTTGATCAATGGATTATTTGTGGTAATTAAATGCTATCATGATGTTCATGTATGTATTGCTTGGAGTGAGATGGAAACGACCCTCTATAGTATTAGGAAGGCATGATTAGACATTGAGTTTGGGTTTGACCGAAAGGATATTTGAATTCAATGAGGGAAACCAATCCATTCGTTGGCCTTAGTACACAAAAAGGGAGAGTTTAATCTAACTAGTACCTAGATGGAAGGGGTTAATGTTGGGCTTTGATCTTAAGTGCTTTTGGGAGTCTAAAATGGATCAACAACCTTTGTAACCCGAAAGGGAGCTTAGGATACAATCGTGATCACCCTTAGTCTACATCAATTGAGTTGAATTCCGTTTGCATGATAATATGAATTGAGTATGCTTGGATGTTTCTAATCCCATGTTTTTCCATACTTGAACTTTAGCACCCATTTTCATTACTTGTCATTTCTCTTATTTGTTATTCTTCTTTACTTGCTCCTTGCTTTAATTGTTAATCAATCACATAACCCCCGATCATCTTTACAAAAACAACATGAACATGAGCTCACGTATTTTGTTAGTCCGAACATAACTCCTTATTGGATTGATAATTTTTCTTGGGATATACTACTACAACGATCGAGTATTCTTGCTCGTGAGTGCTACAAAATAGGCAAACAGTTATTGTTATTTTCTTGTTTAAAAAATCTTATCCATTGATAATTCGTTTCTATAAAATTATAAGAAACGTGAGATCGCTTAAGCACTAGTACCTACCTCCCTGTGGTTCGATAAATTATTTTAATTGATCATCCCAACTGCAAAATGACTAGTCAAGGTACTTGAGTTTTAGAGACACAAGAATTAAGACAGTTTCCAGTTCCATAGAGAGGCTCTCTTACCTCGAAACCTTGGATCTAAAACAAACCGATATCTCTGATCTTCCACCAGAAATCTCAGCTCTCCACAGCCTACGCCACCTCTTTGTAGGTTTTGGTTCGATTGAAGGTGTCGAGATCACACATCAAGGTCTCGAAAACCTGACAAATCTATAGGGCTTGTCTCGTGTGAAGGTAGGCCAAGAGGGTGTCATCTTGAAAGATATTAAGAAACTGACTAGACTTAGAGAACTAGGAATCACTGGGCTCAAGGGGGAACACACTAAAGATTTGTGGTCTGTTCTTGAATCCATGGAGACTCTGACTACTTTGGATTTAACCACAACCTGTAGAGTAGAGTGTTTTGATCTGGGAGAGCTACAAAGTCCTCCCATTACTCTTCAGCATTTGTATCTAAAAGGGCGTTTGAAAAGATTTCCAAGCTGGATTTCGTCGCTCACTAATCTGATCTGCATTGTTCTCAAATGGTCTAAAATGGAGAGCAGCCCATTGGGGGTTCTACAGAGCCTTCCCAACCTGAGGGAGTTCCGTCGGAGAGGTGTTGATATTCAAAGCTTCGTGTTTCAAGAGCCTCAAGGTTGTCTCAATTGAGGACTTGACCAGACTTCACACGATTGTGATTGGAGACGGAGCAGTGGCGGAACTAAGACAGATATCAGTGCGTAGATACCGGCAGCTGCAGATGTTTCTACTGGGCTACAACGCTCTCGTCAGGGTTGAAGAGATGACTCTCTACGATATGGCTGAGGAGTTCGTGGCTCGACTTAGAAGGGATGGCGAAGATCGACCCCTGGTGAACCACATTCCTCTCATTCACTCCTTCACTCTCAAGAACCAGAATTGGTCATTTGAGGATCTCTCTCCTTCATCTGTTGCAATATGAATGCCATTTTGCCTATCTTCTCATTTCTTACTTAAAGAGGAAAAAAACATGTTAGATATGATTCTTTACTTAGTTTGGACGTGTTGGGTTGTTAGAAGCTACCAAATCAGTTGCAATTCTCAAGAAATCAGTGTGATAGTGATCTGTTTGGGGGCAATTTTTTGAGGGGTTCTTGAGATCTGTTTTTCTTGATTCTTGGTTTAAAATCTGATCCTACAGGCTTTCCATCGTACATATTGACTTTTATTTAGGATCTCATTATCAAAGGCCTCTGTAATGTCTTCTTCAATTTGACAGTTTGTAAATTTGATTGTATCAATGTATTTTAGCTGATCTTTTGGCACACTTCAGAAATAAACTCAGTGGAAGTAGATCTTTATGATCGAACCTCTAAAATCCTTTATATGTGATTGTTTAGTGTGTAGTATAGGTTCTTCGTTGATAATCACAACAAGTATATATAAGATCAAACACTTAAAATTCAAACCTATAGTCACGTTCCATATCATAATAGAATTCGAACTGTAAAATAAATAGTTCCATAACGTTGGAGTGGAGTGGAGTGGAGGAGTGGAGTAGAGTGGAGAATGTTATGATGTCACTTGTTTACAGCGAGGAAGACATTTGTAAGAACCTTGTTGGATGCCAAAGAAGCCTTCAACAACTTCACAGCCTATACTAACAAATGATCCAATTAAAATCAGATAAAAAAGGACAGTGCAGCTAATTCAAATGAAAAGGATATATATGAAATGATGAGATGGACCTGCTTCATTCCCAAATTGACAACCTTCTCTTCCAAGGAGGCATTGGTGATGTTAAGCTGGTTGATCAAAGTAATGGACGAGATAGCAGACATAGGCTTCACTACCAAATCATCCATCACCATGTAAGTCACCACCTCCTTCACAAACCCCCCACCTACACTACTCCCCCCTTCTTGCTTGCACCAGCTACACAAACATACATCATGCTCATGGTCAATTTGTGGCTGCAGCTCGGACAAACTGCACGTGGGTCCTCAGAGACGTATGCATAAGGTCTCTGACAATAGCTTGTATTTCCACACCTGTACATGTACCTGATCTCATTGGTAGATGGTTCTGTCAAGAGAGGGACTGAATAGCCAGCAGGGAGTGCATGTCTGAGAAGGGTGTCTTTTGTCATGTTAGGCTGGATGTAGGATTCATTCAGTGTTTCTATGCTTTCGTACAGATTCGGCAGTGAACCCTTCATTTGTTCTTTCCCAATAAGACGAATGAGAGTGGACAGGGGAAGATAGAGAATGAAGAAGAGGAAATCCACGCAGTCTTTGCCTGCCTCCGCAAACAGAACTCTTTTTCCTCGGGTGTCGATCAACAGCTTCATGCTTAGTTTGGATTCATCCACACTTGCTTCTTCTGCTCTTTTTCTTTTTGCTGCTACTAGTTTCTTCATGTTTGTGATGAGTTGATGATCATCTTCTTGCTTGTGTTGCCATTGATCTTCACTTTATATAAAGCCAATCTGTTTAGTTTCCAACCATTCAAATCTCTATGGCTGTTGACCTACCCTTGGAGGATCTAAACAGTCTAAATTTCTCTTCTATTAAAATTATGAATTCATAGCTGTCTTAGTTCTCCTCAACTTCCATTACTTCTTATTCGGTTAAATGTCATTTAATGTGAATGCATGCTGTCTCATAATCCATATCAGTTACTATTCAGGTGAAGTGATGAATAATCCAAGAATCTAATCATATAATGATATAAACTCAAGTGAGATTAATGTAATTTGATTTCCAATTATCATTACTCAAATCATATATTCTTCAAAACTGAATCAAAGATTGCACTAAAGCAACTGAAATTGCTTCATTGAGATAAACTTGTCCACACAACCATTGAGAATTCCAAGTATACATTATACACGTCCTAGATTTAATTTAAAGTACAACCAATGCAAAGGGATAAGTTAATACAATTACACTTCATTCTGTTCTCCTTAGTTTGATATTGAGAGGTATTTCTCTGTAAGATTGAACCTTTTCAGCTGCTCTGCGCAGTGGTCTGGAGATAGATCTTCTTCGTCCTTCAATTTCCAGTTCAGTTGCACGGTCACTATCTCCTGATCCATTGGTACATTGGGACTGTTCTCTTTTTGATGGCTTTGGAAACATTGCTTCATCAATCTCGAATAAATTGTCAGCTGGTTCTTCATGTCTGGTTCTTGAGCTAGTAGACTGTCTTCTCAGACAACGCCTAAGATGATAAAAAGTTTATCATCAAAACACAGAAGGGAAGAGGTTCAATAATGGTTTTTGATCATGATGATGAACAGGAGAGAGAGAGAGCTGAAAGATTGTAAACTTAAACTATAACAGATGATAAACCTTTTGCTTGCTGCAGCTTCCTTTTCAACATGTTGTTGAGACATCGTTGAACTGCCCAAAGCTGCATGTTGTGCACATGAATACATGTTAATAACATGCTGATGAGGGTTTATAAGATTATAAAGCAATGCATTTATTCCAGGATTTTACATCGGCTCCTAGAGAGACGACGCCTGCTGCTGCCATTGCATGGTCTAGTATCGTCATTAGGTTCCAATCCCTTTACAACTTGTTCCTTCACACAGTAAGTTAACAGATAGAAATAAATTACTCCCCTTTTCAGTCCCAAATATAAAGCAAATTATAGCAGCCAAAGTTAGAACAGAGCAATTGTACCTGAACCTGTGATTTTTTAACATTCGTTTCTGCTTTCTCCTAAAGAAATCAATATGCACCACCCCATTAGGAAATTGGATTAACCTAATAATAACTCAAAACCATAACTACTTATTCTCAAATTAGTAAATGCTTCAAAAATCATATCAATTAGTTTGTAAAGCAACAGCATGAATTATATTATTTGTTATGTAACAACTCCAGTACTGATATTTAGGATTTGATTAAAGGATTCATGATATGATTCAGTAATTTATCATCACATGGCTTGACTTGGAAATACTAAAATGGCAGTTAGTCTCAATCAAAAGCAGCCACTTTGAACTATTTCTTCCACCTTGATGATGAATTTCAGGTCCTTCAAATATTATTTCTGATTGGCGAATTTCAATTAGAAGCAACCTAAATTTAGTTACAGTGTCCACAGATATATAAATTGAATTAGACTCAGAACCTCCCGAATCAACTTCAGTAATACAGTCGGGTTAACATTTGGCTCAATTGTAAGTTTACATCATGTTATGTGAGATCCACTCAGCAAATTTGTAATGCTCCCCAGTGGCAGTAACTAAGTCCACAACGATAGCTATAAATCAGATTCCTAGTCAATATCACATCTAATTAAAAATAGATGATTTACAATTAAGGCCTGTAGAGAGAGCCCATAGAAATTTGGATGAGTTGGTATGTCCCAAAAGTAGAACACTGTCCAACACAAACTAGGTTGCTTGTGAAAGGTGTACTTTTCTAGGTATATAAATGAGTTATCATTCCTCTAATAATTCGGTATGAGACAACTTAAGCCCGACAACATCAATTAAGGCAAACTGGAACCGTCTAGTAAGTTGTGATGCACAGACATAACAAAAGAATTATGAGAAAACTATGATTTGTTACATAATGGGGCCTGCATAAAAGAGCTCACCTTCAGTTCTAAGTTTTTTGCTTTAAGCAGTACTTCTTTGCAAGCTACCTCATGCTGTAAGGCTTTCAACTGTGAAGAAAGATATGGAGTAATTAATTGTACATTATACAATCAAAGTACAACTTTCAATTGAACATTCTCATAAGACTTACTCTATCTTTGCCCAAATTAAGCTCCTACAAGAGACAAGAAAGACAAAGTTAATATCAGGTTAAATTATGGCTTCTATCCTTAATCACATTAGATTTAGCACAACAATAATTCGTGGAAAATACTTACAGCTGACATTTGACTATTAGTCTGAGCCAGAGTCCAATTTTGTAGTTGCATCTTCTGAAGACATGTTCTTAATTTCTGAATCTCAATCCCAGTTACTTCTAGAATTTTACTGTGTGAAAAAATTCAGAAATTACCATCATTAAACACACTAGAAAAATGTAAACAAAAGATGTGCATTTCTAATCAAGTTCCAACGAGCATTCAAGTATAATTGTTAAGCTCTTAGAGCATCTCCAAGAGGCTCTTTAAACACAAAATTTTAGTTAATTTAAAGAGTAAACTACAAAAAACTCAATCCAAAAGGCTCTCTATTATAACTTTTGAGTTTAACTTTTTTGTTTCACTCTTCAAATTTAGAGAGCCAACTAAACTCTTTAAAATTTAATTCATGAATTGATTTACAACTTCCAATACTAATTTTATTGGAACCTATGAAATGTGCAATTCATATATTGTAACATAATTATATGATTGGATGAATAAAATATGTAAATAAATATGGGTAAATTACCAAAAATTCCCTCGAGGTTTGTCCAAACTACCAAATAAACCCCGTGGTTTGAAAAATTACCAATTACCCCCTTTAACTTGTTTTTTATTTGAACATTAATAAAAATACAATTTTTCTTAAAATAAAGAAGGATGGAAATGACATCAAGACCCATATATTTAATATTGTATTTTTTAATTTCACTATTTAAAAAAAAAGTTTTTTAAAGGGGGTAATTGATAATTTTTCAAAGCACAGGGTTTATTTAGTAATTTAGACAAATCTCGAGGGGGGTTTTGGTAATTTACCCAATAAATAAATATGGGAAATTGAGAAATAAAGAATTAAATTTAAAGAGGTGTTGAAGAGTCTTAACAAAATAAAAGTCAAAATCAATCGTTGCTCTTTATTTTACATAAAAAATAAAGATGCTTTTGGAGTTGCTTTTACAATTTAACATAACCAGATCAAATTGTGACTATTTCTCAAGAAATATACTCAATAAATGCTTACTTTTTCTCTTGAATAAGCTTCATCAAGGCCATCTTTTCCTGTAACAGATTTAATGATATAGATAACTAAAATCAGTACAAAAAAAAATTTGAGATACAATTTATGATAAAATTTGAAGAAATTAAAAGAAAAAAAACTGAAATTCTATACCTTCACCAGATGGTCAATGCATTCCTTATCAGAAACATCATCATGATGCAATTTCTCAGGAAATGAAGGAGATTTTTGTTGTGGTAAAGAATTAGTAATGTCTGAAAGCCTCTTCCTCACCATGTTTCCAAAAGAGGATCTTTTTGCCATTTTTGCCCCTTTCTTCTCGCAGAGGTTGCTATTTACGATAAATTAAACACTCAAACCTCAAGAAACCAAGTGGGCTTCTCAAGAACAGAAATTGATGCTTAAATACAAGATTATTCTAAAAAATATTCCATCACATAAAGCGATTCGAAACGGATTGATTGTAGGAATGGCGATGGGTTAGGGCTTGCTTGAATTTCTTAAGCGGGGTAATTGGCAAACGAATCCAGCGCGAAAGTGAAGCAGTAATTTTGTGCGCAGAAACAATTTTTGGGTGGAGTTGTGGAATCGAAAATAAAGGAAATCCAGGGAAAGCAAAAGAAAAGGAAAAGTGAAATTAAATTTAGGAAAAGTAGGTTTTAAAACTCTTTTAGGATCCAACGGTATTCCGAACCGAGGCGTTGCAGGCTATGATGTTACGAGCCTACATTTTTAAATGGGGACAGCGCGTCCGAACGTGATTTTGAATAGGCTTGGAATGTGCGTTTGGCTGTTTGGCAATTGACTGGTTTTAAAATGAGAAACATATATAACGGGCTCACGTGCGTATACATTTGACGCAACAAAAATTTCAAGTTAAACTAAAGAGGAAGTGTGGAACTACTTAATATGAGTCATTAAATTAAAAAATTAATTTATAATTAGATCTAATAAATAATTATTATTTTAAAATGAAAAAAAATCTATACTCTAAAACTTAAGCTTATTAACTCTGGGTGCATGTCATATATCTTATATTTCTATTTCTATTTTTATAGAAACGTACTTGTATGTATTTCTATTTTTTAGAAACGTACTTCTTAAAACACGATTTAGTAGTTAGTTGGCCTAACTCTATTAACAGCAGTTAATTGTTAGTTAGGGCCCATATAAGAAGAACGAACCTAATGTAATTGGAGATAACAAAGAAAACATTATTCAGTTCCATATTTTTTCTCTTTGGCTTTCTTGCACTTTTCTTTGATCACGCTCACACGAGGCCACTCAAATCGATTCAATTTCCCATGTAATTGTTCAAGGGATCCGTGGTTTATCGTTGAGTCGTTCGGAATAGGTGTTGGATGAAGAAGAAGGGGTGCTTTGTGTGACATTTGGTATCAGAGCGGTTCGATCTGTGTATGCCGCCGAGAAGAACAAGAATGGATGTTCGGGTAGAGAATTTGGAGGCTCAATTTTCTCAAATGAAGCAGCAACAAGTCGATTTCAATCAATCGATAATGGATTTATTGAAGTAACAGTTTGAGGAATTCAGAAAGGAGATGCAATTGTCGGGCGTTGGAAATGGAAAGGAGGCTAGGACTTCGAGCAGTAAACAAGATGGAGAATCTGATACGGCTCCGGTGCGCACTGTAAATGGCCAAGGTAACTTAGCTCAACCTATTCATTTCCCACACCGTATGCCAAAACTTGATTTCCTAAAATTTTCTGGAGAAAACCCGAGACAGTGGATTCATAAGTGCAACAAATATTTCATTTTCAACCCCATGATGATCATGATAAAATTCTAAATGCTGCTATGTACATGGAGAAAAATGTTGATTGTGGTACTTGGAATATGTTAAGGGTAGAAATGACTTAGGATGGGAAGAGTTTACCAGTTTAGTTTTAGAAAGATTTGCTAATGTTGATGGCAAGAACCTTATCGCTTAGTTTAATAAACTTAGGCAAGATAATGATGTGTCTGAATATACCTTGAAATTTGAAGAACTTAAAGCTTTCATGGCCAATTCTAATAAGAGTTTAAATGAAGAATATTTTGTTCAAAGTTATCTAAGTGGGTTGAAAGAGAAAGTAGGTAAAATGGTTGAAATGTTTAATCCTAAACCTTTGAGTTTAACTATTCAACTTGCTAAGAAACAGGAGCTGCTTATAAACTCTCTAGGAAGAGGTCCCAAGAACTTCAATAAAAACATCAGTGGTATGGGTGATAATAAGTGAAAGAAAGATAGCTATGAACCAAGTAAGGGGTTTAAAAACACTGAAAGCACGTTCATCAGTAAACCACAGAACTTTAAAAAGCTAACTCTAGAGGAAATAGAGTCTAGGAGGAAGAAGAATCAGTGTTTTAATTGTGAAGAAACCTACCACATTGGTCATAAATGCAAAAAACTCTTTGTAATAATCTGTGAACCTAGTGAGGATGAGGAGACTGAGCTTATTTTGCATGAGTCAGAAGAGGAGAATATGGATTATCATATTTCAGTTAATGCTTTAGCAGGGCAGGTCACCCCAGATACTATTAAACTCTTGGGAAGGTAGGGAAGCATGAGATCACCATACTAATTGATACCGAAAGCACCCACACCTTCTTAGATGAGTCAACTGCTAAAAGGCTAGGATGTGTTTTAGAATGTACAAATCCCTTGTTGGTTACAGTAGCTAATGGTGGGAAGTTAGAATGTAACACTAGGTGCCCAAAGTTAGAATGGGATATGGGAAAGTGTAACTTTAGCTCATCAAATAGAATTCTTAACCTTGGGGTTGTGACATGGTAATTGGGATGGATTTACTTAGGCAATTGGGTCCCGTTACTTTTAATTTTGATGAACATCAAGTAAAATTCAGAAAGAATGGGAAAGAAATAACATTGCAGGGTATTAACAAGATATAACTTTGAAAATAATAAGTGGAAAGCAATTTAAAAAAGACTACATAAAAAGAAAAGGGTTAGTATTTGGTTGTCTTTGTATGATTACAATTGAACAAGTTATGAAAGATAGCAAAAGCGCATTAGAATTACAGCCCTTAATTTCCAAATACCTGCATGTGTTTGAAACCCCCACTGAGTTGCCACCACAGAGGTCTCATGATCATAAAATTCCACTTTAATCAGGTGTCCAACTATTTAAACTCCCACCCTACAGGTATCCTTATTTGCAGAGGATTGAAATTGAAAAATTAGTAAAAGAAATGCTTGATAGTGGAGTTGTCCAGCCAAGTAAAAGTTCATTCTCATCCCCTGTTTTGCTTGTAAAAAAAAGATGGAACCTGGAGATTTTGTGTAGATTTTAGGAAATTGAACTCTTTGACAGTAAAATATAACCTTCCAATACCATTAATAGATGATCTCTTAGATGAGTTGGGGGGTGCAACTATTTTTTCAAAGATAGATTTGAGGGCTGGGTACCACCAAATCGGAATGGATTCTCTCGATGTACATAAGACAGCATTTGTTACTCCTAGTGGGTTGTATGAGTTTAAAGTCATGCCATTCGGCTTAACCAATGTTGCACCCACTTTCCTATTCTTGATGAACCATGTGTTTAAACCTTTTTTGGGGAAGTTTGTGTTGGTTTTCTTTGATGATATACTTATCTTCAGCCCTGATATGCATAGTCATACACATCACCTTGAATCTGTCCTTCAAATACTATCCAAACACCAGTTGTTTGCCAAAGCTTCTAAGTGTTTATTTGGCAAAAATCAAGTTGAGTATCTTGGCCATATTATCAGTGAAAATGGGGTGGCGGTATATCCGGGAAAAACAAAGGCTATGAAGGAATGGCCTAAGCCAAAAACAGTGAAGTCACTAAGAGGATTTTTGGGCCTAACGGGCTATTACAGAAAATTTATAAGGCACTATGGAATCATTGTCAAACCATTAACTGGCACAACCAAGAAGGGAAACTTTGTGTGGAAAGAAAAAGCTGAAAGTGCATTTGAGGAGTTGAAGAGAGCCATGGTTACTGCACCTGTCTTACGATTACCAAATTTTGGTGTTCCATTCATTTTAGAGACAGATGCATGCTACGATGGCATTGGGGCAGTGTTGATGTAAGATTCTTATCCTATTGCTTTCTTAAGCAAGGCCCTTGCTAAGAGAAATCTTGGTCATTTTATATATGAAAAGGAATTTCTTGCAATATTTCAAGCTATTGAGAAGTGAAGATCTTACTTGTTGAATGGTCAATTTATTATTAGAACTGACCATCACAGCCTCAAATACTTGCTTAAACAGAAGATTTCTACACCTTTACAACACAAGTATTTGATCAAGTTGCTTGGCTTTGATTATAGAATTGAATATAAGAAAGCGGCAGAGAACAAGGTGGCTGATGCTTTGTCTAGAAGAGATCATACAGAGCCTACTTGTCTTACAATTACAGAGTGCAAACCTGCTTGGATGTCTGAGTTACAGAGTAGTTATGAGGGAGATTTGGAAGCACAAGAAGCTATAATAGAGAATACTATTGTCCCTTATAATTTGTCTCTGTTCTCATACTATGATGGGCTGTTGAAGTATAAAGGGATGTTGTTTGTGGGTTCTACGGGTATGTTACGAGAGAAAATAATAGAATATATATATGTCTCGGGTTATGGAGGACATTCAAGGGTGAATGCCACCTATCAGAGGATTAAGGCTACATTTTGGTGGACAGGTATGAGGATGGCTATTCAGCAAAGAGTGCTTGAGTGTCATCAATGCCAATTAAGCAAACATGAGCACACAAGGTCACCAGGTCTTCTTCATCCTCTTCCTATTCCCAATCAGGCTTGGCAACACATCACCATGGATTTCGTTGAGCAGTTGCCTACATTAAATGGTAAGGATTCGATTTGGATAATAGTTGATAGGTACACTAAATATGCATATTTTGTTGCACTACACCACCCTTATACTGCTTCACATATTGCTCAATTGTTCATTGACATTGTTTACAAATTACATGGCTTGCCATGTAGTACTACTTCTGACAGAGATAGAATCTTCACTAGTCTTTTTTGAAAGGAGACGTTCAAATTTTTAGGTGTGCAACAACACTTGAGTACTACTTAACACCCTCAAACCGACGGGCAGAGTGAGCGGGTGAATCAATGTCTGGAAACTTACTTAAGGTGCATGTGTAGCAATAGCCCACGTGTATGGATTTTTGGCTTCCATTGGAGGAATTCTGGTACAACACTTCCTTTCATACCTCTATTAGCATTTCTCCATTTGAAGTCTTGTATGGTTACAAGCCCGCACCTTTGGATATCTCTACCTATTTACAATCGCAAGTTGTTGGTGTGAAAGCTTCTCTCTGAGAGAAAAGAGATATTATGTTGCACCTTAAACGAGTACTACAGAAAGCTCAAGATTGGATAAAACTACAAACGGATAAAGGGCACAGTTTTTGAGAGTTCGAGGTGGGTGATTGGGTATACTTGAAGCTCAAACCGTATAAACAACACTCACTACAGCTACATAAATTCTGGAAGCTAAGCCCAAGGTATGCTGGTCCCTTTTAAGTTATTAAAAGAGTGGGACTTATCACCTACGAATTGCAGATGCCGCCGTCATCTCGCATTCATCCAGTATTTGCTTAAGAGGGATGTTAAGTCATCGGATAAAGTTACATCTGTATTACCACATTTTGATGATAAAGGCATGGTTTTGTTGCATCCTGTTGTCATATATATTGTATTTCTATTTCTATTTTTAGAAACGCACATGTATATTTTGTATTTCTATTTTTTAGAAGCGTATTTCTTAAAACACGATTTAGTAGTTAGTTGGCCTAACTCTATTAACAACAGTTAATTGTTAGTCAGGGCCTATATAAGAAGAACGAACCTGATGTAATTGGAGATAACGAAGAAAACATTTTCAGTTTCATATTTTTTTCTCTTTAACTTTCTTGCACTTTTCTTGATCACGCTCACACATGGCCACTCAAATCGATTCAATTGCCCAGGTAATTGTACAAATGATCCATGGTTTATCGCTGAGTCGTTCGAAATAGGTGTTGGATGAAGAAGAATGGGTGCCTTGTGTGACAGTGCATTGATGTACATGGTGAATTATAGAATAACTTAAAATTTGGAATGTTATACTTCACTCATTTCTCCCGATTTCACAAATAATATATGGTAAAAAGTGTGTGAATCGAGTTCATACATAAACCTTATTTTTAGCGATTATTCTTTAATCATAAAAAATTACTTTTTAGAAAGATAAACTATTACTCTTTTAAATGAAAAATTACTTCAGTAATACAGCTCCAGAACCAGTTGGGAAAGATAACCACGAAGCCTATCATTTTATCAACTTATGGGACCAGACGTCAGAGCATCCAACAATATCAAAGAGTCTTCAGAAAAGGGGCTAGTCTTGGTCTCTACCTACATAGAGGATCAGATCTCGACGCGCCGAGTAATGGTTCTGTACGATTGTCTCTAAGAAATGGACAAGGTTAAGTTTATGTTCAAATACTTCGCAATACAGTAAATGGATCTTTCGTGTTAAACACCTTAACAGGAAGAAAGACAGAGTATGTTAAGAATTTTTTCGAAAGGAAGAGAGCACTCCTTTGGGGAAACAAATTGCCGATGAGTAGGAATACTTATTGAAAATATTGCCACATGCCTCATGCGGGCTATGAAAAAACAAGATATGCTGGAGTTACTCTACCCAAATGGAATCTAAGTTTGAGAAAGGAGTGAAGTTGGGCATTGAGAGGAGAATAGTAGAGGTTGAAGAGTCGCCAGAAGATGGACCATCTCCAGCCAAAAGGGAACCATATGGAAAGAAAAGGGTAAAATCTCTTCAAAACAACTGCGAGCTGGGTGAACTTTCAAATACCACAGTGATCATGCGACCCTTCAAGAAAACAAAGTCATGTGACCCTTGCAAAAGCTATGAGAGGTGGACCAGCCAGCTGATGCAATCCAATGCACAAAAGAGGACTAGCCAGTTGCTAAAGTTGGCATCCAAGATGAGTGATATAAGCGATGATGTAAGCAGTAACATCATAAGAAGTTACGAGGTGTAGAAATCCCAGTTTCAAGTCCAAAACCTCTATAAATAAAGAGTTTGAGAAAGCAGAAGGCATTGATCATTCTTCTCCATTTTTCTCATTCATTAAACCTTGTAATAGCTTTTCTTTTTGTTTAAGTGTTCTAATTCCAGCTAAAATAGGTAGCTTGTGGAGTTTTCTCTTCTTGGTAAGTGTTATGAGTGTGTATTAAGTATTTTCATTCAATAAATAATTAATTTTGGGTTACTGCCCTAGCATGTAATCACCTTCCAATTTCTTTTACAACCTTAATTTCCATTTTTTTTCGACCAAGAACAGTAGCAATGTCCCGTAATCAGTGTAGGAAATGAATTTGTATTGTGTTGTGATCCACTAAAAGAACAAAATTAATCCATCACACTACGGGGTGTTGGTTGGCTATAAGGAGCAGTCCTAAAACCTTTCAGATACTCGGTCAAAAAGGTATTGTTACTCTTTTAGGTTGGTTAATATCAAATTTAATGTTGTTTAGTTAATGTGCAGAAGCATGTTTGGCCTAACATAGTCGTAATGGATTATGTATATTTTGAACTTAAAGAAATTATTGAAAACCCGAGTCAAAACAAATGTATAAAGAGGCATATATCACATTTTAGGGTATTAATGTCCTGAAAGTGTCAAATAGGTAGAATTGTTGGATGTCGATCCTCTCTTTTTCATACCCCGTCAATTTACGTAAATTTCTTTTAACTATTATTTTCACCAATCACTACTTGACATGTCATCCACTATTATTTAATTAAATTTTAAATAATGTTTTAGTTTTCTCACAACGTGTTTGTGGTGACGTGGCAAATTCATATTCAAATATAATAATTGAATAGGCTCGGCTATTAACACCCCCACTTCCACTATACACACCCCGATAGCTAAATACACCCCAAATTAATTCTTTTAATTCTAATTTTCACTTTATACACCCCATAAAATATAATTTTACCATTCTTACTAAATATCCCTTTTTGAGCCCTAATCTCCAATCCTCACTTCATAAAATACATTCCATTTCTCACTTCTTAAATATTTCAAGAGAAGAATTATATATATGTATTTTAATTTTTAATTAAGAGTTAATTGTACTAAAATACATGCATTTTTCTTAATTTTTAATTTAATTACGAACTTATTTTTTTATTAAAAAAAAATACTTGATCTTTCTATCATTTCTTAATTTAATCAATTAAAACATATATTTTTTTTATATTTTCTCAATTTAATAATTAATATGTTTTTTAAAAATATATATAATTTAAAAAATTTACAATTTAATCACAAATTATTTATTATAAAAAGTATAACTATCTTACTTAATAAAAATCAAGATACTTTAAAATTAAAGCAACTCTATTATAATAATTATTTTAATTTTGAAATTAATAATTATGCATCGCAACACAGTGTAGTTTAAATAAATTCATAATAATTAAAATAATATTATATTCTGAAAAAATTAAAAAAAATTGAATGTAAGTTTAACCTTTAATTTATTTTATGTAATTGAGTTGCATAATGCCTTGATAAAATAATTTTAAAGAATTTTTTAAATATTTATGTTGTAGTATTTTAAATATTCTTTATTTAATGAGTCTTAATTTTTATTAATTAAAATAGTTATATATTTTATTCATAAAAAATGTGATTAATTAAAGAATATAAGTTAATTCTTTAATTTGTTATTATATGGAGTATAATATATATGTAAGGTTAAACTTGTCTTTTTGTATATGAATAACTTAGTCCATATTAATATTGGGATGCGTACAGTGAAATCGGAGGTGTTAATAGTCGGGGCTTAATTGAATGGTTCTGATTAAAAGAAATTGACGATATTTACACAATAGTAAATGGAGAGGATCCAAATCCAGAATGGTTAAGAATATTATTTATTGTCGGTAAAGATATTTCACTTAAAAATATGAATAGTTTATAAATTTGTCCAAAAATATTTTTTATTAATAAAGATATTGATATTTAAATTTGGTTTATATTTTCAAGTTATCCCTTTATATTTCAAACTCGGTGTAACTCTCCAACAAATACGATTTTCGCTCAAACAAGAAAATATTTATGATTTGTAAGAGATATCAAACCTTATCTAATATCTAGCATGTCTTATCCCAACTATTCTATTCCGATTTCTTCGAAAACAAATGCTACTACGTCTTGGATAAGAACACCCTTGAAATGTGGGCTCACTAGTTGAAACTCCAAACTTTAATTCGAGTGAACTCTTGAAATGTGGGCTCACTAGTTGAAACTCCAAACTTTAATTCGAGTGAACTCAGCACATCAATGTTGTCATATACTGTAATAAATAATATGCAAGTTTCCAAACCATGTGAATGACCTTCAAATCAGACATCATCCACCTCAAAACAAGACTCGTGATTGTCGATTACATATAAATCAAATTTTGGTTTTATTATTTAGTTTATTAATTTTAAAATATTATCTCTTAGGAAAAAAACGTTTCATTATATAAAACTTATTATTAAAACATGTACTATCAATTTTTATACTCTCTTGTGACGAGTATTTGTGAGACGAGTCCATCGTTATTAAAAGTTGTTAGATAGAGATAATGTGTTTCTTGATAACTAAAGTATATGGATAGTGAATCATACTATAATACTTAAAAACATATTTTAAATCGAGTGTATATTAGGTGCACCCGGGTGTACCCTTGCACCCATATTTATATAATTTTTTATTCTATTTTGTATACATGTTATTCTCTTTTGTATACGTGTTTTGTAATATTTGTATACTTTTTTCACACTAAGTTTTTCATTAAAAAAACAAGCATTCATATGTGTATAACTTTTTATTCAATAGTGTATACATGTATTTTAATAATTGTACATTTTTTTACACTCAATTTTTTATTAAAAAATTAACAATTAAATTGTATACATTATTACTCATAATTGTATATGTTTTTGCTTATATTTGTACGTGGGTGCACACTATATTTAGTATTTTAATTCATTATACAGTATACTTTAAAAAATATATTTTAACTATGAATTAACATACTTCACATGTATACTTTAACAACGGGCCGACATATCTCATATTAATGTTGTCTCAACAAAGACTTTATCTGAAAACTAATAAACCCTTTTTTTTTAAATTACATTTCAATATACAAAAAATTACTTTTTACATTATGAATTACTCCCCCGTCTACTATCAATCAATTTATTTTACCATTTTGGGTCGTTCATCTTTAATATATATATTTCCCTTTTTGGACTATGAGACCCACGCTCAGGGGCCGAGCTAGACCAATATTTTGGGGGGCTAAAAATAAGAATATGATGATCATAATTTATATTCAAACATTGAATAATATTATCAACATCCAACCGCTTGATAAGAGAGTACAGCCGCTCGTGGGCGTCCGGCTTTCCAGGGATGGGCTATTGTTAGGATGTGGGGTTTGTCCCACATCGGTTCCTCATATGGGTGTGGGGAGTTGTATTTAAGTTGGAGGTCAATCCTCCCCTCTTGACCAAGATTTTGAGGAGAAGTTAGGACTTATGGCTTGGATACATAACACTGGTATCAGTTAAAATACTTTTTTTATGTGTGGATTAAAAAATATTATTATTTAATATGTAATGAATAATTGTGTTAGTAATATATGTAAAACTTATATTTCTACAAAATGACCGTTTGGAGTCGGCACCAAATTTGCCAAATGGTACCCGTGAATGGTGGAGTACAAACTAGTGTAATGTAAAGCATATTATAAAAAAGAATTTAAAGATATTCTCTTATAATTCTTGATATTTAAAATTAAGGAAAATATAGATATACAACACTTATCTTTTAAAAAATTATAGGATTGTAGTAAATGTAGAGCGCTTTTTTTTTTATTGATTTAAACATTTTACAAGGAACTCACCATCATTTTTTATCTGAAGTTTCTTTTCTTTTTTTTTAAAAAATGATTTAGTAACGTTCTCTCTTCTATGTTATTACCCTATTGTTTAGTCAAGTCACTTTTCACACCCAAAAAAAATACAAACAATTTTCCAATATACTTTATTTTCAAAATCATACCTCCACTTAACACACATACTTTACTTAATTTTTAATTTAATACTTAAAAATATTACTTTACCCCTCAAAATTAATAAAATAAGTTAATAAAACAAATTTTCTTAAATAATATAATATATAAATGTGAATAGTACAACAAAATGGAAGGAGTATATTAATATGTTTAAAAAAATTATTAAATAATTATATATATATATATATATATATATTAGAGGATTTTGAAATGTTTGGGGGCCACATGCTATATAGAGGATACACATCTGCCCACACCCTCCACTAATATAAATAAACTATGGAACTCACACCCTCTACTAACATAACTAATTACTACACATAATAAAATAATAATATTTCTTAATCCACTGTGCAAAAAAGTAAATTGATACATTGGGAATGGAAATAAAAAAAATATTACTCTTTAAATTCTCCTAAAAATATAAAAAAATAAAAGGAATTAATTAAAAAAATTACGAACGTAAAGATTAATTTGTGAGTAAAGTTATGGATTTTTTTTTTGCAATTAGTTATGGAAAGGTTTTTTTTTTTTTTCGCAAAGTGTTTGTCCCATGTGAAACGAACAGATACCTTTATTATTATTATTAATTTATTTTAGTTTATTAAGATATGCATGTAAACGAGTTAAATTCATTTTTTGTCTTATAACTAAACAAAATTTCAATTTTTGCCCTAAAAAAGATAAGTGATTTAATTTTGTCATATAATTAACAATCATTTCAATTTTTGCCCAATATTCACCGGAAAATACAAATTTCGCCGGAATCCGCCACGTCGTGCTTCAATTTAGGGATTTCTGGCTGGTCAATCCGACGTGACCATTTTGATTTTTTTTACCCTAGAGTTGTATTCATTTTATGCCCTGTAACTAAGCAAAACTTCAATTTTTTGCTCTAAAAAAGATAAGTGGTTCAATTTTGTCCTATAACTAACGAATCGTTTCAATTTTTGCCGGAAAACGCGAATTTCGCCAAAATCCTCCATGACATACTTCAATTTGGAGATTTTCGGCTGGTCAATCCTACATGACAATTTTGATATAATTAATTTATTGAATAAGGTTTAGTAATACATACACATAATTTCTCACATAAAATAGTAATAAATTATTTCAGATATTGTTGTCAAGTGAATTTTGATATACTAAATAATTCCTCTGGTAATTGCATTATTAAAATTTATATTCAGTATTACTAATTAATCATGACTACAAATTATACTACCGTTTAACTGTTACTCCCTCCGTCCCATAAAGAAATTCACACTTTTTTGAAAAAGCTCTCACAAAAGCTACAGTAATTGGGAACTTAATTATGGGACGGAGGTAGTAATATTTTTATATATAATAATATTCGAATTGATCAATCGGAAACCCCCCAAATTGAAGTATGACTTGGTGGATTCTAGCGAAATTCGCATTTTTCTACGAAAATTGGGCAAAAATTGAAACGATTCGTTAGTTATAGGGCAAACAATCGAAGTTTTGCTTAGTTACAAGGCATAAAATGAATTTAAATCTAGGCTAAAAAAAGTCAAAATTGCCACGTCGGATTGACCAGTCGAAAATCCCCAAATTGAAGCATGATGTGGCTGATTCGGCGAAATTTGCATTTTCCAGTGAAAATTGGGCACAAATTGAAATGATTAATTAGTTATAAGACAAAATTGAATTACTTATCTTTTTTAGGGCAAAAATCGAAGTTTTGCTTAATTATAGGGTTAAAAAATAATTTAACTCCATGTAAACCGAATAATGCTCCAATCGATGACGATAGTGATGATAGCATGCTGACGAAACTTTCCAATTAACATCCATAAACGTACGAAATTATTAAATTACATATTATTCTCTATAATTATCTTACCCCACAATTATATTGTAATTCAATAAACTTAGCTAATGCTTCAACTGATTTTATTAAAGACAATCTAGAATTCAGTATAGACTAAAAAAAGATTAAAGTTACAACCAATATAAGACATTATGAATTTTTGAGATCCTCACAAACCATGGCACAACGCAAGAATGTTCAATAAATGGAAACAAATGACCCATAAACTTGTTATATTCTTCACTGGTATGAATCTTAGCCACTAATCTTCATTTGTTAATTGATACAGCAGCCATCTCTGCTTCATTCTTCTCAGCTTCATCCCTGAATTTCTTGTATATATCCCCTCTGTAAAACTCTCGTGTTCTCGCCACCAAAATCAGGGAAGATAGAGCTCCAAGGAAGGCCACTGATGCCAGAATAACGAATGCCAATCGATAACATCTTGCACCAATGCAAGTCAATTCCTTCACAGATGATCTTGTCATCCCCTTCTTGGCCAGCTCCTTCATCGCCTCTCTGTCATACAGTGGCCCTGTAACTTTCACATTCAAGATGTATGACCCAAGTGGGCTTGCTAATTGCCCACAGTTGAACAATGTGGAGTAGTATTTTAGCCCGAAAAGCTCTGAGATTATGGCGAAGAGCAATGGCAGTTGAGCTCCAAATGAGAAGCCTATGATCACTGATGCAGCGTAGAGTGATCCTGGAAATGGGAAGGCAATTATGAGTTGGCCAATGCAGGACAAGAGTAAGACTAATGTCATCATCAGTGGCCTTGGGAATTTGTACTTGGCAAGAAGGGATTCGGAGACGAATCCTGAGAAGATCCGACCGAAGTAGTTCCATATGCTGAGAAGTGACACGAATGTCTTCACTGTCTTTTGAGGGTACCCTAATGACTCCCCAATCTGTCCCAAGTTATCCACTGCTGTTAAACTCGTTCCCAATCCGCAGAATGTTGCAAGAAACAGAACCAGCATGTCCGTGCTCAAAAGGGCCTGCAGTATGGTGTAATCATCTCCTCTTTCTGGCTTTTTCAAGAATGTGTGCTGAAAGCACGTTGTTGGAGGTGAAGGTGTTGATTTCTCCTCTGGATCTGTGGCTTCTGGTTGAGGGAGTTTTGGTGGATTCTCCAGAGTGATCTGAGGAGGAGCAGTGGTGGTGGGCTGCTGCTTTTGGATCCAAATTCTCGATTCTTCTCTAATGGCGATCAACAGAGGAACAAAGAGCAGAGCACAAGTAACAGTAGCACTGCCTGCATAAGCTGCTCGTGAGAAAGCCACCACGTTCTGAAGAATAGTCATCACCATAATAAACAGAGCAAGAACAATCGTTACATAAAGAAAATGATAAAAGATTTTGAGCTCATTCCTCTGCTTAACAACCCTCATTGCACGAATTGTATACACGAAAACCACAGACAGAGCAGCTGGAAGCCAAGCAATGAGGAGAATCAAAGCCTTGGAATCGTTTCCATACACAGCTAAGTAGATTTGAGTGAGGATTGCTCCACTCAATCCCGTAAACCCTTTCAGCAAACCTAACATCGTTCCTCGATTTTCCGGAAAATTCCTAACAGAAGTAACAAGAGCTCCTGTGTTAGCGAAGTTCTGCGAATTCGCACCTAGGCATATATACAAACACATTTGCCACACTTTCGGTTTCGAGATTTTTCCGGTGACGGCCAACCATATCATGAAATATCCGGCGAAATTCATGGCGGATCCGATTAGCAGCACAAACCAAGTCGGAGTTACCTCAGCGATGAGCCCTGACAACACTCCGACGTTGGCACCGAAATCTTTGAAGAACCCTAGGAGATTCAGAGTAGTTTGATCGTAACCAAGGGATGATTTGATTTCCTTGGAGTAAACTCCGAAGAGATAAGTAGCCCCAGCTCCGGCCATGATGACGAAGGAGGCGAAGAGGGAGAACCAGCGACCTCGAATCACGTGCATTGCGAAGCCGAGCAGGTTCCTGCTTCCGCCAATGGCGGCGCCGGCGGTTGCTACCTCGCCGCCCATCTTCGATTGATACAGAATTGGGTGGTGTTTAGTGGGGATTAGGGCGAAAGGTGAAGATTGGAGGGATTGTTTTTGATGATGTGAATGTGAATTGGGAGGTGAGCTGCCATTATTAACAAGTGGAGTGGTGGTCTCTATCCGAAGATCCGCTCACATGTGAAGTACCGTTTCTTGAATTTCAACAGTTTGATTCGTAATTTATGACCTAATATTGACTTCAGGAGCTATTTGGGATTTTCGGATATATCATAATCTCCAAGTTTAGATTATCCATAATCCGCGATTAAACCGCGATTAGGAGATGAGATTTAGTATAGATAATTGGATAAATGGATATGGATGTAATAGCTGGCGTGCACGTGATCAGTTATATCTTGTTAAACTCCTGTTTTAGCACATCTCAATTTGGAAGATGTGATACCACGGCTCACACAGTATTATAAATATCTCATTAAAATATAACGAATATTTGTCGAATTATTATCGTCTTATCCGCACAGTAATAATTATTTATAGTCTAATAAACGAATATTTTATCGAATTACTGAGTTTATAATATCATAAAGATTTTTTTCATTAAAAATCAATTTAAGTTTCGAAAAATGGCAAATATTGTGTAAGATCGTGTTAGCTTAGATCATTTTAAATTTTTCAAAATAATTATCACTTTCGCTATAAAATGTTATTACTTTTCATTTATATACTATAAATTGTTCATGAAATAGCATTATCACTTTAAATTAATTTAATATAACTTTTTATTATAAAAGTTATCATTTTTATCCGTCTTATGTAAGGGCTTACATGAGACGGTTTCACACATGTCTTTGCTTTTGAAAATTTATTTGTATTAAAAATTAAATTTTTTGAATTTAAGATTTTTAAAATTCATATTTACATACACCTACAAATTATATTATTTCATATCTTTTATGAAAAAAGTTGTTTGTTCACCTTTTTGCATGTGTTAGGGGATCAATTGTAGTTCAACGTGTGACCAAATAAAATATCAGAGGATAATTCAAGACTATCTATTTAAACCTATTTATAATTATTCTAATATAAGACAAATTTGGGTATTTCAAGTGAATTAATTAAACCTAAGAATGCAGAAAATAAGTACTAAAATAGTAAAATAGCAGATAAAATAAATATGAAAGTGTTCAAGAGAGAAGATAGATAGCCCTAGGAAATTCAATTAAACTGGTTAAATCAATTCACTAGACAATCGGTTAGAATTCCTTCAGATCTTATCACTTAATTATATTAAATCGATCTTTTAAAGTAAACTTAACTTTTAAACCCTCAGATGTAGAAGAATAATTCATACTTTCTTTCTAGGTACTTCATGCAAAATTCATTAAAAATTAAAGCACTAGACTTCCCTTTATAGGTACTTAAGAATTAATACACAATTCCCACCTAATAATCTAAGAAATCAAAAAGTGTCCAATATTAATTATTCTAATAAATAAATGTTATATGGTTAGATCTCCTTTACCCATAACAGATAGATAAATATAATTCTTATATAACACAAACAATAAGCATAAGCATGCATAGGGTAATGCCATATTTATGAATAAGGACAGATCATATAAGACAAAAATATAAGTTTCAATCAATACAATAATAAAGGAATAAGTATACTGCAGAAATTCAACCTAGTCTAGATCATCAATTCAAGAAATTCAAACCTTCATAACCTAGAATTATCCAAGAAGTATTAGCCCTTACAAGCAACACCCATGGTTAGAGTAGAAAACAAATCGATAGGTCTATTATTCAGAAGTAAGAAATAAAGAATAAGAAAAACCCAAGATATGACATGATTCTCCGTTCTTTCCTCCGTGATTCTGAACCTTCTCGTTCTCCTTCTCAAGTAAGCAACATTGATGAACTCTCCGAGATGGATGGATGAGATGGTGAATCTTGATTTCGGTATGGTGGCAGGAAAATGGTATGGAAAAGTATAAAGGATTATGGAGAGTTATTATTTTGGAACTCCTAATGGCTTCTTTTACAGTTGAGGGCTGATAAAATTCAGATTCCACCTCAAAATAGGGTTTTTTCACGTCAAAAATACTAACGGGCAGAAAATTAGACCGCCGGGTCGTGCCACTCGTCGGCAGATTGCGCGACCTCACGATTTTGACCATAACTTCTTCATACAAACTCCAGTTGAGGTAATTTTTGCGCTCACGCAATCCTCTCTTCCTTTAATTTTTATCCATATAAAAAAATTATAAAAAATCTAACATTTGAAGGGCACGAGTCATGCAAAATGGCACGAGTCATGCAGGATCGGCACAGCATGCGCGACTTTACCGTTTTGATCATAACTCCTTCATCTGACCTCCAATTGAGATGTTTCTTGAACCAAAATTACCTTCTATTTTGTACCTTTCCAACCATATGTCACATGATCCGTTTAGACTTCTACACAAATACAGAAATATTATGCAAATTGAACATGTGTTTTTCAGCATTCTTTCACGATTCACTATTCACTCCAACTTTGCACTTTTAATCCGTTTTCCACCTAAATCATGAAATAACACCTCAAATGCACCAATATCTTAAATATATGAAAATTAATCATTTAGTGCTAAAATACGAACATAAATTCTATAAAACGGTGTTAAATCGGACCCCAAAACATGCAAATTTTCACACTAAACACAGTTATGTAAATCGATTTCACGGCGTATTTAGTGTCAAATTTTGCATAAATTTAGAGTTATTTTTGTGTGATTTTTGGGTTTTTTTAGTCTTTTATTTTCATATTTATTGGATTAAGGTCGGTTGAAAAATATTGTGTGAATTTATATATGGAATGAAAGAAAAAATGATTAAATGATACAAGGGTTGCACATAGAATGATACAAAAAGTTGGAATTTTAAATAATTTAAAAATTCGACCAGGATTTGCAAGATCCTAGTCGAATTTTAGCTATGTTGAAAGTGGGTTGAAAGTTATAATATGTGTGGACAATTTCAGAGAAATTCTTGTCAAATTTTGTAAATTCTGATCGAATTTCTGAAGATCACAAATCTTCCAAAGAAATGGCAATTTTTGAAAACTTCGATCACTGCTTCAAAATTCGAATCGAATTTTTAATATGTCAGCGAAGTGTTATGAGTGGGAATTGAACCTGGGCGGAAGAAGTAGAAATTCTAGTCGAATTTTTAAAAGGGGCCGACTATTCGCACCCAAAATTACTAAACGTACCCCAAAAATATTTAGTATGACATAATTACCCTTATAAAACTTATATCTATTTGGTTGCAATAACCGAACAATCATCTATCTTATCTGTTCGCTTGTTGCAACCGAACAGAATAAAGACAATTGAGCAGAACTAAAATTACTACTCCCTCTATTCCAAGAAAGACTGCCCATTCCTTTTCGGCACGAAGATTAAGAAAGTGATAACTTTAAGGGGTATTATGGTATTTTTTGGTAATAAATAAATGATAAAGTATGTTAGGTGAGTTAGGTAGGGGTGGTTTTTTTTAAATAGAGTGTATAGGGAAGAGTGATTGTGTTTGACTTTTTGCTTTTTTAGGAAGGTGTAAATTTTTGTGGGACAACCCAAAATAAAAAGTGTGCCATCTGAAATGGGACGGAGGGAGTATTTTTTTTAATTCATATCTACAGAATACATAAGAAACATATAAGTTTCATGAAATCATCAATTTTTAAACAAAGATGGTGATTCCTCTTCCAATGAAAGTAAACAATTTTTTTTTTCGATTCATTAGATTGGTTATCAGATTTATCCATGCTTATTAGATTGGTTATAAGATTGCTTATTTTACTGGAAGATGAATCACCATCTTTGTTTAAAGATCGATGATGTCATGAAACTTATTTGTTATCTTATCTATAAATAAAAAAAATCATTAATCTTATTCTGTTCGATTGCAACAATCGAACAGATAAGATTTCTTTATTCTGTTCGGTTGTTGCAACTGAACAGATGAATTCTTATCCTTTTCGGTTGCAACAAGCGAACAGATAAGATAGATAACTGTTCGATTGTTGCAACCGAATAAATATAAGTTTTATATGGGTAATAATTCTTATTAAATATTTTTGGGGTACGTTTAGTAATTTTGAGGGTGCGAATAGCCGGCCTCTTTTTAAAATTCTAGTCAATTTTTTGGTGATAAGAGAAGCGCTCCCCGACCACACTGAAAAGCGTGTAACGTCATCAAAAATTCTAATCAAAGTTTTGATATTCTGGTCGAATTTTAACAGCTTCGAAATTTGCCTTAATTGTCCATTAGCAGCCACTCTATATCATATAAATAGTTGGAATATAACTTTTGAGGCAGCCAGAACTAAACACATCCATTCCTTAGGTGATTTTTTAGTATTACTCCATATTTTCCATCCATTTTTCATACATTTCATCACTTTGGTGTTGGGGACTAGAAGATCTCAAGAGTTAGAGGTGGAGATCAAGAAGAGTTGAAGATTTCCTTCAAGAGATTAAAAGGGAAGATTTAATTCATTTTGTATTTTCATTTGAATCTTAGACTTAATGGATAATTGTAATGAATCATCTTCTTATTTTATTACCTTAATCATGTTACGCTAATCCCTCTAGTGGGATTAGGGATATGAAGAGCACTATTGATTTATTAGCATGTAAATTAAATGAATTTTTGCTTAATTGTTGTTGATTTCTATCCATGGGTATTGATTGCTTGGATTTTATGATGGCATGGTTTGTTGTTTATGGATGATTTATTTATTTAATGATTTGTTGATTAATAGGTTCTTTGTAGTGATTAAGTGTCTTCATATGATTAATATCTATATTGCTAGGGGTGTGACAAAAATGACTCTCCATAGTCAGGCTCGGCCCTGAAAATTTAGGGGCCCATGGCGAAAAAATTTTGAGGCCCCAATTTTTTTTAAATTCTACAATCTACAAAATTCATTACAATAAATTAAATATAAAATTCCTAATCTGCATATATGTATTCAGGAGAATTATATACATTCATATTTTTCAAAATATCATTTATAAAATAAAAGAAAAATAAAAATAAAAATCCATTAAGAAAGGTAAAGAAAAATATTAAAAATGAAAACTAATTAATTTACCTTTAAATATTTGAGTTTCAGAGGTATCCAATTTATAATAATCAAATTATACAACAAGACTAAGGATTGAACAATAGAATGTAAATTGAATATTTTAAATAACTAATTTCACATAAGTAGAAAATAAGTAAGATTTGGAGGACAATTTGTGTGATTACAGGTGACTTCTTGAGGAGAATAAGAAGTACAATGGTTTTGTTATGTGGAAGGGAGGTAGGGGCAGTAAATAATTGTTTCAATCAATGAAGATTAATTATGTTTTTATTTTTTATATTTTATTTTTGCTGTTAAACTATTTATTGGTCCTTAATATAAAAATAAAACCAAAACTTAGTTGGGCTTAATTAGCCCGGTTCAATTATTATGTGTAATTATGTGTACATATATATATGGTATCAAATAGGTTGGGGCCCCCCAAATTATGGGGCCCATGGCCGTTGCCCACCAAGACATCCTTGAGACCGGGCATGTCCATAGTATTAGATGAGCATAGATAGACATCGGGTTTGGGTTTGATCGAAAGGATATTTGAATTCGATAAGAGGAATCAATCTATTCGTTAGCCCTAATACACAAAAAGGGATAGTTGATTCTAATTGGTACCTTTTAAGGGAGAATTGGAATTTAATTAGTACCTAGATAGAAAATGTTAGTATTTGGCTTCGATCCTAGGTGCATTTGGGAGTCTCTAGGAGATATACATCCTTTGTAATTCGAACGGGAGCTTAGGATATCATAGTGATTGCCTCTAATTGGTACCAATTAGGTGGAATTCCTTTTGCATGTGAAGTGTTCTTGCATGTTTTTAATCTCAATTCTTAATTATTTGAATCTTTAATACCTATTATCTTTATTTTTAATTTTTCTTACTTGCTATTATTTTACTTGTTATTTGTTTTAGTTATTTAATTTCAAAATCAAACTCAAACCCCAATTATCCTTACAAAAGTGGCATAAACATGAGCTCACATATTTTATTAATCCCAACTTAAACTCTTATGAGTTCGATAACTTTATTCCTTGATTTATATTTCTACAACGAACAGGTTTTCTTGCTCGTGAGTACAAAATATTCAAACACGGCGTAAACCATGTAGTCCCCATTCAAATCCTATTGTACCTTATATATTGTTAGGATTTAAATTAAAGAGGGACCACAAGTTTACACCATAAACCCAATTTATAGGAAACTAGCTCATCTTATATACATTCTTCCCAATAATTTTTTTTATGAGCGAGTCTGGTGTGAATCAAATTCACACGTGCACCCTATTCTTGCAAAATTAATATATAAAAAAATACTCTTTGAAGAGTAATATTTTATTCAAAAGAGTAATAGTTCATCTTTCAATAGATTAATTATTTATATACTAAAGAGTAATCGATATATTAGGGTTTACAATAGTTTGAAGAGTATTTTTTTAAAGAGTAATATTTGAAAACAAGGTTCACGTGTGAATCGAACTTACACAATTGTTTGCTTTTTTTTTCTTTTTTTGTTTTCCCTATTTCTTCTTTCATTTTTGTTATTATACTCCCTCCATCCATTAGCAAGGGTCTCATTTCACATGTTTTCTAAGGGAGTGTAAATTAAGAGAGCAACTAGTTCTACCTTATTAAGGCAAAAACCATGGTACCCGCCCCTTAATTAATTAACATGTGGTTCCCTCAATTTCAATTTTTATTTCTTTTTTATTAATTTATTTTATTATTTCAAAGATCATTACACTCTAGAACCTAAACTTTATGAGTAAAGTGTGCCATAAAACACAAAAAGTAAAATTATAATTATACCCTTAAAATTAACTTTAAAATCTTAAAGGTAAAATATGTCATAAACTACTAGGTGAAATTACAGTTATATTCTTAGAATTTACTCTAAACCTTAGGATAAAATATATCAAATCTAAATTCTAAGAGTTAATTATACGCTAAAGCAGTACATGTGTGTAATTACAATTATACCTTAAATTCTGTTGTTAAAATATGTCTTAAATCACAGGTGAGTAATTTCAAATACTCCCTGCATTCCCTTGGAACGTAACCGTTTGCTTTTTGCACGTGGATTAAAGAGTATAATAATTTAATGTATTTTGAAGTGAGAGAAATAATATTTTATTGTGTAGTGGGTAGTTGTATTAGTGTTGAGTGTGGGGTCATGTGTGGTCACATCAATCTAAAAAAGAAAATTGATATATTGTAATGAGACGGACCAAAATGACAAAATAGATACGTATCAAGGGGACGGAGGGAGTATATCTTTAAATTAACACTAAACCCTAAAGGTAAACAATAAATTCTAGACGTAAAATATGTATTAAATCATTAGAGTGAAATATCCCTTAAATTCAAGATAAAATTACAATTATATGCTTAGAATTAAAAAAGAAAGAAAAAAAAAACAAATACATGTGCAAAGTGAGGGGGCACAATTAGTAAATACTCCCTCCATCCCATAGTTAAGTTCACCGACACTGTAGATACAGACTTTATGAAAAGTTACTTTTTGACCAATTTTATTAACTTTTTAGGGGTACTGTAGTATTTTTAGATAATAAATAAATTATAAAGTATGTTATGTGTGTTAGGTGGGAGTGATATTTTTAAAATTAAGATCACTTTTGAGATTTTTGGTTAATGTGAAGTTTTTTTGGGTAGTGAATATAAGTGTGAGATGGACGAAAACAGAAAGTTTGAACATAAGTGAGTGGAATGAAGGGAGTATTAAATAATGACCGGTCTTATATTAGTCAATACTCATACCCCAAGAATCAACACTAAACTATAAATAAAAAAAAGTATTTTCATTAAGGGAGTGTTGAGTCCAACGCAAGGGTAAGAGTAAATACTGTTTAATTAGCAATCAATTGACTTTGGCTAAACTTTAATTGAATTAAACACGATTGTATTCGAATAATTTGATAATTTTATATTTATTTTACTTATTTTTATGTATTAACTTTGAGATGAATTTTTTATTTTATTTTTGTTTAATGTTCTTATCGAGTTGAGATTAAACGAGCTTCTATCAAATAATTTCAAGTTGAGGAATAATTAGATTAAATTTTTACCCCTAAAATTTTATGGATTAAAAAGGTTACTGAAAGCGCCGGCTCTGGAAAGCCAACTTCACGCAGTGCCCTCCGAACTAAAGACCATGAAGCCCACATCTTCGTGTGGGCCTACAGCGCCAAAGCCCGCAAGATTCTAACCAAAGCCCAACAGATTATTTTTGGCCCAATATTCAAAACTTAATGCCCCATACGGGTTACAAGCCCACATTACAAGGTGTACGAATATGCTACTTCCACTTTGGTGAGGGCTGAAATAATTTTTCTGTTATAATTTCCCCTTTACATATCTGTAAACTATCCTATCCTAATATATTAAAAGTGCCATGTCTATGTAAAATATTTTATTCTCATATTATCCTCAACTATTTTCTCTTATTACGTCCTTCGCCTTAGTCTTAATTAATTGACCTTAATTAATTAGATAAACGCAAGCTTATTCGTTTAGGAAATCTGAAACCTTTGCATTTTTATCAGTATTTGCAGAAAAATAAGAGATTGTCGACTGCCTTTTGGACTTCAGTGCTACAAATATACAACATATCTAAGTCACTTCATTCTCTCCCGCCCTAGGATTGAGAGAGTTTTCATTCGATCGAATCGAAATCCCATGAAAAATGGCTACATCCTCTTATTGAATTGTATACTAAAAGTATAGCCTTTTGTATGAATAATGTTATAACAATTTATTTGAAATGAGAATCATATGATCAAATGATTGTGTCTTATAAATTATTTATATGTACGATGCAATAGTCCACTTACTTTATACTGTAAATAATATGTTGTGCGACAACATGCGGAAGGTCATATTATCAGTTTTCTTATAAAGTATAAACAGATGCTCACAACCGAAATAGACGATGACTCTCTATCAGGATTGTTGTAGTGTGATTTGGTATTAGTTTGTCTTGACTATAGAATCACATTAGTATTCTTTGTGTGTATTGAATAAGACCACTTGAGATCGTTCGACTTGTACTGTCTATATAGAAGAACTTGATCTTAGTTATTATGGATGTTCGTACTCTTAATCCTTATACAATAACCTAGACACGTAAGACAATATGTATTTCTTTGATTCATTAATGGGTGAGATTTACATGTAATTAAATCAATAAACTCGGTAAGTTGGGAAATAGTGTTGTCTCTATGGTGTGTTGTTGATTATAGAAGGAATCCGTGTCCGATATAGGTTGATGATGTCCTCTTGAGGAGCTCATAAGAATTATTATGTAAACCCTGCTGGTGAATTTATTCCAGTATGATAATGAGGTTGAGTGGTACTACTCTCGGATGAGATATTAATTAATGGAGTCGTCAGTTACTTAATTAATTAATGGGCATTGCATATCTTAAACATGGGGAGACTAACGGGCTCATAATAAGAAGGAGCCCGTAATGTAATTATGGGATTAGAACGGTAGTGCAGTAATAATATTTTAGTTGTATATATTATTATTATTGGACTTAAGTATAAGCTTTGAGCTAAGCTTGGATACTTAAGCCCAATTGAGCCCAACTCTAATTTCTCCTCCTGGCCACTACTGTAGCCTATATATAAGTCATCTCAGCAGTCCGGAAATCCTAACTGAAAAGTAATTCATGCCTAACACTGTGAGAAAGGTTGAGGGAACAGTAGATTGAGAACTTTTATGAAACTTAAGCAAGAACTTGTTAACCTTTCAAGAACTCACACACTTGGTTGATTGATCACTCATGTTTCACTCTCGAATTGATTGATAAATGAAAAACGAAATGAAAGAGATTGACACAAAGATGTATAGTGGTTCGGCGTAAGCCTACATCCACTTTCCTAAGAGAAGAATTCACTATGACAATGATGAAGGTTACTGATTGGCGCTATTTTTATCTAGATTTTAGTGTCTTTTTATATGTATTTTCGTATTATTTTATCCGTATTTGTATGTTATTTGGTTGTATTTTATGTTTTTATGGAAATGTGTGTGAATGAGCTTAAACCTATGATTTTCACTTTTTATGGGATGCTAGATATGATAACGAAAGCATAGGAAAAAGTGGATCTAAATTCGGAGTTGAAACGAGGGAGAACGGGCAAAAACGGAAGCTGCACAACACGGGCCGTGTGCAGCGCACGACCCTGTCAGAGTGGCCGTGCGCTGACACTCGAAACACCAACTCGGCCACGCCTGTAGCCGAGTACAGAACACGACCCGTGCCCAGTACAAACACACGGCCCGTGCGCCGCGCATGGGCCTGTCCAGAAAGCCATGTTAGGACGTCGGATTACACAACACGGCCATCCCTGTGGCCGAGTGTGGAACACGACTCGTGCGCTGTGTTAGAACACAGGGCATGCAGCGGAGCTCGAGCCGTGTTGGTGCAAAAATGCAGAAAATTGCTGAAATCTTCTAGAAGGCCCACATAGGGTATAAATAGACCCTATTTCAACACTTTGAGATAAGATCGGATTTCCCATCCTCTACACACACATCACACACATTTTCTTCAATTTCACACCATAATCTCCATCCACCTTCATCCATCTTGATCCATCTTCATCATATTCATTAATTCTCCATCAAAACTGCATCCCTTCCATTGGGTGTGAGAGATCTCAAGAAATCAATAGCTAGAGAAGAAGATCCATGAGTATTGAAGATCTCCTACAAGAAATTATTGGGGAAGATTTACATTTCCTTTGATTTTCTTTTGGATTTAGACTATGGATTTTTGTAATGAATTATTTATGTGTTTTGTTACCTTTATCATGTTAGGCTAATCCCTCTAGTGGGATTAGGAACATGAAGAGCATGTTAGATTTGTATTTGTTGGCAATTGGATCGTGCGGTTCAACGTGATCGTTAGTCAAACAGGCAAACAAATAACAGCGGAAGCAATAAAATTGTTTACCGTACTTCTGGGTTGGTGTAGAGGATGAACTGCAGAGAACTACCTCTGATCTTCTACCGTATGTCCCAAAGTTAACTCTGATGTTGGGTGGTCAACAGTCCCCAGAGTTATCTCAATCTGCTCTCTGATTCTACCGTATGTCAAAAGAGGCAGTGACTTAGGTTTAACAGGAACTGAGATGACTTATATACTTGGGCTACAGCAGGGACCAGGAGGAGAAATTGGGCTGGGCCTCAATTGAATTTAATTAACCAAGCTTAGCCCAAAGCTTTTAATTAAATCCAATAATAATAATATAGTCCACTAAAATATTATTACTGCACTACCCGTCCAATCCCAAATTATGTTCTGGGCTCCTTCTTATTATAAGCCCGAAAGTCTCCCCATGTTTAAGATATACAATGCCCATTAATTAATTAAGTTACTGACAACTCAAATTAATTAATATCTCATCCAAGAGTAGTACCACTCAACCTTATTATCATGCCGAAAATTTATCCACTTGCAAGATTTACATGATAAACCTTATGAGCTCCTCAAGGGGACATCATCAACCTATGACGGACATGGATTCCTTCTACAATCAACAGCACACCATAGATACAGCACTACTTCCCAACTCACCGAGTTTGTTGATTTAATACTTATAAAACTCACCCATTGATGAATCAAAGAAATAGATACTACCCTACGTGTCGAGGTTATTGTATAGGGATTAAGAGCACGGACTTCCATAATAACAGAGATCAGGTTCTTCTATAAGTCAGTATAAGCCGAACGATCTCAGGCGGTCCTGCTCAATACACACAAGTGCACTAATGTGATTCTATAGCCAAGACAAGCTAATACCGAACCACACTACAACCATACCGATAGAGAGTCCCCGTCTATCTCGGTTGTGAGCATCTGTTTATACTTTATAAGAAAATCGATAATATGATCTTCCGCGTGTTGTCGCACAACATATTATCTACAGAATAAAGTAAATGGACTATCGCATCATTCATATAATTAAATTACAAGATGCAATCATTTGATCAATGATTCTCATTTCAAATATTGTTATAACATTGTTCATACTAAAGCTAGACTTTTAGTATACAATCCAACAATCTCCCACTTATACTAAAAGACTATGTTGTCATGTCTTCTGCCATACATCTGATTCCTACTCCCACTACACGACCATTAAAAGCTCTCGCCTTAAGGTCCTTGTAAATGGATTTACTAGGTCATCATCCGATGCAATCTAGGCGACAACAACCTTCCCCTCATCATACGATTTCTCGTAACAGGTGGTACTCGCGCTCCATGTGTTTAATTGCCTTATGGACTTGTGATTTCTTCAAGTTTGCAACTGCACCAATATCATCAATGTAAATTGTGATTACCTTGGGCAAACTTAGAAACACTTCAAAGTCCATCATGAAGTCTCTAGAGTCATATAGATACTTTGGCTGCCTCATAGGCTCCAATTTATCATCTTTCCATGATGGAGTCCGGAGTCTGAAATATATTTCTATATAACACTCCTCCACATTATGACTCTACTTCCTAAGATTAAACACATAACCTTTGAGGAGAATTTACTACCGTCCAATATGATTAAAAAATCCGAATCTACGTAATCCACAAGAAGCAGTGAATCTGTCCAGTAAGTTCATATATAATTTCCGGTCCTTCTCAGGCACTTTATATATGTCTTACTACAGTTCATCATTCTTGTTCCGGGTTACGTTGATACCCACTGTTCATGCGTTCAGCAAAACAGATATCCAACTTCGTTCATAGCATTCTTTAGATTAAGCTTCCTTATTCGCCGAAGCATAAGGAACCGCTTTCATCTACTTTATCTTAATCTTGTGTCTCAAAGACACATTTACTTAGATAAATTCACATGCTAAACGAGTATGGATTGTATCATTTTATGAAACTTGAGATAAGCATAACATCCTTTCTTGTGATCCGTATTACCGTGATCAAAAGGATGTATTTTGCCTTTCTTAAGTCCTTCATCACTACCGCTTTATTAACCGTACCCATACGCCCGATAATACTCTTTCATTGTCTCCAATGAGCAAGATACTATCTACGTATAGTACAAGAAACACCACCACGTTTCCGTCACTCTTTACAACACACAAGACTCATCCGCTCATTGATTTAAATCCATGCCACTGGATTATCTAATCAAAACAGATGCTTCACGATCTTAAAACTTGCTTTAGTCCATCGCTGGACACTTTTAAGTTTACTATCAAAATGCTATTAGTACTTTGCAATGAATTACTCTGGTTGCTTCACATAGATGTTTTCCTCAAGACTTCCAATCAGGAAAGCTGTCTTGACATCTATTTGTTGTCCCTCATAATTTAATATGAGCAGCAATAAATAAAACAATCCGGATCAATTTAAGCATAGCTACCAGCGAATATGTTCCCTCATAATCGAACCATTTCTTTCTGAGTACATCTTTTTGCAACAAGCTTTGCTTTCAAGGTTTTCACCTTTCCGCATGATCCTTTTTTATTTCCTATGACCACTTCCAATGGCTTTTACACTATTTAGTGGTCTAATAAGCTCCCAGACTTAATTTAGAATCCGTAGATTCTATTTCAACATTCATTGCAACTTACTAAGATTCCGCATTTTCATCTTGTAGTGCTACGTCGTATCCGTGGGATAATGTCATGTTCACTAGGGATCAAGTCTCACGACTCTCCCAAAATATATATTTTATGAGTTGTCACACAACCCTCCCACTACGACAAGGCACTACATGTAATTGTGTATCAGACGTGACACGCGTTGCAGTTTACCTTGTGGTATATCCTCTTGTACACTTGGTACTTATTCTTAGTGTTTTCCTCTCACTTCCTTTAGAACAACTTATACATGGGTTTGTGATTTATTACATAGTCCTTTTCCAAAAATCTAGTGTTTGTGTTGACAATCACCCTTCGATCTTTTGGACTAAATAAATCACTCTCCATTTTTCTAGGATATCCCATATACAGACAAACGTTTCACGAATTACTGTATCTAGGGTATATCCATAAAATGAATTTAATTATTCTAAATAATTCTTCATCTATCTAATCATTACCATAAGAGTCTTATTCCTTCTATCCTCCACACCATTCAGCTGGGGATCGCCCGGTGTAGACTACTTGAGATTTAATCTCAACTTCTGATTAACAGCTCCTAACTGTCCTAAGAGGTACTCGCCATCACGATTAAATCGTAATGACTTAATATATTTTCCATGACGCTTCACTGTACCAATCTTGCAATTCTTGAATTAATCAAAGAATTTAGACATGCAGTGCATCAAATAAATATATCGGTATCTAGAATAATCTTCGAATATTCTTAACCACCTCTCGCCTGGATAATATTAGATCCGCTTGAATCAGAATGAATTAATTCCAACATATATATCTTTGGCTCTACACCCCACAGCCTTGAAAAGACAGTTAATCATTTTTACTTCCAAGCAAGACTCGCAAGTCCGATAGTTTTCACTTCAGATAAACCTTACGGTCTATCGTCTATCAACTTTTGAATCCTACTTAAGTAAAATGAATTAGTCATAGACGCCAAATGTATGTTTAGTTCATTTCCGAAGGTTTCTTTCTCTTACTAATATTAGAAGATGCATTATTTAATTACTATTTATTGCATCTGTGGGATGTGCATGATTCAAGAATATCCAAATTATCCACCAACGTACTTTAACGGATTAAAGCCTCATTCCTCATTACTATGACCATGTCATTTAAATGAAATGAAGTATCCATCCGTTAATGCATAGAAACCGAAATCAAATTCTTTCTATGAAACATACGTAAAGACAATTTCTCATAAACAATCGTTTATTCTTATCATTAGATAAATAAACAACTCCCACTGCAATAGCCACTACTCTTGTAGTTTTACCCATGTTTTAACAATCTTATCTTTACTAAGTGACAAACATTTAGTGATTCCAGTATCTACACAGTTCGTGTCAGTAGATGCCATCACTAATCATGCTTAAATCATTAGTAAATAAGATATTAAACTTGTTCACATTATGATGAAAATGGCTTTCATTTGCCACATGTTTTGTTAGAAGTTTCCCACCAAATACAATCTCTCGTATTTCAGGTAGAACTTGCTCAAAACATCCAGGCAAATTGTGAAGAATAAATTGATTTAGGTTTCCCTTTCAATTTCTATTCCAAGCTTTTCCAATTCATTCATCAATTGAACCATGATCTTCTGCCTTTTAATTTACTCAAATATCCAAAGAGTTACATGAGACCATCATATTTCTATGAACCTCTCATCTCTTCACTAGAGACTTTAATAGGCATCATGAGACGTCCTTTGTGAGAATACACATGTATTTTCTTAAGCAGTAATCATCAAAACCAAGATTCTTTCTAATCATCTAATTTGGACAAGTAAATATAATGTCTTTTAGTTAACAATTAGTGAGACTAAAACTATTCGAAATATAGAGAATCACGATTAAATTTACCGATCAAAACTTCGAATTTTATCCTTTTATACTGTTTCCCTCAAAGCAATATAAAATAAAATTCACCGACATCTCAAGCACCGTGAGTCTGCAAGCCACGTTAGTGTGGACGTTTACAAACCCGAACATTTACAAGAGAAGGTTTTACCCATTAATTTCATTTGTCAACCTAACTTTATGACAAAATAATTAATAGTCGGTTACTCTTTAGCCATGCAAATAATAGCAGTGACTCCGTTGGGGAGGATACTAATTATTTACACCTAAGTGTACACCATTATTTGATCCCAAGTCCACTGCGCGAGCTTATGTGCCTTACAGTTGGAGAAGTACACACGCGCTCGGGTAGCTTCCTACAATCATCAATTATAAGTTTGTACCAGTGTACCGCACACAAACTCATCCGTTAGGGAGGAAGGCCTATGCCAACACGCAAGTTTATGTGCCACATTACAAACAATAATTATTTATGAAGTCTGTACCAGTGATCCGTGAATAAACTCATCCGTTAGGGAGGAAGGCCTTTTGCCAACACGCAAGTTTACTCACATCACTTACAAACCAATAATGGAGGCCGCGGGAATTTTTTACCAATCCCCTCTCCCACTTAGTTATTTAATTACCAAGGGTTTTAAACATGCATATAATATTCCAGAATAAAATATACAACTAAGACATGCTTCTATTAACAGCAATTTAAATAAATAAATCACATAGAACATGTCTTTCATATATAACAATTAATTGTCAAGTTAAAGCAATTAAATCAGTTATATATTATAATTAATTGCATAATGTGTTGGATCAATTAAATAGGTCCAGCTGACCCAAACTTCATTAGCATAAAATGAGCAGCCCATTATTAAAATAATTAAGCCCATTTATTTTGCCAATTTCTGCATAAAAGTCTAGCCCAATATTTAACCTTGGCCCAACATCAAAATACCCACAATTAATCAAAATTAATTAGTCCAGCAGCCCATTGCCATTTAATTAAAATTTTGGCCCAAAAGCCCAAAACCAAATTAAAATTGAGCAGCATCTAATATAATTACTGAATTGGGCCTTTTAATCATCAGCCCAAACACTCCTTAATTAAAATAGGGCCCTGCAGCCCAATATCCTTTTAATTAAAATATTTGGGCCCAAATAATTAAACTA
Organism: Pogostemon cablin; assembly: GCA_023678885.1. Classification (NCBI taxonomy): domain Eukaryota; kingdom Viridiplantae; phylum Streptophyta; class Magnoliopsida; order Lamiales; family Lamiaceae; genus Pogostemon; species Pogostemon cablin. The sequence goes on along the minus strand of CM042985.1, from coordinate 12,547,381 downwards.
GGCCCAACATCAAAACAAAAGCAGCCCAACAACATAGGCCCAATACCCATGCTGCCCTAATGCTCCTGCCAGCCGCCAACACGCCCGGCGATAGTGCCGTCAGCCGCCGGAGCCGCGCCAACAGCCCAACTACCGTGTGCCGCCAGCCGTCGACTGACATCGCCGCCGCAGGAGACTGCCGCTAGCCCACCGCTGAAAGTCGATCCAGCGCGGCCGCCATCAACCGCCAGCGCCGCCCACTGCTTGAGACGTCACGCCGCGACCACCGACGGCCATGCCATGTCCGCCAGTCCCGGTAGCAGATTTCCGCCGACGCCTGTATCCGAGCGACGCCAGCGACTAACCAGCCGTCGATCTGATAGCGCCGGTACAGACGCGCACCACAGATGTCATGCGCCGCCTCGCGAGACTTCACGCCGTGCGCCTCCGCCTTCTGGATGGCCGATCTGCTCCGATTCGATCGGAATCTGGTTGGATTCTCACAGATCTTTTCTGACTCGATCGATTCACCGGCGAACCACCCGGAAGCAGCTCCGTCATCACCACTGCGAACGCGCCCGGGAGCGTGAACTGACATGCTCCCCGCCGATGCCTGCACCCGATGATTGACACACCAGAAACTCCTCGAATCGCCCTGTCGGACTTGTCCAGTAGGCAGTCCATCACCGTCAAGTTTGACACTCTGCCGCGTGAAGCTGCCGCTTCGATTTCCAGCCTTCACGCGCCGTCGGCTTCTAGCGTCGCCTAGTCTCCATTCAGCGACGCCAACAATCTTCTGCCCTTTTCGTCCGACGGTCATCGACACGCCGCCGGGAAGCCGGCCTCATACCGATCATCGTGCAGTCGCTTCCGACTCGCCCCACGCGCCACCATCGTTGATTCATGCTAGCAAACCCATTCGGGGTCGTGTCCTCCAACAGTTTGAAGAAGCAGATGGGGTTTTTGGATGTGTTTGTGTTGAACCCAGTGTGATAGAGGGTGATCGTATGATTTGTACAGCAATAAACAATTAGTATCATACACACATACAAAATACCAAATAGGATACTATGGTGAATAACAATAACAGTATAAAACTCATCTGATTATTCTCAGATTAATGCACAATCAAATAATCGATTTCATACATGTTATTTATCCAACCATTAACACATATGACAAAACTCATCCTAACGTTTCACGTTTCACCACGAAACCAACGCTCTGATACCAATTGTTGGCAATTGGATCGTGCGGTTCAACGTGATCGTTAGTCAAACAGGCAAACAAATAACAGCGGAAGCAATAAAATTGTTTACCGTACTTCTGGGTTGGTGTAGAGGATGAACTGCAGAGAACTACCTCTGATCTTCTACCGTATGTCCCAAAGTCAACTCTGATGTTGGGTGGTCAACAGTCCCCAGAGTTATCTCAATCTGCTCTCTGATTCTACCGTATGTCAAAAGAGGCAGTGACTTAGGTTTAACAGGAACTGAGATGACTTATATACTTGGGCTACAGCAGGGACCAGGAGGAGAAATTGGGCTGGGCCTCAATTGAATTTAATTAACCAAGCTTAGCCCAAAGCTTTTAATTAAATCCAATAATAATAATATAGTCCACTAAAATATTATTACTGCACTACCCGTCCAATCCCAAATTATGTTATGGGCTCCTTCTTATTATAAGCCCGAAAGTCTCCCCATGTTTAAGATATACAATGCCCATTAATTAATTAAGTTACTGACAACTCAAATTAATTAATATCTCATCCGAGAGTAGTACCACTCAACCTTATTATCATGCCGGAAATTAATCCACTTGCAAGATTTACATGATAAACCTTATGAGCTCCTCAAGGGGACATCATCAACCTATGACGGACATGGATTCCTTCTACAATCAACAGCACACCATAGATACAGCACTACTTCCCAACTCACCGAGTTTGTTGATTTAATACTTATAAATCTCACCCATTGATGAATCAAAGAAATACATACTGCCCTACGTGTCGAGGTTATTGTATAGGGATTAAGAGCACGGACTTCCATAATAACAGAGATCAAGTTCTTCTATAAGTCAGTATAAGCCGAACGATCTCAGGCGGTCCTGCTCAATACACACAAGTGCTCTAATGTGATTCTATAGCCAAGACAAGCTAATACCGAACCACACTACAACTATACCGATAGAGAGTCCCCGTCTATCTCGGTTGTGAGCATCTGTTTATACTTTATAAGGAAACCGATAATATGATCTTCCGCGTGTTGTCGCACAACATATTATCTACAGAATAAAGTAAATGGACTATCGCATCATTCATATAATTAAATTACAAGATGCAATCATTTGATCAATGATTCTCATTTCAAATATTGTTATAACATTGTTCATACTAAAGCTAGACTTTTAGTATACAATCCAACAGTATTATCATGTGGATTAAATTAGTTTTTGATTTAATTGATGTTGATTTCTATTCATGGAGTTTAATTGCCTTGATGTTGTGATGATATGGTTTGTTATTCATAATTGATTATTGGTTTAATAGATTGTTGATCAATGAATTGATTTATGGTGATTAAATGCTATCAAAATGTTCATGTATGTATTACTTGGAGTGAGACGGAAACGATCCTCTATAGTATTAGGAAGGCATGAATAGACATTGAGTTTGGGTTTGACCGAAAGGATATTTGAATTCAATGAGGGGAACCAATCTATTCGTTGGCCTTAGTACACAAAAAGGGAGAGTTTAATCTAACTAGTACCTAGATGGAATGGGTTAATGTTGGGCTTTGATCTTAAGTGCTTTTGGGAGTCTAAAATGGATCAACAACCTTTGTAACCCGAAAGGGAGCTTAGGATACAATCGTGATCACCCTTAGTCTACATCAATTGAGTTGAATTCCTTTTGCATGATAATATGAATCGAGTGTGCTTGGATGTTTCTAATCCCATGTTTTTCCATACTTGAACTTTACTTGTTATTCATCTTTACTTGTCATTTCTCCTATTCGCTCTCTTATTTACTTGCTACTTGCTTTAGTTGTTAATCAATCTCAAAACCCCCTATCATCTTTACAAAAACGACATGAACATGAGCTCACGTATTTTGCTAGTCCGAACATAACTCCTTTATGGATTGATAATTTTTCTTGGGATATACTACTACAACGATCGAGTATTCTTGCTCGTGAGTGCTACAAAATTAGGCAAACAAGAAAATGGCGCCGTTGCCAAAGGGGAGTTTGACGGACTAGTGGAGTACTGTGTTATTGTTTTAGTTGTTCTTGATAAGGATACTTTTTATTTTATTTTTACTTTGTTTACTATTGTTGTTTGTGGTCTCACTCTTTGAATTTTCGTAGGTGTTTTATGATCACAAGATCAAAGGGAAATCAATCGATCATTTCTTTGAATTTGGAGATAGAAAAGACCGCGTGGCAAAGGAAGCGAGAGAGACGAAGAGCTAAAAAAGGAACAAATATGGAGAATCAACGTGGAGAGAATGCTAATTATAACCCACCCCAAGATCCTTTACAAGACCAAAGGGGGGTACAAGAAGGAGTGCAAGAGAATCAAGCGGAGATAATGAGGAATTTCTTTGCTCAAAATCAAGAGTATATGCAATTGCTTGCCAATCAAGAAGCTCAAAGGATATTTCAACAACAAGAGTTGCCAAGGCCTAGAGCAATTCGGGATTACTTCCAACCGAGAGCCGTGCACAATATGGTTCCTCCGGTTCAAGCCAATGATTATGAAATTAAGACCGGATTGATCAACATGGTCAAAGCAAATCAGTTTGGGGGAGGTCCTCTTGAAGACCCGAACACTCATCTATCTACTTTCTTGGAGGTTGCAAATACCGTCAAGATGAAGGGAGTGTCGGAGGATGATATTCGAATGAGGTTGTTCTCTTTTTCTTTAAGAGACAAGGCTAAAGCATGGTACAATACAATTCCTTTGGGAAGTTGTAATACATGGGAAGATCTTGAGCAAAGGTTCCTAAACAAGTACTTTCCTCCTTCAAAGACTCTCCAATTGAAAAGCCTTATCACTCAATTTAGGCAACTTTCGGATGAAAATTTTTATGAAGCATGGGAACACTACAAACAGATGCTCCGAAAGTGTCCTCAACATGATTTTCATGAGAATCAACAAGTGGTTTTCTTTTATCAAGGGTTGAATCAACAAAATCGGATGCATGTAGATGCCTCATCCGGAGGGTCTATATTTGGAGTGAATGCTATGAAAGCCATAGATATTTTTGAAGACATTGCAATGAATGCTTATCAATGGCCTTCCGAGCGAGTAATGGGAGGTTATACATTTGGAAAAGTAGCTCAAGTGGAAAGTGTGAACAAAGTGAAGAGTGATGTGTTCCAAAGTGAAGGAATGAAAGAATTCAATGAGAGTATCCAAGCTTTAACAAAGCAATTGAATTTGATCACTCAAGGAGTAAGTCAAGGGGGAAGCACAAGTTCTATGGTGAATGATGAGAGCAATGTTATGCAAAGTGTAGAGGATGTTGCCTATTTAGATAGGAGAAATTACCAAGGGAATTTCCATCATCAAGGGAATTTCCAAGGTAATTATCCTTCTAATCAAGGTAATTTTCAAGGAGGATATCAAGGACAACCTCGGGGAAGCAATTTCAATCAATCAAGTGGAAATTATCAAGCTCCGAGGAAGCATGAAAATCTTTCTTACTCTAATCCTCAAGCCGCCGTGTCATTTTCTCCGGGATTCGATCCGAGTGCTAAGCCGCCCAATGGAGAGGGTAAAGCATCGGTGGAAGAGACATTGCTAGCATTCATGAAAGATACAAGAGCTTATATGGAAAAGAGAGATGCTAAGCTTGAATCTCAAATGGAAAAGAGGGAGGCAAAGCTTGAGGCTAGAATGGAGGAAAATGAGAAGAAATCCGATAATAGGATGAGAGCTTTTGAGTATCAAATGGGACAAATTGCTTCTTCCATGGGATCTCAACACCAACAAGGAAAGTTTCCATCTACCACGGTAACTAATCCTAAAGAAGATTGCAAAGCTATCACTCTTAGAAGTGGAAAAGAGTATGAGGAACCTCATATGCCTAAAGAAGATAGTATTGTCATTGAAAGGGAAGTGGAAAGAAAGGTTGAAGAAGGGTTGGTGCAAGAAGAGAGTAAAATGGAGGAAGTAAGCAAGAAAAAAGAAATTGTTGAGCAAAAGAAAGATGAAGAGAAGATAGAGAGAATTCCAAAGTGGAAGAAGGCAAAGGAGTTAAGGGAAAAGGAAGTTGAAGTTGAAAGAGATAGTTGGGGGAATAACAAAGACTCAAGTACTGGTTCCTTTTCCTCAAAGGTTCTTGAAGAAGGGTTTGGATGAGAGGTTCAAAAAGTTTCTTGAAATCTTCAAGAAGATTCAAATCAATATCCCTTTCGCCGATGCTTTGGATCAAATGCCTCATTATGCTCGTTTCTTGAAGGACATCATGGGAAAGAAAAGAAGTCTTGTGGAAAATGAAACGGTTAATCTAACCGAAGAGTGTAGTGCCATTCTACAACGGAAACTTCCTCGAAAATTGAAGGATCCGGGTAGTTTCATTATACCATGTGAAATTGGAAAGAACAAGAAGAACAAGGCTCTTTGTGACCTTGGTGCAAGCATTAATCTAATGCCTCTATCCATATTCAAGAAGCTTGAGTTAGGTGAAGTAAAGCCAACTTCCATCACACTTCAATTAGCGGATCGATCTATGACACATCCAAAAGGAGTAGTTGAAGATGTGTTGGTAAAAGTTGATAAGTTCGTCTTTTCGGTGGATTTTGTTGTTCTAGATTTGGAGGAGGATGAAAATGTGCCATTGATTCTTGGGAGACCGTTTCTTGCTACCGGGAGAGCTCTTATTGATATCTACAAAGGAGAATTGAAGTTGAGAGTTAATGATGAGGAAGTGGTGTTCTCTCTACACAAGGCCATGCAATATCCAATGAATGATGAAGAATGTAAAAGTGTGGATGTTGTAAAGGAAAGTGTCGAGGAGAGTTGGCCTTCCATTGTAACCAAGGATCCACTTGAACTTTGCTTGAGCAATTCTCTATCTCTTCTAATATTTTTACTACTTCTCTTGATTTAAATGAAGAATTGATTAATTGTTTGCTTGATCTAGGTGATTGTAGTGAAGCTCAAGAGGTTGCAGCCGCCATCTCAAGGGGAAATGGAAAGTTCTTACCAATTAGAGATCCAATCGATCAAGAAGAGAAAAAGGAAAAGAAGGTGGAGTTGAAGCCTTTACCCGATCATCTTGCTTATGCATACCTTGGTGAAAGTGAGACATATCCTGTAATTGTATCATCATCTCTAACCTCTAGTCAGCTTGATAAATTGCTTAATGTCCTTAAAGAGCATAAGTCGGCTATTGGTTGGTGTATTGATGATTTGAAGGGAATTAGTCCAACAATTTGCATGCATAAGATAAGACTTGAGGATGAAGGGAAAGCTTGTATTCAAAACCAAAGAAGACTTAATCCTGTCATGCAAGAAGTGGTAAAAAAAGAGGTTCTTAAGTGGTTAGATTCTGATATGATCTTTCCTATTAGTGATAGCCCCTATGTGAGCCCGTTGCATGTAGTATCTAAAAAAGAGGGTATGACTATAGTGAAGACCGAGACAAATGAGACCATAGCCACTAGGACGGTGACGGGGTGGCGTGTGTGTGTTGATTAAAGAAAGCTTAATGAAAACACACATAAAGATCACTTCCCCTTACCTTTCTTGGATCAAATATTGGATAGGTTGGCCGGGTATGAGTTTTATTGCTTTCTTGATGGGTATTCCGGGTATAACCAAATTCTTATAGCACCCGAAGACCAAGAAAAACCGCTTTCACTTGTCCTTATGGAATATTTACTTTTCGAAGATTGCCATTTGGACTTTGCAATGCACCGGCCACCTTTCAAAGGTGTATGATGGCAATCTTTGAAGGATTAATTGAGAATATAATGGAAGTGTTCATGGATGACTTTTCGGTGTTTGGTTCTTCTTTTGATATTTGTTTGTCTAACCTTGCTATTGTTTTGAAGCGATGTCAAGACACGAATTTAGTGTTGAATTGGGAGAAGTGCCATTTCATGGTAAATGATGGCATTGTACTTGGACATCACATCTCTTCAAAGGGATTGCAAGTTGACCGAGCCAAAGTTGTTGCTATAGAGAAGCTTCCACCGCCAACAAATGAGAAGGGAGTACGATCGTTCCTTGGTCATGCCGGATTCTATCGTAGATTCATCAAGGATTTTCTTCATTTTCTAAACCTCTATCCCATCTCCTTGAAAAAGATGTGCCATTTAAGTTTGATGATAATTGTTTAAATGCTTTTCAGGTGCTAAAGGAAGCTTTGATTTCATCACCCATCTTGATCACCCCCGATTGGAAGGAGCCATTTATATTGATGTGTGATGCAAGTGATGTAGCTATTGGAGTGATTTTGGGGCAACTAAGAGAGAAAAAATTCCGAGCCATTTACTATGCAAGCAAGACATTTGACGCGGCTCAAAGGAACTACACTACTACCGAAAAAGAGTTCTTGGCAGTAGTATACGTATTTGATAAGTTTCGTCCTTATTTGGTAGGAACGAAGACTATTGTATACACCGACCATGCCGCTATCAAGTATCTCATGGCAAAGAAGGATGTAAAGCCAAGGGTGATAAGATGGGTACTACTTCTTCAAGAATTTGATATTGAAGTGAGAGATAAGAAGGGCACGGAGAATGTGGTAGCCGACCATCTTTCAAGGTTAGAGTCGAGGGAGAATTGTGAAAGTACTTATGAGTTAATCAAGGAGGTTTTTCCCGATGAAGAAATTTTGAAGTGTGATTGCTATCAAATTGAGGCTTTAGTGGAGCAAGAAAGAAGCCCATGGTATGCGGACTATGTGAATTACTTGGCTAGTGGAAGGAGGCCTTATGAGCTTAATAAGTATCAATCCAAGAAGTTCATTCATGATGTTAAAAGTTACTTGTGGGATGATCCATTCTTGTACAAGATGTGTAATGATTCTCTTGTGCGAAGATGTGTGCCCGAGGAAGAATGGAATAGTGTGTTGGAGTGTTGCCACTCTTCACCTAGTGGAGGCCATTTTGGAGCTCAAAAGACCGCTGCAAAAGTCTTACAATCGGGGTTGTATTGGCCATTTTTGTTCAAGAGTTGTAAGAAATTTGTAGAGGGTTGTGATCGGTGTCAAAGGATGGGAGGAATCTCCAAGTGGGATGAGATGCCCCTTAAGAGCTTTCAAGAAGTGGAGATATTTGATGTGTGGGGCATCGATTTCATGGGACCATTTCCTCAATCTAATGGATTCCTATACATCCTATTGGCGGTCGACTATGTCTCGAAATGGGTTGAGGCCATACCTTCAAGAACACGTGATGCTAGAGTGGTCATGGGGTTTCTAAAGAAGCATATCTTCACAAGATTTGGAGTACCTAGAGTGTTGGTAAGTGATGGGGGTAGTCACTTCATAAATAAGCTCATGGAGAACATTCTCAAGACTTATGGAGTGAAGCATCGAGTGTCTACTCCGTATCACCCTCAAACGAATGGTCAAGCTGAAATTTCTAATCGACAAATCAAACAAGTCTTGGAGAAAACAGTGAGTGTGAGTAGAAAGGATTGGTCGAATAAACTTGATGATGCATTGTGGGACTTTCGAACCGCATTCAAGACCACTCTTGGTATGTCTCCTTTTCAAATTGTCTATGGCAAGTCTTGTCATCTTCCCGTGGAGTTAGAGCATAAAGCTTATTGGGCCATTAAGAAATTGAATTTTGACATGAAAGCTTCGAAGAAGATAAGATTCTTGCAGTTGAATGAGCTTGAGGAATTTAAATAAAGTGCTTATGAAAATTCAAGGATTTTTAAGGAGAAAATGAAGAGGTGGCATGATGCTCGTTTGAGGAAGAAGAGCTTTGAAAAGGGTGAAAAGGTGTTGGTATTCAATTCTCGACTAAGGCTTTTCCCGGGCAAGCTGAAGTCCAAATGGAGAGGACCTTATGTGGTAAAGGAAGTACTTGATAGGGGAGCTCTAAAGGTTATGGATGAGAACGGGGGAGAGTTCTTGGTTAATGGTCATCGTGTGAAGCACTATGTGGATCCATCACAAAGGGAGACCCTCTTTGTGGATACTTTATTTGAAAGATGATCTCAAAATTCGTCTAGCTTGAAGACGTTAAACTTAGTGCTCGATGGGAGGCACCCCATCACTATCTTTATTGCTTTATTTTAGTGCTTTCAATAATGTTTGTGGTTTTATTGTTATTTTGTATTTTGGGACTTGTAGGTTGATTGTGCTCATGGAGAAAAATGCTCATTGAAGAAAAGAGAAATACTTCATGGATTCAAGTTGACATGTCTCAACACTTGTTGCAAACTTAATTCGTGACTCTTGTCTCGAGTTAAGTTTGGGGGGTGCTAGTGCGTGGTGGGCATAGCTTGAGTCGTGTGGATGCGATTACGTCTCAACAAGAAGATCATCAATGGAATCTACAAGGGTAAGTCTCACCACTTTTTGCAAACTTAAGTCTCAACTCTTGTTTCGATTTAAGTTTGGGGGGAGAGTGTGTGGTGTGACTCACCACTTGAGTATGATTCTTGTAAAATTTTTCTCATGCATTTGGGTTTGATTTTGGTATGATTGGTGGTGTTGAAGTGCATGATAGTCCATATTTATAATGAAATTGTTGAACTAATGGTGTTTGTTGAGTGTTTGAGCATGAATGAGAGGTATTGGAAGCATGATGGAGCTTGAAGCTAACACTTTCCTTACCAAATGCCTATTGAGGGAGTACTCTACACCTTATCATTTTATTACTTGAAATGAACTGATTTTGATTTGGATTGTTGTGACTAGCATGCTACTTTATGTGTTATGTTTGTGGGAGGTTTACTTTCGTATATTAGGATTTCCTTTTCAATAAAGGTTGGGATGAATGTGTGCTTAATTTTCTTATGGATGATGGTATTTTGTATTTTTGCATGTTTTGTATTTTTGTTGTGTCTTGTTTGTTGAGTCCTTATTTGTATGTTTTGTGTGTTTTCTTATTTTTGTCTTGGCATGTTTGGTGGTTTGTTTTGGGATGTTGTGAGGCATTTTTGAACATGAGTGGTGATATGTTGTGGTAGTAAGTGATGACAAGTTATGATTAAGAATCTCTACACTTTCAAATTGTGACATGTTTTACGTAATTTGTTCCATTTTGAGATGAATATGTTGTAATAAGTTCCTTAAGGTCCGAGCACAAGCTTGTGAGCATTTGAGCTTCAACCATGCATACATGGTATTTCTTCATGAGTGGATCGGTTGTGTTTGATAAGTTAGAACTTGCTCAAGGACTATAGGAACGAGCCCGATTAGTGGAGATTGGTGAAATGATCTAGGGCCATCCTTGTTATTATAGTCATTGCCATATATGTTCCTACTTTGAACATCATCATTAGTCAACCACTTTGAGCCTATAAGCCTATTTCTTGTGAATTTAGCACATTACAAGCCTTAATTACCCATTCAAGCTTATATATACCTTTGTGTGGGTGATTGAGGAGATGGTAGATAGAAATGATTGATTGATTAGAAAAAGAAAAGAAAAGGACATGGTAAACAAACAAGAAAAATGATGAAAAGAGCAACAACAAGAAGGCACATGCAACCTCAAAGTTAGAAAAAGAGCAAATCAACATCAAAATGCTCAAGTAAACAAAATTCAAAGATAAGAAGCATGCATCAAAAGAAGCTCAATCCAAGGAAAGTTAATGAATAGTGCTTGAGATTGTAAAGATAAGAAAGGAAGAAAGAAAAGTGGAGAAGTTGAGAAAATTGGCCATCTCTTTGATTACTTACACTTGTTGAGTCACTATTATCCATATCTTTCCTACCATACCAAAGAGCCTATCATTACATCCTAATTAAAGACCTTTTTGATCATTAATTGAAACTTTGGTGGTTTGTGAATATAGTCCGCGAGCAAGCTTATAGCGAGTCGAGCCAATCGATTAATGAGTGTGATTTATCCTATTTCAAAAGAGTGTTGAGAGACATCGATATCCATTGTGAGGCTTGGACTAAAAGGGACTATATTTACTATTACTCTCTTTTGATTGAACTTGTTAATTTTTCATGTTATGATTTTAATGTTGTAGGATGACTTAGCATAGTTTGTAGTTGTTATCGCTAACGATGTGTTATTACTTATGTTCATTTAGTTTTTTTCTAGGTGAAAATTTCTCTTTTTGGTTTGTCATTTTCGTTGCTCGGGGACGAGCAACACCTTAAGTTTGGGGGGTTTGATTGGCGCTATTTTCACCTAGATTTTAGTGTCTTTTTATATGTGTTTTCGTATTATTTTATCTGTATTTGTATGTTATTTGGTTGTATTTTGTGTTTTTATGAAAATGTGTGTGAATGAGCTTAAAAGCGGATCTAAATTCGGAGTTGAAACGAGGGAGAACGGGCAAAAATGGAAGTTGCACAACACGGGCCGTGTGCAGCGCACGACCCTGTGGCCGAGTGCGGAACACGACTCGTGCGCTGTGTTAGAACACGGGGCGTGCGGCGGAGCTCGAGCCGTATTGGTGCAAAAATGTAGAAAATTGCTGAAATCTTCTAGAAGGCCCACATGGGGTATAAATAGACCCCATTTCAACACTTTGAGATAAGATCGGATTTCCCATCCTCTACACACACATCACACACCTTTCCTTCAATTTCACACCATAATCTCCATCCACCTTCATCCATCTTAATCCATCTTCATCATATCCATTAATTCTCCATCAAAACTTCATCCCTTCCATTGGGTGTGAGAGATCTCAAGAAATCAATAGCTAGAGAAGAAGATCCATGAGTATTGAAGATCTCCTACAAGAAATTGTTGGGGAAGATTTACATCTCCTTTGATTTTCTTTTGGATTTAGACTATGGATATTTGTAATGAATCATTTATGTGTTTTGTTACCTTTATCATGTTAGGCTAATCCCTCTAGTGGGATTAGGAACATGAAGAGCATGTTAGATTTGTATTATCATGTGGATTAAATTGGTTTTTGATTTAATTGATGTTGATTTCTATTCATGGAGTTTAATTGCCTTGATGTTGTGATGGTATGGTTTGTTATTCATAATTGATTATTGGTTTAATAGATTGTTGATCAATGAATTGATTTATGGTGATTGAATGCTATCATAATGTTCATGTATGTATTGCTTGGAGTGAGACGGAAACGACCCTCTATGGTATTAGGAAGGCATGAATAGATATTGAGTTTGGGTTTGACCGAAATGATATTTGAATTCAATGAGGGGAACCAATCCATTCGTTGGCCTTAGTACACAAAAAGGGAGAGTTTAATCTAACTAGTACCTAGATGGAAGGGGTTAATGTTGGGCTTTGATCTTAAGTGCTTTTGGGAGTCTAAAATGGATCAACAACCTTTGTAACCTAAAAGGGAGCTTAGGATACAATCGTGATCACCCTTAGTCTACATCAATTGAGTTGAATTCCTTTTGCATGATAATATGAATCTAGTGTGCTTGGATATTTCTAATCCCATGTTTTTCCATACTTGAACTTTAGCACCCATTTTCTTTACTTGTTATTCATCTTTACTTGTCATTTCTCCTATTTGCTCTCTTATTTACTTGCTACTTGCTTTAGTTGTTAATCAATCTCAAAACCCCCTATCATCTTTACAAAAACGACATGAACATGAGCTCACGTATTTTGCTAGTCCGAACATATCTCCTTTGTGGATTGATAATTTTTCTTGGGATATACTACTACAACGATCGAGTATTCTTGCTCGTGAGTGCTACAAATTTAGGCAAACAGTTACAAAACTTACAAGCATACTTATCAAACCCTAATTCTTAATGCTTGTTAACTGATGATGTGAAGAAGATGATGAAGTAACTGACTGATCTTTCCAACTTATATGGATGAGTGACCAACATTTTGATCCCCTTTCATCCAATCAAACGTATGCACATTGAATCAGTTGTAACCAACTGATCTTGCAACCATTTGATGCCATCAGTAGAAGCTTCTAGCAGTTTCCAGATGCTTCTAGCTTTGTCACGTCATAAAGCTGATCATCTCAGCTCCAAACTGATCCATCGGCTCATGCATGGAATCCTCTTGTTCACTTGATCGACCAATACATGATCTACACGTGTATCATTATTGTTTCTTCATGCAATACACACTCATGCAAGTCTATATCTTCACAAATCTCCACCTTAGACCTTGCATCACCATACTAGTTTTATCTTCTTCACCTTGCTGTTATTTTAAGGTTGCAGCCACCTTTCCTTCCTTGCTTAATTCAATTGAATCAATTGCTTACACAATTCATATTTCTGAACTGGTAAGGCTTTAGTGAACATGTCAGCCGGATTTTCAGTAGCCTTGATCTTCTTGACACTAACTACTTCCTTGTCTATCATGTCCCTTATGAAATATAACCTCACATCAACGTGTTTGGTCCTCTCATGATACCCCTGATGCTTAGAGAGATGCATTGCACTTTGATTGTCACAATACACCTCAACAACATCTTGCTGAATACCAAACTCATTCAGTATTTCAGTCAGCCAAACTCCCTCTTTAATTGCTTCTGTGAGAGCAACAAACTCTGCTTCTGTAGTTGATAGGGCCACTATATGTTGATGTGTTGCCTTTCAACTTACTGCAGTATCAAACAAGTTGAATACATATCCAGTAAGTGACTTTCTAGTATCAAGATTTGCTACATAATCAACATCAACATATCCAACTACTGCCTTATCCCATGTAGCCCTTTTCTAAAATTTCAAACCTGTTGTAATGGTCCCTTTCACATACCTGAGAGCCCACTTCACTAAATCCCAATGTAGTAGTCCTAGATTACTCATAAACCTACTAATCACGCTCATCACATAAGCTAAGTCTGGCCTGCAACATACCATTGCATACATCAAACTACCAACAACACTATGATAAGGTATGTTGCTCATCTCTATCTTCTCTTGATCTGTTTGAGGAGCTTGAAGTAGTAACAAACTCACTCCTTGCTTTGTCGGTGTTGTTACTGATTTACTGAGATTCATATTGTCTCTCTTTAACACTTTGTCCAAGTATGATTCTTGGAACAACTTCAACTCTCCAGCTAATCTGTTTCTCTCAATCTGCATACCAAGGATCATCTTTGCTTCTCCCAGATTCTTCATATCAAACTCCTGCTTAAGTATCTCTTTTACTTCATCTATACCAGCTTGATCCTTACAAGCTATAAGGATATCATCTACATACAGCAGTAAGTATGTATATCATCCTTCCTTAAACCTAATATAGACACAGCTATCATGTAAGCTTCTGTTTAATCCATTTGATGTAATATAATCATCAAACTTCAAATACCACTGCCTTGGACTCTGCTTCAGACCATACAAAGATTTCAATAGTAAGCAATCCTTATTCTCAGCACCTTCAACACTTACACCATCTGGAATCTTCATGTAAATGTCTTCTTCTAGATTTCCATGCAAGAATGTTGTAGTGACATCCATCTGATGTAACTCAAGATCAAACTGAGTCACTAATGCCAACAAAATTATGATAGAACAGTGCTTAACAACAGGTGAAAATATCTTATTATAATCAACACCTTCTTTCTGTGAAAACCCCTTGCCACAAGCCTTGCTTTATACCTTATACCTCATTCTTTGCTTATAACAGGTTTCTTCTTGTAAATCCATTTACAGCTTACTAACTTCTTATTCTTTAGTTTTTCAACAATCTGTCAAGTCTTATTCTTATGCAATGATAGCAGCTCTTCTTCCATAGCAATTATCCATTTGCTATTCTCACTTCCTAAATCTTTCAAGCAAGGTTTGATTCATCCTTTCTGCAACACCATTTTGTTGTGGAGTTCCAGGTATAGTCTTGTGCCTCTTAATTCCTTTTTCTCTGCAAAAATTACTGAACTCCTCTATAACAAACTCTAGTCCATTGTCTGATCTTAAGCATTTCAGCTTCTTCCCTGTTTGATTCTCCACCTTAGCAAGCCAATCTTTGAATACAGCAAATGCCTGATCCTTTGATTTTAGGATTATCACCCATACCTTTCTAGAGTAATCATCTATAAAGGGTATGAAATATCTTCCTCCTCCCATGGTTGGATTTCTTGATGCTCCCCATAGGTCTATATGAACATACTGAAGCTTCTCTGATGAGGTATGTTCTCCTGAACCAAATTTCAACCTATTTGCCTTACTTAGGATGCAATCTTCACATTGATCCAACTTGCAGGTTGAACTTATGTCTAATAGCTTCTGTCTTGCTAGCTCTTGTAAGCCTCTCTCACTTACATGAGCTAGTCTACCATACCACATATGAACATCTTCTTGATCTTGTGAAGTATTCACCTGTCCAGAGACCACTGATCCTTCAAGGAAGTAAAGATCAGAGCTCTTAACTCCTTTCATCACCACAAAATTTCCTTTCATAATGGTGAGTACTCCTCCTTTTAGGTTGCATTCACACCCCTGAGTATCTAACATTCCCAAGGATATCAAATTCTTTCTCATTCCTGGTACATACCTCACATTTGTGAGCAACTTAATGGTTCTATCAAACATTCTGAATTTGACAGAGCCAATCCCTTCAATCTTGATGGCCTGATCATTTCCTAACAAGACTGATCTTTCATTATATGGCTTCAATTCTGTAAACCAATCATTAACTGATGTCATGTGAAATATGCAACCTGAATCTAACACCCATTGATCTGATACATGACCAGAAACAACAACCAAAGCTTCAATATAATCTTGATCTTTATTAACTTTATTTTCAGTTACCTGATTTGCATATATTCTTTGATTTCCACCATATTCTGCAATCTTTCTTGCCACCATAGCTTTCCACTTATGACATTGCTTCTTGAAATGACTAGGTTTGTTATAGTGGAAGCAGTTATTATTCTCTTCACCTGCTGGTATACTCTAATTTCCCATTTATTGTTTATTCTTATCAACACCAGTCTTCTTATCATTCTTGTTCCACTTATTATGTTTATTGGCTACAAGACCTTCCTCTACAACTGTGCTATCTGATGTCTTGAGAAGCACCTTTGCTTTTATTGCAAGAATCACTTGTTCCAGGGAGATTGATTCAACATTCCCATATAAGAGTGTATCTCTCAACCCTTCAAATGACTTAGGTAGAGCTGACATTATTATGATAGACTTATCTTCACTTGACAATGCTACATAAATATTTTCTAAATCATCTATGATCTTATTGAAATCATCTAATTGACTTAGAATAGACTTATCTTCTGATACTTTGAAGGAATAGAGCTTCTGCTTTGTATACAGCCTATTTGCCAAAGTCTTCACCATGTAAAGATTAGCAAGCTTCTTCCACATATCTCTTGCAGTTACTTCTTTTGAAACATCTCTTAAAGCTTTGTCACCTAGGCATAGTATGATTGCACTCCTGGCCTTTGATTGTTGATCTTGATCTGCAGCTTGTGCAACTGCATCCACGGCAGCTACTTGATTTTCTGGAAGAGATTTGACAGCATCTATCAATCCTTGTTGTATCAATATGGCCTCCACAAATTGAAATCAACTTTCTCTATAAACTTCTCCACATCAAACTTAGTTGTCACCCTGATCCTTCCCTCTGATCTGATAACTTTTGGCTGCTCCTTCTTCTTCCCACAGACGGCGCCACTTCTTATGAAACTTAAGCAAGAACTTGTTAACCTCTCAAGAACTCACACACTTGGTTGATTGATCACTCACGTTTCACTCTCGAATTGATTGATAAATGAAAAATAAAATGAAAGAGATTGATACAAAGATATATAGTGGTTCGGTGTAAGCCTACATCCACTTTCCCAAGAGAAGAATTCACTATGACAATGATGAAGGCTACAAAACATACAAGCACACTTATAAAACCCTAATTCTTAATGCTTGTTAACTGATGATATGAAGAAGATGATGAAGTAACTGACTGATCTTTCCAACTTATATGGATGAGTGACCAACGTTTTGATCCCCTTTCATCCAATCAAACGCATGCACACTGAATCAGTTGTAACCAACTGATCTTGCAACCATTTGATGCCTTCAGTTGAAGCTTCTAGCTATTTCAAGATGCTTCCATCTTTGCCACGTCATAAAGCTGATCATCTCAGCTCCAAACTGATCCAACGGCTCATGCATGCAATCCTCTTATTCACTTGATCGACCAATGCATGATCTCCATGTGTAACATTATTATTTCTTCATGCAACACACACACATGTAAGTCTATATCTTCACAAGAAGATCTCAAAGATCGTCGCCCACACGATGTCGAGATTGAACTTGGGAATACAGCAGAAGATCAGAAGGTTATTTGCTGCTGCTGTTTGTCAACTTCCAAAATTTTTCTAAAATAGTGTAAAACTCTAAACTACACGTGTGATATACTATTGGAAAGCCACGGAAGAGAGGATCGTTTTGGCACATAGATCACTCAAATCAGAGATCAGATGAGAGAGTTATATCTAAAATGGTGATGCTGTGCAGGCTACCGGCGAGAATTCATCTTCTTCAATATACCTTGGTAAAAGGTAATACATTTCCATATTTTATTGCATCCACTGATTATAGAATCGTATGGAACATAATGATTCATGTTAACCAAATGATCGAATGCCAACAATTGGTATCAGAGCTTCGATTTCATGGTGAAGCGTGAAACGTTAGGCTAGGGTTTATGTGAATATGTGATTTAATTTTGAATTAGAATTACATGTGAGGATTAAGGTTTTGGTTTTATTGTATAATCCATGAATATACCCTATGTCGTTGTCGTTTTCTGCGAAACTTGTTCGTATCTTGTGTGAGTATTTGTTTGATATTTTGCGTGGTGAAAGATGACGATATGCGCTCGAAAGGAGATGAGTTGGCCTCTTGGTGGCAAGTCTGTTCGCGTCTGTTCAGGTGAGCACGCTGCACGGTGTCACTCACGGTAGCATATGAGTGACGCTCGATTTGTGAAGGGAGCCTGATAGGTAACATGGTGTGAGAAGAACTGGGGCACAGAATCTTGCAGGGATTTTAGGCGCGTTTGACGGAGTTCTGGGTGAGACATGGCAAGGGTTTGGGCTGGTCAACATGATGACCAGTCGAGTCTACGAGGCTGAGGCATGGCACCGTGCGGATAGCCGTGTGATGGCACTGTGCGTTGTTAGGTACAAGAAGGGTTGTTGGACGCACACGGAATCGTACGATCAGCACATAAAGTGAGCAGACTCATGAGCAAATAAGAGGGCCGCCAAGTAACATGGTGGGCACTCTGCCGACGTGCTGGAGATAAGATGCACGTGCTTCCAGGTGGATGGAAAGCTGGCACACACACTGTCGGGCCTGCATTCATGCTATGTGACTCGGAGACAAGGCATGTGGGCTAACGGGCAGGTCACCGTGTGAAGTGGCAGGTGGGCCGTGCGAGTCACCTGATGGTGGGCGAGTCAGGCGCATTCTGGAGCGAGTCGACCAGTGTTCCAAGTTGAGTCCTCATGGCATTCAAGTTGGGTCTGGCTGATCGAGTCTGTGGATACGTGTGGCGCTCGTTGGTTGCGTGGAATCAGGTTTGTGACATGACAGGAGTGGCAAGTTGGCATACAGGGAGCACGAAGCCTCACACGGTGACAAGTAGCCGCGCTAGTCGGTGTGCTAGCCGCACACGGCTGGGCCCTATGCTGCGCATGGTTGCAGGTTGCTGGGCGTGTGCAGTTAGTATGACGCTCAATGATTAGCCATAATATAGTGGACATGACCAATTAAAGAAATTATCGAACCACAGGGAGGAAGGTACTAGAGTTTAAGCGATCTCGTATTTGTCATAGTTTTATAGAGATGATCAAGAAGGGAAGATACTCAAGAAATGACAATAAAATAAATGGATAGATGAATGGGAGATGGATGAATGAGCCAAGTAGATAGAGATGAGATTAACAATACTTAAAGCATGGAAAATCTAGGTATCATGCAATGAATTCATGTGTCATGGGAAAAAGGCTAAGGGCCAATACTAAGATCACCTAAACTCCCTCTCGGAATGAATAGGATATGGAATGACATTCATTGGATTGGTTCTCACGTAAACAATTCCAACTAGGTACTAAGCTTGAAATGAGAGTCCCTTCACATAATCTATTGACTTCTCAATCTAATAAATGATATGTTCTATCAAAGGGTTCTAAACTATGAAGGACTTCTCAATCTCTTCACAATCTATAATGCACATGAAGTGTTTGATGAAATGATTCACTTAATTATCCTAAATATGCAATTGACTTCTCAATCTAATCACATGCTTAAAACAATTAAACACACAAATCATCATAAACCTCAAGATCTAAAGCATCAATGATAGAAAATCAATTAACCCATTCAACATAATCATTCAATTGCAAAATACCAAAAATTATCCAACACAATTCATATTGCTAATCTCACAAGGGAGATTAGCCTCTCATATCCATAAGAAAATTAACATAGACATTAAATTCCTTACAAAACATGATAAACGATAGGTTTCAATACAAAGTTTAGATGAAAACTCCCTTGGATGTCTCCAATGGTGATCTTCTTCTTCCCCTTGCAATTCACCTCTCTTCCTTGCTTCTCTACTACTTGGATGGAGGATGTGATGGTTGGATCAAGGTAGATCCAAAGGATGAAGAATGGATGAAGGTGAAGGTGAAAAATGGAGGAAATAGTGTGTGATGTGTGTGCAGAAGGGTTGGAATTCGGATCTTATCTCAAAATATTGAAGTGTTGGGTATTTATACCCCTTGGGAGGCTTCTAGAAGGATTCTGATGTGTTTCTGATGTTGCAGCAACACGACCACAGGGTGGCCGTGTAGGCGTTTCTGATGTCAGAAAATGGCCAGGACTTACAGGGCCGTGTTGCGTAACACGGGTCGTGTTGCGTAACACGGGCTGCGCAGTCTCACTGTTTCGTGCATAACTTCCACATCCGATCTCTGATTTGAGTAATTCTTACGCTCATGTGATCCTCTTTTCTTTGGCTTTCTATACATATAAAGATCTGACAAAAATTCTAATATTTGTGGGTGTAACAAGTCATGCAAAGTAGCACAACCGTGCTGAGTAGGAACAGCTTGCGCGACGTCACCATTTTAATCATAACATTCTCGTTTCGGCTCCAATTGAAGTGTTTCTTATACCAAAATAATCCTCTTTTCTATGGCTTTCCAACCATTTATTACACTTCTAGTTTTGAGCTCCATAAGAGTACAGAAAAATTACACAAGTTGGACATGCGTTTTTTTAACATTTTGCTTGATTTGACTCATTCTCCCCCGTTTCAACTCCGAATTGAGATCCGCTTTTTCCTACATCTTCCTTATCGCGTCTAGCATCCAATAAAAAGTGAAAATCATAGGTTTAAGCTCATTAACACATATTTCCATAAAAACACAAAATACAACCAAATAACACATAAATACGGATAACAATATACGAAAACACATATAAAAAGATACTAAAATCTAGGTGAAAATATCACTCATCACACCCCCAAACTTAAAATGTTGTGCGTCCTCGCACAATGAAAATAATAAACCAAGGAGTGAGATTTTCACCTAGGAAAAGACTAAACGAACATAAGTAACAACACATCAATAATAATAAGAATCACAATTTATTCTAAGTCATCCTACAACATTAAACTCATAACATGAAAAATTAACAAGTTCAATCTAAAGAGAATAAAAGTGTAATATAGTCTCTTTTTGGTCCAAGCCTCACATAGGTTATAAATGTCACTCAATACTCTTTAAAGTAAGGTAAATCAACACTCATCAATCGATTGACTCGACTCGCTATAAGCTTGCTCGTGGACTACATTCACAAACCACCAAAGTTTCCATTAGCTATCAAAAAGGTCTTTAATTTGGATGTAATGATAGGCTCTTTGGTAAGGTAGGAAGAATATAGGTAATAGTGACTAAACAAGTGTAAGTAATCGAAGAGATGATCAACTTCCTCAACTTCTCAACTTTTCTTTCTTCCTTTCTCAACTTTGGTAATCACAAGCACTAATCATCAACTTTCCTTAGATTTTGAGCTTCTTTTAATGCATGCTTCCTTCTTTGAACTTTTAAGTACTTGAGCATATTGTTATTGCTTTGCTCATTTTCTTATTTTGAGGTTGCATGTTCATTCTTGTTTGTGCTCTTTTTCATCCTTTTTCTTGCTTGTTTACCATTTCCTTTCTTTTCTTGCACAATTCTCATCAAACCTTTCTAAACCACATCTCCTCAATCACTCACACAAAAGGTATGTATGTAAGGCTCAAGTGGGTAATTAAGACTTGTAGTGTGCTAAATTCACAATAAAATGGCTTTAAGGCTCAAAGTGGTTGACTAGGGATGATGTTCAAGGTAGGGAAATATATGGTAATGACTATAAATGACAAGGATGGCCTTAGATCATTTCACTAATCTCCACAAATCGGGCTCATTCCTATAGTCCTTGAGCAAGTTCTAGCTTATCAAAACTCAATCGATCCACTCATGAAGGAAAAAACATGTATGCACGGTTGAGGCTCAAATTCTCACAAGCTTGTGCTCGGACCTTAGGAAACTTATTACACCACATTCATCTCAAAATTGAACAAGTTAAGTAAAACATGTCACAATTCGAAAGTGTAGAGATTCTTAATCATAACTTGTCATCACTTACTACCACAACATATCACCACTCATGTTCAAAAATGACTCACAACATCCCAAAACAAACCACCAAACATACCAAGACAAAAATAAGAAAACACACAAAACATAAAATAAAGACTCAACAAACAAGAAACAAAACAAAAACACATAACATGCAAAATAAAAATCACCATCATTAAACAACGAAGCACACATTCAAATCATCCAAAATAATGTAAGCTCACAATCATCCCAACCTTGATTGAAAAGAATATCCTAAATTACGAAAGTAAACATCCCAAAAACATAACAAATGAAGAAATATGCTAATCACAACAATCCAAATCAACATAAATTATGCTAAACACATAAAAGTGGTAGGGTGTAGAATGAATTCCCTCAATAAGCATTTGATAGTGGAAGTTGTTAGCTCCGAGCTCAATTCGTGCTTCCAATACCCTTCATACATGCTCAACAAAATCATTAGCTCAACAATTTCATTAAAAATATGGACTATCATGCACTTCAACACGACCAATCATACCAAAATCAAACCAATGCTCATGAGAAAAATTCAAAATTAGCCCAAAAACACTAAAAGTATATGGCTTCAAAACAAGGTATGTCACACCATGCCATATCCCCCCAAATTTAAATTGAAACAAGAGTTTCGAGTTAAGTTTGTAAAAAAAAAAAAATTGGTGTGACGAACTTACACCTTCAATTCAATCTCTCTTCGTATATTGAAAACTCATTCTTCTCACAAGCACGATCCACCTACAAGGCCAAAATGCAAGAAACAACAAATCCACCATCCTTATTGAAAGCAATAAACAAAGCAATAAAGATAATGATGGGTTGTCTCCCATCTAGCGCTAAGTTTAACGTCTTCAAGCCGGACGGGATATGGAGAACTCATCGGAATGGCCACGGATATCTTTTGTCCTTGCCATCAAATTTTAAACGTTGTGCTTCTTCCTCTAATAGGCACTTATGGCAAGTAACGACCTCCGTTGCATTCTTCGAGCATGGCTTTAGAAATTCAACTCTCTTGAGCTTACACTCCATTGCCCTCTCCATTCTTGAAAACCACTTATTCCTCCTTACCAAATAGACCCCCAACATCTCTTCGAGTTCTCTTTTGTTTCTAAGGATATGAGAAAAATTAATGGGTAAAACAAAATTAATGTAAACAATATTATCAAATTCAAAGCAACTTAAAGAGTTTAAAGGTTTAGAAATGCTCATTTCACTCTTCAAGTCATCATCATTTGTTTCTAGACTTTGTTCCTCTTCATCAACATCATTTGCCTCAATAGGCTCTTCAAACACCTCATTTGATTCTTCATCCCCCAAATTCTCTTCTTTCTCCAACTCTTCTTCGACTTTGCTCTCCTCTTCAAGTTCTTCAACTTGTTGAAAATTGGTCAAAGTACTTACAATTTGGCTCACTTGATGCTCCAAGGCTTTGAATCTTTGGTCATTATTTTCCTCAATAGCCTTGAATCTTCTTTCATTATTTTCCTCACTGGCCTTGAATCTTCTTTCTTTAACTTCATCACTCTTTCTCCTTGTTTCAATCAACTTCTCAATCAATACTTCTAAAGATGATTTTTCTTCTTCGACTTGTTGAAAGTCTCCTCCCTCTTGGTTGTCACAATTCCATTCTTGAATTGGTGGATAATTCCCATGAAAACTTCCTTCATAGTTATGTTGAAAATTTCCTTGGAAATCATCCACTCCCATGAAAGAAACATCTCCTACTTGATGCGTAGGCATCCTCCACTCTTCTTGCTCCATAGGACTAGGAATCGACACACCTTGCACATTTTGAGCACCCCCAAACTTGAATTAGACAAGACTTGACCATAAGCACCTTGATTCATCATCCTTATTTGTCTTGTCACTTCCAAAGTAACTTGGGTAATTAACTCGGAGGATTCATTTTGAAGAAAACTTGATTGAGGATCTTGACCTTCATCACTTCCTTGAGCACTTCTTCTATATAATTCAAGTAAGGCGTAGTTTTGAAACGGAGGAGAAGTGTTGGTGTTGGGATTTGGTGAAGAATAAGTGTATGCTTGATACGGATGGAATGTATTTGCATTGTAAGCTTGTTGCCATTCGCCATTTCTTCCTTGATTGTAGTATTGAGAGCTTTCTTGATTCATTTGGAAGTTGTACCCATAGTTGCTCTCATTCATGTAGCCTCTTGATTGTGGAGGTGGAACCCTTGCAAATTGATCTCCAAAGACATTTGTTAATTGGTTCCAACCATCCATTTAAATGCTCTTCTCAAGGCTTACTACAATTATTCTTCCAACTTGCTATTTTTGGCTTTGATCCCCCTTCCTCTTCTCTCAAGGTAGTGTCAAGTACCTATCAAAATGAACAAGTGAGATCAAAAATTTTCCAAAGCAAATAATAAAAAGCAATAAAAATATCTCTATTAATACCAATCGAAACACTCATTCGTTAAACCACTAGCAACCGTTGCCTCCCCGTCGACGGCGCCATTTGATTAGCCATAATATAGTAGGCATGACCAATTAAAGAAATTATCGAACCACAGGGAGGAAGGTACTAGAGTTTAAGTGATCTCGTATTTGTCATAGATTTATAGAGATGATCAAGAAGGGAAGATAATCAAGAAATGACAATAAAATAAATGGATAGATGAATGGGAGATGGATGAATGAGCCAAGTAGATAGAGATGAGATTAACAATACTTAAAGCATGAAAAATCTAGGTATCATGCAATGAATTCATGTGTCATGGGAAAAAGGCTAAGGGCCAACACTAAGATCACCTATACTCCCTCTCGGAATGAATAGGATATGGAATGACATTCATTGGATTGGTTCTCACTCAAACAATTCCAACTAGGTACTAAGCTTGAAATGAGAGTCCCTTCACATAATCTATTGACTTCTCAATCTAATAAATGATATGTTCTATCAAAGGTTTCTAAACTATGAAGGACTTCTCAATCTCTTCACAATCTATAATGCACATGAAGTGTTTGATGAAATGATTCACTTAATTATCCTAAATACGCAATTGACTTCTCAATCTAATCACATGCTTAAAACAATTAAACACACAAATCATCATAAACCTCAAGATCTAAAGCATCAATGATAGAAAATCAATTAACCCATTCAACATAATCATTCAATTGCAAAATACCAAAAATTATCCAACACAATTCATATTGTTAATCTCACAAGGGAGATTAGCCTCTCATATCCATAAGAAAATTAACATAGACATTAAATTCCTTACAAAACATGATAAACAATAGGTTTCAATACAAAGTATAGATGAAAACTCCCTTGGATGTCTCCAATGGTGATCTTCTTCTTCCCCTTGCAATTCACATCTCTTCCTTGCTTCTCTACTACTTGGATGGAGGATGTGATGGTTGGATCAAGGTAGATCCAAAGGATGAAGAATGGATGAAGGTGAAGGTGAAAAATGGAGGAAATAGTGTGTGAGGTGTGTGCAGAAGGGTTGGAATTCGGATCTTATCTCAAAATATTGAAGTGTTGGGTATTTATACCCCTTGGGAAGCTTCTAGAAGGATTCTGATGTGTTTCTGATGCTGCAGCAACACGACTCATGTGCTGCAACACGACCACAGGGTGGCCGCGTAGGCGTTTCTGATGTCAGAAAACGGCCAGGACTTACAGGGCCGTGTTGCGTAACACAGGTCGTGTTGCGTAACACGGGCTGCGCAGTCTCACTGTTTCGTGCATAACTTCCACATACGATCTCTGATTTGAGTAATTCTTACGCTCATGTGATCCTATTTTCTTTGGCTTTCTATACATATAAAGATCTGACAAAACTTCTAATATTTGAGGGTGTAACAAGTCATGCAAAGTAGCACAACCGTGCTGAGTAGGAACAGCTTGCGCGACGTCACCATTTTAATCATAACATTCTCGTTTCGGCTCCAATTGAAGTGTTTCTCATACCAAAATAATCCTCTTTTCTATGGATTTCCAACCATTTATTACACTTCTAGTTTTGAGCTCCGCAAGAGTACAGAAAAATTACACAAGTTGGACGTGCGTTTTTTTAACATTTTGCTTGATTTGACTCATTCTCCCTCGTTTCAACTCCGAATTGAGATCCGCTTTTTCCTACATCTTCCTTATCGCGTCTAGCATCCAATAAAAACACAAAATACAACCAAATAACACATAAATACGGATAAAAATATACGAAAACACATATAAAAAGATACTAAAATTTAGGTGAAAATATCACTTATCACTCAACAAGCGTGTTGCTTGTGGGTGCAAGGCATGCTGGGGGACTGATAGCACGTTTTACCAAGCGATGAGCACACGGAATTGTACCGCCTTCTGGGCATAGGTGCTTCTTGACATGCGTGAGGCTGCACCTTGGTGTGCTGGGTGATGGTGGTTTTCTCAACACACAATTTTAATCCCCAAGTATGAAGGATACCAATTGTAGTTTCGAAGGTGACCAAGTTAAATATCGAATCCACGGGACCGGTAAATATTACTTTAGTTATTTTCTAGCAATTATGACTATGTTGAGAATTGTAATTGTTGGTTTTTAAACTAAGTAACAATTAAAATAGCAAATCAATAACAAGAACAAGAGAAGAGTAGTTGTGATCAAATAAGATGATAGGTAGTTTGTCAGGCCATCCAGTTTCATTCGTTAATTCATACTTTCATGTGTCGATGTGCGACTCTACCTTGTGGTTTATGGACGCATCGCTAGACCATGCAAATCTACTCTATAGACACAAATAGATAAGCTTTTGACACGTGTGAGTATCCTCAGAGCAAGATGTATACTTTACCCCCCTTTCTAGTTACTATCATAATCAATTATTTCCCATGCACTTAGTACTCTAACCCGATTTGGTCTCCCTTTTTAGGTACTATAAAGTTATACTCTTAATCCTACTTGTTAACCCGAATTCAATTCAATTAACAAACATTCATATAAGATGGTTCTAATAAAACTTCGGAATCCCTTCACTTAGAATTATAACAATAAACCCTGCTCATTTGTGAACACACTCAATCAATATCCATGTATGCATTCAGACTCTACACAACGATTATTGATGCACAAAACAACTATGAGTATGGATTAAAAACGTACTATCTTATATAAACTAAACCACAAGTAGTGTTGTACGGAGTATACACACGAAATACAAATCAATTCATGAAACCTTCATAACCCTAGAACTACCGAAGTGGCTCTAGCCCATGATTGATCTAGGAACAATCATGGTTAGATGGACCAATCTTACTTGAATCTCCAGCGAACCTCTGTCACAGCTCCTCCTAGTCTCCTCTTGTGCTTCACGGTCTTACGCTCTCTAAAACACTCTAAAAGCTCTCTTGTATTGTGTTGTCCTCTGACTGCATGAGCCTCCTTTTATACTTGTAATCACGTCTCCAGGGCTTGAAATGGGCTTTTCAAGTGATCACACGCGTTTTGGCCTCGAAAATCCGGATAAGGTAAGGTTCCGCACGATGGTTCGACCTCAGCAAACAGGTCGAACCATTGACCGCAGGTCGAACCACAGGTCGAACCCACCTACTAGAAGTATTTTGCACTTGGTTCGACTTCTTTTACAGGTCTAATCACTCCGTCTTGGTCGAACCACAGGTCGAACCATGCTACTAGACAATTTTTGCTATTGATTCGATCAACCGTCAGGTCAAATCCCCAACGTTGTGGTCGAATCGACTTTCTCGCGAACTGGTTCGACCATGGTTCGACCTGATAGATAGGTCAAACCCCTCGAGTCATGGTCGAACCCATCTGCTGCCACTTTGCATTGCTGGTTCGACCTGCTGGAGAGGTCGAACCCTCCTCCAACAAGTCGAACCCACCTCTCTCCTTGGCGGTTCGCGTGGTCTCGACTTCGTCTCTTCGATTCTTGGTACTTCCACTCTGATTTTGCTATGAAAACCACTTAAATAGCTCCACTAACACCTGATTCTTGCTAATTCACAATATATATAGGTTTTCCACCTATTTCCACCTCAAAACTCTCCAAAACTAGCACAAAACATGATGCCAAACTTGTGAATTTACACACTCATCAAACCCCCAAACTTACATGTTGCTCGTCCCGAGACAACCAAATCAAACCACAAGAGTCGTGTATAATTCACCAAGATCAAGTACAACGCATATCACACATGCAACTTCATTAAATCAAACAAGTATTAATTGCTTCATATATATCACTCATGCAAAACCAATCCAATCACACACCATTCGGAGTACTAAGTAATCTAGCTCACAAGATAAGTATTTACTCTCTTTCACTCAAGTGCGTGAGGCACTATATAGGCTAATATAAACACTCATATCAATCCATATTCACGCGTAACCATAAGCTTAGCAAAGGTCTCAAAAATCAACTTATAATCAACTCTTCACTAGGATCACAAAGGACTTGTTTTTGGGTTGTAATGTTGGCTCTTTGGAAAAAGGTAGGAAAATTTAGGTAAAGTGACTTAAGACACTAGTAGAGAGTTACCTTGGAGGTTCTCGATTTCATCTTCTTGCTGCAATATCTCCTCCAACTTTTCCTCTTCTTTTCATGGATTTTCCTTCTTTTCCGTGCATCAACATCATCTCTTTAGACAATTCGAGTACCGATTTTAGGCACTACCCTTCTTCTCTTTATCAATCAGCTGCTCTTAAGCTTAAAGCTTCATGTTATAAGCAATCGAGGTACCAGTTTCAGGCACTACCCCTAAATAAGATTTAACCATACTTTTATTCTTTTCATTCAACCATATTTTATCTTCCTTTTTCTTCTTGCAACACTTACTCACCTCAACTCTCTCTACCAATGAATAGGTTAATCAAGGCTCAAGTAAAGGTTTATAAGGTTATTTACTTCGGCTACCAAAGAAAAGGTTTTTAATGGCTCAACAGGGCATCCAAAGGTTAATAAAATCATTAGGAAGGACAAAATTTGGCTAAGTAGCTTAATCACAAAATAATGGCCTAAGATCATATCCTAGCAATTTATCAATCATAAGTCTCACACAAGACTCCAAGCCAAGTTCTAGAATACGTTCATATGAACGATCCTCTCAAGAATAAAACAATCATGATCAAGCATGATTAAAAAGGCTTAAATCCTCACATAGGTAAATAGAATCCTAAGTACTTCTCATAGCACATAATTAAGATCAATTCCACAAGAACTCTACATACTTATCAAATTATACATGTTTTTCCTTAATAGAAATTAACACATGAACATATGAATGCACAAAATCAACAGCCCATAAACCGAATCAACCATATAAGTATTCAACACTCATGAATCCATCTATCCTAACAATGATATCCAAGAATATACATGCCACTCACTCAATAAACACAACCCAATCTGTAAAGAGAAAAAGAAGAATGGAGATGAGATGAATCGGAGAAAATCAAAAGAAAACCTGAAGATCTACTCCTGCGGAGCATCATCATCCTCATCATCATCATCCTCGTCATCCAATCTCTGTTCCACAACTCGATACAGACTGCTGATGTTCCTATCCATAAGATCCACTCGACTACTCACCCTACCAACCCGCTCATTCAAGGCAGTGTACCTCTCGTTCAGCATGGCGTAGTTGACGTTGGTGAGTGCGAGCTTTCTGTTCATCTCCTGCTATGCAGCTACGTCCGCGACCAGCTACTCATGAATCAAGCGAAGCTGTTCCCGGGTATTATCCCGAATAGCCATTGCTGCTGCGGTACTGGAGCATGCTGAGGCGCGTCGTGCTGCTCCTCCTCCGGAATCTCCATCTCTGGCTGCTCATCTACCCGATGCTCAACCTCGGGCTGCTGTGGTGGCTGTAATGGCTGCTGCGGTGGCGGACGGTACTCTCTCTGATCCATAATTTGCTGTAGCTCCGCCAACCTATCCTCCGTACACATCCTAGCCATGGCTCTCCAATCCCCGTTGGTCTTCACAGTCACGGACAGAGCGGTGTGTCCTAGGGAGTTCATCAACAAGTTCCTCGCCTCCCGAACAGTGGTCATGTTGTTCACGTCAAAGAAAAACATGAAGTCGAATGGCTTTGGTCCTCTCGTGAAGAACCAATCACCATCTTTAAAGTGAGCAAATCCTCCATTTACGCATGTTAACATCACCAAGTCGGGCTATCCTCTAACAGGTGTAATGCCGGTGAAGTCCATGTTGTACTGCTCAGCTACAATCGTCAGCAACCCTCTAATGTTAACCTTCTGAAATCCAATGGTCCTGAATCGATGTAGCTGCGCGATGAAATATGCTCCCACATTGAACTTCACCCCATTCATCATACACCATAAGGCGTAAACCTCTCCTCTAGACACACAGCCACCCTCCAAACGAGCAAACAGTGTATTTTCGAGCACTCAATCCATATACTTCAACACTGGATTCTTGATCAAGGTCGCACGAGCCTGCTTAATCTTATAGTCTCTGATCTCCCTGGAGATCTCCCTCCAAAATATATGGGCATTGAAGTAGCCACTCTCCACTGGAGAGATCTCAAGAGGCATCTGAAATAGCTCGTTGAATTCGTCAGTTGTCCAACTCCTTCGGACACCTTCCAACTGAAATGTGCACTGATACGGGTAGCCAAGTGGATCCTTATCCATCTCAAAGGAGCAAACTACCTCCGCTGTAATATGGAAGTAAGTCGGCCTCTTCAACTCTATAAATCTGTGGATCCCCACTCGATCGAACAACATTGTCATATCATCCCGGATGCTCATGAGTCTCATGGCCTCATTGTCTTGGTATCTAGTTCGAGCTATCTTTTCTGAGACCTCTGCCCACTTCTCTTTGATCTCGCTCCAATCAGGCATCTGAATCTTGAAGTTCTCGGGAAGACATTCTTGCAATCTTAGCGTCTCCGTCACCTTATCTACGTTCGAAGGCCTATCTTGCCTCTTTTTCGATCTTTCTTCAGCTGCCTTCCCCTTCCCCTTATTTTGGTTAGAACCTTGTCCTACTCCACCTGAAAACACTACTTCAATACCAAGAACAGAACAAGAATACACAGAATCAACTCTCACATCCTAGACTCTACTCAAGACTTCAAGCCATAAGAAAACAAATAATTCACCGTCTCAAACCAACACCCCCTTGCTTCTTTCATGCCTCAAACCACATCAACTAAACCCTCTTCAATCATCAATCACCATCAATTATACATGTATTCAACATCAAAGCAATTCCACAAGCAAATTCAACATATTCATTCCATGGAACCACGCTAATTTCAACAATTTTCAATCAATCCAACATGCATAATCAATCAATACTCTAAAATTCTCCAAACAATTCACATGAGACTCATAATTCATCAACAATCAAGCAATCTAAACTCAAATCATAAGAATGCACATGAATTAATTCGAATTCAACACATAGCATCATGAATTACAAATAAACTCAACATCAATCAACTTACCCACAACAATTTGCATAATCTATACATCAATCCTAGGGTAATTGAGTTGAGAAAACATACCTTTTATCTTAGCCATAGCAGAATTCGAACAACCACACAAAATCGTTCAAAATCGCGATTAAGCCCTAGTTTGGGTGTAAAATCCTCCCCAAATTCGCGTCCAAGTCGTGAATTAAAGGCGTGGTGATGTGTAATCGGTGCAAAATCAAGTGTAATTGAAGAATTGGTGCAAGGGTGTAGTGATTTCGTAAAGGTTCGAGGAAGGGTGAAGTGAAAAATGATCGAACCCTTCTCAAAAATCAAACTTAAAACACATACTTGGCTTGGTTCGACCTTGGATTCGAGCTGTTGAACAGGTCGAACCATGACTGACGAGGTCGAACCATCCTTCTGGACTAGTTCTTCTTTAGTTTTGACTTGGGTTCGACCTACTGGAACAAGTCGAACCAAAATGCATCAGGTCGAACTACCCTACTGTATGTTTCAGATCACCAGTTCGACCTTGGTTCGACTTGTTAAACAGGTCAAACCAAGTACGTCGTGGTCGAACCGAACTTCAGCCGCACTGGTTCGACCTAGGTTCGACCTGTAGGATTAGGTCGAACCATGCTTTTAAAGGTCGAACCACCTCGCTGGATGATTTATCACCACGGTTCGACTTCCACTGTTGGGTTCGACCTCCTGGCACTGGTCGAACCTACCCCCTGGAAGCTCCAAAACGCGTGTTCTTCATTCCCTACACACTTCAAACTTCAAAACGAATCATTAAGTACCAACTAGAGCACAACTTCATCAAGAATTGGTTCTTTAAAAACTTATCAATCATGAGTAACTCCGCAATCACTCAAAATACGAAACAACAAAACACCATGGAACATTAGGCAAGTTATAAAAAAATTGACACATACAAACCGGTTAAAGTTTAAAATATGCCGCAAAAAATTAATTCCCCTAACAAACGTCACAAAGAAAAGATTATACTATCGGTGCTTATCAAGGTAAATACATCACACCCCCCAAACTTAGTAGAAACTATAGTCGAAACTAAGTTTGCAAAGAGATGTAATTATCGATAAGTAAGCACTTCAAATATAAAAATTTCTTACTCACACAAAAGAAATAAAGCATTATAACAGGAGGAAAAGCCCCCAACAGGCACTCATGTTTAACGTCGGAGAGTCACGACGGTATCAACTCAGATCAAGGTATCCACAAAGATGACACAAACATCATCCGGCGACCTATAATGCTTCAAGCGATGTCCATTCGCTGCAATAATGTCTCCATCCTTGTCAATGAGCTCAAAACTTCCCCCTCCTAAGGCTCGATGAATCATGAACGGTCCCATCCACTTCGAGTTCAACTTACCTGCAAAAAGCTTTAAACGAGAGTTAAAGAGTAATACCTCATCTCCTTGCTTGAACTCCTTGTACGAGATCTTCGAATCATGCCACTTCTTAATCATTTCCTTGTAGATCTCAGAATTCTTGTACGCACGACTCCGAAACTCATCCAAAAGATTGATGTGAGTCATCCTCAACTCCTTCACATCCTTGAGAGTCAAGTTCAAGCTTCGCAAAGCCCAAAACTCTTTGTGTTGAATCTCTACAGGTAAGTGGCACGGCTTCCCATAGACAATCTGATACGATGACATATCTAACACCGTCTTGTACGCGGTTCGGAATCCTCACATGACATCATCGAGCTTCAAAGCCCAATCCTTTCTATTGGTTCCGACCACCTTCTCCAGAATCTATTTAACTTGACGGTTAGAGACCTCCGCTTGCCCATTCGCTTGAGGATGGTAGGGTGTAGTAACCCTATGCTTAACACCATACCCTTTAAGCACCTTCTCAAGAAATTTATTAACGAAGTGCGTACCTCCATCACTAACAAGTGCTCTAGGGACTCTAAAGCGGGCAAAGATATGCTTCTTCAAGAAAGATATAATAGTTTTCGAATCATTCAAGCGAGTAGGAATCGCTTCCACCCACTTAGAAACATAATCCACCGCAAGTAGAATGTAGAGAAATCCATTAGATGGGGGAAAAGGCCCCATAAAATCGATACCCCACACATAAAAAATCTCGACCACTATGCTCGGCTGAAGCGGTATCTCGTCTCTCCTACCGATATTCCCCATGCGTTGACATCTATCGCAAGACGCCACATAGGTCTCACAATCTTTGAACAACGTAGGCCAATAAAGAGCAGACTGAAGTACCTTGGCTGCTGTCTTTTGAGCGCCGAAGTGCCCCCCGTTAGGTTGTGCATGGCAAAACTCGAGAACACTCTCCATCTCCATCTCGGGCACACACCTACGGACGATAGAATCCGTGCAAATCTTGTACACAAACGGATCATACCATATGAAAGTCTCAACATCCCTCTTGAATTTAGCAAGTTGACATCGGTTGAGATCCATTGGAATTTCTCCCATAGCAATATAGTTAACATAATCCGCATACCATGGATCAACTCCTTGTGCAGCAACCACACACGCTCGCTCAGCCCCTTCAACAAACACGACCATGATCTTTTCATCTGGGAATATTTCCTCAATATACTCGAAAGAATTATCACAATGCTCCCTAGTCTCCACCTCGAAAGGTGATCCGCCAACACATTATCAGAACCTTTCTTATCCCAGATCTCCATGTCAAACTCTTGAAGTAGAAGAATCCACCTTATGATCCTAGGCTTCGTCTCCTTCTTCTCCATCAAGTACCGAATCGCTGAATGATCCGTATACACAATAGTCTTCATGCCAACCAAATACTGATGAAACTTATCGAATGCGTACACAACAGCCAAAAACTCCTTTTCGGTCACCGTGTAATTCTTTTGTGCCGCATCGAAAGTCTTACTCGCGTAGTAAATGGCGCAGAACTTCTTCTCCTTCAGCTGCCCAAGCACCACTCCAAGTGCTACATCACTTGCTTCACACATTAGTACAAACGATTAAGTCCAATCCGGTGTGATCAAGATAGGTGCAGTGATAAGCGCCTCCTTCAAAACTTGAAAAGCTGTTAGACATTCATCATCAAACACAAAAGGAACATCCTTTTCAAGTAAGTGAGATAAGGGCTTGGAGTATTTTGAGAAGTCTTGTATGAATCTCCTGTAAAAATCGGCGTGTCCAAGGAAAGACCGTACTCCTCTTTCATTGGTCGGTGGTGGAAGCTTCTCAATTGTCACCACTTTAGCACGATCAACCTGCAATCCCTTGGCAGAAACATGATGCCCAAGAACAATCCCATCCTTCACCATGAAGTGGCACTTCTCCCAATTCAAGACAAGATTAGTCACTTGACATCTCTTCAAAACAGTAGCTAGGTTAGACAAACAAATATCAAAGGAGGAACCAAAAACAGAAAAATCATCCATGAACACCTCCATGATCTTCTCTATCAACCCATCAAATATTGCCATCATGCATCTCTGAAAAGTAGCAGGCGCATTACATAACCCAAATGGCATTTTTCAAAAAGCAAAGGTCCCGTAGGAGTAAGTAAAAGTGGTCTTTTCTTGATCCTCGGGGGTAATCATGATTTGGTTGTACCCCGAGTATCCATCCAAGAAATAATAAAACTCATACCCTGCAAGACGATCTAACATTTGATCCATGAAAGGAAGAGGAAAATGATCCTTACACGTGTTCTCATTCAACTTCCTATAATCTACACATGTACGCCATCCCATAGGAATCCTTGTGGCTATCGCTTCTCCATCCTCAGCTTTTACTACAGTCATTCCCCCCTTTTTAGCAACTACATACAATGGACTCACATGGGGACTATCACTAATAGGATATATGATTCCAGCATCCAACCACGTAAGGATTTGCTTTCTAATCACCTCTCAAATCGCGGGATTAACTCTCCGCTGATTCTGAACACTTGCCTTGGCCTCATCTAACAATCTTATCCTATGCATGCAATACGAAGGGCTAATTCCTTTCAAATTCTCAAGAGACCAACCAATCGCAGACTTATACTTCCTAAGAACAGTCAATAACTCCTCAAGTTGATCTTCATCAAGAGAAGAAGATACAATTACCAGATATTTTTCATTGTCGCCAAGAAAGGCGTACTTCAAGTGTTCCGGCAAAAGTTTCAACTCCTCTTTCCTAACTTCCATCGGAGAGCTCTCGTTATCCAAAGGCAAGTACTTCCTTGTCCACTTGACTTCTTCCACCTTAGCTCTTTCCGATTCAAACCTGTCATCACCCAAATCAAGTAAGTTTTCAAGAAATTCAATACATACCTCGTTGGAGAGTCCGTCAAGCTCCGTAGTGGGATAAGTAAGAGACTCCATCAAACATGTCTCAAGAGGATCCTTTGACAGGATCAGAGACATATCCTCCTTCACAATCTCCTCCACCACGTCAATACTATAACACTGAGACTCCATGGGCATCTTCATTGCTTTGTCCAAGTTAAAAAGAACTTCTTCTTTGTCCATCTGCAATCTAAGCTCTCCTTTTTGAACATCAATCATAGCTCCAACAGTAGTAAGGAAAGGTCTCCCCAAGATTAGAGGGATATTATCCTTGTCATCTTTCATCTCTAGCACAAGAAAGTCCACAGGAAAGACTAGCTTCTCCACTTTGACGAGAACGTCTTCAATTATACCTTTTGGAAACGTCATCGACCTGTCCACCAATTGGAGAACCACTGTTGTAGGGGTCAACTCCCCCAAACCAAGCCTCTGAAAGATGGACAACGGCATTAAATTGATGCTTGCCCCTAGATCGCACAAAGCTCGTCGTGCTGGCCCCTTTCCGATCTCACATAGAATAGTGAAGCTCCCCGGATCCTTCATCTTTTGCGGCAGCTTCCTTTGAATGATTGAGCTACAATTCTCAGATAAATTCACCATTTCAATTCCGGTTAAGCTCCGCTTCTTCAACAATATGTCTTTAAGAAATCGGGCATAGTACGACATCTCCATGATTGCCTCTGAGAAAGGAATGCTCAATCTTACCTTGTTCATTATCTCTGAAAACTTCTTGAACTTCTCCTCCAATCCCTTCTTCACAAGCTTGTAAGGAAACGGCGGAGGTATCTTCATTTTGGGAATCCCCCATTCATCACGATCAACCTTCTCCGCTTTCTCCTTTTCGGCTCTCAATCGCTTGGCTCTCTCCCACTTTTTCTCAGCTATTATCTCTGTACTTTGCTCATTCCGAACCACTGGAGTAGAATCAACATCATCGAGAGTGTTCGGAGTAGCAACAGGCAACTTCTGGATGGGTTCGACCAGGGTTCGACCTGTGGAAAAGGGCGAACCAGGCACGTAATAGTCGAACTGCTATTCTGGACAACTGCTCTCTTTTTGAAGTTGAGGTTCGACCTGGGTTCGACCTGTTGAGTAGGTCGAACCATGGCTACCTAGGTCGAACCGACCTACTGTACTCTTTCCGCCCTCCGATTTGACCAAGGTTCTACCTGTTGGATAGGTCGAACCATGTCCATCGTGGTCGAACCGTTGCTGCGACAAAACAGAGTGCTCCAAGTTGTGCGGTTCGACCAGGGTTCGACCTGTTGGATAGATCGAACCATCATTGATTTGGTCGAACTAGTGTTCTGGAAAAACAGAGTGCTCCGAATTGTCAGGTTTGACCATGGTTCGACCTGTATTCTAGGTCGAACCATCTGCAGTTTGGTTGAACCGATACTGTGATGCCTCCTGATCATGTCCAGTGCGTTGGTTCGACTTCTCCTGTATGGTTCGACCTTCAATGTTGGTCGATCTATGGTCGAATCTTGCCCTAGACATGTCCAAATTTGATTCCGACCTCATAGGTCCCTCGTACTGCATTCCCGACCTCAGTGTGATGGCGTTGCAGGTCCTTGGATTCTCAATACTTTGAGACGGGAACTTTCCCTTCTCAAGAGTTTGAGTAAGCTTGTTAACACTTCCTGCCATCTTCCCCATCAGCAATGTAAAGTCCTTCACCTGCTTAGATATAACCTCATGGTTTGCATCGATTTTCTTTTCAAGTTTGGCCTCAAGGCGGTTCACTCTTTCATCGTTCTAGGCCATATACCTGTTCACAGTATCCTCAAAATCCGGTTTTCCTTCTTCCACTTTAGTACCCAGATCAACACCCATCGGAGGTTGAATCGCATTATTCGGATTGCTCCATGAGAACTCTGGCCTCCTAGGCTGTTGATAACCACCCGGGGGACCACGGTTATTAAAGTTTCCTTGATAGTTCCCTTGGTAGTTCCGATTTCCTTGATCTGGATACCTAGTCCCTTGAATACTTTTACCCATGGCATAGTGTGCCTCTTCCAACTCCTCTTGAATTGGTCCATCATTCTTCAACTCCTGCTGCATGATTGGTACGCACTGAGATAATTCGCTGATTTGCTTCTATTGGGATTCAAGTAGCTTGTTGATATTGGACAAGCTAGAGACGATCTCATCCTCTCTACTTGTTTTCACCATTGCTTGTTCAACCTGAGCTACCTTCCCAAGGACATAAGTACATCTAACTCTATCAGTTGGCCAATCCCTCGAATTCATCAAAATATCTTCAAACAATTTCTCGGCCTCTACGGATGACTTTGTAAGCAATGCTCCATTAGAAGAAGCATCCAATAACACTCGTGAATCACAGTCTAATCCATTGTAGAATATACTGATATATTGATCTTTAGATAGCCCATGTTGAGGACACTTCCTAAGCATGTCCTTGAATCTATCCCATGCTTCATGAAATTTCTCACCTCCACCGATAGCAAATTGGTTAATGTCTTGCTTCATCTTAAACACCTTTGAAGGTGGCATGTACCTCTCCAAGAACCTTAACTGTAGTTGCTCCCAAGTGGTGCACTCAGCTGCGTTGATAGTGTCGTACCAATCTCTCGCCTTTTCAGTAAGCGAGAATTTGAACAAGAGGATCTTCCTAGCATCTTCATGTTCTTCTGCATCTTTTTGAGTACTTGCATAGCCCAAGAACTTGTTCAAATGCTGTTGTGGATCCTCGAAAGACCCCTCCTAAAAAGGAGTTCCTTTCTATCATGCTAATAAGAGCGGGATGAAGATCGAAAGCTGCATTAGTTCCCTTCGCTCCTAGAAGCCCAAAATTTCCAGCCCCATTATTTCTGAAAACCTCCCGAATGGCTAGATTATCCGGATTCGCTGCCATATTGACTATCTATACTCCCGAATTAACTTCAGTTGTAGCTTCAATCGTCTGCGAAATCTGCTCGTCAACTTCAACTCCAAAATTCAGAGCTTCAGTTGGATCAATAGTCTTTGCCTTGCTTCTTCTTCTTCTTTCTTGACGATGCTCCGATCTCAGGATTATAGGGTTCAAGTTCACCTTTCATTGATCTCGTGAGCATACACCTAAAAAGAACTAGAATTAAAACAGCAAAACAAGATAAATAGCCCTAATAAACTAGAAATAACAAAAAGATATTTTACGCCATCCCCGGCAATGGCACCAGAAACTTGATGGTGGTTTTCTCGACACACAATTTTAATCCCCAAGTATGAAGGATACCAATTGTAGTTTCGAAGGTGACCAAGTTAAATATCGAATCCACGGGACAGGTAAATATTACTTTAGTTATTTTCTAGCAATTATGACTATGTTGAGAATTGTAATTGTTGGTTTTTAAACTAAGTAACAATTAAAATAGCAAATCAATAACAAGAACAAGAGAAGAGTAGTTGTGATCAAATAAGATGATAGGTAGTTCGTCAGGCCATCCAGTTTCATTCGTTAATTCATACTTTCGTATGTCGATGTCCGACTCTGCCTTGTGGTTTATGGACGCATCGCTGGACCATGCAAATCTACTCTATAGACACAAATAGATAAGCTTTTGACACGTGTGAGTATCCTCATAGCAAGATGTATACTTTACCCCCCTTTCTAGGTACTATCATAATCAATTATTTCCCGTGCACTTAGTACTCTAACCCGATTTGATCCTCCTTTTTAGGTACTATAAAGTTATACTCTTAATCCTACTTGTTAACCCGAATTCAATTCAATTAACAAACATTCATATAAGACGGTTCTAATAAACCCTCGGAATCCCTTCACTTAGAATTATAACAATAAATCCTGCTCATTTGTGAACGCACTCAATCAATATCCATGTATGCATTCAGACTCTACACAACGATTATTGATGCACAAAACAACTATGAGTATGGATTAAAAACGTACTATCTTATATAAACTAAACCACAAGTAGTGTTGTACGGAGTATGCACACGAAATACAAATCAACTCATGAAACCTTCATAACCCTAGAACTACCGAAGTGGCTCCAGCCCATGATTGATCTAGGAACAATCATGGTTAGATGGACCAATCTTACTTGAATCTCCAGTGGAACCTCTGTCACAGCTCCTCCTAGTCTCCTTTTGTGCTTCACGATCTTACGCTCTCTAAAACTCTCTAAAAGCTCTCTTGTATTGTGTTGTCCTCTTACTGCATGAGACTCATTTTATACTTGTAATCACGTCTCCAGGGCTTGGAATGGGCTTTTCAAGTGATCACACGCATTTTGGCCTCGAAAATCCGGATAAGGTAAGGTTCCGCACGATAGTTCGATCTCAGCAAATAGGTCGAACCATTGACCGCAGGTCGAACCATAGGTCGAACCCACCTACTAGAAGTATTCTGCACTTGGTTCGACTTCTTGTACAGGTTGAACCACTCCGTCTTGGTCGAACCATGCTACTGGACAATTTCTGCTCTTGATTCGACCAACCATCAGGTCGAATCCCCAACATCATGGTCAAACCAACTTTCTTATGAACTGGTTCGACCATGGTTCGACCTGATAGACAGGTTGAACCCCTCGAGTCGTGGTTGAACCCATCTGCTGCCACTTTGCATTGCTGGTTCGACCTGCTGGAGAGGTCGAACCCTCCTCTAACAAGTCGAACCCACCTCTCTCCTTGGCGGTTCGCGTGGTCTCGACTTCGTCTCTTCGATTCTTGGTACTTCTACTCTAATTTTGCTATGAAAACCACTTAAATAGCTCCACTAACACCTGATTCATGCTAATTCACAATATATATAGGTTTTTCACCTATTTTCACCTCAAAACTCTCCAAAACTAGCACAAAACATGATGCCAAACTTGTGAATTTACACACTCATCACTGGGCGCATGGATGGCCTGCAAGGCAGCCCGGTAGTGTAGACGTTTAGTGGGCATGGATGCACACCTTTGGGTTGATGAGCGGGCGCAATGTATGGTTGCAGATGTTGAGCGCTCGTGTGGTACACAGTGGATGTCGAGCAGGGTGTTGGAGTGGTGGAGCAGATTGTCGAACAAGGAATTGAAGGAATTTTCTACGTAAGATTCTTCCGAAATTTTCCCCATCTGCATTACCCGCATTTGTGATTGGTGGCGAACAATCAAATATGCCGATATATAACTGTTTATAATTAATTTAATTATCTTATTATTGTTATATATGTATACGTGTTCTCAGTGATTTACTGCGTTATTTACCATAATAGGAGCATGTTAAGTTGCGTATTTTATTTTTGAATATTATATGCTTGTAAAAACCCTTGGTGTTATATTACTAAGTGGAAGAGGGGATTGGTAAATAATTTCCGTGGCCTCCATTATTGGGTTGTAAGTGATATGAGTAAACTTGCGTGTTGTAAATAGGCCTTCCTCCACAACAAATGAGTTTATTCACGGATCACTGGTACAGACTTCATTGAATAATTATTATTTGTAATGTGATGCACATGAACTTGCGTGTTGGGATAGACCTTCCTCCCTAACGGATGAGTTTATATGCGGTTCACTGGTACAAACTTATAATTGATGATTGTAGGAAGTTATCCAAGCGTGTGTGTACTTCTCCAACTGTAAGGCACACAAGCTTGCACAATGGACTTGGGATCAAATAATGGTGTATACTTAGGTACAAATAATAAGTATCCTCCCTAACGGAGTCACTGTTATTATTTGCATGGCTAAAGAAGAACTAACTATTAATTATTTTATCATGAGGTTAGGTTGACGAATGAAATTAATGGGTAAAACTTCTCTTGTAAATGTTCGGGTCTATATACATACACACTAACGTGGCATGCAGACTCACGGTGCTTGAGATATTGGTGAATTTTATTTATATTATTTTGAGGGAATCAATATAAAAGGATAAATTTGAAGATTTGATCAGTGTATTTATTTATGATTCTCTGAATTTTCAAAATGGTTTATCTGGCTTATTGTTTACCAAAAGAAAACATATTTACTGGTCCAAAATTAGATGATTAGAAAGAATCTTGGTTTTGAATTTTACTGCATAGGAAAATATATATGTGTTCTCACTAAGGAT
Organism: Pogostemon cablin; assembly: GCA_023678885.1. Taxonomy (NCBI): domain Eukaryota; kingdom Viridiplantae; phylum Streptophyta; class Magnoliopsida; order Lamiales; family Lamiaceae; genus Pogostemon; species Pogostemon cablin. The sequence continues at coordinate 12,505,804 of CM042985.1, read as the reverse complement.
GTCCTATGATACCTATTAAAGTCTCTAGTGAAGAGGTGAGAGGTTCATAGAAATATGATGGTCTCATGCAACTCTTCAGATACTTGAGTAAGTTAGAAAGGCAAGAGATCATGGATAGCTTGATGAATGAATTAGAAATGCTTGGAGTAGAAATTGAAGGGGAAACCTAGATCAATTTATTCTTCATAATTTGCTTGGATGTTTTGAGCAGGTTCTGCCGAAATACGAGAGGTTGTATATGACGGGAAACTTTTGACAAAACATGTGGCGAAGGAAATCAATTTTCATCAACATGTGAACAAGGTTAGTATCTCATTCACTAGTTGTTAAAGCATGATTAGTAATGGCATCTACTGACACGTTGTGTAGATACCAAAATCACTAAAAACCTGTAACTAAGTGATGATGAGATTATTGAGTACATGGGTAAACTTCGAAAGTAGTGGTTGTTGCAGTGGGAGTTGTTTATTTATCTTACGATATGAATAAATGTTTGATTTTGAGAAATTGTCTTTATGTACGTTTTCATAGAAAGAATTTCATTTCGTTTTCTACGCATTTACAGATGGATACTCCATTTCATTTAAATGACATGGTCATAGTAATGAAGGATGGAGCTATAGTCTGTTATGGTACATTGGTGACAATTTGTACACTCATAAATCTTCTTTATCCCATGGATGCAACAAATAGTAATCAATAATGCATCTTCTAATCCTAATATGAGAAAGACTCTTATGAAAATGATTAGATGGATGATGAATTATTTGGAATTACTAAATTCATTTTATGGGTATACTCTAGAAACAGCATGCCGTATAACGTTTGTCTGTTTGTGGGATATCCTAAAAAAAATAGAAGTTGTTGATTTAATTAGTCCAAAAGATCGAAGGGTGATTGTTAACACAAACACTAGATTTTTGGAAAAGGACTCTGTAATAAATCACAAACCCATGTATAAGTTGTTCTAAAGGAAGTGAGAGGGCAAACACAAAGTATAGTACCAAGTGTACAAGAGGATATACCATAAGGTAAATTGCATCGCGTGTCACATCTGATACACAATTGCATGTGGTGCCTTGTCGTAGTGGGAGGGTTGTTTTACAACATGATAGATATATATTTGAGGAGAGTCGTGAGACTTGGTCCCTAGTAAATATGAAATTGACCCACGAATACGACGAAGTACTACAAGATAATTGCAATGATTTCTGGAATAAGATCTACAGATTCTAAATCAAATCTGGGAGCTTGTAGAACCACCAAATGGCGTAAAAGTAATTAAAAGTGGTCATACTAAATAAAAGAGGATCAAACAGTAAGGTGAAAAAATTGGAAGCAGAGCTTGTTGCGAAAGGTATACTCAGAAAGAAAGGATTCGATTATGAGAAAACCTATTCACCGGTAGCTATGCCTATGTTGATCCGAACTCTTTTATCTTTTGCTACTCATATGAAATATGAGGAATAGCAAATAGATGTCAAGACAGCTTTTATGATTGGAAGTCTTGAGAAAAATATCTATGTGAAGCAACCCGAATGATTCATTGCAAAGGGCTAAGAGTATTTTGTGTGTAAGCTTAAAAGTGTTCCTCGATGGACTAAAGCAAGCTTCAAGAACATGAAACATCTGTTTTGATGAGGTAATCCAGTCATATGAATTTAATCAATGCGCAGATGTGTCTTGTATATTAAAAAGAGTGACGGAAACATGATGGTATTTCTTGTACTGTACGTAGATGATATATTGCTCATTGGAGATAATGAAAAAATATTGTCAGGCGTATGGGTATGGTTGATAAAGCAGTATAAAATGAAGGACTTAAGAAAAGCAAAATATATCCTTTTGATCACGGTAATACGGATTACAAGAAAGGATGTTATGCTTGTCTTAAGCTTCATTAAATGATACAATCCCTACTTGTTTTAGCATGTGACTTTATCTAAGAAAATGTGTCTTAGGACACAAAAGAAGATAAAGAAGATGGAAGCGGTTCTTTATTCTTCGGCGAATAAGGAAGCTTAATCTAAGAAATGTTATACACGAGATTAGATATCTGTTTTGCTAAACACATGGTCAGTGAGTATCAAGGTAACCCGTAACAGGAATGTTGAACTGTGGTAAGACATATACTTATGTACCTGAAAAGGACCATAAATTATATGTGGACTTATCGGACAGATTCACTGCTTCTTGTGGGTTATATAGATTCAGATTTTTCAAATTAGATAGGGACAGCAGTAAATCAACCTCAATGGCTATGTGTTTAATTTTAGGAAGTAGAGTCATAAGATGGATGAGTGTTATATAGAAATATATTTCGGACTCCACCATGGAAAGATGATAAATTGGAGCCTCTGAGGCAGCCAAAGTATTTATATGACTCTAGAAACTTCATGATGAACTTTGAAGTGTTTCTATGTTTGCCCAAGGTTATCACAATCTATTGTGATAATAATGGTGCAGTTACAAACTTGAAGGAATCACAAGCCTATAAGGCAATTAAACACATGGAGCGTGAGTACCACTTATTACGAGAAATCATATGATGAGGGAAAGGTTGTTGTTGCCTAGATTGCATCGAATAATAACCTAATAAATCCTTTTACAAGGACTTTAAAGCGAAAGCTATTGATGGTTGTGTAGTGGGAGTGGGAATCAACTGTATGGTAGAAGACATGACAGCATAGTATTTTAGTATAAGTGGGAGATTGTTGGATTGTATACTAAAAGTCTAGCCTTTTATATGAACAATGTTATAATAATTTATTTGAAATGAGAATCATATAATCAAATGATTGCGTCTTATAAATTATTTATATGTACGATGCAATAGTCCACTTACTTTATACTTTAAATAATATGTTGTGTGACAACATGCGGAAGATCATATTATCGGTTTCCTTATAAAGTATAAATAGATGCTCACAACCAAGATAGATGGGGACTCTTTATTGGGATAGTTGTAGTGTGATTTGGTATTAGTTTGTTTTGACTATAGAATCACATTAGTATTCTTTGTGTGTATTGAGCAGGACCACTTGAGATCGTTCGACTTGTACTGTCTATATAGAAGAACTTGATCTCAGTTATTATAGATGTTCGTGCTCTTAATCCCTATACAATAACCTCGACACGTAAGGCAGTATGTATTTCTTTGATTCATCAATGGGTGAGATTTACATGTAATTAAATCAATAAACTCGGTGAGTTAGGAAATAGTATTGTCTCTATGGTGTGTTGTTGATTGTAGAAGGAATCCATATCCCATATAGGTTGATGATGTCCCCTTGAGGAGCTCATAAAGATTATCATGTAAATCCAGCAGGTAGATTTATTCCGACATGATAATGAGGTTGAGTGGTACTACTCTCGGATGAGATATTAATTGATGGAGTTGTCAATAACTTAATTAATTAATGGGCATTGTATATCTTAAACATGTGGAGACTAACGGGCTCATAATAAGGAGTCCATAACATAATTATGGGATTAGAACGATAGTGCAGTAATAATATTTTAGTTGTATATATTATTGTTATTGGACTTAAGTATAAGCTTTGGGCTAAGCTTGAATACTTAAGCCTAATGGAGTCCCAACTCTAATTTCTCCTTCTGGTCCCTGATGTAGCCTATATATAAGTTATCTCAACTATCCAGAAATCCTAAATGAAAAGTAATTAACGTCTAACACTGTGAGGAGGGTGAGGGAACAGCAGATTGAGAAGATATCGAAGATCGTCGCCCACACAACGTCGAGATTGGACTTGGGAATACAACAGAAGATCAGAAGGTTATTTACTGCTGCTATTTTTCAACTTTTATGATTTTTATAAAATTATGTGAAATCCAAACTGCACGTGTGATATGCAGTTAGAAATCCATGGAAGAGAGGATCATTTTGGCTCTTAGATCACTCAAATTGGAGACTAGATGAGAGAGTTATACCCAAATTGGTGAGGCTGCGTAGGCTGCCGGCGAGAATTCATCTTCTTCAATATACCTTTGTGAAAGGTAATACGTTTCTATGTTTTCTTACTTTCGCTGATTATAGAATCGTATGGAACTCTAACGATTATTGTTAACCAAACGATCAAACGCTAACTCCTCCTTCAAATCCACTTTCAAAAGAGGCGAAGGTGTCAGGCCCACCTCCTGCCTCTGCTTCACGGTGGCTCTCCCACAGTGCTTGTGTTGTTTCTATGGTGGTGGTTATTCTGGGAAACAGAAGGGTCGTTCTGCTACACGGAATTCCATAAAAGGGGATCGATCGAAGTTTGTCGAGGGTTCGAGGGGATCTGTATCTAGAGGCACAAACTTACCATTTTCATATCAATAATGCATTATTTGTTGTTCACCAACCATTAATTCGTATTAGGCTCTTCACTGTCAGAAAGGTAAGATCTTTATCTTAATATAGTTACAATATATTATTCTAATTTTTTCTAATATGAATCACTGCAGTAAAGAGATGACATTTATGATTTCATAGTATATACTTAATTTCAGTATGTTGAGTTCCAACCACCCTGATAAACATTTTATGCGTACATGGAAAATGTTGGTGCAAAGTTGTACAAAGGCTTAGATAATTGGTAGTAAACAAAAGCTGGGATTATATAGTATGGAAGTTGAGCAATGACAACATGTGATTGCTCATTATTTCATTATTTATTATTATTTTAAAAAATAGTGGTGGATTTTTTAAAAATACACTTTTTTCTGATTAGCTTATCTTGAGATGCATAGAGTGAATGGATTGTTGTTGTACTGAAAGTGATACTTGATGATTTAGATTATTTGTTTTCAAACATATTTTTCTACTACTCTTCCTTATAGAGATGTTATATTTTGACATCCAAGGATCGAATCTCATGATTTATTAAACATGCTTCCTTCTTTCATTGTATTGGATTCAGGGTACGCCCTTCTCCATAACTTTATTTTTTGCTATGGTATTTGCATACTTGAAGAATCTAAAGAGGGAGGCGCGGTCTGACTCACTTGACTTTGGAACCTGTTGTTGCTGGAGTTACCATTGCAAGTGAGGTACGCTGTATGCGTCCTTCTTTTGCATGAAAAATGATTTAATTGAATTGATTCTTAATTAGTATATCATTGTAAAATTAGCATCAATTTTGTTCACTTTTCGGAATTACGAATAGTATTGTTAGTATGAGATTGAGCAAGTTATCTAAGCTCATTTTTAATTTTGCTTTGGTATACAACAAATATATGGCCTTAATAATCTTTACTTCTATGTTTAGTTCATTACGATGAAGAATCAGAATGGTAGGGTTAATATTATATGAGGAGATTAGATAACAATTGGGAAAATCACTTTCACATATAATGGAAGAGATAAATTTTGAAGGCTTCCTCAGGGTAGGTTTTTCTCTATACTCTGCTTTTATTTTTTAATTTTAGCTTTTGAAAAGTTTAAACTTAGTGTTATGACCAATTCTAAACCAAGTCTTCGTAGTTGCTTTGATGAAGCTAGACGGAGTGGATGATCAGGAGATTAATAAATAATTATTTAACTTTGTTGTTGTTTTATCTTTTCTAAATATGATTAATATCTGTTTAGTCTATTTACTGTCTGTAATTTTATTGATAAACTTGAATCCTTGAAATTAACTCTATTAATATCTCATTCTCTAGCCTTTTATGTTGAGAACTGGTGGGGATCATCTGCAGCAATTGGATTGCGATTGCGACTACAGATTGATTTGACGGATACCTTTCTCGAAAGGTGCTTCTTTGCAACCTTAAATTTATTGGAAGTGTTAATAATCTGTATTTTCTTTATTTCTTGACATGCTACAGTTTTTGGAGTTACATATGGAATTAAGTACTCCATTTGGTGCATTTTTAGGTCCTGTGGCAGAAAAGGTATAAACTATTAAGTGGATTAGGTTGATACTCTTTTGCATGTATGTGGAAGTAGACAAACTTGCTCCAAATAAATATTTATTTGTTACAGTTTATTCTTCCTTGGACTTGCCTCAGGTTTTAAAATATTGTTATTTATTACAATTTGTTTGTATGAATAAACAAAATTTTAATTTTAAATTTGTAAATGGATGTGTTAGTGAAAAGGAGAGAGGATGGTGACTTGGAGATGAGCTTTGGGTGGGATTCTTTTTTTGGAAGTTGGAGTTTCTCTTCATTCTCCAAAAGCAATCTTGAAAAGAAATCAGTGTTGTTTGATTGGTAAAGCCTTGATTTTTTAGGTAGACTAATACTAGCTTTAGCACTCCTTTAAATTTAAAAATCTTTAAGTAGTACCAGTCCTTTTAGTGCACAGAACTCGGCGGCATGTCTACTGGAGTATTTGGTGCACAATCTTCTTCTCCTTTAGCTCTCAATTTAGCCCTTTCGGATATATTTTAGTGATTTTATAAATTGAATTTGGTGTTTAAATTTTGTTTTTCATTGCAGATTCGTAAACAACATGGCGTCGAGATATCTGATTGCAATACTATTGACTTCGGTAGACGAATCGAAAAGATAGAAGAGAACGGAGTGGCTCAGAAGTAGGGAAATCATCATTGCGGTGCAATCCATATGAGGTGCTTTGGGTATCTAAGGGTTCCTCAGATCAGAAGATTAGAACTGCTTACAGAACTCTTGCTCTCAAGTCAATTTTCTTATTAATTATTATTAAAATTCTTCTTCTTATTCTTGAATGTTCATGAAAAATCTCAGTTCTTTTTTCTTTGACGATTGCAACTCTCAGTGTATGAAATTATTCTCATATTAGATTAATTGATCCATAGTTCGAGTAGAAATTTCACATTTTATACAATATGAATTGCTGGGATTTGGCGGCATACAGTCCAACCACAAGAAAAAATTAACTACTAAATACTAATCGGTTTCCACTATCATTTGATCTCCTAATGATAAATCTTAATGAACTACACATTGCTTGCTGTCATCTTAAACTTCTTCTTTCTGCGTGTTTTAGAAAGTAAAAAAGTGTGTATCCAGTTAAAGATTTATATATGCCATTCAAGCTATAGGAGAATATCAAATTATCAAGAAGCATCTTCATCTTCTTCTAGCTTTGGATTTTGATTCTGACTCGATGTCATGATCAGGTCCATTCCATGGTGTCCATGCACCTACGAATACCCTGGTCGAGAAATCTATCTCGAATCCTTCCAGAGGCAACCCTCCGATATGTTACAGGATTTAATGGCGTTCAGGATTTAACGATAGCACCGGTGGAGGAGCTATTGTCAATCCCGCGGATTTGGAAGCTTCCAGATATATTCTGTAAATTTAAAATCAATTAAATACATGTGCATGTGTGCAGATGTTCTTCGAACAGTAAGAACAACAACATAAAATTAAAGATTCAGCAAAAGACTAAATAAGCACATGATCTAAAAAATACGGGATAGGCTCTGCCTCATCCCTCAGATCTCTTTCATTAAAAAACTACAAGTATTTCAATTCAACACTTATGAACTCCGTTCTATGCTAATTGACAATACCTTACAACTCCCAATTACTTATCTGGCCACCACTGAACTTGTCAGCAATGTATGAACTCCCTCCAAGGCTGTGACAAGATCTCCCAAACTCTATGCTGGAATTCCCTCTCGGATTCGGTGTTACAAGGCTGTGTTCTTCGTGTATGAAGGAACACGAAATTAAACAAAATGGAAACAAAATAACCAGAAGAGTTACTAGACAAGAACTCTCTAATGACCTCACAAAAACTAACGTGGAGTATATAGATACATGAATCAACCACTAGAGAATAAATAGCGTATAGAGAACGCGTAGTGAGAACACCATCAAATTGAGAAAAGATCTCAATCAAATCTGATCACGTATAATCTTCAATCAAATCTTGATTCATGTAATCTTCAATCAAATCTTCACAAATATAGAATACTTTGACTATTGGACTGTAGTCACGTTCTCCATCTGCAGTGTTCCTTGATCCTCAAATTGGGTCATGGGCTTTTTCTTTCTTGGTCAAAGAATAAATCACGTTCATAAAATAATATCTTCAAATATATCTTTGACACAAGATATTCAAAGATATCATTGACCAAATCTTGGATGAATCTCCACCTTGATATTCTTTTTCATAAATAATTAAATTAAACGTGATTGAGAAAAATGATTTAATGCCAAACCTAATTAGAAATATATCTGAAAAGCAAGATAATGTTTTTCTTCTGATTCGGAGTCACTCTAAGTTGCTTTCAAGGATCTGTTCTTTCGTAGAAAGTTAGGACATTCATACTGATATTGCCCAAATCCTTTACATTCAAAACATTAAACCTTTTTAAACTTCTTCTCAACCGACTTTGAGCTTGTTTTATCAGCACTTTTCCTTGTTCCTGCTTTGTCCATAAACTTCTTCATCATCTTGCCATAGTTCTTTGTTAGAATCTCCATATGTTCTTCAAATTTAGCTTAACTCAAATGTTGTTCCTTCTCATCATCATTATCATCATCACTGGATTGATGAGATTTTTCAACAATAAGAACAATACCCATGTTTTCGACATTATAACCCATGTTCATCTCATAGGTTCGAATATCTCCAATGAGCTCATCAAGACTGAATTTAGCAATCTTGTTGTAGGTCTCAAGAGCAAACCTTTTCACTGAAACTTTTTGGAAGGGTTCTCATGAAATTTTGAATTTGTTTTTCTTTTGATATTATTTCTCCCAAGAGATAAAGTTGATTGATAATGGATGAAAATCTTGAGTAGTACAAGTCAACATTTTCATCATTCTCGTATAAAGCACATCATAATCCACCATCAGATATTGAATCTTATATTTGCGCACAAATTTTGTTCCTTTGAATTGAAGGGTAAGAATTCTCCAGGCCTCTTTAGCTTCCACGCACTTGAATATGAGAGAGTGACATTGAACATCAACCACTGATAGAATAACATATAGGGCCTTATTATCAGAAATTGCTCATTTCCTTTTGACGTTCGTCCACCCTTCTAATTTGAGTTCTTTGGTGTCATCTGCATTTGTGGTGAATGGATGCGTCAATCCTTCTTCAATTGCTTCCCACACTTCTCCCTTTCCTTGGGATTTAAGGAAGATAATCATCATGAATTTCCAATAAGGAAAGTTTGATCCATCCAGGAATGGTGGTCGAGCAAAGAATCCAACATAGTGAGATGCCATAACGACCCGTGGATCTAGAATCCCAGATCTTGACCTGTTTATTATAAACTAGAACCTGCTCTGATGTCAAATGTAAATCTAAAATCAATTAAATACATGTTCTTGTGTGCAGATGTTCTTCGAACATGTGCTTGTGTGCAGATGTTCTTCGAATAGTAAGAACAACAACATAAATGTAAGGATTCAGCGAAAGACTAAACAAGCACACGATCTAAAAAATACAGGATAGGATCCGCCTCATCCCTCAGATCTCGTTCATTAGAAAAGTACAAATATTTCAATTCAACACCTATGAATACCGTTTTATGTTAATTGACAATACCTTACAACTTTCAATTACTTATCTGGTCACCATGTGGACTTGTCAGTACTGAATGAACTTTTTCCAAGGCTATGACGAGATCTCTCAAATTCGATGCTGGAACTCCCTCTCGAATTCCGTGTTACAAGGCTGTGTTCTTTGTGTATAAAGGAACACGAAATTAAACAAAATAGAAATGAAATAACCAGAAGAGTTACTGGACAAGAACTCTCTAATGAGCTCACAAAAACTAACGTGGAGTATATAGATGCATAAATCAACCATTAGAGAATAATAGCGTATACAGAACGCGTAGAGAGAACACCATCAGATTGAGAAAAGATTTCAATCAAATCTGATCCCTTACAATCTTCAATCAAATCTTGATTCATGTAATCTTCAATCAAATCTTCACAAATATGGAATACTTTGACTATTGGACTTTAGTCACATTCTCCATCTGCAGTGTTCCATGAACCTCAAATTGGGTCATGGGCTTTTCTTTCTTGGTCAAAGAATAAATCATGTTCATAAAATAATATCTTCAAATATATCTTTGACACAAGATATTCAAAGATATCATTGACCAAATATTGGATGAATCTTCATCGTGATATTCTTTTCCATAAATAATTAAATTAAACGTGATTGAGAAAAATGATTTAATGCCAAACTTAATTAGAAATATATCAAATATATTTCATAACACATCCTCTGCTGCCAGGAGGAATTCAGGGCGATTGTTTTCAACCACAAGGGCGCTTGAAGCCCCCAATGGATCAATACATCTCCGATTTCTTTAAAAGAAAGCTTTTATCGAAAGAAGTGTTAGGCAGTGGCAAAAAAAGCTCAAGAACATTGGTGAAGGTCAGATTCGAAGAGCTAAGGTGGTTTTGATCGATCTAGCCATTGCAATGCTTGATGAGAATGATTCTAACACCACGGTTTCGATGCAAAATCGATCATTCGGGAAGAGCAGAGGTTTTTTACTCAATTCAGATCTTTGTCGTGGAGTGTTTCAAGATCATGATCTGCTGCAAGGCAATTGCAAGCCATTGGCAGCAACTTAGTTATTCCAAAGGCTAATGAAATTTCTTCTACCAATGGACTGAATGGGGCTGTATTCACAGTTGTTGGACCTCCTGACAAGGTTATAAACTGATCAAGTTTCCCAACTTATATATTGATAGTTGCTATGATTAATTTCAAATAGCACAAGTATTCTGAACATGCAATTATTTATATAACTTATTCTTGCTTAAATCCTTATATAGCTATTCAGCATGATTGTTCGCTCGCAAGGGACTTTTTTGTGCTTTCTTATTTGTGACATTGTTGTCCCGTTGAAAAAAAAAAGAAACGCAAAAGAAAAAACAAAACAAAAAAATAAAAACATCTATTTTCAGACATGGTAAAGGAGCATTAACTTGATCTCAGGTCCGGTCTCAGATCAGACCCAACTTTTACTATTTCCAAAAAAGCGTTAAAAACATTTTTTCCTCGTAAAACAAAAGTTCATAAAAAGATAGTGCAAAGAGAAAACACAAACACACACTCAGAGCACTGTCAATGACCGAACGGAAGTAGAATTTATTTATCTAATCTATTCAGTTGCAACAACCGAACAGAAACAGAATTGTGTCATAATTCTAAAATACTTACACAAGTACTATGATACAAGATTTACAATGCCGTAAAATATTTTTAGAATTAAATATACATATAAGGGAATCCATGATTTTTATTGAAACTGGAAGATACAAATTGGATAAGCCCAAATTTGGTTATATCTTAGGTGGTATGTTCTTGTAGTTGATTTGTGATCTCCACAAATTATTTGCATTAGTACTGTTAGAAACAGATGATCCCATCCTAACTTTGAGTTTGGACTGAACCAAAATAATTTTTGTTGTATAAATTCGTCTAAATTAAAATCACTACCACTGCCACTTCCATTGATAGAATCAACAGAAACTTACTTATTTTCACCGGAAGAGGAATTACTATCTTTGTTTAAAGATGGATGATGTCCATGAAACTTATCTGTTATCTTATCTATTTGTAATGTAAATATAAATTTAAAAAAATCATAAATCTTGTTATGTTCCGTTGTTAAGGGTAATTATGTCTTATTAACTAATAATAATTTATTTTAAATATTTTTTAAAATATGTTTAATAATTTAGGAATGTAAATAGCTACCCTTTAAATAATTCACGGATGGATCATCTTTAAGAATGTGGTGACGTGGAATTGTGGATGTGATTGGTATAGAAAATAGAATTGATTATATAATCTTAAAATTGAAGGGGAAAAAAGTACTCATGTTTGTTTTAAGTTTTTAAGAGTAAGAAATATTGATTTAGAATTAATTAAACTTTGGCCGATTCTTCTGTGACACGGGTCACGAGTGACCCTCTCACAGGAGGGGTACCCCATGGTATGCACCTTTTCCTGTGAGAGGGTCACCCGTGACCTGTGGTCACATAAGTGATTCTCTTAAATTTAATAGATAATACTTCTTTCCTCCACTGTCAATTTATTCATTTTACCATTTTGAGACGTCCATCCTTAATCTATCTATTTTTCTTTTTGGACTATGGGACCCACATCCTACACTAATGCAAATAAAATACGGAACTCATACTTCCATTAATACAACTACCTACTACACATAAAATAATAATACTTTTTAATCTACGTGCAAAAAACAAATGAATATATTGAAGATGGACGGAGAGAGTATAAATTTATATTTATTTTGAGATTTTAGTAGGAGAATTTTTATGTCAAATCAAGAGATATAGAACGAAAATTTATTGGACAAGTATGATAGGAGTACATGTTAAGTTTATGTAATTTAATTTTGTTAACTCATAGTACTTGTAGATAGATAGAACGCAAATTTATTAGACAGTATGATACATGTTATAAATAAAGGAATGACAAAGTCTATTGAGACGAGTTATTTGTGAGACAGATGTGCGACGGGTCGATCCATCACTAAAGTACGTTTATTGTACAAATAAAATATGTTTAATGATTGTTAAAGTATGTTTTCCAAAAGATGCTGGATTATGTATTAAAGTATGATTTTCATGTGTTATAATACTATGATTTATTATTAACATATTTTAACTACAAATAAACATACTTTAACTATACAATAAACATACTTTAATGATGAATCGACCCATCTCACACCCATCTCACGAGAGAGTCTGAATTTGGTGATGAATCTGTTGTATGTGTAGACCATGCATGCATGCACGCATACATGTACATGTATAACATATAGCAAATAGAGGTATGGAAGATGGTGTTTGATATAACAGCGTTGAATGAGTGAATATGATCAACAAGCTGCATAAGGGGAAGTAAGCTCCAGCTGTAACAGGTTTGTTGTCATGCATTGAGGTGATTAAGTGAAGCATAAGTTAGTTGTAGTTGTTGGTAACAGCTAGAAGAAGTTAATGATCAGTTGTAACCAACTGATAGATGCAAGCTGTTCACATGCATACATGATGGCAGTTGAGATTGATGCAAGCTGTTCACATGATGATGCTTCGGTTGTTGATCCATCATCATCACATCAGTCAGTTATTTCAGTTGGAATCAAGAAGATAAGATGCAGGCTTGAAGGTGAAGATTCAACACAATGTGATCAACATGGTGATAAAGCCATAGGATCAAGAAGGGTGCTGTTTTAGGAAGTTGAGTAGCATGGAAGGTAGTTGTAACTGAATTCAACTTATCACATGGGATGAAAGGCACTTGCTGATGCATTCTGATGTTGTATCAGTATAGTATATAAGGAACAGATCATGCACAGCAAAGAATCTATCTAGAGAGAGTGTGAATCATCATCATACAAGCTAGTGCACCAAATTAGGGTTTTCAAGTGTTTAGTTCATCATCATCTTCATATTGTAACCATGTTTTCATCATATAGTGATTGCTCTCCTTTAGAAAGTGGATGTAGATCAACATGATCGAACCACTATAATTCTTGTCTTCCTACTTCAAGTTTAGTTTTTTGTTTTTGATTAAATCAACACAAAACTTAAGAAATTAGGGTAGAGTGTAAGCTTCTTTGTTGATCAAAGTTTGCTGCATTCATAAGAATTGGCGCCGTTTGTGGGAAGCCAACAAGAAGAAGAAGAAGAAGAAGAAGAAGAAGAAGAAGACTCAGTGGAGAAGAAGATCAAATGGTTACCACAAAGTTTGATATTGAAAAGTTCACAGAGAAGACAGACTTCAGTCTGTGGAGGATGAAGATGGAGGCCATTTTAGTTCAACAAGGTTTATCAAATGCCATTAAACCATTGCCTGAAGGTCATATTGCAGGAGTTGATGCTGATGTTCTTGCAGCAGATCAAGATCAACAAACCAAGGCCAGAAGTGCTCTCATCTTGTGTCTTGGAGATAAGGCTCTAAGGGAGATCTCAAAAAAAGTTACTGCAAGAGGAGTTTGGAAGAAATTGGAGGAGTTGTACATGGTTAAAAGTTTGGCCAACCGTTTGTACATGAAGTAGAAGCTGTACTCCTTCAAGGTATCAGAAGATAAGTCTATAATTGGTCAGTTAGATGAGTTTAACAAGATCATTGATGACTTAGAAAACATTGATGTGGCTCTGTCAACTGAAGACAAGGCTGTCATCCTTATGTCAGCACTTCCAAAGTCTTTTGAAGGTTTAAGAGATACTTTGTTGTTTGCTAATGCTGAATCTATCTCCCTTGAGCAAGTATTGTTGGCAGTTAAGGCAAAGGTGCTTCACAAAAATCCAAAACAACAAGCAAATGCAGAAGGATTGACAGTGAAGAAACAGAACCAGTGGAGCAAGAACAACAAGCATAATAAGAGTAATGTTAATAAGAGCAAGCCAGAAAAGAACTATAGTACATCAGCAGATGAAGAAGAAAACAAGAATTGCTTCCACTGCAATAAGCTTGGACATTACAAGAAACAATGTTTCTGATTAGCCATAATATAGTGGGCATGACCAATTAAAGAAATTATCGAACCACAGGGAGGAAGGTACTAGGGTCTAAACGATCTCGTGTTTGTCATAGTATTATAGAGATGATCAAGAAGGGGAGATAATCAATAAATGACAATAAAATAAAAGGATAGATGAATGGAAGATGGATGAACAAGCCAAGTAGATAGAGATGAGATTAACAATACTTAAAGCATGGAAAATCTAGGTATCATGGAATGAATTCATATGTGTCATGGGAAAAAGGCTAAGGGCCAACACTAAGATCACCTAAACTCCCTCTCGGAATGAATAGGATATGGAATGACATTCATTGGATTGGTTCTCACTCAAATAATTCCAACTAGGTACTAAGCTTGAAATGAGAGTCCCTTCACATAATCTATTGACTTCTCAATCTAATAAATGATATGTTCTATCAAAGGGTTCTAAACTATGAAGGACTTCTCAATCTCTTCACAATCTATAATGCACATGAAGTGTTTGATGAAATGATTCATTTAATTATCCTAAATATGCAATTGACTTCTCAATCTAATCACATGCTTAAAACAATTAAATACACAAATCATCATAAACCTCAAGATCTAAAGCATCAATGATAGAAAATCAATTAACTCAATCAACATAATCATTCAATTGCAAAATACCAAAAATTATCCAACACAATTCATATTGCTAATCTCACAAGGGAGATTAGGCTCTCATATCCATAAAAAAATTAACATAGACATTAAATTCCTTATAAAACATGATAAACAATAGGTTTCAATACAAAGTTTAGATGAAAACTCCCTTGGATGTCTCCAATGGTGATCTTCTTCTTCCCCTTGCAATTCACCTCTCTTCCTTGCTTCTCTAGCTACTTGGATGAAGGATTTGATGGTTGGATTAAGGTATATCCAAAGGATGAAGAATGGATGAAGGTGAAGGTGAAGGTGAAGAATGGAGGAAATGGTGTGTGAGGTGTGTGTAGAAGGGTTGGAAATCGGATCTCCTCTCAAAATATTGAAGTGTTGGGTATTTATACCCCTTGGGAGGCTTCTAGAAGGATTCTGATGTGTTTCTGATGCTGCAGCAACACGACTCGTGTGCTGCAACACGACCACAGGGTGGCCGTGTAGGCGTTTCTGATGTCAGAAAATGGCCAGGGCTTACAGGGCCGTGTTGCGTAACACGGGTCGTGTTGCGTAACACGGGCTGCGCAGTCTCACTGTTTCGCGCATAACTTCCACATCCAATCTCTGATTTGAGTAATTCTTGCACTCATATGATCCTCTTTTCTTTGGCTTTCTATCCATATAAAGATCTGACAAAACTTCCAATATTTGAGGGTGTAACAAGTCATGCAAATTAGCACAACCGTGCTGAGTAGGAACAGCTTGCGCGACGTCACCATTTTAATCATAACTTTCTCGTTTCAGCTCCAATTGAAGTGTTTCTCATACCAAAATAATCCTCTTTTCTATGGCTTTCCAACTATGTATTACACTTCTAGTTTTGAGCTCCACAAGAGTACAGAAAAATTACACAAGATTGACGTGCATTTTTTCAGCATTTTGCTTGATTTGACTCATTCTTCCTCGTTTCAACTCCGAATTGAGATCCGTTTTTTCCTACATCTTCCTTATCACGTCTAGGATCCATTTTTACCTAAAAATCATACGTTTAAGCTCATTCACACACATTTATATAAAAACACAAAACACAACCAAATAACACATAAAATACGGATAAAATCATACAAAAACACATATAAAAAGACACTAAAATCTAGGTCAAAATATCACTCATCACACCCCCAAACTTAAAGTGTTGTGCATCCCCGCACAACGAAAATGATAAACCAAGAAGAGTAATTTTCACCTAGGAAAAGACTAAACGAACATAAGTAACAACACATCAATAATAATAAGAATCACAATTTATGCTAAGTCATCCTACAACATTAGATTCATGACATGAAGAATTAACAAGTTCAATCACAAGAGAATATTAGTGTAATATAGTCTCTTTTTGGTCCAAGCCTCACATAGGTTATAAATGTCACTCAACACTCTTTAAAGTAGGGTAAATCATCACTCATTAACCGATTAGCTCGACTCGCTATAAGCTTGCTCGTGGACTACATTCACAAACCACCAAAGTTTAAATTAATGATCAAAAAGGTCTTTAATTTGGATGTAATGATAGGCTCTTTGGTAAGGTAGGAAGAGTATGGATAATAGTGACTAACAAGTGTAAGTAATCGAAGAGATGATCAACTTCCTCAACTTCTCCACTTTTCTTTCTTCCTTTCTCAACTTTGGTAATCACAAGCACTAATCATCAACTTTCCTTAGATTTTGAGCTTCTTTTAATGCATGCTTCCTTCTTTGAACTTTTAAGTACTTGAGCATATTGTTATTGCTTTGCTCATTTTCTTATTTTGAGGTTGCATGTCCATTCTTTCTTGTGCTCTTTTCATCCTTTTTCTTACTTATTTACCATTTCCTTTTTTTCTTTTTCTTCCTTATCAAACCTTTCTAGTTACCATCTCCTCAATCACCCACACAAATGGTATATATGTAAGGCTTAAGTGGGTAATCATGGCTTGTAATGTGCTTATATCACAATAAATAGGCTTTAAGGCTCAAAGTGGTTGACTAGGGATGATGTTCATGGTAGGAAAATATATAGTAATGACTATAATAACAAGGATGGCCTTAGATCATGTCACTAATTTCCACAAATCGGGCTCGTTCCTATAGTCCTTGAGCAAGTTCTAGCTTATCAAACACAACCAATCCACTCATGAAGAAAAATACTATGTATGCACGGTTGAGGCTCAAATTCTCACAAGCTTATGCATTGGACCTTAAGAAACTTATTACACCACATTCATCTCAAAATTGAACAAGTTAAGTAAAACATGTCACAATTCGAAAGTGTAGAGATTCTTAATCATAACTTGTCATCACTTACTACCACAATATATCATCACTCATATTCTAAAATGACTCACAACCTCCCTAAACAAACCACCAAACATACAAGACAAAAATAAGAAAACACACAAAATATAAAATAAAGACTCAACAAACACAAAACAAAACAAAAACACATAATATGCAAGAATAAAAGTCACCATCATTAAACAATGAAGCACACATTCAAATCATCCAAAATAATGTAAGCTCACAATCATCCCAACCTTGATTGAAAAGGAAATCCTAATTAATGAAAATAAATATCCCAAAAACATAACACATGAAGTAGCATGCTAATCCATTCAATCCAAATCAAAATCAATTAAAAGTGATAAGGTGTAGAGTACTCCCTCAATAGGCATTTGGTAAGGAAAGCGTTTGCTCCAAGCTCCATTCGTGCTTCCAATACCCTTCATTCATACTCAAAACTCATACAACACCATTAGCTCAACAATTGCCTTAAAAATATGGATTCACATGCACTTCAACACAACCAATCATACCAAAATCCAACCAAACTCATGAGAAAATTTTTAAAATTAGCCCAAAAATACGAAAAAGTATATGCCTTCAAAACAAAGTATGTCACACCACACCATATCCCCCCAAACTTAAATTGAAACAAGAGTTTCAAGATAAGTTTGCAAAAAGTGGTGTAACTTACTTTCACACTTCAAATCAAGCACTTATCGTTTCTCCAATACACATTCTCCTCATGAACACAATCAATCTACATGCCAAAAATGCAAACAAACAAATCCATCAACCTTATTGAAAGCATTAAATAAAGCAATAAAAGGTAATGATGGGTTGCCTCTCATCTAGCGCTAAGTTTAACGTCTTCAAGTCGGACAGGATATGGAGAACTCATCGGAATGGCCACGGATATCTTTCGTCCTTGCCATCGAATTTTAACCGTTGTGCTTCTTTCTCTATTAGGCATTTGTGGCAAGTGACGACCTCAGTTGCATCCTTTGAGCATGGCTTCAAAAATTCGACTCTCTTGAGCTTACACTGCATTGCCCTCTCCATTCTTGAACACCACTTATTCCTCCTTACCAAATAGATCTCCAACATCTCTTCGAGCTCTCTTTTGTTTCTAAGGATATGAGAAAAATCAATGGATAAAACAAAATCAATGTAAACAATATTATCAAGTTCAAAGCAACTTAAAGAGTTTAAAGGTTTAGAAATGCTCATTTCACTCTTCAAGTCATCATCATTTGTTTCTAGACTTTGTTCCTCTTCATCAACATCATTTGCCTCAATAGGCTCTTCAAACACTTCATTTGATTCTTCATCCCCCAAATTCTCTTCTTTCTCAAACTCTTCTTCAAATTTACTCTCCTCTTCAAGCTCTTCACTTTGTTGAAAATTTGTCAAAGTACTTACAATTTGGCTCACTTAATGCTCCAAAGCTTTGAATCTTCTATCATTAGCTTCTTCATTAGCTTTGAATCTTCTATCATTAGCTTCCTCAATAGTTTTGAATCTTCTTTCATTAGCTTCATCAATCTTTCTCCTTGTTTCATCTCGAGCTTTATTAGATTCAATCAACTTCTCAATCAATACTTCTAAAGATGATTTTTCTTCTTCAACTTGTTGAAATTCTCCTCCCTCTTGGTTGTCACAATTCCATTCTTGATTTGGTGGATAATTCCCATGAAAACTTCCTTCATAGTTATGTTGAAAATTTCCTTGGAAATCATCCACTCCCATGAAAGAAACATCTCCTACTTGATGCGTAGGCATCCTCCACTCTTCTTGTTCCATAGGACTAGGAATCGACACACCTTGCACATTTTGAGCAACCCCCAAAATTGAACTAGACAAGACTTGACCATAAGCACCTTGATTCATCATCCTTATTTGTCTTGTCACTTCCAAAGTAACTTGGGTAATTATCTCGGAGGATTCATTTTGAAGAAAACTTGATTGAGGATCTTGACCTTCATCACTTCCTTGAGCACTTCTTCTATATAATTCAAGTAAGGCGTAGTTTTGAAACGGAGGAGAAGTGTTGGTGTTGGGATTTGGTGGAGAATAAGTGTATGCTTGATACGGATGGAATGTATTTGTATTGTAAGCGTGTTGCCATTCTCCATTTCTTCCTTGATTGTAGTATTGAGAGCTATCTTGATTCATTTGGAAGTTGTACCCATAGTTGCTCTTATTCATGTAGCCTCTTGATTGTGGAGGTGGAACCCTATAACTTTGATCATCAAAGACATTTGTGAATTTGTTCCAACCATCCATTTGAATGCTCTTCTCAAGGCTTACTACAATTCTTCTTCCAACTTGCTATTTTTGGCTTTAATCCCCCTTCCTCTTCTCTCAAGGTAGTTTCACGTACCTATCAAAACGAAAAAGTGAGATCAAAAATTTTCCAAAACAAATAATAAAAAGCAATAAAAATATCAATATTAATACCAATCGAAACACTCCTTCGTTAAACTACTAGCAACTGTTGCCTCCCCGGCAACGGCGCCATTTGGTTAGCCATAATATAGTGGGCATGACCAATTAAAGAAATTATCGAACCACAGGGAGGAAGGTACTAGGGTCTAAGCGATCTCGTGTTTGTCATAGTATTATAGAGATGAACGAGAAGAGGAGATAATCAAGAAATGACAATAAAATAAAAGGATAGATGAATGGGAGATGGATGAATGAGCCAAGTAGATAGAGATGAGACTAGCAATACTTAAAGCATTGAAAATCTAGGTATCATGCAATGAATTCATATGTGTCATGGGTAAAAGGCTAAGGGCCAACACTAAGATCACCTAAACTCCCTCTCGGAATGAATAGGATATGGAATGACATTCATTGGATTGGTTCTCACTCAAACAATTCCAACTAGGTACTAAGCTTGAAATGAGAGTCCCTTCACATAATCTATTGACTTCTCAATCTAATAAATGATATGTTCTATCAAAGGGTTCTAAACTATGAAGGACTTCTCAATCTCTTCACAATCAATAATGCACATGAAGTGTTTGATGAAATGATTCACTTAATTATCCTAAATATGCAATTGACTTCTCAATCTAATCACATGCTTAAAACAATTAAACACACAAATCATCATAAACCTCAAGATCTAAAGCATCAATGATAGAAAATCAATTAACTCAATCAACATAATCATTCAATTGCAAAATACCAAAAATTATCCAACACAATTCATATTGCTAATCTCACAAGGGATATTAGCCTCTCATATCCATAAGAAAATTAACATAGACATTAAATTCCTTACAAAACATGATAAACAATAGGTTTCAATACAAAGTTTAGATGAAAACTCCCTTGGATGTCTCCAATGGTGATCTTCTTCTTCCCCTTGCAATTCACCTCTCTTCCTTGCTTCTCTAGCTACTTGGATGAAGGATTTGATGGTTGGATCAAGGTAGATCCAAAGGATGAAGAATGGATGAAGGTGAAGGTGAAGAATGGAGGAAATGGTGTGTGAGGTGTGTGTAGAAGGGTTGGAAATCGGATCTCCTCTCAAAATATTGAAGTGTTGGGTATTTATACCCCTTGGGAGGCTTCTAGAAGGATTCTGATGTGTTTCTGATGCTGCAGCAACACGACTCGTGTGCTGCAACACGACCAAAGGGTGGCCGTGTAGGCGTTTCTGATGTCAGAAAACGGCCAGGGCTTACAGGGCCGTGTTGCGTAACACGGGTCGTGTTGCGTAACACGGGCTGCGCAGTCTCACTGTTTCGCGTATAACTTCCACATCCGATCTCTGATTTGAGTAATTCTTGCACTCATGTGATCCTCTTTTCTTTTTCTTTCTATCCATATAAAGATCTGACAAAAATTACAATATTTGAGGGTGTAACAAGTCATGCAAAGTAGCACAACCGTACTGAGTAGGAACAGCTTGCGCGATATCACTATTTTAATCATAACTTTCTCGTTTCGGCTCCAATTGAAGTGTTTCTCATACCAAAATAATCCTCTTTTCTATGGCTTTCCAACCATGTATTACACTTCTAGTTTTGAGCTCCACAAGAATATAGAAAAATTACACAATTTGGGCGTGCGTTTTTTCAGCATTTTGCTTGATTTGACTCATTCTCCCTCGTTTCAACTCCGAATTGAGATCCGCTTTTTCCTACATCTTCCTTATCACGTCTAGGATCCATTTTTACCTAAAAATCATACGTTTAAGCTCATTCACACACATTTACATAAAAACACAAAACACAACCAAATAACACATAAAATACGGATAAAATCATACGAAAACACATATAAAAAGACACTAAAATCTAGGTGAAAATATCACTCATCAGTTTCAAATGGAAAGCAATGGTGGCGAAGAAGATAGCTGAAAAGGGAGGAAATAAGAGACCTCATGCAATTCAGGTAACAACAAATCAAGTTGCTACAGATTCTGATTTCATTGAAGCAATGTCTGTGTGTTCTAGTTCAGTATCAGAATGGGTTATGGATTCTGGATGTATTTTTCATATGACTTCTAGGAAAGATTGGTTTACTGAATTAAGATCACAAGATGAAGGATCAGTAATGCTAGGTGATGATCATACTTGTAAGATTGTTGGAATTGGTTCTGTCAAACTTAAAATGTTTGATGGGAAAATCAGGATGTTAAAGAATGTTAGATATGTACCAAGCTTAAGGAGAAATCTAATATCTCTTGGAATGTTAGTTTCTCAAGGTTATGAATGCCATTTGAAGGGAGATACACTTGCTGTCATAAAAGGAAAGTTAGTAGTTGTTAAAGGATTCAAGAGGTTTGATCTGTACTTCTTGGATGGTTCTGTAGTGACTGGACAAATTAATACCACTAAGGATGAGAGTAGTGTTAATGTTTGGCAGGGAGGCTTGGTCATATAAGTGAAAGAGGCTTGCAAGAACTTGCAAGACAGAAGCTACTTGAGATCAGCTCAACATGTAAGTTGGATCAATGTGAAGCTTGTATATTAGGAAAGGCAAAGAGGTTGAAGTTTGGTGCAGCTGAGCATAATACCAAAGCTAGGTTGGAATATGTTCACTCAGATCTTTGGGGGCCTTCCAAGACTTCAACAATAGGTGGTGGGAAATACTTCATCTCATTCATTGATGATTATTCAAGAAAGGTGTGGATTAAAATTCTGGAAACAAAGGATGAAGCACTATCAGTTTTTAAAGTATGGTTGACAGAGGTAGAACTGCAAACTTGAAACAAGGTCAAGTGCTTAAGAACAGACAATGGGCTTGAATTTGTGTCACATGAATTCAATAAGTTTTTCAAGAGAAAGGTATTAAGAGGCACAAGACAGTGCCAGGTACTCCACAGCAAAATGGAGTGGCTGAGAGAATGAATCAGACACTTCTTGCAAGAGTTAGATGTATGATGAGTAGTGGAGGTTTCTCTAAAGGTTTCTGGGTGAGCTAGTATCTACTGCAGCTTATTTGATTAATCTGTCACCATTCACAGCACTTAAGTTTAAGTCACCTGAACAAGTGTGGTCTGGAAGGGTACCAGATTATAGTCATTTGAGGATTATAGGTTGTTTGATGTATTCTCATCAGAAGCAAGGCAAGTTAGATCCTAAAGCTGTTAAGTGTGTGTTAGTAGGCTATTCTAAAGAGGTAAAAGGGTACAGACTATGGTGTTATGAGAATAACAAGTTTATAGTTAGTAGAGATGTAACATTCAATGAAGATATGATGCCTTTGTTGGAAAGAGGATCTAATAAGGTTATAACTACTGACAAGTGTGAGTTTGAGGTGGAGCATGATGACAGAACAATAGTACAGCATGATCAAGATCAAAGAGATGATAGTGTACATGAGGAAGTTGCTGCTGAGGAAAGGTCTGAGTCATCTGGTTCAAATGAAAGAAGAACACTTAGTAGTTATCAGTTGGTTAGGGATAGGTTGAGAAGGCAGATCAAAACACCTATAAAATATATAGAGGCAGACATTGTATCATATGCATTGTATGTAGCATCAGATATTGATGTCTATGAGCCAAAGACATACTCAGAAGCAGTATCAGGTAAGGAGAGTGTGCAGTGGTTGGAGGCTATGGAAGAAGAGCTGCAATCTTTAAGAAGAAATAATACTTGGATGATTGTTGACAAACCTGCTAATCAGAAGCTTGTAGGTTGTAAGTGGATATATAAGAAGAAACCAGTTACAAGCAAGGAAGGAGGAATAAGATATAAGGCAAGGCTTGTAGCAAGAGGGTTCTCACAGCAAGAAGGTGTAGATTATAATGAAATTTTCTCACCAGTAGTAAAACACTGTTCAATAAGGATTTTACTGTCATTAGTTACTCAGTTGGATTTAGAATTACATCAAATGGATGTAACAACAACTTTCTTGAATGGAAATTTAGAAGAGAAGATTTACATGAAGATTCCTGAAGGTGTTAGTCTAAAAGGAGCAGATTCAAAGGCTTGTCTATTACTTAAATCACTATATGGTCTGAAGCAAAGTCCAAGACACTGGTATCTCAGGTTTGATGAATACATTACTTCTAATGGTTTTGTTAGGAGCATGTATGATAGTTGTGTGTACATAAGATGTGATAAAGGAAGCTATACTTATCTGCTACTCTATGTAGATGATATACTAATAGCTTGCAAAGATATGATAGGAATCAATTCAGTAAAGGATACTTTGAGAAAGGAGTTTGACATGAAAGATCTAGGTGAGGCAAGGATGATACTTGGAATGCAGATAGAAAGGGACATGTCAGCTGGATTATTGAGGTTGTTTCAAGAGTCATACTTGGATAAAGTGCTAAAGAGGTATAATATAAATCTTTGTAAGAGTACATCAGTACCAGTTAAGTAAGGTTTGAGTCTGTCATCTCTTCAAGGGTCTCAAACAGATAAAGAAAGGTCTGAAATAAGTAAAATACCATATGCAAGTGCAGTTGGCAGTTTAATGTATGTTATGGTATGCTATAGACCAGACTTAGCTTATATTATGAGTGTGATCAGTAGGTTTATGAGTGATCCTGGTCTTGTTCATTGGGATGCAGTAAAGTGGGCACTAAGATATGTTAGAGGAATTATATTAGTTGGATTGAAGTTTCAGAAGCAAGATAATTGGGGTGAGGCTGTTGTTGGTTATGTGGATGCAGATTATGCAGCTAATATTGACACAAGGAAATCAATAACAGGTTATGTGTTAATTTATTTGGTACAGTAATAAGTTGGAAGGCTATACATCAACACATAGTGGCATTATCCACCACTGAAGCTGAATTTGTTGCTCTTACAGAAGCAATAAAGGAAAGTGTTTGGTTGATTGGTATTTTGAGAGAATTTGGAGTTCAACAGGATTGTATTGAAGTGTATTATGATAATCAAAGTGTTGTACATCTCTCAAAGCATCAAGGATATCATGAGAGGACTAAACACATTGATGTGAGACTTTATTTCATAAGAGATATGATAGAAGAGAAGCTAGTTGTTGTTAAAAAGATTAAGACAGCTGAAAATCCTGCTGATGTGTTTACTAAGGCTCTACCTGTTCAAAAGTTTGAATTGTGTAAGAGTCTTATTGGTGTTTACTAAAAGGGGAAGAAAGATAGGTGAGCTGCAGCCTATAATTGCAGCAATGTGGAGAGGTTTTTAATTACTTATGAGGAAGCATGGTCTAAGGTGGAGATTTGTTGTATGTGTAGACCATGCATGCATGCATGCATACATGTACATGTGTAACATATAGCAAATAGAGGTATGGAAGATGGTGTTTGATATAGCAGCAAGTTGAATGAGTGAATATGATCAACAAGCTGCATAAGGGGAAGTAAGCTCCAGCTGTAACAGGTTTGTTGTCATGCATTGAGGTGATTAAGTGAAGCATAAGTTAGTTGTAGTTGTTGGTAATAGCTAGAAGAAGTTAATGATCAATTGTAACCAACTGAAAGATGCAAGCTGTTCACATGCATACATGATGGCAGTTGAGATTGATGCAAGCTATTCACATGATGATGCTTCAGTTGTTGATCCATCATCATCACATCAGTCAGTTATTTCAGTTGGAATCAAGAAGATAAGATGCAGGCTTGAAGGTGAAGATTCAACACAATGTGATCAACATGGTGATAAAGCCATAAGATCAAGAAGGGTGCTGTTTTAGGAAGTTGAGTAGCATGGAAGGTAGTTGTAACTGAACTCAACTTATCACATGGGATGAAAGGCACTTGCTGATGCATTCTGATGTTGTATCAGTATAGTATATAAGGAACAGATCATGCACAGCAAAGAATCTATCTAGAGAGAGTGTGAATCATCATCATACAAGCTAGTGCACCAAATTAGGGTTTTCAAGTGTTTGGTTCATCATCATCTTCATATTGTAACCATGTTTTCATCATATAGTGATTGCTCTCCTTTAGAAAGTGGATGTAGATCAACATGATCGAACCACAATAATTCTTGTCTTCCTACTTCAAGTATAGTTTTCTGTTTTTGATTAAATCAACACAAAACTTAAGAAATTAGGGTAGAGTGTAAGCTTCTTTGTTGATCAAAGTTTGCTGCATTCATAAGAGAATCATATATGACGTAGGTGAAGTGATTAATCGTAGTTATTTAATTAAAAAAATATTCATTGCATTGACAAGAATGTCAGGTCACATGTTTGAGATACTGCCTGAGTCTGGCTGCCCTAAATCTACTCGCGTGCCTCTTTCCAACGCCCAATTATCTATCCAATTGAGTTTTCAGGTTATTATTTTATTTTATTTTTTTAGAAAAATAAGTTATGAATGTTACGTGAAAAAATATTTTTAAAATACAATATATTAAAAGATTATTTATCTTTAAATGTTATGAAATGCTCGATATGATAAATAAATAAAAATAAAATGAAATGTGTAATGAAATGCAGAGAGTAGTACAATTTGAATTTGTTATATGTTTTTAAAATAGCAATTTAAACAATATAATCATTATCATAATTTTGTTATCACAATCACAATATTGTCAAACCTCATCTACTCTGTATTCTTTCATTAACTCACGTAAATTATATCTCACATTTTATTTATTGAATTACTCAAAATAAACTTATTTTATTTACTATACTTAATTAAAACAATTCTTAATATGCACTCAAAAAGACACATGAGTGTTTTTGTGGGATAGGAAAATATAATATTTGAGAAGTGTTTTTTTATCTTAGTAAAATGCTTGGTAATGTAAATACAAATGATCATACATTTTTAATAATTAAAAATAAAATTTTATCGTGAATTTGAATCTTATTTTGATGTAATATATTTCGAGTCATTTTATTAATTTGAAAAAAATAATTTGTAGTAAAAAAAAATCTCTTTTATAACGCAATATTTAATCAATACAATACGAGAGAATACATGAAAAAAAATAATGAAGTGAGATATGTATGTCAGGTGAATGAGTTAATATATCTTCCTCAAAGTGGCAAACTCGGTATACTCTCCATTACTACCACTTTTCTTGTTTACAGGTTATCGGGTGGACCTCAGCAACCAGGGGGAGCACGTCAAGGAAGATGACCCGCATCCGCGGTTTCTTGTTGTTGAAAATAGATCATGCATGCATACGTGTGTGTGATATAAGACAGCTGTATACACATGGAGGATGATGAGTGGTTGAGCAGCAAGTTCGATTGAAGGTTAGGGTCAACTTGCTGCATAAGTTGAGCCGTAGGATCAAAAGAGAGGCCGAGCTGATGGATTGATGACATGGCAAGAATCTTAGTTGGTTGGTGATCAGCTAAAACTGTTTGCTAGCTGATTGATCATGTGGGATTACACACATGGAAGTTAGTCAGGCTGATGCATGCTATATATGGGAGGAATGCATCAGTTATCATCATCATCCCGTTCATATCAGTTGAAGAAAAGATTAGGGTTCTTCAGAAGTTTATTCTTCATCTTCATTTTGTAGCTGTAAACAATTCATCATCAAAGTGATTTAACTTCTCCATAAAGTGGACGTAGATCTTTAAGATCGAACCACTATACATCCTTGTGTTCTTATTCATTTTTTATTTCATTTTTCAATTGATTCAATACGTGAGAGAGGTTGGGAAAGATAGAGTGTGCAAGTTTGTTCAAAGAGTAGCTCAAACTTGCTTGCATTCATAAGAATTGGCGCCGTCTGTGGGAAGCCAAGAAGAAGAAGAAGATTCAGTGGAGAAGAAGATCAAATGGTTACTACTAAGTTTGATATTGAAAAGTTTTCAGAGAAGGCAGACTTCAGTATGTGGAGGATGAAGATGGAGGCCATCTTGGTTCAACAAGGATTATCAGATGCAATCAAACCACTTCCTGAAAATCAAGCTGCAGCAGTTGATGCTGTTGCCCTTGCAGCAGATCAAGAACAACAAACAAATGCTAGAAGTGCACTTATCCTGTGTCTTGGAGACAAAGTTCTGAGGGAAATCTCAAAGGAAGCTACAGCAAGAGGAGTTTGGAAGAAATTGGAGGAGCTGTACATGGTTAAAAGTCTGGCCAACCATTTGTACATGAAGCAGAAACTATACTCTTTCAAGGTATCAGAAGATAAGTCAATAATTGGTCAATTAGATGAGTTTAATAAGATCATTGATGATCTAAAAAATATTGATGTGGCTCTGTCAACTGAAGATAAAGTTGTCATCCTCATGTCAGCCCTTTCAAAGTCCTTTGAAGGTTTAAGAGATACACCCTTGTTTGCTAATGCTGAATCAATCTCTCTTGAGCAAGTCTTGTTAGCAGTCAAGGCAAACGTGCTTCACAAGAATCCAGATCAACAAGCTATTGCAGAAGGTTTAGTAGCAAAGAAACAGAATCAGTGGAGCAAGAATAATAAGAGTAGCAATACTGATAAGAGAAAGCCAGAAAAGAATTATAGCACTCCATCAAATAAGGAATAAAACAAGAACTGCTATCACTGCAATAAACCTGGACATTTCAAGAAACAATGTTTCAAATGGAAAGCAATAGTGGCAAAGAAGATAGTTGAAAAGGGAGGAAATAAGAGGTCTCATGCAAATCAGGTAACAACTAATCAAGTTGGTTCAGATTCTAATTTCATTGAAGCCATGACAGTTTATTCTAGTTCAGTATTAGAAGAATGGGTTATGGATTCAGGATGTACATTTCATATGACTTCTAGAAAAGATTGGTTTACTGAATTAAGATCACAAGATGAAGGATCAGTCATGCTAGGTGATGATCACACCTGTAAGATTGAAGGAATAGTTTCTGTCAAACTTAAAATGTTTGATGGGAAAATCAGGTTGCTAACAAATGTCAGATATGTACCAAGTTTGAGAAGGAATATAATATCTCTTGGAATGTTAGTTTCTCAAGGTTATGAGTGTCATTTGAAGGGAGAAACACTTACTATCATAAAAGGAAAATCAGTAGTTGTTAAAGGTTTTAAGAGGTCTGATCTGTACTTCTTAGATGGTTCTGTTGTGACTGGACAGATTAATGCAACTAAGGATGATAGTAGTGTTAATATTTGGCATGGAAGGCTTGGTCATACAAATGAAAGAGGCTTGCAAGAACTTGCAAGACAGAGGCTGCTTGAGATCAGTTCAACTTGCAAGTTAGATCAGTGTGAAGCTTGCATATTAGACAAGTCAAAGAGGTTAAAATTGATGCAGCTGAGCATAATACCAAAGCTAGGTTGGAATATATCCATTCTGATCTTTAGGGACCTTCCAAGACCTCAACAATAGGAGGTGGAAGATATTTCATATCATTCATTAATGATTATTCAAGAAAGGTATGGATAAGAATTTTAAAGACAAAGGATGAAGCATTATCAGTTTTTAAAGTTTGGGTGACAGAAACAGAACTGCAGACTGGAAACAAAGTTAAGTGTTTGAGGACAGACAATGGGCTTGAGTTTGTATCACATGAATTTAACAAGTTTTGTCAAGAGAAGGGTATTAAGAGGCACAAAATAGTACCAGGGACCCCACAGCAGAATGGAGTGGCTGAAAGAATGAATCAGACACTTCTTGCAAGAGTTAGGTGCATGATGAGTAGTGGAGGCTTCTTAAAAGGTTTTTAGGGTGAGTTAGTGTTAATTGCAGCTTATTTGATCAACTTATCTCCATGCACAGCATTTAAGTTTAAACCATCTGAACAAGTATGGACTGCAAGGATACCAGATTATAGTCATTTAAGGGTGATAGGTTGCCAGGTGTATTCACATAGAAGCAAGACAAGCTGAATCCAAGAGCTGTTAAGTGTGTGCCTGTAGGCTACCCTAAAGAATTAAAAGGTTACAGGCTATGGTGTTATGAGACTAACAAGTTCATTGTTAGTAGGGATGTAACATTTAATGAAGACAAGATGCCTTTATTAGAGAGAGGTGCTGATAAGATCATTACTATAGATAAGTGTGAGTTTGAGGTGGAGCATGATGGTAAAACAGTAGTACAACACAATCAGGATCAGAGAAATAATGATGTATATGAGGAAGATGCTGCAGAGGAGAGAGCTGAATCATCTGGTTCCAGTGAAATAAGGACTCTTAGCTATCAACTAGTTAGAGATAGGCTGAGAAGGCAAATCAAAACACCTATCAGATATATAGAGGCTGACACTGTGTCATATGCCCTCTATGTAGCATCAGACATTGATATCTATGAGCCAAGGACATATTCAGAGGCAATATCAAGAAAGGAGAGTATGAAGTGATTAAATGTTATGGAAGAAGAGCTGCAATCATTAAAAAGGAATAACACTTGGATGATTGTTGACAAGCTTGCAAATCAGAAGCTTATAAGTTGTAAGTGGATATATAAGAAGAAACCAGTGACAAGTAAGGAAGGAGGAATCAGATATAAGGCAAGGCTTGTAGCAAGAGGTTTTTCACAGCAAGAAGGTGTTGATTATAATGAAATCTTCTCACCAGTAGTAAAGCATTGCTCAATAAGGATCTTGTTGTCATTAGTTACTCAATTGGATTTGGAATTGCATCAAATGGATGTAACAACAGCATTCTTACATGGAAATTTATAGGAAAAGATCTATATGAAGATTCCTGAAGGTGTTAGTTTGAAATGTGCAGACTCAATGGCTTGCCTGCTACTTAAATCATTGTATGGATTGAAGCAAAGTCCAAGACAGTGGTACCTCAGGTTTGATAATTACATTACATCAAGTGGTTTTGTCAGAAGCATGTATGATAGCTGTGTGTACATAAGATGTGAGGATGGATGCTACACTTATCTACTACTTTATGTAGATGATATATTGATAGCATGCAAGGATATGATAGGAATTAATACAGTAAAAGATACTTTGAGGAAGGATTTGACATGGAAGATCTAGGTGAAGCAAGAATGATACTTGGCATGCAAATTGAAAGGGACAGATCAGCTGGTCAGCTAAGATTATTTCAAGAGTCATACTTGGATAAGGTTCTTAAGAGGTATAATATGAATCTCTGTAAGGATGTTTCAATACCAGTTTAGCAAGGTTTAAACCTGTAATCACTTCAAGGTCCTCAAACAGATAAGGAGAAGACAGAATTGAGCAATATACCATATGCAAGTGTTGTTGGTAGTTTGATGTATGCAATGGTATGTTGTAGGCCAGATCTGGCTTATATTATGAGTATAATCAGTAGGTTTATGAGCAATTCTGGTGTTGTACATTAGGATGCAGTAAAATAGGCACTTAGATACATCAAAGGAACTATATCAGTTGGATTGAAATTTCAGAAACAAGGTACTTGGGACAGAGCTGTTGTTGGTTATGTGGATGCTGATTATGCAGCTAATCTTGATACAATGAAGTCAATAACAGGCTATGTGTTCAATTTGTTTGGTACAGCAATAAGTTGGAAGGCTACACATCAACACATAGTAGCACTCTCAACCACTGAAGCTGAGTTTGTTGCTCTCACAGAAGCAATCAAAGAGGGTGTTTGATTGATTGGAATTTTGGGAGAGGTTGGTGTTCAGCAAGATGCTATTGAAGTATATTGTGACAATCAAAGTGTTGTACATCTCTCAAAACACCAAGGGTATCATGAGAGGACTAAACACATTGATGTGAGACTTTACTTCATAAGAGACATGATAGAAGAGAAGTTAGTAGCTGTCAAGAAGATTAAGACATCAGACAATTCAGCTGATGCATTTACTAAGGCTCTACCAGTTCAAAAATATGAATTGTGTAAGTGTCTTATTGGTCTTCACTAAAAGGATGAAAAGAAGGTGTGCTGCAGCCAATAATTGTAGCAAGGTGGAGAGGTTTTGATTACTTATGGTGATGCATGGTCTAAGGTGGAGATTTGTTGAAAATAGATCATGCATGCATACGTGTGTGTGATATAAGACAGCTGTATACACAAGGAGGATGATGAGTGGTTGAGCAGCAAGTTCGATAGAAGGTTAGGATCAACTTGCTGCATAAGGTGAGCCGTAGGATCAAAAGAGAGACTGAGCTGAATGATTTATGACATGGCAAGAATCTTAGTTGGTTGGTGATCAGCTGTAACCATTAGCTAGCTGATTGATCACGTGGGATTATACACATGGAAGTTAGTCAGGCTGATGCATGCTATATATGGGAGGAATGCATCAGTTATCATCATCATCCCGTTCATATCAGTTGAAGAAAAGATTAGGGTTCTTCAGAAGTTTATTCTTCATCTTCATTGTGTAGCTGTAAACAATTCATCATCAAAGTGATTTTACTTCTCCATAAAATGGACGTAGATCTTTAAGATCGAACCACTATACATCCTTGTGTTCTTATTCGTTTTCTATTTTATTTTTCAATTAATTCAATACGTGAGAGAGGATGGGAAAGATAGGGTGTGCAAGTTTGTTCAAAGATTAGCTCAAACTTGCTTGCATTCATAAGACTTGCCAAGCTGCGCTGGCGGTTCTTTAGAAGGGTCGGGCTCAGCCAGGCGGATCCCGTCACCCGCATCCGGGGTTTCTTGCCAAGCCGCTGGCGTTTCTTTGCTTCACGTCGTCGTTGTCGCTCCTCTCTCGGCGTCGGTTCGGCGAGGCGTTTCTTCTCCTCACGGCGGCTCTGGCGCTCGGCGGTCCTCTCTCGGTGTCATGTTGTCTTCTTGAAAGGATGTAGTAGTAAGTGTAGCGTAGATGTGACCTATATATATATAGAGAGAGGAGCTTCTTGGGGTACAAGTAAATTTTTACCTTAATTAAACTGTAGAGAGAGAGAGAGGGGAATAGCTTATTGGGTTTATTACCATAATTAAAATAAACGGTGGGGCACAAGTAAATTTTTACCATAATTAAACTGTATACAGAAAGAGGAATAGCTTATTGGGGTTTATTACCATAATTAAACTAAACGGTGTTTAATTAATATCCTATCCAAAACAAACATATATAATTATTGATTAACAAACTCAAATTTCTTAATTTCTAAAATAATTAACTCGTACAATAAAAGAAAAAAAATTAAGCATCAATACTCCAAATAATATATAAATCCGAATTTAAGTACTGGAATTCCAACATATAGATTAAAGGCATCTTGGAATGTGTGGATAATTGGTAAGGTTGCACCATGGGTATAAACCATATTTGACATGATGGTGTAATTGAAATGAATTTTATTTAGTATATTTTTACTTACATAATTTTAAGCAAATTTTGGTCGTTAATTTAAAATGAGTGTATATTCTATTTTGTATACATGTTATTCTATTTTGTATACGTATTTTGTAATAATTGTATATTTTTTTTACACTAAGTTTTTTTATTAAAAAAATTTGCATTCATATGTGTATAACGTTTTATTCAATAATGTATACATGTTTTTTTAATAACTGTATATTTTTTTACACTAAATTTTCATTAAAAAACCTAACAATTAAATTGTATATATTTTTACTCATAATTATATATGTTTTTGTTTATATTTTTATATATGTACACTCTATCTTAGGGTGCACACAGGTGCACACTATAATTAGTCATTTAAAATTAGGTATATTCTCTACAGCTCTGTCATTTTAGTAATTAAACGACGGGCAAGAATATGTTAGGCATTCTCGCACACAAAAAATTACTTATTCTTATGGTAACGTCTACGTATTTCTTTTATATCTCATCGTATGTTTACATATTATTCTATAAACAATTAAACATAAGTATGAAAATAAATGGGAGTCGTTGAACGAATAAGATGGGCCAGGCCCATTCATTTAAAAGAGGTGGAGGCCCAAAAACAAAATTACATAGAAACAGCCATCTTTAGAACAGCCCAACCCAGGGAATTTAATTACTAGATTCCATGCTAATTGCTTCATTATTTTGGCTCACCATTTCAATTTAATTGTCAACACTTTTCTCACATGAGATGAAACTTTGCTTAATTAATATTCCCTAATTTTTTCGCCACAATACCTTTCACATTAAAACATCAAACAAGAAACCCAATGTTGGGTTACCTTTCATTTCTGATATATAAGTAAGAGATGAAGTGAAAAGAGTTAGTCTTGTGTTAATCCGTATATTGCATTTGGATTTTATTAGATTTTACTCTTTATATATATATATATATATATATATATATATATTAAGATAATAAATAAATTATAAAGTATATTATGTGTATTAGATGAGAGTGGTAAATTTATAATTAAGATATATATAAATAAATTATAAAGTATATTATGTGTATTAGATGAGAGTGGTAATTATATATTTACCACTATCATCTAATACACATAATATACTTTATAATTTATTTATTATCTTAAAAGATTTCATTATCCTGCAAAAATTAATAAGTTAGTAAAAAATTAAACCCTCTAAAAATTAATAAAGTTAATCCAAAATCAATTTTTTTTTTTAGATTTACCGGTGCAAAGTAGATGTGGACTGAGAGGGTATAAAAACTAACTATAAATAAAGAAATAGTAGTTTCTTATGGTACAAGTAATTTTTTACCTAAATTACACTGTATGGAGTATATAGAGAGGAATAGCTTATTGGGGTTTATTACCATAATTAAACTAAACTCTGTTTAATTAATATCCTATCTAAAACAAAAATATATTATTGATTTACAAACTCAAATTTCCAAGATTTTTAAATAATTAACTCGTAAAATAAAAGAAAAAAATTAAGTATCAAATTAACATTACTCCCTCCGTCCCGGGTATTTTTACCCGTTTGTACGGGCACGGAGATTAAGACGTTTTATTTTTTTAATATATAATGTAAGAGAAAGTAGGGATAAATTAGTAATTTAAAAAGAAAAAGTGAATAAAGTTATTGGGAATGATGAATAAAGTGTAAAAAAGTAATTAAAGTTGTTGGGATTGTAAAAAGTAGGTAATAAAATATTATGTATTTTTGCCAAAAATGGAATGGGTAAAAATACGTGGGACACCCCAAAATGGAAAGTGGGTAAAAATACGTGGGACGGATGGAGTATCATTTTTTTATTTTTGCTTTGCTTTTAGAATATAGTTTGTTTTTTCTTCTTCATATACAATCCAATGATTGGTACACCAAATAATACATACTCCCTCCGTCCCCCAGGAAAGTCTACACACCCTTTCCTGGCACGGAGATTAAGAAAGTGTATTTTTATTGACTTTTCAACCCATTTTGTAGGGGTAAAAATGTCCACTTGGATTTAGTAGATATGGTAATTAACTTTTTAATTAAAGTTAATGACAGCACCTGTACACTATTTACAAAAAAAAATATAATATTTCAAAAAATTAAAAACCTGAAGAAAATTAAAATTAGTGAAATTTAAGCATAATTACATAACCATTAACTAAGTAGTGACCGTATTAAGGGAAAAGATTACAAAAGTGCCACAACATACAATTCTCCAAATATTTCACATTCTGATCAATTAAAAATAAATTTTGATTTGGCTCATTTGCCTCCAAAAATAAAATGTTCATCTACCTCCAAAAATAACAGTCACATCAACTTTTGGCTCCAAATTTTTGGCTTTTCCCTCTATATCTATGCCATCTGCCTCCATTTTTTTAGGTTCAGAATAAAATTGTCCTTGAAATCACCACCATAAAAACCAAAAGTTAGTGAACAAATTAGAACTACACACTCTTACATTAATATCAATAACAGCAGCCATTAATACATGCAATAAATGGAAAGAAGGAAAGAGCTTACTGTTGAAGAGAAAAATCGAATTGCACATTTTCTATTGTGTAATAGCAACAATGGCCAGATAAATCATGATAAGCTAAATGAGGCAGTTCAGACTTTCGGAGTTTCAAGGAGGTGCATCCAATATATTTGGGTCGAAGCCAAGAAAAAGCTTGCTGCTGATGAGTCGGTTGTATTAAAATCAAACAAGGAAGGTATAACACACAAAAAGAAGATCATCATTGATCCTGATGCTATAAAGAATGTTGCACACAAGAAGAGATCTACTATAAGAAGTCTTGCAACTGAATTAAAGCTCGGGAAATCCACAGTTCACAGATGGATCAAGAAAGGAGAAATTAGGGCACACACAAATGCAATCAAGCCCGCACTCACTCCAAAGAACATGCTTCAAAGGTTAAATTTCAGTTTGCATGCCTTAACTCTAAATAGGGATACAAATAAGATTATGTTTAGATCACTGGAAAATGTAGTTCACATTGATGAAAAATGGTACTTCATGACTAGAGAAAGTGAGAGGTATTACTTAGTTCCAGAGGAGGAAGAGCCACATAGAACATGCAAGTCATAGACTTTCATTACTAAAGTGATGTTCATGTGTGCAGTCTCAAGGCCCATATTTGATAATGATGGTCAGGTTATCTTTGATGGGAAAATAGGAATTTTTCCTTTTACAGAAATAGTGCCAGCACAGAGAAACTCAAAAAACAGATTGAGAGGTACCTTGATTACCAAGCCTATAAACCATGTCAACAAGAAGGTCAGCAAAGATTGGCTGGTTAATAAGGTATTCAATCAGACCTTTATTTTAAGGTCATCATTCACTTTTAAGCAACCATAACTTCCAACTTTTGATTTCCAAAAATTTAGATATCTTTAACATGCTTATTTATTCAATTTACACAGGTAATACCAGCAATTAAGGAAAAATGGCCTCCAATCATGGACAAGAATATAGTTATACAACAAGATAATGCCCCACCTCATATCCTTGACAATGATTCTGAGTTTAGAGCAGCTGCAAGTTCTGATGGATTCAACATCAGACTTGTATGTCAACCTCCATGCTCTCCGGATACTAATGTCAATAATTTGGGATGGTTCAGGGCCATACAATCTCTACAATGGGAGAACAAGAGTACAAATGTTGATGAGTTGGTCAATAGTGTGAAGAATTATAAAAATTAGTTCTGCAAAAAAAGTTTCAACATTTATTTATTTTAATTGTTTTTAATTGATTTAGTATTGGTTGGATTCAAAATGATAGGTAACTAAAACTTCCAAGAATAAGCTATATGAAACACATAAACATCCTCAATGGTCTCACAAACACCAGGGATGCAGATTCCAATATGACCCAGGGCTTGCATAGATATGGAAGCTAATGTTCTGCATTGATTACATCAACCAAACACTTCAATATATTTTGAAGCACTAACTCTGAGATCTGGTTAAACAATAAAGGAAATGGAAATTGATTAATAGTGGGCCTCACAACACTTTGGCCACCACAATCTTCATTTTCCATAAACGAGGCATGTAAGAGCAAATTAACTGTTATACATATCATGTAGCTAATTAAAAGTCAATTTCCATGGAGTAAAATACCAATCAGATACCTTGACAAAAATATGAATAAAATCAATTCACTGTCAGATCTGCAATTGCTTTTCAAAATTTGTAAGAAAATTCTAAATAAACTCATCACACATGAGCAGAGCCTAAATTTATCATCATCGGACAATTAAAAATCTCATGAAGCTAGATTTTATCCCACAAATATACACAGTGATCTCAATAATTGCAAAGTTTAAATAGAATACTACCTGAGCGAGGGACAGAACATGCACAATAGCTCATTGATAAAGGCCTTGAATTTGGGACTCAACTCAGGAACATCAACTGGACCATCCAAATAGAAATCCAACCCAGATTCAGGCGATTGTGTATCGGGAACAACACAATCAAGAAATGAGGTCATCGTCTCAGGCGATTGTGTGTCTGGAATAACATAACATAATGGTGACTCCAAAATCTCTGAATCAGTCAAACACGTCTCGGGAACCACCGTATTATGTAAAGGGGACCCCGAGACCACCGAAAAGAGGTCGAAATCGCCTACATCGCCCTTGTATATCTCAGACTCCGACCAAAATTCCTTTTCCCCAAACCCACCAGACTCATCCTCTATGAAAGAAGAAACATTGGAAGACATGGTGGAGAAGATCGATCGAAAAAAGAGAAGAGAGAGGGCCAGATCTTGAAGGATGTGAGAAAGAGGAAGATAGATCTAGGGTTTCATCCTTTTTGTTTGATCTCATCGTGTGTACAGAGAAGTTTTGAGTTGGAGTAGTACAATACAGTGTTGATTGCCTGATTTAATTATGTGTTTGTTTTAGTTAATGACTAATTATGTATTTTATTTATTTTAATTAATGACTAATGTGTACAGTACTTAGTTAAAAGGTGTAATAAAGTGGATGGTATAAGTGTAAATTATAGTGTATTAAAAGGATATTTTTGTAAATTTTCTTTGCCATTTTTAGGATGTGCAAACTTTTGTGGGACGGACTAAAATGAAAAGTGTGCCGTCTGAAATGGACGGAGGGAGTAAATCCGAATTTAAGTACTGGAATTCCACAATACTATAGATTAAGGCATCTTGGAATGTGTGGATGATTGGTAACGTTGCACCATGGGTATAAACCATATTGGTCATGATTCCAACGGCCAATTATCTATTCAATCGAGTTTTCATATTATTATTTCATTTTTTTTAAAGAAAAATAAGTTATGAAATATTAATGTTATGTGAAAATTTATTTTTAAAATAAAATGTATTTAGAGGTTATTTACCTTTAAATTTTTTTACTATTTTTAAGATATTGTGAAATGCACTTAAAAAAGTGATGAATAGTGACGATTTTAGAGATGATTTTTTTATGATTTAGAGATGGTTTTTTATGATTTGAGACGGTTTCATGGCCGTCTATAATTTGTGCGTATCTAAAAATAGAGACGGTTTATTTTGAGACGGTATTTGCGACGATTTTAAACCACACCAGTTCGATTATTTTTGAGACGGTATTAGAAATGGTATTTTACCATGGCTACCATGCCTCCGGCTGAAGCTCGAGACCACCAGACCAGGCATTGGGAGCTCTTATTCACATCATGTATGCCAACTTTGCTAAAGATGATTCTTATTATGTATTCATATGTATACATACACATATTTTCTGCTTATGGTGGACATGGTTTGAACATCGATCCGTTAATTTTGACAAATTTAATGGTTAGAGAGGGCTTTAGAGACGGCAAAAAACCGTCTCTAATTGAGATGGAAGAAAACCGTTTCTTTTCATATTTCTAAGCATTTACATAATGTGAAAACATGTCATGCATATATATTTCAAATTTTCCTTACTATTTTGATCATTATAATGACATATAAATACTACTCTTTTAGGTTTTTTTTGATTTTGTATAAAAATCCTTAAGCCTTTATAATCACGTACGCCACAGGTGGGGCTTTCCGGTGAAATTCACGTTTTTCGGTGAAAATCAGATAAAATTGAAAAAAAAATCGTAAGTTACAGGATAAAATTGAACAATTTATCTCTTTTAGGACAAAAATTAAAGTTTCTCTTAATTATAGGACATAAAATGAACATAACTCATGAAACATAGGTAACACTTTTGTTTACTCCATTATAGTATTGTGTAGTTAGCAAAAAATAAGTAGAACATAAAAAAGTTTATTGTTGTACATTTTACACATTATACGATAATGTTTCAAATAAATATATATTCTCATTCATTTGTTAGGCTCTTCAATTTTACTGTATATACATGTAGCGTAAAAAGTACTATTATTTTTTAAAAATTCATTTTATTAACTTTTTAAGATTCTATTCAAAAAAAATATTACAACTTTCAAAAAAAAAAAAAAAAATAATATATATATATATATATATATATATATATATATATATATATATATATATATATATATATATATATTCCATCTGTCCCGTCCTAATGATTACGCTTCCTTTAATCATAATCATTAGGGCGAGACTGAGGGAGTATATATGAATAAAGTAATGGGACAAACAATAAAAAAAAGTGTAAAAAAAAGTAATAAGAACAACATGACTTTTTTTATTATATATTTCAAAGAAAATGATGTTTCTAATAATTTTAATAAAAAGAATATGGTTTTCTCCAAATATCGAACCATAATTCATGTGAATGCTCCGAACATGAATGTTAAGAGTCAATTGATATCATACTTATTCTTTTATTTCCTATCTTTTGTATGTAGTAAATAAAATAAATAAATTTATAAACATAGGATTGCACCGTTATCATGCAGAACTAAAATTAATTTTTCAATTAGGTGAAAGGAGCAAATATTCCCCAATCTATTTTTAACAAAGTCTAAACAATTCTTCCTCCATATATGGTGAAATAGAAACTATCTTCCTAAAATTTAGGTTGAGACTATATTTCTAAATTAATTTGCTTGGTTTAAAAAAAATTAAAATAAAAAATCATTAGCTCGGAGTACTTTGTTGAAATGATATCCCATACAAAATAAGAATTGCCGTTACTTGGCATTTGTGAACCAGCGGATGGGACTTGTTGCTCCACATTAACATGTAAGACCTAAATATCTGGCATCTGCATGTTTTAAGGATTAGTGGTTTAATTCATTCGGATTTTCTATCAATATAGAAAAGGGGCTCCCACTCCTTACCTGCAATTTTTTCATGGCTCTCATCAAGTTTTAGAGTCCAAAGTATTAGTAGAAGTTAGGTGTCTAATAGATGGGTGTCTTTTTATAACTGCAAATTTAAAGGGGTTTCCACTAATTAAATATCGTAAAATGTAGATGTATCATGTATGTATATACGTACGATGAATAATTACATTCATATACAAAATATATATATATATATATATTCTTAATTTATAAAATTATCTTTCAATGATACTCTTATCAAATGTAGCACCTTAAAAATTCACAGAGCAACAGCATATAAGATTGCAATAATACATGGTAGAAAACAGAAAATGACACAAACCACAACAACACAAATGACCACAAAGAAAGCATCAAAATACATAAATGAGATGCAATTAAAGCCTGCAATGCAAACAAACACTCACAGTAAATTAATACTGATAAATAATGTAAGAAATTAAATATCTTCTAGTATAAAATCATGTCATGACTCATGAGGAAGTAATCAATCAAGAATTCAACTAAAGAAAATGTCAAAAGATATTCTTAGTTTGTATGAGTTACGATTAAGTTGTAGATTTTTATGATATTTTTATGTAAAAGGATCTTTTATTATTTACCTTTGCTATTCCTTCTCCTATATGTTTTGATCGTCGGTCCATATTCATCAAATCTGAAAGGTTATACTATACTATTATTATCAGTTGTGCGAGATAATAAGGTGAGCCGCGCTTAAAAAGTCTTCGATTTATTCGCTGATATTTCCCACAGTTTTTCATCACTATCAGAGCCAACGTCGATGATTGATTCATGTAGTTATGGATTCGTGATTGCTGATTCAATTAAGGATGCAGTAGATTCGTTGAGGACTTGAAGTGTATCGAAGACCCATTGATTCTTTTGTTTTATATTCTGATTTTATGACATAATTCATTTGTAAGGTGAGAAATTTAACTATATAATATGTTGGAAAACTCACGTTCATACACATGGAGAAATCATACCTTTCTCCTTGGAGTTCTCGTTGCAGCGGAAGAAATCAGTACGAACCTGTTGGTACTCACGTTCGTTAAACCGTGATCTCTGGATCAATCCTTCAACACGGGGTTGAGAGAATATATTTCCACGAATGTGTATTAACTGTGGAATATGATGACTGGATTTGTATTATGATCTTGGGAGAGAAAACGAGAGAGAAATGCTTTCGCTTGCGTTCTGTATTCTTCAACGCGTTTAAGCATAGCGCATTCTTCAACGCGTTTCAGCGTATTGCGCATACCTCATACACAAACGTACGCATGCACTTTTAAGCGCTCTGCGTTCCTTGTGTTCTGTAACGCGGTGTTCTGTGACGCGTGTCTACCTTAGACAACTGCATGGCGCAGTGTATTAAATCCAAGGAGACAGGAGTTAGTAACGGTATGATAACTCCCTCTCTCTCTTATCCACTTATATTCATATGTGGAATATTATTATTAAATAATACTAATTATTATTTACATCTCCCACTCACATATGAAGTCAAAAAGTCACCTGACTCATTTTCTTCATGAATCATATTCTCGCACAGATTAATACATCGTGTGACCCACGAGATATGAGTTTTAAACGCCATACACTTGTTAGAGATATATAGCAACTCAACCAGTTTATCAAAGAAACTCAACAAGCTTGTAAGCTTGTTATACCCCAGAACTCTTGAATATTTAACATAAGTTGACATATCTCTTTCCAATCCCTGAATTCGTCAGAGCATATTCAACCCTTTTGCAAAAATAACTATGTATTCATAATCAAGACCCTGCTTATTGACTAGTCAATGAATCACAATAGTATATGTTAAATTAAGACGTTCTTTCCATCTCACTAAGTATCTACAGTCTCCCACTATAGCTGCTTTCCTAGACATGTATCGCATCGCCGTTATTAACCATACCTCTTTTGGTAGCATGCTAAAGTAGCAACACCAAAGTGAAGACTTAGAATATAGTAGAAAGTCATAAGGGTAACCAATATATAAGGACTCATACTTTTGAGTAAATAGGGATTTTTTTTTTCAATCCTGTTGGGGTCAACTTGGCTCATGTCGTTTTTCTAAAACACATGTCACAATGTCTTTAACTTCCTTCCAAGAAAGCGTATGTCGTATTTCATTTAATTTAGACATTGTGTAAATCAAAGTTCAAGTGTGTCCCATACATTTAACCCATATATCCTTCCTCCAACGTATAGGATCTCCATCGATTTAGCTTTACAACAAGTTGGATCAGATTTGTGGCGAAATCTATCCCGATTACATTAACTATTGTAACTTCATCTCTGCGCTCCTACTGAGCAAGAGGCGATTGCTCGTATGAGAGAGCCAATCATAACTTGCCGACATACTATTATATATGAACCATCACATATAATATATAAATATAAACATGTATATGGTTAAACTATTAACTATTCTATTAACATACATAAACATATTCAATTCATCGTTTTAAATCCTTTGCAAACCCAATCCCTTACATATACTATGTATACATCTCTAGGAATTGGTTTAGTAAAAGGATCTGCTAACATCAAACGAGTAGAAATATAAGTAAGAATCACTTTCTTCTTATCTATAATATCTCTAACAAAATTGAACTTCATGTCAATGTGTTTGATCTCTTCATGATATTTGGGGTCTTTTGTGTAAGCAATAACCGTCCGACTATCACAATTAATTAAAACAGCTCCCACTGGAGTGTTTGAGACCTCCAACTATTTCATGAATCTTCTCAACCAAATAGTCTTTTGAACTGCAGATGAAGTCTGTTTCTTGTTACACCATGAGATTGCTCCATCATTGAACAAGAAGACATAATCGGGAGTTGATTTATGTTTATCTAAATCATCACTCCAGTCAACGTCTGTGTATCCATTCAGTGATAACAGAAAGAATAATCTGCAGTCAATCACGTTGGCATATGGTACTCTGGCCATTTTATTCTTATCATCTAGAGCCTTGGGACACATTTGCTAACTCAATAATTCGTCTTTCATAATAGGAGTATCATTAGGTTTACAGGTGTCCATCTCGGATCGTTCTAAAAGTTTCTTGGTATAAGTCTCTCGAGACAAACCTAATAACTTCTTTGAATGATCTCTATGGATCTTCACATCAAGTATGTACTCTGCCTCACCCATATCTTTCATTTTGAAGTTTGAAGATAACCACCTTTTAATGGTTTCAAGATACTCTTTGCTATTACCCGCTAGTAGTATGTCATTCACATACAAGGATAGAATCACACATTAACCATTGAACCGTTTAAAGTAAACACAGTGGCCTTAATTTATCATAACGAAGTTATATGAGATAATCATTGTGAGAAACCTCAAATACCACTGTGTAAAGGATTGTATGAGTCCATAGATCGACTTTTTCAATCTACAAACTTTATCCTCTTGACCTTGAAGAATAAATCCTACAGGCTGTTGCATTTAGATTTCTTCTTCTAATTCTCCATTGAGAAAAAAACAGTCTTAACATCCATTTTGTGTAACTCTTAATCCATACCAGCCACTATAGCCAACAATAGACGAATAAAGGCAAAGCCTCACTGCAGGTGGA
Source organism: Pogostemon cablin (assembly GCA_023678885.1). NCBI lineage: Eukaryota > Viridiplantae > Streptophyta > Magnoliopsida > Lamiales > Lamiaceae > Pogostemon > Pogostemon cablin. The sequence goes on along the minus strand of CM042985.1, from coordinate 12,461,889 downwards.
AAAAGTTCTACATAGTCTATACCCTCTTGTTGAGTATATCCTTTTGCCACCAAGCGAGCTTTATGCCTCTCTATTGAGCCATCAGCATTTCTATTGATTTTGAGAATCCAATTATTCCCAATTGTCTTTCGTCCCTTTGGAAGATCTACAAGTCCCAGACTTGATTTGACTTCACAGACTCCATCTCATCTTATCATCGCTTTTATCCATTTCTCCTTTACCGGACAAGTTAAAGCTTTTAGGGCTCTTCCTTATCAACATGAGAAAGATTTCAATTTTCAATTTCAATAGCACATATTTCCTAGCTAGAAATTTTCCGAGATAGCTGATGATGCTCTTTTGCAGACAAAATACCTGATCCTCAATCGGCAAATATCTATCAAGATCCACACCATCAGCTAAACCACTACTCCCACTTGGATCTTGTAAGTATTAGTTTTCTACTATCTCGAAAATAGATATAGCATCCCTGATGCCTTCCCTTCTACTTGGAAATTTCATTCCAAAAAATGAGCATTATGTGATTCTGTCTTAGTTAAGCTGCCATCCTGAGTTCCTATGAACACGTAACCCTTAGAACGTTTGCCTCTAGGATCCAACTTTCCATACTGACTCGATGAATCATGTAGATAAGTTGCTGATCCTCAAGCTCTAAGGTTACTCAAGTTGGGTTTCTACCCATCCGAAATTCATATGGAGTCGAAGCAACTAATTTGGAAGGCACAGGATTAAGCACATAAGCTGCCGCAAGCAATGCATGCCATCATGAATCTCACCATCTCCAACAAAGTCATATTTCTTCTTTTAGCAACACCATATTGTTGAGGCGTAAAAGGAATGGATAATTGTTGGATTACACCCTTTTCATTACAAAATTCCTTGAATTTTTCTGATAGATATTCACGTCTTCAACTTCACTCAAGTATCGTCTAAAACAATCCAATACTTCAGACTTAGAGATGTCAAGTAGACTGAATAATTATCAATGAACGTAATGAAATAGTGAGCTCCATTTCGTGCTCTCATAATTACAGGATCACATATATCAGAATGGATTACTTCTAATGGAGATTAAGACATAATAGCTTTACCAAAAAGTTTTCTAGTCATTTTCTAGCAAGATAATGTGTGCACCATTTGGATTACTCCTGGCGAATACACCAATTAGATAATTCGACTTTAGAAGAAAGATTCAACAATCCTTCTTTCACAAGTCTATTCATCCTATCTTGCCCCCAATATGACCTAATCTAGCATGCCAAACATTACCATTCACGTTTGCATTACTAGAAGAACGAGCATTTAGCGAATATGAATAATCATCATAAATACCAAACATCATTCTATTATAATATAAAACCATAAAGCCATCAGTTATATGTCCAGATACACAACAAGTATCATTAATGCTAATTACCATAGCACCTTTAGAGCATAATACATCATAACCCAAATTACGCAGAAATGAAACAGAAATTAGATTTAGCGTGATCTCCGGAGCATATAGAACATCATGTAGGATAAAGTTCGGACCATCATCAAGGTCCAATTGCAAGTCTCAAGTCCTTTGACTTCGACTCGTGCATTGTTTCCTACATATTTCCACCTAGTCCCAATTTGGAACATGTTGAAAATCTAAAAAAGCTCCTCCGTCTGTCGTCACATGGTTCGTTGCTCCTGAGTCTATAATCCTCAATGTATAAGAATCAGACAACAAGATAGCACTCGAGACATTAATTTCACACAAAACAGAATAAGATGAATTCACCTTTACCCTCCTGGGCTCAGGGCATTCACGAGCATAATGACCAAGCTTACTACCATTGTAACATGGCATCTTGCTTTTATTTTTTCTTATTCTTTTTGTCACGCTTGTTTTCCTTTTTCCGTTCATCAATTTTGTAGTTGGATTATTGTCAGGCTTACCACCATCACCATCAGATCGTCTTTCCTTCTTTCTCTTCTTCCAATTCTTTTCCTTTTGAAGTCTGAAGCTCTTTTAGAAGTAGAGCTGGCATAGAAGCTCCCAGAAGAAGGCTTTGAGGCTCCGAGCCTCTCATCTTCTAACTCAACATGACAAGAAGCATCACTGAAAGTTTCAATTCTTTTATAATGCGTCAAGTTGAATTTGAGACGTTTCCAACGATCAGGTAAAGAGTGGAACAGGGCTTAGATTTACTATTCATCAGAGAGTATATGACCGACAGTATTATCGATAATCATATTAGATATCTCCCTGAGATTTTGTCTAATTTTATGATTAGGTTTCCTTTTGAAAGTGTCAAACTTTACTGCCTAAGCCTTGTAACCGATGTACCACTGTATCTGACGCAGATACACCAGATATCATGTGCGATGGGTTGTTGGTCACATTCATGGATCACTGCATCGATTACTGAGCTTACAAGAATACCTCGTGCAATGGAATTTTACTTTTCCATGCCTGGTACAATTCTTGGTCACGTCTCCCTTAGTTTCTATAAACCTGCGCCTGGATCAGTCATCACTTGATTTATAGCATCCAATGCATCTTGTTCATACAATACATATCACGCCTTGAGTCATAATAGTCACCAATGAGTTTCTCACCTTTGTTCAACTCAGCGACAATAGATTTCGAAGCTCATTTCTTTGATAGAGATTAAAGCGATTCAGTATATTAATTATGTTTTATTAAGCTTTACGTTAAGCCAAATAGAGACATCTCAATAAATAACACAAGACTTGATCTCGAAAAATAGCTCGGAGACTACTAATCATCATTCTCATCAAGTGTCATAATACTAGATTCTTATTTCAAAACGTAAAAGGCATTGTTCAAATGATTAATCAAATAACATTGAACAACCACTCATAAATTGAACTTTAAACAACCATCCACAATAGCAAAAATACCAAGTCAGACAAGTCATGAACATAAAATTCTAATGAACTCCCTGAGTTACCAATTAGAAATGCAATGGAAATAAAACTAGCGATAAATATCGATTGTATCTCTTAATTTATCACTAGATTCAAAATAATGTTCCCAATCAAACTCTTTAGTCCCCACATTAAAGACAGCTTGCCCTAGAGGATCTAAATGAGGATTCTTTATCTAACGTTTGTCTCGACCTCTCAGTCTCAAAAAATTAGAACGTCGAATCCTTCCCATCCTCAAGCATGCTGATCTCAGTGCCTGTGTCCTATCTTTTGCCACAGAAGTATCGATCAAATCAAGCATAATGAAATAACCATTAGGCTTCACTTGGTAAGTCTCCCACTGAGCCCAAATATCCTTTTGTAGGTGGAGAGGCAAAGTGTTTGCCCAGGTCTGAGGACTAGTAATTTGAAAATACTCTTCACTTGGAATCTTTTTACTATAAATCAAGCGCATCATCTGGTTGTAGAGTTCAAACAAAACAATTGCGTGGTCCCTTATGTTGTGTGTAGGCTTCATTTTGTAATTCAAGAATTCATGGAGGACTTCATCTTTAGTCCTAATATCCTCCTCTGAAATTGTTCCCCGTCCTGACATGCCTCTGAGAAAACGAGCAACCAATAAACAAACATACCGGTGTTAGTCAAACTATATCACATGAATTTCCTCTCCATTTAATGCATATGGAAACAACTTTCCAAGATGCAACAGGCACATTCACAAGTGAATCAGTTCAACTCACTTTGGTCTCACTTTCATAGGCTACAGGAGTATTGAACAATTATAACAACACTTAATACTATGAATTTAGAATTAAATGACATATTAAGGTGCATTATTACCAAAATTACAACCGAATAGCCACCCCATGGGTTCGTATACAACAAATATGTCATAAAATGAAGTAAATCTTCATATACACACTAAAGATGATGTCATACGCTCTCGAAAACATCACCATAGGACTCAAAATACTGAAAACACATCGAAAAACACCGGCCAGTCGCCGAAAAATGCTTGCACGTGCCTCCACGCGCACTGCCGGCCATCCCACGCACCGGAACACATGCTCACGCGCCGTCACGCACCGGTAGCTGGGAGGTTACATTCTGGCACGTGTTATACACACGCCGCTGTCGGTGAGATATGTGTCGGCGCATTAAATTCACGCGCCACCATCGACACTGTCGGTTCTCGGTGCGTGTCTGTCACGCGCGGTGCTCGAGCCGCCGCTTGCCGGAGTGTGAATGTCACGCGCCACCGAGTGTCACCGGCCTCCGGTGGGTCACGGTTCTGGGCTGACCCGCTTGGTCCGACCCGGTTATCATGATCCGACCCGATTCAGACTAGACCAACCCGGTCTTACCCAAATACAATAGCAGTTATGAATAATAGCAGAAGAGTACCTCAACAGTTTCTAATTTTCAAAAAACAACCCCTGAAGTTTCTGAAAATTTGCAAATTTAGCCCAATTTCATGAAAACTTTGAAAAAACATAACTGGAGTTTTAGAAGGCCAAAAATTGCACAAAATATACTGAAGGACTCCTCTCGACGATGCCTATCCAGTGGTATAATCAAAACATGCTTTTGCTTGCACAAAAAAATGACGAAAATTCACATCTTAAAGCATTCATGGTGAATCACACGTCATATGTTCATATATCCACTGGAAACAATGTAATCTGCCTTAAAAACACATATATGACTCATATACATGATCAGTCAACACCAAAAAATCAACAATCATACTTATCTATCAAAAATATGTGTGATCGCAATGCATCGTAAAGAGCAGAAAACAAAACCCATAAATTTTTCATCGAGAAAAGCATACGGAGTACCAACCATTGGCTCTGATACCAATATTGAAAAACTCACGTTCATACACATGGAGAAATCATACCTTTCTCCTTGGAGTTCTCGTTGCAGCAGAAGAAATCGGTGCGAACCTGTTGGTACTCACGTTCGTTAAATCGTGATCTCTGGATCAATCCTTCAACACGGGGTTGAGAGAATATATTTTCACGAATGTGTATTAACTGTGGAATATGATGACTGGATTTGTATTATGATCTTGGGAGAGAAAATGAGAGAGAAATGCTTTCGCTTGCGTTCTGTATTCTTCAACGCGTTTAAGCATAGCGCATTCTTCAACGCATTTCAGCGTATTGCGCATACATCATACACAAACGTACGCATGCACTTTTAAGCGCTCTGCGTTTCTTGTGTTCTGTAACGCGGTGTTTTGTGACGCGTGTCTACCTTAGACAACTGCATGGTGCAGTGTATTAAATCCAAGGAGACAGGAGTTAGTAACGGTATGATAACTCCCTCTCTCTCTTATCCACTTATATTCATATGTGGAATATTATTATTAAATAATACTAATTATTATTTACATAATATAACTACGAAACTAAACTTAATTCGTTATTTGGTAGGCGAGTTCGGCATTGATAAAGTCGAAGAAGCCAACGGATGCAAAATTGGATTATATATAGGGTAAATATTGTTTAATTCTTTAATCAAATTATGGGTAATTCTAGAGTACACTGGGTGCGGGTTAATGGGTATTTATTTCTTTTTTTTATTATTTTATTTATTTAATGGTTGAGATTGAATTAAAACATACTTTAATTAATTAATACTCCGTTTTTACTTGCTCCATGTTCCTTTATTCAATTCATCAAATGAATTGTTTCATTCCCCAACACTGCCACCACTCTCTCATCAAGAACCTCTTCGCTCTTGATGAATTCAGGAGTAGATGACAAACCAATCAAGTTCTTCTCCCACCCTAACCCCACCCCACCCCACCACCCCACCCCCCAACAATCCCACATCCAGCGTACGAGTGTGGAAGTTGCTACTTGATAACAGAAGGACTCTGGAGTGGCTAAAACAGGGGAAACTTTATAGACTAATGAATAAGAATTTAAATACTACTGCTATATTGTTACTAAAATATTTTGATGAGAAATTAAATTTAAAAAAATTGTACCTTTGTATCTATATATATTCAAAATTTATAGACTAATAAATAGTAAGAATTTATAAATTTTGTTACCAAATTTTTTTTAATGAGAAACTAAATATAAAAAAATTATACGTTTGTTAAGAAATACATATACACTATTAAATAAAAATTAATATACATATTGTACTCGTGTGTGCATATTAGTGTATAGAACATCAACTCTTTTTATTATGTTGTTTCTATATTCCATTGGTTTCATATTTAGTTACAGCATCAAACTACTGTGCACTTTATTAATACTATTAATATTTAGATAAAAAAAACTAATACACTTATACCTCTTAACCTTTAATTAATCTATTAATGACATCTCTAATTTTATTATTTATATTTTATTTATTTTCATAATTTAATTTGAATTATCATTTAATTATCGATGACTCTTTAACCCCCAGCCTTTCTATTGTCTATAATAATTAAATATGATAATCTTTTAGGGGATGTTTGATTTGTTTAAAGGAATGAGAATTAGAATGGGAATGATAGTATAGGATTGGTAATGGATTTGTATTATAAAATGATATTGTTTGGTTATGAATGAGAATGTATATCATTACAATTGATTTTGTTTGTTCATTTAAGAAATATGTGCTATATTTTATGCTAGTGACAGAGTTTATTAATGGTCATAAATGAGATTTCATATGTATTTAAACCAATTACGTAGCAAGGCAATCAAATAGTTACACACTATTAAAGAAACCATTAACATATATAAAATAACAAAGGTTAAATAGTGTAGACTTATTAGAAAACTTAATATCAGCATCAACGAAGTTAACAGATATATCAGGAATATTAATAAAAAAGAAAGGAGAAATGAGAAAACATATAAAGTTAGAGTATGATATAAGTAATACTATGAGAAAACATATAAAGTTAGAGTATGATATAAGTAATACTATTTTTTTTTCATCTTGTCCGACTCTGGAAATATCTCATTAGTGAAACTTTCCTTTGAATATTCCATAAAATCTTGCCTAAATTGATAAAATTTAGAATTTGTTTGAAGGGTGAATTGACAACAATTAATTGAGAATCTGACTTCAATATAATCTCATCGCACCCATGCTCCACAACAACGTCAAGACCTATCTCCAAAGCCAAATTCTCTGCTACCTTAGACACCAGATAATCGTTCAGTAAAACACCAAAAAACTTCATCTCTACAATTCCTTGTCACCCTTATATTGGCGTACCATATCCCCTTTTGACAGATGCATTAACATTCAATTTTAATAGTGTGCCAACAAGAGGCTTTCATCTAACATCCTCGCTGTTTGTTTTTGTCTTAATCCCAAGCATTTGATCGTTGTCATTTTTACCTAAATTTTAATATTGTTATTTATGTATTTTCAGATGTTTTTATCCGTATTTATGTTACTTTTGGTGGAGTTATTGTTATTTTGAGGAATGTGGTATGCTTGGATAAGAATTGTGTAAATGAGCTTAAATATGTGTAAAAGATATCAAGAAATGGACAAAAACGGAGTCAGGAGCGAAACAAAATCGGAAAGACATGGTATGTTGGTACACAGGCCGTGTGCAGAACACGGCCCTGTAACCAATGGCCTTGTAATGTCATCAGAACTCGCTGCTTGCCCAGGAGAATGGTCGTGCGCTGGTGCACGGGTCGTGCATTGCTGCACGCCCCATGTGCAGAGCACGGTCCTGTAAGAAAAAGCTGTGTACTTACATCAGAAAACGCTACATGGCCACGACCAAGGCCATGTACTGCAGCTCAAACCGTGTCCGGAAGCACACACAATACGCCGAAGTAGGTGTGCCCTACACGGGCCGTGTGCTGCTACACGGCCGTGTAGGTGCAAAAATCTGTGCAATTTACAGAATATTCCGGAAGCTTCTAGAAGGTCCATAAGTGATATAAAAGGATGACTTGTGCAAAATTAAAAAAGGGAGATCAGATTACAAGCAGTTACACACACTAAAACACCACATTTCCTTACACGCTAGATCCACAATCCATTTCTACCATCTAGATCCATCCAATTTCCATTTGATCTACACTTTCACTCCATAAATTCATCCTTCCATCCATCCATCTACCATTTGAGAAAATGAAAGCTTAAAGGAGTGAAGAAGTTGATATATTGAATAAGGTGCAGGATTCTCCATGCAAGGAAAGCAATTCCATTTTTCATTTGTTGATTTTCTTCTCAATTTGGCTCAAATGGAGCAAAACTTGATTTGTACTGAATTAATCACCATGTTTAGTGGCTAGTCCTATAGTAGGACTAATCATATGAATGGTTGAGGTGAAGAGTTAGATATGTAAAACTTGAGTAATGATTTGAATTGATTTGTGGATTTCCTTTTATGATATATCAATCATGTTTCATTTTAATGTTTGTGTGATTAAATCTTCTATTCATAGTATTAGGATGGTCATTCCAATATTGTGAGTAGATGTTTAATTGAATCATACATTGAATTATGCATGCATGTTAGTATAAGGGGAGGTAAGTCATACCCTCCTTAGGCTTAGAACATTCATAGAGGGACACTTAAGAAATTGAGTGAAAAGAACCAACTTATGATCATAGTACTTTAAGGGAATTGAGATTAAGACCAATCTTAGGAGATTTAGGCTTGTAAAAGAGTCGAGAACCTAGTTGCCTTGGCCATAGGGACTAGGGTAAAATGGTGATTGCTTTAATCCACAAGTTAATGAGAATTACCATCAATGGTTTTGCATATCTAGCTCAAGTCTTAACCATAAGTATGATTAGCCTTACTCTCTTCTCAAGTGAATTCTACATCCATTTCATTCATCATTTGCTTGTTGTTTGATCATTTACTTTGTTAGTCTTAATTCTATTTAATTAAGTAGAATCGTAAGTAATAGTTTTAAATAACGAAACCTTCAATCTATCATCCTTACAAAGCACAAATCAATGGAAAATCCAGATACAAACCTAAGTTTCATTTCCCATGGGACGATATTACTATAAATTTTGTACTTGGTCACGCGTTTACTCGGCGATAGAGTATCTTACTCTTACACATTGAAAAAATACGATTAAGAATATGGCGCCGCTACCAGAAAAATGTTAAACTTTAGGTTGTAATGAGTTTGAAGTTGATTAGTTTTGATAAGGATATGTCTTTTATTTGGTACTTGTTTACTTGTCTTGGTTACTTGGAGAGCTAATTAGAAAATTTTTGTAGGTACATGCAAACTCGTTCAAGGTCTCAATCTATTGAACCTTTGAACTTGGAATTGGAAGCTACTTTGAGAAGACAAAGAAGAGGAGTGTTAGAGCCTGCGGAAGAAAATATGGAAGAAGTAAAGGATAATGCAAACATGGTTGATGAAGAAGGCAATATAAGGAATTTTCATGGAGTTGATAATGTTAGAGGGGGTTATAATAATCCGGGATTTATGCCACAAGTGTATGCTCAACAAATGCACTTGTAAAATCAACAAATGCAAGCTATTATTCAAAACTTGATGGCACAACAAGAAGCAAGGAATAATCCTCTGGTGGTGCAAAATCAACCCCGTGGAAATGGAAACAATGGAGTGGGAATGAATGTCCGTGATCATTTTTAACTGCAATATGGGAATTATGGTATGGACCCGCCATTGAATGTGAATAATTTTGAGATCAAGATGGGGTTGATCAATATGGTGCAAGCGAATCAAGTTGGTGGTGGTACTATGGAGGACCCAAATGCTCACTTAGCCCAATTTACGGAGTTGGCAAACACGATAAAGATAAATGGGATAAGTGTGGATGTTGTTAAAATGAAGCTTTTCTCATTTTCATTATGAGATAGAGCTAAGGCTTGGTATCATAATCTACCACCAGGATCATACACCACATGGAGAGAGTTGGCACAAAATTTTTTGAGCAAGTATTTTTCACCGTCCAAGATGTTGCATTTTAAAGGGCAAAATTTTCAATTCAAGCAATTGCCCCTTAAAACATTTAGTGAGGCATGGGACCGATTCAAAGAGATGCTAAGGAAGTGTCCCCAATACAGATTCCCCGAAGAGCTACAAATAGGATTCTTCTATGTCGGTTTGCTTGGAATTGAAAGGATGCTCATTGATGCTTCGGCGGGAGGTTTGATTTTGGGGCAAACTCCGAAAAGAGCAATTGCTATATGTGAGGAAGTAGCTTTGAATACGGGTCAATGGCCTATGGATCATGCACCGGGGATGTATGAAAGAAAAAGAATTGCTAAGATGGAAGAAGTGTGCTTGCAATAAGTGAAAAGGTAGAGATGCCTAAGGAAGATATGACCGACAAAGCAATCACGGAGATACTAAAGAGAATGAATGCTAATATGCAAATATCTCTGAATTCTACACCAGGTGTGAATCAACAAGTGTTTGCTAGCCCTCAAGAAGGTATGTCATTTCCTTTGATGAATCAACAAGTGTGTCCTAATCCTCAACAAGTCATGACTATGCCTAATTTGGGTCAATCTTCTCAAAGTTGTCAAATGCCTACCTCTATGCCTCAACAAGGTATGTCTTTCAATTTTGGAATTCAAGATGCATGGTGTCCACCAGAGATGACTCTTGAGGAAGTTGTCTTTATACAAGGAAGGAACTTCCAAGAAAATTATGGTGGTAATTTTGGAAATCATGGAGGAGGATATCCACAAAAACAAGGAAGAAGGGGGCAAGGTAATTTTCAAGGGAATTTTAACCAACCCCGTAGGTATGAAAATTTGTCGTATGGAAATCAAGAGAATGCCCTCACTCTTCCATCGGGCATTAATCCGGGAGAGAAAGCTCAAAATGATGAAGGGAAGCCTACAGTGGAGGATCAAGTTGCTAAAATGTTTGAGTTTATGAAACAAGAAAAAAAAGTGAATGATAAAAGATTTGATTTCATGAAACAAGAGAAGGAGTTAAATGATAACCGATTCAAAGCTTTGGAGACACAAATGAGTCAAATGGTAAGTGAAAGGGGGGATGTTCATCAGCAAGGGAAATTTTCATCTACAACCATTACTAATCCAAAGGAGCAATGCAAGGATATTGAACTTCGTAGTGGAATAAAATACGACGGGCCTTCTATGCCAATGGAAGTAGAGGGGGTAGAGTATGAAGTTGAGCCTATAGAAAGCTTGGATGAAGAATGAAAATAGAAAGAAGTTGAAATTGTTGAAAAAGATTAAAGTAACCCTATATTTGAAGAAGAAAAAATGACATCTCCAAAGAAGTGGAAAAGATGCAGAGACGCAAAACGAAAAGAGAGAGAGGAGAAGTTTGAAAGGGATGAATAGGGAATTCTAAAGTTGCCCGTTGCAATTCCGTTTCCACAAAGGTGCTTGTAAAAGGGATTAGAAGAGAAATTTGCTAAGTTTGTTGAAATGTTGAAGAAGATACATGTGAATATTCCTTTTGCGGATGCTTTATTACAAATGCCCAACTACTCAAAGTTCTTGAAGGATATATTGTGAAAGAAAAGAAGCTTGGGAGAATTTGAAACGGTGAACCTTACGGAGGAATGTAGTGCAATATTGCAAAAGAAACTTCCCCCTAAATTGAAAGATCCGGGAAGTTTCACTATTCCATGTGGGATGGGAGAGCATAAGAGCTACAAAGCCTTATGTGATTTGGGAGCTAGCATTAGCTTGATGCCGTTGTCAATCTTCAAGAAGTTGGGTATTGGTGAGGTCAAGCCGACGTCGGTTACACTTCAATTAGCCGATCGATGTTGACGTATCCAAAAGAAATTATGGAAGATGTGTTGATCAAAGTTGGCAAGTTTGTATTTCCCGTTGATTTTGTGGTATTAGATATGGATGATGATTCAAATGTTCCATTAATACTTGGCCATCCATTCCTTGCCACGGGGAAAGCATTGATTGATGTGGAGAAGGGAGAGCTTACTTTGAGGGTAAATGAAGAAGAGGTGATATTTTCATTGAGAGAGGCTATGAGGTATCCCAAGAACAAGGAGGAATGTAGAAGATTGGAGGTTGTGGATAATATTGTTGAAGAGCATATGTACCATCTTCACTCCAAGGTGATGTTGGAAATTATCATAAGTCATTCTTACTCAATTGAATCTTTAAACTCTAAATTATTTTTTTGTTTAGAAAATGATGAAATGATTGATGATTTACATGGTTTAAATGCTTGTAGGGCACTCACGAATGAGGAAGCAAAGGTTGAAAAACTTGATGAAGGACCAAATAAGAAAGTACAAGAGAATAAGGAGGTGGAATTAAAACCATTGCCGGAGCATTTAAAGTATGTTTACTTGGAAAAAGATGAAACATATTCGGTAATCGTATCATCTTCTCTTAATGATCTAGAATTAGAAAAATTACTAAGAGTCTTAAGAGAGTATAAATCCTCTATTGGTTGGAGCATTAAAGATTTGAAAAGTATTAGTCCATCTATGTGCATGCATAAGATTCATTTGATTGATGATGATAAGTCTTGTATTCAATACCAACGTAGATTGAATCCTATAATGCAAGAAGTGTTAAGAAAAGAGGTATTAAAATGGCTTGATGTGGGAATAATCTTTCCAATAAGTGATAGTCAATATGTAAGTCCTTCACATGTAGTGGCAAAAAAGGGTGGCATGACAATTGTGAGATCCGATACAAATGAGACCATTGCCACTTGAACTATTATGGGTTGGAGAGTGTGTGTTGATTATCGTAAATTGAATGAAACACGCATAAAGATCATTTTTCATTGCCATTCATAGACCAAATGTTGGATCGTCTTGCGGGGCATGAGTACTATTATTTTCTTGATAGTTACTACGGGTACAATCAAATATTGATTGCACCGGAAGACCAAGAGAAGACAACTTTCACATATCCCTATGGTACATTTGCATTTAGAATGATGTCGTTTGGTCTATGTAATGCCCCCGCCACTTTTCAGCGTTATATGATGGCTATCTTCGATGGTTTGACTGAAAATATTATGGAGGTGTTTATGAATAATTTTTCCATGTATGGTTCCTCTAATGATATTTGCTTGACTAATCTCACTATGTTGTTGCAGAGGTATGAAGAATCGAATCTTGTGCTAAATTGGAAAAAGTTCCATTTTATGGTAACCGATGGGATAGTATTGGGGCATCATATCTCAAAGCATGGGTTAAAAGTGGATAGAGCTAAAGTGATAGCTATAGAATGTCTTCTCCCTCCTACTAGTGAGAAGGGGGTGAGATCGTTTTAGGTCACGCGGGCTTCTATATACGCTTCATTAAGGATTTCTCAAAAATTGCTAAACCTCTTTGTAAATTGCTTGAAAAAGATTGTCAATTTCACTTCAATGATGAATGTTGTGTATCATTTCAGGTGCTTAAGGATGCTCTCACTTCATCGCCAATACTCGTCACTCCGGATTGGAGCTTGCAATTTGAATTGCATTGTGATGCTAGCGATCAATCCATCGAAGTGGTGTTGGGGAAAACAAGGGAGAAGAAGTTTAGAGCGATCTATTATGCTTCGAAGACATTGAATTCATGCCAAGTCAATTATACCACAACGGAGAAGGAATTTTTAGCCGTAGTGTATGCTTTTGAGAAGTTTCGACCATACTTGGTTGGAAATAATCAATTGTTTACATAGATCACGCGGCTATAAAATACCTCATGAGTAAGAAAGATGCTAAACCTCGTTTAATCTGTTGGGTATTGCTTTTGCAGGAATTTGATGTGGTGATCAAGGATAAGAAAGGCGTGGAGAATGTGATCGCGGATCATTTGTATAGGTTGGAAAATGGAGGTGAGAATGAGGATACGAATCTAATTGGGGATGAATTCTCAGATGAGGAAATTTTGCTATTGGAGGTTGAGCAAGTTTGTTCTCTCATTGTGGATGTGCCGCCTTGGTATGTCGATTTTGTTAACTTCATTGTTTGTAGAATTGAACCCACATTGCTTAATGCGTATAAGGAGAAGAAGTTTCATGTGGAAGTAAAGAAGTATTTGTGGGATGAGCCATATTTGTTTAAAATTTGTAATGATGGAGTGATAAGAAGATATGTGGCCGAAGAAGAAGTAATGGGAATTCTTGAACTTTGTCATTCGTCTTTGTGTGGAGGTCATGATGGGTGTTTTCTTAACACACAATTTTAATCCCCAAGTATGAAGGATACCAATTGTAGTTTCGAAGATGACCAAGTTAAATATCGAATCCACGGGACGGGTAAATATTACTTTAGTTATTTTCTAGCAATTATGACTATGTTGAGAATCGTAATTGTTAGTTTTTAAACTAAGTAACAATTAAAATAGCAAATCAATAACAAGAACAAGAGAAGAGTAGTTGTGATCAAATAAGATGATAGGTAGTTCGTCAGGCCATCCAGTTTCATTCGTTAATTCATACTTTCATGTGTCGGTGTCCAACTCTGCCTTGTGGTTTATGGACGCATCGCTAGACCATGCAAATCTACTCTATCGACACAAATAGATAAGCTTTTGACACGTGTAAGTATCCTCAGAGCAAGATGTATACTTTACCCCCCTTTCTAGGTACTATCATAATTAATTATTTCCCGTGCACTTAGTACTCTAACCCGATTTGATCTCTCTTTTTAGGTACTATAAAGTTATACTCTTAATCCTACTTATTAACCCGAATTCAATTCAATTAACAAATATTCATAAGACGGTTCTAATAAAACCTTGGAATCCCTTCACTTAGAATTATAATAATAAACCCTGCTCATTAGTGAACGCACTCAATCAATAACCATGTTATGCATTCAGACTCTACACAACGATTATTGATGCACAAAACAACTATGAGTATGGATTAAAAACGTACAATCTTATATAAACTAAACCACAAGTAGTGTTGTACGGAGTATACACACGAAATACAAATCAACTCATGAAACCTTCTTAACCCTAGAACTACCGAAGTGGCTCTAGCCCATGATTGATCTAGGAACAATCATGGTTAGATAGACCAATCTTATTTGAATCTCCAGCGGAACCTCTGTCACAGCTCCTCCTAGTCTCCTCTTGTGCTTCACGATCTTACGCTCTCTAAAACTCTCTAAAAGCTCTCTAAAAGCTCTCTTCTCTGACTGCATGAGCCTCCTTTTATACTTGTAATCACGTCTCTAGGGCTTGGAATGGGCTTTTCAAGTGATCACATGCGTTTTGGCCTCGAAAATCTGGATAAGGTAAGTTTCCGCACGATAGTTCGACCTCAGCAAACAAGTCGAACCACTGGCCGCAGGTCAAACCACAGGTCGAACCCACTTACTGGAAGTATTCTGCACTTTGTTTGACTTCTTGAACAGGTCGAACCACTCCCTCTTGGTCGAACCACAGGTCGAACCATGCTACTGGACAATTTCTGCTCTTAATTCGACTAACCGTCAGGTCGAATCCCCAATGTCGTGGTTGAATCAACTTTCTCGCGAACTGGTTCGACCATGGTTCGACCTGATGAACAGGTCGAACCCCTCGAGTCGTGGTCGAACCCACCTCCTGCACTCTTTCAATGCTGGTTCGACCTGCTGGAGAGGTCAAACCCTCCTCCAACAGGTCGAACCAATCTCTCTCCTTGGCGGTTCGCGTGGTCTCGACTTCGTCTCTTCGATTCTTGGCACTTTCACTCCGATTTCGCTATGAAAACCACTTAAATAGCTCAACTAACACCTGATTCATGCTAATTCACAATATATATAGGTTTTCCACCTATTTCCACCTCAAAACTCTCCAAAACTAGTACAAAACATGATGCCAAACTTGTGAATTTACACACTCATCAAACCCCCAAACTTACATGTTGCTCGTCCCGAGGCAACCAAATCAAACCACAGGAGTCGTGTATAATTCACCAAGATCAAGTACAACACATATCACACATGCAACTTTATTAAATTAAACAAGTATTAATTGCTTCATATATATCACTCATGCAAAACCAATCCAATCACACACCATTCGGAGTACTAAGTAATCTAGCTCACAAGATAAGTATTTACTCTCTTTCACTCCAGTGCGTGAGGCACTATATAGGCTAATATAAACACTAATATCAATCCATATTTACGCGTAAACATAAGCTTGGCAAAGGTCTCAAAAATCAACTTATAATCAACTCTTCACTAGGATCACAAAGGACTTGTTTTTGGGTTGTAATATTGGCTCTTTGGAAAAAGGTAGGAAAATTTAGGTAAAGTGACTTAAGACTCTAGTAGAGAGTTACCTTGGAGGTTCTCGATTTCTTCTTCTTCCTGCAATATCTCCTCCAACTTCTCCTCTTCTTTTCATGGATTTTTCTTCTTTTCCGTGCATCAACATCATCTCTTTAGACAATTCGGGTACCGATTTTAGGCACTACCCTTCTTCTCTTTATCAATCACCTGCTCTTAAGCTTAAAGCTTCATGTTATAAGCAATCGAGGTACCAGTTTCAGGCACTACCCCTAAACAAGATTTAACCATATTCTTTTCATCCAACTATATTCTATCTTCCTTTTTCTTCTTGTAATACTTGCTCACCTCAACTCTCTCTACCAATGAATAGGTTAATCAAGGCTCAAGTAAAGGTTTATAAGGTTATTTACTTCGGCTACCAAAGAAAAGGTTTTTAATGGCTACCAAAGAAAAAGTTTTTAACGGCTCAACGGGGTATCCAAAGGTTAATAAAATCATTAGGAAGGACAAAATTTGACTAAGTAGCTTAATCACAAAATAATGGCCTAAAATCATGTCCTAGCAATTTATCAATCATAAGTCTCACACAAGACTCCAAGCCAAGTTCTAGAATACGTTCATATGAATGATTCTCTCAAGAATAAAACAATCCTGATCATGTATGATTAACAAGGCTCAAATCCTCACATAGGTAAATAGAATCCTAAGTACTCCTCATAGCACATAATTAAGATCAATTCCACAAGAACTCTACATACTTATCAAATTATACATGCTTTTCATCAATAGAAATTAACACATGAACATATGAATGCACAAAATCAACAGCCCATAAACTGAATCAACCATACAAGTATTCAACACTCATGAATCCATCTATCCTAACAATGATATCCAAGAATATACATGCCACTCACTCAATAAACACAGCCCAATCTGTAAAGAGAAAAAGAAGAATGGAGGTGAGATGAATCGGAGAAAATCAAAAGAAAACCTGAAGATCTACTCCTCCGGAGCATCATCATCCTCATCATCATCATCCTCGTCATCCAATCTCTGCTTCACAGCTCGATACAGACTGCTGATGTTCCTATCCATAAGATCCACCCGACTACTCACTCTACCAACCCGCTCATTCAAGGCAGTGTACCTCTCGTTCAACGTGGCGTAGTTGGCGTTGGCGAGTGCAAGCTGCCTGTTCGTCTCCTGCTGTACAGCTACGACCACGCCCAGCTGCTCGTGAATCAAGCGAAGCTGTTCCCGAGTATCATCCCGAATAGCCCGCTGCTGCTGCGGTACTAGAGCATGCTAAGGCGTGTCGTGCTGCTCCTCCTCCGGAATCTCCATCTCTGGCTGCTCATCTACCCGATGCTCGACCTTGGGCTACTGTGGTGGCTGTGATGGCTGCTGCGGTGGCGGACGGTACTCTCCCTGATCCACAATTCGCTGTAGCTCCGCCAATCTATCCTCCACACACATCCTAGCCACGACTCTCCAATTCCCGTTGATCTTCACAATCACGGACAGAGCGGTGTGTCCTAGGGAGTTCATCAACAAGTTCCTCGCCTCCCGAACGGTGGTCATGTTGTTCACGTCAAAGGGAAACATGAAGTCGAATGGCTTTGGTCCTCTCGTGAAGAACCAATCACCATCTCTAAAGTGTGCAAATCCTCCCTTTACGCATGTGAATATCACCAAGTCGGGCTCTCCTCTAATAGGTGTAATGCCGGTGAAGTCCATGTTGTAGTGCTCAGCTACAATCGTCAGCAACCCTCCAATGTTCACCTTCTGAAATCCAACGGTCCTGAATCGATGCAGCTGCGCGATGAAATATGCTCCCACATTGAACTTCACCCCATTCATCATACACCATAGGGCGTAAACCTCTCCTCTAGACACACAGCCACCCTCCGAACGAGCAAACAGTGTGTTTCCGAGCACTCGATCCATATACTTCAACACTGGATTCTTGATCGAGGTCGCACGAGCCTGCTTAATCTTATAGTCTCTGATCTCCCCGGAGATCTCCCTCCAAAATCTATGGGCATTGAAGTAGCCACTCTCCACTAGAGAGATCTCAAGAGGCGTCTGAAATAGCTCGTTGAATTCGTCAGCTGTACATCTCCTCCGGACTCCTCCTAACTGAAATGAGCACCGAAATGGGTAACCAAGAGGGTCCTTCTCCATCTCAAACGAGCAAATCACCTCAGCTGTAACATGAAAATATGTCGTCCTCTTTAATTCCATAAATCGTCGGATCTCCACTCGATCTAACATCCAAAAGATATCATCCCTGATGTGCATAATCCTCATGGCATCGTCATCCTGGTATCTCGTCTGGGCCACCTTAGCTGAGACTTCTGCCCACTTTTCTTTGATCTCATCCCAATCAGGCATCTGAATCTTGAAGTTCTCGGGAAGGCGTTCTTGCAATCTCAGCGTCTTCATCACCTTATCTACGTTCGAAGGCCTATCTTGCCTTTTTTTATCTTACTTCGGCTGCCTTCCCCTTGGCTTGCCCGGATCCTTGTCCGGATCCTTGTCCTGTACCTGAAAATAACTACTCAGTACAACCAACAAGACAAGAAAACAAGTAATCGACTAGCATATCCTATACTCTACTCAAGACTTCAAACATCCATACTTCATCAACAACATATCATCTCAACAACCATCATCAAACACCACTTGCTTTTCAACATGCTCAAAACTACTTCAATCACGTCCTCCTCAACATTCAAACATAGCCATACAAGCATGCCTTCAACTTATCAAAGCAATTCACATGAGTCTCAACAAGTCAAAACATGAACTCCTCAAATTATGAACGATTCAACCAAACCAACATGCTTATACTCATAAATGCACAATATCATTAATCAATTCACATAAACACTCAAGTTCAATCAATAATCAAGCATTCTCAAACCAATGAACAAGAATTCATATGAATCAAATCAAAATATCAACATTCACCATGAAATTCAACCAATATCAACATCAATCCTCTTACCCACAACGTATTGCATTCACTAAGCTTCAATCCTAGAGTAATTGAGTTGAGAAAACATACCTTTAGCTTTTCCCATGGCAAAAGAACAATCAAACACTCAAAACCCCCAAAAAATTCGCGATTGAGCCCTAGCTTGCAGCGGAATTCGCCCAAATTCGCGTCCAAGTCGTGAATTAAAGGTGCAGTGATGTGTAATCGGTGCGAAATCAAGTGTAATTGAAGAATTGGTGCAAGGGTGTAGTGATTTCGTGAAGGTTCGAGGAAGGGTGAAGTGAAAAATGATCGAACCCTTCTCAAAAATCGAACTTAAAACACATACCTAGCTTGGTTCGACCTTGGGTTCGAGCTGTTGAACAGGTCGAACCACGACTGATGAGGTCGAACCACCCTTCTGGATGAGTTCTTCTTCAGGTTTGACTTGGGTTTGACCTACTAGAACAGGTCGAACCAAAATGCATCAGGTCGAACTACCCTACTGTATGTTTCAGATCACCAGTTCAACCTTGGTTCGACTTGTTAAACAGGTCGAACCAAGTACGTCGTGGTCGAACCAAACTTCAGCAGCACAGGTTTGACCTAGGTTCGACCTGTAGGATCAGGTCGAACCATGCTTGTGAAGGTAAAACCACCTCACTGAATAATTTTTCAACACGGTTCGACTTCCACCGTTGGGTTTGACCTCCTGGCACTGGTCGAACCTACCCCCTGGAAGCTCCAAAACGCGTGTTTTTCAATCCCTACGCACTTCAAACTTCAAAATGAATCATTAAGTACCAACTAGAGCACAACTTCATCAAGAATTGGTTCTTCAAAAACTTATCAATCATGAGTAACTCCGCAATCACTTAAAATACGAAACAACAAAACACCACGGAACATTAGGCAAGTTACAAAAAATCGACACATACAAACCGATTAAAGTTTTAAATGCCGCAAAAAATTAACTCCCCTAACAAATGTCACAATGAAAAGATTATACTATCGGTGCTTATCAAGGTAAGTACATCACACCCCCCAAACTTAGTAGAAACTATAGTCGAAACTAAATTTGCAAAGAGATGTAATTGCCGATAAGTAAGCACTTCATATATAAAAATTTCTTACTCACACGAAAGAAATAAAGCATTAAAACAGGAGGGAAAGCCCCTAACAAGCGCTCATGTTTAACGTCGGAGAGTCACGACGGTACCAACTCAGATCAAGGTACCCACAAAGATGACACAAACATCATCCGGCGACCTATAATGCTTCAAGCTATGTCCATTCGCCTCAATAATGTCTCTATCCTTGTCAATGAGCTCAAAACTCCCCCCTCCTAAGGCTCCATGAATCATGAACGGTCCCATCCACTTCGACTTCAACTTGCCTGCAAAAAGCTTTAAATGAGAGTTAAAGAGTAATACCTCGTCTCCTTGCTTGAACTCCTTGTACGAGATCTTTGAATCATGCCACCTCTTCATCCTTTCCTTATAGATCTCGGAATTCTTGTATGCACGACTCCGAAACTCATCCAAAAGATTGATGTGAGTCATCCTCAACTCCTTCACATCCTTGAGAGTCAAGTTAAAGCTTCGTAAAGCCCAAAACGCTTTGTGTTGAATCTCTACAGATAAGTGGCACGGCTTCCCATAGACAATCTGATACGGTGACATGTCTAACACCGTCTTGTACGCGGTCCGGAACTCCCACACGACATCATCGAGCTTCAAAGCCCAATCCTTTCTATTGATTCTGTCCACCTTCTCCAGAATCTATTTGACTTGACGGTTAGAGACCTCCACTTGCCCATTCGCTTGAGGATGATAGGGTGTAGTAACCCTATGCTTAACACCATACCCTTTAAGCACCTTCTCAAGAAATTTATTAACGAAGTGCGTACCTCCATCACTAACAAGTGCTCTAGGGACTCCAAAGCGGGCAAAGATATGCTTCTTCAAGAAAGATATAACAATTTTCGAATCATTCAAGCTAGTAGGAATCACTTCCACCCACTTAGAAACATAATCCACCACAAGTAGAATGTAGAGAAATCCATTAGATGGGGGAAAAGGCCCCATAAAATCGATACCCCACACATCAAAAATCTCGACTACTATGCTCGGCTGAAGCGGCATCTCGTCTCTCCTACCAATGTTCCCCATGCGTTGACATCTATCGCAAGACGCCACATAGGTCTCACAATCCTTGAACAACGTAGGCTAATAAAGAGCGGACTGAAGTACCTTGGCTGCTGTCTTTTGAGCGCCGAAGTGCCCCCCGTTAGGTTGTGCATGGCAAAACTCGAGAACACTCTCCATCTCCATCTCGGGCACACACCTACGGACGATACAATCCGTGCAAATCTTGTACACAAACGGATCATACCATATGAAAGTCTCAACATCCCTCTTGAATTTAGCAAGTTGATATCGGTTGAGATCCCTTAGAATTTCTCCCACAGCAATATAGTTAACATAATCCGCATACCATGGATCAACTCCCTGTGCAGCAACCACACACGCTCGCTCAGCCCCTTCAACAAATATGGCCATGATCTTTTCATCCGGGAACATTTCCTCAATATACTCGAAAGAATTATCACAATGCTCCCTAGTCTCCAACCTCGAAAGGTGATCCGCCAACACATTATCAGAACCTTTCTTATCCCGGATCTCCATGTCAAACTCTTGAAGTAGAAGAATCCACCTTATGATCCTAGGCTTCGTCTCCTTCTTCTCCATCAAGTACCGAATTGTTGAATGATCCGTATACACAATAGTCTTCATGCCAACCAAATACTGACAAAACTTATCGAATGCGTACACAACAGCCAAAAACTCCTTTTCAGTCACCGTGTAATTCTTTTGTGCAGCATCGAAAGTCTTACTCGTGTAATAAATGGCGCAGAACTTCTTCTTCTTCAGCTACCCAAGCACCACTCCAAATGCTACATCACTTGCATCACACATTAGTACAAACGGTTGAGTCCAATCCGGTGTGATCAAGATAGGCGCAGTGATAAGCACATCCTTCAAAACTTGAAAAGCTGTTAGACATTCATCATCAAACACAAAAGGAACATCCTTTTCAAGTAAGTGAGATAAGGGCTTGGAGTATTTTAAGAAGTCTTGTATGAATCTTTTGTAAAAACCGGCGTGTCCAAGGAAGGATCGCACTCCTCTTTCATTGGTCGGTGGTGGAAGCTTCTCAATTGCCACCACTTTAGCACGATCGACCTGCAATCCCTTGGCTGAAACATGATGCCCAAGAACAATCCCATCCTTCATCATGAAGTGGCACTTCTCCCAATTCAAGACAAGATTAGTCACTTGACATCTATTCAAAACAGTAGCAAGGTTAGACAAACAAATATCAAAGGAGGAACCAAAAATAGAAAAATCATCCATGAACACCTCCATGATCTTCTCTATCAACCCATCGAATATTGCCATCATGCATCTCTGGAAAGTAGCAGGCGCATTACATAACCCAAATGGCATTTTCCGAAAAGCAAAGGTCCCGTAGGGGCAAGTAAAGTGGTCTTTTCTTGATCCTCGGGGGCAATCATGATTTGGTTGTACCCTGAGTATCCATCCAAGAAACAATAAAACTCATACCCTGCAAGACGATCTAACATTTGATCCATGAAAGGAAGAGGAAAATGATCCTTACACGTGTTATTCAACTTCCTATAATCTACACATGTACGCCATCCCGTAGGAATCCTTGTGGCTATCGCTTCTCCATCCTCAGCTTTAACTATAGTCATTCCCCCATTTTTAGCAACTACATGCAATGGACTCACATGGGGACTATCACTAATAGGATATATGATTCCAGCATCCAACCACGTAAGGATTTGCTTCCTAATCACCTCTTGAATCGCGGGATTAACTCTCCGTTGATTCTGAACACTTGTCTTGGCCTCATCTAACAATCTTATCCTATGCATGCAATACGAAGGGCTAATTCCTTTCAAATCCTCAAGAGACCAACCAATCGCAGACTTATACTTCCTAAGAACATTCAATAACTCCTCAAGTTGATCTTCATCAAGAGAAGAAGATACAATTACCGGATATTTTTCATTGTCGCCAAGAAAGGCATACTTCAAGTGTTCCGACAAAAGTTTCAACTTCTCTTTCCTCACTTCCATCGGAGAGCTCTCGTTATCCAAAGGCAAGTACTTCCTAGTCCACTTGACTTCTTCCACCTTAGTTCTTTCCGATTTAAACCTGTCATCACCCAAAGAAAGTAAGTTTTCAAGAAATTCAATACATACCTCGTTGGAGAGTCCGTCAAGCTCCGTAGTGGAATAAGTAAGAGACTCCATCAAACATGTCTCAAGAGGATCCTTTGACAGGATCAGAGACATATCCTCCTTCACAATCTCCTCCACCACGTCAATATTATAACACTGAGACTCCATGGGCATCTTCATTGCTTTGTCCAAGTTGAAAAGAACTTCTTCTTTGTGTCCATCCACAATCTAAGCTCTCCTTTTTGAACATCAATCATAGCTCCAGCAGTAGCAAGGAAAGGTCTCCCCAAGATTAAAGGGATATTATCCTTGTCATCATCCATCTCTAGCACAAGAAAGTCCACAGGAAAGACTAGCTTCTCCACTTTGATGAGAACGTCTTCAATTATACCTTTTGGAAACGTCATCGACCTGTCCGCCAATTGGAGAAACACTGTTGCAGGGGACAACTCCCCCAAACCAAGCCTCTGAAAGATGGACAACGACACTAAATTGATGCTTGCCCCTAGATCGCACAAAGCTCGCCGTGCCGGCCCCTTTCTGATCTCACATAGAATAGTGAAGCTCCCCGGATTCTTCATCTTTTGTGGCAGCTTCCTTTGAATGATTGAGCTGCAATTCTCAGATAAATTCACCGTTTCAATTCCGGTTAAGCTCCGCTTCTTCAACAATATATCTTTAAGAAATCGGGCATAGTACGGCATCTCCATGATTGCCTCTGAGAAAGGAATGCTCAAGCTTATCTTGTTCATTATCTCTGAAAACATCTTGAACTTCTCTTCCAATCCCTTCTTCACAAGCTTGTAAGGAAACGTCGGAGGTATCTTTTTTTTGGGAATCCCCCATTCATCACGATCAACCTTCTTCGCTTTCTCCTTTTTGGCTCTCAATCGCTTGGCTCTTTTTCTCAGCTATTATCTCTGTACTTTGCTCATTCCGAACCACTGGAGTAGCATCAACATCATCGAGAGTGTTCGGAGTAGCAACAGGCAACTTCTGGATGGGTTCGACCAGGGTTCGACCTGTGGAACAGGTTGAACCAGGCACGTAATGGTCGAACCGCTCTTCTGGACAACTGCTCTCTTTTTGAAGTTGAGGTTCGACCTGGGTTCGACCTGTTGAGTAGGTCGAACCATGGCCACCGAGGTCAAACCGAGTACTCCTTCCGCCCTCCGGTTCGATCAAGGTTCGACCTGTTGGATAGGTCGAACCATGTCCGTCGTGGTCGAACCGTTGCTGCGACAAAATAGAGTGCTCCAAGTTGTGCGGTTCGACCTGGGTTCGACCTGTTGAGTAGGTCGAACCATCATTGATTTGGTCAAACCGATGCTGCGATGTCTCCTGATCATGTCCAGTGCGTTGGTTCGACTTTCCCTGTATGGTTCGACCTTCAATGTTGGTCGAACTATGGTCGAATCTTGCCCTAGACATGTCTAAATTTGATTCCGGCCTCATAGGTCCCTCGTACTGCGTTCCCGACCTCAATGTGATGGCGTTGCAGGACCTTGGATTCTCAATACTTTGAGACGGGAACTTCCCCTTCTCAAGAGTTTGAGTAAGCTTGTTAACACTTCCTGCCATCTCCCCCATCAGCAATGTAAGGTCTTTCACCTGCTTAGATATAACCTCATGGTTTGCATCGATTTTCTTTTCAAGTTTGGCCTCAAGGCGGTTTACTCTTTCATCGTTCTTGGCCATATACCTGTTCACAATATCCTCAAAACCTGGTTTCCCTTCTTCCACCTTAGCACCCGGATCAACACCCATCGGAGGTTGAATCGCATTATTCGGATTGCTCCATGAGAACTCAGGCCTCCTAGGCTGTTGATAACCACCCGGGGGACCACGATTATTAAAGTTTCCTCGATAGTTCCCTTGGTAGTTCCGGTTTCCTTGATCTGGATACCTAGTCTCTTGAATACTTTGACCCATGGCATAGTGTGCCTCTTCTAACTCCTCTTAGATTGGTCCATCTTTCATTAGTTCCTGCTGCATGATCGGTACGCGCTGAGATAATTCGCTGATTTGCTTCTGTTGGGATTCAAGTAGCTTGTTGATATTGGACAAGCTAGAGTCGATCTCATCCTCTCTACTTGTTTTCACCATTGCTTGTTCAACCTGAGCTACCTTCCCAATGACATAAGTACCTCTAACTCTATCAGTTGGCCAATCCCTCGAATTCATCGAAATATCTTCAAACAACTTCTCGGCCTCTACGGATGACTTTCTAAGCAATGCTCCATTAGAAGAAGCATCCAATAACACTCGTGAATCACAGTCCAATCCATTTTAGAATATATTGATATATTGAGCTTTAGATAGCCCATGTTGAGGACACTTCCTAAGCATGTCCTTGAATCTATCCCATGCTTCATGAAATTTCTCACCTCCACCGATAGCAAATTGGTTAATGTCTTGCTTCATCTTAAACACCTTTGAAGGTGGCATATACCTCTCCAAGAACCTTAACTTCAGTTGCTCCCAAGTGGTGCACTCAGCTGCGTTGATAGTGTCGTACCAATCTCTCGCCTTTTCAGTAAGCGAGAATTTGAACAAGAGGATCTTCCTAGCATCTTCATGTTCTCCTGAGTCTTTTTGAGTACTTGCATAGCCCAAGAACTTGTTCAGATTCTGCTGCGGATCCTCGAAAGACCCTCCTAAAAATGAGTTCCTTTCTATCATGCTAATAAGAGTGGGATGAAGATCGAAAGCTGCATTAGTTCCCCTCGCTCCTAGAAGCCCAAAATTTCCAGCCCCATTATTTCTGAAAACCTCTCGGATGGCTAGATTATCTGGATTCACTGCCATGTTGACTGTCTCTACTCCCGAATTAACTTCAGTTGTAGCTTCAATCGTCAGCGAAATCTGCTCGTCAACTTCAACTCTAAAATTCAGAGCTTCAGTTGGATCAATAGTCTTTGCCTTGCTCTTCTTCTTCTTCTTCTTCTTTCTGACGATGCTCCGATCTCAGGATTATAGGGTTCAAGTTCACCTTTCTTTGATCGCGTGAGCATACACCTAAAAAGAACTAGAATTAAAATAGCAAAATAAGATAAATAGCCCTAATAAACTAGAAATAACAAAAAGATATTTTAAGCCGTCCCCGACAACGGCGCCAGAAACTTGATGGGTGTTTTCTTAACACACAATTTTAATCCCCAAGTATGAAGGATACCAATTGTAGTTTCGAAGGTGACCAAGTTAAATATCGAATCCACGGGACGGGTAAATATTACTTTAGTTATTTTCTAGCAATTATGACTATGTTGAGAATCGTAATTGTTGGTTTTTAAACTAAGTAACAATTAAAATAGCAAATCAATAACAAGAACAAGAGAAGAGTAGTTGTGATCAAATAAGATGATAGGTAGTTCGTCAGTGCATCCAGTTTCATTCGTTAATTCATACTTTCGTGTGTCGATGTCCGACTCTGCCTTGTGGTTTATGGACACATCACTAGACCATGAAAATCTAATCTATAGACACAAATAGATAAGCTTTTGTCACGTGTGAGTATCCTCAGAGCAAG
Organism: Pogostemon cablin; assembly: GCA_023678885.1. Taxonomy (NCBI): domain Eukaryota; kingdom Viridiplantae; phylum Streptophyta; class Magnoliopsida; order Lamiales; family Lamiaceae; genus Pogostemon; species Pogostemon cablin. Next base: position 12,435,013 of record CM042985.1, on the reverse strand, counting down.
TTGTATACTTTACCCCCCTTTCTAGGTACTATCATAATCAATTATTTCCCGTGCACTTAGTACTCTAACCCGATTTGATCTCCCTTTTTAGGTACTATAAAGTTATACTCTTAATCCTACTTGTTAACCCGAATTCAATTCAATTAACAAACATTAATATAAGACGGTTCTAATAAACCCTCGGAATCCCTTCACTTAGAATTATAACAATAAACCCTGCTCATTAGTGAACGCACTCAATCAATATCCATGTATGCATTCAGACTCTACACAACGATTATTGATGCACAAAACAACTATGAGTATGGATTAAAAACGTACTATCTTATATAAACTAAACCACAAGTAGTGTTGAATGGAGTATACACACGAAATACAAATCAACTCATGAAACTTTCATAACCCTAGAACTACCGAAGTGGCTCTAGCCCATGATTGATCTAGGAACAATCATGGTTAGATGGACCAATCTTACTTGAATCTCCAGCGGAACCTCTGTCACAGCTCCTCCTAGTCTCCTCTTGTGCTTCACGATCTTACGCTCTCTAAAACTCTCTAAAAGTTCTCTAAAAGCTCTCTAAAAGCTCTCTTCTCTGACTGCATGAGCCTCCTTTTATACTTGTAATCACGTCTCTAGGGCTTGGAATGGGCTTTTTAATTGATCACACGTGTTTTGGCGTCGAAAATTCAGATAAGGTAAGTTTCCACACGATGGTTCGACCTCAGCAAACAAGTCGAACCACTGGCCGTAGGTCAAACCACAGGTCGAACCCACTTACCGGAAGTATTCTGCACTTGGTTCGACTTCTTGAACAGGTCGAACCACTCCCTCTTGGTCGAACCACAGGTCGAACCATGCTACTGGATAATTTCTACTCTTGATTCGACTAACCGTCAGGTCAAATCCCCAACGTCGTGGTCAAATCAACTTTCTGGCGAACTGGTTCGACCATGGTTCGACCTGATGAACAGGTCGAACCCCTCGAGTCGTGGTCGAACCCACCTCCTGCACTCTTTCAACGCTGGTTCGACCTGCTGGAGAGGTCGAACCCTCCTCCAACAGGTCGAACCCACCTCTCTCCTTGGCGGTTCGCGTGGTCTTGACTTCGTCTCTTCGATTCTTGGCACTTCCACTCCGATTTCGCTATGAAAACCACTTAAATAGCTCCACTAACACATGATTCATGCTAATTCACAATATATATAGGTTTTCCACCTATTTCCACCTCAAAACTCTCCAAAACTAGCACAAAACATGATGCCAAACTTGTGAATTTGCACACTCATCGGGTCACTTCGCTCATCAAAAGACGGGAGCTAAAGTTTTATAATCGGGGTTCTATTGGCCAATATTATTTAAAGATGCAAAGAAGTTTGTGGCTAAATGTGATATATGCCAAAGAATAGGGGGAATAGCTAAGAGAGATGAAATGTCCATGACCTTGAGAATTGATTTGAAAATATTTGATGTATGGGGTATCGACTTTATGGGACCATTTCCCTCGTCAAAAGGATATGTATACATCTTGCTAGCCATGGATTATGTGTCAAAGTGGGTGGAGGCAATCCCTACTAAGACAAATGATGCTTTGATTGTGCAAAGGTTCTTGAAAAAGAATATTTTTGCTAGGTTTGGAGTTCCACGAGCTTTAGTGAGTGATGGAGGATCACACTTTGTCAACAAGTTGATGAAAAGTTTGTTAAAGAGATATGGAGTGAAGCATCGAGTGACTACACCATACCACCCTCAAGCAAATGGTTTGGCGGAGGTTTCAAACCGCCAAATCAAGTTAGTTTTGGAGAAGACCATCAATGGAGGGAGGAAGGATTGGTCGGACAAGCTTGATGATGCTTTATGGGCTTATAGAACGGTTTTTAAGACCATCCTTGGTGTATCACCGTACCAATTAGTTTATGGTAAAGCTTGTCACTTCCCCGTGGAGTTGGAACATCGGGCATTGTGGGCTATCAAACGCCTCAATATGGATGAAAGGGAGATTGGTCAAGCGAGGTTGTTGAAGTTAGTGGAATTGGAGGAGTTTAGAGGAAGAGCATTTGATAACTCAATCATCTACAGGGAAAATATGAAGAGATGGCATGATGCTAAAGTGAAGGAAAAGACGTTTGCTCCGGGAGATAAAGTTCTTGTATTCAATTCGAGGCTTAAGTTATTTCTCGGAAAGCTCAAGTCTAAATGGATGGGGCCATATGAAGTGCTTGAAGTGTTGAATAGACATACATTGAAACTTAAGGATTCGAATAATGAGTTTGTGGTAAATGGTCATAGAGTGAAGCATTATTTATCTCCTTCTCAAAAGGAGATAGTGTATGTGGATACTCTCACTTCCTAAACTTTTTTGATCATTTGTAGAGTAGTGTAGATTTTATTTTCTTTTTGTTTGTTTGTAGTTTTTCTTTTAGACTTGGTATGAAGGTGGCTAAGCTCGTGAGAAAGATGCATAAGATGAAAGACAAGGAGGCTAAAGGTTGAATGATGATGTATGCCACACCACTCTTTACAAACTTAAATTTTAACACTTGTGTTAATTTAAGTTTGGGGGGAGGTTGCGTGGTGGTCATACTTGATCATACGTATTGCATAGATGCACAAGAGTCATTGGGAGAAAAGTTCATGAAGAGCATTGAGCAAAATGACAAAAGTACGTCTCACCACTTTTTGCAAACTTAAATTCACAACTTGTTTCGATTTAAGTTTGGGGAGAGAGTGAGTGGTGTGACTTATACTTTGTTCATTAGTGTGTAATGTATCTTGTAGTATCTTATATAGTCTTGCAAAATGGTCAATTTTGAATTTTCTCATGAGTTAGTTGAGTTTTTGGTATGTTTGGTGGTGTTTTTTAGTACATTTCAATCCAATTTTGATCATAGTTGTAGTGTGAATGATGCTTTAGTGTTTTGAGCTTGAATAGGGTGTTTGAAAAGTGGAAAAACAGGGGCAAGAATGAAGTGAAGTGTGAAAAAGTGTAGAAACAGGGTAAACTGCTACACGGGCCGTGCTCCGCACACAGCCCTATAGCAGTTGGCCGTGTAGCAGCATCAGAAAATGCTACACGGCCAGGAGAAAGGCCGAGCTCAGCAGCTCGAGCCATGCAAAAGAACAGGTACACGGGCCGTGTTCCACACACGGTCCTGTAACAACTGGCTGTGCAGGAGCATCACAACACGCTACACGGCCTCACTTGAGGCCGTGCCGCGTAGCACGGGCCGTGCAGGATTTTTTCCAGTTTATTTTAAAAGGCCGCTCTGAATTCATTCCACACACTCTCCTTCATTCGTACACACTTTGTTTGCATCCAAATTCACCCCTCCAAGCACATGAATCATCATTCGAGGTTAGTTTGGAGTCATTGTGAGTGAAATTCTTCGATTTTGCACATCCAAAACACATCTCCAATTCCAAGTATTGAAAGGTATGATTACTTTGAACCCTAACTTTTAGAATTTTGATAAGAATTGATTGAATTGATACATGGGAGCTGTTATATAGTAAATTTTGATTGCTTTATTGAGTGATTCTCATACATGTTTCAATTTGATTTTTGAATTGAGTTGAATTAGAGTTCATGTGGAATAATTTGGGGATTGTGTGAGAATCATGAGTTTGAATAATTGTGTTGTGCTAATTGATGAATTACATGAGTATGGTGTTTATTTGTGAGAAAATAGATGTCGATATTGAGGAATTGAGCATGAGGGTATGTAAATTGTATGTTGAAAAATGTTTAAATTTTATGCATGCCAAGTGTTTGATGAAATATCTAAGAGAGAATTTTGTTGAAATTTGAAGATCATATTTGAATGTTGTTTGATGATGATGTAAATTGGAATTCATATGTGTAATAACACTTAAAATTGGTTATGAATTGTTGATTAGTCAAGATGAATGATGGTGAAGTGCCTATTATAATTTGAAATAGTGATGAGGTGAATAAGTATGTTGATGCATAGTAGGTTCCATGCTAAGTTGAATAACTAGGGTGGAATTTAACTAAGTGCATTAACATTTTTATTAAGGTAATTGGTTATAATTTGAGAATTGTTATTTGTAGATGGCCGAGAGGAGAGTTAGACCAAGGAATGAGGACTTCATTGTGATAATCGATCCAGGGGAATTGGCTAATTTGGATGCACAGTTGATGGAAGAAGGAGTACATCCAGATAATTTCGAGGTTGAGTTTGAGGATTATTGGGGGAAGTATGTGCTCCGTTGGCAAACATTGGCTACGAAGATCAAGCCCACTCGTTTCCAAGATACGGAAACGATGAGAGGACTAGGACTCGAGGAGGATTTGAGAAAGCTATTCCGTTTTGCTCAGATGGAAGCATTCTTTGACAAGAGACCACCAACCTACTTCCACTTAACTGCAGAATTCATGAGCACGTTGCAAGTCAAGAAGGATCGGAATGGGTTTCCTATGTGGGTGACATTCCAGTTAGATAATGTGTTGAGAGAAAATGTTCCCCTGGCTATGTTGAATGAGTGTTTTGGTTGTCCACCATGTCCAAACCATCAAAGTTTTTATGAAGGAGGTGGTTTTAACCAACAAGAATGGTGGAAGGCCTTGGTGAACGATGGGACAGAAAGAGCAGGATATGTCCTTAGTGCTTCAAAAGGAACCGCAATCCGTAACCCAGTGATGAGATACTTGGAGAAGATTGTCTCAAACACCATCTTAGGGAGGTTTGAGGTGGAGCTATTGGAGAGAAGCAGCTTTATATCATGTTTTGCATCTACAAAGAGCGACCGTTGAACGTTGCAGCACACTTTAAGCAGCATGCGGAGAGAGTTGCTAAAAGACAAGCTTCTCAAGGTTTAATGCTAGGAGGGATGATCACCATGATAGCTCAAAGATTGGGAGTTAATGTGGCAGGTATGGAGAATCGAATGGTGAGTGAAGGGCTGAATTACCAACAATTGATGAGGATGGAATTCTTGACCACGGTTGGGAACCAATACTGTCTGAGGTAGAAAAAGAAAGCTCCATTTCCCTTACCAACTCCGGAGCTCACTACGGTCTACACTAGATGGAGGATTTCCAACTTGGCAATGGCTAGTTCGAATCACTCAAGAGTTGTGAGAGCTTTCTATAAGAGAAATCGTGATGAAGTGGAAGAGGTTCTAAGACAGTTGAGAGTGGAAGAAAACCTCGAGCTAGCTAACTTGAGAGCTGAGACAGTGCTAATGGAAGGAGATGAGCAAGGAGGACAACGGAGCAGGTAGAGTTTGAGGAGCAGGGCCCTGATCCACCACAGTTCGAAGAAGAAGAGCAACAGCCGCCAGTGGAACCTGAGCAAGGGAATGATAGATGGAATTACATGATGGATGAGGTGCGAGATATGAGGCACGTACAGCAGACTTACAGAGCACAGATCAGGGAGATCCAAGAGATCCAGAAGGAGCATGGAGCGCATATTCAGGAGCTCAGAGCTGGACAGCATTGGAGGGAGTATTACAAGGAGCGATCACGGGTGCATGCCAACAACATGGAGGAGATGCTAACGATGATGTTCAACTTCCAGTTCCTCAGATCTCCTCGTGCATACATTCCATGGAATGCCTATCATCCACCTCCACCTCCAGATCCATGAAGGGAGTACTTTGAGTGCTCGGCACTTTTATTCGTTCATTTTAGCTATGATTAAACTTTTTGAAGGATTTTTGAATTAGATTTGATTTGGTAGATTGGATTGTACTTAAATTATTTGTTTTGGGAGGTTTCCTTTATTTTGGGTTTTATTTTAGTTTTGTGCACTTTACTTTTTGTTATTCTTCGTATTTTGGTTTGATTTTTATTGTTTGGATGTGATGGAAAGTTGATTTTTATTGCTATGGATGTGAATTAATGTGTTGATACTTTGTGATGGATGATTTGGTTTATGCATGTTATATATTTTTGTATTGTTTAGTGATTTTTCTTTGATCATTGTGGTGTTTGTTGTTATTTTTATTCTTGTAGGGATGGTTTGGTGGTATGTTTTTGGGAAGGAGTTGAGTAATTTTTGAATATGAGCTATAATGCATTGTTCGTGATGAGTGATGGCAAGCATGTTAATGGTTTTTACTTGTTGAAATTGTGACATAAATTATATAATTTGTTCAATTTTGAGAAGTATGAAAGGTAATTATGTTTCTTTTGGTCCAAGCAAAAGCTTGTGAGACTTGAGTCTCAACCGTACCTTCATGGTTAATTCTTGAAGAGAGGACCGGTTGAACTTAGACAAACTAGAACTTGCTCATGGACTATAGAAATGAAGCCCGAATTGTGGAAATTTGTGAAATGATCTTAGGCCATCCTTGATGAATGAAGTTATAACCATAAAAATTTTCTTACCAAAAACATTATCCCTAGTAAGCCACTTTGAGCCTATGAGCCTTTTCTTTGTGATTCAAACACAATACAAGCCTTTAAAACCTACTTGAGCCTTATATATATAACCTAAGTGTGGGTGATTGAGGAGATAATGGTTTACAAGGTTTGATGTGAGAATGGTACTAGAAAAGAAAGGAAATGATAAACAAGCAAGAAAATGATGAAAAGAGCTAAAGCAAAAATACATGCAACCTCAAAACAAGAAAAAATAGCAAATCAACAAAAATGAGCTCATGGAATTCAAAAGTCGGAAGAAAGGGAGCATGCAAAAATCAAGAGAAGCTCAAGAAATCTAAGGAATGATAATGGATAGTGCATATGATTAAAGAAGAAAGTAAAGGAAGCTTGAAAGTAAGTAAGTTGGAGAAAGGTACCATCTCTTAAATTACTTACACTTGATTATTCACTATTATCCAAAGTTTCTCACCCTACCAAAGAGCCTAAACATTACATCCAAAAGATAAAGACCTTTTTGATCACTTATTGAAACTAGGATGGCTTGTGAACATGGTCCATGAGCAAGCCTATGGTGAGTCGGTTCTAATCGGTTGATGAGTGATGTTAAAAAGCCCTACTCTATAGAGTGTTGAGTGAATTTGATATCCTATATGAGGCTTGAATTGAAAGGGATTTGATTACTCTTTTGTCATTCTTAAGATTGAACTTATTAATCTTTCATGTTATAAGTTTGATGATGTAGGGATACTTAATGTGATTTTGTAGTCCTTATTACTTGTGATGTGTTGTGGTTTATGTTCGTTAGATGTTTCCCTAGGTGAAAATTAGTCCTCCTTTTTATCATTTTTCATTGTTCGAGGACGAACAATACCTTAAGTTTGGGGGGTTGATCGTTATCATTTTCACCTAGATTTTAGTGTTGTTATTTATGTTTTTTGGATGTTTTTATTCGTATTTATGTTACTTTTGGTGGAGTTATTGTTATTTTGAGGAATGTGGTATGCTTGGATAAGAATTGTGTAAATGAGCTTAAATATGTGCAAAACATGTCAAGAAATGGAAAAAATGGAGTTGGGAGCGAAACGGAGTCGGAAAGACATGGTATGTTGGTACACGGGCCATGTGCAGAACATGGCCCTGTAACCAATGACTGTGTAATGTCATCAGAACTCGCTGCTTGCCCATGAGGATGGCCGTGCGCTGGTGCACGGGCCATGCATTGCTACACGCCCCGTGTGCAGAGCACGACCCTATAAGAAGAAGTCGTGTACTTACATCAGAAAACGCTGCACAGCCACGACCAAGGCTGTGTACTACAGCTCGAGCTGTGTCCGAAAGCACACACAATACGCCGAAGTAGGTGTGCCCTACATGGGCCGTGTAGGTGCAAAAATCCATGCAATTTTCAGAATATTCCGGAAGCTTCTAGAAGGTCCATAAGTGATATAAAAGGATGACTTGTGCGAAATTAAAAGAGGAAGATCAGATTACAAGCAGTTACACACACTAAAAACCACATTTCCTCACACACTAGATCCACAATCCATTTCTACCATCTAGATCCATCCAATTTCCATTTGATCTACACTTTCACTCCATAAATCCATTCTTCCATCCATCCATCCACCATTTGAGAAGAGGAAAGCTTAAAGGAGTGAAGAAGTCGATATATTAAAGAAGAGGAAGGATTCTCCATGCAAGGGAAGCAATTCCATTTTTCATTTGTTGATTTTTTCTCAATTTGGCTCAAATAGAGCAAAACTTGATTTGTATTGAATTAATCACCATGTTTAGTGGCTAGTTCTATAGTAGGGCTAATCATATGAATGGTTGAAGTGAAGAGTTAGATATGTAAAACTTGAGTAATTATTTGAATTGATTTATAGATTTTCTTTTATGATATATCAATCATGTTTCATTTTAATGTTTGTGTGATTAAATTTTCTATTCATAGTATTAGGATAGTCATTTCAATGTTGTAAGTGGATGTTTAATTAAATCATACATTGAATTATGCATGCATGTTAGTATAAGGAGAGTTAAGCCATACCCTCCTTAGTCTTAGAACATTCATAGATGGACACTTAAGAAATTGAGTGAAAAGAACCAACTTATGATCATAGTACCTTAAGAGAATTGATATTAAGACCAATCTTAGGAGATTTAGGCTTATAAAATAATCGAGAACCTAATTGCCTTGGCCATATGGACTAGTGGTTAAATGGTGATTGCTTTTAATCCACAAGTTAATGAGAATTACCATCAATGGTTTTGCATATTGATGAGTATGATAATTCATGAATATTGCGCCTGGATTTATGCTATTATGGAGTGTTTGAAGGTTGAAATCAGTTGAAAATTGATATATATTGTGAAAAGGCACGAATCAGGTGTTGTTGGAGCTATTTGAGTGGGTTTTCGAAGGAAATCGGAGTGGAAGTGTTGAATACTGAAGAAAGGAAGTTGAAGCCATCTATTTAGGCGAAGCAGGAGTTTGATTTGACCTGAAGGAGGTCAATTCGACCTGCCCTTCAGGTCGAATTGGAAACATAACTTGTACAGAAGGCGGATTCGACCACGACAGGCGGATTCACCCATGATAGGGGGATTCGACCTGGGCATCAGGTCGAATCGAGGTCGAATCAATTGGCTGGGATGCCGATTCGATCTCATCGTGTCGATTCAACCAGGGCAGTTGGTCAAATCGAACGCCTGGGACTTACATTAGGTTGATTAGACTTTCAATTCGACTTGTGGTGGTCAATTTGACCTATTGTTGAGGTCGAATCGATGCTCGAGAATTTACCATATCCGTATTTTTACATCGTCAATGCGTGTGATCACTTAAAAAGCCCATTCCAGGCCCAGGAGGCGCAATTACAAGTATAAAAGAAGGCTTATGCAGCATTAGAGAAAGAATCTGTTATACAAGAGAGGAGAAGAGAGGTCACAACAATACTACACCCCACAAGGGGTGATCATCCCCCAACTATCATCCTTTCCTCCATCCATCCATCACTTTGAAGATTCGTTTATGGAATCAAGGAGAGAACTAAGAGGAGAATTCAAGAGCGAGAAGGACGCGATGACGCCACATCTAGGGTTTATTCATTTCCTAATTTATCTTGTATTTTTGGACTCCGGGTAAGATCTATCCAACACCCATTATTGTTCTTCGCAGCATCATGGGCTAGAGCCTTTTTGGTAGAACTAGGGTTGTGAAGGTTTTATCTAGTTAATTGAACTTTCGTGTGTAAACTCCGTACAACACTACTTGTGGATTTATTATATATATGATTGTGCCTTTTTAATTCATACAAACGGTCGTTTTGTACATCATTAACGGTTATGTAGAGTCTGAATACATATCTTGGCTATTGATTGAGTGCTTTCACTGCTGAGCACTGAGCAGGATTCCATGTTATGATTCTAAGTGAGGGGACTCCGAAGTTTCATTAGAACTATCATATATGAATACTTATTAATTGAATTGAATTCGGGTTATTTAGTAGGATAAAGAGGATAACTTCATAGTAGCTATAAAGGGAGATCATATTGGGTTAGAGTATCAATCCTAGGGGAAAATAATAGATACTGATAGTAACTAGAAAGGGGGTGAAATTATATTTCTTGCTCCGAGGTTATTCACACGTGTTACACGCATGTTTACTTGTGTCTATAGAGTAGATAAGCATATTTTAGTGATGCGTCCATATTCTACAAGGTAGAGTCGGACACCATCACACGGAAGGGAAATTAAGCAGTAAAACTGGATTATCCTAGATCTACCTATTCTCCTACTTGATCCACTTTCGTATTTTTCAAGTTCTTTTATTTTATTTGTTATTTCAATTAATTGTTTAATAGATTAATAATTCATAACCATTCAAACGTAATTGCCTTGTCTTAATTAATAGATAATAATTAAATTAATAATACGTCATCTCTTGGGTTCGATATTCACTTGGTCACCTTTTGAAACTACAATTGATATCCTTCATACTTGGGGATTAATTTTGCGTGCAAAGAAAACGCGCATCACATATCTAGCTCAAGTCTTAACCATAAGTATGATTAGTCTTACTCTCTTCTCAAGTGAATTCCACATCCATTTCATTCTTCATTTGCTTGTTGTTTGATCATTTACTTTGTTAGTCTTAATTCTAGTTAATTGAGTAAAATCGTAAGTAATAGTTTTGAATAACGAAACCTTCAATCTATCATCCTTATAAAGTACAAATCAATGGAAAATTTGAATACAAACCTAAGTTTCATTTCCCTTGGGATGATATTACTATAAATTTTGTACTTGGTCACGCATTTACTCGACGATAGAGTCTCTTACTCTTACACATTGAAAAATGCGATTAAGAACAGCATCTCACAACATATTAATATTCATTATTCACATTTTTCTCATTCATTTGTATTCCAACAAATAATACTCAAATCTAATAGTGATCAACTCGACTTGAGTACATTCCTAAGTGTGGAGGTGGGCAACCTTTCTTCTGTAACAAATAAGGGAAAAGACACTGTGTTTTTATTGTTTTATTTCTTTCTGTAATTTTTATGGGGGTGTTGAAATGGAAATCTGGGAAAGGTGAATAGCGGAAGAAATGATGAGTTTATGATTCTAAATTCTTCGTTAACTCCTAAGTCATAGCTTTTGTGAATTAATTTATTTACCATATGACAAACCTTTTTCCTCTTCAAATGATGACCCGGATGTTGATTTGTTAATTAGTTGGCATTAAATATACCGTAGGATAATTGAATAAGCATAATAATCGGGAAAAAAAACTCAAATTTTGCTGAACAAGTGCACATTCCGGTGAAAATTAAAATTTCAGATCAAATTGAACTAAAATTAGATAAAAGAGATAAAAATTGGACAAAAATAGACTAAAATAGAGAATTGTAATAGTTAAAGGATTAAGTGTGACATTTTTAGAGTATATAGAGGACCAAATGTAGATACTCTCTCAATAATCAATACGCAAAAATCAGGGTGTAACCGGTTTCACGATGGAATCAGGATAATTCTTTAGCATTAAAAGGTTAGTCTCTAGTATAAAGAGTACTGATACAATTGTTAATAAACTTTTTTGAATAGATTAATCTTATATATTCTAAAGAGTAACTCTCACAGTTCTTTCACCATTAAGCATGGATGAAAAACTTATGTTATTCCAAACTTATGTTATTTTTTTATGCAGATCTTTTGTTATTCCAAGTTATCTGCGTTCGGATGAAGGAGAAGCCATGGGACTCCATGAAGCCCTTTCATGGATGGAAAAACTTGAGTTAGATGGTACTAGAAATTGATTCTAAAATAAACTATGATGCTCTACAAAATTCTGACACAAATGAATCAGTGTTCGGTAATTTCTTGCTTACTTGTAAAAATATCCTTTCCACTTGTCCATTATTTTCGATTAACCTTGCTCGACGTAGTGCCATCCTATTGGCATATCATATTGGTAGGGCAACACATTCTTTCAGTAGCCCTCATTGTTGGATCGAGCCTCCGTCTTGCATGCCTTCTAAATAATTTCTATTCTTTCCATTCAAATTAATTCCATGTTCTTTTACCTAAAATAATAATAATAATAATAATAATTTTAAAAAGAGTGTAATATACACCGGACAAACTAGGATCTCTCAGACCAATAGAATTGATAGGATTTCATTAATTCCACTCACCTTGCCATACCTACCATCATAATACAATATAAGAATGGCTTGCCCATATTTCACATAGTGCTTAACTAAAAAATCAGTATGAAGTTTAATTACAAACCATAATAGTACGAACCACCAAGTTGTTGATCGTTGAATTAATCATTGTGTCATTATTACTCCATGTATATTTCATTTTACTTGAAGGTCACATTACACTCCATTATATTTAAGCAAAATTTATGGTCACTAATTATATAGATTTATTTATTTATTTTTGTCTTATTTGTTTATCTTTAACATTAATTGCACTTTTATTTTAGTGGTTTCAAAATTAAATTAATCACTTTGAAAGTATAGAAATTATTTTTCCATTAAAGATTTATTAAATTCTTTCTTTAGAATTTAATTTATCATCTATGTGATATACATAATTATAATATAACTAGTGCACAAGTATTTCTCTTGTTTTATTTAAATATAAATATATCATAAAAAGTTTGATTTAAAAAAAACTATATATGTGTATTAAATTACATATGTTTTAAATATGGAAAGAAATAATATTAAATTAAAGTTAATAAAACGGGTCAAAAATCAAATTTTCTGTAGAATAAGTAAATGTGAAGGTTATAATTGGACTGTTGAGTACTATTTAAAAATGATTATTAAATTATAATTTCATTAGAAAACTTTTAAGTATAAATAGTTATTTAACTAGATTTATCACATTTAATCTATTATCTCGAATTCTATACGAGAGTTTTGTCTCCTAGGTTTTTTATTTATTTATTTATTATTATTATTATTATTTTAAACTTTTCTAATTTCAGTCAACGGTAAATTTTGAAAACATGAGAATCTAAATTTGTTTATATTTATATTGCATTCTCTTGTTTTCACCTCTTATCTGGACAGTGCATGATCACCTTTCGTGTTTTGATCTTATATTTTTTCCAATTGACAGTTTCATGTGAATTTTTGAAAAATTAACTCTTATGAAAAATAAATTATTACCTAAATAAAAAAATATTATTAATCTCAACAAAAATACTAAAACTCACAGCATATGTTTTGATAAGTCGTATTTTTTATTTAGATAAATAATGATTCATCTATTTAAAAAGTAATTTTTTATATATTAAAAAATAATTTTGATAAAATCACGATGAAGGACGAATTAGGTTCTCACAAGTATTTCCCTTTGTATATGACCATGTTAGAAGAATGGTATGTTGGAAATTTATTAATTTCCATTATAATCTAATTGTGGACAATATATTATTATGCAATTATATTAGCTATTCAATTATATTATGGACTTAATTAAGTGATCCAATTAAGGTTAAAGGTCAATGGGCTATAATAATAAATGATATGGGCTTATTGAGTAGATACCCAATACTACATGATTAGGTGATTATGGGTGGTCTAGTCAAGTAGTATATAAAGGCTCCCGGTTATGGTCCCCAATATACTAAGCCGCACATCGTCTTCCCTTCTCCCCATCGGGAGGGATTACTACGGTCCCCATAAGGAATAAGGAGGCTTAGTTGAGGAAGGTCATATAACCACTGATCCTGAGTTCGTGTTCCGCCTAGAGACTCATTGGATCAGGTACGCTTCCACTTTACGGTTTAAATCTCGTTAATCATAATAGGGTTAAGGTTTCATGGATTAATTTTCAACAATTGGTATCAGAGCCACCCTATATATGATTCTTTGAGATATGACAGAATTATGCTTAGATCAAAACATTTGTGTTTGATCATTATGTGAATTATTAAGGTTTGAAATTGAAATCTTGTTCGGAATTTTGAATGCTTCCAGATCCGTGTTATCAATTTGCTTAATGATTTCAATTTTTTTTCAATTGAGATTCTTAACCAAAATAATTGACTTGTTTGAGGTTATTCGAAAATTTAATTAATGTTGAATAATTTGTTTAGTCAAGATTACATCACATGCGTGCTGTCGTGATGGATAATTGGATTATTTCTGGATATGATTTTCTGTATCACATATATTTCTGTTAAATGATAAACTTATGCTGCTATTATTATTGATTATATTCTAATTGATATAGTCACCTTGGATACATTATTTTATTAATTTTATTTATGGTGAATTGGTAGTAAATAATAGTATAATTGACATACTTGTGGATTGTAATTCTAATTTCATTAATTTGATAACTGAAATTAGAATTAATATGGTACATCATTATTTATTTATATAAGGATATTTGCCTAATTTGATTTCATCTAAATTAGGATATGGAATAATTAAATTAAGAAATCTTTCATTATGGTATGAATCATCTAAAGTTTTCATTTAATTTATTGAATTAAATTAATAAAATTGGGGAGACATTATTTTTTAATGTCGTTCAATTAAACGTAATATTTTTTTTTAAATATTTGTTTAATTGGTCTAGTAATTTTTCAATCTAATCAATCAAAGCCTCATGTTGCCACAGCAGCCTCTGTGTGTGAAGTGCGACTTTATTGAAATTACATAGATGGGTGTGTAATTATTCATGTGTTCTGTGTTCGGCCCACAGGTAGGCACAGTTTGACAGAATAATAACATACATGTGATAATAAGTATGTGATAATTATTTGGATTGTTCATGTGAACATTAGTCGGTCCACAGATAGACTCTTGTTTGACAGAACTTATTGTCAATACTTGATTATTACACCAAGATTACCCCTGCAGTTAATTTTTGTCCACAGACGAGGTTAATGTTGCACAAGGTGTCTTGTGATGGGTCCCCAATTAATAATGTTGTATGAGTGTTTCTTCATGCGGGTATTGATCGGCCCACAGGTAGATTAATATTTGGCAGAAATACACAAGTACCTGTGGCGGTAAATACGTGACAATTATTTGGTTTGACATGTGAGTAATAAGTCGGCCCACAGGAAGGCTATTGCTTGACAGTTTTATTGTCAGTATTTGACTACTGGATGAGAGCATCATTTAAATTAGTATTTTTTTTTGTCCAAAGGCTTGATACTAATGTTATGCTCGAATCGTTAAGATGATTCTAATTTATTTAAATTTTGAAAGATTATAAAGTTTAATGCGAGCATGAAAAATTATTTTGCATTAATTCTCTATATAATTAAGAAGTCTACTAATTAAGTTTAACATATATCAACAACAAAATCATACATGATAAGTGAACTTCAATAATAAAGATGAGACTATAAGGCTTCAAGAAAATTTGGTCTCAAAAATGTATAAGGGCAATACAAGAAAACCCATTAAGAAAGCTGCTAAAGACAACTAAAGTTTCTCCTAAAGGCTTGTGGAATTATTTTATAATACACCACATTAAGATTACTTAGTATGAATGGTGTTGTGGTGTAGTTAAAAGATAAAATAGTATTCCACAATATATGGTTACTAATTGGAAAAATATTAAAGGCAGCTTATGGTCTCAATAAAATTCCAACCAAAGTAGTTGTGGGAACTCTCTGAGTTTCACATATGGTGATGTCCAACTAAGGTTAGATCATTGGGATCTACTAAAGAAAATTGGACTCAAATAAATACAAGCTACTTTATTGGTTATGAATAAAGATAAAAAAATTATGATCCATTAATTAGATCATATTTGAAACGGGTAATACGGTATTCTTTGAGGATGTTGATTTGGGAGAAAGAATAATATTATAGACATTGTCTTTGAGGTGGAGTCGATTCGACTCCACTTATGTTTTAAGAACGTGAAAATCAATGTCAATAATATTTAAGGAATAACAAATTCAACAACTTCAAGAATTAATGTCACTAAGGAAACCACTAAAGTTGGGAGATAGACAATTCAGATGATTTAATAGTTTTTCTCCTAAATAAAGGGACACTATAGAATTAATTAATGGTAGAACACTCAAACAATGATCATTAAGCCATGTAAGGTCCAAAACTCAAAAGTGGGTTAATGCTATAAGTTATGAGTTTAAATAAATACAAGATGATTAGGTTCGCATCTTGTTAAAGGATTATACTCAAAAGGGAATAAAGACATTGTTTTAAGGGACTTTCTATCTGGTTACTGAGAAAGGTTCTTTTAAGATAATCGTGACATTGGTAGCACATTTTGATCTTGAATCACATTAGATGGATGTAAAGATAAAGTTTCATGATGGTAACATTAATGAAACGATCTCAACAGTTTAAGAACTAAAAGGAAATCCATCTATGCATTCAAGAAAACTTTCCCGTAAAGGAATCACAATCATCATCATGCAGTTTTTTTATCTCATTTGGTTTTGATACAAATGTAGATGATTATGTGATTCAGTGGGAGAATGTTTAAATTAAACTAAGGGAGACAAGTGAAGTCTCAATAAGGTGCCCTAAAGTTAAACTAAAGATTTAAGAAATGTAGAAATATTCTATATATTTTGGCTATTGGAAGTTGTTGTATGATGAGGTCTCTACAAGACCTAATTTGGTATATTAAGTAGACATTTAAGTAACTCCAGTATGGATCTTTATAAAGTATGTATAGAGAACTAAGGATAACATGCTTGTACATCAGGGATCAGATTTGTTAGAGATCATGAGGAAATTCTGATTCTGAGTTTGTTGGATGCCAATATAGTATGAGATCCACTTCACACTACATCTTCTGTTGGTCTGAAGAGATATACAAGTAAAGGTGTTAAGCAAACACTTGTAGCTCATTAACCATGTCAGCCGAATTAGTAGCACACTAAGGGGCATTCAAACATGAAATGAAGGTTGCGAAATTTATCACATAAAGGTGATTGTGATAGTTAGTTCGCAGTAAAGTATTTATGACAAGAATACTTATAAGTCAAGCATATTGACATAGAATTCTTGGTTGTTAAAGAAAGTGTTCTTATGGATAAATTTTGGTAGAGCATACTATGATAGACTCTAAATACGAATCCGCCAATCATGTATTCAACGCCCTGTAATTTTTATGAGCTCGCTACTCATATGGGTTTTATATGGTTTTAGAATACATTGGTTTAGTGGGAGTCTATATTTATTGCTCTTTAAAGTTTTAAGACACTTTGATTTTAGATAATTCGGTTTTCTGCAGAATTGAGTTGACGGATTTGAATTCATTGTGAATTCACTTAAGTAATTTCATTTTGTAATATTTTACATTATGGATTGATCTCACTAAGGATTAAAGTTGGACCAGTTGGAAATAGACATGATGTTGATCACATTTGACATGTAATTTCCATGCTACTCACCATATTTGATCTATGTCATTGAGTATATTGATATTGGTGATTGTCGGGGTTTAACCACGATTTATAATGTGGTGAATGCCGCGGTAGTTCCATATTAGTATATGAGATGGACCAGATTGTTAAGTATAGCCTGAAGAGGAATAGCATAAAGTTGCGCAACTAAGGACTCTTGATATAATTGCTTTGGGAAAAATATATATAGCCCAAGTGGGAGATTGTTGGAAATTTATTAATTTCCATTATAATCTAATTGTGGACAATATATTATTATGCAATTATATTAGCTATTCAATTATATTATGGACTTAATTAAGTGATCCAATTAAGGTTAAAGGTCCATGGGCTATAATAATAAATGATATGGGCTTATTGAGTAGATACCCAATACTACATGATTAGGTGATTATGGGTGGTCTAGTCAAGTAGTATATAAAGGCTCCCGGTTATGGTCCCCAATATACTAAGCCGCACATCGTCTTCCCTTCTCCCCATCGGGAGGGATTACTACGGTCCCCATAAGGAATAAGGAGGCTTAGTTGAGGAAGGTCATATAACCACTGATCCTGAGTTCGTGTTCCGCCTAGAGACTCATTGGATCAGGTACGCTTCCACTTTACGGTTTAAATCTCGTTAATCATAATAGGGTTAAGGTTTCATGGATTAATTTCCAACATGGTATGCATGAAAAATATAAATTTAAACTTTAAAAAATAAACATACAAACTTCTATGTTTGTCTTCATTGTTGATTTTGGTTTTCAGAGCCTATAACTAATTTATATATATATATAGGGTTTATAAATCACTCATGAAGGAACTATAATAGAAGTAATTCTCAATCCATTCAAATTTCATATATGTTTTAGTAATTAATCTTTATTTTTCTTTCTTTTCTAATATTTTTTCTAACATTAATTAATTTTCTCTTACGCATATCACCACTTTTTTTTAACTATAATTCAATATAAATTAAAACATACTCGATCAAAAACACGTAACAAGGAGTATAGATTATTGCTATTAATTAACACTTTTCAAAACAAAGCTGATTTCAAACAAACAAAAGTAAGATATATATAGAAACAGATATTTTAATTGGAATTTGAAACTTATATGTTTGAATGCTTTTGTTTCATAGTGAAACAACTTATAAAGGTGTGCTGCAGTTGGCAGTTATTCTATTTCCCTCAAACAAATTGCATAACTGATTATATATATATATTCATGAGAGAGAGAGAGGTTCTTGAATATAATTGTTTGGAATCAAGTCTTATAATTCTTTAAGAAAAAATATTTTTCATTATTTACACGATCATTAACTACTCCATTTTTTATGCAGATCAAAATGTGACATGAAATCATTCGAGCAAGTCTTAATATATTGTCAAAATAGTCTCAATATTAAATGAAAATATTTTGAATGAAAATACTTAGTCAATATTAATTTTAGTACTCCACTTGATAAGAATAGATATTATTAAGATAAGATTAGTTTTAATTTGTCTGTGAATGCACCTGTGACCGCTGTTTCTCTCCTTTGTCATCATTGCAAATTTTGTCTTGAAAACAGCACAACTCAAAACAAAATTTCTTCTTTTGATGACATTAAGAAGTAACTTGAAGTGGATTCATCAGAAAAGGAACTCCCTTAATTCTGAATTAATCTTGAAGCAAAAAAGAACTCCCAACAAATCCATCTCATCTTTCATCCTTGTTTCTTGATTTCCACTTCTCCAACCAGATAGAGAAAACCCCATCTCAACTACTCCATCCATCAAGTCCCAAGCCACCTCTCTCTGGTTTAAGAGAGAGAGAAAGAGGAGAGAGAGAGGGGTGGTTATGTGAGGATGAGGGTTTTGCATGGAGCAAGAAACAGAGAGAAAGGATTCTGTTCAAGGTACTTCAAATGGATTCTCTGGTTTTCCATTTCTTTCTATTTCTTCTCATCTTTCCTCAAACCCAACTCCCCTGTTTCCACTACCATTGTTTCCCATGCCAAACAATCTCGAGCTCTCACTGAAGATTCCCCCCTCCACAGCTCCCAAGGTACCTAATTTCATTGGTAATTAAAGAAATTAATCAATCCTCTATTTATTAATTCAGATGAACATTAATTTCTTGATGCAGAACTGTTCAGGGGAATGAAGGTGTACGTTTACGAACTGCCGTCGAAGTACAACTCCGATTGGCTATCGAACGAGCGTTGCAGCCACCATTTATTTGCATCCGAGGTGGCCATTCACAGAGCTCTGATGGAGAGTGATGTTAGAACATTGGACCCATGGGAAGCTGACTTCTTCTTCGTCCCTGTTTACGTTTCCTGCAACTTCAGCACCGTTAATGGCTTCCCCGCCATCGGTCACGCTCGCAATCTCATCGCCGCCGCCGTCCGCCGTCTTTCCCATCACTTCCCGTTTTGGAACCGCAGCCTTGGTGCCGACCACGTTTTCGTGGCATCCCATGATTTTGGTTCTTGCTTCCACACATTGGTATGCAATCTTTTTTTGCATTTTTTTCAAAAAAAAATGTTACTCCTATTTGGGTTTTGACTTGAAAAGAAATAAAGACTTATAAGAGACGTCTCACTTGAGATTTGAAGAAAAGACTTCTGTGATATTGTGTTAATGGTCGTGAGATAGAAAAGAAAGTGATAACATCAAAAAAAAAATAGTCAATTGATGAAAAATATACAATAAATTATTTCCTTAACAATTTATAATATAAATGTGATAATTAATTACAGCAAAATAATCTCAATGTAAGAGACGTCTAACACAAGACTTTTGTAAAATAATCACGTCTTGCCTTTGTTTTGATGATGATTAATGTGTATTGTTGTAGGAGGATGTAGCCATTGCAGATGGAGTTCCTGAATTGTTGAAAAATTCCATAATTCTGCAAACTTTTGGGGTGAACCACAAGCATCCATGCCAGGATGTGGAGAACGTGGTGATTCCGCCGTACATTCCGCCGGAAAGCGTACGCGCCACCCTGGAAGAGTTTCCGGCCACTGGCCACCACCGTGACATCTTCGCGTTTTTCAGGGGTAAAATGGAACTTCATCCCAAGAATGTCAGCGGTCGTTTCTACAGCAAGTGAGAATTAATTCTTAATTAATTCATTCATTCATCAGATGATCTGAAACCATCTGTAATCAACGATCAATTCTGGTAACTGCAGGCGAGTACGGACCAAAATATGGCGGCGATACGGCAGCGACCGGAGATTCTACCTGCGGAGGACCAGGTTCGCCGGTTACCAATCGGAGATAGCGCGGTCAACGTTTTGCTTGTGCCCATTGGGGTGGGCCCCGTGGAGTCCGAGGCTGGTCGAATCGGTAGCCCTGGGGTGCGTGCCGGTGATCATAGCGGACGGTATCCGGTTGCCCTTCCCATCCGCCGTGCCGTGGGCGGAGATATCCTTAACGGTGGCGGAGGAAGCCGTGTCCGAAATAGGAAAAATTCTGGAACACGTGGCGGCTACCAACCTGACGTCAATACAGAGGAACCTGTGGGTCCCGTCAATTAGGAGGGCCCTACTGTTCGATGTCCCAATGTTGGAAGGAGATGCTACGTGGCATGTTCTGGAGGCCCTCTCGGAGAAGCTGGATCGGTCCCACAAGACGTCAATTGGATGACTTATGTTGACGTGGTGATTTGATGAAATGCCAGCTCATTATTTGAGTTTATCGGGGTTGATGTGGACAGTGGAACAGCTGGACCATATTGGCAGCATTATGCTGTATCGGCGGTGGTGGGTCGGTTGGAGTGGGGGGTTTAAGGCGGCGTGGCAATGCCTGATTGGTGACTTTTGCGACTAGTGGGCACATATTTGTTAGAATATGTAGATAAGAGAAATAGGAATACATATTTTGGGCTTAAAATAATACTATTACTCTGTATATCTTGAATGTATTGGTTTGTTTTTTTGCACGTGCATTAAAAAGTAATACTCCCTCCGTCCCACGTATTTTTACCCACTTTTCATTTTGGGGTGTTTCACGTATTTTTACTCATTTCATTTTTGGCAAAAATACATAATATTTTATTACCTACTTTTTACAATTCCAATAACTTTAATTACTTTTTTACACTTTATTCATCATTCCCAATAACTTTATTCACCTTTTCTTTTTAAATTACTAATTTATCCCTACTTTCTCTTACATTATATATTAAAAAAATAAAACGTCTTAATCTCCGTGCCCCTACAAACGGGTAAAAATACCCGGGACGGAGGGAGTATTATTTTATATAAAATGGATAATTATAATAATGAATAGTTGGGAGTGATGGCCCACACACCCTTTTGTTAAAAATGAAAAATGGATGAACAACTTTAAAATAGCAAAATGGATACTTTAATGATGAACGAAAGTAGTAATAATAATAATAATAATAATAATAATAATAATAATAATAATAATAATAATAATAATAATAATAATAATAATAATGATGATGATGATAGGGCGACTATTCAAAATATACCTTGAAATTTCGCAAGAAATTACCCCATTAATGCATTCATTCGGATGAAATAAACTCTATGTCTGAACTACACTAAGAAATCACCTCACATGGATTATCAACGGTAGACACGTGAGATTCAAAATCTCGTGCTGAAGAGCGTGGATATTTGAGATTTCTCGATTCAATAGAAGCTCAAAGAGATGTGCATAGGGTCTCAAACATTAAGAGATGAGAGGAAAAAATAGGTCAGATTACACTATTTTTAATTCTAAATGGAACAACGTAGGAACCCATAGTATCTATTTAGATACACTCAGAATAACTCCTTCAAAATATATATAACCTTATTCCAGTCAGACCCTATATGGAATGAACTTATAATCATAAAATTGACTTGATCATCAAATTATAAGTTCATAACCCAACTTATTCATGTTTTGGTTGGAATAGATCTCTTAATTTCTTGATTCCAGTTAGTAAGAGGGACCTTGAACTAAGAAATAGACCCTAAAAGCTAAAAAATGATATCCTAAGCAATTGCAATAACCGGGTTCATTGATATTCCTTAGATGCTATCACACATACAATCATACTCAATTTGATGAAATTTTTTTTTTTATCTTAAATGATATCTTCTACTTCGTTAGTGAGAGATGATTTCTTGATTTCGTTAGGGTGGATTATACTATTGATGCATTCATTCGGATAAAATGAGCCCTCTAATTATTTTTTGATATAAACAAAATTTTTATCTTTATACAATGAAACAATTATGCTCTTTAAATATTAAAAGAGTGAGGCTTGCGTGCACCCGGGCGCACGGAACACATTCCGTGCGCCTTTAGAAATTTTGTATTATGGGTAATAGTACATTAATTTGATCTAAAGGGTATACACTTTAATTACTAAAAGGTACACAATTTTGTTCTAAAGGGTATACACTTTTCATTAATATTTTTTTTTCTTTAGAAAATAAAGGGTACACATTTTTATACTAAAGGGTATACAATTTAACACAAAATTCTAAAGGCGCACGGAGTGTTGTTCGTGCGCCCAGATTTTTCTTTAGAAAATAAAGGGTACACATCTGTATACTAAAAAGTATACAATTTAGCACAAATTTCTAAAGGCATACGGAAAGTGTTTCGTGCGCCCGGGTGCACAGGAGCTTTTGCCATATTAAAATTAAACATCCATCCCTTTAATCTATTGTAAATGGGGTCATCGGTGCCTTTTTACAAAAAAAATATTATTCTCTCAATTCCTAAAAATTGTTCAATTTTTTCTCTTAGTTAGTCCCACGTAAATTTTCACCCCAAAAAAAATATCATTTTAATGTACACTTCAAAAGTACACATTAATTTAAAAAATATCATCTCTTTTTTCCATACATAATATACTTTATACTTTATTTAATACCTAAAAGTATCAAATTACTCCTAAAAGACAAAAAAGTTAGCTAAAAAGTACTCCCTCCCTTCCACCCAAAGAGGATCTTTTGCTTTTTGCATGTGCATTAAGGAATATTCTTATTTAATGTGTAATAGATGATTGTATTAGTGGGAATGTATGCCCATATTTTATCTGTATTAGTGGATATATATGGTCTTATGTATGTAAAAAAGGAAAGAGAACTTTTTGAGTGAAACGTCGAAAATGTATAAAAGATCTCCTTTGGAAGAGACGGAGGGAATAACTTTTTTTTTTCCTTAATATCGATCTTATAGTAAAGATGACTAATCTTCAGGAACAAAAGAATTAATATTAATGTATAATTTCTTATAAGTCAATTTGTGAATAATCTGTTAATTTTATTTTTAATTTATATTGAATTAAAGAAATTTTCATGAGTTTGTAATCTATCTTTTGAGATTTTAGATCCCATATTATAGATGCATTGTATTATAATTTCGTTAGAATTTTTTCTCAAGTATACAATTTAAGCTTATTAAAACTTGATTTTCAACTAATCCAATCATTAAAATTTACAAACTTGATGTTAAAACAAACCTCTTATTATGAGCTATTCGTCTGTGATTTTGAATTTTAAATTTTAACATCAATAGACTGACTATTTTTGTGTTAAAAATTAGTAGGTCACAAATGAATTTTGGGATTATTACTTATAGCACTATGCCAAAACTCTGGAATGACAACATTAGAATAACAACGGAGCATTAAAAACCCATAGTTAAAAGGTCAAAAAAAGGGCTTAAAATAAATACCCGTTAAAAAAAGTGTGCATTAACAACGGATTATTCTTTCTGTTGTAAGTCCGTTGTTAATTAGAATTCCATTCTTTTTATTTTATTTTTGAATTAAATTAAATAAGAAATTGTCAAAGGTATAAATTTAAGATTTAAGATCTGTTTGATTTACTAAGGTTAATAGGTGGGTTAATAAAGCTTGTGAATGTGATAAGCAATGGATGAACATTAGAATTTCCTTAATTCCATAATAGTTTTATGAGATATTGTAACACACTTCTCATCAAGGTGGTATTTTAGCGGGCCCCTTGTTTTTTATTAATGGGCTTACATGAAAATTAAGCCCGCATAAGTCCAATTAGTATATAAATTCTCTAATTTTTAGAAAATTTCAAGGCCCAATGTGTATTATTAATTTAAAGTGAATCTAAACACACCCCTAGAAAATAATTACGTGTTCTTCCTCTTGCCCTAGCTATCACGACGACGGTGGAGGAGAGTTCACCCGGCCCTACCGGAGACGAGCGACGAGAGCTCACCCTGCCCCACCGGAGACAGCCGACGAGAGGGTAACCCTATCCTACCAGCGACGGCCGACGACCCACGGTGCTGAATCGCGCTGAATAAACGACTGAATCGCGATTATTGCTTCCTTCCTCGCTCGATGTTTCGAGATTTCTCCGACATTCTGAGCACCGGAGACTCGAGGAGTTGTTCAGATTGCTCCTACCACAACCGTATCTCACTTCTCTCTTCACCCAAAAGGTATCCCTATAATTCTTCTATGCTGTGAAATTATCAATCTGCTGTTGTCTAATTTGTTTTCTCGAATTTTAATACGCAATGTAGATAAGTGATTATAGATTTGATTAAATGATAAATTATGTGAATGATAATTGTTGGTTTTGAGATTTTGTACAGTGGGTTAATCGTGTGAGTTGATCATGATTCTAATTTAGTACAATTTTGATTAATTATTCAAGAATACACCTTTTCAGAATTCAGATTTCCAACTTTAATATATTAAGGATTCGTACTAATGTAGTTGGAATGTGCAATTTGCAGATGTTGAAAATTTCAGAATGCGGACATCTTTTAAGTAATTAGATGGAGTAAGTATGTACAAGGTGTGTGTATGTAACTTTTAAGTATTTAAATAGTGTATATATACGGATTCCCCAACTGTATATACCCCATAACACCATTATTTTTGAGCTGTTGCTATCACAAACCGCTGATTTGTAAATATGGTAAAAAAGAAAGATAAAAATGCAGCTTATGCAAAGTTTATACTTGGTTTCGTGCTTTCTTGTGCTACATTAGAATATTAGATTATGGAATATATCTAGAAGCAACTTATATCTTCTTAGAAGTGGTCTGAGTGATGGATTTTTGTAGTTTTTCTTGGACTGAGATATATATATTTCGGACTAAAAACTGATAGGTTCAATATTTATTAATTATCGCAGTGTCTTATATAGTTTTGTGCATAATTAACCTATGATGTAAGGAATGTTGTGAAAATAGTTAGCTTTTGTGATTTGTTTGAGACGATAGAGTTCTTCAGAGCTGGTGTGAAGTTCTTACATTATTTCTTCTTATGGTCTTAAAAAATTTTGGTTCTCTCTGTTAAATATATTTTGTTTCAGCATATCCCTAATAGTCTTCAAATCATTTGCAGCTTGCTTCAAGTTGAGTGCTTGCAATCCTACTTCTGAGACAGAGAACTTGCATGCTATAGATTTTTTCTCATTGTAAGTGGAATTTTGTTTGGCATTGTGCTCTGCTTAAATGATGATATTGTCTGACTTTATTAAATGTTCTATAGACATTTGTATGAGCTCCTTTCTAAAGCATAAATTGGATGGAACTTGATTTTGTGAGTTTCGCACTACACATTTTAATTCTGCTCTTACATGCAGGGGTCCCTTAGCTTGGTATTGATAGTGTCTGTCAAGACATCAAGAGGAATGAGAACCCAAAGTTTGTGATGGTTGATTTATGCCAATTATGTTTTGCTTTTCCATCATATATGTGCATCATGTAAGACTTTCTGTAAATGGATTTGTCCCTAAATCTACCCTTGTTTAGTTGTTTATTTCTGTTAATCAATGTATTTCGTTTCACTTACGGATTTTAAAGAGGATAAAACAAGAACATAAGATGGCATAAGATGCTCATATATTTGCTGAGTAAGATGCTACTACTAAAGTTCTGCTTTTTTGTTATATTTTTAATCAGGTAATCTTGTATTGGCTGGTCTATAAGTTGTTAGAAATACTGATTACATAGATGAATCGGCAGGAAATGTAGTGAATTTTAATAAATTGCATCATGTCTCTTGTTTTCTTTACTCTTTGCATGTTCTGCATCTTGGCCTTGGGTTTGTTTACATTCAAGTGTCTGCTGATGTCTTTTTATTTACTCTCCCTTCTAGCAGATACATCCTTGAGAGGGGTGAGATAAAAGCAAATAAAATTTGGAATTTTAACAATAGTTCACCATGAGTACCTCAAGCATGCTCTCATTAAGTTGAATGCTGAAGTTTAAGTAGTATTTCATGAATTTTTCTTCTATAACCAGAATATCTTCTCCCACTTCAAATTATATTTAACTATGATACTCTCCTCCTCGCCTAGCCATTACTAATCAGGGAACAGAATCCTAATTTGAGCTAATGTAGCACCATATGACGGCAAGTTAAGCTATATTAAAAACAATTGAACCTATTAATTGTAGTGCCATGTGTTTTTAAAGTAGAATTTTGTTAAGACCAAGGTCTACTAGAATAAAGAATTTAGTTGATATTTTTGTTATTACCTTGTTCTTCTATTGCTTTATTAGGAGTTTAAAAACTGAAATATGTGTTGTATTTATGTAAGTTCGACTTCTATGGGCAGTATCTTGAAAGAACAAATTCGAAATCCATGATTTGGAGTAGAAAGCAGTTGATGCTGAAAGAATATTTAAAGAAGTTTCTTTAGGAATTCAAGAGGTTGCTTTATGTTCAAAATCTTATTGTGTACATTCTAGTTGCAATATTTGTTTCGTTGACTTTATTTATTCATGCTAAATAATTGGGGTTAGGATACTTATAAATATTTCCTATTTTTTCTTGCAAAATATGTGTATAATCTGTGAAATTCATTATATACTAGTCAATTACGTACTCAAATTTGTGTCATGGGTGAGACTATCAATGATTAGAAAGGAATCGTTGGGAAGATGAACATTTATTAAGGTATAATGTGCCCACATTATTTCACTTAAATCTCCATTTTAAAAATTTTTTCCATGTCACTATGTATTTGAGTTTGAGAATGATTCTCTTTGCTCTATAATTATTTTTGACACTCTATACTGATTTTCAAAAGACAACAAAGGGCATTCTGGATCCTTATGTCCCAATTGATGAATCTGCGTTGGCACAATGGAATTTATATTATATCTTAAATCTGCTTTCTTCTGCGTAAAATAAAGTGAAATAAATCCTTCAGACATATGCAGATATTGCTATGGATTATGTCCTTGGGTCAACATTTGCTTGCAAATTAACTGATGCTGCAAGAGAGGTATGCTCATTTTTGGAAAGATGCAACACTTTTAAAGACTTGTAACTTGGCCTTTTCTTTTACTGCCTGGATTTTTAATGAATAAGTAGTAAAACTTGTTATTTCTTCTGTAAGGTTTACTTATTATTTCATACAAACTTATTAAACTTATTCTGCTGATGAATAAGTAGTAAATGTAGTAATCGTGTTCAAACATCTCAGTCATCACTTCTAGTGGGGATAAAGGGCATTTAAATTCTGTTTTTCAGGCATTCAAATTTTCTTATTGTCACTTCTAAGGGGTGAAATTCTTTCAGGTATTGATGAATAGACTCCAGAACTGCGAGCTCTTCTTTTGGAATCTAGAAGGTACATAAATGGAATTTTTTAATTTATGATATCTGGACACAAAATAGCAGATTAGTTTTCAAGGATGCATAAACCATCCTCATTTCAGTTTAAAGTGCAATTTATTTATTGTGATGCTGAGGAGCGGGATATATTTTCATTATGCCAATTTTTTTATCCCTTAGTTTTGGAGTTACAATTTGGGAGATAATCTATTAATTCATGAGAAAGGTTGGAGTACATTTTTGGAATGTTTGATTATGATTTGTTGTTTCTTTTGTTGCATGAAAATTTGGTCCATTGACTCTTGGCTTTACTAGAAGAAGTTCTTGGAATACTTTTTCTCACAAACAGCTTATGGTTACCTTTTCTTGCTTACATCGGATTATATGGTACAATGTATTCAAGATGCACATTTTGGAATAACATGGCTTCTACAGAATCAGTTCCTCCTAATTTCAGGATTATTATCATTTCCCTCTTGTAAGAAGTATTTAATTCTTACGTACTGTGCAACTAAATTTCTAAAATTCCTCAAATAATTAACATTTTAAGTATTTGAAATACTGATTGTATTGTAAAATGAAAAGATGTGTTCAAACGATATGTCATTTTCAACTCTGCTGCTAAAATTACATGTCAAGCCTCCTTAATGTATCATGAATAAACTGCTGTGGTTTTGTTGCTTTTAACTTGCTTCTTAATGAAGTGTGGACCTTATGGTACGCTTCATGGTGGTGGATGGGTAGTAGGTTGGTGAAGATGTGGCATAAAAGTGGGTTGTTACCTAATTAGATATCATGATGCAGAGTTCTTTGATTGAATCCAAAGTGCCTGAAATGTATTGCTTAGTATAAGAACCTATGGGTTATTTTCCATCCAAATTTGTATTAGTTATGTGAGCTGATCTCTTATTTTATTTAAGAGTTTTGTGTAAAAAATTATTTCTTACATTTTTCTTATCCTGTGAGAACATTTGGAATAATCCTCTGCTCCAAATGTGAGGTTTTTCTGCTTCTTGAAACCCAATTATTACTTAAATTTTCTTTCATTTCTTTATCTTTTGTCATCTCTCTTTGTTGCTAAAGATTTGTCTTGCTGAATTAATAAGATTTGTCTAAACTAATCAAATTCTTAATTCTGCAAACTGGAATGACTGCTTTTGGGAAGGCCTATTACAGATGTCTAATCGATCTAGTGCCCAATGTAAGAATATGTAACATTCCTAAAGTTGGAATTTTGTCTTCAGTTTGGTAAATTGACATCTGAAAGTTATTTGATGTTGCATTGTCGTAGTTCAAAGCTAGCAGCCAAACTTAAAGCACTCAGGGAAGAATATATACTTTGTACCATTGGCAAATGTTTAGCTGCATTAAGAGAACATTGTTCTGGTATGAATAACATTACAGGTCAATTACTGCTGCATTTCTGATCAATCAATCTTTTATTGTTCAATCTGCTATGTTAATGATTTCATAGCATCATTGTTTAATTTGTCACTGCAGTCTTTGCTTGTGCTGTCTACTTGACTGTTGCAATTTTGATATAAACCAACGTGGGCTTCTGGTTTAAGCTGCGCTCTTGATTATCTTATCTCTTTACATCATCTTTAAGTACTAGAAAACTACACTAATTATGTCTTTCATTTTGTGAATTTATTATGATTTTATTATCTTACGAGGGAGTATTATTTTCTCATCATTATTTTATCTTTAAAATTTAGTATTGATATTTAATATTTTGTGTGTATTTTGCCATTAAATGTCGACCTGAGATTGATAGGATGGGGAAATAGGTAAAGTTTACAGATTAATGCGCTTGATATTTGTTTTTTTCCTCTCATGTGATAGGTTATTTGGATTTAAGTTGCTTGCGTTCTGTAAATTTCAAAGCTTTAACATTATTTTACGATTTCCGATGCATCTTGTGTTTTGAATGGAGTAATTTATGTTCTAAAATTTTCTAAAATATTACCAAATTGATCTTCTCTGCTGAGATGACTATGTCTGCCAGGATTATGTCTTAGTGGAGCCATTTAACTTTTCAGTTTCTCCATTTCAGCATTACTACATGCCCATGCATTGTTATGCAATTTCTGAAGTTATCTCTGCAAGAATCATTACAAGATCTTGTATACTTTGCTGAGAAACAGGAAAAGGTAAGTACCATTTGGCTCCATGATGTTTATTTCCTGGTAAATTAACCAAGCAGAAACAATTCTTGCAGTAATCTAATTATGCTTAATTGAAACCTTATGATAAAAGGTTTAGATTTGTGTTCATCTTGTTGCATTTTGTTTTCGAAAGTGCAATGCTGAATGGTTTTCAGTATTTGAGATCAATGAATTATCATCATCTAATTTGTATTGTAAGGTTTACCTTGTGGATTATCATAGTGTGTGTGGAGATGCGCACTACACCATATATACTAAGCATTTCGTTATTCTTAGCTTTCAGTATCTCCATATTCAAACTGTTAGATCATTGCTCTTCAAGTACACTACACACACTTTCCCTTTTCCCCCCTTAATTTTTTGCTTTTAATGTATACTTTTTTTGGATTCAGAGTGTTCAGTGGTAGAGACAAAACAGTTTTATCTTGATTAGTTTTTGATAATTTATTTGCAGGAATATTTTCTTATGGTTTTTATCTTATTAGTTTTCTTGCATGTTCTTATTTCTTAAACTAAAGTTATTTTCGTGTGATATGTAAATCTTCTAATATACCTTTGCCTTGTTCTTTACCAGTCCTGCTCAAAAGTTGTTGTGGCCCGGATAATTTTCAAGAATGTCTGCGTTTGACACAAGTTGCTATTATGTCAAAGGGAATGAGGAACATGATGAATGGTTTGTTGTTTATGTTTATGGGAAGACACTATTAATGTTGATCATGGATATATTATGATGTATTTTAATTGTCGTTGGTGAATTGTATTGGTGTGAGAGAAATGTTGCGATGTTATATTCAAACGTATTGATGTTGACTTTTGTATTTAGAGTTCAATTATATTTGAATGATTATATTTGATTGAATTGAAGCAAAAGTTAGTCGTGTTGTATTGAAGATCAAGGATTATGACCATTTTATTATTTTCATTTAAATTATTTAAAAGAAAAAATATGTTAATAACAACAGGGATATAGGCTACGACAACGGGCTCAGACTGTTGTCAAATATAGCTATGACAACGGGAATTCCCCGTTGTTAAAACATATTTTTATTACCAACACATGATTTAACAACGGATATTTACTAGCTACAACAACGGGAATACACCATTGTTAAACATAACCTACGGCAACGGGTTTTTCACCGTTGTTAAAAGTCAGAACTTTTAACAACTGCCGGGTTAACAACGGAGCAGGAGGGGCTAAGACAACGGGGAGTTTTGGCATAGTGTAGGTACGCATTTGTATAGTTTAATTATTAATAAATACATTGATTCTATATAATTACTGTTAGATACAGAAGGCCTAATTTATTTTTTAGCATTACCCATTGCACTCATCAATCGCACATTAAGGAAAAATTTCAAGAAATACCACATCTTCTATTCTCACTCTTAATTGCACGCTGATGTACAGTAAAGTGAAAGTTTAATGGGTTTCTTATTTTGGGGGAATTTATTGGCGTGTTATTTCCTCTAGTCAGATTGTATATTGATGTACGTCAGCATTCACTCTTCAATCGCGATTTAGTATTGTGATACCCGAGCTTCTCACTTCTCATGTGCCAATATAATTTAATTTGTGTTATGTGTATTTTATAATTATGTGATAATTATGTGGCAATTATGTGATAATTATTTTTACATTTTAATTATCTTTACATTTTATTTGAGACATACGTGATAAACATGGTGACAATATGTGAATATATGAGTGCATAAATATTTACGTGCATTAATTTGGATATATGAGTAAATTATTTTATGAGTATAAATATACTTTTCTTAATTATTAAGTATCACACGTATTCTCGTAATAATAATAATGGTAAGAAAAGTGTACACGTATGTGTATTAATTTGTAAATGTATTATATCTTAGCTATTAAGTATTACACGTATATTTGTAATAGATAATAATAATATTAATATTATTAATAAAAAAAGAGAGATAAGTACCAACGATACTCCTGCGTGGTTAATTGACAACCAAAACTTTATTTTGGTCAGTAATTGACCACGTATTTCGGTGGCGTCCCTCAACTCAAACCCCATATGTATATATATTAGAATTTTGGGGTGAGAACCCCCATTTATTTTGGGATTAACAACATAGTTCGAAAAAAAAGAGAGAGAGAAAGGAGAAAAAGAGGGAGCGTGCCGGAACGTGCTTGCCGGGACGGGAGATAGCAGATTAGTTACAGTTCTTTACGGGGTTTATATTGCTGTCGGAATCCAGGTAAGTAGAAGTCCAACTACAATGCATAAACATGTTGTTTGTGAATTATTTGTAATTAGTATGTGATAATTGTGTTATGGATTATTTGTAATTAATTTAATTACGATATGAATTATTTGAGATTAATTCGTTATACAAGCTGTGGATTTATGTGATTTGGAGAAAGTATGG
Source organism: Pogostemon cablin (assembly GCA_023678885.1). Classification (NCBI taxonomy): domain Eukaryota; kingdom Viridiplantae; phylum Streptophyta; class Magnoliopsida; order Lamiales; family Lamiaceae; genus Pogostemon; species Pogostemon cablin. Next base: position 12,402,582 of record CM042985.1, on the reverse strand, counting down.
TTCATATGCAATATTATTATTTGTAAATTATTTGTGATAATTTTACGATATAAGTTGTGGATCTATATGATTTGAAATAATATCATTGTCCTATATAGATCTGTGTGGTTGGAAACTATTGAAGATATATTTGTATGGCTTGAGAAGATATTGGTTATAAGGATCTGTGGGATCCGAGGTGAAGTTGTTATTTCAAAAGTGGATCTGTTCGAATTGAAGTTAAATTGTTGCTTTATTGTGATTAAATATTGATATTGATATTGTAAATGATTTGTGATGCACATTTAATTGTTTTGGGTGCATATCATGTATGAACATGAAAAGTGTTTTCCTCAAAATTAATAAGATACTAACGGTGTGTGCGGCCACTATATATGCATCTCTGTCAGGGTTCGAAAAAATTGTTCCCGACACTTTATTAGGGGTTCGGAAAAATCGTCTCCAACACTCTGCCAGGGTTTGGAAAAATCATTCACTGTATTATATTCAGGGATCGGAATCGATCCGACACCAAGTGTGTCTATTGAACTCATTTGGGATGCATATCATAAGTGTGTCGTGGGGATCCCGCAACGTGAACAGTTTTCAAAATAAAAGAGATCAACTAGAAAGATTAGGAAATAGGCGATAGAGAATTAAATGCATTTTCATGCACTAACATGCATGATTTCTACTTACTGAGATTTTTGTCTCACTAGTTTATGCATTGTAGGTGAGCCTGATGATGTTTGAGTATATGGGATATGGTGCAAGCTGTGGAGCTCCTTCAGGATTTTGAGCGGATGTACATAGATGACGACCTGTTGGGTTAGGCCGTGGGTTTATTTTGTTTCCGCTGATATTTTGTGATGTAATGTAATAAGTATTGTCACGAGTTTGTCTGATTTGATGTGGTGTCAGAAACCAGTTACGTATGTTGAACTGGTGTGATGGTGTTGGTTGTAAACATATTATGTGAAAAAAAAATTATGCAGGTTTTAATGATGATGTTGATTAATATTCTAATTATAAGCTATGTAAGGTGGGTCGTGTCAGAGTGGTATCAGAACACGGCTTAGGTCCTGCAGACTGTCTATGTACATGAGCTTATTCCTTGAGAGCGCAGCTTTGCATGTAAGTGTTATTTTCATTATATTGTGTTATGTGTCTTATAAATTATATTGGCCATGTGGTGTAGGACTCATAGTTAGTAGACAAAATGGTAAGGGCTACAGGTGAAAGTTCTGAAGGGGATAGGACTGCTGAGCAAGCAGCACCTACTGAAGGAAATAATCGTGATGCGGTGATTACTCGACTAATGGAACTTGTTGAGCGCTAGTCCCAACAGATACAGCAATTGATTCAGCAAAGAGATATGGGTGGACAACCAGAGGGTAATGCAAATCAAGATAGACGTCAAGTAGAACGTGTGGAAATGGTTTGTGAGAGGATTCGAAAGCTGAGCCCTCCAATATTTGAGGATGCAGCAGACCCCATAGATGCAGAGGATTGGTTACGCAAGGTGGAAAACATGTTTCAATACAGTAGAATTCCAGATGAGGATAGAGTGTAGTGTGCTTCTTTCATGTTATGAGGAAGTGCAGGCCACTGGTGGGATACGATTAAAAGTATAGAGGATGTCACGACTATGACATGGGAAAGGTTTAAGGAGCTTTTCAGAAACAAGTACTTTACGACACCAGTGAGAGCCATGAAGATGAACGAGTTCATACAGTTGAGGCAAGGTGGCATGTCAGTCACAGATTACCTTCGTAAATTTGAGCAGTTGTCGAGGTTTGCTGAACATATGGTTAGTACGGAGGTACTGAAAGTGGAGAGATTTGTGGAAGGCTTAAGGCCTGAACTTTACAGAGATGTGAGTATGACGGGACTGCATGGAGCAACATACTCACAAGTTGCAGAAAGGGCCCAAATAGCTGAGCAAGCGGAGATGAGGATCAGACAAGCGCAGGCTATCAGACGTCAATTTCAGCAGAAACCAGTGCAGCAGTTTGGGAGAGTTGATAAGAGGCCGATGCCATTTCAGAGACCGAAACCTAATGTTCGAGTGGAGCAAGGACAGAGACAATGAGAACCCAACAAGCGTACCAAATTCGATCAGGATAAGGTGCCACCTACGCCGCCACTACCTATATGTCCTAATTGTCTTAGATCACATGGTGGGGAGTGTCAAATTTCTCCGAGAACGTGTTACACATGCGGGGAGAAAGGACATGTGACTACTACTTGTCCTAAGAAAGAGAAGCAGGCACAGCAAGGAAGAGCTCCGGTTAGGGTGTATACTTTGACGCGAGATGAGGCAGATGCGAATCCTTCAGTTGCCACGGGTAAGTTCTCTATTTTTGGCACTTCTACATATGTGCTATTTGATTCTGGAGCAACACATTCATTTGCATCCACTGAGTATGTGAGGAAGGTGGGTGGAACACCTAACTTGATTGGAGCTAATTATGAGGTGATGATACCTTCTGGTGAGTCAAAGCAAACTAATCAACTTCCGCGAGATTGTGTTATTCCTATTGAAGGAAGACAACTCCTTACTAATTTAATTGTGTTAAGTATGAATGATTATGATATCATATTAGGTATGGATTGGCTGTCAAAATACGGTGCTACAATAGATTGTCAGTAAAAGAGTATCACTTTTCAGCCATTGGGTGGAGAACCATTCACTTTTGTTGGGATCAAGAAGAATTTTAGATGTCCTGTTATATCAGCAGCAAAAGCACAGCAGTTGTTGGAAAGCGGTTGTGAGGGGTATCTGGTGAGCGTAATGAATGTTGAGGAGTAGCAATGTTCAGTTCTCGGTGATGTACCAGTAGTTCGGGAATACCTGAAGGTATTTCCAGATGATCTTCCAGATTTATCACCAGACCGAGAAATAGAGTTTGTTATTGAGCTACAACCAGGAACTGCTCCTATATCTAAAGCGTCATACAGAATGACACCAGCTGAACTTAAGGAATTGAAGATACAGTTATAAGAGTTGCTAGACAAAGGATTCATCCAACCTAGTTTCTCACCTTGGAGAGCACCAGTTCTGTTTGTTCGAAAGAAGAATGGCACATTGAGGATGTGCATTGATTATCGGGATCTCAACAAAGTTACGGTAAAGAATAAATATCCATTGCCTCGCATTGATGATCTGTTTGATCAGCTACAGGGTGCAGCTATCTTTTCGAAGATTGATTTGCGGTCGGGGTATCATCAGCTGAAAATAAAGAAGGAGGATATTCCAAAGACTGCATTCAGTACAAGGTACGGGCACTATGAGTTCTTAGTGATGCCGTTTGGATTAACAAATGTTCTTGCAGCATTTATGGATTTGATGAATAGAGTATTTCAGAAATTTCTCGATAAATTTGTGATTGTGCTTATCGATGATATTCTGATTACTCTAAGAATAAGGAGGATCATGTTCTACACTTGAAAAATGTGTTAGAGATTCTGAAGGAGAGGCAGTTGTATGCGAAGTTCAAGAAGTGTGAGTTTTGGTTAGACCGAGTTATTTTCTTGGGACACGTGGTATCGGGAGAAGGAATTTCAGTGGATCCAGGTAAAGTAAAAGCAATCCATGATTGGCCACAACCCTCAAATCCCACTGAGGTTCGTAGCTTTCTTAGATTGGCGGGATATTATCGAAGGTTTGTTGAAGGATTTTCTAAGATTGCTTCACCATTAACACAGTTGACCAGGAAGAATGTGAAATTCACATGGACGGAGGCATGTGAACAAAGTTTCCAAGAATTGAAGAGACGATTGACATCAGCACTTATCTTAACTATTCCTACGGAGACAGGAAACTTCAAGGTTTACAGTGATGCTTCAAAGAATGGTCTTGGGTGTGTATTGATGCAGAATGGGAAAGTGATAGCATATGCATCCAGACAGTTAAGGGAGTATGAGAAGAATTACCCAATTCATGATTTAGAGTTAGCCGCAGTGGTGTTTGCACTCAAGATTTGGAGGCATTATCTGTATGGGGAACGTTGTGAAATCTATACTGATCATAAGAGTTTGAAGTACTTTTTCACTCAGAAAGAGTTGAATATGAGGCAAAGAAGATGGTTGGAATTAGTGAAAGATTACGACTGTGTTATCAATTATCATCCGGGAAAAGCCAATGTGGTTGCTGATGCATTGAGCCGAAAGGCAATACAGAGTGTAGCTGCTATGACCATAAATCAAAAACCAGAGTTGCTTGATTTGCAAAGGATGGGTGTGGAGATCATTCAGGAAGGATCGTTGGAAACAAGGATGGCAGCTCTGACACTTCGACCAACTTTGATGGATAAGATTCGACAGGGCCAACAGGAGGATAAGTTGTTTGACAAGATAAAGAATGATATCAGCTCTGAAAAGTCTTCTAACTTCCAATTAGAAGATGATGGCGTAATTCGTTATGGAGGTCGATTATGTCTACCTGAAGTGGATGACATTCGAAAAGAAGTGATGGCGGAAGCTCATTCAACACCGTACTCTGTACATCCAGGAGCTACTAAGATGTATAGAGATTTGAAGTCACATTATTGGTGGCCAGGGATGAAGAGAGATATTGCTCGATATGTGGAGCAATGTTTGACTTGTCAACAAGTCAAAGTTGAGTATCAGAGACCAGCAGGAACTTTGCAGCCTTTATTTATTCCAGAGTGAAAGTGGGAGAATATCACGATGGATTTTGTTATCGGGTTACCGAAGACAGTGAAAGGTCACGATGCCATTTTGGTTATCGTGGATCGATTGACTAAATCAGCTCATTTTCTTCCTATTAGCTCTACGTATTCCATGGATCGTCATGCCCAGCTATATATACAAGAGATTGTCAGACTCCATGGAGTACCACTTACCATTGTGTCAGACAGAGATACGAGATTCTTGTCTACTTTCTGGAAGAGTTTACATAAGGCGTTGGGGACACAATTATCTTTCAGCACAGCATTCCATCCACAGACAGATGGTCAATCAGAGCATACAATACAAATCTTGAAGAATATGCTCCGAGCGTGTGTGTTGGATTTTCAAGGTCAGTGGAGTAAATTTTTGCCTTTGATAGAGTTCTCATACAATAATAGTTATCAGTCTACTATCGGGATGGCTCCGTATGAAGCATTGTACGGGAGAAAGTGTAGATCTCTAGTATATTGGGATGAAGTTGGAGAAAGGAAACTTTTGGGTCCAGACTTGATTCGTGAAATATCAGAAGATGTTACCTGTATACGAGAGAAGATGAAAGTTGCTCAAGATTGGCAGAAGAGTTATGCAGACAAGCGGAGGAGAGAATTGGAATTTGAAGTGGGTGATCAGGTATTCTTGAAAGTATCTCCAATGAAGGGGATAATGCGGTTTGGAAGGAAAGGGAAACTCAGTCCAAGATATGTTGGTCCGTTCACTATCATTGAGAGAGTTGGCAGCGTTGCCTATAAGTTGGAGTTACCAGCATCAATGTCTAGAGTACATGACGTGTTTCATGTGTCTGTGTTGAGAAAGTATGTTCCAAATCCATCTCATGTTCTCAGGCAGGAACCAGTTGAGTTGAAAGAAGATTTGAGTTATGAGGAAGTACCAGTTGAGATCTTGTGGCGAGAAGTAAAGAAGCTCAGAAATAAAGAAATATCATTAGTAAAGGTATTATGGAGGAACCAACTAGTTGAGGAGGCTACTTGGGAAAGAGAAGATGAGATGATGTCAAAATATCCAGACCTCTTCAGGTAAGTAAATTTCGAGGATGAAATTTTTATAAGGTGGGGAGGATGTGATACCCGAGCTTCTCACTACTCATGTGCCAATATAATTTAATTTGTGTTATGTGTATTTTATAATTATGTGATAATTATGTGGCAATTATGTGATAATTATTTTTATATTTTAATTATCTTTACATTTTATTTGAGATATACGTGATAAACATGGTAACAATATGTGAATATATGAGTGCATAAATATTTATGTGCATTAATTTGGATATATGAGTAAATTATTTTATGAGTATAAATACACTTTTCTTAATTATTAAGTATCATACGTATTCTCGTAATAATAATAATGATAAGAAAAGTATACACGTATGTGTATTAATTTGTAAATGTATTATATCTTAGCTATTAAGTATTACACGTATATTTGTAATAGATAATAATAATATTAATATTATTAATAAAAAAAGAGATAAGTACCAACAATACTCCTGTGTGGTTAATTGACAACCAAAACTTTGTTTTGGTCAGTAATTGACCACGTATTTCAGTGGCGTCCCTCAACTCAAATCCCATATGTATATATATTAGAATTTTGGGGTGAGAACCCCCATTCATTTTGGGATTAACAACATAGTTCGAAAAGAGAGAGAGAGAGAGAAAAAAGAGAGAGAAAGGAGAAAAAGAGGGAGCGTGTCGGAACGTGCTTACCGGGACGGGAGATAGCAGATTAGTTACAGTTCTTTACGGGGTTTATATTACTGTCGAAATCCAGGTAAGTAGAAGTCCAACTACAATGCATAAACTTGTTGTTTGTGAATTATTTGTAATTAGTATGTGATAATTGTGTTATGGATTATTTGTAATTAATTTAATTACGATATGAATTATTTGAGATTAATTCGTTATACAAGCTGTGCATTTATGTGATTTGGAGAAAGTAGGGTTCATATGCAATACTATTATTTGTAAATTATTTGTGATAATTTTACGATATAAGTTGTGGATCTATGTGATTTGAAATAATATCATTGTCCTATATAGATCTGTGTGGTTGAAAACTGTTGAAGATATATTTGTATGGCTTGAGAAGATATTGGTTATAAGGATCTGTGGGATCCGAGGTGAAGTTGTTATTTCAAAAGTGGATCTGTTCGAATTGAAGTTAAATTATTGCTTTATTGTGATTAAATATTGATATTGATATTGTAAATGATTTATGATGCACATTTAATTATTTTGGGTGCATATCATGCATGAACATGAAAATTGTTTTCCTCAAAATTAATAAGATACTAATGGTGTGTGCGGCCACTATATATGCATCTCTGACAAGATTCAGAAAATTTGTTCCCGATACTTTATTAGGGGTTCGGAAAAATTGTCCCCAACACTCTGCCAGGGTTCGAAAAAATCGTTCTCAGTATTATATTCAGGGATCAGAATCGATCCGACACTAAGTGTGTCTATTGAGCTCATTTGGGATGCATATCATAAGTGTGTCGTGAGGATCCCGCAACATGAATAGTTTTCAAAATAAAAGAGATCAACTAAAAAGATTAGGAAATAGGCGATAGAGAACTAAATGCATTTTCATGCACTAACATGCATGATTTCTACTTACTGAGATTTTTGTCTCACTAGTTTATGCATTGTAGGTGAGCCTGATGATGTTTGAGTATATGGGATGTGGTGCAAGCTGTGGAGCTCCTTCAGGGTTTTGAACGGATGTACATAGATGACGACCTGTTGGGCTAGGCCGTGGGTTTATTTTATTTTCGTTGATATTTTGTTATGTAATATAATAAGTATTGTCACGAGTTTGTCTGGTTTGATGTGGTGTCAGAAACCAGTTACGTATGTTGAACTAGTGTGATGGTGTTGGTTATAAACATATTATGTGAAAAAAATTTATGCAGGTTTTAATGATGATGTTGATTAGTATTCTAATTATAAGTTATATAAGGTGGGTCGTGTCAAGTATCTTCTACATTTCTCTCTTCGAATTGCACTCTAATGTACAGTAAAATAAAAGTTTAATGGGTATCTTATTTTGGGGGAATTTAATGTCTCCGAAATGGATTTCTTATTTTGGAAAAATTTAATGTCATTGAATTGCACACTAATGTACAGTAAAATTAAAGTTTAATGAGTTTCTTATTTTTGGGGGAATTCAATGGCGTGTTCATTCATTTGGTCAGATTGTACACTGGTGTACATCGGAATTTAATGGCGTGTTCTGAGTTTAAACATGAGTTAAATCTAAAACAATGCAGAGTAAACATACCTAGGTGCGGATGGAACAAGGGAAGAACATCACACCCCCTCAAACTTAGATGAAAACATGAGTTAAATTTAAGTTTAAAATGATGTCATTACCTTATGTATAAGCACGCACCTTGAGTATAATTTACCTAGCACAAGACACAACAAAATAAAAGTAATAAAATTGTGGGTTGCCTCCCACCAAGCGCTCTTGTTTAACGTCGAGGAGCTCGACGGAATGCAGACTCAGAGACGCTCGAACTCATGCATCAACACTTCTTCTTCATCTTTCATCTTCACTTTGAAGTGTTATTTCGCCCTCTTTCGATCCATCCAAACCATCTCTCCCTTCTTACTCTCAAGGATCAACTTATGTGGATCTCTATCTTTATATAATTTCTTCCGATCAACATCAAGATTAGACAAATGAAAGTCACATATATCCGGATGGACTGGTGGAACTTGAGTCCATGTTCCTCCTTCAATCCACGATATCTCTCTTATATCATTCCTGCAAATATTCATAGTACTCAAACAATCTGTTAGTTCATTAGATAAAATATAAGATGAAAAATCAGATTCAACATTAGTAGGAATGTGGCTGATGCAGGTTTTCAATTGATCCTCAATCGGAATTAATGGCAGCTTCTTCTCTACACTCTAATCCACAACGTCAATGGACTTGCAGTTGGCCTCTTCAGAATGATGCTTCAAAGAATCAAGTGAGAACATGATCTCCTCATCTCCCACTCTAAGCTTCAACTTTCCATCTTCAACATCAATCAAAGCTCTAGCAGTAGCTAAAAATGGTCTACGCAAAATTAGAGGCACATTGTTGTCCTCTTCCATATCAAGCACCAGGAAATCCACAGGGGAAAAAACTTATCCACCTTCACAAGTACATCCTCAACAACTCCTCAAGGGTGCATAATAGACTTGTTAGCTAACTGCAGTGTAACTGAAGTGGGCTTCACCTCCCCAAAATCAAGACTCTTGAACATACTTAAGGGATAAGATTTACACTAGCCCCCAAGTCACACAAAGCTTTACAAGTGTCATTCTTTTCAATCTGCACTGGGATGGTGAACTTACCCGGATCCTTAACCTTGGCTGGCAACTTCCTCTGAATGATGGCACTGTACTCCTCATTAAATTCACTGTCTCCTTATCTATTAAACTCCGTTTCTTGGACATGATCTCCTTAAGAAACTTTGCGTAGTGTGGCATCTACTCAAGTGCTTCAGCAAAGGGCATGTTGATCTGGATCTGCTTGAAGATGTTTACCAACTTTTGAAACTTCTCATCAAGTCCCTTCTTCAACTGTCTAGAGGGAAAAGGAATAGGATATTTTGTCTTTGGAATACCCAAGCTGTTTCTCTCAAGTTCATCCTTTTTGTTCATTTTCCTCTTAGCTCTTTCCCACTTTTTCTCAGGTATAACAGGCTATTGAGCTTCTTTTTCAGAATCCACAGTATCACGATTTTGAGGATCAAGATCAAGAGGAAGGAATTCCGGACTGTCCTGGGGTCGACAGGATGCTCCGCTCGCTAGCGGGTGTCTAAGCACTGCGCCAAGCTTGCTACCAAGCATGCCTCTTGACCAGCTTCCATCATACTGTCTTCATCCGGCATCCTCGGTCCCTTGTATTGTGTACCACTTCTCAAAGTAATAGCATAACACTGATGTTCTCTCGGATTTAACTCGGTTTGAGCAGAAAATTTACCTTGTTGTTGCAACTTACCCATTGCGGCATTTAACTGACTGATAGCAATATTTGTTTTCTTTTGTTTCCTTTCTGCTTCCTTGTACCTTGCTTCAGCCTCCTTATGTCTCACTTCAGTTGTTTCTTTATTTGTGACCATCAACTTGAGCATCAGATCCATCTTATCTTCCAATGATGCTCTTTTGTCACTAGATTTCTGTGCTGGATTTATTTCTGGAGGTGGTGCAACTGCGCTTTTAGGATTAGAGTAAAATAGATTTTCACTCCTTTTTTGATTGTTGAAATTTGAATTCCCTTTATTCCAACCCTGCTGATACTGACGATTATTCCCTTGGTCATTTCTTTCCCACAACTGATTGTTCGTTCTTAAATTCTGTATGTTCCTATTGTCTTCTTGGAACATAGTATAGTATGCCTCCTCGAATTCTTCCTCATCTCCAGCTTTAGTTACCTCTTCTTTGTTCTCTTTAGCGAGACAATCCAACTTATTATTCAGTTCATCAAGACGATCATGGATAGCTGACACTTCATTATTACCGGCTTGTATCTCTACCTTTGCCACTTTATCAAAAGAGGGGTCTCCATCTGCTCTTTTCGTCGACCAATCATAAGTGTTTGTTGCCATCTCCTCGAATATCTCTTTCACTGCCTCTGCGGACTACTTAAATATAGATCTTCCCGCTGTATTGTCCACCAACGTATACTCTAGAATCTCTTCTTAGGCCTTGATAGAAGAAGCCTAAATAAGTATCATTTGAAAATCCGTGTTTGGGACAGGTGCGCAACAGCTCTTTGAACCTCTCCCATGCCTCATAGAAACACTCCAAGGATCCTTGTTTGAATTGTGTGATCTTTTTCTTTATCAAGAAACTCTTGGATGGAGGGAAGTATTTATTTAGGAACCTATCTGCAAGTTGTTCCCAAGTAGTACAACATCCTTGAGGTAGATTGTTGTACCACTCCTTGGCTTTCCCCGTAAGTGAGAACGAGAAAAGCCGCATCCTGATAGCATCATCGGGAACATTCCTGTGCTTCAGTGTCCTAGTATATTCGTCAAATAACTGCAGATGCTCACTATAATTCTCCAAAGGACTTCCACTAAACTGATGTCTCTCTACCATCGGGATCAATCCGAAAGGCAACTCAAAATTTTCTGCGATGATCGCAGGTCCATTCAGTCCAACATTAGTTGTGTGCTTCAATTTGTATTAGTCCTGCATAGGTGTCGGAGCTTGCTGATCATCAGCCATCTTAACTGCTTATACCTGTGCTCACTCAGAAGATTAGAATTGTTTGGATAACAAATAAAATATAAAGCAAATAAAATTTAACGTCCTACAAGAATAATAAATCACTATAGAACTAAATTTAAATCTATAAACTAACCCCGATAGATGGTGCCAAGAACTTGATCGCTATTTTCTTTCACCCTCAAGTGTAAGGGATCGATTGTAGCGCGTGTGACCAAGTGAAATTATCGTTCCCACGAGATAGTTATAAACTTAATAAATAATTCTATGAATGACAATTCGATTGCAAGACAAATCTGGGTTTTTGGGAAAATAATTGTAAAATTAAATAATTGAACTAAGTAAAGAAAATAAATCACACAAGTAAAACAAATTAGAATTCAAGAATGGAGAATTGGTAATGCTCTGGCAAACAACTTAACTATGTGATTGATTTATTTGGACCCGAATTAATTATCTGCAGATGTTTATAAGAGGATCACTAAGCCTAGTTAAAACTCCTTAATCAGATAGGTCTAACACTTATAATGAACTGCAAATCCTAGGATCGATAAGGAATTAACTCTCTCTCCCTCTATAGGTACTTATGTTAAATTCCATTATAGGCTAGAGTACTAGACTTCCCTTTCTAGGTACGCAATTACCAAGTAATTAATATTCCAAATTGATTGTCTAACACTCTTAGGAATTATAGGTCAATTCCCTAAAACTGTCACAGGAAATAACAATTATTATGCAGAAATAAAGAAACCTATTAACTATCAATCAGTGATACTGTCATGAATGATTAAAGGAATCAAAACTCAAAACGCAATAATATGAAGTCTTAAAATATCCTCTTCAATAAAGAAATAAACATTCTGCAGTATAATAAATCCAAGTCTAGGGCAATCAAATCACATAGTCAAAATTGTCTTATAGCCCTAACATTACCAACAAAGAACTTAGCCCATGGATTTACGAGGGCAAATCACAAAGATATAATTAACCCTAACCATAGTACCAAAATAACAAAGATAAATAACTAAAAATAAAGAATCCTTTTGGAGGACTCCACCTCTTCAACTATTATATCCGTCGAATTTCCATCTCCGGTGGGTGGATGATGGAAGGTGGGTGATAGAGAAATTTTCAGAAGATGGTGATGGGTGCGTGTGTATGGATGTAGGTCGTGAATTGTGTTCTGTAGGTGTTAAGATGTGGCTTTATTGCAAACAAACAATTCTCTTCTCTTCAATTGAATGCAATAAATTCACCATATCACTCTTTGGCCCATGAGTTTGCATGACAAACTTTGCACCATTCTCCAAGTAGCACGTAGCATGAAGGTGTTGTCTTGGACAAAAGTTTGAGAAGTTTCGAATTTTTCGTCAACAGCTATGCAGTCCCAGTGTTTTGTTTATAACTTCATCATACGAACTCTGATTGAGGTAATTTTTCCGCCCACGCATTCCTCTCTTCTGTGGCTTTCCAACCATGTCTCACACCACAAATTTGAGCCTCTACACAAACACAAAAAATTATAGAAAGTGGTCCTCTGTTTTCTTGCATGTTGCACAAATTCACCTTTCACTCCAACTTTGCATTTTTATCCTTTTTCTTATCAAAATACGAAAAAATACCTCTCAAGCACCTTTTAGTCACTTATAATTTAAAGTATTAATATTTGTGCAAATAATAATAATTATACACTCAAAGAGGTATCAAATCGGACTAAAAAATACATGAATTTCCACTCTCATCAGCGTGTTCTTTCTTTTGGTCAGATTGCGCATTGGTGTACATCAGCGTGTACTCAATGATGATTTTAATAGTTTATTTTTTGTTTCTCTCTCATGAATTTATTTCTCTCACAAGGATCACATCGATGTACATTAGTACAATTACTTAATTGGGCTTTTTTTATTCTCTCTTAACGATGCACATTGATGTTCAGAATGATATGGGTATTATGGATAAACAAAATAAAAATTTATATTTATAATTAATTTTCTAAAATTAATGTATCATTTATAAATAATTAAGAACGTTTTGTACCTATTATTTATTGACCCAAGAATTTTCTAAAATATGTTTTCAATAAACTTGTAGTGAAAAAAATATATAAAATTTAAAAATTTATAAGAAGATGTTTGTTTTAATATTAATTTAAAATTTTAACCGTCAGACCGTTTGAAAATTAATTTGTAAAACTACTTCGAAATAACTATATAAAAAAAGTTCCATTGTTTTATTATATAAAGATAAAAGAATTTATTCATGTAATTCTTAAAGTTGATGTTCTACAAACAGATATGAAAATACCGTGAAAAAGAACACCACATAATTGAAAAGGGAAAACCACGTCTTTCCCTCAAAACTATCCATTAGATTACAACATGAATTTGACAACAACTTGACAACTCTATCACAGTTACTTGTCTCGTTTGAATCTAACTCTAACTTTGGCCTATCCCTAGGACTCGTGATCAAGAATCTCTCTTGACCTACAAAACTCTCAAAATAGATAACACTGGAGTTTTCACTCCAAGAATACAACAAAGCACGGAAAATCATTCGAATACACACTGCTCTCAATGAAACTCACGCAATCTAAAAAACTTTCTCGGTTCCGCTCTGCTCTTTGAACTTCCCAATAAATAAGCTTGTTAATTCACCTCTGAAATCTCTTCCAAAAATAACCACATCAATTTTATTTGCAATCTTTTCTTAATAAAGCATATCAATTCAATTAGCTTTGTGATCCTTCAATTACTGAATCACTCGTTGTACATCAATAACATAATTTATCTCCTTTCCTTGTGGGACTCAATCACTATCCTTCAAATATTAAAATCTGCAACACAAGAAACAAATACAACACGTTTTGCAAAATATATGCTCATGACATAATATTTAAACTCAACAAACTCCCCCATGGCATGAGCTATATTTTAATAGAAGACAAAATCAATCTTGCAAAAGAGAAGAATCAATGTAACCCCTGAAGTTAGTTCCAAAAGAAAGATAGATAGTTTAACTGAAATAAATAGAAATTAAAAGAAAGTTCAGAGAGTTCATAGTTTAACAGAATAAAATAAACAGGGACATATCTCTTTTTCAACTGGTAGAGGAATCATCAGCGTCCTTATCAACCTGCTCACTTGATTCCCCATCATCATCATCTTCCTCTTTGACCATCTTTAGTTTTCCTCCCAGCACCACCAGCAGTAACCATCTTCTTTTTTTCCCCTTAGCTCTTGCCAAAGCTTCCATCAACTCATCCAACCTGGCATTCTGCTTATCAAGAGTGGCTTGAACCGCAAGGATATCCGTCTTCATTTGATCCACCAAAGGAGAGATAGACTCAAGAGTGGATGTGGCAGACTCAACCTTCTCTTTCAGAGTGGCAACCCGAAGGGATACCTTCAATTCACTGAGCATTTTGTCAAGGGAATCCTCACCATCCATAAACTTGACAACCGCTTCAGTTAAAAGTGTCCAAATAGTACATGGAAACGAAAGAAGCCTGGTTTCATCAAATTTTCAAGCAAAACCCACAATAACATCAAAACAATCTGTCCATAGGATAAATTTCCTTTGGTAACAATAGCATGAATGAACTGATTAGCCATAACTTGTAGTCGGGATGACCAATTCAAGAATTTATCGAACCACAGGAAGGAAGGTACTAGTGCTTAAGCGAGATCACGTTTCTTGTAATTTTATAGAGACGACTCATCAATGGATTGATTGTTCAAACAATTAAATAAAATCAATCAAAGCAAGCAATGATCAACAAACAAGATGATAAATGAAGAGTGGTTTTCCAAATTAAGTAAAAGTGAGATTAACAACATTTAAAAAGTAGAAATCCTAGGATAAATGCATCAAACTCATATGAATCATGGGTATAAGACTAAGGGTCAACACTAAGTTCACCTAAACTCCCTCTCGAGATGGATATGATATGAATCTCAATTAGCTCAATGGATTTGTTCTCACTCAAACAATTCCAACTAGGTACTAAGCTTGAAATGAGAGTCCCTTTACACGATTAATCAACCTCTCGATCAAACCAATCGGATGTCCTATAATCACATCCTAAATTTCTAACTATTTAAAAACAACATATTTAAATAAATAAATTATTTTTAGCGGAAGCTTAAAGGAAATAAAATTTAATAGTATAAAAGATCCAACTTGATAAGTGATAAAATCCAAATGTAATTCTTGAAATAAATTGCATAAGTTCATAAGTCTAGCAAAAGTTTAGAAATAATAATAAAGTCTTAATGAAAATGAAATTGTGCTAAGCATCTCCCTTATGTCCCACCATGTCAGCCCCTCCATCTGAAATGATAAAATATTTGGGGTGAGCAAAACCACAGGCTCAGTGGAGAAACATACTTGTCAAAATTAAATAACATATGCACATACAAAATAAGTAACATGAATAATGTAAATATAAATGTATATGTATTGAATAAAATTTCTCAATTATTCAAGTAGTAAATGTCTAGTTTATAAAGGTCAGGAGACCTATATGTACATGCATGAACTCAAAGATATCACATAATAGCAGTTAATAGATTCAAGTAAGAATTTTCCCACCTTTAAAATGTACCGAGTTGACTGAAATTTAAATATTGATGCGGTAGGACTTCTATCTCTCGAATTCCTCGTCGCCTATTAACGTAAAGATTATAAATAATTCTAAATTCTAATCTCAACAAAATCTCTAGATAGTAATAAAATAATAAGGTAATTATCTATATATGTGAACTTATTAGAAAATCTTACTGTAAATCAAATTACAATAATAAGATAATTAATATATATATATATATATATATATATATATATATAATAACCCATAAGTCCGATATTGAGTTTGTTAACCAATATCTAATTTAAAAATAATAATAAAATATATAATTAACTAAAGAATGTCCCATTAATAATATAGATAAATGGAAAGTAGTGAAATATAGTGGCAGACACACACTGCCATGTCTTAAAATAATTTATGTGATTCACTTAAAAGACTAGGCTGATGGAATTAATATTCGTCCATGTATATACATGTCTATCGCTTGTCTCAAATAAAGAAATTATACAGCCTAATTACACGTAATACGTTACATCCATAATAAGAAGGACAACATTAGGAAATAAATGCTAGGCTACTGAGAACTAAATATTTAATATATACATATAAGACATACCATACTCATGTAATATATACATTAGGTATTAAGTTGTATTCCCTCATATTAATGAATATTAGTATTGGGCCCGTGCGATGCACAAGATGATTAAATTATATAATATATATTAATATTAAAAAAAATATTATGTGAAATTTTATATTAAAATTTAGGTTATTCTACGGTGCACCGGTGCACCTGCAGTTAGTGGGTTGAAAATAGGGTGGAGTGTGCAGTTTTTTTTATAAAAAATTAATTATTTTATTTTATTTGATTGTAGAGATTGAATTAAAATATAATCTAACGGTTAAAATCGTCCAAGTGCACTGGTGCACCAGGTGCACAGTAGTCGAACTCTAAAATTTAACTTATTTAGTATTAATTTTATATATAATCTAAGTCATTAATATTAAAATAATAGTAAATTTAATTATAAAAACTTTTACATGTAATGGTTAAATTTTCAAAAGTTTTATATTATACCATTCTTTTAAGTTATCTGCAATTGTTAACAATAATATTTAGCCCGACACTAATAGCATACTCAAAATTGATAAATTATCAATTAGTGAAAAATTATATTCTAAATCATTATAGTACTTCTTTATTTGTTTTTTAAATGAAATCTATCAACGACATTCATAGTCAACAGTATCTATGTTAATCCTAATAATATGACGACTATCGATTGTGGTTTGGGAATGATGTAGTGGCTATATAGCGACAAAAAAAGTAGAGTTGTAGTCCGAATTTTCTAATCTACAATGTTATTCTATTTGACTTTTTGTAACTTATTTTTTTATTTAAAATACTACTATAAAAGAAAATCATTAAACATTGCACACTTACTGGACTAATTGATAAAATAGAAAAATGAAATAGGTAATCACATTTTAGTAGAGTTGACGTTGTAGTCTTGTAGATGACTATCTGTACCATGTTCCTAAGATACTTGATATTTTGTAGAAGAGACTCTCCCTCTCTCTCATAACATTGAATTTTTTTATAAAAATTTACTAAAAAATAATTGACAGGTAAAAATAAATAAATATATAAATACAATTGCAAAATGTGAACCTATCAAATAAAATATTATATCATTTTAACAAATATTTTACATAAGTCTTAAATATCAAACTTATAAGAATTGATTTCAATAAAAGATTAAAAATATAAAATTGTAATAATTCAAATCATTACAATAATGTTAATTTAGCTTCCAAATAATTACAAATTACACAAAATATTAATTACTACTATTAACTAATTTATGTCATATACTAAAACTCAAATATCAACATGTTATTAATACATTCTTCTATATTTACATAAAAAATTACTATTATTTAATAATAAAAATTAATTAATATCGCTATTTCATATAGAACTCTAATTTATATAGCACAACAAATTACAAAATCACATGTATTATGAAGGAAAATATGAAAAGATAAAAATAGTGTATAAATTTATCTAATTAAGATTAAAATGAAAATTCATGTGAAGATGTAGAAAAATCATATAAAAAGAAAAATGGATGTAGAAAGATGTTTTAAATATTAAAGAAATGTGTAAAATTATGGTAATAATATCATTAAATCAAACATTTGACAACAAATCATATTTAACTATTAAGTATGTATTACCATTTATTATTTTTCATTTCGTACAACTTAATTATTATTTTCTTATTTTTATTGAAAACAATTGAATTAGTATTTCAAAGTAATGAATTAACTTCTTTAAAATATATTAACATTGAATATAATTTAATTTTCTGATATTAAAATTGAATACACAATAAAATTTAATATTTAGATAAATGTATTCTACATATTTATGTACTTTTTATTTAAGAATTAATTTAATTGTGTAATTAATTTCTAATTTAATTTTTTAAATGATCAGTTAAATAATGTATATATAAAAAAACATGGAAAAATATTTATTTCTATTCCTATAGTATTGAGTTTATCAATTCAGTTGAATTTTTATTGCAGATAAAAAATTACTTAAAGCGAATAACTTAAACTATTAATAGTAATAATTCAGTGCAAACGATCTTAATGTTATAATTATTATAAATATATTAAAAGTTAAACAAAACAATAGAGAAATAAAATTAGAAATTATAAATGTAAAAAGAATTTTTTTTTAATGCCTTATCGCAAGATGGGTGTAGTTCAGAGAGCAAGATTTATAAAAAGAATTTTTTTTAACATATTAAAAAATATTACAATGTAAGTGTTGGAAGATTGAATATAATAAAAATAATAAAAAAAATTTATATATAAGAATAATAATTAATATTGAAATTTTTTAAATTTCTTAATACTATTTCTTAATTATATTTATTTTATAACTTTAATGCCTGATCTTATTTACAAAATTATAATATTCAAGTGACTAAATAAATTTCACTATTTTATAAATATATTTAAATTTTTAGATAATTATACATTTTTAAAATTTTTTAAAGAAAAAATACTATTAAATGTGTTTATAAATATTTTATTGTTTAGAATAAATTAAAAACGTATTTCAAAATTTTAAATGAATAAACATTCTTTAAATATTTTCAAATCTCTTTACAATAACTCCTTTTAAATTCATTTAATGTCTCAAATATATACAAATAAAATTGTTTATAATTTTGCAATAGTATTTATTAATATTTTAATTTTTTTTGAGTAAATTGAATTTTTTTTCCATAAATATCTCATTAAAATATGCTCCTAATAAATTGAAATTAGCATAGAATGATTGCTGCATTTAAATTCATTAATAAAAATTTAATGAAAATAAGGAACAAAAAATAGGTGAAATAAATGTCTTTAATAAGAAATTAAAAAGGAAGCAGAAAGTAACAGAGGAAGTTAGACAAAAAGAATAACGTATTAAAACAAAAATAATAAAAAATAATAAAAAAATGAAAAGTGCTTCAAAATCTCTCCTCTTGCCATGTCATCAAGGGAGAAGAGAGCTCTCCAAGTCAGCAGAAAAAAACTGCTTTATAGATGTCTTTAGATAAAATTGTTTAGAATTTTGCAATAGTATTTATTAATTTTTTTTTATTTTTTTGAATAAATTGAAATTTTTTTCCATAAATATCCCATTAAAATATGCTCCTAATAAATTGAAATCAGCATAGAATGATTGCTGCATTTAAATTCATTAATAAAAATTTAATGAAAATAAGGAACAAAAAATAGGTGAAATAAATGTCTTTAATAAGAAATTAAAACGGAAGTAGAAAGTAACAGAGGAAGTTAGACAAAAAGAATAACGTATTAATACAAAAATAATAAAAAATAATAAGAAAGTGAAAAGTGCTTCAAAATCTCTCCTCTTGCTATGTCATCAAGGGAGAACGAGAGCTCTCCAAGTCTGCAGAAAAAAACTGTTCTATAGATGTCTTTAGATAAAATTGTTTAGAATTTTGCAATAGTATTTATTAATTTTTTAATTTTTTTGAATAAATTGAATTTTTTTTTCCATAAATATCCCATTGAAATATGTTCCTAATAAATTGAAATTAGCATAGAATGATTGTTGCATTTAAATTCATTAATAAAAATTTAATGAAAATAAGGAACAAAAAATATGTGAAATAAATGTCTTTAATAAGAAATTAAAACGAAAGCAGAAAGTAACAGAGGAAGTTAGACAAAAAGAATAACGTATTAAAACAAAAAAAATAAATAATAAGAAAATGGAAAGTGCTTCAAAATCTTTCCTCTTGCCATGTCATCAAGGGAGAAGGAGAGCTCTCCAAATCAGCAGAAAAAAATTGCTCTATAGATGTATTTAGATTAGTATATCTATAAATATGTGCGATATAAGGAAACAATAGAAGATCAGAATACAATCCATACCCCTATAAATAAAAAATAAATTAAAAAAATAAATAAAAATAAAGACTGACGGAGAAAGACGCTTAATAAAGGAGAGAAGGTTTATTGTCATAAATAATAGTGTGATCCAAAAATTGACACAAGGATAAATAATAACGCAGATAGAAAGGAAAATATGGTGCAGATTTCAATACCAGTTTCACACTTTTGATAGAAGTCAATGTCTACGAAAGGAGAAGGAACATATACGAAAACTTACTAGAATAGAACTGGACTTCTGAATTTGTATATCGGATGATAATGGTTTGGCGTGCCCACTTCCACCTTTATGATTATTTTCCTTGAGAATCAAATTTGGTTTTAGTTAGAAAACACTCTACGTTTCAATGGGGAAAGGAGAAAATATCTCATATAGACTTAGAAAAGAAGTTAAATAATATACTGGGATTTTCGATACGTTTAAAATACAGTGGAGGTTTCCTAATAAATGGAGTAGAAGGGAGAAAGTTGTTGGATTGTAGGAGTTGGGTTGATAAATCCCAATTTAAAAATAGACTAGATATACATATAATAAATAATAATCTCAATAATATATGATTACATATGCATATACACGGTTGTTACACCTATCAAAGGGTTCTAAATCCTAAAGGACATCTCTATCTCTTTAAGATATATAATGCACATGATGTGTATGACAAAATGATTCAATTAATTCTCCTAAATATGTAATTGACTTCTCAATCTAATTACATTTTTAAAACAACAAAACACACAAATCATCATAAACATCAAGATCTAAAGCATCAATGATAGAAAATCAATTAACTCAATCAACATATGAATTTAAATACACAAATCCCAAAATTATCCAACAACTTTCATATTGTTAATCTCACAAGGGAGATTAGTCTACCATATTCACAAGGAAATCAACATAGACATTAAAATCCTTACAAAACATGATAAACAATAAGGTTTCAATACAAAGTTTGGATGAAAACTCCCTTGGATGGCTCCAATGGTGATCCTCTTCTTCCCTTTGCAATTTTTCTCTCTTCCTTGCTTCTTTTCCTCAAATGGATAGTGATTTTGATGGTGGGATGAAGATAGATGGAATGGATGATGAATGGATGAAGATGATGGTGCAAAATGGTGTGTGATCTATGTGAACAATAAAAACCCTCGCCACATTTGATCAAATGTTGAACAATTGGGTATTTATACCCCTTGGGAGCTTCTAGAAAGTTTCTAATTTTTTAGCAGGAATTTACCAAACTCGACTAGAGTGCAGTAGCATGGCTCAAGTCGAGACACGAGTTCTCGGAGGATTTCGGCATTTGACGGAGCTCGAGTCAAGTTGGCAACTCGACTCGTGTCGTCTGACGGAGCTCGACCCGTGTTCGGCGCACGGGCACAGGGTGGGCGAGTACATATTTCTGATGCTAGCGCACGACTATTCTGGACAGTCCCGTTTTCCACGCACGACCCGTTCTTGCATCGTCTCGACTCGAGTGCATGAACTCGAGCTGAGCTTGGTCGAGTTCTGCTCTTTTTTTCGTTTCAGCTCCCGTCTCCATTTTTGCTCTGTTTTCACCTGTTTTACATACGTTTAAACTCATTCTCACACATTTCAATAAAAACACAAAACATAACCAAATAACACATAAATACGGATAAAATAATACTAAAATTGATATAAAAAGACACTAAAATCTAGGTGAAAATATCACTCATCACACCCCCAAACTTAAAGTGTTGTGCGTTCCCGAACAACGAAAATGATAAACCAAGGGGAGAGATTTTCACCTAGGAAAAGACTAAACGTATATAAGTAATAACACATTAATAGCAATAAGAACTACAAATCATGCTAAGTCATCCTACAACATTAAACTCATAAAATGCAAAAAATATTAACAAGTTCAATTCAAAGAGAATAAGATGTAATATAGCCCCTTTTAGTCCAAGCCTCACGTAGTATATTAATTTCACTCAACACTCTTTCAAATGAGGTAAAACATCACTCATCAATCGATTGGCTCGACTTGCTATAAGCTTGTATGAGTGCATGTTAAAATGACGCAATATTTCAATATAGAAACATATTCGAGGCAAATTTCAGTGCAATAATTAACCATTGATTTGATAATTGTTTTGCTCACTTTGGAGTGGATGAACTATTTTATAAAAATTAAAATCAAAATAGTTGCATAAAAATTTACTTAATTTCAAATAATTCGAGAAATACCGAAATAATATCATAACTTTTACGTTTCATCAAAATAGTCTTTTGTTTACTTAAAAATGTCAGAATTATTTTAATTTCATGGGATGTGACTAAATCGGTGCTTTTATAAAATTATGAGACAAAATTGGTAGTAAATATTGTTTTGGGACGAAATTGAAGCAAATTTGAAAGGTTTTGAATGGAAATAAATGTCCTTAGTCCTAACTATTTTAAAACTTTTCAAATAAAATAAAAAATAGTATAAAGCAGCTTATATTTTAAACTCATATTTTATATTTGAGTGAGGCTCTTGTGCTCCCAGGGACACCATGCCTTTTTGCAACTTCCGTGTCCCTTTATAATTTAAACACCCAGCAATACATAGGTTTAAATAGAATATGAAGGAAAATGTTGTGTTCCCATAAAGACACGGTGTGTCCCCAGGGCACAGTAGCTTTGACCTTTATACTTTGATGCCTTAGTTTGCCAGAGAATCCTCCAATGTGGCTTTGACCTTTATATTAGTGTATACATTTTTATACATAATTATATAAGTTCATAAAAATTGGTCCACAGTGCAATAATCAGCCAATTCAAAAAAACTACATTATTAAAAATAAAAAAATTAATATGACCCCGTCATTATTTTCGTAGTTAAAGGTTGATTTCTTAGTTGAAAATCTTTTATCATAGCAATGTGAGTGAACGAGTTTAAACCCACCTGTACTACTGGTTCAATGCCATGAACTCAGCTCAAAAAAAAATACAGATACATACATTTAATATAATATAATTATTTAAGTATTGAGAATAATATAATATTTTTTTTAAATCAGTTTAAACTAAAATATCTATGTAGATAACATTTTAATTTAATAGGAAAATGTGAAAAGGTGAGGTGGATGAGAGGGGGACTTTAAACTCCATATTCAGTGTGGTTGCTCTTAATCCACGTAAAAAAAAGGCTCTTTTAATCGGATGAAGAGAGTATATTATTAGAGATGGCAATTTGATCCAACCTGACTTGCCCGGCACGCTATACTTGATTCGGAGCCCCGCCCTTTGCTAAATCAAGCCGCCTTGCCCTGTCTCACCCTGCACCCTTCAATGGGCAGAGCTTGCTTTGGTATCTAGATATGTGCTTAGCCCAGCCTATTATCATTCCTATGTGTTAGATAGGGATGAACGAATTTAAAATTAAAATATATTTTAAAGTTATAGGATTAAAGTTAGTATTCTATTTTTAAAAAAATAGTGAAATTTATTAATACAGGACATAATGAACTGGAAAAGTTAAGTTTGTTACGAGAGAGAAAGTAAATTACAGTGTTGGGCCTGAGATGACTGCATTTTTCTGATGGATGGGCTGGGGCTTTACTTGAAATTCTTTATCTTACAGGCTTGACGTGAATTTCTGCTGGGTAGAAGATGGTGAACTTGGGCCTAATCAATTGGGCCTCCAAAATGTGTTGAAGATCAAAGTAAGAGTTGGTGGCAGGGGCATATTTTTCTTATACCTAAATTAAATAGACGACGACATTTTTTGCACTCCAGCATACTTAAATAACGAAGGAATTTTTTCATGGTCCGAAGATTGTTAAACTAGGGAAAATGGGAGATTGGCCTTTGGGTTCATGAAAGAAAATTTATGCAATAAATTTATTGATAAGGTTTAATGATCAATTTTATATAAACTAGTTAAAGTGGACACCTCACTTCGTGAGGTGCTCATCCAGACTTGGAAGTTTTATGTTGATAATAACAATCATGTACCTAGTAAATTATAGTTATAATGTAAAACAGTCCGAACAATACGGCGTATTTAGCAATCTGAAACAATGCAGTAGTAATAAATATTAATATAGTGGTACAAACACATCATGTGAACCGCAGTGGTAGCTCCAATGTGAACAATACATATATTAGCCGCTGATGATCAACAAATAAATTCGTCATCCTGCTTTTGTAAATTACATTAACAAAGTATGTTGAAATCATTCATAAAAAACGGTACATGTAAAAAATTATACCAACTTTTCAACCTGTAAGACTAATGATTTATCTTTATGCAACGGATTTCAAGAGAGAGCATGTGATTACTGGCATCTTTTCAGTTAAGTTGCCACCACGAAAAGAAACGCTTGAAGTTTGGCTACCCACAACTTCCAAGGGAATGTTGTTGGCTCCCTATCCATGGGTAATTGGGCGACGGACAACCATGTATATATAAGTTCAAAAAGAAGCAGAAGATATTAGTTAAATCACTCACTAAGTGATGCTGTGTATTCTTATGGACGAAAAACAGCCTCAAAAAATTAGCAATGTTTTGGTATAATGTTGATTTATACAGTGATTCATGATGAATGGTGAAGCAATGTAAATATAACAAGACATGAACGAGACACGAACTAAGGAGTATAGTCAAATCTCAATATAAGAACATACGAGGAAAATAGCACTCCACATCTATAAAAAGTTTTTCCACGTCGATGGATTAAATCACAAAAATAAACTGAATTTGCATATATTACTGATACTGACATAAGAACGAGCCTTTCTCAGAAGGATTTAACGATTTCCAACCTTTCCTTGAGTGACGGGTTACTATGACAATTTATATTCAGCGTAATCTGGCATACTTTCCATATCTAACCAAAGAAACCAATTGCTCCTGAATGTTATTCGTAAGGTTGTATGTCTAATTGATTGCATTATAATATTCCTCAAATAAATAAATGAATAAATAAATCTCTCTTTCTCTCCATGAACTGTATGTATTCTAACACATCCTACAAGCAATATAACGGCCCACCTTAGCTAAATCTATTAATGAACACAGAATTGTTACATAAAGCAAACCAAATAAGACTTTAGTATGAAGCATAAAATGCGCCAGTACGACACTTATAAATATATTTAAAACGGTAAAAAAACAAAGATACTCACCCAAGACTATAAGATATGATGCTAAAGTCAGAATTAGAATATACCAGGGACTCTACGTGGTCCAGAGCAGTTTGAAATTGATTTATTGCTAGTTCAAAGCTCTTAGAAGTCGTAATAAGCTATTGGCTTCTCATCAATCAGCTTACCTATCATAACTTACAACTTTCAGATTTTTGCCCAAAGGTTCCCTTGTGAAAGAAGTCTGATCAACAATCCTCTTACTTATATCGTAATTCTATTATTATAAAGTTTTCTAAGTGTAGGAAAGATGTAAGACGTATAATTTCAGAGAGATCAATTTCTTTACTGCTTTCACTTCAATCTGTCATGAAGATCTTGAAGGAAACAGGAAGGACACAAGGCGAGACTCAAGTCCGAGCCACCATGCTTTTGAGTGGCTAACCAGCTAACAACTAAGCGATCTATGCAGCCACCATAAACCTTAGTATGAGGACACCCTGGGAGACGGTGGCTCAAGCGCCAGCGACAATGTACTGGTACAACCATTCAATATCAATCGCAAGACAAAAGAGGCAAAATTGCATACCACCCAACCCAAAAAAAAAGATCAGCCAACGAAAAACCACTAAGTATACAACCATAGGCAGGACAGGGAAAAATCAGACGCCTGAAAAAAAAGAGAAAAGAATTTCTGGCTGACACCATGCGAACACAACTTATTAACAATGCCTATTACGGACCTTGGAGATACGATGATGGGTGCCTTGTGACGTGGAGTCCTAATGTATCAAATGAAAAAAATGAATAAGATGAAAACAGAGACGATGCAGTGATATTCAACGTTAATTTTTTAACTAATATAATACTATAACATAACCATTGAATTCAACATCCAAACTTTATGTTGTATTCAGTTGAAACTTATTAGTTTGAACTACACGGCCCTGGTTAGACTACCCCACCCACGCCCCGTACAGAAATTTAATGGAAAGATAAAAATATTTAAAAATAATAACAATACTAACATATAAATAATCACTGTGACTATCAAATAGTTCATTCAGATTCAGTGGAGAAGTGATAAAAGATTGCAAAGTATTGGGTGGTCAAGAATTCTGACCTGAGAAGAATTTGGAAACAGTTTTAATCCATACTAGCTGTTGTGTAGACCAAGAATGAGCTTGTTCTTGTATAGCTGGAAATCAATGCCCTCCCAAATGAGGTAGGTTGAGAAAATGCTAATTGTGTACGATCGAGAATCGTGCCATTACAGAAACTCTTCCTATCACCAAGAAAGATGCATCAGATGCAGTTGTAGTTCTTCAGAACCAAGTTTGAACTCATGTAGCATATGCATATGGCAAGAGTAAACATCTTAAAAAGTCAAGTTTGAACTCATGTAGCATATGCATATGGCAAGAGTAAACCTCTTAAAAAGTCAAATATTATCAGAATCAAGATTGAATTGGCAATAGTAAACAGATACTAATAGATAGACGGTTGCAACATGAGAAAGCTGAATAAGAAATGAATATACCTTGTAGCATCAAGTAGAGTACTAGCAATGTGCTTTCTCCTGGTAGAAGGAGTGACCCAAATGGCTCTAATGCCACATACAGCTGGACCAGCCTCATCCTCGAGCAAAACCACTGTCATGGCTTTCTTCTTCACACCTTTTGACAGCATCCTTTCTTATGATTTCCCTCTGGAGACTTACACCACCAAATTGAATAGTCATTGAGTTCCTTTTTCTCTCTTTCGGAATAAGGTTGTGTTTATCATCCACTGAGCAAGAGGGAAACTTGTAGGCCTTTTTGGTTGGTTCGGCAACTAGACACCCAGAAATTCTTTGTGATGCAATAAATAGGTATACCTGCTATCATGTAAAATACATAAGATTTTTGCTACTTGCAATAGTAAAGCAAACTCAGATCGTACAGACTGAGACTTTAATGACTCTTACCATATAGAAACAGATAAAATAGGATAACAACCATTATTGTTCTAGATATGAGCAATAAGTGGCCGTGAATTGTTCGATTTTCGATAGAGTATATCATACATAATAGTTGAATACCTTGCAGTTATTATTGAGTATCCACCCCTCCCCAAGCTCCATTTCCATCATCTGCACAACTTCCTGAACCTGCATTGTCACTAGGTAAACTATTAAAAATCCCCAGAAATATACTTCTATGTTAACATAAAGCTGGCTATCATTTAAAACCTTTTTTTGAAGAGGAAGATCACCATCTTCCACCAGTATAACGTGTCCCCTCTCTACTATACCAATAACTTTTTCGTTGCGCCAACCCTTATCATTTGTAAACCAATACATTCAAATCAGAATATAATGATAATTTAATTGACAAAGCACATATGCAAACACAATAACATGTTATTTGATTAATACCTTAAAAGGTATTCCATGGGTGTAATTCTTGTGAAATGATTTGTGGACCTCTTCATCATATTTGTCCCCAGTGGCATACTTTAATCCACATATTTTACAAATATGCAATAGAAAATCCGACTGACCAACCTCCAAGTATAACTGAGAATATTTTCTCTTCTTGTTAAGAACCCTGCTACACTTGTTTTCCTCAAATTTAGTGAATTGTTCTCAAGATCATCCGTATCTAATGATTTGCACTTCGATTTAGTTTCATTCTCACTACAAGAAATCAAAACATGTTTCAGCATGATTTACTAAGTCCATAAAGCTGACAGCAAGAAAGTTACTCTACAGTAAAGCTCAATCAAAACTAATTAAATCCGAATATATCAGGAAAGTCTAGAAATAATAATAATTGTTGCCAAAAAAACGTGCAAATTGAAGAATTCATACATGTAATTGAAAGCAAATATCGAACCGCATTCTAACTAAACAATCCAACCAACTCACCCAGGGGCAAGAAATCATGAACACCCCTAACCCTAGCCCCCCTCGCGCAAAGAATATAAGTAAGAAATTAACAACTTCAGGATAATGAAACTCGAAGGACCCAAAAATTAAGTACACTAAGAATAATCCAGTTCAAAAATTTCCCTATCGAAGATCGAAATAATCCATGAAACTGTATTCTAAATAATTAATTCCAAAATATAAAACCCAATTATTTACCCTTCTGGTTTAGATCACCTGCGACTGTAGGTGACGGTGATTTCTGGTTCCTCATAAACAGTATCAAACAAAAAACTAAGATAGCTCCGGAGATTCCAAACTCGGAGTAGGAGAAGGCTTGAAGAATGCACTGATCTTTGATTGCATCTTCTTCAACAGAGTCTTGCCATTTCGAAAATCGACAACGGTAACCTCAAACTCAATCGACCAAATCTGCACAAATCACAAGAACAGCAAAACCCCAGAAAATCACTCAGCAAAAAGATCAAATCTTGAACAGCAGAGAGAACGGGGGCAACAGATCTAGAACAAGCAGAATAAAAAAACGAAGCAAACAAGAAAAGAGGGGTTTTAATCAGTTCGTGGTAGGCATAGTTATTAAGGGCGCAAGGCGCACCGAGGCATATCTGTGCCCGAGGCGCAAGGCGCACGCCTGAGGCGCGCCTCGGAATTAAATCTGTAATATAACACCATTATTTATTCTACACTAAATATAACCTATATACAACACATTTACCTAATAAAATAAGTCTAAAAGGCATATAATATAACATTTTATAAGAGTATGACATATAAACTAAGCCATTTAAGCCAAAGTTAAACATGCACATATGAAAATTCCTAATATTTGAAATAAAATAAGTCAATCAAAGCATCTAACACAATCCTAGCAACAAATATATTTTAATTATCATCTTCTTCATCATCAAACTCCAAGTCTTGATCATCAAATTGTTCTTCTTCCCCATTAAAATCTTCTTCTTCTTCAAACCCAACATTATCTTCCTCTTGTTCTTCATCCTCTTCATCTAATAATCTTAGATTAGTTCCCTTTTCCTTCATTACTTCTTTGCCTTTCTTTTTGGAACTAGTGGTAGTTGCCCCCAATGATTTCCCTCTAGTTTGATATCTTGGCTCGTCAATTTCACTAGCTTTAGCAACCATATCCCATGTCAAGTCATCACCCTCAAACACCAATTCATTATCTTCAATTTCTTCATCAAGACAAAGTAACTAACCTGCTGTGCTTGCTGCTCGGCTGCTCCAGTAGCTGTAGGCTGTGGTGGAAGACTGATCGGCGGCGACGTGGCAGCGGCGGTCGGAAGCGCGGCGGACGGCGACCAGACGGCGGTAGTTGGAAGTTGGAGGCTGGAGTAGTTTGCGTCGTGGAGACTTGGAGTGAAATGAACGGGAACCCTAACTTCTTAAATCCTTCATTTAATATTTATGATATGTTTATTTATTTTATTTTATTTATTTGATAAGTTGCTAACATAACAAAAAGTGATATTTCACTTATAAAAGTGTTACTTCAACTATTAAAAATGTAAAACAACACAAAAACATGACAATACCCAAGGCGCACACCCTGAGGCGCACCAAGGCGCGCGCCTTGATACTGCGTGCCTTGAAAAACCAATACCGAGGCGCTAAGGGTATAGCCTCGCCCGAGGCGCACCTTGGGCGCGCCTTTAATAACTATGGTGGTAGGGATCCAACCTCTTAGATGTGAAGGAGAGCGATGAAGTAAGTGGATTCGGAGATCTGCGGACATGGCTGCAGTGTCAACGTACGTGGAGATGGAGAACTGCAGATAGAAGGGTGTGGGGGAGCTTTTTGGGCGTTTGCTTGTTTGGGGGTGCAGGGGTGGGTGGGTGGGTGGTTGCGGGTGCTTAGAAGTTGGGGGGACGAAATGAATTTGGATTCTAATAACCGAATTTGACCCCATATTCCATTTGAGGACGAAAATGATAGAAGGTTGAAAATCTAGCCTTCTCTCATAAATTTTATACACTGGATTATATTTATATTTTGGCACCCTGTGAAATGTGGAATTAAGTATCGGATACCGGGAGTTTGCAAGAAATTATAATTACAAGCACCAATTATCGAGCACTGATGCAGAAACAATAAATAAATAGTTTTACGTCTTTAGGTTTTCTAATCCTCTTAAGAAGGCAGATTACTGAGATCATGGCACCATTTATAGTATGATTGCAATATTAAAATTAGCTAATATAGTATTCATTAGTCCCTAATGTCCTCATTGTCCGTACAAGATTACGACTGAAGCACCTCGACCCAAAGTTTGAATTATTTTAAGTTCCTTACAACACTTCAATAAGGGCTTCCAAAAACATATGAATTCATGTTGCAATTAATGAGATCATGAAATAATTACATGGTATCAAAATACCAGACTCAAGAGTAGCAACATACAATAACAAGCAAGCACCTCTGCATCAATCCTGGTGAAATTATAGAATCAACAAATCCACAATATCCACTATGATGCCATACCTCCAAAAGACATGATATGAAGTCACAGCAAAGGTACTAACATGGTATCAAATTTAACAAATTGTTGCGCTTGTTGCCATCAATATAATCTATGACTACTACATATATTTCACAGTAGCACATAAAGGATTTACAAATCACGAAACGTAGTCAAGCTCAAAGTAGATAATCTCTACAAATGCACATAGCCAATAAACTATGGTCTGTACTAATGGCATGAATATTAAAAGCCTCAACTGACATATAAAACTTTTATGCACTAATTACCCACAGAACAAAGGCGGACACTCAAGGCATTCACCAATAGCATTCCAATTTTTCCTCAGATTCATTTAACCAACGTTAAAAGCATAACAACATATCTGAATTGATTTTTATCGTCCCATCTTCTTTTAATTCCAACTAAAACCTTGATTGTCCAGTTCCAAAATAACACAGGCTCTATTATCTCTCAAACATTAAAATAACGCAAGGCCACATTTTAATATTTTTTTTGTAAACCAGTTTTCTTTTTAATATATTTCTGCATCTCAATCAGCAGTCCACATCAACAAGTCCAGTGAATCAAAAACACAGTAGAAGCACAACAAAAGCAAACTCCATCAAGTGTAAGGGATATTGAACCAATATTTTCAAAGGACGAGATATGGATCATTTAAACAAAACAAGAGAATATAATGAATGTTAAAAAAGAGGACAAATAATCTCACCAGAATTCTAGCGGTGAGTGAGTTGGAAGAAGCACGTAGCAGGTGGAAGACAGAGAACCGGCAAGGTGCCGTGCGAAAATCACCTCAGTCACTCTTTAGTTACTCATTCGGTCTAATCTCCACAGCATTGCCCCCTCATTCTCCAGGAATTTTGAACTTAGGGCTTTTCATAACCTGTGATCGAAACCCACATCCATGGAATTTCCCATATGAAAACAAAATTCACTTTATAAATCACCGTAGTTTGATTAATGATAAACTTACACTGTTGCGCAAGGATGCCTAACAATGACAATCGACGCACGGCAGCAAAAATTGGGAAATGGATGCATTGCATCGAAGGAGCCCAAAGAACCGTAAACACCCGACAGAAACAGGGAGAGGGAAAGTGAAAGGGAGAGGAAGGAACTTACTGTAAAGGCCAGTGGAGACAACCCTGCAGAAGGGGGAACCTGCTTAGAAACTATTGCCTATTCAGGTATAAAAATCGCAGGTAATAGAGAATGGGAGACACGCAACCGTAAAAGAAAGAGAAATCGAAGGCGGAGAAATCCGATTACTCTTTTTCCGCAGCTACGGCGAAGGACAAGAGCGTAGCAACGGCTAAGGTCTGCAGTAGTGCATGTCAAGAGACAGGATGAGGTAGAGATGGAGAAGATGAGAAGAAGAAAGCCCAATTACTTCGGTGGAAGGCAGAATGAAATGGGAGGAAGAATAAATTAGGTTTATTCACAAAATTAATTAGAGGATCACTTTGTCACCCAAGAATTATCCAATTAATTAATACTTATCCATAAAATTATTTTTTTGTTAAGAGGGAATAGTAATGCTAAAGATGGAAGGAAAAATCTTCCAAAATTAAGCAGGAATATTTGTATTAAGTTTGGATTTAGATGTTGATGGGCCACTTAGTAAGATTATTCTGGGATGCATTGTGCACCATTGCACTCTATAATTTATAAGCTAAATATATGGACAGTGGGTAGTTTCCTTAATATAATTTTTAATTATTAAATTAAATTAATAGTAGAAATTAAATTAAAGTATAATCTAACGGTTCAAAATGTCCAAGTACATAGGTGTTACAGGTGCACCGTAGTTAGACTCCTTATATTATACGCAAATAAAATTTTATTCTCATTATCTAGCTAGATATTATTATTATTTTATTTCATAACTTATTACTATCTCTGTCTGATAAACAAATTCACACTTCCTATTTTTGTTCGTCTCATAAATAAGTTCACACCTTGAAAATACACACAAATCAATAATCCAACAATACACTTTAATTTCAAAATTTTCACTGATTTACAACTCACATGACTTATTTTATAATTTATTTATTAACTAAAAATATCAAACTACCCCTAAAAGTAAAGTAAAAATATTTTTTTTTAAACTTCGTATGTACAGTATCCGTGAACTTTTCTTTGGGACGGAAGGAGTATTATACTTTGAGTTGGTCTCTTGGTCTCTTGTTATTCTTTTATAATTTTTAAATTATTTATTTATTAGTTTTAGTTTTTTTTAATTGTTAGTATGTAATTTTATAATCTTCTGATTTTTTTACGTAATTAACCTTTTTTTTCATTCAATTTTACAAATTTTTTTAATTTATTTTTTTATGATTTCACTTTTAATTATATTTTTCTTACGGTTTCTTTTATATTCTTTATATTCTCTTTAAATTATTTTGAGTGAGGCTTGCGTGCGTCCGGGCGCACGCCGTGCGCCTTTAGAATTTAGTATTATGAATAAGGATATATTATTTTGTTCTAAAGAGTAGACACTTTAATTAATAAGGGTACACCATTTGTTCTAAAGGGTATACACTTTTCATTATATTTTTTATTTTTCTTCAAAAAATAAAGGGCACACATCTTTATACTAAAGGGTATACAATTTAACACAAAATTCTAAAGACACACGGAGTATGCTTCCGTACGCCCGGACGCACACAAGTTTTTACCTTGTAAAATAAAGGGTACACATCTTTATACTAAAGGATATACAATTTAGCACAAAATTCTAAAGGCACACCAAATGTGCTCTCGTGTGCCGGGCACACACAAGCTTTTGCCAAATATTTTTTGCTTTTATTTATTTATTTTGTTTTAATTCTGTTTTTTTTAATTGATAGTACATAATCTTTTGATTATTTTTTTGTTTTTATTTATTTATTTTGTTTTAGTTCTGGTTTTTTTTGTTAGTACGTAATATTTTTATCTTTTCGTTTTTTACATAATTAAATTTTGTTTCATGATTAATTTTACAATTTTTTAAATTAATTTTGTTATGTTTTTACTTTTGATTTATTTTTTTATTTAATTTTTTTAAATTCTATTTTGTTAAGACAAACACTAGAATGAACCGTAATTAATTTTAAATATGTAAGACCGGATTGTATTTTTTATTTGGGTCAAAGTCTTGCCACGTATACGCGCTTCCCTCCTATTTCTCCTTATTTTAGCTCTCTCTATGCATGTGTCACGTATATGCCGGGGCTTCCCTCATTTTTCTCTGTCCTGGATTCTTTCTCCCACTTCTCAATCCTTTTCTTTACACATATTTTAGGAAAAATAGATTTTTTCGTTCATTAATTTTGTCCAATTTTGAATTTAGTCCATAAGTTTTTCACTTTTTGAAAATCGTCCATTATATTTGCAAAATTTTGAAAATCGTCTATTATATTTGAAAATTTTGAAAATGGTCCATCATGTTTACCAAGTTCAACAAAATCGTCTATTTCAACAGGTCATTAGCAGGTTATTCTAAAGGATAAAAATAAAAATATGTAATATATATATATATATATATATATATATATATATATATATACTATTTTACAAAAAAATAGTTCCCACTAAGAATTTATATTATACTCCCTCCGTCCATCCAAAAGAGTGCATTTTGCTTTTGTGCACATTGATTAAGAAGTATTGTTATTTAATATGTAGTGGGTAGTTGTATTAGTGGGAGTGTGGACCCCATATTTTAATTGTATTAGTGGGTGTGTAGATCACATCTGTGTAAAAAATGAAGTGACCCTCTTTGAAACGGACGATCAAAATGAAAAAAAGATCCTCTTTCGAGCGGATGGAGGAAGTATCAATATTTAGTTAAATTTGCTCCACTTTAGTATTGAGATTAATATTATTTGTTTGGTATACGGAAGTGAAAAATGAAAAGTGAGATCAAATTGGTTAAATAAAAATATGATATAAATTAATTGAAGTGAAAATATTCGAATGACCTGCCATAGCAGGTCAAAGGACCAAAATATTGAATTTTATGAAGTTAATGAACTAATTTCAAAATTGCTATAAAATTAACGGACTAATTTCAAAATTGAAAAAGTTAATGGATTAATTTCAAAATGAGTGAAAGTTAACGACGAAAAAAATCTATTTTCCCCCTATTTTAATATGTGTTCTCTCTCTCCTTTTTATATATGTCAGACACAATATTCTCTCTCTTCTTTGTATAGATATATACTCACTCTCTCTTCTCATTATTATACGTGAGAACAAGGCCTCTTTCTCTATTCTCTTTCTTTGACTATACAAAATCTCTATAAAAATACTTAGATTATGTTGTATTAATTTAGTCTTGTATTAAAAATCTTATTGTTGATTCTTATTAACTGGATTACTCTTTAGATTATTTTGTATAAATTGAATTTTTTAGATTATGTTGTATAAATTGGGTTACTATTATAAACAAGATTTTGAATTATTTTTCATTTTGAGCTGTTTATATGTTATCCTGTTATTTCATTTTGAGTTGTTTATATGTTATCATGTTTGATCAACATCTTATATGTTACTCTTTTCTATTAATAGGTTATTTTTTATAAAAAATTTAGATTACTATTTTCTATTAATTGAGTTATCTTTTTAATAAATTGAATTACTCTTAATTTTCATATTTGAATTTTAAAAAATAAAATATTGTTCAATTTGGTTAACATCTTTTAAGTTACTCTTTTATATCAATTGGGTTACTCTTTATAACTATTTGGGTACTCTTTAATTTGAAACTTTGATTCTCTGAAAATTAAATTTTTTTTATTAATTGTATTATTCTTTATAATAAATTAGATTACTAATTATTTGAAACTCTAATTTTTTTGTTTTGAAAATTAAAGGGTGCAGTAATTAGAGAAAAATTTAATTAAACAATGCCAAATGAAAAAAAATCAAGAGTACAATATGTATAAGTATATTTTACAATAGTACAACTCTAAATAAAAATTATTGTTATAAATCAAATTCAACTTATTTGAAAATAAAATATTCTATATTAAAATAAACATTCCAACATTGAAGTCTATATTAGTACAAAAGAATAGAAAAAAGAGAGAGGATGTGACATGTATTTATTAATAGAAAAAAAAAGGAAAGGATAAAGAAAAGCAAATCAGAATTTATAATTAAAAAAAGAGAAGAGAGAATAGAGTGACGTGCATTTATTAAATGGAAAAATACAAAAAAAAAAAGGAGAGAACATGCTGACAACATTTATTAATGGGAAAAGAAAGTTTACATAAGAAGAGGAGAGAAGAGAGGATGACATGCATGCATTTATTAATGGGAAAAGCAGACGGTGGATGGCGCTTTCATTAGTTGGACACATGGCATGTTTGCGGCACGTAAAATCGTTATAGATTCAGTACTCGCGAGATTTCATATAGGATCCAGTTTTATGAATTTTTCCATGAGATCGGTGATATCCTAGTGATTCTCTTTTTTTTATTATTAGTATGTAATTCTTTAATTTGTTTTTACGTTGTTAATTTTTATTTATGATTTTAAATTTTATTTAATTAATTTTTTTATTACTTCTTTTTCTTTTCTTATTTCTTTAAATTTATTTATAATATATTTATTTATTTTTAATAATATATATTAATTTTATTATAATTTTTCTTTTATATTTTTAAAATTTTTTTTACAAAAATTTCGTTATGTTTCATTTAATTTTATTTGTTTTATTTTTTTTAATATATTTTCACCAACATTAAAATTTAGTGATACATAAATAAATTATTTTTAAGATCGAATAAGAAGGCGAATTTTTTTATATAAATTTTGCTCTTTCTTATATATTTTTTTAATTCTCTTTTGATTAACTTTTGTTTTTATTATTATTTTTTTAATTTTTTTATTTTATTTTTCATTTTTAAGTAGTTTGTAATTTTTTAATCTTTTGTTTTTTATATTAATAATTTTTTTCATTGTTACTTTTATTTTATTTTATTTTTTTATAATTTCTCTTTAGATTATTTTTTCTGTTTATTTAATTCTTTTTGGTTTTATTTTTTTATTTTTTATTAGTATTTTTTAATCTTTTAATTTTTTTACATTATTAAATGTTTTACGGGGTTAAATTTACTAAAAATTTTAAAGGTGAGTCTCATGTAAATTGGGTTTACATTAAAATCTTATTTTTTTTAAATTACTTTTTAGTTTATAAAAGATTAATCTTTGAAGAATAATAATAATTTTTATATAGAAGAGTAATAATTTATATCTCTACAAAGTAATTTTTCATGTACTAAGAGTGATCGAAAAATCAGGGTTTATAAGAATTTGAATATTAATTTTTTAATTTAGAAAACTAACAATTTATGTATTTAAAAAGTAATTTTTCATGTACTAAAGAGCAACAGGGTTTACATATAAATGTATGTAAACTCGATTTACATAAGTGTTTGATTAAATAACATATTTTAATGTTTTATTGATTTAATTCTGGAACAACAACCATAACAAATTTTGAAACACCAATTCAATAATTTTTTTAATTTTTTTGGTAAATTAATTTAACAACGAAACTAAGCTTTTACGAACAAAAGTAAATTCACATTTGAGTACGTATATATTGAATTTTACTCATCAATATAAACTTATATTAGATTATAATTGAATAAATAATTGTACTAAACTTAAATTATATTTTTTAAAACCTTTGAATAAATAGTTATATTAAAATTGAATTATATTTTTTTAAACTATAACTTTATATCCCGTGTAATACACGGCACGAGATTCATACTGGTATATATATATATATATATATATATATATATATATATATATATATATATATATATATATTTCTTAATTGTATAATTTTTTACATTCAATTTAAATTAAAAAAATAAAGAATATTCGCTAGCAAAGTAGTATACATTTTT
Organism: Pogostemon cablin; assembly: GCA_023678885.1. Classification (NCBI taxonomy): domain Eukaryota; kingdom Viridiplantae; phylum Streptophyta; class Magnoliopsida; order Lamiales; family Lamiaceae; genus Pogostemon; species Pogostemon cablin. The sequence goes on along the minus strand of CM042985.1, from coordinate 12,365,134 downwards.
ATGTGTGTGAAATGGGACACTTATCCCCATCCCACACCATGTAATAACATGGGGTGGAACAGGGGATCTCACTTGGGGAAAAAGTGCGTGGAGAGAGAAAGAGAGAGAGGAAAAAGAGGAGGAAGTGGGAGAGAGATGACGTGGAGAGAGAGGACACGTGTCGACCCATTTAACTTGTCTTTACCCATTTCTAATAAAAAGATCCGGTCATACAGATTTGAAAAAAAAAATTGGCCTACCCTAGTCTTTGTATTTATTTATATTATAAATAAAAATAAAAAGAAATTATCATTTTTTATCCGTCTCACGGAAGTTTATGTAAAACGAACTCACACAAGTTTTTGCCTAACATTTTAATTTACTTTAGTTCTAAAAGAATTTACTTAATTGTGGACCCCTCATAATATATTTTCAATTACTTTATATCTAAAAGAATTTACTTAATTTTGGACACCCATAATATATTTTCAATTATATTGTTCCATTATAACATGTGGAGTACGTAGTTGAGATTTCCATTTTAGAGGAATCGTACAATCAAGCAACGCCAACACTTTTAATGTTGAATTATGATACGATATTTCTAGGCGTGCGGTATACATATCTCCTCCTCATTGTATTTTCACTCTGTGTTAAATAAATCGGTGAAATCATCAGACTTAGAAGATTAATGGCAACATTTATTTTTCTAACATTAAAAACAGAAACAAGTGAGATTTCAACATTGAAAAGAGATCGAGAAGAGAGGAATGGGAGAAGAGTAGCGAAGAAAAAAGAAAAAAAAAATACACTATCCTATATAAGTATTTTTTTTCAATTTATATACTAGTGAATAGAGATGTAATCGAACCGAATCAAGTCGAACACTACTAGGTTTGAGTATCGTTTGTTAAGAAATTATTGTACTCGAGCTCGTCAAAAAAAATATATCGAACTCGAGCTCAAACTCAAACTGTTTGTTAAGGCTCACTCCTTATAGAATGACATGTGTCGAGATATAAAAATTCAATTCCTCGCTCCTAAGGTTTACTGGTTAACTTAGGGTATAGTTCTCATTCTCTCTCCTAAGTGTCACTCATAATGTCATAGGAGATGTCACACCATAGTGACACAGAAAATTCAGACCGTACTTTTATCTTTGCCTCTCAAAATGGATAAGAAGTAATAATATTATTTTTTAATTAAAATGATACTTGAGTTACTGAAATAATACCATCCCATTAAACTATTTCACAACCACCTTTAAATATAGATGAAAAGTAATAACTGTAACAATAAATTTTGTATTTATAATAAAATAAATACAAATTGGAGTACAAAGATAATTTCAGATGGATTTGATTTGGAAGATATGTAAACGAGTTACAATCTCAATCAATCCGCCTTAACTTTGACTCGTTGACTTGACTTTAATTATTTTAGTTTTTTATTTTTAACCACCATTAAATACATCCACAAACTATATTAAAACTATATTAATATATACTCTTTTACGTGTATCATTATTCACTATATTAAAATTATATTAATATATACTCTGTTACCTGTATCATTATTCACAACATATTTCTTATATTTTAATAGTTCCCCCTCTTTTTCTTACATGTCACTCATAGTGTCATAGGAGATGTCACACCAAAGTGACACAAAAGATTCAGACCGTACTTTTATCTTTGCCTCTCGGAATGAATTCCGTGAGACGAATACACAAAAGTTTTTGCCAAAATATAAATTATTGAAATACATATTCCATTCATCCGTTTCCATTACACTCTTCACAATTTTCTCATTTATTTATCTCATTAGGCTCTTAAAAAAAGAATAAAAACAAAAACATTTTAATACTACACTCATCTAATACATATAACTTATTTTATCGTTTATATAGCTAAAGTTATTATATTAACTATCCTCAAAAGTCATGTCCCAACTATTCATTTTGTTATTTTAATGCATTTAATTACGTATCAATTTTTTTTAATGAGACAAATAACTACACTACATATTAAAATATTATATCTTTCAACCCACACTACATGTTAAATTATTAGCTCCTTAATTCACGTTCGAAAAGTCAATAAATTTATTAAATCAGGATGAAGGGAATAGTTATATATGTTAAATGGATGGCCCTAGCCCTATAGGTTCATGGTCTAAACAAGTTAAACAAACCTCTATTTATGAGGACGTAACCCTAGTTGTAACGAGTCTCGAGATAAACAAGTCATTATCGATTGAATATCATTTTTCATTAATAATATTATTATTATTTTATTCGTTTCACGTAAAGACTTATGTGAGAAAGCCTCATACAAGTCTTTGTCTAAAAAATAGTATTTGTTATCACACGATGAATTATTATTATTAAATTAATAATTTAATATATTGTTAATTAATTATTTATAATTAAAAAATTAATCGGGCTATTATGACTGCCTTTTTAATTTACGGGCAAGCTCTATAGAATCAGGGTTAATAGGTACGGGTAAAATATAATTTTATTTAAATGGACCCTACTTTGACAAATCTAACACTATATACTTTGACAAATCTAACACTATATTATGGGCTATAAGCTTGACCTTATTAAGATTTCTTGAGTAGTAGTTAGTAAAAACACAACAATTTTCCTACGTACGGTAGAGATGAAGAGTTTAGGGACCAAGAATTACAATTTTAAATTTAGAGATTATATTATTTCTTAAATATATCTTTCCTATTTAGTTATATTCAAATAGTGAAATATAAAGAGGATAATGAAAGAAAAGATTTAAATCAAATTGAAGATCTCTTCCCATTCTATTATTGTAAAACTTAAAATTCACAAGTATACAGTGCATATTCGGCTACTTTCACAAAGTGCCCTCTCTCTCTCTCTCTCTCTCTCTCTCTCTTTCTCTCACACACACAAAACACACACTGAATTGGAAGCTTGGACGCTCTTGCCTTGACATTTGACAACAACATAAAATTAATTAATAACCCTTAATTTCATATATATTAAATCTATAGCAAGTGGATGCATGATCCATCTCATCTCAAGCTACCAAAAATGGTAAAAATGGAAGCTTGCAAACAAACAAAACCTAGCACTCTGGCGTGAGCCTATGGTCACGTGTTGGATCACTGCAGTAATCATAGAGTTTGTAGTATTTCAGGACCCAAAACATGGAGGCGTACTGCTGGCGGCTGAGCCCGGGGCCGCCGGACGGAGAAGCGGAAGCGGGGCGGCAGGGGGTAGCGGAGCAAGCAGCAATCTTGAAATTGTTGTACCTTCCGACAAAGGGTTGGTAAGAGTAGTCAGCTTTGTATTTGCCGTTCTCAGTGGCCCATGAAGAGGCATCCCAGATGGATCCGTACACGTACATCGGCCTTAACGGAAACGTGCCATCACTTTTCCGAGGGTACCTTCTAATTGGCACGTCATCCACTAAAAATCTGCCATTTCACATCATATTTATTTATTAATTAATAGGTGGTTTGGCTCTAATTCTTCTATAGTAACCATAATGAATATCATTATGAATTCAAAACTATTGAAAGGTAGAACAAGAATAATAATAGAGTAATTTTGATATTAATATATCTTCATTCTAGGAATGGCAATTTGGCTCGTTCCACACTCGACCCTCCCCGCACTGCCCGTTTTGGGGCGGGTCTGCCCTGCACAGAGAATGGGCGTCCGCTCCGCCCGTGTACGGGCCAGTTTGGGTATGGGTTCTAGCCTCGCCCCGTATTAAAAATATTGAAATTTTTATTTAAAATATTTATTATATATATTATATAATACTCCATCTGTCTCATAGAAGTTGACACACTTTTCTTTTTGGTTTGTCCCACTAAAGTTGACACATTTTCTTTTTAATACATGGGACCCACACAAAAACAATTAATCTATTCTCATGGACCCCACATATCACCTCTAATACAACTACCCACAACACAATAAATATTATTTCTCTTACTTCACTTTACTTCACTTTATATTAAATCATTATACTCCTTAATCTCCATGTCCAAAAAAAATTATACCGGCTTCTATGGGACGAGGGAGTATCATTTATTGATATATATTAAATATTATACATACATTTTTATTTAATTTACATAAAAGAAATAATATATGGTAATTATATATAAGTATATAACTATTACAAAATACTTTATTACAATATTATATATAATTAAATATATAATGTAATAAAAAATTTTAAAATGAAAATAAAGTTTAATTATTTAATTTGAAATTTAAATTCACCTCATTTTATTTTAATTTAAAATTTTCTCTTTGAATGTATTATAATTTATAAAAAAAAATTAAAAATATAAAAAATAAATAGGGCGGGGCGGGGCAGACCCACCCCATACCGGGGCAGGTCTTGACACTAAAATTTTGTTCCGTACCGGAGCAGGGCAGCAAAGTGAGAAGGCGCGCGGTCAGGGACCCGATCTGCCCAGCCCATTGCCATCCCTACTTCATTCCCATTAATCCCACTCATTATCCCAATCAAACACAAGTAGGCCGCACCTCCTAATTACTCACCTCATTCCATAAAGATAATTACGTTTTCTTTAATGTGTGGTGATTAAAAAAATACAGTATTTCAGCCTTTTTTTTTTTTTAATCAACAAGGAGTATATGATTTTTAGCATCCATCTCTCATCATAAATGATTAATTTTATCGTTTTGAGATCTCTCTCATTATTATGACATTTTGCATGTAATATTTTCACGTGATGTTCATATTTCGTTGTCCCATATTCATGACACGACCTAAATTAGCAATCACTTCAAAAAAAATTAAAAAAAAAATTGCAAAAATAATTTCTTTGAAAGGCAACTCCTTTTCAACAGCACTGACATGAGAGAGAAAGGAGAGAAAGAGACTGACATGATCTCATTGGAATTCCAGAGAATGGCATAATGGTGAAAATTTGTGGTGGGATCGAACCAAAGATGAGTTTTCATCTCACGACCAATGATATTCCCATCTCCACTTCCTCTTACATAAACATTGGTCTGAAGAACATACGGCTTCCCAAATGTTGTCCCCAGAAATTCTATGTCTATCTCATCGTGGTTCCCTGGATGCTCCTCACTGTTCGAAAGCTGCCATTTTCATTTTTTTTTCTTCTTTTCATTAATTAATTCTTCATTAAAAAAAATTATAATAATTAATGTTGGATTAATTTCTTACGTAGAATGATGTAATAACTCCAGCAGTATATCCAGGTTGCAGCTTGATAGCAGCACCAAAATAACCAGACGAATAAGAATTCAGCGATTTAAATCCGCTCCCTGCCAAATTAATTATAATAAGTAATAAATATTAAAAAACTAAATATGCGTATATAGTTAGACCCAAAAAAAGAATATAATGATCAGTACTGTATATGATGTCACTCTCTCTATTATTGATAATTATTTTACCTAAAAGTTTAACTTGTTAGAAATGGGACATTGATATTAAGAGGGTGTTTGCAATTATTGTGAAATTATAATAACTAGCATTAAATTGAATTTTACATAGGAGAATTTTAATGTGGGTAGTGTTTTCAGAATTAATATGTACTGTATAATATTTTCCAATTTTAGAAATTTAAATATGTACCCTAATTAATACTGTTCCATTGATAAAGAAAATAGTAGAAATTATTTTAATTTGAATGAGATTTAAAATATTAAAAGAAAAAGTTTGTAAAATGATTTCATGAAAGACCGGTTCATAAAAAAAACTATTAGCCTTCGATATTATGCAAACAAGAAAAATAATACTGGTCATTTTTAATAATCAATATATGTATTTAAATAGTAATAAAAAAATACTTGCCAATTTCAATTTGTACTATTTGAAAAATATTTTGACAATTAATGCAATATGTAGGCCATGTTATTAATTGAATATTGCAGACAAAGAAAATATCTTTAAACTTCAAAATCTTGCTAAAGAAAAAGTGATTCTATCCCCTAACAAAGATACAGATGAGGCAGTTGCGAATATTAATTATATAAGGGTGTTTGCATTTGATTGTAATTTCTTAAAGAGTAATTTGATTTTTGTAATGAAATCATAAAGTAGGTGTTGTTTGAAAATAAAATAATTTTAATTCTTATAACATATGCATAGTACTGTTTGCTTATATAATAGTAAGTTGTTAAAATTAATTAAAAAGTGCAAGAAATAGCAGTACTATTCATTGAGTTAGGTTGTTTTTGAATTATTGATGGTATACACTTTGTGCCTTTGGCCAAAGTAGCTAGATTCTATCTACTTTATGCTTATTGTATACTGTAACCGTTGGTATTGAAATAAAAATTTACTTTTTCAATATTCATAGTCATAAGGTGGTCCAAGGCAAAATTTTCATAATCAGTTCAAATACTATTTTTATTTAAACCGATTATTGTTCTAAAAAATAATTAACTTAAGAGTTGTATCTTATATCCCTAAATCCCCGAGTGCACAATATGTATAAGAGTATTAACATTTTGTTTTAAAAAATATAAATTTAAAATAAATCCAAAATGGTACAACTTTCGAAAAATATAAGATTTGAGGGCACATTGTCCTGAAAACATGCAAGTTTTAGCCTTAAGTTAATACCTGAGGTGCGATCGAGCCAAATAGTGAGAGTACCCTGGTCGAGACGCTGATGCTGAGAGCCCCAAAGATTTCTGTAGGCCTGGTTGAACCCTACTGACCCTATTCTTGAACTGGGGTAGTACCCTGGTGCAGGTGGACCACATTGGCCATTATTTATCCAAGGGAACGTCAATAAAAACACAAAACACAGAAGAAGATGAGCCATTTATGATCAAATAGCTAGGGATATTGGATACACTGCTATATATCTATCTGTATAGATGAGTGGATGTCTAGTTATAGTGTATGGAAATGTGAGCAGTGTAGCATGGTATAAATAAGAAGATTATGGGGTCCCACTTGACAAAGTTGTAGTGAATGCATGGGCAAAGAAACGTAGACGTTGGGATCATGTTCTTGGCAGTTTGCTTTCTAATTATGGTTATCATATTCTAATTACTTTTTTAATCTTAATTAGTTTGGAGCTTTATGATGAAATGGTAGGTTATTAGTTAGGGTTGCTTGCTTGTAATCTTTACTGGGATTTTTAACCTCTACTCCCTTAGTCCCCTTTAAGGGTGTCATTTACTTTTTGTACGTGGATTAAGGAGTATTATTATTTAATGTATAGTGGGTAGTTGTATTAGTGGAGGTGTGAGTCCCATTTTTAGTTATATTAGTAGGTGTGTGTGAGTTCTATATATATATAAAAAAAAGAAATGATACCCTTGAAAGCGGACGGAGGGAGTGCTGCTTATTTTACCCATTATATTATGAACTTTATTTATATTTCTTCTTTTAATTTTATTGGAATATAGTTATAATAACTATATTTAAATTACCCTTTAAGATGTGTATACTGTCCTCATAAAAATCAAACGTAATTTATGCATGTAATAATATAATTTGAATTAAAGCCTTATTGCGACACTAGTTAAAACAAGATGGGTAAACACTTAAAAAGACTTAGTACTCCATTTTTCATTGACTGAATATTTTATTGATAAAAATTTTTTTTCATTACATTGCTAAATTAATTTGCAACTTATTAACAACAAAATTTCTTTTAGTAGAGGGGATAAATTTTTATTAAGAAAAATTCAATTCTATTGATAAATATTTTTATTGGTAGTCCATTATTAGTAATTCTATCAACAAACTATATAATAATTCCGTTGGTAAATAACAACGGATGTTATTCTATTGATAAAAATATTATAAATTAGTTAGATAAAATATCTCAAAGGCATTATAAATTCCAATGTATCATAAAAATAAATAAATTATAAATTAAAATTTTTAAATCGTGTTAGAAACTAATTGTATAGATACTAAATTCATGTAATTCTTTCACATAATTAGTCAATCTGATTCTGTCAAAGAATCTATAGTTTGAGATTTTGTAAAAGATATCTGTAGTTTGAGATTATGTTGACTAATGTAACCAACGAAAATGAAATCATGTCAAATACTTGTTTGTATAAATTGGATTTACGAATGCACCCTATTTACCTTTCCTTTTTTTTTTTTTAAGTAAATAAAAAGAGAAATCACTTATAGTTAAATACTTTGTACCTTAAATTACTAGGAGATATAATGAGTTCAAAAAATTACTCACACATACATAATAGTATTAAAGTAAAATATCAAATATAACCTTAATTCTTTATAATTTCATACACTTTTAAACCATAAACGCTAAACCTCTCACCCACCGCCGGCCGCAGACCACCGCCGGACTATCGGACCACCGTCGGTGCCACCGTCGAAGAGTAGGAGTATATAATTTTTTCGCTGCACATAACACTTACGATTCACACTTTTTTGCTGCACACATTTTTTTTACTGCACATAATTTTTGCTGCACATACTTTTTTTTACTGCACATAACTTTTGCTGTACACGAAATTTTATGCTGCACACAAACGTTTATGTGCAGTACATTGTAAGGGTAATATTGGAATATCACTATATATTTATGTAATTAGTAGTAATATATTTTTGTATGTTTGTATTTCATAATAATAAAATAATTTTTAATGTACCTTATAGTACGTATCACAAATAAAAATTTTCTTTTTATTCAAAAGAGTAATAATTTATTTTTTTAAAAGTAATTTTTTATATATTAAAAATTTTTTAAAAAAATATGATGTATAGTGAACTGGATTCAAACCAGACTCTCTCAAATAAAATTGATCTTCGATTTTATTTAATTAAAAAAAATTGTTACAAGTATTTTTTTTAAAATATAAAAATATTAGTACATGGTTATTGTTGTTAAATGAACGGAGCGAGTCCGACTAGGACATACTCAAGTTTGGCTTGAGTACTCGACTCGATTAGTTAATAAGTCTAAAGTCTAGCTCAATTCGGCTCATTAAGCAAATCGAATTAAATTTTCAAGCTTTATCAATTATAATTTATATTGGTATTTATTATAAAATTTAGAAATTATTATATATATACATAATAATATAATTAAATACTAATATTTATTAATAATAATAATATTACTAATTATAATTATTATAATCAAATTTTAACGAATCAAGTCTAACTCAATGCTTAATGAGTAGAGCCTAGTTATGTTTTATTTAAAACCCCAATACGTGGTAACAAAAGTAATGTTCATCGCGATAAGGTTCAAGAGAAAGACATGGGGCGACACTAGGTCCAGTAGCAACCAGTAGTTTAATTGTATATATATACTAATATTTTGGTACTTTTAAATTTTTTACATGTTTAAACTTTTAAATTTTAGTTATTCATTAATATGAATTCCGTGTATTACGCGGATTTTAAAGTTACAATTTTAAAAAATATAATTAAAGTTTAATATAACTATTCATTCAATTATAATCTAATATAATTTAAATTGAAAAGTAAATTCGATTTATATGCACTCAAATGTGAATTTGCTTTCATTAGTAAAATTTTAATTTCGTTGCTAAATTGATTTATTAAAAAATTTAAAAAATAATATAAGACTTGAATTGATTTTTATTTGATCTAATCATATAAATATTCAAATCTTAAGAAAATTTATGTATTTATCATTAAATATTAATTAGTAATTATTAAAATTTAAATTAATTCAGATGACGACACATCATTAGAATTTAATTTTTTTTTTGCAAATTTAATCATGAAAATTTTTTAATAATGCTAAAAAATCAAATATTAAAAATTACTAATAAAAATAAAAATCTAAATTAAAACGAAAAAATTAAGTAAATAGAAAAAATAATCCACAGAAAAATCCAAAAAAAACTTAATTAAAAATATAATAAGAAAAAAAATTATTAACAAAAAAAATTAAAAAATTATATACTAAAAAAATTAAAACAACATAACAGAATTTTAAAAAATAATAATAATAAAAATAAAAGTTAATCAAAAGAGAATTTAAAAAATATAAAAAATATACTATATATATCACATCCATATTCATTCTTAAAATAAACTAATTTATGTATCATTAAATTTTAATGTTGGTGAAAATATATTAAAAAAATAAACAAATAAAATTTAAAAAAACACTAAAGATAATTATAAAAAAACTTTAAAAAAATATTAAAGAAAAATTATAATAAAATTAATATATATTTTTAAAAAATAAAAATAAAGGGAGGATTACTACTAGATAAAAAAATCTTAATTATTATAAGATACAAACATACAAAAATATTACTACTAACTACAAAAATATATTGTGATATTCCAATATTACCCCTATAATGTGGTGCACATGAATGTTGTGTGCAGCAAAAGTTCATGTGCAGCAAAATGTGTGCAATAAAAAAAAGTGTATGCAACAAAAAAGTGGGGTGGTCCGGCGGAGCTCCGGCGGCGTCAACAGGTTTCCCGCGGCCGGCCGGTGGCGGTTCGGCAAGGGTGGCTGCAGCCCTGCAGAATTTCGGCTGTGGGTGGGGGTTTGGGTTTGTGGTTTAAAAGTGTATGAGTTTAGGGTTATATTTGGTATTTTACTTTAATATTTTGTATGTGATAATAATTATTTTAAATCAATGTATCTAATAGTAATTAGGGGTACAAAGTGTGTACCTGGTAGTAATTTTTTCAAAATAAACTTATTATAAATAAATTCGAAGAAATAAGAAAATAAAAAGAAATCATAACAAAATTAATTAAATAAATTTGTAAAAGCATGAAAAATGAAATTAATAAAGTAAATTTTTTTTAAAAAAATTACATACTAATAATAAAAAAAAGAATTAAAACCATAAAAATAACTAAGTAAAAAAAATATAATCAAAAGTGTTATATACTAACAATTAAAAAAACTAAGACAAAAAAATTAAATAAAAACAAAAAATAATTAAAAGAGAATATAAAAAATATAAAATAAACAATAAGTAAAATATAATTAAAGTGAAATTATTAAAAAATTAATTAATATTTATAAAAATAATCATGAAAAAATAAGTTAATTACGTAATTTATAAAATTACATGCTAACAATTTAAAAAAAATGAAAAAACTGAAATAAAATCAAAGAATAAAGAAATAAATAAATAAATTAAAAATATAAAAGAAACAAAAAAAAAAATAATAATAATAAATTGATACCTTTCTTTAAATTTGAAGAAAACTTTTATTTGTCATGATGAATAAATTAAGTGTGTAAAACAAATGAATAAAGAATCTTATTTATAGGTGGAGAAATGATAAATTTTCTAAATTTTATAGTAAATATATGTACTTATCTATATTATTTTTTAATTAAAAGTAATTAATTTTGATTTGATAATATTATATCAAATCTTAAAATAATATACTTTCTTCGTCCCACATTAAGGGTAATTTTTTCTTTTTGGCACGTGAATTAAGAAGTATTATTATTTAATGTGTAGTGGGTATTTGTATTAGTGGGAGTGTGGGTCCCATATTTTAATTGTATTAGTGGGTGTGCGTGGGTCCATATGTGTAAAAAAGGAAAATGGACTCTTTGGGTGAGACGTCCAAAATGAAAAAAAAGACTCTTTGGGTGGGACGTCCAAAATGGAAAAAAAATACTCTTTGGATAGGACGGAGGGAATATGTATTTATCAACATTAAATTTTAATTAATAATTAAAATAATTAAAATTTTTAATTTTAATTAAAAATTAAAATAATTGAAATTAATTCTGGTGACAACATTTCATCGAAATTAAATTCTGCTCTAGTATATTTAAGATGTTTTCTTATTAATTTGAAATCAGTCGATCAATTAACTTTTTCAATTATTGAATCCACCGTCCGTAGTTAAAACTTAAAATAAAATATAAGAATATGTAGTCATCAAAATTTTCGCTCGACATTAATGCGCAGCTTTCTTTCCTTTTGTTTTTTATTTTTTTATTTTTTTTTAAGTTTAACAAACGCATTGTCAAATATATACAGTGTTTGATTATTTAATGTTATTTCCAACAATATATCCAGTCACCTAAAAAAACCATAAAGTCCACAAAATTTCGAAGTGGTGGAATTCTTGTCTGTATGCAAACATTGAAATTAAAATAATTTTGGAACTTCTTAATTTCTTCGAGTATTAATTAACTCTTTGACTATTTTCAGGCAAAAGAAAGCGAATTTTGAAAGGTTATATCAATTCGTGGTTATTTCTTGCATATGTCTAGTAATAACTATATCAGTTGAAGCAATAAAATTACCTATGAAGGAAATTAGAGGCAATTTGCCATTTTAGTAATTTAATAAATCTTACACGAATCATTTTGTTAACTTGGCTAGGTTATTCTTGAATATACTAATTACTTATACATAATCATGTGTGCATATTTAAAGATATACGTGTGGAGATTTGTGTGAGATTGTGAGATTATTTTACGCGTATATTTAAAGATATGTGGAGATTTGTGTGAGACGTGATATTATTTTAAGCTTTCGTAATTAATTATAAATTTTTTTTAAAGAGGTTATAACTTTTTTATTAAAATGTTATTATTATTTTTATTTATATTAAATTATTTATAAAATAATTTACGAGGAACTGTTATCACATTTTCATTAATTATATAAAATTTTTAATTATAAAGGTTATCACTTCTTATCCATCTCATCAAAATTACTTGGTATGACGAATTGATGATTTTACCCAAGCTTTTGTTATATATTACTCCCTCTGTCCATGTATTTTTACTCACTTTCTATTTTGGGGTATCCCACGTATTTTTACCCATTCTATTTTGGGCAAAAATACATAATATTTTATTATCTATTTTTTACAATCCCAACAACTTTAACTATTTTTTTACACTTTATTCATCATTCTCAATAACTTTATTCACTTTTTCTTTTTAAATTACTAATTTATCCCTATTTTCTCTTTCATTATATATTAAAAAAATAAAACGTCTTAATCTTCGTGCCTGTACAAACGGGTAAAAATACCCGGGACGGAGGGAGTATCATTTTCTGAAATGAGTTTGTAGGCACTTGAATTTTATTGCATATTAAAGGAAAATACGTGGCAAATTAATGCAATAATTATAAATTATTTATTTATATATTATGGAATTTAAATAAATAAATTCCTAAAATAATTGATAATTAAGTCAAATCCAGTCAAATAGTCTGACTTAAAGTCTAAGCAAGTGAAAGACCCAGCCCGCAGAATCAGGTCAAATCAGCCTTGGACCAATCAGACTGCGAGTTATTTATGTGGCTTCCTCACCCTTCACCTATATAAGGACCCCTCCTCCATTCATTCCAGAAACACTAAAACATCTAAAGACGTAGACGAATCTGAAGAGATCAAGAATACGAGCAGTGTTCCCTTGAGATCTTCAAGCATTTTCAAACTAAGAACGGCCTCTGATCCGAGATCAAGGTGTCAAGCCCCTCCGATCCGGCGTTCTTTCAGCCAACCACCTGCGATCAGAGATCAAGGTGCCAAGCCCCTCCGATCCGGAGTTCTTCCAGCCAGCCGCCTCCGATCAGAGATCAAGGTGCCAAACCCCTCTGATCCAACGTTCTTCAACACAATAGTCCCGATCCATCATTGATCAGAAACAACATTCGACCTGATATCAAGGTGCTAAGCCCCTCAGATTCGACGTTTCTTCCAGTCAGACTCATCCAGCTGTCTTTGTGAAGTCAACCGTGTTCTATGAAATTGAACGATGTTCTTCATAAGAAGTCTTCAAGTCAACGTTCAATTCGAACAAAGGCTCGACGCCTCCGGATCAACGTCAAGACTATACATCCGAGTTCGGACAAGCTTTATCTGAATCAATGTGAAGGGCTTTCTCACCCTTCACCTATATAAGGACCCCTCCTTCATTTATTCCAGACACACCTAAACATCTGAAGACGCAAACGCTTCTGAAGAGATCAAGAATACGAGTAGTGCTCCCTTGAGATCTTTAAACATCTTCAAGCCAAGAACGACTTGCGATCCGAGATCAAGGTTCTAAGCTCCTTCGATCCGGCTTTCTTCCAGCCAACCGCATGCGATCAGAGATCAAGGTGTCAAGCCCCTCCGATCCAACGAAGATCAAGATCCAAGTCAAGCGAAGATCAAGTCAAGTCGAAGATCAAGCTCAAGATCTTCAAGTCAAGAACACTCAAGATCTTCAGATCAAGCTTAAGATCTTCAAGTTAAGAACACTCAAGATCTTCAAATCAAGCTCAAGACCTCTTCAAGTCAAGAACAGCCTCCGATCAAAGATCAAGGTGCTAAGCCTCTCCGATCCGACGTTCTTCATATCAAATTCATCTATCTATCTTCGTGAAGTCAACGTTCTACCAAATTGAGCGCCGTACTTCATAACAAATCTTCAAGTCAATGTTCGATCCGAACAAAGGCTCGACTCCTCCGGATTAACGTTATAAAATCCCAAATCAGAGCTTGGTCAAGCTTCATCTGAAGATCCAGCTCCAAAAGTTGATAAAGTCAAGAAGTCAACTCAAGAGAGGAATCAGAGGATAAATAGAAACTGTTCATTCAAATTCTCAAGTTCAATCCATTTCAGATTTTCTTTGTAATTTATTTTGTGTCTATTCTTTTAATAAATATAAATTTTATTGTTATAAATTTTGGCACACTCGGTGGGACAGTTTCTACCTCTCATCTTCCCTCTTCAAAAGTTCCAAAGTACAATGTATGGCTCCTCTCAGGATTGCCACAAGAAGATCTTCTACCTTAAAGCCTTCAGAGCTGTAGACTGAAGAGATTCAAAGAACAACTCCACTCAGGATTGTGATACGAAGGTCTATTTCCTCAAAACTTCAGAGTTGCAAACTAAAGATGTTGAAGTAGTTATAAGGAGCATGTCTGAAGTCTCCTTAGAGACAAACCACGTAGTGGGGACTGTTCTCAATAAGCCAATGCACGACGTCAAAGATGGTGAAGAGGACTCTGTCTGCCCAACTCCTCGATCCATAGAAAGTTTGGCGTATGACTCATCCATAGCCTCGGCCATGACAACAAACACTTCATCTGTAGAAGAACAACTGTCAACCTTGACTCATTCCGTTACTACACTCACCAAACAAAGTCAAGAACAAGGTCTGTTGATATCCAAACTGATGAAAAAGATGGAGATAGCACAGACAAGTCATGCAAATGAGAAACGAGTTGAGGATGAAGAC
The DNA here is from genome assembly GCA_023678885.1 of Pogostemon cablin. Taxonomy (NCBI): domain Eukaryota; kingdom Viridiplantae; phylum Streptophyta; class Magnoliopsida; order Lamiales; family Lamiaceae; genus Pogostemon; species Pogostemon cablin. Next base: position 12,349,935 of record CM042985.1, on the reverse strand, counting down.
AAGGAGGAGGACTCCGTGAAGCACCATCTATATGAAATAAATCCAGTTGAAGAAGAGATACAAATTTCAACTGACGGAATGCTCTCTATGAATCAATTGAAGAATATCGTACTAGAGATGATAAAAGACAAGTTTAAAGAGAGCTCAAAATCTTCTGTTGCTTATAAAAAGCCATTTACAAAGAGAGTTGATAGCTTGAGGATACCAGTTGACTACCAACCTCCTAATTTTCAACAATTCGATGGCAAAGGCAACCCAAGACAACACATAGCACACTTTGTCGAGACATGCAATGATGCTAGAACCTTTGATGATCATATGCTCAAACAATTTATCCGCTCATTGAAAGGAAATGCCTTTGATTGGTATATAGACTTGGAAGCTAGCTCCATCGATAGCTGGGGGCAAATGGAAAAAAAATTTTTTAATCGCTTCTACAGCACTCGAAGGATTGTTAGTATGCTCGAATTGACTAACACTTTCCAGTGGAAAGAAGAGCCAACAATCGATTATATTAATCAATGGAGAAATCTAAGCTTGAATTGTAAAGATCAATTATCCAAAGTCTCTACCATCAACATGTGTATTTAAGGGATGCAATGGAGTCTACGATATATCCTCCAAGGGATTCAACCAAAGACTTTTAAAGAACTAGCTACAAGAGCTCATGATATGGAGTTAAGTATGACATCAAGTGACTTCGAATTCCAAACAACAACTCTTATGAATTTAAAGACATTTCATTTGATGAACCTCTTGAGGAGGAATCACATTCAAAGAAGCCGGTCTCAATAAAGATTCAAAGAAATAAAGTCAAAGCAAGAGAAAGCAACGCATTCCATGACTAGGGACAATAAACCATCTCAAAATTTCTCAAGTCAATGCTCCCCGACACGAGCAAAAAAAATATCCACACAATACTCCTTGATATGAGTTTAAACTTTCTAAAATCCACACAATGCTCCTCGATACGAGCTTAAATTGTCTAACTCAAATTAATTCTCCTTGAAAAGAGACGAAACTCTCTACACATTACGCACCTTGATATGAGCTAAAACTATCCACACAACGCTCCTTGATACGAGCTAAAACAATCTACATGTTACGCTCCTCGACACGAGCTAAAAATGTCCACACAATACTCCTTGATACGAGTTTAAACTATCTAAAAGTCCTAAAATCATGCTCCTTGATACGAGCTTAAACTGTCTAACTCAAATTAAATCTCCTTGAGAAGAGACGAAACTCTCTACATGTTACGCTCCTCGACACGAGCTAAAAATGCCCACACAATACTCCTTGATACGAGTTTAAACTATCTAAAATTCTCAAGTTACGCTCCTTGATATGAGTATAAACTATCTACACATCAAATCAAATCTCCTTGGGAAGAGAAAAATACTCTCTACACATAAAGCTCCTTGATATGAGAGAAAACTATCCACACAATGCTCCTCGACATGAGAGAAAATTGTCAATATAATGCTCCTCGACACGAGTGAAAAATGTCCACACAATGCTCCTTGACACGATCATAAACTGTCTACAAGTTCAAATTCAAGACTCATTGACACGAGTATAAATTGTCAGCAAATTCAAGTTCAACGTTCCGTGACGCATGAGCCTAAACTGTATGTTACTCCTGGTCCGCATGAGTATAAAATGTGTACGACACCCCCCAATCCAAATCAAATCATGTTCCTTTGAACTACATTATGACTTGATCCTCTTCAAAGAGGTACGTAGGCAGCTTAGCACTTCACTAAGTTCAGTCATAATTTAGGCTATTCATATCAAGTTGATGAGCCAATCAACGAAATTCAATCATGTTGATCAAGAATGGATTATCGCAATTTGTTCACTTCAACACAAAATGTGACTTGACTTGACTTTTGTTGATTTTGACTTGTGTTGACTTGACTTGACTTGTGTTGACTTCAACATAAAATGTTCAATTTGTTCACTTCAACACAAAATGTTCAATTTATTTCATCAAAAATCCAAATTGGCTTGACTTGACTTGTGTTGACTTTGACTTGTGTGAACAAAATGCGAGGGGGAATTTGTAGGCACTTAAATTTTATTGCATATTAAAGAAAAATATGTGGCAAATTAATGCAATAATTATAAATTAATTATTTATTTATTATGGAATTTAAATAAATAAATTCAAAAAATAAATGAGTAAATAATTGATAATTAAGGCAAATCCAGTCAAATAAGTCTGACTTAAAGCCTAAGCAAGTGAAAGGCCCAAACCCGCAGAATCAGGTCAAATCAGCCTTGGACCAATTAGACTGCGAGTTATTTATGGGGCTTCCTCACCCTTCACCTATATAAGGATCCCTCCTCCATTCATTCCAGACACACCTAAACATCTGAAGACGCAAACACTTCTGAATAGATCAAGAATACGAGCAGTGCTCCCTTGAGATCTTCAAGTATCTTCAAGCCAAGAACGACCTGCGATCCGAGATCAAGGTTCTAAGCCCCTCCAATTCGGCGTTCTTCCAGCCAACAGCATGCGATCAGAGATTAAGGTGTCAAGCCCTTTCGATCCGGCGAAGATCAAGATCCAAGTCAAGCGAAGATCAAGATCAAGTAAAGATCAAGTCAAGTCGAAGATCAAGCTCAAGATCTTCAAGTCAAGAACACTCAAGATCTTCAGGTCAAGCTCAAGATCTTCAAGTTAAGAACACTCAAGGTCTTCAAATCAAGCTCAAGACCTCTTCAAGTCAAGAACAGCCTTCGATCAAAGACCAAGGTGCTGAGCCTCTCCGATCCGGCGTTCTTCATATCAAATTCATCCATCTGTCTTCGTGAAGTCAATGTTCTACCAAATTGAGCACGTACTTCACAATAAATCTTCAGTCAACGTTCGATTCGAACAAAGGCTTGACTCTTCCAGTTAAACGTTATAAAACCCCAAATTAGAGTTTGGACAAGCTTCATCCGAATATCCAGCTCCAAAAGTTGATAAAGTCAAGAAGTCAACTCAAGAGAGAAATCAGAGGATAAATAGAAACTGTTCACTCAAATTCTCAAGTTCAATCCATTTTGGATTTTCTTTTAATTTATTTTGTGTTTATTATTTTAATAAATATAAATTTTGTTGTTACAGAGTTATTTGTAAGGTTAAAGGTGATCGGCACCCGCACGGGGGAGGATGGTAAAGGAGTATAGCTATAACCAAAATTTAAAAAATAAAAATAAGAATATTATATACTTTGTACTTCCTAATTATTAATTTCAACACAAATTTACTCTCAATAATTCATTACTAATTTTATGAATTTATACTATAGTTATTAATTTCAATTACAAATTTACTCTCACTAATTCATTACTAATTTTATGAATTTATACTATAGTTACATGATAATAATGTTTTAAATTAATTTTTACAAATAAAAATTAGATAATATCAATAATAATTATATTTTTTTACTTTTAATTATTTATTATACGTGACACGATGATTAGAGCTATTTTCACCTTCATTTTAGTGTCTTTTTATATGTATTTTCGTATTATTTTATCCGTATTTTATATGTTATTTGGTTGTGTTTTGTGTTTTTATTGAAATATATGTGAATGAGCTTAAACTTAAGATTTTCACTTTTTATTAGATGTTAAACATGATAAGGAAGATGTAGGAAAAAGCGGATCTCAATTCGGAGTTGAAACGAGGGATAACGAGCCAAAACAGTGAAGAAATACAGGAGCCAGCACCAACACGGGCCGTGTAGCCAACACGGCCCTGTAAGAGGTGGCCGTGTGTCGACACCTATGTATTCAACACGGGCAACTTAAGGCCGTGTCCAGTTGCACGAGTCGAGTTGGCAGCACGAGCCGTGTCATCAACACGGCCCTGTAAGAAGTAGCTGTGTGCCGAAATCAGAAGAGCCAATACGATCACCCTGTGCCCGTGTTACAACACACGACTTGTGTTGCAGCACACGAGCCGTGTTGCGTAACACGGTCCTGTAAGGAGAGGCCGTGCGGCAGCATCAGAAGACACAACACGACCACCTCGTGGCCGTGTTGCATAGCACGACTCGTGCCGTGTAAGTTCCTGCTGAAATTTCCAGATCCTTCTAGAAGCCTCCATAGGGGTATAAATACCCCTTTATTCAACAATTGGCAAGAGATCCGAAATTTCCATCATCTACACACACATCACACACCATTTCTTCCATTTTCCACCATCATCTTCATCCACCTTCATCCATTTTGATCCATCTTCATCATCTCCATTAATTCTTCATCAAAACTTCATCCCTTCCATTGGGTGTGAGAGATCTCAAGAAATCAAGAGCTAGAGTTGGAGATCCATGAGTGTTGAAGATTTCCTACAAGAAATTATTGGGGAAGATTTACATCTCTCTTGATTTTCTTTTGGATTTAGACTATGGATATTTGTAATGAATCATTTATTTATTTTGTTACTTTTATCATGATAGGCTAATCCCTCTAGTGGGATTAGGAACATGAAGAGCATATTAGATTTATATTATCATGTGGATTAAATTGGCTTTTGGTTTAATTGATGTTGATTTCTATTCATGGAGTTTAATTGTCTTGATGTTGTGATGGCATGGTTTGTTATTCATGAATGTTTATTGATTTAATGGATTGTTGATCAATGGATTATTTGTGGTAATTAAATGTTATCATGATGTTCATGTATGTATTGCTTGGAGTGAGGCGGAAACGACCCTCTATAGTATTAGGAAGGCATGAATAGACATTGAGTTTGGGTTTGACCGAAAGGATATTTGAATTCAATGAGGAGAACCAATCCATTCGTTGGCCTTAGTACACAAAAAGGGAGAGTTTAATCTAACTAGTACCTAGATGGAAGGGGTTAATATTGGGTTTTGATCTTAAGTGCTTTTGGGAGTCAAAAATGGATCAACAACCTTTGTAACCCGAAAGGAAGCTTAGGATACAATCGTGATCACCCTTAGTCTACATCAATTGAGTTGAATTCCTTTTGCATGATAATATGAATCGAGTGTGCTTGGATGTTTCTAATCCCATGTTTTTCCATACTTGAACTTTAGCACCCATTTTCTTTACTTGTCATTTCTCTTATTTGCTATTCTTATTTACTTGTTACTTGTTTTAGTTGTTAATCAATCTCAAAACCCCCGATCATCTTTACAAAAATGGCATGAACATGAGCTCACGTATTTGCTAGTCCGAACATAACTCCTTTGTGGATTGATAATTTTTCTTGGGATATACTACTACAACGATCGAGTATTCTTGCTCGTGAGTGCTATAAAAATAGGCAAACAAGAAAACGCCGCCGTTGCCAAAGGGGAGTTTGACGGACTAGTCGAGTACTGTGTTATTGTGTTTAGTTGTTCTTAATAAGGATTTATTTTATTTTATTTTATTTACTATTTGCGTTTGTGGTCTTACTCTTGGCCTTTTCGTAGGTGTTTTATGATCACAAGATCAAAGGGAAATCAATCGATCATTCCTTTGAATTTGGAGATTGAAAGGACCGCACGACAAAGGAAGCGAGAGAGGCGTAAAGCTAGAAAATGAACAAAAATGGAGAATCAACGGGGAGACAATGTTAATTATGACCCACCCCAAGATCCTTTACAAGATCAAAGGGGGGTACAAGAAGGAGTGCAATAGAATCAAGCAGAGATAATGAGGAATTTCTTTGCTCAAAATCAAGAGTATATGTAATTGCTTGCCAATCAAGAAGCTCAAAGGATATTTCAACAACAAGAGTTGCCAAGGCCTAGAGCAATTCGGGATTACTTCCAACCGAGGGCCGTGCACAATATGGTTCCTCCGGTTTAAGCCAATGATTATGAAATTAAGACCGGATTGATCAACATGGTCAAAGCAAATCAGTTTGGGGGAGGTCCTCTTGAAGACCCGAACACTCATCTATCTACTTTCTTGGAGGTTGCAAATACCGTCAAGATGAAGGGAGTGTCAGAGGATGCTATTCGAATGAGGTTGTTCTCTTTTTCTTTAAGAGACAAGGCTAAAGCATGGTATAATACAATTCCTTTGGGAAGTTGTAATACATGGGAAGATCTTGAGAAAAGGTTCCTAAACAAGTACTTTCCTCCTTCAAAGACGCTCCAATTGAAAAGTCTTATCACTCAATTTAGGCAACTTCCGGATGAAAATTTTTATGAAGCATGGGAACGCTACAAAGAGATGCTCCGAAAGTGTCCTCAACATGATTTTCATGAGAATCAACAAGTGGCTTTCTTTTATCAAGGGTTGAATCAACAAAATCGGATGCATGTAGATGCCTCATCCGGAGGGTCTATATTTGGAGTGGATGCTATGAAAGCCATGGATATTTTTGAAGACATTGCAATGAATGCTTATCAATGGCCTTCCGAGCGAGTAATGGGAGGTTATGCATTTGGAAAAGTAGCTCAAGTGGAAAGTATGAACAAAGTGAAGAGTGATGTGTTCCAAAGTGAAGGCATGAAAGAATTCAATGAGAGCATTCAAGCTTTAACAAAGCAATTGAATTTGATCACTCAAGGAGTTAGTCAAGGGGGAAGCACAAGTTCGATGGTGAATGATGAGAGCAATGTTATGCAAAGTATAGAGGATGTTGCCTACTTAGATAGGAGAAATTACCAAGGGAATTTCCAAGGTAATTATCCTTCTAATCAAGGTAATTTTCAAAGAGGATATCAAGGACAAGCTCGGGGAAGCAATTTCAATCAATCAAGTGGAAATTATCAAGCTCCGAGGAAGCATGAGAATCTTTCTTACTCTAATCCTCAAGCCGCCGTGTCATATCCTCCGGGATTGATGGCATTCATGAAAGACACAAGGGCTTACATGGAAAAAAGAGATGCAAAGATGGAGGCTAGAATGGAGGAAAATGAGAAGAAATCCGACAATAGGATGAGAGCTTTTGAGTATCAAATGGGTCAAATTGCTTCTTCCGTGGGATCTCAACACCAACAAGGAAAGTTTCCATCTACCACGGTAACTAATCCTAAAGAAGATTGCAAAGCTATCACTCTTAGAAGTGGAAAAGAGTATGAGGAACCTCCTATGCCTAAAGAAGATAGTATTGTCATTGAAAGGGAATTGGAAAGCAAGGTTGAAGAAGGGTTGGTGCAAGAAGAGATTGAAATGGAAGAAGTAAGCAAGAAAAAAGAAATTGTTGAGCAAAAGAAAGATGAAGAAAAGATAGAGAGAATTCCAAAGTGGAAGAAGGCAAAGGAGTTAAGGGAAAAGGAAGTTGAAGTTGAAAGAGATAGTTGGGGAATACCCAAGACTCAAGTACCGGTTCCTTTTCCTCAAAGGTTCTTGAAGAAGGGTTTGGATGAGAGGTTCAAAAAGTTTCTTGAAATCTTCAAGAAGATTCAAATCAATATTCCTTTCGCCAATGCTTTGGATCAAATATCTCATTATGCTCGTTTCTTGAAGGACATCATGGAAATGAAAAGAAGTCTTGTGGACAATGAAACGGTTAATCTAACCGAAGAGTGTAGTGCCATTCTACAATGGAAACTTCCTCAAAAATTGAAGGATCCGGGTAGTTTCATTATACCATGTGAAATTGGAAAGAACAAGAAGAACAAGGCTCTTTGTGACCTCGGTGCAAGCATTAATCTAATGCCTCTCTCCATATTCAAGAAGCTTGGGTTAGGTGAAGTAAAGCCAACTTCCATCACACTTCAATTGGCGGATCGATCTATGACACATCCAAAAGGAGTAGTTGAAGATGTGTTGGTAAAAGTTGATAAGTTCGTCTTTCCGGTATATTTTGTTGTTCTAGATATGGAAGAGGATGAAAATGTGCCATTGATTTTTGGGAGACCGTTTCTTGCTATCGGGAGAGCTCTTATTGATGTCTACAAAGGAGAATTGAAGTTGAGGGTTAATGATGAGGAAGTGGTATTCTCTCTACACAAGGCCATGCAATATCCAATGAATGATGAAGAATGTAAAAGTGTGGATGTTGTAAAGGGAAGTGTCGAGGAAAGTTGGCCTTCCATTGTAACCAAGGATCCACTTGAACTTTGCTTGAGCAATTCTCTATCTCTTTCTAATATTTCTACTACTTCTCTTTATTTAAATGAAGAATTGATTAATTGTTTGCTTGATCTAGGTGATTGTAGTGAAGCTCAAGAGGTTGCAGCTGCCGTCTCAAGGGAAAATGAAAAGTACTTACCACTTAGAGATCCACTCGAGCAAGAAGAGAAAAAGGAAAAGAAGGTGGAGTTGAAGCCTCTACCCGATCATCTTGCTTATGCCTACCTTGGTGAAAGTGAGACATATCCGGAAATTATATCATCTTCTCTAACCTCTAGTCAACTTGATAAATTGCTTAATGTCCTTAAATAGCATAAGTCGGCTATTGGTTGGTGTATTGATGATTTGAAGGGGATTAGTCCGACAATTTGCATGCATAAGATAAGGCTTGAGGATGAAGGGAAAGCTTGCGTTCAAAACCAAAGAAGACTTAATCCTATCATGCAAGAAGTGGTAAAAAAAGAAGTTCTTAAGTAGTTAGACTCCGATATGATTTTTCCTATTAGTGATAGCCCTTATGTGAGCCCGTTGCATGTAGTATCTAAAAAAGGGGGTATGACTATAGTGAAGACCGAGAAAGATGAGACCATAGCCACTAGGACGGTGACGGGGTGGCGTGTGTGTGTTGATTATAGAAAGCTTAATGAAAACACACGTAAAGATCACTTCCGCTTACCTTTCTTGGATCAAATGTTGGATAGGTTGGCCGGGTATGAGTTTTATTGCTTTCTTGATGGGTATTCCGGGTATAACCAAATTCTCATAGCACCCGAAGACCAAGAAAAGACCGCTTTCACTTGTCCTTATGGAATATTTGCTTTTCGAAGATTGCCATTTGGACTTTGCAATGCACCGGCCATCTTTCAAAGGTGTATGATGGCAATCTTTGAGGGATTAATTGAGAATATAATGGAAGTGTTCATGGATGACTTTTTGGTGTTTGGTTCTTCTTTTGATAATTGTTTGTCTAACCTTGCTATTGTTTTGAAGCGATGTCAAGACACTAATTTAGTGTTGAATTGGGAGAAGTGCCACTTCATGGTAAATGATGGCATTGTACTTGGACATCACATCTCTTCAAAGGGATTGCAAGTTGACCGAGCCAAAGTTGTTGCTATAGAGAAGCTTCCACCGCCAACAAATGAGAAGGGAGTACAATCGTTCCTTGGTCATGCCGGGTTCTATCGTAGATTCATCAAGGATTTTTCTTCATTTTCTAAACCTCTATCTCATCTCCTTGAAAAAGATGTGCCATTTAAGTTTGATGATAATTGTTTAAATGCTTTTCAGGTGCTAAAGGAAGCTTTGATTTCATCACCCATCTTGATCACCCCCAATTGGAAAGAGCCATTTATATTGATGTGTGATGCAAGTGACGTAGCTCTTGGAGTGGTTTTGGGGCAACTAAGAGAGAAAAAATTCCGAGCTATTTACTATGCAAGCAAGACATTTGATGCGACTCAAAGGAACTACACTACTACCGAAAAAGAGTTCTTGGCGGTAGTATACGCATTTGATAAGTTTCGTCCTTATTTGGTAGGAACGAAGACTATTGTATACACCGACCATGCCGCTATCAAGTATCTCATGGCAAAGAAGGATGCAAAGCCAAGGGTGATAAGATGGGTACTACTTCTTCAAGAATTTGATATTGAAGTGAGAGATAAGAAGGGCACGGAGAATATGGTAGCCGACCATCTTTCAAGGTTAGAGTCGAGGGAGCACTGTGAAAGTACTTATGAGTTAATCAAGGAGGTTTTTCCCGATGAAGACATCTTGAGGTGTGATTGCTATCAAATTAAGGCTTTAGTGGAGCAAGAAGGAAGCCCGTGGTATGCGGACTATGTGAATTACTTGGCTAGTGGAAGGAGGCCTTATGAGCTTAATAAGTATCAATCCAAGAAGTTCTTTCATGATGTTAAAAGTTACTTGTGGGATGATCCATTTTTGTACAAGATGTGTAATGATTCTCTTGTGCGAAGATGTGTGCCCGAGGAAGAATGGAATATTGTGTTGGAGTTTGCCACTCTTCACCTAGTGGAGGCCATTTTGGAGCTCAAAAGACCGCTGCAAAAGTCTTACAATCGGGGTTGTATTGGCCATTTTTGTTCAAGAGTTGTAAGAAATTTGTAGAGGGTTGCGATCGAAGTCAAAGGATGGGAGGAATCTCCAAGTGGGATGAGATGCCCCTTAAGAGCTTTCAAGAAGTGGAGATATTTGATGTGTGGGGCATCGATTTCATGGGACCATTTCCTCAATCTAATGGATTCCTATACATCCTATTGGCGGTTGACTATGTCTCGAAATGGGTTGAGGCCATACCTTCAAGAACAAGTGATGCTAGAGTGGTCATGGGGTTTCTAAAGAAGCATATCTTCACAAGATTTGGAGTACCTAGAGTGTTGGTAAGTGATGGGGGTAGTCACTTCATAAATAAGCTCATGGAGAACATTCTCAAGACTTATGGAGTGAAGCATCGAGTGTCTACTCCGTATCACCCTCAAACGAATGGTCAAGCTGAAATTTCTAATCGACAAATCAAACAAGTCTTGGAGAAAACAGTGAGTGTGAGTAGAAATGATTGGTCACATAAACTTGATGATGCATTGTGGGCCTTTCGAACCGCATTCAAGACCACTCTTGGTATGTCTCCTTTTCAAATTGTCTATGGCAAGTCTTGCCATCTTCCCGTGGAGTTAGAGCATAAAGCTTATTGGGCCATTAAGAAGTTGAATTTTGACATGAAAGCTTCGAAGAAGGTAAGATTCTTACAATTGAATGAGCTTAAGGAATTTAGAGAAAATGCTTATGAAAACTCAAGGATTTTTAAGGAGAAAACCAAGAGGTGGCATGATGCTCGTTTGAGGAAGAAGAGCTTTGAAAAGGGTGAGAAGGTGTTGGTATTCAATTCTCGACTACGACTTTTTCCGGGCAAGTTGAAGTCCAAATGGAGAGGACCTTATGTGGTAAAGGAAGTACTTGATGGGGGAGCTCTAAAGGTTATGGATGAGAACGGTGGAGAGTTCTTGGTCAATGGTCATCGTGCGAAGCACTATGTGGATCCATCACAAAGGGAGACCCTCTTTGTGGATACTTTATGTGAAAGATGAGCTAAAAATTCGTCTAGCTTGAAGACGTTAAACTTAGCGCTCGATGGGAGGCACCCCATCACTATCTTTATTGCTTTGTTTTTGTGGCTTGTTTGTTTTGGCCTTGTAGGTTGATTGTGCTCATGAAAAAAAATGCTCATTGAAGAAAAGAGAAATGCTTCATGGATTCAAGTTGACATGTTCCACCATTTATTGCAAACTTAATTCGTGACTCTTGTCTCGAGTTAAGTTTGGGGGGTGCTAGTGCGTGGTAAACATAGCTTGAGTCATGTGGATGCAGTTACTTCTCAACAAGAAGATCATCAATGAAAACTACAAGGGTAAGTCTCACCACTTTTTGCAAACTTAAGTCTCAACTCTTGTTTCAATTTAAGTTTGGGGGAGAGTGTGTGGTGTGACTCACCACTTGAGTATGATTCTTGTAAAATTGGACAAATTTTAAAATTTTTCTCACGAGTTTGGGTTTATTTTGGCATGATTGGTGGTGTTGAAGTGCATGATAGTCCATATTTATAATGAAATTGTTGAAATAATGGTGTTTGTTGAGTGTTTGAGCATGAATGAGAGGTATTGGAAGCATGATGGAGCTTGGAGCTAACGCTTTCCTTACCAAATGCCTATCGAGGGAGTACTCTACACCTTATCATTTTATTACTTGAAATGAATTGATTTTGATTTGGATTGTTGTGACTAGCATGCTACTTTATGTGTTATGTTTGTGGGAGGTTTACTTTCATAATTTAGGATTTCCTTTTCAATAAAGGTTGGGATGAATGTGTGCTTAATTTTCTTATGGATGATGGTATTTTGTGTTTTTGCATGTTTTGTGTTTTGTTGTGTCTTGTTTGTTGAGTCCTTATTTTTATGTTGTGTGTATTTTCATTATTGTCTTGGGATGTTTGGTGGTTTGTTTAGGGATGTCGTGAGTCATTTTTGAACGTGAGTGATGATAGGTTGTGGTGATAAGTGATGACAAATTATGATTAAGAATCTCTACACTTTCAAATTGTGACATGTTTTACTTAACTTGTTCAATTTTGAGATGAATGTGGTTTAATAAGTTCCTTAAGGTTCGAGCACAAGCTTGTGAGCATTTGAGTCTCAACCATACATACATGGTATTTCTTCATGAGTTGATCGGTTGTGTTTGATAAGTTAGAACTTGCTCAAGGACTATAGGAACGAGCCCGATTAGTGGAGATTGGTGAAATAATCTAAGGCCATCCTTGTTATTATAGTCATTGCCATATATGTTCCCTACCATGAACATCATCCTTAGTTAATCATTTTGAGCCTATAAGCCTATTTCTTGTGAATTTAGCACATTACAAGCCTTAATTACCCATTCAAGCTTATATATACCTTTGTGTGGGTGATTGAGGAGATGGTAGCTAGAAATGATTGATTAATTAGCAAAAGAAGAAAAGGGAATGGTAAACAAGCAAGAAAAATGATGAAAAGAGCAAAAGTAAGAAGGCACATGCAACCTCAAAATTAGAAAATGAGCAAATCAACATCAAAATGCTCAAGTAAACAAAATTCAAAGATAGGAAGCATGCATCAAAAGAAGCTCAATCCAAGGATAGTTAATGAATAGTGCTTGAGATTGTAAAGATAAGAAAGGAAAAAAGAAAAGTGGAGAAGTTGAGGAAATTGGCCATCTCTTTGATTACTTACACTTGTTGAGTCACTATTATCCATATCTTCCCTACCATACCAAAGAGCCTATCATTACATCCTAATTAAAGACCTTTTTGATCATTGATTGAAACTTTGGTGGTTTGTGAATATAGTCCGCGAGCAAGCTTATAGCGAGTCGAGCCAATCGATTAATGAGTGTGATTTACCCTATTTAAAAGAGTATTGAGAGACATCGATATCCATTGTGAGGCTTGGACTTAAAAGGAACTATATTACACTTTATTCTCTTTTGATTGAACTTGTTAATTTCTCATGTCATGATTTTAATGTTGTAGGATGACTTAGCATAGTTTGTTGTTATTACTGCTAACGATGTGTTATTGCTTATATTCATTTAGTCTTTTCTAGGTGAAAATTTCTCATTTTGATTTGTCATTTTCGTTGCTCGGGGACGAGCAACACCTTAAGTTTGGGGGGTCACGACCCACCTTACACAACTTATAATTCAAATACTATTTAACATAAACATCATTATTATAAAAACCCGCATATAATTTTTTTTCATAATATGTTTATAACCAAAATCATCACACCAGTTCAACATATGTAACTGGTTTATGACATCACATCAAACCACACAAACTCGTGACAATACTTATTATATTACAAAATAAAATATCAGCGGAAATAAAATAAATCCACGTCCTAGCCCAACAGGTCGTCATCTATGTACATCCGCTCAGAATCCTGTAGGAGCTCCACAGCTTGCACAATCACATCACAAACTCAATCGTCAACAGGCTCACCTACAATGCATAAACTAATGAGATAAAAATCTCAGTAAGTAGAAATCATGCATGTTAGTGCATGATAATGCATTTAGTTCTCTATCTCCCATTTCCTAATCTTTCTAGTTGATCTCTTTTATTTTGAAAACTGTTCACGTTGCGGGATTCCCACGACACAATTATGATATGCACCCAAAATAGCTCAATGGGGACGATTTTTTTGAACTTCGAAAATAGTGCCGAGAACGATTTTTCCGAACTCTGGCAAAGTGGTGGGGACGATTTTTTCGAACCCCTAATAAAGTGTCAGGAACGATTTTTCCGAACCCTGACAGAGATGCATATATAGTGGCCGCACACACCATTAGTATCTTATTAATTTTGAGAAAAACACTTTTCATGTTCATGCATGATATGCACCCAAAACAATTAAATGTGTATCATAAACCATTTATAATATCAATATCAACATTTAATCATAATAAAGCAACAACTTAATTTCAATTCACACAAATCCACTTCTGAAATAACAATTTTACCTCAATCACATAGATCCATTTATAGAACAACCACTTCACCTTGGATCACACGGATCTCTTTTTGGAATAACAACTTCATCTTGGATCCCACAGATCCTTATAACCAATATCTTCTCAAGTCATACAAATATATTTTCAACAGTTTCCAAACACACAGTTCTATATAAGATGATGATATTATTTCAAATCACATAAATCCATAACTTGTATTGCAAATTTATCACAAATAATTTATAAATAATATTGTTGAATATGAACCCTACTTTTCCCAAATCACATAAATCCCCAGCTTGTATCACAAATTAATCTCCAAATAATTCATAACGTAATTAAACTAATAAAAAATAACACATAACATAATTATCACATATTAATCATAAATAATTCACAAACAGCATGTTTATGCATTGTAGTTGAACTTCTACTTACCTGAACTCCGACAATAACAACACTATAGACCCGTGAAATACTACAACTAATCCCTTCCTCTTCTTCCGTTCTGACTACGCACGTTCCGACACTCTCCTTTCTCTTTCTCTCTCCTTCTTCTTCTTCTCTCTCTCTTTCTTTTTCATCTCTTTCTTCTCTTTTTTTTTCTTCTTCGCAGCTTCAGCCTTCAACCCCAAATGGGATGAACACCTATTTATACGAGTAGGGGGCATGAACCCACCGCCTCAAACTTTAATTAATTTATTATTAATAGTAACTTACTATTTATAGTAAGTTTTTATTTATAGTAAATGAAATTATTATTATCCATTACAAATATACGTGCAATACTTAATAGTTAAGATATAATACATTTACAAATTAATACACATACGTGTACATTTTTTTTACCCATTATTATTATTACGAGAATATGTACATTGTTTGGTCTAAAGGGTATACACTTTAATTAATAAAAGGTACATCATTTTATTCTAAAGGGTATACACTTTTCATTAATATTTTTTTTCTTTAGAAAGTAAAGGGTACACATTTTTATACTAAAGGGTATACAATTTAACATAAAATTCTAAAGGCGCACGGAGTATTGTCCATACGCCCAGATACATACAATAATTTTCTTTAGAAAATAAAGGGTACATATCTTTATGCTAAAGTGTATACAATTTAACACAAAATTCTAAAGGCGCATGGAATGTGGTCCGTACGCCCGGGTGCACATAAGTTTTTGCCATTATTCTATTGTACATAATATTTTCTCTAAATTCTTATGTATTATTATAATTTACAAATTAATATGAAATTTAATATCCAAATAATATTAAAATTATGTTCTTTTTTAAGAAAAAAATACATATATATCACGTTATAAAATATCTTTATATGACAATTTTCTTATAAGATCGTTAAGTAAAAATTTATTTAATTGAAATTGAATTTTTAAAATACAACGTGACACTTTTTATTTAGAGTCTTTGAATATATGTAATAATGTAATTGACAACCACTTGTTTGACTATATTTTTGTGAGAAGACTTCTATATATAAGATGGATAAATAACATTTTAATAAATAATAATAATAATAATAATACTCGGCTTATTGAAAAATAAGTGTTATAATGAATTATTTTATAAATAATTTGTATTAATAAAAATAAAATGTAATAACATTAATTAAATACAAGAAAATGTTTTATAGTTAAAGATCTTTAATGACAAGAATATGTCAATATTGATGAAAAATGATAATTTGTTTGATAAGGGCCCGACTATTAACACCCCCATTTCTACTATAAACACCCCAATAGCTAAATACACCCTAAATTAATTCTTTTAATTCTAATTTTTCACTTTATACACCCCACAAAATACAATTTTACCCTTCTTACTAAATATCCCTTTTGGAGTCCTAATTTCAATATTCACTTCATAAAATATATGTACCATTTCCCACTTCTTAAATATTTTAAGAAAAGAATTATATATATGTATTTTAATTTAGGGTTAATTGCATTAAAATACGTGACATTTTTCTCAATTTTTAATTTAATTACGAACTTATTTTTTTATAAAAAAATAGATGATCTTTCTATCATTTCTTAATTTAATCACGAAATTTTTTTTAATCAATTAAAAACACATTCTTTTTATATTTTCTCAATTTAATCATAAATATTTTTTTAAAAAATATATATAATTTAAAAATTTTATAATTTAATCACAAATTATTTATTAAAAAAGTATAACTATCTTACTTAATAAAAATCAACACATTAAAAATTTAAAATATAATATATAAATCTACATAATATAAATATTAAAAAATTATACAACAATTCATAAAAATTCATTGTGCTTTAAAATTAAAGCAACTCTATTATAATAATTTTTTTAATTTTTAAATTAATAATGATGCATCGCAACACAGTGTAATTTAAATATATTCATAATAATTAAATAATAATAAATTTTGAAAAAAAAATTGAACACACTGTAAGTTTAATCTTTAATTTATTTCATATAATTGAATTGCGCAACGCCAATTTTAATGAATATTTTTTAATATTTATATTGTAGTATTTTAAATATTCTTTATTTAATGATTCTTAATTTTTATTAATTAAAATAATTATATATTTTATTTATAAAAAATTGTGATTAATTAAAGAGTGCAAGTTAACCCTTTAATTTATTATTATATATAATATATATGTAAGATTAAACTTGTCTTTTTATCTAGGGATAGCTTAATACCTATTATTATTAGGGTGTGTATAATGAAATCAGGGGTGTTAATAGTCGGAGCCATTTGATAAAATGTGTAATTATTTAAGAATACGTAAGTGTTAACCCCGAGTATTAAATGATCGATACACGATCACTACAAGAAATTTAATTTATAATGATAGAGATTTCGTTGAAATTGTTTTCGAAGGTAAAGATCATAATAGAAATGCAATCTTATCATTATTTTCTTCCCATTCCTGTTATAAAAGATTTTTATTTAGGGAAGTTATTAAAGAATAATTTATATCATTATAGATCAAAATCCTTATAATAATCTCTATTATCTTATGCTTTTAAACGAGATAATCATTTAAATATATCAGTGTCATCACCCTCCATCATTAATATAGTAACATGCCATCACCCTCCACCCATGTAATAAAAATCTTACATGTAACCCTAAGCAAATTAACCCACCTCCATCTAAAGAAGCATCAAGCATGTTAGAGTATAACATTAAGAACTAAATGATTCACATCATTAAAAGCTTATCAATTCGTCTGCACCTAAGGGAAGTTATAATTTATGAGAATATGATTAAATATTAAATTTTACCCATTCTAAACTTAAGGGGCCTGCATTTGAGTAGATGTGTTAGAGCCTTTGATTAAGTATTGCAGTGATACATGTTAGAGTAATTTGATTAATTATTAAATTATACTATTTTTATTTGCTTAAATTTTTAGACGAAATCGTCATTTAATTTGGTATCAAAACCATAGCCTAAGAAAGGTTTAGGATTCAACATCACCGTCATCAATATATAAATAAAATCCACATGTTTACGACTTGAAGCAAAATAACTCGCCTGCGCATAAGGCACGTGCTAAAGTAAGTTAATTAAGTATTAGACGACAAGATGGTCATTTAATAATAGGTTCACTTCCCTACAAGTTTGATGAATGCATAGAGAGGACATGTTAGTCTTTGATTAACTGTTAATTGATACACATTTACAAAAGTTTAATAGAGGCGTGTTAGAGTTTTTAACATGAAAATAAAAATTGTGAAGTACTAATTATCCAAAATATAATTAATCATTTAATTACCACACCAAACTACTTGAGCGATCAATATATCACTTAAAAAATTCTCAATTTCGAAAAAAATATATATATCACTGAATTCAAGTTGTACCAACTTGTATAATTGCAATCCTTAATTATCATCTTTTTAAATTCATTATTCTTCATTAATATTGCCATCATGAAGTACAATAGTCGTTGAATATATATAAACCGTGGGGGTGGGGGTGGGGGTGTGGTTGGCTTAGTTTAGGACCACAAGTCGAGATCAAAATTAATAAGAAAAATGGCCTACCGACAGTAGAAGAGTCTGATTAATAAATACTCCTATATAGGATGAATTCCAATCTTAGCTACAAGTCCAAAAGGGTTCCCAATTTAGTATTTAAATAAATGTGCATTATTAATCAAGCACTCAGATCTTCATAAAATACCCATAAATCATAAATGTTCATCTTATCTAACCTATTACTAAGAAGAAAAAAAAATTCAAGATTAATAAAATACTACTCATCATATTCATTATAATTAATTAATATTTGTTGGTGAAGACAAGATTACTGATGTCACTTGCATTATGCATGCATTTACTCTGATTTATTAATACAGGCTCAATTAGTCCAAGCAAAGTAGCTAAATACACCATCTACCCTATACTGCATGCTTCCAAGTGAGGTGGACTTCTGATTAGTTGGAAGTCGACCTCACTTGTAATAAATATTGATCCATTGGAGGAGTGGACGTTTTATTTTTTATTTTTTTACATTTAAAATTAAGAAATATAATACTAATTAAATATGCAGTGGATTGAAAATATAATATTTTATTGTATATTAAGTAAATGTAATAGTAATGCGAGTGAAGTAATATAGATAGGAGTACTTCATTATATATTAATTTGTGTGGGTTACAACTTCTATTTGTATTTAGAAAGGAGATATGTTAATTACTACCTATTGTGAAACAATTTAAAAAGAGAAAAATGTCAACTAATGTAGGATAGAGGAGCCGTAGATTAGACGTGTAATTATAACTTCACGTACAGTTGTATTTTATTAAGCTATTGGGGTAAAATAGTTCATTTCTATTAAATCCACACAAAAATAATATGCCCTTCAGCCCACTAAAAAAACCTCATTTTATTATATTGAATTTTTTATTCAAAAATTTTAATTTTTTTTTTAGCAAAATGGCCCCACATATAACTCACCATTCACTATTTTTATAACTAATTACTACACGTAAAATTATATACTCCTTAAATTTAATTCACATATATATACTCCTTAACTTTAATTCACATGTAAAAAAACAAACGAGGACATGGCGGATTACATTTCTTATCTATTGTGATAATGCTTGCGTGAAATTAGATTAGTTGTTACTTATTTGCAATTTCTTTAAAATTGGATTTTATCGGTCGGTTCCATCGATTGGGAACTAAAGTGGAAACCGGTTCGAAAAAAAAAATTTATAAGGTTGAATTGGAAAAATTGATTGAAAATGTCCAACCAGTTCGGTATGTAATTTTTTTTTCAATTTTTATAATTTTTTTATAAATTTTATTTTTATTTCTCGAGGTTTCATTTTTTCTTGGATAGATCTTGCGGGAGACATGAGACTATTTTACACTTTATAAAATAAATTATCACTTTCGCTATAAAATATTATCACTTTCCATTTATATTATAAATAAATTATTAATAAGATAATGTTATCACTTTTCATTAATTTACTATTAGTACAAAGTCCGTGCATTGCACGGGATAACATTTTAAATAATAAGATAATCTATTACTATAATTATAAGAAAATTTTTATGATCTCAAGTAATATAATAAAATAAATTACTTCTCATTATCATAATTTTTAAAGTATATTATGAAATTATTATTCAAGTTTTTTATTTTTTATGTAAGTGTTAACTTGAATTTGAGTCGGATCAAAACAGAATATGAAATTGAAGTTGGGATAGAAGAAATACCATATTGAAAGCAAAACACTTTCATTTTAAATTTTTTCTTAAAAAAAAAGAAAATTAATTTAGTAAATTTATTCATAAAAAAAAAATTGCGCCACCCACAACTATTAACTTATTCCCATTTAATTAAATTTAATAAAATTAAAAAAAATGTTTTTTTTAACTTATTGTAATTTCATAGTAACACTGAATTGAAATTTTATAGAAGTATTACATGAGTGTTTATCAAATTTCTATTAAAAAAACTAAAAGAAATTACTTTTAATTCATAAAAAGCATTCAATACATTTCAAAATGAAACTTTGTAATAGCAATAAAAAAAAACTTTTATTCTTAAATCCTCTTCAAACGCGTGGAGAGAACAACCATGGTCCAAGTAAGCAAAATATAAAGGTGTGTTTGGATGGAAGAATTTGAGGAGGGATTTATAAATCTCTTTCTCAAATCCATCCTTCATGTTTTAGTGCCACTTGAAATCAATGAATTTATAAATTCAAGATTTTAAATCAATGAATTTCAAATCATGGATTTGATTTTGAATTTTTTTTAGTTGTTTTTAATGAATTTCAAATTCTTACTCAAACCGTGTCATTTGAAATCCTTTCATTGTGTAATTGATATATAAATATATAATAAAAATAGTATATAAAATTAATAAATTGATTTAAAAATATATATTTATATATTTTTTAAAAATTTAAATCCTACCACCCGAACCCGAATCCTCTACATTTAAGGGAGCAGTCAATCTCCTGCATTTTCTAAAATCTGTACCGATCATTAAATTAAATTTAACAATTATTATAAAGTAACCTCATCCCTCTAACTAATTAAATTTTTTATTCTTTTTAAATTTTATATATATATATATATATATATATATATATATATATATATATATATATTAAAACATTAATTAAAATTATAGTTAATAATTTGCCACATTATCACATTTAATTTTAATTAATCTTAATTTTCTATATACTCATCCTCTTTTTTATAATTATTTTTTAATTAGTTAATGATAATTATAGTTATACACTTGGAATTAACATTAAACCCTAAATATAAACCTTAAACATTATGGAAAAATATACCATAAACTACATGATTAAAGTTACAATTATACTCTTAAAATTAACACTAAACTCTAAAAATAAATATTAAATCCTAACGGTAAAAATAAACCATGAACCAAAATGTAAAATTACAATTTTACTTTTTGATCACTTGAATTGATCGATAACTTGTAGTGCCTCATACAATTTTAAAATTAACATTAAATCATACAAATAAACATTAAACCCTAGGCAAAATAAGCCATAAACCATAAAGTTCCAGTTAAAATAGGTCATGAACTAAAATATTATACTCCATCCGTCCTGGGTATTTTCACCCATTTATACGGGCATGGAGATTAAGACATGTTAATTTTTTAATATATAATGTAAAAAAAATAGAGATAAATTAGTAATTTAAAAAGAAAAAGTAAATTAAGTTGTTGGGAATGATGAATAAAGTGTAAAAAACAATTAGAGTTGTCGGGATTGTAAAAAATATGTAATAAAATATTATGTATTTTTACCATTAATGGAATGAGTAAAAATATGTTGGACAATCCAAAATGAAAAGTGAGTAAAAATACGTGTGTGAGTAAAAATACGTGGGGCGGAGGGAGTATATAATACTAAATTATAATTAATAATAATAAATTGATTTAAAATTATGAATTTGATTTTGAATTTTTTTTAGTTATTTTGTAATGGATTTCAAATCCTTACTCAAACTGTGTCATTTGAAATCATTTAATTGTGTAATTGATATATTAATATATAATAAAAATAGTATATAAAATTAATAAATTAATTAAAAAATATATATTTAGATATTTTTAAAAATTTAAATCCTACCACTCGGACCCGGACCTCTCCATTTAAGGGAGCGGTCAATTTCTTGCATTTCCTAAATTATGTACCGATCATTAAATCTAACAATTATCATAAAGCCACCTCATCCCTCTAACTAATTAAATTCTTAATTCTTTTTAAAATTTCTGTATATATTATTTTAAAACATTAATTAAAATTATTGTTAATAATTTGCCACATCATCACATTTAGCTTTAATTAATCTTAAATTTCTATATACTCATCCCTCTTGTAATTAATAATAATAAATGAAAAAAAATAGTAACAAAAAAATGAACTAAACAGAAAAAAAAAAACAAAAGAAAAAAAAAGCCTATCTTGAACTTAAGAGTAAATATTGATAATGGCTAATGATTCTAAAAAAAATATTATTTCCGTTCCAGGCTAAGAAGACAATTTTTTCATTTTGATCGTCTCATTTAAAGAATCACTTTTTCTTTTTTACACACATGAGACCCACACACACCCCTCTAATATAGTTAAAATATGGGACCCACACTCCCATTAATATAACTACCGACTACACATTAAATAATAATACTTCTTAATTAATCTACGTGCAAAAAAGCAAATGACCCTCTTACGTCGGGACGGAGGGAGTATATAACACGAAAAATTGGGAGGGTGCAATTCTTATTGAAGATTATTAATAATCTTAAAAAAATTAAAAGAAAAAAAATTAAATTTATAGATCATAAATACTAAATAATAAATTAATGATACTAAAAAATTAAAGATTCTAAAAAAGGAAAAAATAACAACTTCATAAATTATAAATAATAAATAATATTAATTCATACATAATTGTATATGAATTAGAGGAAGGTGGGACAAAGTCAAATTATTAATTAGTAACAACTATACATGGAAAGTCAAATTTATTAATCATTAATCATAATTAATCAAAATATAACGGAGAGGGTGGGATAAAAAGAGTAAGTTGGAACAAAAAGGGAAAATAAAGAAATAAAAATATAAAAAAATCAAAAAATTGTTTAAACTTCAATAAAAATATAAGATGGAAATTTTTGAGGGATGTCATATCATCATCTCAAAAACTTTTCAATATTATTATAAAGATTATAACTTTTTATTAAAAAAATTATTATTTTCTATCATCTCATGTAAGCCTTTATGTGAGACGGTCTCAAACAAATTTTTTGTCTTTTTAATTTTGTTTATTTTAGAATATTATATTTAAATTTTTGATTAAATTTTAAATTATGGCAATCGTATGTATATTATAATTATTTACATGAAGTATGAATTATGAATATTTTTATTTTATTATATTTTTATTTAAATTGAACTTTTATCCTCATCAAATAATCTTGATGGATATACATAATAGTAATTTTATAAAATTGAAAATATGTAAAGTAGGATTAAATCTCGAATTACTGTCTCACTAGTTCGATGTCCAGTCCGTTTATAACAACACTGCTATTTTTGCACATTACAAATACAAAATTGTGGCAACCCTTAATACCCACAGAGAAAAGGATTATCATACTTTTGTAACTTCTCCAAAAAGAAATTAATTTATAATTCTTAGATCCAATTATTTAGTTCTCGGACATATTCTTGAACCATTATTTGGTCCATTTACCGAATTGGGCCCAGAGGACCTTCCTAGTCCATACCAAGCCCATGTGTACTTTGGGCTAACTAATTAAAAACCTAATTTTCATACCATATATTGTAGGCTGGGTTATTATATTTATAATGGGCGAAGTTTTACTTAAGGCACCTGTATTGAAAACGAAAAAAATGTAAAATATCATTTATACCCCTACTTTCATTTTAAAAACCCTAACATATTTATTAAAAAAAAAATTATTTGCTTCGCATATCCAATTACACTTAAAGCACTCATCTTCCTACATTGACATTGATGTTGACGGGAAAGAATGGTTATCAATTTATTTAGATTTTGGCCGTAACAACAACCAACTGAAAATGGGTTCTATCAGGGCCCCGCCGAAGCACAGTGGGAGGCGGTGACGGCATGTCGGTGCGAGCTACAATGCGAACGGTACCGGAAAGGAGCCATGATTTGCAGCATCCTCTACATTACGGTGGTTTTCTGGTTCAGAAACACCACATAAGTTTCTCAACTTTCCGGCAGGGGGCTCCGCCTACAATTACTTCAAAAAATCGTCGACGTCCACATAATCAAGTCCACCGTCGGCGCCCTGAGTTTCAAGAGCATCGTAAAAGCCCATCTCTGGTGACCTTCCTCAAAGTCGACATTCTCAACACCACCAGAACTCTATACTCCATGGCTCGATTAGCCGGATTCATGACAACCCACGGCGACTTCGACGGACAGTACTTCACCTTCATGTCGGATGCGTCGTCGATCATCGTGGTGTTCCTTTTAGGGACGTCGCCGGTGACGGCGCTCATCCAGTCGTCGACGAGGATACGGGAGGGTGGGCGAACGGGGCTAATGGTGTTAACGGTGGCAGGTTATTTCTTGCTGGCGTTCTTCTTCAAGCCGTGCATCAATACAACCATGGGCGGCGGGGCCAACGGTGGTGGTGGTGGGGTTCTGATGATGAGGGCCGGTGGTGGTGGCCGTTGTTTTAAGTGTTGTGTGTGAGTGTGTTTTAAGTGTTGGGTGTAAAAAGCAAATTTTTTTTTAATTTAACAGATGGATTAGGGTTCTTAATAAATAGGATATAAATGATATTTTACATGTTTTTCGTTTATAATACGGGTGTCTTAAGTAAAATTTCGGGTGACAATAGTGCCTCCCATTTATACCCCAAAGGAGAATGGATATCATGAAAAAAAAAATAGATTTCGGCCCATTGGGGCATTGTCCCCGTTCTAGGCCCAAATAAGAAGTATACCTAGCCTTTTGTTTGTTTAGAATTTTAAGTTCAAGGGACACCAAGTGAGACGAGTATATACGAGAGAGATGGTCGAATCATTATTAAAATATATTTATTATATAAGTATATTACTGAGTATTTATGAATAGTTAAAGTATGTTTATAATAAATTATTTATAATAACTTAAAATTATATTTTAATGCATTATTTATTATACTTTTAAAAAATATATTTTAATAATTAATAAATATATTTTTTTATATAACAATTATATTTTAACACGTCTCACAAATTGTCTCACACAAACACTGTTTTACCATAGACTTTGTTTAAGTCGAATAGAATCGGACTTTATGTCAAAGGAGCACATCACTTGTAAAATATGTTGCACGTAACTTTTCTATTCTATAAGCTCAAAAGGTACTTATATAGTTGAACATGCCACAATTAAAATGTTGGAGAATTTAATTAGTTTGTAAGGATTAATTAATAAATTAAATCATTAGTTAAATAATAATTAAATTGAGTGAAATTAGTTTTACTTGGAGAGAATTAAATATCAATAAATTGGGTTTTTGGGCCTTGAGTCTAGTTCAATAGTCTATTTAATTTTGGGCATAAAACAAGTCGTGATTAGGGAGCCCACGTAGCCCAGATCCTCTACAACAGATACGACATGTGATATATTATATCTGGTTGATAATTCTGTGTGTAAAAGCATATCTACGTGTGAACGCAAATCCTACCATATGTGAGTGGTCCCTGAAGCCTATAAATAGGGTCTTTTTGCATATTCATTCAAAACACACAAAAAACACAAAGTATTTGGATCTAGTAGTGATCTTCATCCTCCTTAGTTCGTCGGAGTTTCTACAATAGCGGTGCTACTTCGCCGAAAACTAAGAATCATTTTATTTTTGGGGATGTTACGCCAAGAACCAGAGCATTACCGTGGCGCTTTACGTCTTTTGGGAAAAGATCTAATCTCGACTCAATTCAATATCCAAATCTAGTTCTCGCGCCAATTCTGTTTCAAGATCCAGATCATGTTCCAGTGCCAATTTCGTTTGAAGATCCAGATCCAAAGATAAGATTGGAAGACTTTTCTTCTTTCTTCATTTCTTGTATTTATTTTCAATATTCATATTGTAAGTGATTGTTTGGTGCAACCCCCTATACACCAACAATCGTAAGGCGTAAAAGTGTTTGTATCCCCACCTACAATCACAATATGAATACCGTGATGTATATTGACGGAGCTGAGACCTCCAATGCTAATAAATCCGAGAGAGTTAATGCTAAGATTCATGTTGGGACTGATTCTCGAAGGATGTATCCTCCAATGGGAATGTCGAGACCATTCATGGTTCCGACTCCCGAGAGAAGCCCGAAATAATTTACGGGAGTCATGTTGGATCCAAGATCATTGGATTTGATAAGGATAAATTATTGTGTAAAAATTTAGTGGCATGTATAATGCTCCTTGCAATATTATTGTGGCACTTAAATACTTATCGAGTTGTTGAACTCTTTGAGAAATAAAGAAAATAAAGTCAAAAATGATAACGTGTTAGCCGAGAAGGAAAGTGAAGATGTGAATATCTTTAATTCAAATTAAACTGCTCATGACATGTTACTGACATGTGAGTTGATTGGGAAAATCCAAAATTCATGAAACACTTAAAAACCTTAAGTGTGTGGAGTGCTAACCCGAGTATGGGGGGTATCACTCCAAGTGTGGGGATGCCAACCCGAGTATGGGGTGTGATATTGATCTTGAAGAAAAAATAGTGGATCTAGTCACACGTGTGAAAATCAAGATCAATAAAATTGCTAGAAGGAATGTGATTAAAATCCAAAAAGTAAGAACTAAAACAGTAAAAACCCAACCATAATAACTAAAAACCCCAAGACTTAGTTTAATGAGAAAACGAAACTGTGGAGGTTCAAGTAATACTTGGTACCTACCATTCCTTAGAAGAGCAATAAATCCAAGTGTTGGAACCCGTATTATGGTGAGGCTATGTCTTTGACTTTTAATGATTCCTAAAAGGCCAAGTAGAGGCTGATTAAGTATAACTGGGGTACTCAAGATAGGAGATCACCTATCTAAGTGTGAAGTGAGTGACCGCTTTAAGTGAAACACTTATGAATCAAAAGAGGGTACATGGCCAAAACGGACCAAAACTTGAGAACAAAGATGATGAGAGGCATTGATGCATTCACACTGTTGTCTCAGTATACGCTAAAGAGGAGTAGTTCAAAGATATCATGTCTACTAAGTCACCGGTATACTCGATAGTATTGAACTAAGGAAGGTTCAAAACCCCAAGCTACCTATCCGGATACATTAATATTTCACGAGAACTGGATTGTGTGTTTACATTGCATAGAGGCGAATTCCACTCATGTGGGGGATTGTTGGGGAATTTAATTGGTTAGTATGAATTACTTAATAAATTAATCACCGACTAAATAATAATTAAAGTGAGTGAAATTAGTCTCACATGTGGAGAGAATTAAATATAATAAATTGGGGGGGGGGGTTGAACTTTAAGCCTAGCTCAATAGTCTATTTAATTTTGGGCATAAAATGGATCATGATTGGGGAACCCACGAAGCCCAGATACTCTCTAGTAGATACGACATGTGATGCATTGTATTTGGTCAATAATGATGTGTGTAAACACATATCTGTGTATGTTAACGCAGATCTATGTGTGTGAACACAGATCCTACTATATGGAAGTGGTTCTTGGAGCCTATAGATAGGGTCATTCTGCATTCATTCAAAACACATATAAAACACAAAACATCTGCATACACAAAGCATTTGCATCTAGTAGCGATCCAATTCTCCATCCTCTTTAGTTTGCTGGAGTTCCTGTGATAGCGGTGCTACTTCGCCGGATATGAAGAATCGTTTTACCTCTACGGACATTTTGCCATGAACCGGAGCAATATTAGGGCATTTTACGTCTTGCGGGAAGAGATTTAATCTTGACTAGGTTCAAAATCCAGTTCTCGCGCCAGTTCTGTTTCAAGATCCGATCCTGTTCCAGCGCCAGTTTCGTTTGAAGATCCAAATCCAAAGATAAGATTTGAAGACTTTTTTCTTTCTTAATTTCTTGTATTTATTTTCAATATTCATATTATTATAAGTAATTGTTTGGTGCAAACCCCTATATACCAACATAAAATATGATAAAAGATTTTTAAAAGTGTCACATTATATATATATATATATATATATATATATATATATATATATATATATATATATATATATATATATATATATATATATATACTCCCTCCAATGATTATTGTTACACTTACTAAAAAGAGCGTCCCACAATTAATGTTATATTTTTATTTTTGGATGATGTGACCCACACAAAACTATTAAATATCTCCATAAGGCCCACAAACTCCACTAATACTTATAATATTATTTCTCTCACCTCACAACTCATTAAAATACAATGTTTCTTAATCTCCGTGCAAACAGTAAACGTAACAACAAAGGTGGGACGGAGGGAGAATATATATATATATCATATTAAAATAATAAAAATTAAATACTCCCTCTGTCCTCGATCACCCTTTCCGTTTATCGTACCACGTTGTTTAAGAAAAATTATTATTTTTTTATTAAATTTGTTAATTTTAGAGGGTATTGTAGTAATTTTAGGTAATAAAATAAAATAAAATAATGGTATGTGTTTAAAAAAAGAGTGACAAATTTAAAAATAAAGTAACTTTTAAGATTGTTGGATAAAATAATATTTTATTTTTAGGGTGTGAAGAGTGGTGCGGGACAGATGCATAAGAAACGTGCAAAGAGTGGTGTGGAATGGAATGTGTATATTTTTAGGAGAGTTTTATACAACAATTAACTTAATTTATAATATAATCAATCTTAAAATTATATTAAATATTTTTAAATTTCATTGAATCGTATTTTATTAAATAGTATAATATAATGTTTATATTACTCTTATAATAATCATAATATCATCATTAATTAATTTATTCTAATAAATTTACTTTAAGTACAACAAATTTTATATTTGATATTATTAATATTATAAGGATAACAAAATGTATTATCACTCTATAGCGTACTAAAGCTCAACTCGAATAGGGAATGAGTTCGACTCGATCAATTCAAAAATTACTTTTTTGAGTTTGAACTTGAGCTCAGTTCGGCTCATTAAGAAAAACAAATCAAGTTTTTCGAACTTTATTAAACTTTTTGAGCCTTGCCTTCTCCTGCTCTAATTTAATTAATTTATTTAAGTATTTATTTCCCCCTCCACCTTATAGCAAGCTTTACCTTTATTGTTTCACTTTATTTTAAAAAAATTATTTTTTTGACAAACTTTATTAACTTTTGGGGTATTATAGTATTTTTAAGTACTAATAAATAAGGTGTAAAGTAATTTATGAATATGAAAAGAAAGTGACAAATTTAAAATTAAAGTAATTTTTAAGATTATTGGATAAAGTTTCATTTTTTTATTTTGAGGTGAAAGGTACAGTGGAATAGATGAATGAATAAAATAAAAATGTGAAATTTTTACTATAAAATAGAAATATTAATTAATAATAATAATTATTATTTTATAGAACTCGTTAACATAACGAGTGAGAAAATATCAATTTTGGTCATATATATTTTATCAAATCTAATTTTAGTCATGTAACTTTTGGTATTTTCAAATTTAGTCCTTTTAGTTTCAATTTTGGTCCTGTAACTTTTAAAATTTAAATTTTAGTCGTATAAGTTTCAAATTTAGTCCTATATCTTTTTGAATTATCAAAATTAGTCCTATATATTTTGAAATATGATATAATTTATAATAGAGAAAATATCAACTTTAGTCCTGTATCTTTTACAAAATTCAATTTTAGTCCTGTAACTTTTAGTATTTTCAATTTTATTCCTCTTAATTTCAATTTTGGTCCTATAACTTTTAAATTTTTAATTTTAATCCTGTAAGTTTCAAATTTAGTCATGTATCTTTTTAAATTAGCAAAATTAGTCCTGTATCTTTTGAAATATGATATAATTTATAATAGGACTAATGAAAATTTAAAAAGATATAGGACTAAATTTGAAACCTATAGGACTAAAATTGAAATTTTAAAAGTTATATGACCAAAATTGAAACTAAAAGGACTAAAATTAAAAATACTAAAAGTTACAGGAATAAAATTAGATTTGGCAAAAGATACGGGACCAAAATTGATATTTTCTCATTTATAATAGGACTAATTTTGATAATTAAAAAAGATATAGGACTAATTTTGAAATTAATAGGACTAAAATTGAAATTTTAAAAGATACAGGACTAAAATTGAAACTAAAAGGATTAAAATTGAAAATACTAAAAATTACAAGACTAAAATTGGATTTGGTAAAATATATGGGGCCAAAATTGATATTTTCTCCATAACGAGTATAAAGCAAGTTTAAAATCGAACTCGAATACTCACGAATCGAATTCCGAGTCAAGTTGAGTCATGTCGAGACTCGTGTATTTTAATATTTCTACTCCCCCTCACTACCCGGGTCCCGGGAAACTAATGTAAAATGAAAACGGTAAAGATCTGCATCCATATAATGGACATTCATATAAAGATTATATATATTTTTTAATATGTTAATTGACATAATTAGCCCTATTATTTTAGGCGCTATATTAATGAATCTTCCCTCGTGAAATTTTAAGATTTGTAATGGGTAGTTGAATCTCCTATATTTGTGGCGCTAGCTCTTTTTTTTATCATACATAGAAAATAAATTTAATTAATATTATCAATAATCTATTACATGGATAATTTTAATTAAGATTATTTAGATGACAATTAATACATTATTTTTTAATAATATATAATATTTTGATTATAAAAAAATATGAGTTGGTTTCTTGTGCCCGGAGCACACAAGTTTTTGTCAAAAAATATAAAGCAAAATTTATGTGAGACCGTCTCACACTGTGAGACGAATAATCCATTAATCCAATTAAATAAATTTAAAGGTGCCGTTTGGTTGTCAAGAAATTTAAAAAATTGAAAAATTAGAATATAATTAACTTGGTCTATATAGGGTCGGTTGATATCAAATTAAAAATTTAAAAATTAATTATGGAAGTAAAATTAATAATTAGGCTTTACGTGTAAATATATGGAGTATTTTTTATATTTTTCATATTTAATTATATTTTTTGTTATTTAAAAATGTAATAATTTTAATTTATTATTCATTTAATTTTTTTAATTTTAATATAATAAATTTATAAAATGTGATAATATTTTTGAAAAGCAGTAACATATTTTTAATAGAAGAAAATAGTTATCAAATAAAAGTAATAATTTTTTATTTGAATAATATTATGAATAAACTCGTAATGTTAAAATTGAGATCATCTCATGAAATGATTTTCATGTGAAAGATAAAAAGTGATTGTTTTTATAAGAAAAATGATACCCAATTAATAAAAAGTGATAGTGATGTTGTGATTTATTTCATGAACAATTTTATAGTAAAATAAAAAGTGATAATATTTTAAAAGAAAAATTATAATATCTTTAATAAAAAGTGATAACTTATTACTAAAGAGCATTTCACGGAACAATGTAAGAATGAATAAAATGTGATAATATTTAATAATAACAAATTATTCCTAATAATAAAAATAAAATTGATATTCAACTAATTGAATTATTTCATATTAGCATGGAACCCGCGTAATATACGGGATCATTAATTTTTTAAATAAAATTAATACTATGATCAATGTCTCTGATTCATTAGTTCATATTTTAATTTATCTTTATTGTTAAAAGTAAAATTTTTTTGACATACTTTTGTTGTTTTAGTTATAAGTGTCATATATATAATTTAATATTGAAAATTATTAAACATTATTGAAAAATTCTCGGTAAACCACATTTTATGTTTTGTTTGATACATTACCTTCTTCATCAAAACTTAGACCAATACATGTTCATCCATAAGAACGACATTAAGATATGCAATCTCTTTTAAATTATTCGGACGTTGTACAACCCATTATCGAATAACCCTCTCCGTAATTATTCATATTGCCCCCGCAAGAGTTAAATCAACAATAGAAGTGTGACGTGTAGTCATTATATTATTGATTATAATGAATCACTCAACTTTTTTTATCTCGATTGTTTTGAATGTTGAAATTATAATAACGATGTATATTTATATTTATATATAATAATAGAATGAGATGTTTATTTATGATAATAATTTTAATATAATGGAATTAGTATCTTCACAAATTTTATTTTATATTATAATATGATATTAATAATAATGGAGCATAACGGGTATTGGGCTGACTTAGTCTGATTATATAATTTTTTTAATCTAACTGCAAAATAAATTTTACCTAATATAAAATTATGAATAGTAGTCTATTAAATTTTTTAATCAAACTCCAATATAAATTTTACCTAATTTAGAAATATGAATTAGTAAAATCTAATTTAAATTGGGTAGGTCTTGCGTGAGACCGTCTCACTTGAGACCATTTTTTACTTTTTAAACTAGTTATCATTTTCGCTATAAATTATTATTATCACTTTCGCTATAAAATGTTATCACTTTTTATTTATATAGTATAAATTATTCATGAAATAACATTATCACTTTTCATTAATTTATTATCACTTTCCTATATAAAAGTTATCACTCTCTGGCTATCTCACGTAAGCCCTTACGTGAGACGGTTTACACAAGTCTTTGCAATTTAAATTTATGAATAAAAAAAGGAATAGAAAAGGGAATAAATTATTTAAAATTAAAATATAATAATAATAATAATATTAATAATAATAAATTATACCTAATTTAGATTTATGAATAGTAAAGTCTATGAATTATCATACAATTTTATTTTTAATAATATAACTTCAAAATAAAAATTTTACCTAATTTAGAATTAGTAAAGCCTTAAGGATTATTATATTTTTTTTGGGTTAATTACGTTAAAAGTCCCGACCTTTTCGCCAATTACAAATTAGTCCAAACTTTTGAATATTTATAAATAAGTACTCGACTTTAAGCACGTATTGTAAATTAAACCACCGGGCAGCTGAAGGCATGCACGGTGACTGACGTGCAACTATTTCTTCCACATCCCTTCCCAGCTGTACATCCACGTATAAAAAAATTGTTAGAACTCAAATGAAGCAGACACTCACAGTCATTCTAGTCCCAAATGATCCAAAGAGTATTTCGTCCTCCTGCAATTTCAACGACAATGAAAAAATCCAACGCAGAAGGTGGTCAATTACCAAGAGTATTTCACACTTATCCACACATTCAAAATGCAATTTTAATTAACCGCAATTTCAATTAAATACAATTTCAATAACCCAGCAGCTGTGTTGCGAATGCAAAAGATGATGGCGGAGAGGGTGGAGAAGATAGCTCCAGCGATGGCGATTGACATGAGGGCGGCGAGGTTCTGCAAAGGAGTTTTTTCAAGATCTCTTTCTGCAAAGGAGTTTTTCACAGATCTAACTAACATAGATGCCGCGCGTCGGCTGCGCTGCTTAGGGAATTCAATAATTGCTGAGTTTTTTTCTCTCATTTTACTAATAAAATTGTAAATATATTATTTTATTGATTATCAAAAGTACTATTATACATTCTTGTTTTTATCTAAATTTTTATAAAAATAAATTTACTTTTTCATGATTAAATATAACTTTAATTATAAATGTTATTATTTTTTATTTATCTTAAAATTTTTAATTAAACGTCATATCAATTTTCATTAAAAATTACTATCACTTTTTTTTTTATTTCACAAATTGTTAAATAATTAATTCAATTGAAAAATTATCACTTTTCATTGGATAAATATTACTTTTGTTAAAAGCATTATCACCTTTTATCCGTCCTATTAATTATTCATGAAATATTTTAATTGATCACTTTCCATTAATCAAGTGTCACTATTTTTAATTTTTAAGTGATCAGTTATCACTTTTCATTAATCAAGTGCCACTGTTTATTAAAAATGTTATCACTTTTTATTCTTCATGTTAGTTCATAAAATAGTTCAATGGAACGATTATCATATTTTAATTTAATAGGCATCACTTTTTATTGAAAATGTTATCACTTTTTATTCGTCTAATAAATAATCCGTCTTATAAATAGTTGAGATGGATGCACATTACTTTTTTTTTTGATTATATATCTCTTTTCATTTTAAATATTATTACATTTAATTCATTCTATAAATTGTTTATGAAATAATTAACTTTGATGAATATTATATTTTCATTTTAAGTATCACTTTTTATTAAAAATATTTTCAATTTATATTTATCCTACAAAATTTTTATTAAATAATTTTATTGAACTATTATCACTTTTTTTAATCAAATATAATTATTAGATAATAATTAAAAAAATATTACCACCTTTTATAATATATAATGTTCAAATAATTAAATTAAATTAATAACAAAATTTGATCATTACATCCTTCAGGATGAAATTTAAAAAATTACTAGATGCTGGATTATCAAATTATTTACAAATTAAAGGTATTGCAAAATTTAATCATCACATGTTTGAATAATAAATGAGTGAGACTCTTGTGCTCCCGGGATACCGTGTCTCTTTGCAATTTAAACCCTAGCAATACATAAATTTAAATATAATATGTATGAGGAGAGTTGTGTTCCCATATGGGCACGATGTTCCCGGGGGCGCAAGAGCTTTTGCCATAATAAAGACTTAAGAGTGATGATTACCTTAAAAAAAATTAGATTCAGGAACTATGTTTAACTTAATTTCTATACGCTTCCATAGCAAAATTTGATTGTAGCCAAGCGGTTGGCAATATGTGTATCCATGCTTGAGGTCGTGGGTGTTGGCAATTGGATCGTTTGGATCAACGTGATCTGTTAGGATAACAGGCAAACAATATCAGCGGAAGCGAAACATCAATGTTTACCGTACTTCTGGGTCGATGTAGAGGATGAACAGCAGTGAAGAACACCTCTGATCTTCTACCGTATGTCCCAAAGTCAACTCTGGTGTTGGGTGGTCAACAATCCCCAGAGTTCTCTCAATCTGCTCTCTGTTGTCTCCCGTATGTCAAAAGAGGCACTGACTTAGGGTTAACAGGAGCTGAGATGACTTATATAATTGGGCTACAACAGGGACCAGGAGGAGAAATTGGACTGGGCCTCAATTGAATTTAATTAACCAAGCTTAGCCCAAAGCTTTTAATTAAATCCAATAATAATAATATAGTCCACTAAAATATTATTATTGCACTACCCATCCAATCCCAAATTATGTTCTGGGCTCCTTCTTATTATAAGCCCGATGGTCTCCCCATGTTTAAAAAATACAATGTCCATTAATTAATTAAGTTACTGACAACTCAAATTAATTAATATCTCATCCGAGAGTAGTACCACTCAACCTTATTATCATGCCGGAAATTAATCCACTTGCAAGATTTACATGATAAACCTTATGAGCTCCTCAAGGGGACATCATCAACCTATGACGGACATGAATTCCTTCTACAATCAACAACACACCATAGAGACAGCACTACTTCCCAACTCACCGAGTATATTGATTTAATACTTATAAATCTCACCCATTGATGAATCAAATAAATACATACTGCCCTACGTGTCGAGGTTATTGTATAGGGATTAAGAGCACGCACTTCCATAATAACAGAGATCAAGTTCTTCTATAAATCAGTATAAGTCGAACGATCTCAAGCGGTCCTGCTCAATACACACAAGTGCACTAATGTGATTCTATAGCCAAGACAAGCTAATACCAAACCACACTACAACCATACCGATAGAGAGTCCCCGTCTATCTCAGTTGTGAGCATCTGTTTATACTTTATAAGAAAACCGATAATATGATCTTCTGCGTGTTGTCGCACTACATATTATCTACAGTATAAAGTAAGTGGACTATTGCATCATGCATATAAAATAAATTATAAGATGCAATCATTTGATCAATGATTCTCATTTCAAATATTGTTATGACATTGTTCATACTAAAGCTAGACTTTTAGTATACAATCCAATAATCTCCCACTTATACTAAAAGACTATGCTGTCATGTCTTCTGCCATACATCTGATTCCTACTCACACTACACGACCATTAAAAGTTCTCGCCTTAAGGTCCTTGTAAATGGTTTACTAGGTCATCATCCGATGCAATCTAGGCGACAACAACCTTCCCCTCATTATACGATTTCTCGTAACAGGTGGTACTCGCGCTCTATGTGTTTAATTGCCTTATGGACTTGTGATTTCTTCAAGTTTGCAACTGCACCAATATCATCAATGTAAATTGTGATTACCTTGGGCAAACTTAGAAACACTTCAAAGTCCATCATGAAGTCTCTAGAGTCATATATATACTTTGGCTGCCTCATAGGCTCCAATTTATCATCTTTCCATGATGGAGTCCGGAGTCTGAAATATATTTCTATATAACACTCCTCCACATTATGACTCTAATTCCTAAAATTAAACACATAACCTTTGAAGAGAATTTGCTACCGTCCAATCTGACTAAAAAATCCGAATCTACGTAATCCACAAGAAGTAGTGAATCTGTCCAGTAAGTCCACATATAATTTCCAGTCCTTCTCAGACACTTTATAAATGTCTTACCACAGTTCATCATTTTTTTTCCGGGTTACGTTGATACCCACTGTTCATGCGTTTAGCAAAATAGATATCCAACCTCGTTCATAGCATTCCTTAGATTAAGCTTCCTTATTCGCCGAAGTATAAGGAACCGCTTTTATCTTCTTTATCTACTTTTTGTGTCTCAAAGACACATCCACTTAGATAAATTCACATGCTAAACGAGTATGGACTGTATCATTTTATGAAACTTGAGATAAGCATAATATCCTTTCTTGTGATCCGTATTACCGTGATCAAAAGGATATATTTTGCCTTTCTTAAGTCCTTCATCTCTACCGCTTTATTAACCGTACCCATACGCCCGATAATACTCTTTCATTGTCTCCAATGAGCAAGATACTATCTACGTATAGTACAAGAAACACCACCACGTTTCCGTCACTCTTTACAACACACAAGACTCATCCGCTCATTGATTTAAATCCATGCTACTGGATTACCTAATCAAAACAGATGCTTCACTATCTTAAAGCTTGCTTTAGTCCATCGTTGGACAATTTTAAGCTTACTATCAAAATGCTATTAGTACTTTGCAATGAATCACTCTGGTTGCTTCACATAGATGTTTTCCTCAAGACTTCCAATCAGGAAAGCTGTCTTTGACATCTATTTGCTGTTCCTCATAGCAGCAATGATGAGTGATATTTTCACCTAGATTTTAGTGTCTTTTTATATGTGTTTTCGTATTATTTTATCCGTATTTGTGTTCTATTTGGTTGTGTTTTATGTTTTTATGGAAATATGTGAGAATGAGCTTAAATGTATGATTTCCAGGTAAAAATGAATTCTAGACACGAGAAGGAAGATTTGGGAAAAAACGAAGCTTAATTCGGAGTTGAAACGAGGGAAAATAAGTCAAATTAAGCAAAATGCTGAAAAACGCACGTCCAACTTGTGTAATTTTTCTGTACTCTTGTGGAGCTCAAAACTAAAAATGTGATATATGGTTGGAAAGCCACATAAAAGAGGATCGTTTTGGTATAAGAAACACTTCAATCCGAGTCCAAACGAGAAAGTTATGATTAAAATGGTGACGTCGCGCAGGCTGTTTCTACTCAGCACGATTGTGTTATTTTTTATGACTTGTTACACCTTCAAATGTTGGATGTTTTATCAGATCTTTATATGGATAGAAAGCCAATGAAAAAAAGATCGCGTGAGCACAAGAATTACTCAAATTGGAGATCGGATGTGGAAGTTACGCGCGAAACGGTGAGACTGCGCTGCACCGACCCGAACTTGACCCGAATTCGACCCATGCTCGGCCCAAAGTCATTTTTATGATTAGAATGTGTTCTAGAAGGTTCTAAGGGGTAAAAACACCCATTTTGGAGTGTAAATATCAGTGGGGATCAGATCTACACCATATACACACCATTTTTCACACACTTTTCCTCTCCATTCCATCTACCCTTCATCCCATTCACCATTCATTGATTCCATCCATCTGCACTTGATCCCCTCCATCAAATCCACCATCCAAGTGATCAAGGAAGCAAGGGAGAGTGAAGATCACAAGAGGAAGAAGGAGATCTCCATTGAAGACCTTCAAAGGGGGAATCTAATTCTAAGTCTTGTGAAATTCTTTATAGATTTGTCATGGAATTTGTGGATCCAATTGTCTATGATTGTTTTCTCTAAAACTATGATAGGCTAATCTCCTTTGTGAGATTAGCTCCATGATTGGTATTGGATAATTTAGTTTTTATGCAAATTGATTTTAATCTTGAATGGGCTTTGTGTTATTTCTATCATTGATTGTTGATTGCTTGATGTATATGATGATTCGTGTGATTAATTATCATGGGCATGTGATTAGATAGAGAAATCAATTATGTGTTTAGGATAGTTCATTGAATCATTTCATCATACACTTCATGTGCATTAATTTAGAATGAGATAGAGATATCCTTCTAGATTTAGAACTCTTTGATAGAACATTTGATTAGCTTAATCGAGAGGTTGGTTGATTAAATGAGGAGACCCAAACAATTAGTAAATTCATAGTACCTTAAAAAGGAATATTGCTTATGATTTAGTACCTAATTAGGGAACTCATAGAGTAATTAGTACCTAGTGGGAGGTGTTTGCTATTGTCTCGATCCTATGTGCTTTTGGGAGTCTTGTTGAGGGCCTACATCCTATCCATCTCGAGAGAGAGTTTAGGTGGAATTAGTGATCGCTTCTATACCTTGTCCATGAGAGATTAGAATTAATTGCATGATTACTTAATTATCTATGCCATGATTGTTGTTAATTTCATCCTTGCATCATTTGGAACCCTTTTATCTTTGCATTCATTTTATCTTTATTTCTTTCATTTGTGTAATTGCGTTTATTTGCATCATATCCTCTCTTCCGTCGTCCTTATAAAATCACGATAAACTTGAGATCGCTTAAACTCTAGCACGTTCCTCCTTGTGGTTCGATAATTTCTTTAATTGGTCATACCCACTATATTACGACCAATCAAATGGCGCCGTTGTCGGGGAGATAACGGTCGCTAGTAGTTTGACGAAGGATTGTTTAGAGTGGTCTTAATAAGGACATTTTTTTTTATTTTTGCATCTTATATTTGCTTTGGAAAATTTTGTTCTAATTTTTCTTTCTTTTATAGGTGCATACCTTGAGAAGGAAGAAGAAGGAGAGCAACCCCAAAAATATGAGCTACATGGATAATCTTCGAGATATGGTGAATAGAAGTGTTCATTCCGCTATGAACACACAAGGAAATTTTCAAGGATTTCAAATGCCAAATTGGGAGCCTAATTTGCAACCGGATTATGGAGTACAAGATATGCAATTCCAACAACAAGGTTATGAGAATTTTGGAGTTCCTTATCAAATGCATCATCAAGTATACCCTCAAGGTGTGGAAGATGGTTTTCAAGGAAATTTTTCTAGAAATCAAGATGGAAATCAACCACAACTATGGGGAGATTTTCAAGACTCCAACACCTCTTATTCCGCCCAACTTGACTATAGAGAGAAGCTTAGAGATGAGTTGATCGAAAAGATTATGAAGCGCATGGAGAAGGATAGTAAGTATAATGAAGCGTGGATGGATCGAATGAGAAATTGGTGTGAAATGGTGACAAGTGCAATAGTAGCATTCGATGCTAGATTAAATTCCATTGAGCACCAAGTTAGTCAAGTTGTATCCACCGTTGAGAACAACAAGCCTTCTATCTCCGGAACGAATCTATGCATGGCCATTAAAGATCGAAAAGAGGATAGTTTGGGGGTTGATGAGGTTATGAAGGAAAAGAGAGAAAGGGTGCCCAAGTGGGTGAAAGCTAAAGAGTTGAAAGAAGAGTTGAAGGGGGAATTCGATAGATTTGTCGAGTCTCTTGAAGAAATGGTAGAGAAAGTCAAGATTCAAAACCATGATGAGATTTATGCCCTTATGGAAGAAAAGAAGCCTCCGGAAACTAAGATCATGGATTCTACTCCCCACAAGTCAAAACCTTCTCATTCTATTGAAATTTCAAATTCTCTTAAGAACTTCCATGATTTTATTGATAAAAATTTATTTGGTGATTGTAGGAAAAAGGTTGCAAGAGGGCACCAACACTTGTCAATGCCCGAATTCTTACCGGGGGATGTGGTTGAAGTTCAAAATGCATATAAAGCCCCATGAAAAAAGTGGAACAAGTGGAAAGGGCCATTCCTTGTGAAGAACGCCTTCGGAGACCAATTGCTTGAACTATTTAACAAGAAGGGAAACGTTCTTGTGGTTGAGCGTGAGGGCACAAGGCACTACTTCAAGAAGAAACCTATGATAGTGCCTAAGGACTATTCAAGACCACCATGAGCTAAAGACTCTCGTCCGGCTTGAAGACGTTAAACTTAGCGCTAGATGGGAGGCAACCCATCATTATCTTTATTGCTTTATTTAATGCTTTCAATAAGGATTGTGGATTTGTTATTTCTTGCATTTTTGGCATGTAGGTTGATTGTGCTTGTGAGGAATATGCGTATTGGACAAACGATAAGTGCTTGATTTGAAGTGTGAAAGTAAGTCACACCACTTTTTGCAAACTTACCTCGAAACTCTTGTTTCAATTTAAGTTTGGGGGGATATGGCGTGGTGTGACATACTTTGTCTTGAAAGCATATACTTTTCGTATTTTTGGGCTAATTTTAAAATTTTTCTCATGAGTTTGGTTTGATTTTGGTATGATTGGTGGTGTTGAAGTGCATGATAGTCCATATTTGTTAAATGCAATTGTTGAGCTAACGGTGTTTGTTGAGTGTTTGAGCATGAATGAAAGGTATTGGAAGCACGAATGGAGCTTGGAACTAACGTTTTCTTTACCAAATGCCTATTGAGGGAGTACTCTACACCTTATCACTTCTAGTTGCTTGATATATTTTGATGTGTATTGATGTGATTAGCATGCTACTTTATGTGTTATGTTTTTGGGAGGTTTACTTTTCAATCAAAGGTTGGGATGATTGTGAGCTTATATTGTTATGGATGATTTGAATGTGTGCTTTATTGTTTAATGATGGTGATTTTTATTCTTGCATGTTATGTGTTTTTGTTTTATTTCTTATTTGTTGTGTCCTTGTTTTATGTTTTGTGTGTTTTCTTATTTTTGTCTTGGTATATTTGGTGGTTTGTTTAGGGAGGTTGTGAGTCATTTTTGAATATGAGTGATGATATGTT
Source organism: Pogostemon cablin (assembly GCA_023678885.1). NCBI lineage: Eukaryota > Viridiplantae > Streptophyta > Magnoliopsida > Lamiales > Lamiaceae > Pogostemon > Pogostemon cablin. Next base: position 12,308,858 of record CM042985.1, on the reverse strand, counting down.
GTAGTGATAAGTGATGACAAGTTATGATTAAGAATCTCTACACTTTCGAATTGTGACATGTTTTACTTAACTTGTTCAATTTTGAGATGAATGTGGTGTAATAAGTTTCCTAAGGTCCGAGCACAAGCTTGTGAGTGTTTGAGCCTCAACCGTGCATACATGATTTTTCTTTCATGAGTGGATCGATTGAGTTTGATAAGCTAGAACTTGCTCAAGGACTAGAGGAACGAGCCCAATTTGTGGAGATTAGTGACATGATCTAAGGTCATCCTTGTTATTATAGTCATTGCCATATATTTTCCTACCATGAACATAATCCCTAGTCAACCACTTTGAGCCCTAAAGCCTTTTTATTGTGAATATAGCACATTACAAGCCTTGATTACCCTCTTAAGTCATGTATATATACCCTTTGTGTGGGTGATTGAGGAGATGGTGGCTAGAAATGTTTGATGAGGAAGAAAAAAAAAAGAAAATGGTAAACAAGCAAGAAAAAGGATGAAAAGAGCACAAACAAGAATGAACATGCAACCTCATGACAAGAAAATGAGCAAAGTAACAATAATATGCTCAAGTACTTAAAAATCAAAGAAAAGAAGCATGAATCATAAGAAGCTCAAGAAATCCAAGGAAAGTTGATGAGTAGTGCTTGTGAGTACCAAAGACAAGAAATGAAGAAAGAAAAGTGGAGAAGTTGGAGAGATTGACCATCTCTTCGATTACTTACACTTGTTTAAGCCACTATTACCATATTCTTCCTACCTTACCAAAGAGCCTATCATTACATCCTTAATGAAAGACCTTTTTGATCACTAATGAAAACTTTGGTGGTTTGTGAATGTAGTCCACGAGCAAGCTTATAGCGAGTCGAGCCAATCGATTGATGAGTATTGTTTTACCCTACTTAAAATAGTGTTGAGTGAAATTTATATCTTATGTGAGGCTTGGACTAAAAGGGACTATATTACACTTTATTTTCTTGTGATTGAACTTGTTAATTTCTCATGTCATGAATCTAATGTTGTAGGATGACTTAGCATAAATTGTAATTCTTATTGCTATCGATATGTTATTACGTATGTTCGTTTAGTCTTTTCCTAGGTGAAAATCACTCCTCTTGGTTTATCATTTTCGTTGTGCGAGGACGCACAACTCTTTAAGTTTGGGGGTGTGATGAGTGATATTTTCACCTAGATTTTAGTGTCTTTTTATATGTGTTTTCGTATTATTTTATCAGTATTTGTGTTCTATTTGGTTGTGTTTTATGTTTTTATGGAAATATGTGAGAATGAGCTTAAATGTATGATTTCCAGGTAAAAATGAATTCTAGACACGAGAAGGAAGATTTGGGAAAAAACGAAGCTTAATTCGGAGTTGAAACGAGGGAAAATAAGTCAAATTAAGCAAAATGCTGAAAAACGCACGTCCAACTTGTGTAATTTTTCTGTACTCTTGTGGAGCTCAAAACTAAAAATGTGATATATGGTTGGAAAGCCACATAAAAGAGGATCGTTTTGGTATAAGAAACACTTCAATCCGAGTCCAAACGAGAAAGTTATGATTAAAATGGTGACGTCGCGCAGGCTGTTTCTACTCAGCACGATTGTGTTATTTTTTATGACTTGTTACACCTTCAAATGTTGGATGTTTTGTCAGATCTTTATATGGATAGAAAACCAATGAAAAGAAGATCGCGTGAGCACAAGAATTACTCAAATTGGAGATCGGATGTGGAAGTTATGCGCGAAACGGTGAGACTGCGCTGCACCGACCCGAACTTGACCCGAATTCGACCCATGCTCGGCCCAAAGTCATTTTTATGATTAGAATGTGTTCTAGAAGGTTCTAAGGGGTAAAAACACCCATTTTGGAGTGTAAATATCAGTGGGGATCAGATCTACACCTAATACACACCATTTTTCACACACTTTTCCTCTCCATTCCATCTACCCTTCATCCCATTCACCATTCATTGATTCCATCCATCTACACTTGATCCCCTCCATCAAATCCACCATCCAAGTGATCAAGGAAGCAAGGGAGAGTGAAGATCACAAGAGGAAGAAGGAGATCTCCATTGAAGACCTTCAAAGGGGGAATCTAATTCTAAGTCTTGTGAAATTCTTTATAGATTTGTCATGGAATTTGTGGATCCAATTGTCTATGATTGTTTTCTCTAAAACTATGATAGGCTAATCTCCTTTGTGAGATTAGCTCCATGATTGATAGTGGATAATTTAGTTTTTATGCAAATTGATTTTAATCTTGAATGGGCTTTATGTTATTTCTATCATTGATTGTTGATTGCTTGATGTATATGATGATTCGTGTGATTAATTGTCATGGGCATGTGATTAGATAGAGAAATCAATTATGTGTTTAGGATAGTTCATTGAATCATTTCATCATACACTTCATGTGCATTAATTTAGAATGAGATAGAGATATCCTTCTAGATTTAGAACTCTTTGATAGAACATTTGATTAGCTTAATCGAGAGGTTGGTTGATTAAATGAGGAGACCCAAACAATTAGTAAATTCATAGTACCTTAAAAAAGAATATTGCTTATGATTTAGTACCTAATTAGGGAACTCATAGAGTAATTAGTACCTAGTGGGAGGTGTTTGCTATTGTCTCGATCCTATGTGCTTTTGGGAGTCTTGTTGAGGGCCTACATCCTATCCATCTCGAGAGAGAGTTTAGGTGGAATTAGTGATCGCTTCTATACCTTGTCCATGAGAGATTAGAATTAATTGCATGATTACTTAATTATCTATGCCATGATTGTTGTTAATCTCATCCTTGCATCATTTGGAACCCTTTTATCTTTGCATTCATTTTATCTTTATTTCTTTCATTAGTGTAATTGCGTTTATTTGCATCATATCCTCTCTTCCGTCGTCCTTATAAAATCACGATAAACTTGAGATCGCTTAAACTCTAGCACGTTCCTCCTTGTGGTTCGATAATTTCTTTAATTGGTCATACCCACTATATTACGACCAATCAAGCAATAAATAAAAGAATCCGGATCAACATAAGCATAGCTACCAGCGAACATGTTTCCTCATAATCAAACCATTTTTTTCTGAGTAAACTTTTTCGCAACAAGCTTTGCTTCCAAGGTTTTCACCTTTCCATATGATCATCTTTTATTTCCTTTGACCACTTGCAATGGCTTTTACACCATTTAGTGGTCATACAAGTTCCCAGACTTAATATAGAATCCGTAGATTCTATTTCAACATTCATTGCAACTTACTAAGATTCCGCATTTTCATCTTGTAGTACTACGTCGTATCCGTGGGATAATACCATGTTCACTAGGGATCAAGTCTCACGACTCTCCCAAAATATATATTTATGGGTTGTCATACAACCCTCCCACTACGACAAGACACTACATGTAATTGTGTATCAGACGTGACACGCGTTGCAGTTTACCTTGTGGCATATCCTCTTGTACACTTGGTACTTATACTTTGTGTTTTCTTCTCACTACCTTTTAGAACAACTCATACATGGGTTTGTGATTTATTACATAGTCCTTTTCCAAAAATCTGGTGTTTGTGTTAACAGTCACCCTTCGATCTTTTGGACTAAATAAATCAACCTTCATTTTTTTCAGGATGTCCCACAAATAGACAAATGTTTTACGAATTACTGTTTCTAGGGCATATCCATAAAATGAATTTTAATTATTCCAAATAATTCATCATCTATCTAATCATTACCGTAAGAGACTTATTCCTTCTTTCCACCACACCATTCAGTTGGGGCATGCCCGGTGTAATCAACTTGAGATTTAATCTCAAGTTCTGATCAATAGCTCCTAACTATCCCAAGAGGTATTCGCCATCATGATTAAATCGTAATGACTTAATATATTTTTCATGACGCTTCACTATACCAGCTTTACAATTCTTGAATTGATCAAAGAACTTAGACATGCAGTGCATCAAATAAATATATTGGTATCTAGAATAATCTTCGAATATTCATAACCACCTCTCGCCTGGATAATATTAGGTTTGCTTGAATCAGAATGAACTAATTCCAACATATATATCTTTGGCTCTACACCCCACAGCCTTGAAAAGACAGTTAATCATTTTTACTTCCAAGCAAGACTCGCAAGTCTGATAGTTTCCACTTCAGATAAACCTTACGGTCTATCGACTATCAACTTTTGAATCCTACTCAAGTAAAATGAACTAATCTTAGATGACAAATATATGTTTAGTTCATCTTTGAAGGTTCCTTTCTCTTACTAATATTAGAAGATGCATTATTAATTACTATTTGTTGCATCTGTTGGATGTACATGATTCAAGAGTATACATTATCCACCAATGTACTATTACAGATCATAGCCCCATTCCTCATCACTATGACCATGTCATTTAAATGAAATGAAGTATCCATCCGATAATGCATAGAAACCGAAATCAAATTCTTTCTATGAAACGTACGCAAAGACAATTTCTCATAATCAATCGTTTATTCTTATCATGAGATAAATAAACAACTCCCACTGCAATAGTCACTACCTTTGTAGTTTTACCCATGTCATAACAATCTTATTCTTAGTTGGTGATAAACATTTAGTGATTCCAGTATCTACACACTTCGTATCAGTAGATGCCATCACTAATCATGTTTGAACCACTAGTAAATAAGATATTAAACTTGTTCACATCATGATGAAAATGGCTTTCCTTTGCCACATGTTTTGTCATAAGTTTCCCACCATATACATCCTCTTGTAATTCAGGTGGAACTTACTCAAAACGTCTAGGCAATTATGGAGAATAAAATTGACTTAGGTTTCCCCTTCAACTTCTATTCCATGTATTTCCAATTCATTCATCAAATTCTTTCATGACCTTCCGCCTTTTAAATTACTCAATTATCCGAAGAGTTACATGAGACCATCATATTTCTATGAACCTCTCATCTCTTCACTAGAGACTTTAATAGGCATCATGAGCCGTCCTTTGAGAGAACACATATGTATTTTCTTAAGCAGTAAAATTCAAAACCAAGATTCTTTTCTATTCAATTAATTTGGACAAGTAAATATTATTTCTTTTAGTTAACAACTAGTGAAATAAAACCATTTGAAATTCAGAGAATCACAAATTAATTTACCGATCAAAACTTCGAATTTTATCCTTTTATATTGATTCCCTCAAAATAATATAAAATAAAATTCACCGACATCTCAAGCACCGTGAGTCTGCAAGCCACGTTAGTGTGGACGTTTACAAACCCGAACATTTACAAGAGAAGATTTTACCCATTAATTTTATTTGTCAACCTAACTTTATGACAAAATAATTAATAGTCGGTTCTTCTTTAGCCATGCAAATAATAGCAGTGATTCCGTTGGGGAGGATACTAATTATTTACATCTAAGTGTACACCATTATTTGATCCCAAATCCGCTGCCCAAGCTTATGTGCCTTACTGTTGGAGAAGTACACACGCGCTCAGATAACTTTCTACAACCATCAATTATATAAGTTTGTACCAGTGAACTGCATATAAGCTCATCCGTTAGGGAGGAAGGCACTATAGCCAACGCGCAAGTCCATATGCAACACATTACAAACAATAATTATTTAAAGAAGTCTGTACCAGTGATCCGTGAATAAACTCATCCGTTAGGGAGGAAGGCTCTATTGCCAACGCGCAAGTTTACTCACATCACTTACAAACCAATAATGGAGGCCGCAGGAATTAATTACCAATCCCCTCTCTCACTTAGTTATTTAACAACGAGGGCTTTTAAGATGCATATAATATTTCAAATAAAATATACATTTAAACATGCTTCTATTAACAGCAATTTAAATAAATAAATCACATAGAACATGCCTTTCACATATACAACAATAATTGACAATTAAATCAATTAATCAGTTATATAATAAAATTAATTGCATAAAATGTTGGATCAAATAAATGGGCCGAGCGGAGCCAAGCATCAATAGCATAAAAATGAGCAGCCTATTAATAAATTAATAAAGCCCATTTAACCTGCCATTATAATGCATGATAAATCCATCCCATTTATAAAATCAGGCCCAACATAATACCCACAATTAATTAAATCCATCAATAATAAATGGCCCAGCAGCCCATAAGCATTTTAATTAAAATTGGGCCCATTTGAACAACCCAAAACCAAATTAAAAACAAGGCCCAGCTGGATCATCTCACAAACAACACTGCAGCCCTAAAAAGAACAGCCGCAATCGACACTGCCACTACACACCTGCAGCAAGCTGCTCCCGGCGGCCGGAGCACTCCTGAAGCCATCCAACGTCATTGACAGAAGTAACCGCTGTAGCCGCTGATTCGCACAGCCGAGAAGAACACCGGCATCAATCAGGTGGTCATCGGTCGTTTCGAGCCACGCTTGCAATGAGCTGCTACCATGCTTAGCAACGCAGCGCCTCTCACGCCGTCAACGAAACTCCCGCTACGATGCAACGCGATCAGCGCCACCGCGTCGCTGCTATGCAACGCGATCAATCTTGCTGTAACCTCTCATGTCCAGCCTCGTCCCACAATCGAAATCGACGAGAACCCACCATCAATTTTCACAGCAGACCCTTTCTTCTTCGGTCGTTAATCCCCGCTGCAAGTTTTGCCAACCTCAGGATGTATCATCCATTTCACCGATCATCGATAGACAGCAGCAGTCTCTCGTCGATATCTCACCGGGTGGGAATTGATCGATGCTTTGCGGTCATCGATCACTGGCTAGGGCTGTTCCCTTTAGCCCATCCGTGCCAGGAGGGGGTAGTCACCAGTCGTGATGCGACCCTCGCCAGCACCGCCATCATGCCATCGTCCATCGTCGACCGCTCAGCAGTTCACTTAAGTCGCACGCTTCTCAGTCAGGTTACGGGGTCAGCATCACACACGATCCTTTTCCCGAGTCACGACCCATCAGCCTTTCGCTGTTCATCAGGCTGCAAGTCTGCCACCCAGCAATCGTGTGTGTCCATCTTGTGTATAGACCCTCTCAAACAACCATCAGGCCGTGTGTGTGTGTATAGCCCCGTGTGACAGAATTTACAATATCCAGCATATAATACACATGAATGGATCAATAACTCTACCTAACGTCTCACGTTTCACCACGAAACTAACGCTCTGATACCAATTGTTGGCAATTGGATCATTTGGATCAACGTGATCCGTTAGGATAACAGGCAAATAATATCAGCGAAAGCGAAACATCAATGTTTACCGTACTTCTGGGTCGATGTAGAGGATGAACAGCAGTGAAGAACACCTCTGATCTTCTACCGTATGTCCTAAAGTCAACTCTGGTGTTGGGTGGTCAACAATCCCCTGAGTTCTCTCAATCTGCTCTCTGTTGTCTCCCGTATGTCAAAAGAGGCACTGACTTAGGATTAACAGGAGCTGAGATGACTTATATAATTGGGCTACAGCAGGGACCAAGAGGAGAAATTGGACTGAGCCTCAATTGAATTTAATTAACCAAGCTTAGTCCAAAGCTTTTAATTAAATCCAATAATAATAATATAGTCCATTAAAATATTATTATTGCACTACCCATCCAATCCCAAATTATGTTCTGGGCTCCTTATCATTATGAGCCCGATGGTCTCCCCATGTTTAAGAAATACAATGTCCATTAATTAATTAAGTTACTGACAACTCAAATTAATTAATATCTCATCCGAGAGTAGTACCACTCAACCTTATTATCATGCCGGAAATTAATCCACTTGCAAGATTTACATGATAAACCTTATGAGCTCCTCAAGGGGACATCATCAACCTATGACGGACATGAATTCCTTCTACAATCAACAGCACACCATAGAGACAGCACTACTTCCCAACTCACCGAGTATATTGATTTAATACTTATAAATCTCACCCATTGATGAATCAAAGAAATACATACTGCCCTACGTGTCGAGGTTATTGTATAGGGATTAAGAGCACGAACTTCCATAATAACAGAGATCAAGTTCTTCTATAAATCAGTATAAGTCGAACGATCTCAAGCGGTCCTGCTCAATACACACAAGTGAACTAATGTGATTCTATAGCCAAGACAAGCTAATTCCAAACCACACTACAACCATACCGATAGAGAGTCCCCGTCTATCTCAGTTGTGAGCATCTATTTATACTTTATAAGGAAACCGATAATATGATCTTCCGCGTGTTGTCGCACTACATATTATCTACAGTATAAAGTAAGTGGACTATTGCATCATGCATATAAAATAAATTATAAGATGCAATCATTTGATCAATGATTCTCATTTCAAATATTGTTATGACATTGTTCATACTAAAGCTATACTTTTAGTATACAATCCAACAGTGGGTTCAATACTCGTCTCTGAATAGACAACGTTTTTCATAAAACTGTTGTCTTTAAAAAATTAATTATTTAATAAATTTTGAGCTAACATTTGATATATGATATTTAAAAAAATTTATTACTAAAATTACAGATTATAATTAAACTTAGTTAATATTTTTTAAAATTATATTTAATTAAATTTACATCGATGAAAATTAATATTATTATTATAAAATTAAAATTAAAATTAAATTTGAGCTATATAAAAATATATACGTGATAAAATATAAATTAATGAAACTTATATAAAATTATGAATATTAAAATAAAAAATTTAAATATTATAATAAAATTTTCATTCTAAAACTAAATTAATATCTCATAAAAGTTAAATTGAAAAACTTTATGGAGTTTGATTCTTCTAATGTTAACTTACATATTCTTTTTTAAAAAAATATCATATCTTTTATACGTAAAAACTTTCATATAAAATTATTTTAATTTAATTGATCACAAAGATTAACAACAAATTTAATTGATCAATTAACAACAAAATTATTATTTTTAAATAATAACACATCACCTAAAAATAATAGATACCTAAAAATTAATAGATATATTTTTAATGTCAATGGCAGTTTATTAATGTTATTTGAGCGAAATATTCCCTCTTTAAGCAATTGAGTAGATATATTTTAACGTACATGGCAGTTTGTTAATATTATTTTCACAAAACATTCCCTCTTTTTTTAAGCAGTTGATTTGTTAATATTATTTTCGCATAACATTTCCTCTTTTTTTTAAGCAGTTGATTAGTGGCGAGTGGTGTAATGGAGTTAAAGTTTTGTAATCTTTTTTATTATTTTATTACAGTTAGATAAACAACCATAACTTGTCAATATCCTCTATTATGCGTGATTTGTTTGGAGATGATTCAGATCATGAAATTATTTGTGATCTACCTGAAAATGATGAAGGATTTGGTAACATTTGTGGGGAAGAGTTCGATAACAATATTATAGAAGATGATTTAAATGACGATGAAAATCTTCCAAATAAAAATATTTTGCCAAAAAATGGAATGACTTCAGTTACACCAGGTATAAGTTTTAGTAGTATTGAAAGGTTATATGAAGCTTATCAAGAGCATGCAAGAGTTAAGGGGTTTAGTATCGTGAAGAGAACAGAGAACGAGAAATATGCTCGAATGGTTTGTGATAGAAGTGGTACCTCCAAAGTGCAAAAATGTTCAAAAAAGGTGGATTGCAAGGCTCGATTGAATGCAAAAAAATTAGAAGATGGAACTTGTATAGTTACGTCGATGGTGAATGAGCACACACATGAAATTGATCCTGTATTTTCACAATTAATGCCAGCTCATAGACAATTGACTGTGAACTTGAAAAGACAATTAGAAGCGAATGATATTACGGGTTTAAGGCCATATAAGAATATAAGATTATGTGAAGTTCAATGTGACAGACCTCAAAATTTGGGGTGCCTAACAAAAGATTGTCGGAACCATATCGACAGGAGAAGGAGGTTAAGATTAGGTGAGGGAGATGCAAAAGCCATTCGAGTGATGTTTACTAGACTTCAATTGAAAGATCCAAATTTCTTTTATATGATTGATGCAGATTCTGAAGGCAGATTATGTAAAGTTTTATGGATTCATCCGAGAAGTAGAGCAGCATACGAAGAATTTCACGATGTCGTGAGTTTTAACACAACATACCTTGTGAATAGGTACGAAATATTGATATTATGTCATTTGTAAAAAAAATTATTTATATTTGTGAAAATGGCTGATATGCATGCTTTTCTTGGAAAATTCTTGCTCTCTCCTCTAAATATTCATCATAGTGACCCAATATTTTATTGATAATTTTTGGATTCATTGTTCATTCTTATTGTCGTCATTGAAATTTTCTTAGGCGTAGGAAAATATAATTCAATTTGAATATGTTTATCATGAATTCCTATCCTATCCTTCTTATATTGAACGTTCATAATTAAATATAATAAGGTAAGAATGGTAAGAAAAGATGTTGAGGATCTTAATTAGTGTCATTATTCTCTCAACTTTTTCTCATACTTTTTATTTTTCCTATTGCAAATATATTTCATCAAACAAAATATATTTTCTTTTGTCCGAATAGGTACAAAATGCCTTTTGCATCAATTGTGGGTGTTAATCATTACGAGCATTCAATCTTGTTAGGATGTGCATTGGTAACATATGAGGATACTGGTTCATTTGAATGGTTATTTGAGAATTGGCTACTAGCAATGGGCGACATCCATCCAAATGCCATTATTACAGACCAATGTGAAAGTATTGGGAAAGCAATAAGAGATTTGATGCCGAATACTATTCATCATTTTTGCATTTGACATATTCTTACAAAGGTACCTTCCGAATTCAGAGGTGTGGCTGATTTTAATAATTGTTGTGTTGAATTCAAAGGGCTTGTATATGATAGTCTTACGGTTGAAAACTTTGAGATGAAGTGGTCTGAGTTTTTGGTGAAATTTCATTTGGAGAACAATGCTTGGCTGAAAGAGTTGTATGACGTAAGGCAAAAATGGGTTCCTGTGTACTTGAATCATACCTTTTGGGCAGGGATGATTTCTACACAAAGGAGTGAGGGTATGCATGCATACTTTGATGAATTTGTTCATTCAAGAAGCACTCTCAAACAATTCATGGAACAATACGACATTGCAATGGGAAATAAAATTCAGAAAGAGTTTATAGCTGATTTTCAATGTAAGAATAAGGTTATAAATTGCATAACGATGTTTGCTTGGGAGATGCAATTTCAAATGCATACACTAATTCAATCTTCAAACTTGTTCAAGATGAGATAAGCCGCATGATATATTGTCATGTTGTACAATCAGGTGAAGATGAAAATGTTGAAGACCAAAATGGTACTTGTAAAAGATTCAGAATTTTGGAAAGAAGTATTTTGAACAATTACTATCATAAAGAATTCACTTATATGGTTGAATGGACTCCAGACAGAAACATCATGAACTGCAATTTCAAGAAGTTTGAATTTAAGGGAATACTGTGCTGTCACATTATGGTGGTGCTGGCTCGAGAAAATATTCATATTGTAGATGAAAGATATTTGTTAGATAGATGGAAAAAATATGCACAGACAACATTCAAGTATTTTTTTGCCGGAGGTTATTCACAAATGACAGAGGAATATAAAAATTTTCAGGAGGTTGAGAAAGTTTTTCAGAAATGTGTAGATGTTGCTATGGGAAATGTTGAGAAGATGACTTATATCAAAGAACGATGTATTAAAATCCACGACTCCCTTTCAAATTGGAATTATTTACCCAGAACGAATAATGATGTGAATGCGGATGGAGGCCGACCACATTTATTAGATCCAAATATTGCAAATCCAAGAGGTAGACCTAGGGAGAATCGATATATTTCGATTTTAGAAGCTACCAGTAGGAGGGGTGCAACAAATCGAGCTCCACGTGGTAGTAGGGGAGTGATGCGTATGAGGGGAGCCTTTGGTGTAACGCGTGTGAGAGGAACCTCTGGTGTGAGAAGGGTTACCTCAGGTGGAAGAAGAAGGTCAAGAGCTCCTATAGCACAAGAAAATGTATTTCCATTCGACTTGAATGAAAATATTGAAGAATCAAATGTAAGTTCTACTTTTTAGTTTCATTGTTATCTTAGATGTGAAAATGTCATCAATCTTTGCTCTTAAGGGTTATAAGACATTAATGAATAGCTTTTCCTTATTTTATTATTTTTTTCATTGATGAATAATTATATTTTTAACACAAGAAAATTCCAAATTTAGGACTAGGGAATACATTCGTAATTCTGATCAAAGTTTACTAAAACAAGATTACATAAATCTCAACTATAAATAAAAATTCATTCTATTTAAATCTTTAAAATAAACATAAATTTAAACAAATATAAAGATTGAAAATAAATAAAGAAATAAAAGCTAGCGATCGATCCGATCAAAGTTTACTAAAACAAGATTACATAAATATCAACTAGAAATAAAAATTCATTCTATTTAAATCTTTAAAATAAACATAAATTTAAACAAATATCAAGGTTGAAAATAAATAAATAAATAAATAAAAGCTAGCGATCGATCCGTGAGTGCATTATTACATATTAATAGATTTCACAACTTTTTAGATATTTAATCATTTAGCATACACACTTACAATAGGTGGAATATATAATTAGGGAAGGAGACATTACAAAATTACAAATTAGGGACATTAAAAAATAATATGAAGGTTTCACTGCTTTTTAGATGTTAGCAAAATATTTTGGTTGCGGGTAATCTGTTTACCCATTTTTAAAAACTTATACAACACTTTTAAAAACTTATACATTTATGAATAAAAATATATATACAAATAAAAAAATAGTTGGTATAATAAATATTAAACATCTAAGGATTGTTATCTTAGATGTGGCAAATGTCATCAAAGCAATTAATGAATAACTTTTCCTTTGTTTATTATTTTTTATTAATGAATAATTATGTTTTTAACACAAGAAAATAATATTCATATTTAATATTTATGTTATTGAAACTTGCATGATGATGAAAATGCACATATGTATAATTATAGATAATATTTATATTTTCAATAGTTTTTTCGTATACTTCGACAATACAAATCTCGTATAATATATCTAGTCTATTAATTAAAAGAATGTTATACAAACTATAAACTATAAATATAATAATTTTTATAAAATTAACCGTTTTAATTAACTGGAATGAGATTAAATTATTATAAAAATATATAAATTTGAGTATGGATAGAATTATTTATAAATTTTAAAAATATATTGGCATTAATAAAAATTATAAAATTGTATTAAAAAAATCTTAAAATTAATTTTAGAAATTTTTATAATTATGTTTGATGTAGATATAATTTAAAATTCTAATAAATTTTATAACAATAGTGATTAAGACACATTACTAATACAATATTTAATATATATTTAATATTTGTATGATATTTTTAAAATTTATAGTTTAAATAAAAAATTTAATTAATTAAAGAAAATTGATACTACGATCCCCATAAAATAATGATACTTGACATTCAATAAATAATTATAGTTAACCTTATTACAAATATAAAAAAGATTGAATATGAAAAAATTTAATATTACAAAAAATGAATGTTGCTAAAATAAAATAAAATATTATTATCATTTAAAAATTATATCCAAAATTAATATCATATTAATATATAAAACTTAATGAGAAATAATTATTTTCTTTCGAATTTTACAATAGTGAAGAGTATGTTAATGGAAGAGAAATACACGGCCATTTATCTCACATTAGATAAATGATCTTTCAATCTATGTCATTTCTCTTATCTTTATGTCCATGATCGTTCATGTGGTGAAACTGTCTAGGATGAACTATATAAATATGTCCATATATGTCCTTGCTAATCTCAATCCACCGTAGGTTTTACGAAACACCCACCATGAATACTAAGAAAAATATTTGTGTTCCTCCATCTCACAAAAATTTGTTATCTATGTATGAATATACAAACAAACAACATGAAGAATTGAAGACCGATGTGAAATTATTCATGAAGCGACTCCTCATTCATTGCAATCTCAAAATATCAGCGATGTAATTCTGGAGAATGAACCACTCCATAAGATGTACGAGTTCTTCAAGAGGCGATGAAGACTAAAAAAAACCCCCTTAATCATTATTTCTGATTCGAGTGGAGAAAATAAAAAAAATTCAGCACAAAATATTTCTGTAATTGTCATTTATGATTCAATTGCATCAGAGGAAGGAGATTCATCTAGTGTTGGCAACACTGTGGGTGATTCAAATGAGATGATTGAAAACAATAGTGGTGTTCCTTGAATAGTTATGCGTTTGAGTATTATTTTCTTATTATTAGTATATTATTTATTAGAGTTTTTTTCATTTATTTTAAATGTCATTATAGATTTTATTATTATAGTTTTATTATTGTGATATATGATATGCTTTTATTATTAAGATATGATATGTTTACTGTGTCTTAAAAGGTTTTTTTATTTCTTACGCTTTATTTAATTTTTATTTTAATTTTCAATATTATGTTTAAGATTATAAGAAATTACATTTGATATTAATTTTGGATGCTTTCATGTCAATCCGAATAAATGAGCGGCATGATATAAACTTTTAAATTGATAAACATCATAAATATTGTGGGTGTATCCATGTATAATCATAGATACTCAGTTTGCGAGAAATAAAAAGATTCAAGACCAAATCAAACCAAAATAGAATCTTTTCGAAATTAATACTCCATTCTTATTCATCCAACTTTGCTTATCTAGAAATTCCAAATTAATATTCATTCAACATTCAAAATATAATTTTTTTTATATCTTGAAAGTTGACGAAATGATAGAGTGATTACATACACATATATCAGATGTGGTGGAAGAAATAAATTATTATTTAAATTTTTAAAAGTTAACATTGAATTTTAATGCAATGAATGAGATGAATATGTCGTGTATAACAAAAAAAACTTACCAATTTTGCATAATGATGTCATGGAAAGAAAGTTCTTCATTTCCTCTAATACGGTTTTCTCATGATCTTATAAAAAAAATATGCTGATGAAAGACGTGTATGTGTGTAACTGTAAAATTAAAATTTTCATTGAAGATGTACATGTAAATGAACGATGTAGTGTTTAAGCGGAGAGATAAAAGTAAAAGACAGATTGAGATATAGTGATAAGATTGAGAGATGGAGGTGGAAACGAATCAACGATATATTCAGAAAGAATAAAGAAAAAAACGAAAAAAGAAAAAAGATATAATGCGCTCACGATTATTTAGATCTTAAATTTGAATCCAAAATTTTTATTTAAAAGATTTATTTATTAAAAGGTATATTAGTAATTAAATATATTTTTAATTTTAAAAAATAGAAATATATTTACATATGAATGTACATAATATAGATGTTTAGCATCGTACAAATGAAAATTACATACGTGTAACTGAAAAAACGGAAGGTTTGCAAAAGAGCCCTCAAACTTTACGTGGCTTTCCTCCAAGTCCTCGTCTTCTAGTCAAATCCCGTTTACAAAACCTGCGTTGAATTTTCCATATTAACCCATCTGCTTTTTATCTCTTCTTCTTTATTCTAATTCAACCAATTTGATGCTTTTTTTTTTTTAATTTAAATAAAAAAATAAAATAAAATCGGATCATAGGTACCAAATCGGCATACTTTGCAGAAACCTAACGCGACCCTAAAAGAGAGGCTGAATCTCAGTTCTTCTTCCACGAATTTCTTAATTGACATCAAAATCCTGAAGAGATGGAAAAAATGAAGAATATTTTGAAGCCGAAGCCTAATCCACAGGAATTACTCAGAGATTGGCAGCGTCGCCTCCGACAAGAGTGCCGAAATATTGAACGCCAAATCCGAGGTCGTTGTTTATAATTTTTTTAATTTTTAATTTTTAATTTTTTTAAATTTTAAAGATTAACGGAAGTATTGATGATGAAAATTAGTTGATGGCTTTGATTAGATATACAGAGAGAGGAGAAAAATGTACAGAAAGCGATCAAAGAGGCTGCAAAAAGAAATGACATGGGTTCTGCTAAGGCACTGTAATTATAATTCAGTTTAATTTGATAATTATATGTGCTTGTTTACTTCTGGTGTTCTAAAATTTTTATAGGTAAGAATAGAGGAATGGTTAGCTCTTGGTCTTTGGGAGATCCATTGAAGTTCTTTGTTTAACTTGTTTGTTTTTATTTCTTCTGACTGAGAGTGGTTCAGATGCAAAAGCTTGGATCTTTTTTTCGCGTATAATGTAACTCTTTCTCCCTCTAAAAATTTAACCAATTGTAGATTGTCTAGAAAATTGGCCTTAGATATTTGAAGTGGGTCACATATTGTGGGAACAAATTTAGAATAATGAGAACTTTAGAGTCATGCTTCCAATGTTGATTATGCTGGTTCAAGATCCTTGCCATGTTTAAGATTTTGATAATCCACAGTCCCAAGAATACATCTTTTTTCAAAAATCGTTGAACTTAATTGACTGTAAGGTGTCAGATACAACTCTAGTCAGCAGTTGGGTGGATTACAGACTTATGATCACTTTAATTTTTGTATCATAAAGTACGGTGGGGATATAGTTTCTCAATAGAAAGCTAGAGTTTTTCCTATAAGTTTTTCTATAATAGTTACGCTTCCCATGTTATCAAATCAAAATAATTAGTCTTATGACTGCACTTTGTGCCAATGGAATGGCCGAATTAGCATATTACATAATGGTGATGTCACCAGTGCTGTTTCATTATTTCGGATAAATCTCACAGTGATGATCTTTGATTTGGGAAGTCTTTATTCATATTGTGTAAAAGCTCAAAAGGCTTATCTGTGGGAAAAATTGAAGACAACTCATTGAACCCAGGTAAGGTATATAACTTATGGCTAGAGTTACACTAAAGAGAAGAATTACACTAAAGAGAGCTTGAATTGTTATTCTTCTGTTGTATGAATTAATTTTCTTTTGCATTTTTCATTTCATTTAGAAACAACACAAGCTGCTTATCTTTCTTACTTGATAGTTCCTCTTTCTAGTTTCTTTGTGTAAGTGAATGTGATCTGAAGTCAACTAGAATTTGCAGATAGAGTTTTCAGTTGCCTCTTTTCGTCTGATGTTTGGTTAATCTGGTGGAGCCAAAACATGTTGATTAAGTATTAAAAACAACTCTGTTCAATATGTTAGTTCAAGTAAGTCTTGCCTTTATGTTTTTTTGCTGGTCTTGGTTTAGGCCATTCTGAGATGTTTATAACTCAAACAATTAAAAGGAATGTGTTTAGTTTAGATTTCATGACTTCTTGCCACATTTGAGCTGTTTAGATTTGAATGGAATTTAATGTCTCCTTGCCACATTTGTAATGTCCATTTGTATGTATTTCCAGTTTCAGGTGGACTCATCTCATGTGTTCTCTGGGCCATAAAGCTCAGAATAAAAAAGTAATTTATATATCTAATTTTTTGCTTTAATAATTTGTCTTGACAGTCACTGGCCAAAGAACTGGTGCGATCTAGGAGAACGGTGAACCGCCTATATGAAAACAAGGCACAGTTGAATTCAATATCTATGCATCTCGGAGAAAGTGTTGGTATGATCTGGTTCAATTTACTTTAAAGTTTTGGAATGATCTGGTTCAATTTACTTTTCTTTTCTGTCTTGCATGTATATTTCTTATGTAGATATTAAATTCTGGGCGTCACATTGACTGACATTGTAGTCTTCCTGACTATTTGAGTTAATTTTGGGGATTTTGAATCACTGCAAATCACTCAAGTTATTGCTCGAACCTTGGGAGTTTTGAGTATTAACTCACTGTATCAGGATGATGTTATAAAACGTAAATGAGGTTCCATGATATTATGTTCAGAATATCATCATGCTGTGGTTTAATTGTTCACACATTTTTACCACAAATCTAAGCATAACATGTTATATCGCTCCGCTTTCATACCAAGTAGCCCTGATCTGCCGAGTAATTTGGTTTGTACTTTAATTGCGTAACCTTTTTTTAGTTGTGCCTGATAGTTGCTTTGTTTTTGTTTGTTGTTGTTGTTGTTCTTCTTCTTCTTATATATATATATATATATATGTATGTATTCTTATAAATTTGCTTCTCTTATTTTGCAGCTGTTGCACGGACAGTGGGGCATTTACAAAAAAGTTCCGAAGTGATGAAGCTTGTCAATAATCTTATGAAGGCTCCAGAAGTAGCAATCACCATGCAAGAATTCAGTAAAGAAATGACGAAGGTGTGTTTGTTTGCCTCAAGGACATTTACTATTATGTCTTTTGGAGGCTTCCTTTAATATTGATTATTGGACCTTATCAATACCTGTGGCTCCTTTACATCTCCTGTTTCCAAACTCTCACCTGATGGTTGATAATCTCACGTGAGCATTCATGGGTTCTGTCTTTATGATCTTTCTTGGTGGCTTCTACTCCGGTGATTTAAAAGAAATTCCATTTTCAATAATGATTTAATGTTCATGATACTGATATTGAATTGAGCAATGGCAGGCTGGTGTGATTGAAGAGATGATGAGTGATGCATTAGACAACGCACTGGACTCGGAAGACATAGAGGAGGAGACTGAAGAAGAGATCGATAAGGTGTTATCAGCAATCGCAGGGGAGACTGCTGCTCAGCTACCCCAGGCTATCAGGAAAGAGAAACTCAAGCAACCTGAAACTAGTGAAGATGCTGAGGTATGTTCGCCTTGTATTTCATTAGTTTGATTGTTTTAAATGGCAAGTAGCAGAATATAAAAACGTTGAAATGCATGAGGTGGCTGTCGAAATAGAAGATGAAACATATGGTACAGTTTTAAAGCATGCTGAGTATTTTCGTGTGAGTTGCAGGAGAATGTAGACGACGAGGAAGAGCTCGAAGAAATAAGGGCTCGTCTAGCAAGAGTTCGATCATAATTTGATCTGCACGACTGTGGATTGTAATTGACAAACTCACACTAATGTTAATGTACACCAGAAGCTTACGGTTGTATTATATGAGCTTTCTCTATCTTCATTTTACGTGGGAGATTATAATTTCTACTGTAATCGTCAATATTGCATGCTTCTCTGTAGTTGCTTGTTATTTCAAAGCTAATTTTTATATTTGAAAAAAAAAATAAAAAAATAATAATGTTGAAGACAGCAGCATATTCAAATAAAAAGGCAAATTCGTAATCTTGAATTCCTGATTTTGAACTATCTACAACGCATTATTAATTTATTATTATGTACCAAAAACTACAAGATTATTTACAAAAAAAATATAAATATGTTATAGATAGTTCTAGATTATGAAATGACATTTTGGTATTTTCAGAAAATATATTGTAACATCCCATAAGTTTATTCGTATTTTTCTTTCATGGCCCAACTCTCTAAAGCCCAGCCCAACCTTTACTTCTATCAATCGTGAGTTCTAACTGAAGCAGAATAAGATTTTTTGCTCCTTAAAGAAAAAAAACCAAATCGTGATCTTCATTAAAAAAGATATATTTTCCTCTTATCAACTCTAAATCCTATGAAAGAATATTTACTTGAATTTGTTCCAGACGTAGAAGTACAAGTCTCATACTGCTACTGCAATCTTACTCCACACACACGATACACTTTCATACGGCTGCAAACAGTGAGAGGTAATGCACAGTTTACTTCTACTTTTCTCTTCTTTTTATTTCCTTTTCTTTTCCTTTCCTTTTCCTTTCAGCATTCTTTTCCTCCTTCCTGCGTTCATAGTGGGAACCAAAACTGAATTTTTTTCTTTTCTGCTTCTAATCATAAACCATAACCCTAATATTTTCAATCTGCAACCCTTACGTAAAAGTTCTGCAGATTAGTTTACGATAGTGGTATTGTGTTGGTAACGATCAGTTGTATACGTGTAGGTTTCGAAGGTGACTTGGAGCGTGACATTTAGTATACACACGTTTAAACTTCGCAAGTGTTTAAGGTGGGAATTTTCTCATCTTATATGTGTTAAATTATTTCATATGTGATAGTTGAAATTAATTGAAATATTGTTATCATGTTGTGATCGTATTTGAAGTATATGAAATCGTAAATGCAATACGAGTATTGACTGTAATGGTGCCTTACTATTATACGGGTATGGACTGTAATGGTGCCTTACTATTATACGGGTATGGACCGTAATGGTGCCTTACTATTATACGGATATGGACTATAATGGTGCCTTACTATTATACGGGTATCGACTGTAATGGTGTCTTACTATTATCATGGGATTGGACCGTAATGGTGTCTAACTATTATCACGGGTAACGAATCGAGATATCATAATATTACACGAATAATGGGCCGAAAGGTGTCTTATTGACATGACATGATCGTATTGTAAGTGAATTTTAATTCTCGCACATGGAATATTTGACTTGTGTAAGCATGATTAAATCTTCACTGAGCTTGTGGTTGCTTACCCCGATAATTTATCTCAGGTTAAGCGTGGCGATAGCGTACAAATGGGCCGCGTTGGCTAGGAGACCTTTTAAAACATTTTACAAAATAGCTGATTATATTCTGCCACTTTCATTATTTTCTCAGTTTAGAAATTGTGTTCGTTTGACTGATTATTGGAATTATTAGGAATTCGCGAACTTGGTTACTTTGGTATTGAATGAATATTGTGTGGGGTCTCGTTGCTGTTTGAAATGGTTCAAATGTCAGATGTTGTGTTAATTTGGTGAGTTCGTGTATATTTTCGAAACCTGAGTACTTGTCTGATAGGTCGCATGAGTGAGCACATGAAATTAGCAGAACAGGTAGGTAGTAGTTTATAATTATCGAATATATTTGTTATTTGATGTTAACTCTCAAATATGGATCCCAATCTTTTGAGTTTAATGTGGTGTGAGTAGAAATTGCAAATGTGTGGCATTGTTAGGAGTTGTCAATTGAGGTTGAAGGCTAACATGCCATCTGTACAAGAAATGGTAATTATAGTGGATGCAGTGTAAATTAATCATAGTGGAGTAGTCCAACCATGATAGAATAAATTGGTGAATAGTTAATAAATTATTGACAATGCTTAAAATTAATATGAAATTTGTTGGGAAGAATTTGGAGTGCATAGTAAGATGAACATAAAATAAATAGAAGAACACAAATATAAGAGGAAAATAGAAATTTTTATTAACTACATCAAAACTCACACTTCTCTTGCACAACCCTTCTCTTTATATAGAGAAGATAAAGGGTACTATCTATTATAATGAGTAATGATCATTATTAAATATTTTACAACACTCCTCCTTGGACATTACGATGTGGTAATGTCATATGAATGCCTCATTAAAAACCTCTCTATAAAACCCTGTGGGAAAAACCAGTCGAGGAAAGAGTACATATCTTATAATTTTGATGTATTATATAAGTTGCCTCATTAAAAACCTTAGACTAAGAAACCCAGTGGGAAAAACTTAGCAAAAGGGAAAAAGAGTACAACTAATGGTCTTCAGGACCCAATCTTCAGGATTGTTTAAAAGTTGTTGCTCCCCCTGAAGACAATAATCTTCCAAGCCTTCGCATTCCAATATTATGGACAAGTCTTTCAAAAGTAGATGTGGGGAGCGATTTAGTAAGTAAATCTGCTAGATTTTCACTGGATCGAACCTTTTGTATGGTAATCACACCATTCTGTTGGAGTTCATGTGGATAAAAGAATTTTGGTGATATATGTTTTGTTAGGTTACCTTTCACATATCCACTACTCATTTGTGTAATGCAAGCTGCATTATCTTCATATAAGACCGTAGGAGAGGTATAATTTTCTATTCCACATGAATCATGAATATGATTTATCAACGATCTTAACCATACACATTCTCGTGAAGTTTCATAAAGAGCAATAATTTTTTAGTGATTTGAAGAAGTAGTAACCATAGTCTATTTTATAGATCTCCATGAGATAACAATACCACCACAGAGAAAAACATAACCAGTCTGAGACCTAGCATTATGGGGATCAGACATATAACCAGCATCCGAGTAACCCACTAATGCAATATCAGGTCTGGTGCAGTTTGCAAGATAAAGAAGTGCTCCAATGACACTCACGTAAGGGACTTCTGGTCCTAAAATATCCTCATTTTCTTCTCTAGACCTAAAAGATTCCTTATCGATGTTAAGAGATCAAACAATCATTGGTGTACTAAGTGGATGAGATTTATCCATAAAAAATCTCTCCAAAACTTTCTTTAAGTAGATAGACTGATATATAAAGATTCTTTCAGGAAGGTGCTCGATCTGCAGGCCGAGACAATATTTAGTTTGACCCAAATCTTTCATGTCAAATTCCATCCTTAAGTATGAACGAGCTTCTTCAAGTTCATCACTTGTTCCTATTATGTTTATGTCATCAACATAAACTGAAATAATACAAAAATCATTTACTGACCTTTTAATGAATACGCATGGGCATACATCGTTATTTTTGTATCCCTTTTTCAAAAAGAATTCACTTAATCGATTGTACCACATTCTACCAGATTGTTTTAGACCATACAATGACTTTTGTAATTTAACACAATACATATTACTATTTTCGTTTTTACCCATATTGTGAATTTTTAATCCTTCAGGGATTTTCATATAAATGTCATTGTCTAATGACCCGTACAAATACGCAGTCACGACGTCCATTAACTGCATATCTAGTTTCATATTGATTGCCAGAGATATCAAATAGCGGAAAGTTATGCCATCCATTACAGGAAAATATATTTCATCAAAATCTATACCCGGTCTCTGCGTAAACCCTTAAGCTACTAATCTCGCTTTGTATCTCACCACTTCATTATTTTTCATTTCTCTTTCGTACAAACACCGATTTATATCCTACAGGGATAATATTTTTTGGTGTACGAATCATTGAACCAAATACTTTTCTTTTGTTTAGCGAGTTAAGCTCTACCTCAATTGCATCTTTCCATTTTACCCAATCAGAGCGCTTCCGGCACTCTACTATTGATTTTGGTTCTGGATCCAGATTATCATTCGAGATAGTAACTGCAATTGTAGAAGCAAATATATCATTGACAATTATGGTATTTCTGTTATACGTTTCTCCAATATTAGTAAAATTCATGACAACTTCTAGATTTTCATTATTTTGAAAAAATTCAATATCCGGTTTTTCCGCATCCCCATTTGTATGAGTATTTGATGCACGTGCAGTTTGGCTGGGGTTTTTGTCTTCAGGATAATTCTCTTCAGGAGATTTTTTTTTAGATTTCAAGAGTGATCGTGTTTCATTATTAATTTTGGATTTCCTCGGATTCTTATCTTTTACACCGATGGGTCTCCAACGTTTCTGGCGTTGAGAAACATCAGTTGAATTTTGTAGTCCTTTGGGAATATCCACACTTGGTGGTGCATTAACAACGGTATATGAGATTTTGTCACTCCTTTATGATCAATAAATGCATATGACAATTTATTTGCTAAATCTTGCAAATTGATAATTCTCTGAACTTCTAGTTCAGTTTGACTAGTGTGTGTATCTAAATATTGAAGATTGTTCTCATTCCATGAGATTTCTTGACATTCTATTGAATTTTGACTTTTATCTCCCCCTAATGCTGGGAAATAATCTTCATCAAACGTGCAATTAGCGTATCTAGCAATAAATTGATCCCCTGTCATGGGATCTAGGTATTTGAGAATAGATGGATTATTATAACCAACGTATATACCTAGTTTTCTTTGAGGGCCCATTGAGGTACGCTTTGGTGGTGATATAGGAATATAAACTGCACAACCGAAAGTTCGCAGATGGAAAATATTTGGTTCTTTACCATGCACTAGTTGCAGGGGAGAATAATCAAAATATGCAGTTGGTCGTATCTGTATTAAAGAAGTTGGAGTTAACAAGTTGGATTTTGCCACCAACTCTTATGCAGAATGGTGGGTCAATGTCTGGTCTTATGCATGCATGATTTCGTGTAACATGGAGGGTAAACATGTTTTTTTCCCAATAGAGCAACAATATGTGTCTGCATGTTTAGTTTTATTTTATAATAATTTGACAAGTCCTGCAAGTTATATGTTATGAATTTGGAAAATAAACTTGTAGTCCTTTTCCTTAAAAGCTCCTACAGTAAATACGCTTCTTAAATAAAGTTGTAGGAAACTTAAAGGAACTAGTCCTTGTTTAGCTTCTTTTACTTTGCATTATTTGTTCAAAGTTTGCTAAAACTTATAGGACATATGCCTTATTTAAAATTTTCTTTTTCTTATTAATGGGTTATTTGTTCAAGTGTTTGGTCCTTCCATTTTTAAAGGACTTTTACTAAAGAATTTTACGTATAAATCTTATTTATTAAAACATATATAAAATATAAATATGTGCCTAAGTCATATAAGTTGCGTTAAACAACAGAATCAGTCGTACTAAATTTTTTCTTTTGAAGCAGATTATCAAATTGAGTCCGTTTTAATCGATTCTATGATAAATCATTACAATACTTTCTAATCAAAATTTAATCACAATTGTTTATTTAATATTTTGTCAAGATCGAGGATTGTAAAAAGTTAATTTTTGATTTTGCGAGTAGATTAAAAAAAAATTGCAACTTCTAAGAGTATTATGATATTTTTTAGATTATAAATAGTAAATAATAAAAATATACTATTAGATATGTTACGTAGAATGTGTTTTTTTAATAAAGTTTACGAGGAAAACTAATTATTTTGACTTTTTTTTATCCTTTTAAAAAGATGAAAACTTTTGAGAGACTTACAAAAGAACGATGAAAATTTTGTGGGACAGAGAGAGTATTATTTTTAATGTTCACCACTAAATTAACTTGATTGTAAATACACAACTAGTTGTATAGAAAACTTAACTATGAGAACATGGTAGCAAACAGCTAGTGATTCTCTGATTGATAGTGTAGAGTGCTTCAAGTACACACCATTTTTGGATTAACATTTATACCAAAAAATTACTGGTTATTGAAACTACTCTCTCTCTTCAAATAATAGACAATATTTGTTGTTTTATTAAGATAATTTAATGTGGATTCCTTTTTTTTTTCGTCTATGGTCCCCTAATGCAAACTTCAAGAGTTTTATGTAGTAAGTAGTTTGGAAAATATCCTGGCATGGACAAATTCAGTAAATGAAACAAATGAATATTATTCAGTGGTTACTTAAACATTCAGGAATTTGTGCCTTTTTTTATGGAATTGTGCACTGCCAATAAACTACAGATTTTAAGAGTTTAAATTTGATTTTTTTTTGGTGAGAAACCACTGAAAAACATTCAGTTTTATTGAGAAACACTTGCTTCTTTAGTTGAAAAACTAAATATTTTTTGAGATCTTATTTTCAGGATTGATATATCAAAAGTATATTTTAGATTTTAAGGTTATGTTCTTTATATGTATAATAGCGTTGGGTCTTAAGAAGGCTGACATGATAGGAAATAAGTATGGTTTTTGTGACTAATTTTTTCAGTAAGATTTGGTATGATTAACCTCACGTAACATGTGTTTAAAGTAAAATAGAACCTGACAATGTTGGATACTTTTTTATCATGTGAAAGCTGGTATGATCAGTGACATAAAATAGATGTAATAGTTATTTGAGATGTTACTTTATGAGTTTTAATATTGTCGAAACCAATAATAGAATGGTCTATGCATTAAAAAATAGTTTAACCCGTTCTTATTTTTGAGCCCAACAGTTGTTAGTCAGTGTAAGGAACAATTTGAATTCATTGTTATTATTTGTTTTTTCTTAACAAGTGTGTTTTTCATTAACTAAAAAGTTATAGTTTCTTAACATATTAGCTAGCCCTCGTTGTGCATATTTAGAAATCTCTACATAGTTTTTTTTTTTCCTAATAAAATTTTATGCAACTTAAATACCTTAACATTACTTGGAAAACTTTAGGAGTTCTCTTTTAAAATTTTCATTCGACCCTTCACGACTGAGTCAGTGAACCTGGACATTTTTTTAAAAAGGGCTTGAAATGGCTCATGAGAATAATCTCATGCCTTAAATTATGGGTATGATTGGTATAACACTTTAGTAAAAATCTGTGATTGGACATTCATTTCCTATAATTGCTTTACTCTGTTCAGGTGCTTATTTCTTTGTAAGGTTATACAATAAAAAAAGTTTTTATACTAATAGTTTAACTGTCAATGTCATTACGTATGCCAGCTATGTTGACCTTTAAACTCATGATTTGAAAAAGTGGTATAACTATTGAGAAAGTAGTACTTATATGATTTGAAAAAGGTATAAAAGGCTAAATTGGACGCTCTAAAATGGATTCTATTTTAGTAATTTTTTTTTATGAAATTTAGTTTTATCAGTGAAAAATAATAATTTAAAATTTAATTGATTTTCTAATATTTTTCTTTACGTTTATTTAATAATTTCCTTTTCATTTTTCAGGGTAAATTTTACTCAATTTAACATTATTTTTAGATGGGTTTCAGAATTTTGCTGAATGGATTGCAAAGGTTGGCGATGGAACAGTAGGCACGCACACCGAATACGAAAGCGATGTTCAAATTCCTGACAATATTCTACTGAGGTACGAAGGTGATCCTATAGGTGCAATTGTCAACAACATATATCCTGACTTGGGAAATGCAGTAGATCACCCTGAATATTTTCATGATAGAGTCATTCTTGCGCCAATTCTTGATGTAGTGGATTCAATTAATGAATACATGATTGGATTGAATGAAAATGAAATGATGTCATATTTCAGCTCCGATTCTGCCTGCAAATCAGATGAAAACGTTGATATGCTCGCTGATGTTCACACTCCTGAATTCTTAAATACTATAAGGTGTTCGGGAGTACCTAATCATGAGCTTAATCTTAAGGTGAAACACCGATAATACTATTGTGGAATATTGATCACTCAAGAGGTTTGTGTAACGGAACAAGACTCTTGGTTATTAATTTGGGGAAACACGTTTTGCATGCACAATTGTTGATTGAAACTAATGCAGGAGAGAGAGTGCTCATACCAAGATTTACATTAACACCGACTGATATTAGGCTTCCTTTTAGGTTCCAAAGAAGGTAGTTTCCAGTGATCGTGTCGTATGCAATGACTAAAAACAAGAGTCAAGGCCAATCGCTTTCAAATGTTGGTTTGTACTTGAGGAGACCAGTATTTAGTTATGGCCAACTGTACGTTGTTGTGTCAAGATCAACCACGAAAGCATGTTTGATGATTTTATTGGACAAGGACAGCGGAGGGGAAACAGGTATTTGCAAGAATTCTGTTTTTAGAGAAGTTTTTAGAAATGTCTGATTATTATCTTTATAGTTGAGTATCATCATGTTCATTGATTCAGACATTGAAATGAATTAAATTTCTTTATTTAATTAACGCATAAATAATGTTTCAGATTTAATTCTTTATTTCTATTGAGTTTTGATAAAATTGGTGGTTTTGAGTCCCATTTTTTATATAATTATTAGGTATTATTGAGAAATATAAATTTGCAAATAATACTTTTCAATGTGATTGAATAATAAATTGTGAAGTGTTAATAGTTGAGGATTAGATTCAAATACTCCAACATTTAATATTTATATATATATATATTCCTTCATTTGGCAGGTCATACGTAATTTTTCTTAATTAGTTATTTATTAAAATTACATAATATTTAATACTGCTTTAAATTTATTATTAAGGTGTTTAATATTTTTGATGCCCTTATAGCATTACCAGCATCAAAATTATCTCAACTCATATATCTTTCAATGGGAGTTGTTATACTTTTTTAAAATTTATTGTTTATTTTTATAAAAGTTTAATTAATTAAGTTTTTTAAGTTTTGTTGATTTAATTTCTTTGTTAAGCACAAAATTATATTATGTGTTAATTATATTATTTGTAAATATTTATATTTAATCTATTAATTTTTATAAAAATTATGTCAATGTTACATTAAAGTTTTGACTTTGAATTGACTAACCAATTCTTTTTTAAGGTCTTCACTTTCATTTTTCATAATATAAAAAATTTCAATTTCAAATTTTATTATTGTAGACCTAAACATCTTTCGTATACATGCTATTATATTATATTAATAAGGGATTCATCATATTAGTCTTAATAGATTAAAAATTAAACCAAAAATAATATATGGGATTGCACTCACAATATCTTACCTTAAATGCAATTAAATAACTTTAATATATGGGCGTGCCCCGTCCTGTCCCGCACCCGACGTGGGCGTCCTATGGCACCCGACTTTGGCGTCCCCGGCGTGTCCCGACACCTGACGTGGGCATCCTCCAGCCTGTCCCGCACACCAAAGCTCATTCTTTTAAACTTTTTATAAATTACAAATAAATACATTATTTTTGTCATAATATCTTTCCGTGCATCGCACGGGTTAAAATATTAGTATTCTCATATATGAGGACCGTAACTTGGGGGGGTGCTGCAATTTTAGAACATTATATTTTTCGGCTGGCAATTTAAGGACACTATATATTAATTTTCTTAATTTAAGAATAAATTAGATTAAAATTAAAATTTTCGTGCTATATTGGACTTTTTATCTCATTTCACTGTAATGTCATCCAAATATGCTATGTCACCACTCACCACTTTGCGGAACAGAATTGACGGGATCATTGGAGAAAAGACAATCATTCATTCACAATCACATTTATATTATAAAGAAATGGTGTGAGTGATTTATATTATAAAGTTTGATACTTTTATTGATTGGGGATCACATTTGCAAATTTACTATTGTCTATATGTATCTTTGGTTTATTTCTGGCTTGTTAATGGGTTTGACTTTAGTTGGCGATAATCATTTTCTATGCGGGCATTCTATATTTCATGATTGATCCGTGTCCGATTACACAAATACTTGTGTAAATTGGGTTCACGGTATAAATCATGTGGTCTCCTCTTTCAATCCTATATACTCTATGTATTGCTAGAATGTTTAAACTAAGGGGATTACAGAGTTTACAGGGGTTTATGATATAAACCCAGTTTATAATAGACTAACTCGATCAATTAATCAAAGTTAGAAGAGTTTCGGTTTCTTTTGTCGAAGGAATTCCTGATGTTGCTACCATTAAATGAACTTGTTAAGATTCATAATTCTGCAGTTTACCTTTTTATGATGAGATCTGATTTGATTAAATTATAATTATCTAGAGCACCTGAATGGTGCGAATTTAATTCATGCATGTGTTTTTATGATCACAGTTGTTGAATCTCTTTGGTTTCGAATTTTTATTCTTTTTTCCAATGATCCCATCATTTAATCCGCGAAATCTTGTTATGGAAGAGTAGTGACATGACATATTTGGATGAATGTGACAGTGGAGTGAAATAAAAACAGTTCGAATCTTACATTTTGGTGTTACATTTCCTGTTACAAATCATTGGATGATTGACACGTAGGATAAACTAATCTACACCCTAACAATCAACCCTAAGGGGAAAGGTTGAGATTTTCCTCTCCGCATACGTGTCACTCATTTAACGCGTGTAACAGGAGATGTAACACCAAAATATAACAGGACATCCAAGATCGAATAAAAAGCCCAATAGAGCCCAAAAATTTTAATTTTTGTTTAATTTGTTCTTCAATTGAGAATATTAAAATACAGTGTCCCTAAATTGTCAGCCCGAAAACATAGTGTCCTAAAATTGCAACCCCTGAGTTATTGTTGTCATATTGCAATTTCTCCCTTATAATACTTGTTTTCATTTCTATGACATTTCTGTCATAAGACATCTTTAACTACGAAAACTTATATTATCACGGGATAAGATCTAATTTGATGACATGAATGACATATATTCTTATAACATTTATTTCTATTTCTATCACATTCATGTTATAAAAGTTCTTTAGCTATGTTTTTGTTATTAGTGATTAATTTTCTTATAGTATTGCAGGCCAGGTTCATATGATATAAGCTTTTCAAGGGATACCATCACTCTAAATTATTAGGACACATATTTCTTTTATTATCAATAATACACTATACAAGCAATATTAATCTTCCTATTTATCGAACTTATTGATTTTTTAAGAAATAAATTTCACTAGGTGATGAATTAAGGATATATTAACTTATTATACGAGCCCATTATTATGAAACTACAATTGGCTAGTGGACAATGATTGGTAGTTAAAGTAGATATTAGGAAGGTTTATAATTCAAAAGATTGGAGACGTTTTCTTTGGAAGATGCTACAAGGGTTTAGTTCTGTATGGAGTACTGTATATAGTCCTAGTTATTCAATTATATACAAAGGTTGTTTCAAAACTTCTTTAAAGAGGCAAGAAATCACTTACCATTTCGACAAAAGGAAATGTAATCATTCTCATGGGATGGAAGGAATATATGTTTTGATCATAACTTTCAAATGCACTTTATTTTTTCCCCATATTTTGTAAGAATCATGTGTAGTTATACATGTTTACTTCATCATCAATTGTGTTTGAAAAGTTAGCTTTACAATATTAATTGTTTGCGTGAGACGTTAATTAAATAACTTCATACCCATAGGCAGCTTATATGACTTGATGATTGATGAATAAATATTTAATTACTATTTTAATTTAATTTCACGAAAAAGAAAAAAAAATTCCAACCAGCAATAATGGTGTCGTACAGATATTTTTAGTCATAATTATATGGACCGAGCATCCCCATTTCTGGAAAATAATGCATATTAATCTTGCTTAAAAGCAGATGTGATAGCTAGGGTGATGTGAAGCAACAACTCCTTAATTAATTAATGTATTAACTAATTCTTGTATACTCCTTCCATACAAGTGGAGCTTTTGTTTTTTAAACGTGAATTTATGAGTATTACTCCATCCGTTTCACATTTATGTTTACATTTTTCATTTTCATCCGTCCCACACTTATGTTCACCATCCAAAAAAGAAAACTTCAGATTAATCTAAAATCTCAAAAGTTAACTTAATTTAAAAAATTACCACTCTCACCTAACACACATAACATACTTTATAATTTATTTATTACCTAAAAATACCACAATACCCCTAAAAAGTCAAAAAAGTTTGTCAAAAAGCAACTTTTCTTAAATTTCGTATCTACTGTGTCGGTGAACTTAACTATGGGATGGGGAGAGTATTATTTAATGTGCAGTGAATAATTGTATTAGTAGATGTGTGGGGCCTATATTTTAATTGTATTAATGAGTATGTGTAGGCCCCATGTGTATAGAAAAGGAAAGGGAACTCTTTGGGTAAAATGCTCAAAATAAAAAAATACCCTCTTTGCATGGGACAGAGGAAGTATTTAATTTTTTTCCTTTAATTATTTGAATTTATAGTACTTCTTCCGTCTCGCTAGAGCATTCTTTCCCCCTTTATAATTTACAAAAAAAAGTACTCCATCCGTCCAGCCCAAAGGGTGCATTTTGCTTTTTGCACATAAATTAAGGAGTATTATTATTTAATATGTAGTGGGTAGTTGTATTAGTGGGAGTGTGGCCCTATATTTTAATTATATTAAAGGGTGTGTATGGACTCAAGTATATTAAAAAGGGGACCCTTTGGGTGGGACGCCCAAAATAGAAAAAATAGACCCTTTGCATGAAATGGAGGGAGTATGAAAATTTTGTTGGGACGAAGTGAGTACTTGTTAGATGTCATTTCAAAACTCTAGCCCTTTTGTTCGATCCTTATTTATCCTACTAGCTATATTATAGTGGATTAGTTCAAAAAATTATAAATATTATTTTGGATTGGCGGTAGATTATTCACCGTATACTTATAAAACAAAAGGAGATATTTTCTCATATTTTACTATACGGTTTACTAACATATTTTACCTATATATGAATTAGTAAATAGTAATTTAATTACTTTAATATCATACATACATTAATGAATCACACATTACACTAATTTAGTGAATCGCACATTGTAGTTTTATGTTTATACTTTAACTATCTTAAAATCATATTATAATATTTTGTATATCATTTTCTTTGATGAAAGTGTGAGAAATCTCTAATAATAAATAATATGTCTGTCATTATTGTCAATCCATCACTGGTCTTAGCCACTTCATCGAACTGCATGTTGATGAATAATCCAAGAAAAATTACACTTCACTTTGCTTTAGGCTAGAAATGAAGTTAGAGAATTATTAGTAATTTGATGGAAAAATTGATTTCTTCATCCGTTAACTTTCCCTTATTTTGAAATTGGTCCATCATTTTTCTCAATTTTGAAAATAGTCCATTATCTTTATAAATCTCAACTTTTTCGTCCTTTGACCTGCTATAGCAGGTGACCAACAGGTTTTGACAATAATATATTCTAAAATTTGAAATCAGTCCACTAACTTTGCAAAATTTAACTTTTTAGTCCTTCAACAGGTTTTTAAGGATTTTCAGCCCTAAATTACTTATATCATATCATTTTTCGCCAAATATTATCACTTTCTATTTTTCAAAATAGATATAGTCCATTACGACTATATCAGGCCCATCATGCTTCCGTAAACAACATTAATCTCATATTTAACCAGCTTGTAACAGTAACAGTACTTTTTTTTACCATCGATCCACCGGGTATCCGAAAGATTTTATGACTGCTCCTCACAGCCAACCACGCGTCCCACAGTGCGATAGTACAATCCCGTTCCTTCAGCGAACCCCAGCACAACTCTGGTTCATTTCCTACACTGGGTGTACATGATGCTGCTACTGTTTCTCGCCTGAAAATATGGAGATCAAAGTTGTAAAAAATGGAAGGCTACATTCGGGTAGAAGTCTAAGATTATTTATTTATTGAATGGACAATTTATTACATACTCATCCTCACAGAACAAGAGGAGATAACTCCTTTAGCTACCTATTGTAGCTATACTTAGAATACTCACAAAGAAAGGAATACAATATTTATTTTAGAAAGAGAAAACAGAGGGGAATAGTCGATGCCTTTTGCTTCCTCAGGGCCTCTTCAATCTTCTTTGACATCACCGCTTACGTCATTCCATTGGATTCCAACTTTAGCAGCTGGCTGTTTCCCTTTTCTTCATTGGATGCCTCCTAGTAGGCTGTCCTTCTTGTCGATCACATACCTTTTACCCTTTCGGAAAAGTCATCTGGTTCTTGCTTTTTTGAAGAGTCATTTGTCTTCTTTGGTGCCTGAAGATTCTCCTGACTCTTGGGTAATTTGAAGAGGTTTTACCCTCTTCTTTCCACGTCTCTCTTTTGCTGGGAGTGGTTCAACACTCCTGATCATTCCTATACCCAATCTTATTCCTTTTTCAAACTCTGGTTCGATTTGGGTGGAACAGCTGGTGCACACTTTGTTCATCCATTACCCAAAATGGGCCATGTTGCAATATCTCCGATGAGTTTATTTGCTCACCGGAATCTTGTTCTTCCAAAGAAGCTCTTGTTTTTCCAGGAAGGCCTTCTCAGCAAACCCTGTGTTTTTTCCTGTTAAAGTATTCAACAGAAAAGACCCATTCAAAGACTTGTGCTCGAATTTAAATGGGAACTTCACCTCCACCATTGCTTGAATGCAGACAAATCCCTTGCTCTGCGCATGGAGATCTACTCCTCGGAAAAGGTGGAAACCAAGACTAGTTCCTTCCCAGAAGACTCCTTGATCTTATTTGATGCTAATACATCCGGTCTTCTTAGCTTGATGAAATGGAAGGCCTCGTGGTTGCCTTTCCCTACTGGTTCTGGAGCCGCACTAGTGAAGTAGAGCTCCAAGACATCTCCTCTGGATAGAGTTGCGTTTTTTTCCATGCCTTGAAAACTATTTTCCCCAGCCATTTTAGGAGTTTTGAAAGCTCTGGGAAGCTTGGTGCAATAGTATATATTGAAGCTAACGCTCCAAAATCATATCATTGCTTCACATCATTTGGATTTGAACCCTCTCGCATCCAAACTCGGGGATATTCCCCAACTATATCCACCCGGCATTTCTCTGGTTGGATTCCTTGTCTGGTGTTCAATTTCTCCCAGCTGGCCTGGTATTCCTACCAATAAGAGAAATCAGCTAAGTTAATACCAACCTTAGCAGTGCCCGTCATAGGCCTAAGGTTTATCTCTCCCTCCTTGACCCCAGAGGTGCTGGGTTGATTCGAAGGCTCAAGATGTGACTCAGGAGCCTCTACTTTTTCTTGGATTGGTTCCTCTTTTGGAGGTTCCAATCTAAAACTCGTGATAGGGGTATTTGAATCCCCTGTTCTGGGTTTAGAGCCCCGTTCTCGACTACACTCTTTTTTGTCGATTGCTATTGCCATCAACAGACTAGATGAGTGGCTCTCGTAATGCCTCGAAGAGACTCGTATTATTGCGAATACAAACTCATATGCGATTAGACACTTTGGTCAGATCACTTTCTTGTAATTTTCCAGCACGCGTTGTATTGAGTGTTAGATTCTCGAATTCCCTTTGGAGCAACTCCAGGTTGTCCATCAGGTGCCTTGAAATAGTCAGGATGGAGTCTATTTCAGCTCCCTCAATCTCTCATCAGGAAATCTGTCAAAACATTATCAACAGATTTAATAAAGACAATATTAAAGTTATAATATTGGCATTCTGCATGCCATCTTAATAGTCTAGCCTTTTCTGGTTTAGATTCAATTTTATTTTTTAAAAAGGCTTTGACACTTATGTTATCAATTTTAAGGATGAATTTCTTTGCGAGAAGAAATAACATCCATTTCTTGAACTTCTTCCGAACCGCAAAGAACTCTTTTTCATTGATGTGCCATCTCTTACCTTCTTTCTCCGCAAAGAGTCCACTACAGTATCTGCATGGCACCTCTCCTTCAGGTGTGGACTTTGTTAGAACCGCTGCCCACCAATGGTCACTAGCATTTGTATATAGTACCAGTTCATCCTCGTCATTTGGTATAGCTGACTTGGGGAGCTTCTTGCAAACCTCCTTTAGTTGTTTAACCATTGTTCGGTGTTATTCCTCCCATTTGAATTCAGCATCTTTTTTTCAACGGAGGACTGAACACCTTCCTGTATTGCGCCAGATTGTTGATGAACATCTCAACAAAGTTAACAACTCCTAAGAAGCTTTGGAGCTGCTTTTTGTCCTTGAAATCTTCAGGAAATCCTTAAACTTTTTCTACAATGTGTGGTTGTAGAATAATTCCGAATTCATCAATCTCGACTCCAAGAAACTCGATCTGCCTTGTTGCTATTACTGCCTTCTTTTCAGAAAGCACCAATCCTTCCTTGTGGCATGCCTCTGAAAATACTTTTAGATGCGCTAGATGCTCCTTCATGTTCTTTGAGGCTATGAGAATATCATCCACATAGACGAACATGAATGAGAAATAATCTTTAAAAAGATTATCCATCTTCCTTTGGTATATCTGGGGTGCGTTCGCCAGGTCCATATGCATGACATTCCAGATATAATGGCCTTGTGGTGTGGAGAAGGTTGTGAACTTCTAGATTTCTTCTTCCATCATAATCTGGTAGAATCCAGATTTGCAATCAAACTTGGAGAATACCTTGGCATTCTTGATACAGTTAACCAAGTGTTCCCTACTTGGTATATAGTATCCGTCGAATTCCAAGATGTTGTTGATCCCTTTGTAGTTGATCACAATTCTCGGCTTTCCCCGTTTGACTTCTCCATGATTTTGAACCAAAAATCCTGGACTGCTGTATGGAGATACTCCTGGGAATATCAACTTAAGGTCTAGATGTTCCTTAAGTATTTGTTTCATGTCCTTCCGATCTTCTTAATTTACCAGGATAGGCTTGTATCTCACGAACTCATGCTCATTTCCTTCTTTCACTTTGAGAGAGGTTTTGAGCTTATTTTTGTCCCACCAAACTAGAGGATCCTCATTGAAGTTCCTCTGTATCTTCCTTTTGACATCCTCCAAATATGTTTGCTCTTTGATTATGGCGTCTTTCTGTAAGCTTTCTCCCAAGCTTGCCTTGAGAAGGTGGATTGTGTTTTCTTTTAGTTTCTCCATCTTCCATCCTCCTCTGGTCTCGGTTCTTATTTGAAGTATTGTTTCGCCATATCTCCTTCGATAATTTATCTTTAGATGGCTAAGTTTTCCTTCATCACCACGGTTGCTGCGAAATCTGATTGGCATTTTTCTCTGAAATGCATTATGCAGTCTTGGTGCTATGATCTTATGTTCACAAAGGGTTGTGAAAATAAGCCTTCTTGTTGCGTTTTCTTAGGTAAAACTCTTGAATGTCTGTAGAAAATTATTCCCTAACAGAATATCCGCTCCAGTATCATGAAAATATATTGGTGGAGTCTTTCCTTGTACTATGGGGTATGATCCGCTCCTCCAATCATGATCTCCACTTGCTTGATTCCTCTGTTAAGGATAGGCACCCTTTGTGAGAAATCTTTTCCTAATACTATTGGCAATTCTTCACCTGAGTCTTTAGGAAAGATTCTTTCTTTTGCTGTGCAGATACCGACTCCTGAATCAATATATGCCGCAAAATATTCTGCATGATGCTCCTTGTATATCATCCCAATGGTGATATATATCGAGAATGGACTTGTGGTCATGTGTAGATTAGAGCTTTAAGCCCGAGCCTCTACTAGTAAACCTTGTATCTTTTTTCTTTGACCGTGAATTCCATTCCATCTTATAATCTTTCCTAAGGTTTGTGATCCTCGAGAAACTCCAATCCCAGCAGAGTTGCTCTGGGAATCTTCCTGCTATTCCTTCTATTACCAGCTCAAGTTCTCCGAGTTTGAGCTATCCTTGATATCTCCCAGTTGCTGGTTGTTGTAGATAATATAAGACATCACAAGGAATAGAGTTTTCCTTTTTAGTAATGTCAAATATTACTTCAACTCCTCTCCATCCTTCTGGGTATTTCAGTTCACCTTTAGTTGTGAACTTTTCTGGCTCCTGGATCACCTCCATAATCGGCTTCTTTCCCCATTTTTTACTGATCATTCTATCTTCTTGGAAAGAAATCCTCCTTTGGTCGAATCTGAGG
Organism: Pogostemon cablin; assembly: GCA_023678885.1. Classification (NCBI taxonomy): domain Eukaryota; kingdom Viridiplantae; phylum Streptophyta; class Magnoliopsida; order Lamiales; family Lamiaceae; genus Pogostemon; species Pogostemon cablin. The sequence goes on along the minus strand of CM042985.1, from coordinate 12,271,872 downwards.
CTATCTTGCCTGTTCTAGACTGGCTTATCTCTGATTCGTAAATCCATATCATGGATAGGCGGTAACTCTATTATTTTTGGCCTAGTTGCACAGACAACTCTCTCGAATACTTCTGGTATCTCAATATACTCCTTCATTTGGAATAGATCTGAATGATGGGTGTTGGATAGAGCGTACGAGATACTGTATGTAATCGGGTAAGGCCTATTTTCTTCTTTCATCAAGTCTTTGTTTTTGAAATCTTGATGAAGGGTGAGTGCCCTACTGAAGTCTATATCTACCAAATTGTAGGCAATCCTTCGGTATATGTAGGATGCCACCTTACCTGCGTACAGGTTCCCTGAGATTCCTCCCAAGCATGCTTCTCTCGTATTCTTGATCCTCTTATCAAATATTACAATATCGTTTAGTGTATCGATGCCTTCTTTGAACGTTGCTTTGATAAGGATCTGAATTGCTCCGATGTGGATCCAAGACATAGTCTTAGCCATTTCTTCCTTGAGTTTACTGAGCTCCCTTTTGATTTCATCAACAGGGACTAGTTGCATTTCTATCACGTTGCTCGTGAGCTCCATTAGGATGGAAATTTCCCCTTCGGTCACTTTACATATAATGTTATGCTTTCTTTTTTTGAAGCTGAGGAATCGCTCTAGTTGTCCAATGATAACTTCGTCATATAGATTGAGTCTTGGATCCTCCTTCATGATTCTCATAAGGGTTCTATGAGAAATGGATGTCTGGGAAAAGAATCTCGACATGTCCTCTTGCATCTCTTATCAGAAGTCTTCTTCTTTACTCCGACTCATCTTCAGAGGATTTGTCTTGGCTGAAGAATTCTTCTTCATAGATGCTCTCATCTGAGGGTATATCTTCGAATTGATATACCTGTACCAGGTCTTGGAAGTAAACAGCTTCCTCCATTTCTGGAGTTGTTTCAAACTGTCATACTCTCCTCTTCTGGTTCTCTGGGCAATCGGGTGAGTATGCCCCCTAGCTCTACATGTATAGCAGTTACAATCCTTAAATTTTTCATTAGCTCGTGTAGCTGCTCTTCGGAACGTCTTTCTCGTGGGAGTTCTTCCTGTACTCCTCTGGTTTGACCCTGAGGATGAAGCTTGACTTCTTGAACTCCATCTGGATGGTCCGAACCTTTGTCCTGATTTATAGCTTTGGGCCTTTTGTTTAGACCAAAAGGATCTTGGTCTTCTGGACCTCCATCCTCCACTTCTCTGTGTGTAAGAATGATTTTTCTTCATCCTTTTCTGCTTTCTTGGACTTCTTCCAATGATAGTTGGAAGATCATTATTTTCACAATATAAGGGTACTGTCTTGTTGATTCTCCTTAGTCTCTTGTAGTTCTTGTGTAGTGATGCTTGATGGCACCACTCTCCAATCTTGGCTTTGAGGAAAGACATCCTTCTTGCTATTGAATCTAGCTCGCATGGTTCATACTCTTTGATCAACATTTCTCTCCATGGGCTTGGAATCTTTGCAAAGAATAGGTGGAATACCTTCTCCTCTTTGATCTTTGATTTCCATCTATACTCTGTGAAGAGTTTGATGTACTCGTCTACGTGATAGATGTCAAGTAGTTCTAGGCTGTATAGGGCATTCCTATACTTCTTCTTCTTTTCTTCTTCCATTCCTTCGAAGTAACCTACTCCGATGAAGTGGATCTTGAAGATCTTGGCCATGCGATCTACAATGTTGCCGACATCTTCGCCTTCCATGACTTTTTTCTTGACTTCATCTGAAAGTTCCTCCCAGATGCATTTTACCGATCCTTTCAGGCTCATAGTTAGGAACCTTATGAACCCTTCTTTGTCCAGCTCCAATGCACCACATGCAATCTTCATGGCATTTGTTCATTCATCGATCAAGGTCTCTCTATTCTTGAAGTCTAGAGTGTCGAGGTTTAAGATCAACCCGTATGAATTTATCGCTTCAAGGTGAGACCGAGCATATGGGGTGTTATGTGGACTAGATCCTCGAACTCGGCTTGCTCCTGTTAACAATCCCATTGCCTTTATTCTAAAGTTTCCTTGTTGTTGGGTTGTCTCTCCTTGTCTTTTATTCCCTGGCTTCCAGGTAGTCCAGAGGTTCCTTTATTTTGGCTCGGATCTCGTTATGTCAGAGCCTGAGATTGTTGTTGTAAGCTTGATGTCTCTCCAACATTCATCTTTAGATCTACAATTGATAGTCCTTGGAAGGACTCATATAGATCATGTAGATCCTCAATATTTGCTCTTTCCATCCGTGGATGTGGATTCTCCTCGAAGGATAGCAATTATCTTTTCGCTTTCAGACTTCGGCCTTATGACCTCTGTCGTTTTTCCTTTTTGATGTAAAAGGGGTTCTAGTCCGAAGGTTAGTAGTAACCTTCCTCCTGGCCTTCTTCTTGTCACCCTGGTCTCCAAGGACTTTACTTGTTCAATCAACTTCATGATGAGTTCGAGTTGCTTGTTCTGCAACTTTTCCACCTTTTCCATCTTAAGGCTGATCTCGAACATTATCTTGGACATGCTTTGGCAATATTCTCCAAAGAATCTTACCGTATTCTGCAATTCTCTAAGGTCTTGGTTCATCTTAGAGTTATCTGTCTCGATTTCCTTCCACTCTGTCATTCCATCCAGTGTAAAAAGTGGTAAGGCATGCATATCTCCCTTGGACTTTGATTTGGTCGTTTCCTCCATTGTCTATGTCTGGGGGCACTTTCATGGATCTCGATGAAACTTCGGATTTCCACGATGTTTCTTGATACTTCTTTAGAGTATCTTATCTCCATCTGGCGTAGTTCATCTAGATTTTCCTCCTTGGTATGGTTGGCATGAATATTTGCCAACTCCATCCTTTGGATTATGTTGAGAGTGAAAATAAGCGTGTTTTAGTGTCCAATCTAACACATTTTTTATGAGTATTGTAGTTATATATTAGCACAAGTGTCTTATATTCAATATATGTGAGAAAAAGGTGAACTTGAGGTGTTTGTTGTGTTTTAGGTGGAAAAAGGATCAAAAGTGCCAAGTTGGAGACAAGGTGCAATTTGTGTAAGGATGCTCTGAAACGCACATAACTTGTGTAATTATTCTATATTCATGTGGAGCTCTGAATTAAAAGTACGATACATGATTGGAAAGCCACAGAAGAGAGGGTCGTTTTGGCGTAAAGAACACCCAATCGGATTCCAAACGAGAGAGTTATGATCAAAGTGGTGACGTCACGCATGATGTGCCGAACAGAACGGCTGTGCCAATTTCTGTGACTTGTTATACATTCAAATGTTGGAATTTCTATAAGTTATTTATATGGATAGAAAGCCAAGGAAGAGATGATCACGTGAGCTCAAGAATTACTCAAATCGAAGGTCGGATGTGGAAGTTATTTGCGAAACGGTGGGACTGCGCAAGATTGCTCGACCAAAGGAGATCCATTCGACTAGAATCGTATTGGTCGAATGGAAGAGAGAAACTTGAGCAAAATGACCAAAAACTTACAGAGAGCTTGCTCGACCAGTTGCTCGACTTGGAGGCCTTGCTCGACCAAGAAGGTCAACTCTAACAAAATGTCGCTGGTTGTATTTTTGGTAGTTTCGAGTTTCTTTTACCAAATTTGGCGTATGTCTCAAGTAAAAGCCCATCCAAGGTCCGTTAGAGCACTTTACAAGTATAAAAGGGGAGGGGTGTAGATCATATCATAGAGTCATACGGATTGGAGAGAGGCCACAATCATACTACACCCCACAAGGGGGGATCACCCCTAACCATCATCCACATCCTTTCCTCCATCCATCCATCACTTTGAAAATTCGTTCGTGGAATCAAGAGGAGAACAAAGAGGAGGATTCAAGATGGAGAAGGAAGCGACGACGCCCATATCTAGGGTTTTATTCTTTTCCTAATTTATCTTGTATTTTCCAGACATCCGGGTAAGATCTATCCAACACCCATGATTGTTCTTCGTAACATCATGGGCTAGAGCCTTTTTGGTAGAACTAGGGTTGTGAAGGTTTTTACCAATTAATTGAACTTTCGTGTGTAAACTCCGTACAATACTACTTGTGGATTTATTTTATGTATGACTGCACGTTTTTAATCCATATTCTCGGTTGTTTTGTGCATCTTCAATTGGTATATAGAGTCTGAATATATATCTTGGTTGTAGATTGAGTGCGTTCACTGCTGAACAGGATTCCATGTTATGATTCTAATTGAGGGGACTCCGAAGCTTCATTAGAACTATCATATATGAATACTTATTAATTGAATTGAATTCGGGTTATTAAGTAAGATAAAGAGGATAATTTTATAGTACCTATAAAGGAAGATCATATCGGGTTAGAGTACCAATTGACCAAGGAAATAATTAATACTGATAGTACCTAGAAAGGGAGGTGAAATTATATCTCTTGCTTCGAGGTTATTCACACGTGTTACACGCATGTTTACTTGTGTCTATAAAGTAGATATGCATGGTTTAGTGATGCGTCCATATTTCACAAGACAGAGTCGGACATCAACACACGGAAGGGAAATTAATGCGTGAAACTAAATTATTCTAGGGCTACATATTCTCCTACTTGATCCACTTTCCTATTCTTCGAGTGATATTTTATTTTAATTGTTATTTTAATTAATTGTTTCGTAGATTATAATTAAATTCCACAAACTTAATTGCCATCTTGTCTTAATTAATTTAGTAAATAATTAAATTGATAATACGCCATCCTTTGGGTTCGATAATTCACTTAGTCGCTTACTTATGCTGCAACTGATATCCTTAATACTTGGGAATTAATTTTGCGTGCAAAGAAAACGCGCATCAAGTTCTTGGCGCCGTTGCCAGGGACGGCTGTTATTATTAGTTTATTATTTCTAGGTTATTAAGACTTTATTTGTGATTATTTAATTCTATCTAACCTTAAATTTTTCTGAGGTACTTGTGCACTAGGAAAAGGAGAGGAAGGAAAAGAACGAATAACACATTGAGCTAAACATAGCTGGAGCAAGGCAGAATCTGGATAATGTTGCCATACGTGAAATTTTCACGAACTATGGGATTTGCAACATGGGGTTGATAGGAACAAGGGGGGAAGATGATGATTTTGAGATACATCCCGCTCTTATTAACATGTAGAGAAGAATCTCTTTTCTGGAAGTTGTTTTGAAGATCCATATCAACACCTCAAAAGATTTCTTGGTTATGCAAAGGAAGATGGAGCTAATGATCATGCTAGACGGATCGCCTTATTCAAGTTTTCATTGATTGATAAGGCAGAAGCTTGGTATGAGACTCTTGATGCCACGGATTGCACTAAATGGGACCAACTGCAGCAGAAGTTCTTGGAGAGATACATGCCACCCTCAAGGATCTTAAGAATGAGGCAAGAGATCACTCAATTTGTTATGAATCAGGGTGAGAAATTTCATTAGGCATGGGACAGGTTTTAAAACATACTCAGGAGGTGTCTACATCATGGGATACCTAAGGATGAGTACATAAGCATCTTCTACTATGGATTGGATTGTGAGTCGCGTATTCTTATTGATGCATCATCAGGAGGATCACTGTTATCAAAGACAACAATTGAAGCAGAAAAGTTGTTTGAAGACATCTCTATGAATTCACGTGACTGGCCTACGGAGAGAGTTAGAGGATCTTATATACTTGGTAAGGTAGCGCAGGTTGAACATCAAATGGTGAAGCCGAATGGGATGATGAGATCGTCTCTAGTTTAGCTAACATCAACAAACTATTAGAATCCTAGCAGAAACAGATTAAAGAGTTGACACAAAGGGTGCCTATTATGTAGCAGCACAAAGTGAAAAGTGTTGAAGATACCTTCAATCGATACATGGCTGAGAATGATGCAAGGATTGATCATCTTGAGGATACCATGAATGTTGATCATGCAGATTTATCTACACAGTTGAAGGACCTTACCTTGATTATGAGGCAGATGGCCGCGAATGTGAATCAATTGATACAATCGTGGGAGAATAATGACATCACATTGAGGTCAGGTACATAGTACGAGGGTCCGATGATGCCAGCGAGTGGAAAAGAAAGGAACAGTGAAGTTGCTCGACCAAACCAAGTCTGTTCGACTAGACATGATGGTCGAACGGAGGTCGAGCAATGCAATGATATTGGAAGCTTGTGACAAGACAGTTTGCTCGACCAGATGCCTTCCATTCAACCATGCTACCCAATTGAACGGAGGTCGAGCAAACTTCAAAAAAATATAATTACAATGCTCTATTTTCAGGTGCGCCGTTCGACTTGCACTCTTCCGTTCGACAAGACCACCTTGGTCGAACGGAGGTCGAACAACGCATGGGAGACGAGAGCTCACAATTGAGTAGCTTGCTCGACCAGAATCTATCTATTCGACCTTACTACCCAAGTTGAACGGAGGTCGAGCAACACATGGCGAACGAAAGCTCGCGATCAGGCACGCTGCTCGACCAAACTGCATCTGCTCGACCAGTCCTTTTTGGTCGAGCAGAGGTCGAGCAACACAGTTCAGTGCCCGATTTGAGATCGAATGCTATGCCTGTTTATCAGAATACTCCAGAGCCATCCCAAGAGCAGAATAATAAGCTTATAATAAAAAAAAAAGTAGGAAAGAGAAAAGAGGTTAAGAGCCGAGAAGTTTAGACTGCAGATGGATAATGAAAATGTGGTTTTCTCTCTTGATCAAGCAATGAAAATGCCCGTGGAGACTCAATCATGCAAGAGCACAGATGATTCTGAATGTAAGTAGAAGATTGACAAGGAGGTGTCTAGACAGCCATGGGAGGAAGGAAATTCTGAGGATCATATTTTTGTGACTAAGAAAGGTGAGGTGTTGAGTGTAGATAAGAAGAGGGAAAGAAAGTACTTGAAGGTGAGGATGTGACAAGACCGTCCTCTACCGTCGTGACTCTTCGACGTTAAATATGAGCGCCTTTGGGGGCTTGCCCTTCCATTTTATTGCTTTATTTCTTTCGTGTGAGTAAGAAAATTTTATATTTAAGGTGCTTACTAATCGGCAATTACATCAATTTGCAAATTTAGTTTCAACTTACGTTTTTACTAAGTTTGGGGGGTATGATGTTATTACCTCATTGAAGCACCAAGAGTATAATCTTTTCTTTGTAATGTTTGCTTGGGGAGTTGATTTTTTGCGGTATGTTGAGACTTTAATCGGTTTTGATGTGTCAATTTTTTGCAATTTGCCTAGTGTTCAGTGGTGTGTCTAGTGTGTGGAGTTGATTAGATAGTCAATTGAGTCTTTCTTATAGTTCTCCTACATTATTATTGATGAATCATGTGATGATGAGTGTATTTGAGCTTTGATGATAGAATAAGGTAACTAGGTGGCAAGACAAGTTCTACGTTGAGGCTTTGAGTCGAGAGCTTGTACGTTTTGAAGGAAAAATCAGATGCCCTCATTTATTTATTCTAATTTTTTATATATATGCTTTTAATTAGTATGAGTGGAAGGATTGAGTTTATGCTTGTTATCCATATGAGCTTATATTTTTAAATAATGCCTAAAATTCATATGCTTTTGAAATTGATGAAGGAAGTGTACTTGAGTTATAATGCGATATGAAGTTATATGTGTACTTATGGGATATTACTTACCATGAAAGGTGCTCTGTTACTTGATAAAAACCCATGTGAGATTTTGAGCCTTGTTGATCATGTACATAATCACATGATATTTCTTTTCTGGTAAGTATCGTTCTTGTGTCTGTATTCTAGAACTTGTCTCTTGTCTTACTTGAAACTACATGTGTGTTAGATGATGGGAGATGATTGTAGGCCATCCTTAAATTTATTAGTCACTTTGCCAAATAACTTCCTACCAAATAATTATATATCCGTAGTTAGCCCTTTTGAGCCTGAAAACCTTATTTCTTTGGCAACCTACGAAGATAGCCACTTTGATATCATATTTGAGCCTTAAAATTCCTATATTTAGTGGAGAATTAAATGCTGTCAAAGTGTGTGAAGTTGATTTTGATAGAGTTTGGAAGGAATAAAATATTTAGAGCTGTACAAGTAATTATGAGCTGAAAAATAAATTGCTAAGGGGTAGTGCCCGAAACTGGTACCTCGAGATGTTAGAGGTAGTGCCCGAAACTGTACCTCGAGAAAAAAAAAGAAAAGAAAAAGTATGTTGAGCTTAAAGGAAATGAGAGAAAAGAAAATTAGAAAGCTAGATAGCCTTGAAGTGAAAAAATCTGCAGCAAAAAAGATCTCCGGTTTTAATTCTCTACTAATTGAGTCACTTTTTCCATATGTTTCCTACCCTTACCAAAGAGCCAACATTACATCCAAAAGAAAAGTCCTTTTTGATCCTATTGTCGAATCATACTTTTAGTGGTGGAGAGTTAGAGACTTTTGACAAACTTATGGTTACGCATGCACTTAAATTGAATCTGAGCGTAAACACGTTAACCCATAAGTGTACATCTTTTACACTTGAGTGCGAGTGATATATATACTTCTCCTGAGAACATGTGATTGGAGCATTTGAATTGGTGGTGATTGTCTTAACTTGTATGTGTTGGATTGTATACTAAAAGTCTAGCTTTAGTATGAACAATGTCATAACAATATTTGAAATGAGAATCATTGATCAAATGATTGCATCTTATAATTTATTTTATATGCATGATGCAATAGTCCATTTACTTTATACTGTAGATAATATGTTGTGCGACAACACGCAGAAGATCATATTATCGGTTTCCTTATAAAGTATAAACAGATGCTCACAACTGAGATAGACGGGGACTCTCTATCGGTATGGTTGTAGTGTGGTTCGGTATTATCTTGTCTTGGCTATAGAATCACATTAGTGCACTGGTTTGTATTGAGTAGGATCGCCTGAGATCGTTCTTCTTATACTGACTAGATAGTAGAACTTGATCTCTGTTATTATGGAAGTTCGTGCTCTTAATCCCTATACAATAACCTCGACACGTAGGGCAGTATGTATTTCTTTGATTCATCAATGGGTGAGATTTATAAGTATTAAATCAACAAACTCGGTGAGTTGGGAAATAGTGCTGTATCTATGGTGTGCTGTTGATTGTAGAAGGAATCCATGTCCGATCTAGGTTGATGATGTCCCCTTGAGAAGCTCATAAGGTTTATCATGTAAATCTTGCAAGTAGATTAATTTCCGGCATGATAATAAGGTTGAGTGGTATTACTCTCGGATGAGATATTAATTAATTTGAGTTGTCAGTAACTTAATTAATTAATGGACATTGTATATCTTAAACATAGGGAGACTTCGGGCTCATAATAAGAAGGAGCCCAAAACGTAATTTTGGGTAGGAGTGGGTAGTGCAGTAATAATAATTTAGTGGACTTTATTATTATTATTGGGTTAAATATAAGCTTTGGGCTAAGCTTGGATATTTAATCCAATGGAGGCCCAACTCCAATTCTCCTCCTGATCCCTGCTGTAGCCCAGTATATATAAGTGAACTCAGCTTCTTGGAACCCTAAGAATTTCTGCGCCTCTTTTGACGTAAGTTAGGGAAAGAAGCAGATTGAGAGATCCTGCAAACTGTTGCCCACACAACAGCATGATCACACTTGGGACATACAGTAGAAGATCAGAGGTAGTTCTCTACAGATCATCCTCTACACCAACCCAGAAGTACGGTAAACAGTTTAATTACTTCCGCTGATTTTGTTTGCCTGTTTTCCTAACGATCACGTTGATCCACAAGATCCAATTGCCAACAATTGGTATCAGAGCATTAGTTTCGTGGTAAGACGTGAGCCGTTAGGTTGGGTTTTTGTGATTATATAATTTAATCTGGGATTAATAGCATGATAGATATCATAATATTAGGGTTTATGTAATTTTGAATTATCCATGAAACCCTATTTGTATATACGCTGGAAATTCATGTTCTATTACACGGCAATTCAAAAACACACACGAGAAAGAAACCACCAAACAATCTGTTTCCTTTCACCCTCTCTGTTCACGGAAGAAAGGGATTGTACGGCGTGGCTAGTGGCTGGTGGACGATCGGCGGAAGCCCTGGACAGTACGACCCGGGGCAGTCCATGACTGTTGATGGGCGAGGCTCATCGACGGGAAAGTGAAGAAAGAAAGAGCATCGACTTCAGATGGCCTGATTCCTGAACTCGGCTGCAAGACGGAGGGGTTCGTGTGGGCTGCTGATAGCGATCATGGTCCACGATGATTGCAGCAGCGACTCCAATCTACGACTTTAGATGGCAATTCAGAAGTAGGCAGCGACGCGGCGGCGCTAATCGCGTTGCATCGTAGTGGCAGTTTCGTTGACGGAGGCACTGCGTTGCTGGGCATGGTAGCAACTCGTTACAGGCGAGGCTGGAAATGACCGGTGACCACCTGATTGATGCCGGCGTTCATCTCGGCAGGTGTTTCCAGCAACAAAAATGACTTGGCAATGGGCGGCTGATGAGACCGGCAAGGCTTGGTCGTCCGGACAGGCTGGTTGCAGTTCGAGCATGCCAAGACGGTGCTTCCGGCCGAGGTGCTTCTGGGAAAGACACAGCTGGGACTCGGGAGAGTATTCGGCGGCATGACACCGGAGGACTGACGGCACCAAGACGGTGATAGCTGGCGTGTGGAAGTAACAGGCGGCCGGCGATACTGGCTCGATCACAGCCTGCTGCCGGAACATGCGAACCAGGCTCGCCTTGCGTGCGGCGTGACAGTCGACTCTTGACATCGCTGCCGAACACCGGCCAACGAAGACTGTAGCGTGATGTCTCAGATGGCAGACTTGGCTAGCACGGCAGAAGGCGAAAATCTGCAGAAAGTTCTGTTCAAGCGTGGTCTTTAATGCTGAAGGCGGCTGTTGTTCTAGGGCAGCAGCCTTGGTTTTGGGCTGCCTTGTTGGGCTTGGTTAATGGGTTGTGGATTCATGGCTGTTTTTTTAATTGGTTTTGGGCTTGGTTTGCTGGGCCTAAATTTTAATTAAAATGGATATGGACTGTTGGACCTTAACTGCTGTTTTAATTAATTGTGAGGTTGATGTTGGGCCAGGTTAAATATTGGGCTAGACCTTAATGCAGAAATTGGCTGGGTAAATGGGCTTAATTATTTATTAATGGGTTGCTCATTTTATGCTAATGATGTTTAGGTCAGCTGGGCCTATTTAATTGATCCAACATTTTATGCAATTAATTAATGTTATATAACTGATTAATTGATTTAATTGTCAATTATTGTTGTATATGTGATAGGCATGTTCTATGTGATTTATTTATTTAAATTGCTGTTAATAGAAGCATGTCTTAGTTGTATATTTTATTCTGGAATATTATATGCATGTTAAAAACCCTCGGTGTTAAATAACTAAGTGGGAGAGGGGATTAGTAATTAATTCCCGCGGCCTCCATTATTGGTTTGTAAGTGATGTGAGTAAACTTGCGTGTTGGCAATAGGCCTTCCTCCCTAACGGATGAGTTTATTCACGGATCACTGGTACAGACTTCATTAAATAATTATTGTTTGTAATGTGACACATAAACTTGCGTGTTGGCAATAGGCCTTCCTCCCTAACGGATGAGTTTGTGTGCAGTTCACTAGTACAAACTGATAATTGATGATTGTAGGAAGCTACCCGAGCGCGTGTGTACTTCTCCAACTGTAAGGCACACAAGCTCGCGCAGTGGACTTGGGATCAAATAATGGTGTACACTTAGGTGTAAATAATTAGTATCCTCCCCAACGGAGTCACTGCTATTATTTGCATGGCTAAAGAGGAACCGACTATTAATTATTTTGTCATAAAGTTAGGTTGACAAATGAAATTAATGGGTAAAACCTTCTCTTGTAAATGTTCGGGTTTGTAAACGTCCACACTAACGTGGCTTGCAGACTCACGGTGCTTGAGATGTCGGTGAATTTTATTTTTATATTGTTTTGAGGGAAACAATATAAAAGGATAAAATTCGAAGTTTTGATCGGAATATTTATTTGTGATTCTCTGAATTTCGAATGGTTTTATTTCACTTATTTTAACTAAAAGAAATTATATTTACTCGTCCAAAATTAATTGATTAGAAAAGAATCTTAGTTTTGAACTTTACTGCTTAAGAAAATACATGTGTGTTCTCACAAAGGACGTCTCATGATGCCTATTAAAGTCTCTAGTGAAGAGATGAGAGGTTCATAGAAATATGATGTCTCATGTAACTCTTCGGATACTTGAGTAATTTAAAAGGTGCAAGATCATGATAGAATTTGATGAATGAATTGGAAATACATGGAATAGAAATTGAAGGGGAAACCTAAGTCAATTTTATTTTCCAAAATTGCCTAGATGTTTTGAGTAAGTTCCACTTGAATTACAAGAGGATGTATATGGTGGGAAACTTCTGACAAAACATGTGGAATAGGAAAGCCATTTTCATCATAATGTGAACAAGTTTAATATCTTATTTACTAGTGGTTTAAACATGATTAGTGATGGCATCTACTGACACGAACAGTGTAGATACTGGAATCACTAAATGTTTATCACTTAGTAAGGATAAGATTGTTAAGACATGGGTAAAACTACAAAGGTAGTGTCTATTGCAGTGGGAGTTGTTTATTTATCTCATGATAAGAATAAACGATTGATTATGAGAAATTGTCTTTACGTACATTTCATAGAAAGAATTTGATTTCGGTTTCTATGCATTAACGGATGAATACTTCATTTCATTTAAATGACATGGTCATAGTGATGAGGAATGGGGCTATAATCTGTTATAGTACGTTGGTGGATAATTTGTATACTCTTGATTCATGTACATCCCACAGATACAACAAATAGTAATTAATAATGCATCTTCTAAAATTAGTAAGAGACACAAACCTTCGGAGATGAACTAAACATACATTTGGCGTCTAAGACTAATTCATTTTACTTGAGTAGGATTCAAAAGTTGATAGCCGATAGACCATAAGGTTTACCTGAAGTGGAAACTATCGGACTTGCGAGTCTTACTTGGAAGTAAAAATAATTAACTGCCTTTTCAAGGCTGTGGGGTGTAGAGCCAAAGATATATATGTTGGAATTAGTTCATTCTGGTTCAAGCGAACCTAATATTATCCAGGTGAGAGGTGGTTATGAATATTCGAAGATTATTCTAGATAACAATATATTTAATTGATGCACTGCATGTCTAAGTTCTTCGATTAATTCAAGAATTGTAAGGCTGGTACAGTGAAGCGTCATGGAAAATATATCATATCATTACGATTCAATCGTGATGATGAAAACCTCTTAGGATAGTTAGGAACTAATAATCAGAAGTTGAGATTAAATCTCAAGTTGACTACACCGGGCATGCCCCAGCTGAATGGTGTGGTAGGTCGAAGGAATAAGGCTCTTATGGTATGATTAGATAGATGATGAATTATTTAGAATAATTAAATTCATTTTATGGATATACCCTAGATACAGTAATTCATGAAATGTTTGTCTGTATATGGGATATCCTAGAAAAATGAAAAGTGATTTATTTAGTTCAAAAGATCGATGGGTGATTGTCAACACAAACACCGGATTTTTGGTAAAGGACTATGTAATAAATCGAAAACCCATGTATGAGTTGTTCTAAAGGAAGTGAGAGGAAAACACAAAGTAAAAGTACCAAGTGTACAAGAGGATATACCACAAGGTAAACTGCAACGCGTGTCACGTCTGATACACAATTACATGTAGTGCCTTGTCGTAGTGGGAGGGTTATATGACAACCCATAAATATATGTTATGGGAGAGTCGTGAGACTTGATCCCTAGTGAACATGGTATTATTCCCCGGATACGACGTGTCACTACAATATGAAAATACGGAATCTTAGTAAGTTGCAATGAATGTTGAAATAGAATCTACGGATTCTATATTAAGTTTGGGAACTTGAATGACCACTAAATGGTGTAAAAGCCATTGCAAGTGGTCAAAGGAAATAAAAGAGGATCATATGGAAAGGTGAAAACCTTGGAAGCAAAGCTTGTTGCGAAAAAGTGTACTCAGAAAGAAATGGTTCGATTATGAGGAAACATGTTCGCTGGTAGCTATGCTTAAATTGATCCGGATTCTTTTATTTATTGCTGCTCATATTGAACTATGAGGAACAACAAATAGTTGTCAAAACAGCTTTCTTGATTGGAAGTTTTGAGAAAAACATCTATGTAAAGCAACCAGAGTGATTCATTACAAAGTGCAAATAGCATTTTGATAGTAAGCTTAAAAGTGTCCAGCGATGGACTAAAGCAAGCTTTGAGATCGTGAAGCATCTGTTTTGATTAGGTAATCCAGTGGCATTGATTTAAATCAATGAGCGGATAAGTCTTGTGTGTTGTAAAGAGTGACGGAAACGTGGTGGTGTTTCTTATACTATACGTTGATAGTATCTTGCTCATTGGAGACAATGAAAGAGTATTATCAGGCGTATGGGTACGGTTAAGAAAGCGGTAAAGATGAAGGACTTAAGAAAAGCAAAATATATCCTTTTGATCACGGTAATACGGATCACAGAAAGGACATTATGCTTATCTCAAGTTTCATAAATGATACAGTCCATACACGTTTAGCATGTGAATTTATCTAAGTGATTGTGTCTTTGAGACACAAGAAGAAGATATAGAGGATGAAAGCGGTTCCTTATGCTCCAGCGAATAAGGAAGCTTAATCTAAGGAATGCTATGAACGATGTTGGATATCTGTTTTGCTGGATGCATGAACAGTGGGTATCAACGTAACCCGGAACAAGAATGATGAACTGTGATAAGACATATATAAAGTGCCTGAGAAGGACTGAAAATTATATGTGGACTTACTGGACAGATTCACTGCTTCTTGCGGATTACGTAGATTCGGATTTTTTAGTCAGATTGGACGGCAGTAAATTCACCTCAAAGGTTATGTGTTTAATCTTAGGAAGTAGAGTCATAATGTGGAGGAGTGTTATATAGAAATATATTTCAGACTCCGGACTCCATCATGGAAAGATGATGAATTGGAGCCTGTGAGGCAGCCAAAGTATTTGTATGACTCTAGAGACTTCATGATGGACTTTGAAGTGTTTCTAAGTTTGCCCAAGGTAATCACAATTTACATTGATGATATTGGTACAGTTGCAAACTTGAAGAAATCACAAGTCCATAAGGCAATTAAATACATGGAGCGCGAGTACCACCTGTTACGAGAAATCGTATGATGAGGGGAAGGTTGTTGTCGCCTAGATTGCATCGGATGATGACCTAGTAAATCATTTACAAGGATCTTAAGGCGAGAGCTTTTAATGGTCGTGTAGTGTGAGTAGGAATCAGATGTATGGCAGAAGACATGACAGCATAGTCTTTTAGTATAAGTGGGAGATTGTTGGATTGTATACTAAAAGTCTAACTTTAGTATGAACAATGTCATAACAATATTTGAAATGAGAATCATTGATCAAATGATTGCATCTTATAATTTATTTTATATGCATGATGCAATAGTCCATTTACTTTATACTGTAGATAATATGTTGTGCGACAACACGCAGAAGATCATATTATCAGTTTCCTTATAAAGTATAAACAGATGCTCACAACTGAGATAGACGGGGACTCTCTATCGGTATGGTTGTAGTGTGGTTCAGTATTAGCTTGTCTTGGCTATAGAATCACATTAGTGCACTGGTTTGTATTGAGTAGGATCGCCTGAGATCGTTCTTCTTATACTGACTAGATAGTAGAACTTGATCTCTGTTATTATGGAAGTTCGTGCTCTTAATCCCTATACAATAACCTCGACACGTAGGGCAGTATGTATTTCTTTGATTCATCAATGGGTGAGATTTATAAGTATTAAATCAACAAACTCGGTGAGTTGGGAAATAGTGATGTATCTATGGTGTGCTATTGATTGTAGAAGGAATCCATGTCCGATCTAGGTTGATGATGTCCCCTTGAGGAGCTCATAAGGTTTATCATGTAAATCTTGCAAGTGGATTAATTTCCGGCATGATAATAAGGTTGAGTGGTACTACTCTCGGATGAGATATTAATTAATTTGAGTTGTCAGTAACTTAATTAATTAATGGACATTGTATATCTTAAACATGGGGAGACTTCGGGCTCATAATAAGAAGGAGCCCAAAACGTAATTTTGGGTTGGAGTGGGTAGTGCAGTAATAATAATTTAGTGGACTTTATTATTATTATTGGGTTAAATATAAGCTTTGGGCTAAGCTTGGATATTTAATCCAATGGAGGCCCAACTCCAATTCTCCTCCCGATCCCTGCTGTAGCCCAGTATATATAAGTGAACTCAGCTTCTTGGAACCCTAAGAATTCCTGCGCCTCTTTTGACGTAAGTTAGGGAAAGAAGCAGATTGAGAGATCCTGCAGACTGTTGCCCACACAACAGCAGGATCACACTTGGGACATACAGTAGAAGATCAGAGGTAGTTCTCTACAGATCATCCTCTACACCAACCCAGAAGTACGGTAAACAGTTTAATTGCTTTCTTTGATTTTGTTTGCCTGTTTTCCTAACGAACACGTTGATCCACAAGATCCAATTGCCAACAGTATGTTGTGAATTGATTATTACATGTAATGAGAGTTACATGACCTAAGTTGAGGATAATTGTATTTTGAATGGGGTATGTGTCATAGTCCTTATTTCTCCGCCAATTTTCTTACTCTCTCTCTCTTTATTTTTATTTTATTGCCTCGGAACGAGCAACGGGTAAGTTTGAGGGTTTGTTGAGAGTGAAAATAAGCGTGTTTTAGTGTCCAATCTAACACTTTTTTGATGAGTATTGTTGTTATATATTAGCACAAGTGTCTTATATTCGATATATGTGAGAAAAGGTGCACTTGAGTTGTTTTGTTATGTTTTAGGTGGAAAAAGGATCAAAAGTGCCAAGTTGGAGACAAGGTGCAATTTGTGCAAGGATGCTCTGAAACGCACATCCAATTTGTGAAATTATTCTGTATTCATATGGAGCTCTAAATTGGAAGTGCAATACATGATTGGAAAGCCACAGAAGAGAGGGTCGTTTTGGCATAAAGAACACCCCAATCGGATTCTAAACGAGAGAGTTATGATCAAATTGGTGACGTCGCGCATGTTGTACCGAACAGAACGGCTGTGCCACTTTCCATGACTTGTTATACATTAAAATATTAGGATTTCTATGAGTTCTTTATATGGATAGAAAGCCAAGGAAGAGAGGATCACGTGAGTGTAAGAATTACTCAAATCGGAGGTCAGATGTGGAAGTTATGCGCGAAACGGTGAGACTGCACAAGATTGCTCGACCAAAGGAGATCCGTTCGACCAGAATCGTATTGGTCGAACGGAAGAGGTAAACTCGAGCGAAATGACCAAAAACTTACAGAGAGCTTGCTCAACTAGTTGCTCGACTTGGAGGCCTTACTCGACCAAGAAGGTCAATTCTAACAAAATGTCGCTTGTTCTATTTTTCGTAGTTTCGGATTTCTTTTACCAAATTTGACGTATGTCTCGAGTAAAAGCTCATCTAAGGTCCGTTAGGAGCACTTTACAAGTATAAAAGGGGGTGTAGATCATATCATAGAGTCATACGGATTGGAAAAAGGCCACAACCATACTACACCCCGCAAGGGGGGATCACCCCCCAACCATCATCCACTTTCTTTCCTCCATCCATCCATCACTTTGAAGATTTGGTCGTAAAATCAAGAGGAGAACCAAGAGGAGAATTCAAGATGGAGAAGGACGCGACGACGCCCACATCTAGGATTTTATTCGTTTCCTAATTTATCTTGTATTTTCCAGATATCCGGGTAAGATCTATCCAACATCCATGATTATTCTTCGTAACATCATGGGCTAGAGCCTTTTTGGTAGAACTAGGGTTGTGAAGGTTTTTGCCAATTAATTGAATTTTCGTGTGTAAATTCCGTACAACACTACTTGTGGATTTATTTTATATATGACTGCACATTTTTAATCCATATTCTCGGTCGTTTTGTGCATCTTCAATTGATATATAGAGTCTGAATATATATCTTGGTTGTAGATTGAGTGCATTCATCACGGAACAGGATTCCATGTTATGATTCTAAGTGAGGGAACTCTGAAGCTTCATTAGAACTATCATATATGAATACTTATTAATTGAATTGAATTCGGGTTATTAAGTAGGATAAAGAGGATAATTTTATAGTACCTATAAAGGGAGATCATATCGGGTTAGAGTACCAATTGGCCAAGGAAATAATTGACACTGATAGTACCTAGAAAGGGGGGTGAAATTATATCTCTTGCTCCGAGGTTATTCACACGTGTTACACGCATGTTTACTTGTGTCTATAGAGTAGATATACATAGTTTAGTGATGCGTCCATATTCCACAAGGCAGAGTCGGATATCAGCACACGGAAGGGAAATTAATGCGTGAAACTGGATTATCCTAGGGCTACTTGTTCTCCTACTTGATCCACTTTCATATTCTTCGAGTGATATTTTATTTTAATTGTTATTTTAATTAATTGTTATTTTAATTAATTATTTCGTAGATTATAATTAAATTCCACAAACTTAATTGCCATCTTGTCTTAATTAATTTAGTAAATAATTAAATTGATAATACACCGTCCTTTGAATTCGATAATTTACTTTGTCACTTACTTAAGCTGCAACTGATATCCTAAATACTTGGGGATTAATTTTGCGTGTAAAGAAAATGCGTATCAGATTACACCGTCCCACCATCGGTCGGCGTCCTCGATTCTTTCTCTGCATATTGTCTATACAACACACAATAATATTATTGTATAGAACTGCTTGTCTCATCATAGTTAACAGGCCAGAAGTCCCTATTACTCCACCTTTGAATAGGGCTGATAGACGTGTTACTCTCAGATGTCGAACTTTCATTCGGATTCATATATGCTTGAAACTCTCCTCTTGTTAAGTGATATAAGTTTATAATAAAATTTTCTATTCATAAATAAATAAACCTAGGGCACTGATACCATTTTAAAGCGTGTAGAAAGTAGAAGAAAATCTGGCTTAAAGTGAATATAAGGTAAGTATGATATAAGATTTTGATTTATAGGTTTTTGATTCGGGGCTGTTTTAAGAAAATATTAAGTAATTTCCAATTTTTTTTTTGGAATTACCTGCAAGTGACCTGCTGTGACCTGTAATAGGACTGTTTTGTTGAACTAAGTAAACATAATGGATGAATTTCAAAATTCACCAAACATAATGGACGATTTTCAAAAAATGGAAAACTTATGGACTAAAATCAAAATTGGGCAAAGTTAATGGACAAATAAATATATTATCCCTAATATGATTATCATATAAAATTAATTTAATTTTAAAATTGACACTCTTATCGAGTTTAAAATCAAAATCGTCTCAAACAAATTTATTTTACTCAAATGTGGGGATTAATTTATAATAAGGATAAAGTTTGTGGCATTTCTTATAATTATCTCCATTTGTTTTTATTATATTAAAATATTATTATTGAATAATAATAATAATGATAATAATATTAATTTAATATAATATTTTTTAATTAAAAAAATTACTATTAATTTTATACTTTTATTAAATTGCGTATTATGCTAAAAAGAAAAAAAAAGAAATGTTCTTACAATACAATGTCATTAATTTTTTTTTAACTAATTTATTCTTCAATTCATTCTTTAATATTTTAATCGAATAAAATATTAAAAATATTTGCATGTGTTGCTTGATTGTCGTCCAATTTATCTAGATTTTGTCTTATTTTTATATTTGTTTTGTGCTTGTTTAGGTTGTTTTGTATCGTATTTTTTATGATATGGATAGATTTGATGAAGTTTACTAATTTGAGTTTGCATTCATATTAAATAGATGTTTTGGAAGGAGAATCAAGCAAACGTGAAGATTAAATCGAAGATCCAAAAATTATCACAAAAACTCAGTCGAATTTCTGTTCTTCGACCGTGTTCTTCGATCGAGTTTCTAGTACTACGTTGAGCTCGAAGATTAGTCTCAAAAACTCGGTCAAATTTTTAAAAATTCAACCGAATTTCTCCTACGGCATGGATTTGGAAAGTGGAGACAAGGCACGAAAATTCGATCGAAGCAGAGAAACTCGGTTGAATTTTTGTGCAGTTTGGAGGAAGAAAACGTGTTCAGAATTAAGAAATGCAAATTGCATGAAAACTCGACCAAAGCATGGAAACTCGGTCGAATTTTCATGCAAATTTTTCAGCTGTCAAGTTCGAATTTAGGGCATTCAAGAGGGGGTATAAATACCCTAAATATCCACCCTCCAACCAAATTTGAGAGGGGATCTGATGGAGATTATGGAAGATTTAGAATAAATATAGTCAAGATATATTAGATTTAATATATTTTTAATTTGTTTCCTTTTATTTGTAATTATCATTATTACGTTAGATCTTGTTTCATCTATAAATAGGTGGTCAAATTATTATATCCGGGAGTTGAAGTTGTTTAATAAAAATGAGAGTTGTCTCATAACCTCTTTTACGGTATTCTTATGAATCAACGTATTTGAGTAGTCTATTTTTCGGTATTCGTAGGAATCAATGGATTATAGAGCTTGTTCTACGTATTATCATTCTTTTATATGATCTCGTTGCATCATTTGGTGATCAGAGCCAGATTCTCGATATTGTATTCGAGATTTCAAGTGGTTTATGATATCTTTTATAATGATCAATCATCGTATGAAGATTATACTACGCAGATCTACCAACAAAATAATTTATTGGTGTTAGATCCGATATACGATGGACCACCAATTTTTGATGAAGAAGTAAAATTTGTTGATGGTGGCTCACCGATCTTCGATTAAGAAGATGGTAGAGTTTTCGACGGTGGCTATGATGGTTCACCTATCTTTGATGAAGAATATTCAGAAGAATCTTATAATGGCCATGATTGCCCACCAATTTTTGATGAAGAAGACGATGCAGACATTCTCTACACTGACTATGATGACCAACAAAAATTTTACAAGGAGATTATCATAGTTCATGGCGAATATAATGACGATTTGTTTTATTGCCAGGATATTGAAGTCAATAATGCATATGATACGACATTTTATCCAAAAGATTCATATTTTGTGAATCTCATAATTAACAGAGATGCTGAATATGGAGGTGAACTTCGGAAGGATTTTGGCATATATGAATTTAAAGATATTATGGTGCATCTTCGAACTTATTTTGTCTGTGATATGATCAAACACGATTCGAGGGCGAATCATCTCCAAGTGGAGGAGAATGATGGAGATTATGGAAGATTTAGAATAATTATAGTCTAGATATATTATATTTAATATATTTTTAATTTGTTTCCTTTTATTTGTAATTATCATTATTACGTTAGATCTCGTTTCACCTATAAATAGGTGGTCAAATTATTGTATCCGGGAGTTGAATTTATTTAATAAAAATGAGAGTTGTCTCATAACCTCTTTTACGGTATTTTTATGAATTAACATATTTGAGTTGTCTATTTTCCGATATTCGTAGGAATCAACGTATTATAGAGCTTGTTCTACATATTATCATTCTTTACGCTCTCGCTGCATTAGGCAGGGCCGGCCCTGACAATTTAGGGGCCCATAGCAAAGTATATAATCGAGGCCCTTAATTAAATTTAATGTATATAAATATTACAATAAAAATATTTTACAAATAAAGTGATATTATAATCAATATATATATATATATATATATATATATATATATATATATATATATATATATAGTAGGTTCAATTAATCTTTCACATGCTAATGTTGATATGAAGTATGTCAAGAAAGGGCTAATTATTGAAAAAATTTAGATCTTCTAGCATTTTTTGAAGCAAAGTCATCAATAATATCTTCAAAATCAAGTTTATCCAACATCTCATTTTCTATGCATAAAATTCCTAGCACATTTAATCTTTCTTGAGACATAGTTGAACGCAAATGAGTCTTTATCAATTTTAATTTTGAAAAACTTCTTTCTGCCGATGCCACGGTAACGGGTATAGTTAATAATATTCTATAAGCAATTGAAATATTAGGAAAACAATCTATAGTTTTTACAAATTCAAGAACATCAATGGCTGAATTTGATTCTGGTGGTAAACATGTTTGCAATACTTGAAATTCAGAAATAAATCATTAGCATCAATGTCAGATTTATCATTATGTGTAAGGGCAAGTTGAAGATTGGTGCAAATTTTGCGGAATTCATCATCATCTAATGAAACCAATTTCTTAGGATAAAACATAAAACCAAAAATATTCTCAAAGACTTCCAATTGTTAAAACCTACTCTTTAAAGATGAAATAGCAACATCAACTATCACAATAAAATAATTGATCCTAAAATACTCTTCAGATGATAAAGAAATATCTTCAGTATTGTTTTCATCAAATTATTTCTTCTTATGTGTTTTACGCTTTTGAGAAAAAATATGATCAATTTCTAATTTAGATGCAAGTTCTTTAGCTAATATCATAGAAGATTGGAAGCCTTCTTCCCTATATCTTTCAAAATAAGAAACCAATCCTTTCAAAATAATTATCACAACATCAATTTGCATATCCTCTGATTGCATTTTTTTGCTAACCAAATCAACCTTTTTCAAAATATTGTGCCAAATAGTCATGCCCAACAAAAATTCAAAACTTTCAAACTCATGCATTGCTAAAGATTCAGCCTCACTCTTAGTTTTGGCATCTTCACTAACTCTTGATAACTCATATAATGCATCTCTTATCTCATTTGGTTGGGTAATTATGGCTGTAATACTATTAACATGACTTTCCCATCTTGTTGTAGACAATGATTTCAAAGTTAAATGGTGAACATGATTCAATAAAATCTGCCATCTTTTTGTTGAACTAGAAAATAAAGTATATATGCATTGCAAAACTCCAAAAAATGAAACAACTTTAACACAAGATTTTGCCATATCACAAATAGTTAAATTTAGAGAATGACATGCACATGGCATATAAAAGCTCTTGGATTAATTTCTAGTAATCTTTTTTGCACACCTTGATTTTTTCCTTTCATATTGGAGCCATTATCATAACCTTGTCCCCTAACATCATCAATATCAAGCTTATGAGTTTGTAAAATTGATTGCAATTCATTAAAAAGTCTCAATCCAGATGTATCATCCACTTTAAAAAATCTATAAAGTATTCTTCTATTTTAACAAGAGGACCCGACATATTCATACAACGAATTATCATTGCCATTTGTTCATAGTGACTTATATCTGGAGTGCAATCAAGTATCACTGAAAAATACTTTGCCTCTTTGATTTTTTCAATAATAGTACATCTCACTTTAGAGGCTAGCATAAGTATTAATTCATTTTGAATTTTATGACTAAGGTAATGATAATGAATCTCTTTATTTTGAATGCGCCTAAAATGTTATTTCATAACCAAATCAAATTCTGAAATTAGTTCAAGTAGTCCCAAAAAATTTCCATTATTATCTTGGAAAATTTTTTCATTGTCACCACGAAAAGCTAATTTATGCTTTGCAAGACATTTTATGACATAAATAATTCTTATTAAAACAAGTTTCCAATGTTCTTTCTCTTTCTTAAAATTCATTTGTATCTCTTTATCAATTGTTTCATGTTTTTTAAGTCGAATTTGCAAATCAATCCAAGTTTTCATGTTGGTGATATGCTCAATACCTTTTTCATGTTTTTTTAGTCTTTCACCCAAACGTTTCCAATCATTAACACCTTCATTTGCAAGCAAGCTATTATTGTTAATCGATTTAAATAATTTACAACAAAAACAATATACTTTATCTGCATCTTTTGAATACACAAGCCATTTCCTATCTTGATTCTCCCCATTAGGCAACTTTCTTGTATAATGAGAAATTGAGAAGTGCCTAGAAATTGCATCTCGAGAAAACTCAAGAATACTTTCTCTTATTGGACCCTTTTCTACCAAAATATCTCTTATGTTATTATCAATATTGTCCCAACCTCTTGGATCATACATATTTAAAACATAATTGGTTCGTTGTATTTCATTTTCATTCTCAATTATGTTCTCAATCGTATTCTCATTTTCTTTCAATACTTCTTCATCCTGATCTTTTTCATCATCAACTATATTATCAATTACTTCATTCAAATTATTATTATCATTTTCTGTAAATTCAACATGTTCATTTATAAGTATATCATTGTTTATTTCTTCTTCATCATTTGTATCAAGTGAATCTGCAATTGAAGTATTTGGTTTAAAAAATTTATCAAGGCCACCTTTTTGAGTTTTAATCATCTCATCTATTCTTCTTTTTTGTTTTTTTTTTACTACCAGATTCATATTTTCTTGGTAATATATTTAACTAAATCAAATTTAAAAATAAAAATTTCACAATCAATTAAGATAACAAGATAAAAAAAATATTTAAAGAACAATAGAACCTGATATGTGATGTTAATGAATTACTCCAACAAACAAATTGGGGACAAGAGCTGAAGAGCAATCCACTTTTTTCAATTCAAGATTTTTATTGATCTTCTATCTACAAAATAATCACCACAACAGATTAAATGCACAAATTCCACAATAGATTAAGTACAAAAATTCAAAATAGACTGTAGGCATTCAATAATTTATACACAATTCACTTTTCCCAAAATACTATTTATAAAATATAAAGGATAGCTAAAAAATAATAATAATAAGAAAAAGTAGCAGAATAATAGAACTAAAAAAAAATTTACCTCTAATAAATCTTTGAGCTTTAATTGTATCAGATGGATAACACTCAAAACTTAAAAGAAGTAACAAGATGAACTGAAAATGATATTGTGAAATCTGGTATTTAATGACTAATTTTGAATCAGAGAAAATAAGAATGCATAGATATAAAATCTTGAAATATTTCTGCCGAGTGAATATGAGAGTATAATCAATTGTGTTGATCTTAATTGATGCTGATAACTTTTTAAAGAAGAATACAGAAAGGGCGGCTGAGTTGTAAAAAGGAGAACATGAAATGATTATTGCTATAATCAAGGAAAGATTTGTTATGAATTTTTTAAGATTTGTTATGGATTTTTTAACGTTAACTTTGATTTGCTTGCTGGGCCCTTATACTTAAAAAAATAAATAAATAAAAATAATGGTAGTGGGCCTAAAAATATTATCCACTCCAATATGAGCAGTATATATATACACAATGACATAAAAAAATTGGGGTCCCCAAATTATGGGGCCCATGGCCTGGGCCCACCAGGACACCCCTCAAGACCGGGCCTGGCATCAGGATCAGATTCCAAGACACATACAACACATACTCTTTTACACATTTTATACCTTCATCTTCATCCATCATTTATCTTCTCATCTACCTTCCATACTTTCATCATTTTTTCATCACAAATCTATTGTGGGGTTGAGGAATAGAGCTTGCAAAGTGAAGGAAGACATCCAACCCACATCAAAGAGGGAAGATATTTTGCTTTTTATTTGTATTCTCTTTGGTTTGTTTGAAATAATGGATATGTGTAAGCATTTTGAGGATGTTTTCATAATGTTTATTGTTGGCTAGACCTCTAGTGAGGCTACCCACATGATGGATTTATGGATTTGTTGGATCTTAAATGGTTTAGTTGTTATGATTTTTAGAATTTTTTACATGATTTATTATTTACTTTATTTGTATTATGATTTGTATGATTAAAGTCTCTATTTATGAAGTTAGGAAAGTCATTCCGATATTGTGACTAGGGTCTTGGTTGAATCATATTATAATATGGATTGAGTATGTTAGTATGTGAAGTATGTGGTAACATCTTTGTATACTTAAAACATTCATGTTGGAACACTTCATTGATTGATCTTAATTGATTGTTAATTGAGTGAGAAGGATAAATCTTATAATCATAGTACCTTTAAGGGAATTGAGAGTGAGAAATAATCTTTTGTGCTTCAAACTTGTAAAGAGTTGAGAACCTAATTACCTTGGCCATAAAGATTAGGGGAATATTTGTAATTGCTTTTATTCCAATTATCATTGATGCTTGCTATTTGAATTTAACAAGTCCATATTGTGTCCTTAATCTTGATTGTGGTTAGCCTTACTCCTCTTTATATTACTCTCTATCCACTTCATCTTTGTCTTGGTTAGTTGACTCTCTTGTTAATTATCATTAGTTGTTAATTACTCCCTCCGTCCCACATTAAGGGTAGTTTTTGCTTTTTGGCACGTGAATTAAAGAGTATTATTATTTAATGTGTAGTGGGTAGTTGTATTAATGGGAGTGTGGTCCCATATTTTAATTGTATTAGTTGGTGTATGAGTCTCATGTGTGTAAAAAAAGAATAGTGAACTCTTTGGGTGGGACGACCAAAATGGAAAAAGAAACTCTCTGGGTGGGAAAGAGGAAGTATTTTTTACTTGCTACCTGCTTAGATAATTGGTAGTTAATTATTCATTTAATTTTCAAAACTCATAATCTGATCACGCCTATAAAGCATGATTGAAAACGAATCCAGATAAACTTTGGATCAGTGATCTGATAACCAGACTGAACCGACCAGTTCGACTGGAAAAACCGGTAGAACCGTCCAAATCGGAAACCACCAATTTTAACTCTTTTTTTCTTTCTTTCTACTGATGACAAAATTGTTGCAGATTTTTGGACGAAAATCAACTGATTTTTTAAGATCTTTTTTCAGATTTGACGGACGAAATTCCTTAAATAAATAAAAAAAAGTATGAACAACTGAATAAGAACTAAGAAACCTAAAAACAAAGAGGAAAGGAAGAAGCAATAGCGCCGCCGTTGAAGGAAGGTTGTTGACACTTGACAACATAAACCTTTGGGTATTTTTCATTTGTTCTCTGAGGTCGAATACGAAGAGGTGAACGAGATTTGAGATTTCTGAAAAGGAAACTTCTGGGATTTTGAAATGAATAGGAAATTAATTAAAATCTAATTTTACAGATTCAGACCATTGCTTAAAAGAAACGCAGGTACTCTCTTACCTTTCTTTATGGGCCAAACGTGGGCCTAATTGAATTAATTTGAATTAAAACAAACTCCCTTATTCTGTACTCTATCTTTCTCTCTCAATTATATTTTTAATGATTTCTTATTTTCTATTAATAATATTAACATTTACTCCATATTTTTTTATGATAAATTATTTTAACATGTACATTAAAAAGATATACATTAAATAATATGATTATTTTATTTACATGTTGTCTATGTTAATATAAAATAATAAAATATTATTAAAAATAATAGATTTTTATTTTTCCGATTGAACCGCCGGTCCAACCGATTCGACCGGTCCGACCGATCCGACCGGTCCGACCTTGAACCGTTAGGGTCACCGGTTTGGCCTCCGGTCCAATTTTCTAATCACTGCTTTGGATTTAACTCTCCCTTGGATCGATATTTAAATTTGGTCAATAACTACACACGATAGGGTACACTTACCTTAATCAATTTATATCAAAATTGACTCTAAGTTCACTGCTCCACTAATAAAAATAATATTATGACTTATTTTTTAATTTTTTTATGTATAATATATTTTTAAATATTTATAAATTTATAATTAATTTACTTTCTTTATTTTTTAACCTAATTTTCTTAGTTTTAAATCATATAAAAAATTAAAGATAAATTTATATAATTCATGTCATGATTGAATAATCTTAAGTATATTATAGAAGAGTTTTTATGTGTCACATGGCGTCATCTTATCTATCAATACTAAATCAAATAAATAAAGATATTTAAAATTTAATTAGTTATCAATGCAAAAAAAATTAAATTATTAATTAATGAAATTGATTGATAGTAAATAAGAAAATATAAAAAAATAAAATAAAATTTTGTGAAAATTAAATGTCATTTTGAGGCGCTCAAAAGACGACGTAAGCGAGGAAAAAATCTATTGTAGAGAATACTTGAATTGATTGTTTACTTAAATTAATTTTTTAGAGGTAAATCGATACTCTACTTGAATGCTTTAACAAATAAAATCTTATACTGACTTGACTTGATTATCTAGAAAAACTTAAAGAATACTTCTGTTTCTCTTGAAGAATCGAATATGTGTGTTTATTATGAATTACCGAAAAATATTACTCCCTCCGTCCCCCAAAATTGTTCACCTTTATTGTACCACAGATATTAAGAAAATATTATTTTTTTTTACGAAAATTATTGACTTTTATGGGTAATTTGATTTTTTAGGTAATAAATAAAGTATAAAATATGTTATGTGTAGAAAATAAGGGATGATATTTTTTAAATTAATTTTGAGGTGTTAAATTATTAATTAATGATATTTTCTTTTTTGGGGAGTGAACGATTATGTGAGACGAACAAATGAGGAAAGAATAGACGAACAAATGAGGAAAGAATGAACTATCTTTAGAAAAAGAGGGAGTAATTATAGATGGAGTAAGAGAGAATATTATTGAATATTTTTTTATTTTATATAATTTGATTATTTTCTAATTAATTTATTTATTATAACAAAATTTGTAGTTCATTGAACTTAATAATGCTAAAATAAATAAATAAATAAAGGGATTAATTACTCATATATACCCACTTTGTACCCCTAATTACTACTAGATACATTGATTTAAAATAATTACTATCACATACAAAATATTAAAGTAAAATACAAATTATAACCATAAACCCATACACTTTTAAACCACAAACACTAACCCCCACCCATCGCCACCGGTCAGTCGTCGGACCATCGCCGACCGGCCGCGCGGAATTCCGTACAGTCGCCAAAAAATTCGTACAGCCGGTGAACGCTCGCGCGGAAAATTCCATACAGTCGCCGAAAAATTCGTACTGCCAGCGGTCGGTCACGGAAAAATTCCGTACAGTCATCGAAAAATTTCATACTATTGACGGCTGGTCGCCGGACCGCCGCCGGAGTTTCTCCGGACTACCACACTTTTTTGCTGCACACACTTTTTTTTACTACACACACTTTTGTTACTGCACACACTTTGATGCACACGAACTCTTGCTGCACACAATATTTATGTGCAGCATATTGTAGGGGTAATATTAGAATATCACTATATATTTTTGTAGTTAGTAGTAATAGTTTTGTATGTTTATATCTCATAGTAATTAAGGATTTTTTTTACTTAATAGTAATCTCTCTAAATAAAGATATTCAAAATTAGTCATCAATAAAAAAATATTGAATAAGAAAATTAGTTGAAGATAAATAAGAAAAATGTAAAAAAAATATTAATTTTTTTTTTAGAAAACTACACGTCATTTTGAACTTTCAGAAGGCATGTAAGCGAGGAAAAAACTATATTGCAGTATAACTAAGATAAAATTAATTATATATTGGCTTTTAATTATTTATTTTGTTATAAAATATAAAAAATTACATAAAATTACCTCAAAAATTTTCAAAAAAATCCAAGGGGTTAATGAGCTAAGCCATGATGGCACCGACAGTGAGCCCATAAGGCCCCAAGGTCTAGCCCAAAAATGTTAAAAAATACTATGATTTTAATTTTGTGGATGAGAAATCATGTTAATATCAATGTGGACCTTATTTCATAGTCGTACATTCAATTGCAATATGCATGTCACGTATGAATTATAAGCCATATGGACCCTAAACTCCATATTGATGTATATCATGGATATTTGTTTGGAAAAACACATGGCATAAATAAAAAGTGATATTGTTTTTATAATAAAAAATGATATTTATTTAATAAAAAGTGGTAGTTTTCTAAATGTATTATTTGATGATTATTAAGAAATAAAAAGTGATTTTGTCTGTCTAATAATGACTTGTACAACTGAAAAAGGACATACAATATTATTTTTTAAGTATATTTTAATTATTATTTTTTAAAGAAATATTATGCACTCTAGTATAAATAACATATTTTACATTTTATTTATTAAATAAAAAAATTATATTATCCCAATAAGTTAATAGAACTAGTTAAAAAAAATTTAATTATATATTTACAATGTCACTGCAACAATTTTGAGATAAAAGAAGTATATGTTTTCACCATTAATTATCTTTAATAACAAGGAAAATAACACGATAGACTTTTTATTTAATAATTATTACTTTTTATTAAAAATATTTATTATTTTTTATTAAAATGCTATAACTTTTTATTTATAGTACAAATTATTAATTATGAAATAATTTACCATGCCACTATTATTTTTCATTAATTCACCGAGTTTCACTTTTATTATAATGTTATTACTTTATATATATTCATTTCTTAAAATTCTTCTCTAAACCGATGTGTTTGCCTAATAACAATATATTAATTATATGCCATCGTTTACAGTTCATTCAACATTTCTATAAATAATTTAATTAAATAACGCCTAATAACAATATTAATATTTCTATAAATAATTTAATTAAATATCGCTTATAACAATATTAATAGGCCAAAAGTATCACAAAAACTTGTGTAGACTGCCTGTGGTCCCCTTCTAGTGGTAGAGGAGAGGGTGAAAATACCTTTCAACTGCATGGTTCGAATCGTGCCTTTGGCCCTTTCAAGTATAGTCAAATAGTGAGTCCTCTCTATAAGCCATTTGAGACACATCTTGCGATTTACTTCCTCCACTATTCCCCAAGGGAGGGGCGGTGGGGACCCTAATGATGGAGTACACCATTATATACCCTATGTATTATTAGGGTATTTAAATTAAGGGGATCACATGATTTACAAGAGTTAATGATATAAACCTGATTTACAAGAGACTAACTCCAAAAGTACAGCAATCGTTTACTGTTCATACAACATTTCTATAAATAATTTAATTAAATAACGATTATCACTTTTTCTTTATTTTTTATTTAAAATGTTATCACATTTTATTATTTCACTTGAATTAATGTTCATAAAATAATTCAATTGGGGAAATATTACTTTTTTTTATTAGAAAAAAATCACTTTTTATTAAAAATGTTATTAATTTTTATTATTCTAGTAAATTGTACGTGAAATACATTTTTTTTAATTAGTTATCATTTTTTAAAAAAGAAGTAATCACTTTTCTTTTAAAAGCTTATCACTTTTTATTTATATTATAAATTATTTATGAAATAGTTCACAATTCATCAATTAAATATCATATTTATTTAAATTAAAAATTTAGTTAACTGAATAAAAAAATTAAATTATTAAATATTTAAATAATAAAAAATAAAAAATTAAATAACAAAAAAACATATGCAATGTCTTATTAATTTCTTTCCGAAATTAATTTTTTAATTTTCTAATATAATATGAAAAAAACATGATACTTTAAAATTAGTCCATCTAATTAATTTCCTTTTATAATTAATTTTTTAAATTGATAATAGTCAAATAGGTACTTTAAAATTAGCCTAATACTACTATACATCTGGGTGCACCCCAAGATACGGTGCATCCACTTTCAGAAACGTATACAATAATGAACAAAAATATATATAATTATGAACAAAAACGTATACACTTTGTTAGTGAATTTAAATTGTTAGTTTTTAATGAAAAATTGAGTGTAAAAAAATATACAACTATTAAAAAACATGTATACATTTTTGAATAAAAAGTTATACACATATGGATGCTAGTTTTTTTTTAATGAAAAATTGAGTGTGAAAAAAATATACAATTATTAAAAACGTGTATACAAAATAGAATAACACTTACAAAATAGAATAAAAAGTTATACATATATGGATACACCATTGCACCCGGGTACACCGGATATCAACTCTTAAAATTATTTATTTTTGTTAATGGGTAATATTCTATCTCACAACGTAGAATCCGAGGCGTTCTAAAATTCTTTAGTTGAGTTAATAGATAATCCGTCTCACAATATAAGATCCGTGAGACGGTTACCTAAGTCTTTGCCATATAATTAACGGTGACATAATTATAATTAGGCAGAGACTTGTGTAAAACCGTCTTTTTACTTTCGTGAAACTAATAAAAGTGATACCATCATTATCATTGTCGCTACATTTCGCTATAATATGTTATCACATTTTATTTATAATATAAATTGTTAATGAGATAGCTCTCTACACTACCATTATCATTTTTCATCAATTGAGTATAATTTTTTATTAATAATATTATCACTTATTATTCATTCAGTAATTACGTGACACAACTCAAATAAGTGTTGCCCTTATAATTATAAGGAAGTTTAACGAAAATTGATGTGATATCGAAAGATATTATAGTTTGGTTGAGCAGTCAAATTGGCATATTAAATCAGGAATTATACGATTTTGATATTTGGGGACATTTGATGCATATTTCGGGTGCATTTTATATGGTCATGACTCATATATATGTATGTATATATTATATATGGTAAAGCACAACTTGCTACCATAATTTGTGGTTATTAGCTAATAAAGTACAACAAATTTTGTGTGATCCACATTTTTTTTAAATCTTGAAAAGAAAAAAGTTTTTATTAAAATAATTAAGTTTAGCTCAAGAAATATTA
Source organism: Pogostemon cablin (assembly GCA_023678885.1). NCBI lineage: Eukaryota > Viridiplantae > Streptophyta > Magnoliopsida > Lamiales > Lamiaceae > Pogostemon > Pogostemon cablin. Next base: position 12,239,293 of record CM042985.1, on the reverse strand, counting down.
CATATGGATTTACTTGTAAAAGAAAAAATATATATTACATATGGATTTAGTTGATTTTTTCTATTTATTTATATAATTGTACTCTTAGGATTAATTACTCAATCTTAAAATTACACTTGTAAAAAGTAATTAATAAGGAATTACATAGCCAATTATTCCGTACACTAATTTTTATTTTTCCCAAAAAAATATTCTTCAAATCATAAAATTTTGAAAATTGATGTGATGAACGATATTTTAGTTTGTTGAGCAATCAATTTGGCATGTTAAATCACTCATTATACATTATTGTTGATATTTGGGGACATGTGATACATATTTGGGATACATTATATATATGGCAAAGCACAACTTACTATTATAATATTTGTGGTTATTAAATAAGGTAGTACAACTAATTTTGTGTGATCGATATTCTTAATTAAGCTTGATGGTGAATGATCACTCTAATTAAGCACCATTAGGAACTACAACAATTATTATTATTATTATTATTATTTAAATGAAAAGGAACTTAATTAAGAGAAAAGCACAAAACACATCCCTCAAATTACACTATCAACTAGCGTGTCTGTTTTAAGGGTGATTAGGTGGTTTATTGGGTACACCTGTGTGCCTATTATTTTTAAGGGATACCTTGCGACTTGTTGCGTATGCAATCGGCGTAGTTAGATATTTTTAATAATTTATGAATTACCATTATATGTTTAAAAGGATCTAACATGTGACTTGGTAAGAGTACCTGAAGCTCAGACTTAGGAATGTAGTCAATACTCCCGAATCAAAAGGGGAATTGATCTATGGTCGATTTTAAAACAAATAAAAAATTTAGATTTGTACCTCGTAAAAAATAAAAAAAAAAGAATCCACTGTTAAAGTATATTTATTGATAGTTAAAATATGTTTGTAAATCATACTATAACATCCTAAATACATTCTTTAAGTAATTATTGATCATACTTTAGAAAAATATATTTTAACTAACATGAATAAGCATATTTTACCTATATAACAATGATACTTTAACAATGGGTTAACCCGTCTCACAACCCGCCTCACATAATAACCGTCTTACAAGAAATTTTGTCTAATATTAAACTTAAAAAACAAAATAGACAATGAATTCTAAAGGTGTGATATTACATGAATCATAAAAATAAAATTATAATTATACCCTCACAATTAACATTAAACCTAAACAATAAATCTTAAGGGGGCGGCTATTTGCATCCCCAAAATTGTTAAATGAACCCCAATAATTAATAGAATTAAAATATGATAATGTGATAAGACGTAAATAACCTTTTATAAATAATAAAATAAAATAATTATAATTCAATTTCTAAATGCACCCCAATCAGATTTCTAAATGCACCCCATTGTTATAATCATTAAATCACGATCAACCTAAACCCTAACCCTTTGGCATCAACGTAGTATCATGAAACAAGTAAAATTGAGAATGATGATCATTTGGAACAAGCAATAATCGCAAAGGAGAAGCATAATCAAAATATTCAGAGAAATGTCAATCCATCAGCAAAAAGCAACAAATGTGTATAAAAAAACAGTTCGTTCGGTTGTAAAAAGCGAACAGCTTAAGGTGTTTGACTACATATGTGTAAAAAAAGGTTGTTCGGCTGTAACAATCGAACAACCTTAAGGTGTTCGACTGCAGCAGTCGAACAGAATACAAAAAAAGGTCATTCGATTGTAACAACTGAATAACCTTAAGATGTTCGACTGTTGCAGTCGAATAGAACACAAAAAAAGATCATTCGATTGTAACAACCGAACAACCTTAAGGTGTTCGACTACTGCAGTCGAACAGAACACACAACATCAAGTTTTTGAATTCACATACGTTTTGCTCAGAAGCTTGTCTAATTGCTTCTAATTCATAAAAAATTTAATTCAAATTGCAAGACAAGTTCAACCACACTACAGAAACACAAATTCAAATTACCCATGCTTAATTTTCAAATTTTGAAATCAACCAAAACGATAGAATTCGTGTCAACTGCAAAATAAAAAAGCAAAATGAGAAAAAAGACATGATACTTACTTTACATTGACGAAGTCTTGACGGTGGATAGGAGTTCTTCCCTCTTATTTCGCTTCTGATCAATCGCGACAGATTCTGCAGAACATGACAATCGCGGTTCCAACTTTTTTTTAATTTTGTAATTAATTTATTATTCTTTAATTTGAGTATAATTAATTAAAAGGGTAGAGTTGTCTTTGTATGGGGTATATTTAGTATTTTAAATCTGTAATTTTTAGTTTTAATGGGGTATGTATTGTACTTGGGGTTCATTTAACAATTTTAGGGGTGCAAATAGCCGCTCCCAAATCTTAATTAAGGGCAAAATAGACTATAAAGCCCAAAGTTTATAATTATGTATTTAAAATTAATAGTACATACTCCTTCCGTCCTGCATTAACGTTTACGTTTACTTTTTGCACGTAGATTAAGAGATATAATATATATTGTATATTGAAGTGAGAAATAATATTTAATGTAAAGTGGGTAGTTGTATTGGTGTTGTGTGTAACCCTCATGGAATAATTAATTATTTTGTGTGGCCCCAACTTGACAAAAAAAGAAACGTAAACCTTAACTTGGGACAAATCAAAATAAAAAACGTAAATCTTAGCGCAGGACAGGGAGGGTATATATATATATATATATATATATATATATATATATATATATATATATATATATGGACAAAATAGAACATAAACTATAAGGGCATGATTGGTATGATGGAATTGAGTGGGAAAGGAATCGTAATTTCTAATCTCATTCCCATTCTTGCGATTGGTATAATCTTATGAATAGGAATACCGATTCCAATGGAATGGGCATTACCTTATATGTGGGAATTGACATTCCTCCCACCCCCATGGTATTGCCCATTCCATTCCCTATTCCCCCACCCCACCTATAATATATATATCTTAACATGTAATATTTATTAAAAATATTTGTATTAAATTATTTAATAATAAATAAAATATTAAATCATTTAAAATCTAAATAAAAAAATAAAATATTTTTATATGCTCAACTCAGTAAAAAAATATAAAATTAAATTTAGGTCTTAAAAATTTTAAATATAGATGTATATAATTATTTTAATATTTAAAAATTAGTAAATTATACATAAAAATTTTATATTATTAATTAAATTGAATATATACATGTAATATAAATATAAATAAAATTTTATATACATAGTCTAATATTTTTTAATATATATAAATTTTTTTATTTTTATTTTAAATTTTATTCATATTTTAAAAATATTAATATTTTATTTTATTTTAAATTTAATATTTTCTATAATTATTAAAATATATAAAATCTTCACTAAAATTTTAAATGTAATATTATAAAAATACTATTAATAAGATTGAAATTAATTAAAAAATACAAATTCTATTACTTGAGTTATTCCTGAACGATACCAATCATAATAAAAATAATTTTTTAATCATTTCATTCCTATTACCATTCCATTCATGAGTTCATTCCATTTCACTGTATTTCATTCAGTCATACCAATCTAGCCACAACTACTATGTTAAATATTACATATACTAATAAATTAGTAATTAATAATATTTAATTAAAAAAACAAGTTAAGAGAAAAAGAAAAGAAAAGAAAAAAAGACAAATTAATAGTATGCATGGGTGTGGAATTTGCCATGATTTATAGGCTTTTAAGTATAGTTATTATTATTTTTTAATATTTTATATATTGTGCATTTTTTATTATTATTTGTTTGATGTAAAGATGTACTCCCTTCCTTTATATATCTTCACATTTTTTATTTCCGTTAATTCACAACTCAGCTTGACACCTTACAAAAGGAAATAACATTAAACTCAATGACCTTAGGCTAATGTACTACTCATCTTGACACGAAATAACATAAATTATAATTTATTTATAATAATTTTATAATTTATTTATTGATTTAATCTAATGTACAACACATGTACATTAACACCATAACTCATATTTAAACGAGTCATGTATATAAGTCCAAAAAAAATCCAAATTAGATGGTTTCTTCTCATCTCAAAAATTAGACCAGGTTTCTCCCTCTCAGCCACCGTTCATCTCCTTCCTCACACTGCTCAATGCGGCCTTCACATTCCGCCTCCCTTACAATACTCAACGTCTTTGCTTTAATTTGCTTTCGCTTTGCCGCCGCCAATCGTGCGCCATCAACCACGCTTAAGTAGTTGTTACCAGTTTTCTTATGTCAATGTCTCATTTTAGGAAAGGGGGCGAGAATCTGCATCTCTCTTCCCCAAAATTGAGAAAGGAACTAATGCCTCATTTTCGGAAAGGGAAAATTAAGAAAATGTATTAAATGACCACCTTATCTAAAAGTTTAAGTTAGTAGAGAGGATAATAATCATTTAATAACAGAATTAAACTTATTATCTTATAATAAAATACCCAACAATGATGTATTGACAAATATAAGATATCTTTAATTGAATGTCTAATAATTAAAGATTATATAGATTAATCCCTTTCAATTACCACAATTGACAAATGTAATCATACACACATCCAGGTTACAAATCATATAGCAATTTGAGCTAACTTCATGCATCTATAGGAACAAGAATTAAGAAACAAAATCATATTATAAGTCTTAAAATCCGCGTGCTTTACAAAAAAGGATAAGAAATATGCAAGAATAATCTAGGTCATCAATCAGGCATGATTTGAACCTTTAAAACCTTAACATTACCAAAAAGAAACTTAGCTCATAGTGTTACAAGAAACAACCATGGAGATGGATGAGAACATACACATGAGTCTAAAAACTATAAAGTAGAAAGTAAATAGAAGAAAATTAAACCCTAATATTATGATTCTCCGTCTTCACCTTTGTCCTCGCACCGATCAAGTAGACGAGTTCTTTCTTGAATCCTCTCCGATAGATAGTGGAATATGGATGAAAGATATAGTGGAATGATGATGAAAGATGTGGTGAGAGAACTGTCTTTCTTCTGCAGGGAATGAGTACATTTTTTACAGGTGGAACCTGATCACATAGTTAATGTTTGGACCAGGGTTTTAGTTCTCGGAATAGAGTTTGAAACACTAGTTCTGTTTTGATTTGAGATTTTGTAGATGGGTTTTTAGACCCACACCTAACCCCTAACCCTTATACACAATAGCCCTAAGTTGAAAACATGAAAGGTTGTCAGGAGTTTGAGTATACAACTGTTTATAAATATACATTTTTTATTATCTTCAATATATTTATAGTGTATATATTAAAAGTGTGATTTTTTCATATAACATTGTACCATGATAAAAAAATTAATATAAATACATAAATAATAATTTAATAAATAAATTTACGTTGATATCTATGATAAATATATTGATAAATGCATTTACATTAATTTTAATAAATACGTATATATATATATATTTTACTAAATCAATAATTTTATAAATAAACTCAAGATAAGTACAACAGTGTGGTAACGAGCCAAGAGCACCGCCTAGAAACAGACTCGACTGAACCCTACAATATTTCGAAGGAATATTAGAAACACCCACTAGAAGAGAGGATACTCACACAAAACATCCAACACCTCAAAATATAGGACTCCACACTCCCACAAGGGGAGACTAAGAAATTTCACGAAGGGAGACTAAAACAAACATAAAACTTCAAGAATCACTAAAAATCTGAGTATTTCAAACTGTTGTAAAAGCAACCTTAATAAAATCAGATCTAAAGAGAATCTGAAGAAGAAGGAAAAAAAATAATTTAAATAAGAGCAACAACAATAGGGGCAAATTAAGCCTCATTTCTTCCACGCACTACTATCACACCACCGTTGCCTCATCATACACACTTCGCTGTTGCATTTCCCAATACTCTCCTCCATATACCACCCACCCCTCTTATCTCCTACCACCCACTCCTGATTTAACATAAAGTTTAAATTCTATCATATTAAAAATTCAAAATAAATACAAAATAACACTATTCATTTTGTTTTCAAAACCCAAGTTTTTAAATTCAGATTTTCAAATCCCACAAAGACCTAAAACAAATATCACCTTAAGGCTTCCATCGTGTATCAGATCGAATTGGGCTTAGAAACACATAAGTTGGGCAAAAAATTCCATCGCTCAGTATCGAGCATACGTGCTTGGTATGCACTGAGCAACCTGTGCTCGTCAGATGGAACCTTAAGACAACTTGTTTAGCATTGTGCACTTTCTAGTGGCCTGATCCCCTGTTCTACTCATCATCGGATGAATCCTGGGCAATTTTCTCATAGTAGGATGGTACCAAGCGGATCTGTTCGGTACTTGTGGATTTTTTCACCTCTATTATTTTGTAAGGGTACGACCGTGTACTATGCATTCCGGGACGGAACAAATTCCAACTTCAAATTTTGATAATTTTAACCTTCTTTTCATGCTCAAAATTCGACAAAATACCTTAAGCGCACCAATTTATCATTATATGCAAATTATCACAATTAGTGTCAAATATATTACTCAAAACACTAAAGAAATATTAAATCGAACCTTAAAATACATGAATTTCTACTCTCATCAGACATGCATATGGCTAAGTGGTAAAACCAAAGCGAGGATAAAGCTTAAGGAAGTGAGAACCGATATGATGTTGATTATATCCCATAATAGATTATATATAATGTTTCACTACTTAAATTTTATGAAAGTTTCAATAATCATAGATATGCAGTTAATACACTTCACTATAATACTCTTATGATAATCCTTGATGAATATAAATCATTTAAAACCTAAAAAAACTATATGAATATATTACATTTTAATTGATTGGTTTTCTCTTGAAGAAGAAACATAAATTATGTGTATATGTGTGGTTTAGGATTGGAGCACATAAGAAACTTGTAATAGTTTACACTTGCCAAAGAACGGATTTTTCAAAATGAAAGACTTGGATAACCAAAAATTCATCTCAATCTTTTGATTGAGAATTATTCAAAATGAATAATTTTTAAACACAAGCTAATCTACCTAATGACAGTTTTAAATTAATTTTCTATAAATATAATTAACTTATGTAAGTCAATTGTTGTTTGATCATTTGAAGTGGAAAATAAATGTATATATACTTGAAGTATATAATGAGGATATTTTGGACTAGAAGTTCCTCAGTGATTTTAAAGAACATGTTTCTTCATTATTGTATCAGGTCTAATGTATATTTATGGTGAACTGCTAGCCAGATTTTATGATTATTGACAAAGAGACGTTGAATCAAAATTAGGTATATCCTTCTATATCACCTTAATATACAATATATTGGTTTAATGTAAAGAAACCAACATGGCATTGACATATTGATTAAACGTTAGTTATGATTCGATCCCCATTATGTTAAAATTCTATAAAGGTGTAATGTTGTGATGCATGCATTATATAATACATATGTGACATAATGATAGTATATACTCCCTTATAATATTTTATGAGATAATAAAAATTATGTATGCATAGAACATGAAAAATTTATATATGGAGAAAGACAATAAATTTATTTTACTAATATGAGCTCTACAAGAGCGATGAAATATTACACAAATTTGAATTTGCAACAATCTAAATGATTTATTATTCTTTTATTTACCCCCAAATTTGTATGTTTGAAGTATGAACTCGAAGTATCATATGATGTAGACTTAGAAGACATTTGTCTTCAGGGGGAGTGATAACTTTTAATAAATTAATCAAAAGCTTTAATCCTGAAGATGAATGGTTGTATTTTCAAAATATCGTTGTTTTCAGGGGGAGTAGTAATTCTAAATAATTTAGAAGATTAGGTTTTGAAAACCAATGGTTGTACTCTTTATTCCTTAACTATAGAATTTGGGTGGTGGGTTTAATCATTGGATATTGGGTGCGGTATGAACCTCCTGCTACTATATGGTGTGAAATCTTCTGTTGTAAATTAATGAATGACTAACACGTAGTACATAATAAAATTTATTCCCTCCGGCCAGACTAAAGATATTCATTTTATCATTTTGGGTGGCCAATTCAAAGGTATCCACATTCCATTTTTTCTTCCTACAAACATGTCACTTATCTAATGCATGTAATAGGAGATATAACATTAAAATGTAACATGACGTTTGAAATCGTATTGGGTGTATATTTTGGGTTTAGAGCTAAAGTAATATTTTTCGCATAAATTTTTGATTGATGTCAAGTGCTCTTAAGAATACATCGTTTAGCAATAGCACAACTCTTTTCAATATCCAAAATAGATTTCCTAAACTACAATTAATTAATTATAACTTAAGAGTGTTAGACTTAAATTGAATTAATAATATTCAATTAGTCTTAACATTTTATTAAAAGCAAGGGAATTTACACCCTATTTGCACTTGCACGGGTTTGATTTTTGTTCAGAGTGAAAACCAGCGTGTTTTAGTGTCAAATTTAACATCTTTTTTATGAGAATTGTTGTCATATATTAGCACAAGTATCTTTTATTTAATATATTTGAGAAAAAGGTACATTTAAGGTGTTTTTATTGTGTTTTACGTGGAAAATGGATAAAAATATAAAGTTGGAGAAAATGAGAAATTTGTGCAAGAATGCTGAAAAATATACGTCCAACTTGTGTAATTTTTCTATTTTTTTGTGGAAGTCCAAACTAAGCATGTCATACATTGTTGGAAATTCGCGGAAGAGAGAATCGTTTTGGCGCAAGAATCACTCAAATTGGAGTTTAGATGTGGAAGTTATGCATGAAAGGTGAGACTGCGTAAGGTTATTCGACCAAGCACCTCCCGTTCGACCTCCTTGTTCTGGTCGAACGAGGTCTTAAATTGCTCCAGAATTCTTGTTCGACCTTCCTGACCCAATTAGAACTCCGTTCGACTAGGGCTTTTGGTCGAACAGTAGTCGAACAAAATGCTTGGGAGCTCGTCAGATAGCTGATGTTTTGTTCGACCATTGTTCGATCAAGTTCAGTGCCGTTCAATTAAGCCCCGAGGTCGAAAGGGCACGTGTGATGCTCCAAATCCGTACTTTTTATACCTCCAGTGTGTGGCAATGCATATTTTGACGTGAAAAGCCCGTTAGAGGTCTATTGGAAGAGTCTGCAAGTATAAAAGAACACAACTCACATCCAGAAACATATCATCCTACACCACCTCCACAAGGGGGATCACCTCCCACACCACTACCATCATCCATCATATCCATGCCCTACATCCAATCCATCATCCGTTGGCATTGTGGAGATTCGTCTGTCAAATATAAAGGAGAAGTGAGAGGAAGATTCAAGACAGAGAAGGAAGCGACGACTCCCACATCTAGGGTTTATCTCGTTTCTTAATCTTTTTTTGTAATTTTCCAGACTATGAGTAAGATCTATCCAACCCTCATGAGAGTTCTTTGCAACATCATGGGCTAGAACCATTTTAGTAGTTCTAGGGTTTTGAAGGTTTTATGAATTAATTAAACTCTCTTGTGTACTATCTGACAACACTACTTGTGGTTTATTTTATATTTGATTGTGCTATTTAAACTCATATTCACAATCATTTTGTGCATCTTTAACTGTTATATAGAGTCTGAATGTATATATCTGGTTTTAGATTGAGTGCGTTTATTATTGAACAGGGTTACATGTTATAATTCTAAGTGAAGGAACTTCGAAATTTCGTTAGAACTATCAAATATGAATGTTTGTTAATTGCATTAATTGCGGATTAATAAGTAGGATTAAGAGGGTAATTTTATAGTACCTAGAAAGGGGGGTGAAATTATATCTCTTGCTCCAAGGTGATTCACACGTATTACACGCTTGCTTATTTGTGTCTATAGAGTAAGTTGCATGGCTTATTGATGCGTCCATATTCCACAAGGCATAGTCGGCCAATACACGTAAAATTGGATTACCTTAGAGCTATCTATTCTCCATTCTTGAGACACTTTCGTATTCTTTCAGTGTTATTTTATTTTAATTGTTATTTAATAATTTAGTTAGTAGATTAATAATTCGATACCTCAATCTTATAGCCAAATTCGTCTAGATTAATTTAATAAATAATTAAATTAGTAATATTCCATTATGTGGGTTCGATATTTAACTTGCTAAGCTACAATTGCATCCTTAATATTTGATGATTAATTGTGTGTTAAGAAAATGCATAACAATTTTCTTTAAAGTCGTCAGTTAAAAACAAGGGGCTCAGTGGATCATAGCTTAAGGGAAATGTGAGTTATAATATCACATAAAACTAATAAATAATTAAGGCAAATTTTATGTGCATTCCTTGTATTTAACATTTTCAAACTTAATTAATTTATCTAATAATTTTAATAAACGAAAACCATTTTAATTACTATCAATTTCTTGGATTGCAGGCACTTAGATAAAAGAATACTCCCTCTATTCCCTTAAAATTAGGTCTTTTTTCTATTAGGGGCGTCCCACCCAAATAGTCTCTTTTTTTTACACACATGGAACCCACAAATATCCAATAATACAATTAAAATATGAGACCAACACTCCCACTAATACAACTACTCTACACATTAAATAATACTCTCTCCGTCCATTCCCAATCTATCCATTTGCTTTTTGCACGTGGATTAAGAAATATTATTATTTAATGTATAGTGGGTAGTTGTATTAGTGGAGTGTGAGGTCCCATATTTCAATTTTAATTGTATTAGTAGGTGGGTGGGTCTCATATGTCTAAAAGTGGAAATGGATAGATTAAGAGTGGACGACCCAACATGATAAAATTGATAGATTGACAGTGGACGAATGGAATAATAATTTTTAATTCACGTACCAAAAAGCAAAAGCCCCGCACGATTCTGATAGATCCAACGGACCTGAGGAATTCATTTTCATTCTATTCTCTTCGGCATACGAAATATAGAGAGACTAAATCTTAAGAAATACATGAGATATAGAGAGACCAAATCTTAAGAAATAATGTCACCATAACTAAAATATTAATTCTCATTACGTACATTTGATAGAACTTAATTACATTACCATAAATCAATGATGATTATATATAATTGAAATCTATTTCACAAATTACAAACTACAGATGAAATTCTAAACAAGAATATATAAACATTAACACTCCAATATTAGTATATATATGATGGTCTAACCATGGAGGGCTGCGTAGCTGTTAATGAGAGCCAATGCGTTGCTGGTCATATGAGCTACATTGACGATATTGCCCCTCACCGCCGTCTTGGTGGCGCCGTTCATTACTTTTCCGGTGAAGCCGTCCATGCACGTGTCCTCGTTCGTCAGCGCCGCGCTTACCCACGTCTGAACGTCGCTCATGATCATATCGAAGTTGGACCCCTTTATCTGGTTCATCTCCGCCATCGACTTCCTCAGTTGGTCCACCGAGTCCGACAGCTCCTCCACGCAGTCGCGCATAGCGCCTGCCTCCCGCAGCGTGATGCCGGCTGTGTGGGAAAGCTTGACCATGTCCGCGGAGGTGGAGCGGGCAGTGTCGAGGCTGACAGAGAGGGCGGCGTGGGCGAGGAGCTGTGGGCTCTGCTGGATGGCGCTTGCATGTGTTGAGAGGGAGGAGTAGCAGAGTGTGGGGTACGAGGTGGAGGAGCACGAAGTTCGGATGAACTCCGTGCTCCTCGTTGTTGTTGCGCCGCCGGGTCTGGCGGCGCAACCTGAGTTAATGAGTGAGAGGAGTATCACAAGAGCTGCAATGGAATTCCACAAATGATTTTCCATCTCTCTTAGTTAATAATTTGGTGTTTTACACTCTGTTGTTTATGTTGTGGGAATATAGGAAGGAAAAACACATACTACTATATATAGATTCTTTGAGCTGTCTGCCTGTGGTCTCTATCTCAATCTAGATACGTTCTAGAAATTTCTGAAAGTTATGTAAAATTGTGACTGGTTAGTCCTAATTTAAAGAATCCAATAGGCACTAATTATAATTAATGATATATATATATATATATATATATATATATATATATATACTCCCTCCCCACACGTTAATGTTTACGTTTTTCATTTTGGGTAATATTAAGTTAAGATTTATATTTTCTTTTTTTTTTTGTCAAGCCCACAGAAAACAATTAACGGTTCTATCCTATGGTTTCGGTTCGGTTTTGGAACCGCCGATTCCGGTTCCCGAACCGGCGGTTTTCGATTTTTTTTTCTGTGAAATCGAATTTTTTTTTTTGTTTTTGAAGTTAATTTTTTAATAATTTGATTTTTAAGTTTTAAATCAAAGTTTGAAATTGAATTTGCATTTGTAAATTTTTATACTTTTAAAAACAATATCATTTGAATTTTGACATTTGAACTTGGAAGTTGGAACTTGGAAGTAGATAAATTATAATATTATATAAAACATAATAATTTATTAAAAAACATTGATTATTGATAGTCTAAATTCTAGAATAAAATAATAACATATTAACAATAAATTTTCCATTATCATTACAAATTTACAATTTACAAATGTACAATAAAATTTTACAATTTCCATTTATAACAACACTAAAAAAATTCATTATACAAATTACAATCCACAAAATAAAAGGGGAAAAAAAAGAAAAAAAAAAGGACTTGAGTTTAAATTTGAAGTTTCAATTTGAATTTTGAATATCAACTTGAAACTTAAATTTAAATTGCCTACGTATCCCCGAAAGGAATCAAAGTCCACGTAGTTCTCGTAACTTACCTCTACTTACCTTGTCGAATGATGGTCGGGACTCGGGTGGTGATGTCAATCTCACTCTCCTTCCGTATTGATGTCTTCATCCATCACGTAATCATCATCTTTGTGTTGACTTCGATCTTTCGCTTTTGACCAATCATCAAACAAACATAGATTTTCTAAATTTTTAACACCTAAATTGGATCGTTGAGGATCCAAAACAAGTCCACCAAGGCTAAATACTTGTTCGACGGCGATGGTAGAGGCGGGAGCCGCAAAGACCTCTTTTACAATTAATGATGAAATATGAAAGGATTGAACTCTCCTTGACCACCACCATAAAATATCAAAGTTCTCTTCAAACTCAAATGTGTTAGTAAAATAAGAATCAAGTTCTTGAAAAGGACTAGATTGAGCCCTTGCACGTTTTTGAGATCTAGAATCATAAAAGTTATAAAATTTCTCAAAAATTTGATACTTTCTAGAACTATCACAACTTCCACTGCTATCATCACCACTAGATTGATCATCACTAGAAGAACTATGTTGTTGTTTGTATTCACTAAAAAGTTCTCTTAAGAGTTGATAAGTATTACCTACTATGTCTTTAGGATTAGGAGCTTGTCGTCTAGTGTTTAAATCGCAATTAACATACAAATGATCATAATAAAATGTTAACAATTATTCCAAACCATCCATTCTAATACATGGGGCTAACAATTTTAACAAGTAAACACAAGTCCGGAATATTAAAAAAATACTTTAACCATTTTGATTTCATTGAAAGAATAGCATCATGTAAAATTGGATTTGTTTCATTAGCACTAAAAGTAATGACAATTTTAACACAATTATCAACAACAATGTTAGTAGTAGGATAATAAATACCGGATACTTCTTCGGTAGCTTCATTAAAAATTTGCAAAACTTCACATAAAGTTGTGCATGTATCCCATTGATTAGCAAATAAAGTATGACCGGTGGGTTCAAGTGCATAAAAATTGCATATATGCTCTCTATATTGAAAAGATGCTTGCAACATTTTATAAGTTGAATTCCAACGAATAGAAATATCCAAAAGAAATTTTTTAGGATGAATATTAATAGATTGACAATATCTTTTCCATCTTTTTGTCACGGAGGGATTTCTCATTATATACCAAATAGCATCTTTAATAGGACTAATATGTTCTTTCAACGATTGTAAATCATCTTGAACATATAAATTCAATATATGGCAAATACATCTAACATGAAAATACCTACCACCAATTGATGGTTTACAAATGTTAATAAGAGTTTCTAAACTAGCCGTATTAGAACTAGCATTATCAAATAAAATTGTAAAAATTTTGTGGTCAAATTATACTCTTGCAAAATAGTATTAATTTTGTGAGCAATATTTACGGCGGTATGTGGAACATCAAAAGCTCTATAAGCAATTAATCATTTTTGCATAGTCCATGAACTATCAATCCAATGATAAGTAATACCTATATAATCCGCACGTTGCCAAGCATTACTCCAAATATCCGAACATATAGAAACTTTATGAGGTAAATTTATTAAAATTTTCTTTAAAACCAATTTATACTCCAAAATAATTTTTATAAGACCATTTGTACATTTATTACGATGCAATGGTGGAGCTTGATGATTTAAAGTGAGATTGACCCAATTTTGAAAAAAACTACTTTCCGCAAAGTTGAAAGGCAAATGTTTGGTGCACATAAGTTTAAGATAATATCTCAAATAATTTGGCTCATTAAATTTAAAAAGAGCACTACCTCCCGCAGAACCTCCTTCTCCTCCCGACGAAGACCCCGTGAATCCTCTTCCTAATTGCTTTTGATTTGTTGCTATGCCAATCTTATCTGTATGCTTCTTTTGCAAATGCTTGATGAAAGTTCCATATCCTCCACCATGCTTGAATTTATAATTGGTGCCACAATAGTTGCAACTTACTTTATAATTTGATGAATTTTCAAGAGCTTGTTTCTTGAAGTGAATGGTGAATATATCTGAACGTAGAGTTTGTTGAGAACTTTGACTTGTTGCTCCGGGTGATGCTCCGGGTGCGGGTGATGATCCACCTCCCCTTCCTACTTCGACTCCGGCTCCACTTGCACCTTCTCCACACGAACTTGGTTGGCTACCTTCCTCATTTTGTTGTCTTTGAATTTGAACATCATCTTCGTCGGACTCGATATCATCTCCAAGTATGTTTCTATAATTTAAATCATAGAATGAGGGTGGGTAGAAATATCCGGAGGAAAAGTAGGATGTAGTGGTGGTGATGAAAATTGTTGATTTGGTGATGGAGTCGGTGGGGGACAACTGTCTACGTGGCAATGTTTTTTTCTCTAGAAGATTGTGAGGAAGAACCGACACTGGAAGAAGAAGAACCTCTCCTCCTTGGCATCTTTTTGGATTTTTTTTGGTAGTGTAGTAATAGAAGAAGTAAAGTAGTAACTAACAAGTAACTAGTAAGTATGAAATAAGAAGTGAGAATGAAAATTATGAAACTAACAATAATCTAAGAAACTTGGAAGTTGGAAATTTGGAATTGGAACTAAGAGAATGATTTGAACTTATGAAGTAATGAAACTTGAACTTGAAAAAAAAAATTAGAGCACAAATTGAGAGAAAGAGAGTAGTATAGAAGAAATATTAGAAATGGGAGATTCAAGAATGATGTAGAATTATAGAAGAAGAAGAAGAAGTAGAGAAGAGATGTTGTATTGTTGTATTGTTGTATTGTTGTGAGTTGTGACTTGTGTGCTCAAATGAACCCCAACAAGGGGTATTTATAGAGGATGCAAAATGATCCCAACCATCCATTTCAAATTACATTAATCCAAGCCATTGAAAAATTTTAAAAAAAATGGGGACGGTGAACCGCCGGTTCGGACCAGAACCGCCGGTTCCGCAGTTCCAAACCGGCGCGGGGTGGGTTCGGTGATGATCTCGGCCCTTCATCTCCAACGGGCAGCAAATCGGACGCGTTCATTTCAAATTCAGAAATTTAAATTTTGGAGCCTAAATCGTCGGTTCGGTCATGAATCGGAACCGTCGGTTCGGCAAAAACCGCCGGTTCAGCCCCAACGGCTACTTTTGATCTGCCCATTCATTTCAAACGACCATTTAATCTCACCCGTTAATTTCAAAATAAAAAAAAATAATTAAAAACCAAAAAACTGACGGTTTTTTTCGGGAACCGGCAGTTTGGCCGAACCGGCAGTTTTAACCGGCGGTTTCGGTTTTTTGAAATTTGGAACCAAAACCGAACCGTATATTTCACGGTTTTGATTCCAATTGGCCGGTTCATAAACCGCCGGTTCCGATTCCGGTTAAAACCAGCGGTTTTTCGGTTGGAATCGGCGGTTTCGGTTAAAACGTGCATGTCTAGTTATGTGACCATAACTCCATTCATAAATAAAAATAATGCACATGAGCCAGATGGGGAGAGAGAGGGCAGCGTGGTTGTGTGACTCTCCAGTCTCCATTCATAATGCCAGGCGGAGGGAGGCGTTGAAGAAAACGCATTTGAGAGTTTGAAGTGAAAAATAGAAAAAGCTAATAAAATGACACATCAGCGTGAGACCCTGTAAGGTTGACACATCAGATAGTAGAGACTCTGTGGAGATGACACATCAGATAGTAGAAACCCTCGTTTAGGCCTTCCCCAATGATAAAATAAAAAAGCAGGTTTTTTGACCGCCACGTCAGCGCCACCTCAAAAGCAAAAAATTCCTACTTCCAAAACAAAACTCCTCCCCAATAATAAAACTAAAAAGTAGGTTTTTTGGTAGGATCCACATCAATTTCATTTTATTCTCATTTAATTTATCAACTATATCTATCTAATTTTCAATTAAATTATAAATAATTATATATTTCAATTATTTAAATTTTATAAAAATAAAATAAAATATTATTCATTGTTTTGAATTACATAATACATAAAAATAAAAATTAAAAAAAAACACATTAAAATATAAAAGTAAAACTTCCGAAAGTAACAAAGTAAATTTCGATCCGACCAACTTAATTCGAAGATAATTATTCTCCAGATTGGGTCCAAATATGTTCAATAAAATCTTGTCGAAGTTGGAGATGTTTCTACTTATCTCATAGTTGAACACCTCTCCTGACGTAGTCATTGAATGATCTTGTTGATCCTTGGCTTACTTGTGGAGGCGGAATGGCCACATTTGGATCGTCGGACCAATCAATCGCTGCATTTTCTTCATTTTCGATTATCATGTTGTGCAATATAATGCAAGTTAATATTATATTCTTCAAGTTATTCTTGTACCAGAAACGAGTTGGATCGCTAACCATTACCCAACGTGCTTGAAGTACTCCAAAGGCTCGTTCGACATCCTTCCTAGCAGCCTCTTGTAGTCATTTGAAATGCTGCCTCTTTGGATCTTGAGGACATGGAAAGCTTTTCACAAAAGCAGCCCATTCTGAATAAATTCCATCAGTGAGATAATATCCTTGATTATATTGCTTGCCATTGATTGTGAAATTAACAGATGGAGCGTATCCTTGCAGAGTATCCATAAATAACGGAGATTACTTGAGCACATTTATGTCATTGTTGGATCCTGCTACTCCAAAGTAGGCATGCCATATCCATAAATCTGCAGAGGCAACCGCTTCGAGCATGATTGTTGGAATGCCATGGTCACCGCGTGTGAATTGGCCTTTCCAAGCTATCGGACAGTTCCTCCATTCCCAATGCATGCAATCAAGGCTCCCCAGTATTTTGGGAAATCCGTGTCTTTCTTCATGCATTTGTAACAACTTTTGACAATCCAGGGCATTAGGCTTTCTCAAGTAGTATCCGCCAAAGAGTTCGATCACACACCGACAAAAATTAAAGAGACATTCTACAGCAGTTGTTTCGGCAATACATAGATACTCATCCTAATGGTCTGCAGGTCCACCATATGCTAATTGACGAATGGCTACCATACACTTTTGTAGTAGAGAGAACCCTTTTTTCCCAACTGCATCTATCCTCCACAGAAAATACTCATCGTGGGACTCCAGTGCATCAACTATGCGCAAGAACAACTCCCTTGACATACGGAAGCAACGATAAAATGTCTTGCTTCCGTATATCGGATCTTCAGAAAAGTAGTCGCAGTAGAGTCTTGCGTGCCCCGCTTCACAATTTCGGTCCACGTACGTTCTTCGCTTTCTAGCACCACCAACAGAAGACCCAGTATCTCCACGTAACTCATATTTTTTTAAGTACCGATATTATTTCTTCCTCTATCGTGTTATCAAACATGTACTCAAGACAACTATCATTTTCAGAAGAAGAAGAAGACATGTTTGAAAGAATGAAAGAAATGGAAGGATAAAGAGTTTCTATGAGTGTATTGGTCTCAGGTAGGAGTTACAATAATCCAATTACATCATTTAAATAGAGTTGATTTTTGCAATGGCGAGTTTATAATGGCTAGTTTTATATCGGCTATTTATAACGGCTAGTTTCACGATGGATAATTTCACAATGGCTAATTTTCAAAACGAAAAGAAATACATTGATGAGTTTTCATATGAAACGAAATACATTTACTAACATTACAATGCTGAAAATACAACGACTAATTCTTCAAATTTACAACCCCCATTCTTTCTTGATTAGATCCACAGCGTGGACATGGATGCGTAGTTGATCCTCTGTCATGTTCGAGGTATCTTTCATGAGTATCTTATAATCTTTATGTCTGGCAATCTTAGTAATTCCTTCGTTCTTTATCTTGAGCTGCTCTTCCAAGTTCTTAAGCCTTTTCTCAAGAGCTCTGTTGCTTTCTCCTGCAGACGCAATTGCTTTTCCTTTACCCTTCCCAGCTCGCCTTGCTGCATTTCTCCCCATTGGACGAGGTGGCTCCTCACTATCTTCATTTGCATCCTCCAATTCAGTGTTTGAAGATACCATATACTTTTCTGTCGACGAGACTTTAGTCTTTTTTAAACCACGACCAACACAATCTGGATCGGCAAACTTTGGGCTGTCTTTCAATACTTTCCATGCTTTGATTTGTAAAAACTTAACCCCATATTTCTCTTTAAATTTAACCTTAGCCTTGTCTTCAATATCAACATCACTGCACCCACTCCTCCATGTCTTTTTCTCCTGATTATAGCAAGAGTTGAACTACTTCACTTGTTTCTGTAGTGCATAATAATGTGACATCAATTTATCAGGAGACCTACTTATCATATCTCCTGAATGGTTAGCGTTGTATGCCTCGGTGATTCGAATCCACATTTGCTCTGACTTTTGATAATTTCTGACAATGGGGTCTGTGCTGATATCGAGCCAACATCTCGAGAGAAGAGCATTTTCATCAAAAGAATAAAGATTCCTTTTAGTAGCCAGAGCGTTTGGTGGATCTTCGGCTTCCCCAAAGTCTGCAGCGAGATTTACCCGCTCCACTCCTATTGGAGAGAATTGAGACGAGAAAGACGAATGCTGAGAGTTTGGAGATGCAGAGTCTATGTCTCTGTCTGTATCCGATATATTTGTGCCAATTGGCAGACAAAATCCGTATCGAGAATGAGGAGACATATAAGGATTTGGATACATGTAAAATGGTGCTCCATAGGAATTAAAAGAATTGTGTTGTGGGAGACTACCTTCTGGAAAATTTGAAAAGTTAGCTGGAAAATTTTGGGGTGGATGATTATTCAGAAAATTTGCTGGAAGATTTGTTGGAAAATTTGAATTTTGGGGATAGAAGTTGGCACGTGGACAAAAATTCACATTGGGGGCAGTGAATTTTCTCCGAAATTTGAAGAGTTGAACCAGAAATGCATCCACGGATCTCTATCCATTTTTTTTGGGTGTTTGAATAAGAAGATATATGTTTGAGTTATAAAATATAAGATTGAGATGGAGATGGAGATTGAGATGGAGAATAGAAGATAATGTAAGAAAAAATGGAGTGGAAGATATATTTATAGTGAGAATTTAATATAAAAAAATTAAAAAAAATTAAAAAAGATTAACGGTTACATTGTAACGGGTATAAAATAACGTTAATATTTGTGATTGACCATTGTATTGAATTGTGTCTTTAAAATTGTTAAAAAAAAGGAAAGCTGAACTTAAAACAGGGCTGCCAACTTTTAAAACAAGGCTGCCAACTTTTATTATAGTGAGGATTTAATAAAAAAAAAATTGTAACGGTTGGGAACTGTACAGCGGCCCCCCTCTTTTTCTGGTTTTATATGCGCGTGTCATACACGCGCTACGCTGTTGGGGTGTGTTAACCACTCTCTTCTTCCCCACTCTCCCACATTTTTTAAAAACCTAGTTAGTGATTTCAATACCTCTGAAAAAACCTTCAACACCTCCCATCAATAAAAACCTTTGCCCAAGGTTTTTAACTTCTGCCATGTCACTAAAAACCTCCCCATTGGGGGAGGCCTTAGTAGATTAAATACTAGTATGGATCCGTATATTACACGAGTTTTAAAGTTACAATTTTAAAAAATATAATTCAAGTTTAATACAATTATTTATTCAACAATTTTAAAAATATAATTCAAGTTTAATATAACTAACTATTCAATTATAATCTAATATAATTTAAATTGAAAAGTAAAATTCAATTTATGTACTCTCAAATGTGAATTTGCTTTTGTTGGTAAAAGCATAATTTCTTGTTAAATTGATTTACTAAAAAATTAATAAAATATTAATTTGATTTTTCAAATCTTGTTATATAATTTAATTAATTAGAAAATTTTAAAATAAGTTAATTTAATCATTAAAGAATTTTTTTTTTAATAAAGTTAAATTTAATATTAATCAAATCGCTGAAATAAAAATTTTTTTAAAACAAAATTAGTTTAAAAAATTATAATGTTAACTGTTAGGCTAATTTTGCGCACTCCAATTAAATCCCCAAGTGTAGGGATGTCAATTGCAGAGGCAAGTACCCCACTTAAAATTATATCATTCCCACTGAGACAGCTAACTATTTATTTATTTATTTTATATTACTCTTTAACCAGAACTATTGTAACCAATTTTCAAGTGTTTGAATTGAATTAATATCTAAAGTTTTGAAATAACAAATAACCAAATAAATAAAAGTAAGGAATATTCAAGATTGAATCAAGAGAGAAATAACTGCTATAAGATTTCAGGTGTAGTGCAATTGATTTGGTCTCCTAGACGTCCTATTGTTCATTCATGCTATTTTAATAGAAATACATCTCAAGATGACGTGTGAACAGTTTTGAACCTCCTTCCTAGATACTAATAAGACAAACTTAATAAACCTCTGCATGACCAGTTCGACTAACATATATTCTCTGAAAGTACAACTCAAATTTATTTACTTCCTACTTGATTTCCTAATTACATTGTTCCACTAAGAATATCAAGTATCTTATTTACCAGCCCTTAGGATTATTGTGTTCACGAGCAAACTACTATAATCCCTAGCAAATAGACAATATTAAGTACATATGCACACAAGCTAACACAACATACCAAGTATTACGGGCAACATCAATAGCATGCTATGAAGATGTTACAAATGTTTAACATAATCTGAATAAATTGAATAAACAAGAATCAGGAATAGCATAAATTCACAATATTTGTCGAGGGTTCCAAATCAACTACCCTAACCTTCAATCCTTAGAATTGTAAAAGATTTCTAGCCCATGAGGTCACAAACAACTCTCATGGCTAACAAATTCATAATAAAATCAACAAAAGAAGAAATTAAAAAAAGAATATGAAACCCTAGTACGTGGTTTACGTTCTCCCTCCGTCTTCCTGATTAGATTGCTTTCTCAACCGCACTGGAATCCTCCTCTGGACCGATGGAATGGATGGGTAGATGAAATCTGATATGTGTCGGTGGATGGATGGGTGATGCATGATTTCACGATGTATTTCTGTTGTGAATGATCGGTCCTCACCTCTCCAGGTGTTCTGATCCTTTATATACCTTGGGCCATGAAAACTGACTTGATTGGGCTCTTTTCCACGTTCTCACGCACAGGAGATTAAAAATCCCAATTTTTGGCCCAAACTTACGCAACACGAGTTAGAATGCCCAACTCAAGTTGCCAACACGACTCGTGTTGCATTGAGCTACAACTCGTCTACCTTAACATGAGTCGTGTTTTCAATCTGTGCACTCGTCTGTCAAGTCGTGTCGCAATGTTCTGAAACTAGATCTCCTCCGAACCCCAACAAGAGTCGTGTTGCAAGTCGTGTAACAACTTGCCAACTCGTGTTAGCTCTCTGGATAATTTCCGACGCTGCTCTGCCTCACATGACTTATCAAACGACTTGCTTCAGATGCAACACGACTCATGTTGCAAGTCGTGTTGTACATCATAAGTCGTGTTGGCTCTCTTTTGTTTCTTGCTCGTCTTCAGTTCTGCTTTATTTCTACCCTGTTTTAACCTTCAAAACTCAACAAAACCCATCAGTAGCACCATAATTATGTAAAATATGTAAACTATGCAATCTCACACAAATATATGGTCTCATTCTAACAAAAATAGTGTATTATGAGACCGAAAAGACGTAGATTTTTACTCTCATCAACCCCCCAAACTACCATGTTGTTCGTTCCCGAACAACGTATTCACAACATAAGAGAGATGAGAGTTGAAATCCTATAGCAAATATGGGATCACACACATCCAATCCAACATAATATACTCAAATGCCAAAATTCTATCAATCGAAACATGTACGTCAAATCAGTCACTTCCCATTTCAGAATGCTCATTATCCACTCTCACGGATAGTATTTACACTCATCGCTCAAGTGTGAGCTTTACACCCTCATGGCTAAAATATATACACTCAAATCAATTCACATGCACACATAACCATAAGTTTGATAATTATCTAGACTCTCTACTAACTTGAAAGACTTAACGGTGGGATCACAAAGATCTTGCTTAGGGTTGTAACGTTGACTCTTTGGTCAAGGGTAGGTACATATGAGATAAGTGACTTGATCACTAGTAGAGAAACAAATGTAGAGATATTTCAACACATATACTTGACAAATCAATCTCCTTTTCTTTTTTTCTCTTTTCATTTCTTTTCATAACTTCAGTCCTCCCTTAACTACAAGATCAATGTCTTCTTTTTATTTCTTTCTCTTCTTTGTAAATAGGGCACCAGTTTCAGGTATTACCCCCCCTTTTGCAAATTTAACCATCCTTCATCTTCAATCACTGTTCACCAATGTTTATCTTTCCAAATTTCTTTTCACAACACCAATCTTACTCCTTTTATGCTCTACTAGGATAAGTATTTAAAGGCTTTTAAAGGAATAAGTGGCTATCTATATAGGCTTCTAACGAATAAGGCTTAAAGGCTCAAACAGATAACTATGGATAATATTACCAGGTAGGATAAAACTTTCGCTGGTGACTCAATAAAGAACAATATGGCCTAAGTTCATTTTTCATCATCTAATCAATCATCTAGCCTCGAGTAGATTAAAAGTCAAGTTCTAGAATATATGCATGTAAACGATGCCCTCAAGAAACAAACCAATCATGTATAATTTTCATGATTAGAAGAAGCTCAAATCTCACATGGGTATAATAAAATAATGAGCATTCCTACATAGGCTTATGAACCAATTTTAATACATGCAACAATCTTAAGTATTTCAACATCCAAATATATTTCTAGCTGGATAACAATCATAACAAAATATCACTACACCACATTATCAATTAATCACAAATTCAATTCAATCAAGTGCTTAGGAAAATCAATCAATCATCCTCAAGAACCAAAAATATAACCACTGATACTAGGATTAACACTCAACAAACTCAAACAAATGACAAACACCTGGACAATCACAAAAAATCGGCATCTCAATATCATCAAATGAATCGAAAATACTAAAAAATCGCAAAAATTAATCATCCAAGCTCACAACACAATAAAGCAATTTTACTTTGGTATAGCAAGACACAAGCATATATGTAACCCCCCCAAACTTAGCTCAAACAAAGTGAGAGCATAAGTTTGCAAAGAAATATATATTATAGTCGAGCAACACCTAATAAAATCCCTACATCGACACAGACTTAATAGAGCAAATAAAATGGGAGGGTCGGCCCCCAACAAGCACTCATGTTTAACGTCGGAGAGTCACGATGGATACCTCTTTCTGACTACTGACTCGGAGCACATCCCTCTCGCATTCATACCTTCAAGTACATCTTTTCTCTATCATTGTCAACTCCAGCCACCTCACCTTTCCTTGTCACAGAAACAGGAACCTGCGTATCAAAAAAAGGATCAAACAAGTTAGAATGTTCAACACCCATATAAGAAGAAAAATCCAGAGGTAAGTCCGGAGGCTTCAAATATGGATCTTCCATGTTTCCTGCCACCAAAACATTATCAAACATAACATCAGAGTTTGTAATAGAAAAAGTAAGAGATCCACTTATTTTGTCGATCTCCTCTACTACTTCAACTCTCTTCTCCTCATACTTAACCTCCTTGGCCGCAGGCTTCATTACCTCTTCAACTATACCCTTCCTATTATGATTCACCATGTCAACAGTGGTTCTCCTTCTCCTTTCATCCCTGACATCACCTAATGCAAGTAACTTCTCAAGGTAGTCAATACATGCATCGTTAGATAATCTCTCAAACTCTGTATCAGATAGGGTGAAGTCTTCTACTACTTCCACAACATTACATTGCTGCTGATCTGTGGTCCACTTCATCTCCTTATGCAATGAGAAAATAATTTCTTTATCATTGGCCCTAAGCCTCAACTCTCCTTTAAATAAATCTATCTGAGCTCTTCCAGTAGCAAGAAATAGACGCCCTAAGATAAAAGGCGCGCTACCCTTTTCATCCTCCATATCAAGTGCTAGAAATTCCACAGGAAAAGTCAAATCCGACACCTTCACCAGCACATCTTCAATAACTCTCTCGGGGTATGTCAACGATCTATCTGCTAACTGTAAGGCCACAATTGAAGGTTTCAACTCCCCCAAACCAAGCTTCTTGAACACTAATAAAGACATCAAATTTATGCTGGCTCATAGATCACACAATGCTCTTTTAGATTGTCCTTTTCCTATCTCGCAAGGAATTATGAAACTGCCTGTATCCTTCAATTTTTCTTGTAGTTTTCTCTGGATAATAGAGCTACAGTTTTTAGTTAGATTCACTGTCTCCACACTGTTCAGCTTTCTCTTCCTCGAGATGAGATCTTTGATGAACCTAGCATAATGTGGCATCTGATCCAAGGCCTCTGAAAAGGGAATAGTGATTTAAACATTCCTCATAACCTTAGCAAACTTTCTGAACTTCTCATCAAGGCTCTTCGACAACTGTCTTTGAGGAAACGAAAGTGGTACCTTTGTTTTTGAAAGTCCCAAACTGTCTTTCTCGAATACCTCTTCCATTTCTCTCAACCTCCTTGCTCGCTGCCATTTTTTATCTGGAATAGCTTGATTAGATTGGTTCACTACAGAATTTGGACGTGCAGGGAACCCTGGAGATGAGCTTGTATCTAGCTGGGGTTGAACTACACCCTGAGGCTCTGCTTGTTCTATAGGAACGATGCTTGGCTCGATTTGGTCATCCCCCAATCCTGACTCAGCTTGATCAGGTGCCGAGCTAGTGGTCGAGTGACCTTACTCTTCTTCTGTTCTTTCCTGAATCAGTTCTATGACCTCCTGCATCAGTTCTGCACCTTTACACTGCTTCCTGGACCTCAAAGTAATCGCATTTACACTTTCCTTCGGGTTGATTTCTGTATATGAAGGAAACTTCCCTTTCTGAAATCTTGGTTGTTGTTGATTCACTATGGCGGATATCTGGCCCATGGTATATGACAAATTTTGTAACTGCTTGTTCACTTTCTCATTCTGTTTTGTCATGTTTGAGTCCATGAGTAATATGCAGTGATTGAGTATTTTGCCAACACCTTATCAATACTGGCCTTTCCTTCTTCGGTCTTAGCTCCATGATCAAAATTAGGAGAATATGGAACTGCATTATTCAGATTTGAATAAGCAAAGTTCTCATGCTTCTTCTGATTCTGCCATCCTCCTTGATTGCTAGGACTCCCCCCTTGGTTATTCCTTTGGTTGGAATTCCCTTGGGGGTATCTGTTTCTTTGCCAATTTTGAAGTGCTCTTGAACCTTAGAGACTCTGCCCTATAGCCCAATTTGCGTCCTTAACCCTATGAATATTCATCACCACATCATCACTTGCAGGCCCCTGGTTGCCTTCCCTATTTTTACCCGATATCAGAGTAACTAGGTGTTTGTTCATCTGTTCTAACTGAGAGACAACCTTGTCATTCTTATCAGCTTCAGAAAACTTTCCTTCAATCTGAGCAACTCTTCCAAGTACATAACCTCCACGGACTCTTTCAGATGGCCAATCTCTAGAGTTCATAGAGATATCATCGAATAACTTCTCTACTACATTTGGCGTTTTGCCAAAAATTATTCCTCCATCAGATGCATCAACCAATACTCTTGATTCATAGTCAAGGCCATTATAAAAGACACTGATTAGCTGAGACTTTTTGAATCCATGCTGAGGGCATCTCCTCAACACATCAGTAAATCTTTCCCAAGCCTCTCCAAATGATTCATCTCTTCTTTGCTTGAACTGATTGATTTCTTGCTTCAGTGCAAGAATCTTTCCTGGTGGCATAAAACAATAGACAAACAGCTGTTGAACCTCAGTCCAATTATAGCAACTGTCTACTGTCAACTTGTCATACCATTCCCTTGCCTTATCAATGAGATAAATCTGAAAAAGCCTCATCTTCCATCTGTCGTTAGTATTATCTTCGGCTTTTACTGTATCCATATAGCTGTTGAAGTACTTCAAGTGTCCATAGGGTTCATCGAAAATGCCTCCAGTAAAAGGATTTTTCTCCACCATATTTATCAGGGCTGGCCTTATATCGTTCTCCTCATCAGCTTGAATGGCTCCAACTACGCCTGATCCTCCTAGGTTGGTGGACTTGAACGTCTCCCGAATGACAATGTAATCCTCATGTGTGACTCTTTCTCCCATTTCTGCTGCTTCTGATTCAACCTCTGATTCAGCCTCTTTTGGGATAGCCTGATTTTCAATCTTCTCTTCTTCCTCCTCTACAACTACTTTAGGTTTCCGTGAGTCTGCTTTCTTCTATGAAATCGGTACCTTAACAGCCTTAGGAGGTGCTTTGATATTTTTCGCTGCTCCTCTCCTTTTTCTTGCAGACGCGTCAATTTTCGGATCAAATTTGAGATCTTGAGTTTCTTTCTTTGACCTGGTGTACTTGCAGCTTTAAGAAAATTCAAGGTGTAGACAATTAAATCTCAAAGCAATATTCTAATTAAATAAGTAATAAAAGCAAATAAATAATTAAAACTATTCCCGGCAGCACAGCGCCATAAATTTGTTAGGCTAATTTTGCGCACTCCAAATAAATCCCCAAGTGTAGGGATGTCAATTGTAGAGGCAAGTACCCCATTTAAAATTATTTTATTCCCATTGAGACAGCTAACTATTTATTTATTTTATATTACTCTTTAACCAGAACTATTGTAACCAATTTCAAAGTGTTTGAATTGAATTAATATCTAAAGTTTTGAAATAATAAATAACAAAATAAATAAAAGCAAGGAATATTCAAGATTAAATCAAGAGAGAAGTAACAGATCTAAGGTTTCAGGTGTAGTGCAGTTGATTTGGCCTCCTAGATGTCCTATTGTTCATTCATTCTATTTTAATAGAAATACATCACAAGATGATGTGTGAATAGTTTTGAACCTCCTTCTTAGATACTAATAAGACAAACTTAATAAACCTCCGGATGGCAAGTTCGATTAACATATATTCTCTGAAAGTACTACTCAAACTTATTCACTTCCTACTTGATTTTCTAATTGTATTGTTCCACTAAAAATATCAAGTATCTTATTTACCAGCCCTTAGGATTATCATGTTCACGGACAAACTACTATAATCCGTAGCAAACATACAATATTAAGTATGTATGCACACAAACTAACACAACATACCAAGCATCACGGGCAATATCAATAGCATGCTATGAAGATGTTACAAACATTTAACATAATCTGAAAATTTGAATAAACAAAAATCAACAATAGCATAAATTCACAATATTTATCGAGGATTCCAAATCAACTACCCTAACCTTCAATCCTTAGAACTATAAAAGGTTTCTAGCCCATGAGATGGCTAACAAATTCATAATAAAATCAACAAAAGAAGAAATTAAGAAAAGAATACGAAACCCTAGTATGTGGTTTACGTTCTCCACTTGTCTCTCCGATTGGATTATTCTCTCAACTACACTGGAATCCTCCTCTGGACCGATGGAATAGATGGGTAGATGAAATCTGATGTGTGTAGGTAGATGGATGGGTGATGCGTGATTTCACGATGTGTTTCTATTGTGAATAATCGGTCCTCACCTCTCTAGGTGTTCTGGTCCTTTATATACCTTGGGCCACGAAAACTGACTTGACTGGGCTCTTTTCCACGTTCTCACGCACATGAGATTAAAAATCCCAATTATTGCCCCAAACTTACGCAACACGAGTTGGAATGCCCAACTCGAGTTGCCAACACGACTCGTGTTGCATTGAGTTGCAACTCGTGTACCCTAACACGAGTCGTGTTGTCAATCCATGCACTTGCCTGTCAAGTCATGTCGCAATGCTCTGAAACTGGATCTCATCCGAACCCCAACACGAGTCATGTTGCAAGTCGTGTAACGACTTGCCACCTCGTGCTGGCTTTCTGGACAAATTCTGACACTGCTCTGCCACACACGACTTGTTTCAGATGCAACACGACTCGTGTTGCTAGTCTTGTTGCACATCATAAGTCGTGTTGGCTCTCTGATCATTTCTGACTTCCTACGGCACTCAACACGACTCGAGTTGCCATGTCATGTTGTCCCACGCAACTCGAGTAAGCCCATTTTCCACTCGTTTCTTGCTTGTCTTCGATTCTACTTCATTTCTACCCTGTTTTAACCTTCAAAACTCAACAAAACCCATTAGTAGCACCATAATAATGTAAACTATGTAAACCACGTAATCCCACACGAATATATGGCCTCATTCTAATAAAAACAGTGTATTATGAGACCGAAAAGACGTATATTCCACTCTCATCATTAACCTTGAAAAAAAATTAAAAACGTAAAGCAATAAAAAGATTAAAATACAATAAGAAATTAAAAGAAAACAAAATTAAAATAATTTTAAAAAAATAAATAATTAAAAGAAAGTTTGAAAAATATAAATGAATAACCATAAAATTTATCA
Source organism: Pogostemon cablin (assembly GCA_023678885.1). Lineage (NCBI taxonomy): Eukaryota > Viridiplantae > Streptophyta > Magnoliopsida > Lamiales > Lamiaceae > Pogostemon > Pogostemon cablin. The sequence continues at coordinate 12,210,185 of CM042985.1, read as the reverse complement.
ATAGAAATTGTTTTTAAAAAAATAATAATAATAATGGATACCTTTTTCAGAACTTTAATAGAACTTGAAGAAGACTTTTGTTCTTTACGGTAATGAATGAATAAATAGTTTTATTTATACGTGCAGAGTATATTATTTGTACAATAAATCACATGAAAAAATTCAATAAAAAAGTTTAAATAAAAAACAAAAAATAATTAAAAGAGAATTTAAAAATATAAAAGGAACAACAAAATAATCGATAAAAAAAAGAAAAATAACAAAAGAAGTTGAAAACTTTTTTTAGAAAGTGAAGATAGTTTTTCTTCATCTTAATAAATAATTTATGCGAACTAAATAATAAAGAGTCTTATTATATAAGTGAAGATGGATTATTTTTTATTTTTTTATGTTTATTAATAAGATTTAATTTGATTTTTATTTGATCTAATCATATAAATATTTGAATCTTAAAAATTTACAAATTTATCACTAAATATTAATTAGTAATTATTAAAATTAAAATTAATTCAGGTGACGACACATTATTAGAATTTAAAAATTTTGTAAATTTAATCATGAAAAATTTAATAACGTTAAAAAATCTAAGATTAAAAATTACTAATAATAATAATAATCGAATTAAAACCAAAAAAATTAAGTAAATAGAAAAAATAATTTAAAGAGAAATCATAAAAAATATTTAATTAAAAAATAATAAAACTAACCAAGAAAAAAGATTATTAACATAACAAAATAAATGATTAAAAAATTACATACTAATAAAAATTTAAAACAATATAACAGAATTCAAAAAAATAATAATAAAAATAAAAGTTAATCAAAAGAGAATTTAAAAAATATAAAAAAAAGCAAAAATAAATAAAAAAATATCACATACATATTCAATCTTAAGTTAAACTTATTTATATATCATTAAATTTTAGACAAATTCTTGCGTGAGACCTCCATTTAGGTGAGACGGGTCTAAGACTGATATACAGGTGCAATTTAATCCATTTTCATTAATAAATTAAGTTGTCTAATCCCTTAAAATCAGCTTGATTAGTTTAGATGTAGGAGAGAGAAAATAGTCTTTTTAAATTCAATACATCCCTCCATTCATCAAGGAGAGAGAACAAATCTTCATAAATTCATTACATCCCTCCATTTATCGTCTGGAAGAAGAGAAAGAGTAATGCATAGTCTTCCCAAATTCCTAACATCCCTCCATTGAACATTGAACGAAGAAATGTAGAAATCGAAAGTCCACGTTGATGCTTAGTAGTCCAAAGTCTGATTTTCAATCGGCGAATGGATCGTGGACGTTGATGTTTTGCTATGGTCGTCGATATTGGTATGAATCTGGTGAACAAATGTAGAATCTAGTTGGTCGTCCTTGTCCAGTGTTTCTCCGGCGAATTGTCTTCAATTTTGTTATAACATAAAAGGGGAATCCATGAATATTGTTCTGTATTACGAGGTCGATGAAAATGTCATTGAAAGTGTGTTAATGCTTTCATTCTTATAATATATCGCGAATTGGTGTGAGGTTGTTATTTGCTTGTTATTACATGTGAAATATCATTATATGAGTTGAATGTTGTAGTATGTTAGGTTTATGTTATAATGTGTCATTTGATCACTGTAGTATGTCATAGTTTGTTAGAGAGACATTAGTGTGAATTTACCATGTGAATTCTATAGTATGTTATTTTTGTGTTAAAGTATGTTATTTGTTCGCTATAGTATGTTTGAGTTTATTAGACATAAATAAATATGATTTTTACATGTGAATGTTAATGTATGTTATTTTTATGTTATAGTATGTCTTTTCACATGAAAAGGATATACTATGAGACATATGTAATACACTTTTATATTAGAATATATTATAACACGAAAACGACGTACTATGAGGCATATGAAATACACTTTTAGATAAAATATTACAACACAAATATAAAATATTATAACACGGGAACGACATACTGCGACATTAATGAAACATTATTTCACGTAACATATAATAATACAAAAATTATATACTATAACGCGAATTTAGGTGGAGAGGGGATAAATTTTCTAAATCTTATAGTACATATATGTATTTATCTATATTATTTTTTAATTAATAGTGATTTGATAATATCATATAAAATTTTAAAATAATATATGTATTTATCTACATTAAATTTTAATTAATAATTAAAATAATTGAAAATTTTATGTTTAATTAAAATTTAAAATAATTGAGATTAATTCTGGTGACGTCATCAAAATTAAACTCTCCTTTAATATATTAAAGATATGTAACCCATGTACGGGATATCAATAGTATATACTCCCTCCATCCTCCTCAAGATCTTTTTTTTCCATTTTAAGTGTTTCATCCAAAAAGTTCTCTTTAATTTTTTATATATATGGACCCACACACCCACTGATACAATTAAAATATGGGGCCCACACACAGATGGGCATTTTCTTTGCATGCAAAATTAATCCCCAAATATTAAGGATATCAATTGCAGCTTAAGCAAGCGACCAAGTTAAATATCGAACCCAAAGGACGGCGTATTATTAATTTAATTATTTACTAAATTAATTAAGACGAAGTGGCAATAAGATTTAAAGGATTATTATCTAATTAACTAAAATACTAAAAATAAAATAATAATTAAAATAAAATAAACACTAGAAGAATACGAATGTGACTCAAGAATGGAGAATAGGTAGCCCTAGGGTAATCCAATTTAACTCATTAATTTTTCTTTCGTGTATCAATGTCCGACTCTACCTTGTGAAATATGGACGCATCACTAAGCCATGCAAATCTACTCTATAGACACAAGTAAATATGCTTGTAACACATGTGAATAACCTTGGAGCAAGAGATATAATCTCACCCTCCCTCTTTTTAGGTATTATCAGTATCAATTATTTCCCCATAGGATTGGTACTCTAACCCGATATGATCTCTCTTTATAGATATACTATAAAATAACCATCTTTATCCTGCTTACTAACCCGAATTCAATTCAATTAGTAAACATTTATATATGACAGTTCTAATGAAGCTTCAAAATCCCCTCACTTAGAATCATAATATGGAATCCTGTTCAGCAGTGAACGCGCTCAATCAGCAACCAAGATATATATTCAGACTCTATATAAAAGTTGAAGATGTACAAAATGACCGTGAATATGAATTAAAAATGCATAATTATATATAAAATAAATCCACAAGTAATGTTGTACGGAGTATACAAACAAACATTCAATTAATCTATAAAAACCTTCAAAACCCTAGATCAACCAAAAAGGCTCTAGCCATGTTGTTGTAGGAAACATACATGGGGTTGGATAGATCTTACCCATAGTCTGGAAAATTAGAAAATAGAAGAAAAGAATTAGGAAAACCCTTGGTGTAGAAGTCTCATTCCTTCTCTCTTCCGTCTCTTCAAATACTCTTGGTTCTTCTTCTTGATTCTTCAGGCTAATCTTCACAGCCATCTCTTCAAATTCTCTTGGTTCTCCTTTTTGATTCCTCGGACTAATCTTCACAGTGATGGATGAAGGAAAGGATGGATGTGATGGTGTGGGGGTAATCCCCCTTATGGGGTGTGAGAAGGAAATGAAATAAGGAAAGAAAATATATGAGTGAATCATGGAGGATTATGTGATAAGGAGATTAATTGTGCTCCAAGAAATATGAAATATGTGCTAATTTTTGGAAATTCTCACCGGCAGCTGCGCGACTTCACGATTTTGAGCATAACTTCCTCGTCCGAACTCTGACTTGAATAATTTTTCTGCCAAAACAATTCTCTCTTTCGTGGATTTCCAACCATGTATCACACAATTATGAGCTCCACACGAATACAAAAAAATTATGAAAGTTGAACGTGTGTTTTTTAGCATTCCTCTAACTTTGCACTTTTAATTCTTTTTCCACCTAAAACACAATAAAAATACCTCAAATGCACCTTTTTTTCACATATACTGAATATAAGACACATATGCTAATATATGACAACAGTTTCCATAAAAAAGGTGTTAAATTGGACACTAAAACACGCTTATTTTTGCTCTCATAACACATCCACTAATACAACTATTCAGTATATATTAAATAATAATACTTCATAATCCACGTGCAAAAAGAAAAATTACCCCTTTACATGGAACGGAGGGAGTATTTTATTTTGAAAATAAAACAAAGATTTTATGTGGGACTGTCTCACGGAATAAACAATAATAATAATAAGTGATTATAAATTTTTAATTAAAAATTAATACTCAATTTATAAAAAGTAATAATGGTGCAGTAAATTATTTCATGAAAAATTTATATATAAATGAAAAGTGACAACATTTTAGAAGAAAAGTGATAATATTTTAAAGTAATAACTATTTACGATGTAAAATATGCTCACCGTTAGTCGATCTCACACAAGGCTACCAACAAATAAATCTAATAAAGAAATTAAATATTTTAGCCATAAGTATATTTATTAAATTTTTATACTCTTTTCATGTCTTAAAAAACTAAATATTCATACTCCCTCCATCCCATAAAAATGTTTACGCATTTTCATTTTGGGCGTCTTATAAAAAAGTTTATATTTTACTTTTTAGTGAATGAGACCCACACAAAATATTTAAATATCTCCAAGGAGCCCACAACACAATATTAATACAACTACTCACTATAAATTAAAATATTATTTCTCTTATCTCAATACACATTAAAATACTATATTCCTTAATTCCCGTACAAAAAACAAACATAAATTTTTTTACATAATGGAAGGAGCATATTCTAATATACTAACAATTTTGAAACTTATCTTATCACTTAGATTATTACTACTACCTCCATCCGCTCCAAAGGGATCTATTTGTTTTTTGCACGTGAATTAAGGAGTATTGTTATTTAATATGTAGTATGTAGTTGTATTAGGCCTCCCCCAATGGAGAAGTTTTTTGATGACTTGGCAGTTAAAAAACCTCAAGTGAGAGGATTTTTCCAATGGGGGAAGGGTGGGGTTTTTGTTGGGTTTCATGAAGAAAACCTAGGTTTTTTGTTAAATGAGAGAATGAAGGAAGAAGAGAGTGGTTGTCACTATCCAATGGTTGGGTAAGTGTGGTTCACACACACAATGAAAAATAATCTTGTGGCCACATCCAGCTGGGTTGTTTCCAAGGCATTGATTTTTTTTATTCACAACATCACATACAATTCAAATTGAGGGTGGGGCCAAGGGAGAAAGTTGGCCATTGGAACAGTAGGTTTACATTAGTTTATTTATTTATTTATTTTATTTATGAACGCAACACTACTCCATGTCTCAAAAAATAAAATTATGACCGTTTATATGACCGTTATATTACTGTTGTCAAATATATTTTTTTTAAATTATCCCTATAAATATATCCTTCACTTCATTTTTATCTTAAATTATATTTTATCATCACGTCTCAAATTCAAATCTTATACATCAAATATTTCTTTTTCTCATCATCCAAAAAAAATGGATAAAGATTCGTGGATGAATTTCGGATTCAATTCTTCAAACTCCGGTGAAAATTCAATGCCTCAAAATGTGAATTTTAGTCCATGTGCCAACTTATGTCCTCAAAATCCAAAATTTCCAACTAATCCTCCAATAAATTTTTCGAGTAATTTTTCATCCCAAAATTTTTCAACTACTTTTTTGAATTTTCCAAAAAGTAGTTTTCCTCAATTCAATTCTTTTAATTCATCTGGCGCACAATTTTTCATGAATCAAAATCCAGATATGTCTCCTTATCCTCAATATGGATATCGTTTGGCAATTTCCACAAATTTATCAGATACAGACAGAGTCACTGCATCTCCAAACTCTCAGCTTTCTTTTTTCTCATCTCAATTCTCTTCACCAGGATTGGAGCGGGTAAATCTCGCTGCTGACAATGAGGACACTGAAGATTCACCAATGGTTCCTAAAAAGAATTTTTATTCTTTTGATGGAAATGCTCTTCTTGCGAGATGTTGGCTCGATATCAGCACGGACCCCATTGTCGGAAACGAACAAAAATCGAAACAAATATGGATTCGGATTGCCGAGGCATACAACACTAACCGTTCAGGTGACATGATATTTAGGACTCTCGAAAAATTGAAATCACATTATTACGCTCTACAGAAATAGCTGAAATGGTTCAATTGTTGCTACAATCAAGAGAAAAAACTTGGGGGAGTGGGTACTATGATGCTGATATTGAAGACCAAGTGAAGGTTCAATATAAAGTGAAGCATGGTTCCATTTTTTACAAATCAAAGCTTAAAAAGTATAAAAATAAAGTCCAAAGTTCTCCAATCCAGATGGTGTTGTTCGCGGTTCAAAAAAGGTAAAAGTCTCGGCGAGTGGAGAGTATATGGTATCTTCAAACACTGAATCAGAAGTTGGAGATGAAGGGGGTGAGGAGCCCCTTCACCCAATGAAAAGAAATACAGCAAGGCGAATCGAGAAGGATAAAGAAAAAGAAATTGCATCAGTAGGAGAAAGTGATAGAGCTCTTGAGAAAAGGCTTAAGAACTTGGAAGAGCAGCTCAAGACAAAGAACGAAGGAATTACTAAGATTGCCCAAGCTAAAGATTATAAGATACACATGAAAGATACCTCAAACATGACAGAGGATCAACTACGTATCCATCTCCACGCTGTGGATCAAATCAAGAAAGAATGGGGTTGTAAATGTGAAGAATTAGTCGTTGTATTTTTCAACATTGTAATGTTAGTTGATCGTTGTCATTTTCACCTAGATTTTAGAGTCTTTATTTGTGATTTTTGAATGTTTTTATCCGTATTTGTGTAGCTTTTGGTGAAATTTTATGTTAATTAGGAGAGATGTATACAGAGTAATAAAAGTATGGAAATAAGCTTAAATGTATGTAAAATAGGTAAAAAAGGAAGCAAAATGGAATCAGGAGCTGAAATGAAGAGGCTGGGCCGGACTCGACCACGCTCGAGTCGAGCTATGCAGCTCGAGTCAAGCTGGGTGGTCGAGCTTGGGTCGAGTTCTGCGCACGGTCCTATCTGAGATGGCCATGCGCGAGTATCAGAAAATGCTACACGCCCATGTCGAGGTCGTGCACCGCACACGAGTCGAGCTCCGCAACACGCAGTGTTGTTGGCAATTGGATCGTGTGGATCAACGTGATCGTTAGGATTTCAGGCAAACACTCAGCGGAAGCATAAAAATATTTACCTGACTTCTGGGTCGATATAGAGGATGAACAGCAGTGAAGAACACCTCTGATCTTCTACCGTATGTCCCAAAGTCAACTCTGGTGTTGGGTGGTCAACAATCCCCAGAGTTCTCTCAATCTGCTCTCTGTTGTGTCCCGTATGTCAAATGAGGCACAGACTTAGGTTTAACAGGAAATGAGATGACTTATATACTTGGGCTACAGTAGGGACCAGGAGGAGAAATTGGACTGGGCCTCAATTGAATTTAATTAACCAAGCTTAGCCCAAAGCTTTTAATTAAATCCAATAATAATAATATAGTCCACTAAAATATTATTACTGCACTACCCGTCCAATCCCAAAATTATGTTCTGGGCTCCTTCTTATTATGAGCCCAATGGTCTCCCCATTTTTAAGATATACAATGTCTATTAATTAATTAAGTTACTGACAACTCAAATTAATTAATATCTCATCCGAGAGTAGTACCACTCAACATTATTATCATGCCGGAAATTAATCCACTTGCAAGATTTACATGATAAACATTATGAGCTCCTCAAGGGGACATCATTAACCTATGATGGATATGGATTCCTTCTACAATCAACAGCACACCATAGAGAAAGCACTATTTCCCAACTCACCGAGTTTGTTGATTTAATACTTATAAATCTCACCCATTGATGAATCAAAGAAATACATACTGCCCTACGTGTCGAGGTTATTGTATAGGGATTAAGAGCACGAACTTCTATAATAACAGAGATCAAGTTCTTCTATAAGTCAGTATAAGTCGAATGATCTCAGGCGGTCCTGCTCAATACACACAAGTGCACTAATGTGATTCTATAGCCAAGACAAGCTAATACCAAACTACACTACAACCATACCGATAGAGAGTCCCCGTCTATCTCAGTTGTGAGCATCTGTTTATACTTTATAAGGAAACCGATAATATGATCTTCTGCGTGTTGTCGCACAACATATTATCTACACTATAAAGTAAATGGACTATTGCATCATGCATATAAAATAAATTATAAGATGCAATCATTTGATCAATGATTCTCATTTTAAATATTGTTGTGACATTGTTTACACTAAAGCTAGACTTTTAGTATACAATCCAACAATCTCCCACTTATACTAAAAGACTATGCTGTCATGTCTTCTGCCATACATCTGATTCCTACTCCCACTACACGACCATTAAAAACTCTCGCCTTAAGGTCCTTGTAAATGGATTTACTAGGTCATCATCCAATGTAATCTAGGCAACAACAACCTTCCTCTCATCATACGACTTCTCGTAACAGGTAGTACTCGCGCTCCATGTGTTTAATTGCCTTATGGACTCGTGATTTCTTCAAGTTTGTAACTGCACCAATATCATCAATGTAAATTGTGATTACCTTGGGCAAACTTAGAAACACTTCAAAGTCCATCATGAAGTCTCTAGAGTCATATAGATACTTTGGCTGCCTCATAGGCTCCAATTTATCATCTTTCCATGATGGAGTCTGGAGTCTGAAATATATTTCTATATAACACTCCTCCACATTATGACTCTACTTCCTAAGATTAAACACATAACCTTTGAGGAGAATTTACTACAGTCCAATCTGACTAAAAAAACCGAATCTACGTAATCCACAAGTAGCAGTGAATCTGCTTAGTAAGTCTACATATAATTTCCAGTCCTTCTCAGGCACTTCATATATGTCTTACCACAGTTCATCATTCTTGTTCTGGGTTACGTTGATACCCACTGTTCATGCATCCAGCAAAACAGATATCCAAGTTCGTTCATAGCATTTCTTAGATTAAGCTTCCTTATTCGCTGAAGTATAAGGAACCGCTTTCATCTTCTTTATCTTCTTTTTGTGTCTTAAGACACAATTACTAAGATAAATTCACATGCTAAACGAGTATGGACTGTATCATTTTATGAAGCTTGAGATAAGCATAACATCCTTTCTTGTGATCCGTATTACCGTGATCAAAAGGATATATTTTGCCTTTCTTAAGTCCTTCATCTCTACCGCTTTATTAACCATACCCATACGCCCGATAATACTCTTTCATTGTCTCCAATGAGTAAGATACTATCTACGTATAGTACAAGAAACACCACCACGTTTCCGTCACTCTTTACAACACACAAGACTCATCCGCTCATTCATTTAAATCCATGCCACTGGATTACCTAATCAAAACAGATGCTTCACGATCTCAAAGCTTGCTTTAGTCCATCGCTGGACAGTTTTAAGCTTACTATCAAAAATGCTATTAGCACTTTGCAATGAATTACTCTGGTTGCTTCACATAGATGCTTTCCTCAAGACTTCCAATCAGGAAAGCTGTCTTGACATCTATTTGCCGTTCCTCATATTTCAATATGAGCAGCAATAAATAAAAGAATCCGGATCAACATAAGCATAGCTACCAGCGAACATGTTTCCCATAATCGAACCATTTCTTTCTGAGTACATTTTATTCGCAACAAGCTTTGCTTCCAAGGTTTTCACCTTTCCGTATGATCCTCTTTTATTTCCTATAACCACTTGCAATGGCTTTTACACCATTTCGTGGTCCTACAAGCTCCCAGACTTAATTTAGGATCCATAGATCCTATTCGAATGTTCATTGCAATTTACTAAGATTCCGCATTTTAATCTTGTAGTGCTACGTCGTATCCGTGGGATAATACCATGTTTACTAGGGACCAAATCTCATGACTCTCCCAAAATATATATCTTACGGGTAGTTGAACAACCCTCCCACTACGACAAGGCATTATATGTAATTGCGTATCAGACGTGACATGCGTTGCAGTTTACCTTGTGGTATATCCTCTTGTACACTTGGTACTAATACTTTGTGTTTTCCTCTCACTACCTTTAGAACAACTTATACATGGGCTTGTGATTTATTACATAATCCTTTTCCAAAAATCTGGTTATTGTGTTAACAATTACCCTTCGATCTTTTGGACTAAATAAATCACCATCCATTTTTCTAGGATATCCCATATACAGACAAACGTTTCACGAATTACTGTATCTAGGGCATATCCATAAAATGAATTTTAATTATTCCAAATAATTCATCATCTATCTAATCATAACCATAAGAACCTTATACCTTCTACCCACCACACCATTCAGCTGGGGCATGCCCAGTGTAGCCAACTTGAGATTTAATCTCAACTTCTGATTATTAGTTCCTAACTATCCTAAGAGGTTTTCATCATCACGATTGAATCGTAATGATATGATATATTTTCCATGACGCTTCACTGTACCAGCCTTACAATTCTTGAATTAATCCAAGAACTTAGACATACAGTGCATCAAATAAATACGTCGATTTCTAGAATAATCTTTGAATATTCATAACCACCTCTCGCCTGGATATTTTTAGGTTCGTTTGAATCAGAATGAACTAATTCCAACATATATATCTTTGGCTCTAAACCCCACAGCCTTTAAAAGGCAGTTTATCATTTTTACTTTCAAGCAAGACTCACAAGTCTGATAGTTTCCACTTCAGATAAACCTTACGGTCTATCGGCTATCAACTTTTGAATCCTACTCAAGTAAAATAAACTAATCTTAGACGCCAAATGTATGTTTAGTTCATTTCCAAAGGTTCATTTCTCTTACTAATATTAGAAAATGTATTATTAATTACTATTTATTGCATCTGTGGGATGTACATGATTCAAGAGTTTATATATTATCCATCAACGTACTTCAACGGATTATAGCCTCATTCCTCATTACTATGACCATGTCATTTAAATGAAATGAAGTATCCATCCGTTAATGCATAGAAACCGAAATCAAATTCTTTCTATGAAACGTACGTAAAGATAATTTCTCATAATCAATCGTTTATTCTTATCATGAGATAAATAACCAACTCCCACTGCAATAGCCACTACCTTTGTAGTTTTACCCATGTTATTAACAATCTTATCCTTACTCAGTGATAAACATTTAGTGATTCCAGTATCTACACAGTTCGAGTCAGTAGATGTCATCACTAATCATGTTTAAACCATTAGTAAATAAAATATTAAATTTGTTCACATTATGATGAAATTGGCTTTCCTATTCCACATGTTTTGTCAGAAGTTTCCCACCATATACATCCTCTTGTAATTCAGGTGGAACTTACTCAAATATCTAGGCAATTATGGAAAATAAAATTGACTTAGGTTTCCCCTTCAACTTCTATTCCATGTATTTCCAATTCATTCATCAGATTCTATCATGATCTTGCGCCTTTTAAATTACTCAAGTATCCAAAGAGTTAAATGAGACCATCATATTTCTATGAACCTCTCATCTCTTCACTAGAAACTTTAATATGCATCATGAGACGTCCTTTGCGAGAACACACATGTATATTTCTTAAGCAGTAAAATTCAAAACCAATATTCTTTTCTAATCATTTAATTTGGACGAGTAAATATAATGTCTTTTAGTTAATAATTAGTGAAATAAAACCATTCGAAATTCAGAGAATCACAAATAAATATTCCGATCAAATCTTCGAATTTTATCCTTTTATATTGATTCCCTCAAAACAATATAAAAATAAAATTCACCGACATCTCAAGCACCGTGAGTCTGCAAGCCACGTTAGTGTGGAAGTTTACAAACCCGAACATTTACAAGAGAAGGTTTTACCCATTAATTTCATTTGTCAACCTAACTTTATGATAAAATAATTAATAGTCGGTTCCTCTTTAGCCATGCAAATAATAGCAGTGACTCCGTTGGGGAGGATACTAATTATTTACACCTAAGTGTACACCATTATTTGATCCCAAGTCCACTGCGCGAGCTTGTGTGCCTTACAGTTGGAGAAGTACACACGCGCTCGGATAGCTTCCTACAATCATCTATTATTAGTTTGTACTAGTGAACCGCACACAAACTCATCCGTTAGGGAGGAAGGCCTATTGCCAACACGCAAGTTAATGCGCCACATTACAAATAATAATTATTTAATGAAGTCTGTACCAGTGATCCGTGAATAAACTCATCCGTTAGGGAGGAAGGCCTATTGCCAACACGCAAGTTTACTCACATCACTTACAAACCAATAATGGAGGCCGCGGGAATTAATTTACCAATCTCCTCTCCCACTTAGTTATTTAAAACACCGAGAGTTTTTAACATGCATATAATATTCAGTAATAAAATATACATCCTAGCATGCTTCTATTAACAGCAAATTAAATAAATAAATCACATAGAACATGTCTTTCATATATAACAACAATAATTGTCAAGTAAAAACAATTAAATCAGTTATATATCTCAATTAATTGCATAATAAATAGTGGATCAATTAAATGGGCCCAGTCTACTCAAGCAACAACAGCATAAAATGAGCAGCCCATTAATAAATTAATTAAGCCCATTTATCCCGCTAATTTTTGCTATAAACTTGGCCCAACAAAAATCCCACAATTTATTATATCCAGAAATTAATATAAAATGAGCCCAACATTGTAAATGGGTCCAACAAGGAAAATGGGCCATCAAGGCAACAAGCCAAAAAAAAAAACAGCCTCTGCCCCATTCCCACGCTAGCCCATATCCTCATAAAATCAGGCCCAACAAGAGCAGCCCAAACCATAAAAAAAAAGACTTAGAGCCCAAAAGCCCAACATCATATTCTATTAAAATTGGGCCCAGAATAAGAGATCAATGTGCAGCCCTAGAATGTCTCCCAGCCGCAACCTACAGACGGAAACCACACAGCAATTTATCACACGGCGCCACCGCTGCCGCCGCCGGCGCCTCCCTCAGCCCACCGGAACGACGTCATCAGCCCAGCGGAACGACGCCATCCTTCCATCACCGCCAGCAATCACCGGTGGAAAATGACACCGCTGCTGCAACCGGCGGCCGTGCCAACAGCCCAACGTTGTCACGCCGTCAGTCCGCCCGAAAACGCGTCGTCCGCCCACTACCGTACTAGCTCTGCACCGGAGTCTTCGCAGCAGCAACGACCAGCCATGATCTTGCCTTGCCCATCCCGTCAGCCGTTGATAGTTGCCACAACCGCGCCTTCAACTACAGCTGGAATCTCACCGTAAGCCCGCTTCCTTGCGAGCACCCCAGCCGCTCGATCCGACGACGCTGCCACCTACCAACAGTCGCACATGCAGACTGACCAGATCGGCTAAACGCGTCACCGGCGAGACACGATGTAGTCCAGTGCCGCCGCGCTTCTCATACTGCAACCAACGTCGCAGACGAACACCAACAGCAGCCCACTGGATCCGACCGAATCCACCAGCAGTCGATTATCGGCACCGGTCAGTCCCGCGTTACCTCCAGCACCGCCGTCGGTCTGTGAGACTCCAGGTCACGCCGACGCATGCCCAGACACGCCTCGCCGTGAAGTCGTCGCCGCCGCATCGTTTTCGATTCATCACTCACCGTCGTCAATCGTACCAGTCGAAGCCTCTCGCCTTTCCAGCGCCGCCATGACATATCTGGTCCGGCCGAAGCCACCAGCCGTCGATTGTCGGCGCCTGACTGACCCCGCCGTCACCTCCAATGTTCACTCATCGTCGGATGAAAACCCATCGAGCAGGGTGTGCGTGTGTGATTCAAAGGATCAGTTGACTGAGTGACTTTTCATGTTTGTATGACCAAAAAGTGTGTACCGTGTATTCAATCAAAGAGTAATAAACACACACAGCAAAAGGGTTTTTTTTGATAAAATAATACTAAAAACCCTTAAAAGGAACAGCCGATTACAAACAGATTATTACACATAATCACATAATCAATCTCATACATGCTTTCAATTTGATAATAAACACGTATGAAACAAACCCCACCTAACATCTCATGTTTTACCACGAAACCAACGCTCTGATACCAATTGTTGACAATTGGATCGTGTGGATCAACGTGATCATTAGGATTTTAGGAAAACAATCAGCGGAAGCATAAAAATGTTTACCTGACTTCTGGGTCGATATAGAGGATGAACAGCAATGAAGAACACCTCTGATCTTCTACCGTATGTCCCAAAGTCAACTCTGGTGTTGGGTGGTCAACAATCCCCAGAGTTCTCTCAATCTGCTCTCTGTTGTCTCCCGTATGTCAAATGAGGCACAGACTTAGGTTTAACAGGAACTGAGATGACTTATATACTTGGGCTACAGTAGGGACCAGGAGGAGAAATTGGACTGGGCCTCAATTGAATTTAATTAACCAAGCTTAGCCCAAAGCTTTTAATTAAATCCAATAATAATAATATACTCCACTAAAATATTATTACTGCACTACCCGTCCAATCCCAAAATTATGTTCTGGGCTCCTTCTTATTATGAGCCCGATGGTCTCCCCATGTTTAAGATATACAATGTCCATTAATTAATTAAGTTACTGATAACTCAAATTAATTAATATCTCATCCGAGAGTAGTACCATTCAACCTTATTATCATGCCGGAAATTAATCTACTTGCAAGATTTACATGATAAACCTTATGAGCTCCTCAAGGGGACATCATCAACCTATGACGGACATGGATTCCTTCTACAATCAACAGCACACCATAGAGAAAGCACTATTTCCCAACTCACCGATTTTGTTGATTTAATACTTATAAATCTCACCCATTGATGAATCAAAGAAATACATAATGCCCTACGTGTCGAGGTTATTGTATAGGGATTAAGAGCATGAACTTCCATAATAACAGAGATCAAGTTCTTCTATAAGTCAGTATAAGTCGAACGATCTCAGGCGGTCCTGCTCAATACACACAAGTGCACTAATGTGATTCTATAGCCAAGACAAGCTAATACCAAACTACACTACAACCATACCGATAGAGAGTCCCCGTCTATCTCAGTTGTGAGCATCTGTTTATACTTTATAAGGAAATCGATAATATGATCTTATGCGTGTTGTCGCACAACATATTATCTACAGTATAAAGTAAATGGACTATTGCATCATGCATATAAAATAAATTATAAGATGCAATCATTTGATCAATGATTCTCATTTCAAATATTGTTGTGACATTGTTCATACTAAAGCTAGACTTTTAGTATACAATCCAACAAGTGTCACGCCGAGAAACGTGTGCCGACTCGAGTTGAGCTCTGTAGCTCGAGTCAAGTTGGGTAAAAAATCCTGCACATGTTTTGCACATGTTCTAGAAGATTCCAAGGGATATAAATGCCCAAATTTAGCGTGATTTATGGGAGAGAGGCCATTTAGAGTAGTTACAAAGATAAAACACACAATTCACACCATCTTTTCACATATACTCTCTCCTCCACCCATTTTCCACCATTTTAATCCATCAAATCCACTTGATCTTCAAAAATCCATCCATCATTCTACCATTCCATCACTTTAAGAAGAGAAGATCATCAATTGTTGAAGAATTGAGCATGTTGGAAGAAAGAAAGGCCACCTTCTTAAAAGAGAAGCCGATCTATTTTTCACTTGTGATTTTTCTTCATATTTTAGCTCACATGGAGCAATTCATTGGATGTATTGATTTGAACATCATGTTTTGTGGCTAGTTCTATAGTAGGGCTAATCATATGATTGGTTGAGAAGAATGCTTGATATGTAGGATTTTAGATGTTGAATTGAGTTGATTTTGGACTTCCTTTTTTGATGAATGATTCATGCTTCATTTCTCTACTTGTGTGATTAAATTCCTAGTTCAATATGTTAGGTTGGCTATTCCAATGTCTTGTCTTAGAATTTAATTGAATCATTTAGTTAAATGAACATGTATGTTAGTGTGAGGGGAGGTAAGCCATACCCTTCTCATGCTTATAACACTTATAAGGGGACACTTAAGAAATTGAGTGAAAAGAATCAAACTTATGATCATAGTACCTTAAGGGAATTGAGATTAAGCACAATCTTAGGGGATTTAGACTTGTCAAAGAGTAGAAAACCTAATCACCTTGGCCTTAGGGGTTAGGGAAAAAATGTGATTGCTTTTAGTCCATAATTAATGAAGTTCAATGTTAAAGGCCATACATATCTAGCTAGTTTCTTAATCATGAGTATGATTAGCCTTGCTCTCTTCTTAAAGACATTCTATTCACATTTCATTTATCTTGTTACTTGATCGATAATTGATACTCGTAGTTGTTCATTGATTTCTTTAGTCAATTGATTAGAGTAATCATTAGGATAAAACCAAACCTTCAATCTTATCATTTTTACAAAGCATAATCGATGACGAATCCGGATACAACCTTGAGTTTACTTTTTCTTGGGACAACATACTTATAAATTTTGTTACTTGGTCACACGTGTACAACAACGATAGAGTACTCTTACTCTAAAATTATTTTGATACCAAAAATGAGACTAAGAACATGGCGCCACTTACAGAGAAAATGTTAAAATCTTGGTTTTAACGAGTTTGAATTTGATTAGTTTTGATAAGAGTATTTCTTTTATTTGTTTATTTGTTTACTTGTTTTGGTTATTTGGAGAACTAATTTGGAGATTCTTGTAGGTACATGCAAACGCGTTCAAGGTCTCAATCTATTGAACCTTTGAACTTGGAATTAGAAGCTACCTTAAGATGACAAAGAAGAGGAGTGTTAGAGCCTACGGAAGAAGTTATGGAAAATGTAGATAATGCCAATATGGTTGATGAAGAAGGACATATGAGAAATTTTCAACAAGGGGATGATAATGTTCGAGGAGGTTATGTTAATCCGAAATTTGTGCCACTAGCTTGTGCTCAACAGATGCACTTGCAAAACCAACAATTGCAAGCTATTATTCAAAACTTGATGGCACAACAAGAAGCTAGAGATAACCAACAAACTCCTCCGGTGGTGCATAATCAACCTAGAGGCCATGGATATAATGGAGTGGGGATGAATATCTGAGACCATTTCCAATCTCAATATGGAAATTACACTATGGGACCACTATTGAATGTCAACAACTTTGAGATAAAGGCGGGATTGATTAATATGGTGAAAGCGAATCAATTTGGAGGTGGTAAAATGGAGGATCTAAATGCTCTCTTATCTCAATTCACAGAGTTAGCTAATACGATTAAGATTAACGGAGTGAGTAACGATATTGTCAAGATGAAGCTCTTTTCCTTTTCATTAAGGGATAGAGCTAAGGCTTGATTTCATACTATACCTCCGGGATCTTATACCACATGGAGAGAGTTGACACAATGATTCCTGAGAAAATATTTTTCCCTTCAAAGATGTTGCATCTCAAAGGTCAAATCTTCCAGTTTAAGCAAATGCCTCTAGAGACTTTTAGTGAGGCTTGGGATTGTTTCAAAGAAATTATAAGGAGATGTCCACAACACGGATTCCCCGAAGATCAACAAGTAGGATTTTTCTATGCCGGTTTGAATGGAAGTGAGAGGATACTTGTTGATGCTTCGGCGGGGGTTCGATTTTGGGGCAAATTTCGGAAAGAGCAATTGCCATATGTGAGGAGATAGCTTTAAATACGGGTCAATGTCCTATAGATAGAGTTGCGGGTATGTATGAAAGAGAGAGAATAGCTAAGATGGAAGAAATGTGCTTGAAACAAGTGAAAAAGGTGGAGGTGCCTAAGGAAGATTTAACCGACAAGGCAATCACGGAGATACTTAAGAGGATGAATGCTAATTTGCAAGTGTCTCCAAACTCTACACCTATGGTGAATCAAAAAATGCTTCCGAATCCTCAACAAGGTGTGTCTTTATCTTTGATGAATCAACAAGTGTTTCTTAATACTCAACAAGGCATATCTATGCCTAATATGGTCGGTCAATCTTCTCAAAGTGGTCAAATGCCTATACCTATGCCTCAACAAGGTATGTCTCCTAATTTTAGATGTCAAGATACATGGTACCCATCGGAAATGTCACTTGAGGAAGTTGTCTACATGCAAGGGAGGAACTTTCAAGGGAACTATGGTGGAGGTTTTGGTAATCATGGAGGAGGATATCAACAAAGGAAAGAAGGATGGGGACAAGGTAATTTTCAAGGAAATTTTAATCAACCTCGTAGGTATGAGAATTTGTCCTATGGGAATCAAGAGAATGCCCTTACTCTTCCACCGAGCACTAATCCGGGGGAGAAAGCTCCAAATAGTGAAGGAAAGCCTACAATGGAGGATCAAATGGCCAAGATGTTTGACTTTATGAAGCAAAGAGATGAAGTGATTGATAACAGATTTAAAGCACTTGAAACTCAAATAAGTCAAATGGCAACCGAGCAAGGTGAAATGCATCGTAAGGGTAAGTTTCCCTCCACTACCATTACTAATCCGAAGGAACAATGTTTGTACGTTACCGTTTGTAATATGAAAAGTAAGGTGGAGAAAGGGTTGGTGGAAATAACAAACATTGTTTCGAAGATTGAAGAAGTAGTTGTTGATGAAGTCGTGTCAAAAGTGGAGGAGGAAATTACCATTGATGATGACTTGTCTTTTGATGATGAAAGTAAGTGTGATGAAGAGGTGGTGTTGAAACAAGATCACGAAATTATTAAAGTTGATGATTCATCAAAGGTTGAGGACCCCGGTAAATTTGTTCTTGTAAAATTGGAAATAGGGGATATTTTAATGCTATATTTGATCTTGGTTCAAGCATTAATGTGATGCCTTTGGAAATTTTTGAAAAACTTGGCATTGGGAGGTTAAAGAAGATGAATATGGAAATCGGAATAATGGATGGTTCAATGATAATGCCCCGTGGAGTTGTGGAGGATATGCTTGTGAAAATAGAGGATTTTATCTTTTCGGTGGATTTTATGGTAGTTGACAAGCAAGCGGATCCTTTGATTCCATTGACTTTTAGAAGACCGTTTTTGACAACCGGAAGAGCAAAATTTGATATGGATAAGAAGGAACTCATACTCCGGTCAAATAAAAGAGAATTGGTGTTATCTAGCAAGAATTTGAAAGGGGGAGATCTTTATTTGAAGCCACACATTAAACCTCCGGATGATAGATATCGAGTGATAAGTGAAATTTTAAAAGATGAAGAATTAACTAACTTCTTACTTGAATTTGCAGGAAATTTTTCTTCAAAGAGGAACAAGTTTGAGGGGAATCCTCATGTTGATTGGAAGATTGATAAAGGGCCTTCGGGATTTAAAAAAGTGAGGAAAAGAGAAAACGAAGTTAATTCAAGTGTTAGAGGAGCATGAAGTGTTGATAAAAAGGTTGTTAAGGAGATGTTTAAAGTGAAGATGAGGCCCGATGGGGTCTTAGATTTCTCCGATTGTTAAAAGCCTAGAAGCGTCTAGCTCGACGACGTTAAATCGAGCGCTTGATGGGAGGCAATCCATTTTGGTAAGTTTTCTTGTTTAGTTTTATTTTTCTTATATTTTTGGTATGTAGGTGGATTGTGCTCAATGAGAAAAATACATATGGATAAGACAAGGTGTGTTTGATTTGGAATGAAGATGTATGTCATACCACTCTTTACAAACTTAAATTTAACACTTGTGTTAATTTAAGTTTGGGGGAAGAGTGCATGGTGGCCATACTTGAATGTTGGAGTGCACATACGTCATCACAAGGTAATTTTATGATGATCAATGGTGGAAACTACAAGGGTAATCTCACCCCTTTTTGCAAACTTAATTCTCAACACTTGTTTCGATTTAAGTTTGGGGGGATAGTGTGTGGTGTGCCTTACCACTTGTGCATGCTTGATGTATTGCGTTGATAGAGTGATTATCTTGATTGTCTTGTTTAAAATTAGGTAAATTTTAAATTTTTCTCAAGAGTTAGGTTTGTTTTGGTACGATTTGGTGGTGTGAAGTGCATGATAATCTATTATTTGATCATAAATTGTGGAGTTGATATTATGATGAATTTTGAGCATAAATAGAGTGTATTAGAAGTGTAAAAACAGGGCTTGGAGTTAAAAAAAATGCAAAAACAGGGTACAGAGCTCGACCCGTGTGCAGGACTCGAGCTTGTACACGAGGGCAAGCTCCGACATCAGAAGCAGCAACACGCCCAAGTGCTGGTCGAGTTCAGAACGAAACTCAAGTTTTATAAGAAGCTCAAGTTGAGCTACACAGCTCGAGTCGAGCTTGGTTAAATGTCCAGAATAAAAATGCGATTCAGGGTTCATTTCTGCAGAACCCTCGTCGACTTCCGGAGTTCGCGTCGTGCTTCCACCATTCGTACAGCCTCCGAAATCCCTCTTAATCCTTCAAAATTCATTCAAATTGGTTAGTAGTATGTCTATTCTCCATTTTAATCCATCCATTTCCTCCACAAATTCGAATTCTCCATAGTTCTTTGAATTGGTGTATAATTCTTTGAATTAAAGCACGTGCTTTGGGTATGATGATGATTAGAGTATGGGAATAATGTTTAAACTTGTAATTGAGGAATGAATTCGTGAATTAATGGAGTATGTGAACTAGGGTTCATAAGTTTGAAATTGGGGATATTGTGTGAAATGTTGAAATTGGATTGACATGTTGGTTCTATGTGATGATTTGTTATGAGAATGAAATGGAAGTTGTGAATCTTGACTTGGAATGGTGAGGTGAATTGGTGAATTTTGATATTTCAATTGTTAAGATTGGTGTTCATGGAAGCTAATTTGGGGATTTTGTATATTTTATGAAATTAGGCATTGCTTGAGTGATTTAAGGTCTGAATTATGCATGATAGTGATTTGAATGAGTTGAAAGATTAAGATTAAGCATGATTCATGTGGTTGAAGCTTTTGAAGTTGCAAGTTGAAAGTGTGCATACCATGTTTTGCAAATTAAATGGTAATTTGGTATGAATTAAGTCAAGAATTGGATTAGATGGGTGCATAATTATCACTTGTTGATTGGATAGGAACTTTTGAAGTCATGAGGTTGCATTCTTGATGGTAAATGCATGATGCTAACTAGATAAGTGAAGTATGAGCTTAAATGATAAAATTGTTCATTCCTTGTGATGGAAAACACTTGTGGGTATTATTTGGCACTACCATGAGCTTAGGGATTAAAATTGCAAAGTTATGTATTTAAGTTTTGAATTAATTCTTGAATTTTTATGACGTAGATGGCTAGAAGAGAAAGGGGTCAAGATTTCATTGTGCTTAATGAAGAGGAGCTGGCACTTTGTGATGCAAATTTGATCATACAAGGATTTCATCCAATAAATATGGATGTGGACTTAGTAGATGATTGGCCAAAATATGCTGGATGATGTGAGGCAATTTGCCCAAAGATTCATGCCACAAGGTTCGAAGATCATCAAACTATGGTTGATTTAGGACTTGAGGGCCATGTTTATGAGCGTCAATATGGAGCAGTTCTTTAACAAGAGGCCACCTACATACCATTGCTTAGCAGCAGAATTCTTGAGCACATTAGGGGTTGTGAAGAATCAGAATGGGTATCCTACTTCGATCAAATTCTAGATGGGAAATGAGTTGTACGAAGTTGAGACTCCTGAGCTAAATGAATACTTTTGATGCCCCAGAGATGAGAATAGAGTAGTATACTCTTATGTAGAGAATTACAACAAGAAACGGTGGTGGCGCAGATTAGTTAATGATGGAGCAGAGCAACAACAGAAATATCGAGCTAGTTTATCTGAAGGAACGGCCATACGAAACCCTATTATGAGATACCTAGAGAAGATTCTATCAAACACTGTATTTGGTAGATCAAAGAGTGGGTCCATAGTTGAGAGGGAGCTCCATATGATGTACTATTTGTAGCACGGGCGTGAGTTCAATATGGCAGCAGAGTTCATCTAGCATGCAGAAAGGTTAGCCAAGAGACAAGCCCATCAGCGCGTTGTGATTGGAGGCATGATCACCATGATAGCTGAGGGGCTTGGTGTTGATTTTGGTGAGAGGCACTACAGAGTTAGTGAGGGATTGACTGCTCATGTACTCGTGAGGATGGATTTTTAGTACTTGTAGGAGATATATACTATTTGAGGCAAGATAGAGGTAGTCTGTTCCCTCTTTCGGCTCCTGTGTTGACGATTATCTTCAGTCAGAGGGCAGCTGAGAATTTGAGTATGGCTAGTGCTCAGCATTCTGAGGTGGTCAGAGCTTTTTATCGAGCCAATCGTAAGGGTGCTAAAGAAGTACTACAAGGAATGGCAAATGTGGCAGATGAGGATTTAGAGGAGCTGAGAGCTGAGGGTGTGCCTATGGATACAGGAGATGAAGAAGAAGAGGAAGAAGAGCATCAGGTGGAGTTTGAGGAGCGCGCTCCGGAGCCACCGCACTTTGAGCAGGCACCTATGGGAGGTGATGGAGACCACTTGAGATGGAACATCCTTGAGGGCGATGTTCGTGATATTCGGCATACCCAGGAGGAGCATGGAGTGCAGATTAGAGAGTTACAGGCCGGACAGCTTCGGATGGATCACAACTTCGAGGAGGCTCATCGTCACATCTCCAACATTGAGGAGATGACGACCATGATGTTTAACATGCACTTTTCGGGAGCCAACCGTGCTTACAATCCATGGATGCCATATCAGCCACCTCCACCTCCGGAGCCATGAAGGGAGTACTTTTGGTGCTAGGCACTTCCATTAGTTCATTTTAGCTATGATTAGATATTTGACTTGATGATTGATGGATTGGATTGTACTTATAGTGTTTTGTATTTTGGGAGGTTTACTTTGGGATTTTATTTTTATTTTATGCGATTTATTTCCTTTTATTTTTGGTATTTTAGTTTGATTTTTTATCATTTGGATATGATGGGAATTTGTGCTTATTTGTTATGGATGTGAATTAATGTGCTTTAATTTCTTGAGATGAATGATTTTGGTCATGTATGTTTATGTGTTGTGATGTTTCTTGTTGGTGAGTTTTGCTTATATGTTATGTGTGTTATTTTTAATTCTTGTATAGGTTGGTTTGGTGGTTCATTTTGGGAAAGTGTTGTATGTTTTTTAATATGAGCTATGATGCATTATTTGTGATAGGCGATGGCAAGCATGTTAAGGATTTCTACTAGTTGAAATTATGACATGAATTACATAATTTGTTTAATGTTGAGAAGTATGAAGGTTAATTAGGTTTCTTTGGTCCAAGCAAAAGCTTGTGAGAGTTGAGCCTCAACCGTTCCTCCACGGTTAATTCTTGATGAGAGGACCGGTTGAACTTAGACAAACTAGAACTTGCTCATGGACTAAAGGAACGAAGAACGAATGGTTGAAGTTTGTGACATGATCTTAGGCCATCATTGTTATTCAAAGTCATAACCATAAATTTCCTTACCCAAACATCATCCTTAGTAAGCCACGTTGAGCACAATACAAGCCTTGAATACCCACTTAAGCCTTATATATATAACTTTTGTGTGGGTAATTGAGGAGATGATGGTCTACAAGGTTAGATGGTGGAAATGTGCAAGAAAAAGAAGGAAATGGTGAATAAGCAAGAAAATGATGAAAGAGCTCAATCAAATACACATGCAATCTTAACATGAGAAAAGGAGCAAATTCAATAAAAATATGCTCAAGGAATTCAAAAGTCGAATGAAAGGAAGCATGCAAGTTAAAAAGAAGCTCAAGAAATCCAAGGAATGATAATGGTTAGTGCTTGTGAATAGAGAAGAAAGTAAAGGAAGATAGAAATGTGAAGAAGTTGGAGAAGTTGATCATCTCTTCGATTATCTACACTTGATTGAGTCATTACTATCCAAATTCTTCCAACCCTACCAAATAGCCTAAACATTACATCCAAATATAAAGACCTTTTTGATCACTTTTTGAAATTAGGGTGGCTTGTGAACATAGTCCATGAGCAAGCCTATGGTGAGTCGGTTCTAACCGGTTGATGAGTGTTGTTAAACCGTAATTCATAGAGTGTTGAGTAAATTTGATATCCTATGATAGGCTTGGATCGGAAGGGATTTGATTACTCTTTTGTTTTCTTGAAATTGAACTTGTTAATCTATTATGTTATGAGTTTGATAATGAAGGAATACTTAATGTGATTTTGTAGTCTTCATTACTTGTGATGTGTTGTAGTTTATGTTCGTTAGATATGTTCCTAGGTGAAAATTACTCCTCCTGATTATCATTTTTCGTTGTTCGAGGACGAACAACACTTTAAGTTTGGGGGGTTAATCGTTGTCATTTTCACCTAGATTTTAGTGTCTTTATTTGTGATTTTCGGATGTTTTTATCCGTATTTGTGAAGCCTTTGGTGGAGTTTTGTGTTAATTAGGAGAGATGTGTACAGAGTGATAAAAGTGTGGAAATAAGCTTAAATGTATGTAAAACAGGTAAAAAACAGAGCAAAATAGAGTCGGGAGCTGAAATGAAGAGGCTAGGCCTGACTCGACCATGCTCGAGTTGAGCTATGCAGTTGGAGTCGAGCTCGAGTTGAGTTCTGCGTACGGGCCTGTCCGAGGTGGCCGTGCACGAGCATCAGAAAATACTACACGCCCATGCCGAGACCATGCGCCGTACACGGGTCGAGCTTCGAACACGCAGTGTCACACCGAGAAATGTGTGCCGACTCGAGTCGAGCTCTGTAGCTTGAGTTGAGTCGGGTAAAAAATCCTGCACAGGTTTTGCACGTGTTCTAGAAGATTCAAAGGGGTATAAATGCCCAAATTCAGCTTGATTTACGGGAGAGAGGCCATTTGGAGCAGTTACAAAGATAAAACACACAATTCACACCATCTTTTCACACACAGTCTCTCCTCCACCCATTTTTCCACCATTTTAATCCATCAAATCCACTTGATCTTCAAAAATCCATCCATCATTCTACCATTCCATCACTTTAAGAAGAGAAAATCATCAATTATTGAAGAATTGAGCATGTTGGAAGAAAGGAATGCCACCTTCATAAAAGGAAAGCCGATCTATTTTTCATTTGTGATTTTTCTTCATATTTTGGCTCACATGGACCAATTCATTGGATGTATTGATTTGAACACCATGTTTAATGGGTAGTCCTATAGTAGGACTAATCATATGATTGATTGAGAAGAATGCTTGATATGTAGGATTTTAGATGTTGAATTGAGTTGATTTTGGACTTCCTTTTATGATGAATGATTCATGCTTCATTTCTCTACTTGTGTGATTAAATTCCTAGTTCAATATGTTAGGATGACCATTTCAATATCTTATCTTAGGATTTAATTGAATCATTTAGTTAAATGAACATGTATGTTAGTGTGAGGGGAGGTAAGCCATACCCTTCTCATGCTTAGAACACTTATAAGGGGACACTTAAAAAATTGAGTGAAAAGAATCAAACTTATGATCATAGTACCTTAAGGTAATTGAGATTAAGCACAATCTTAGGGGATTTAGACTTGTCAAAGAGTTGAAAACCTAATCACCTTGGCCATAGGGTTAGGGGTAAAAACGTGATTGCTTTTAGTCCATAATTAATGAAGTTCAATGTTAAAGGTCATGCATATCTAGCTAGTTTCTTAATCATGAGTATGATTAGCCTTGCTCTCTTCTTAAAGACATTCTATCCACATTCCATTCATCTTGTTACTTGATTGATAATTGACACTCGTAGTTGTTCATTGATTTCTTTAGTCAATTGATTAGAGTAATCATTAGGATAAAACCAAACCTTCAATCTTATCATTCTTACAAAGCATAATTGATGACGAATCTGGATACAACCTAGAGTTTACTTTCCCTTGGGACGACATACTTATAAATTTTATTACTTGGTCACACGTTTACAACAACAATAGTGTACTCTTACTCTAAAATTATTTTGATACCAAAATGAGACTAAGTACATTAATCAATGTATTTCATTCCGTATGAAAACTCATCAATGTATTTCTTTTTGTTTTGAAAACTAACCATTATAAAATAGTCATTGTAATACTAGCCGTTTTGGAACTCTACTCTATTTAAAGGATGTAATTAGATTGTTGAAACTCCTACCTGAGAACAATACACTTATATAAACTCTTTATCCTTCTATTTCTTTCATTCTCTCAAACATGTCTTCTTTGTCTTCTAAAAATGATAGGTGTCTTGAGTATATGTTTGATAACATGATAGAGGAAGAAATAATATCGGTACTTAAAAAAATAAGAGTTACGTGGTGGTGTTGGATCTTCTGCTGGCAGTGCCAGAAAGCGAAGAACGTATGTGGACCGAAATCGTGAAGCGGGGCATGCAAGACTCTACTGCGACTATTTTTCTGAAGATCCGATATACGTAAGCGAGATGCTTCGTCATCGCTTCCGTATGTAGAGAGAGTTGTTCTTGCGTATAGTTCATGCACTGGAATCCAACGATGGGTATTTTCAGTGGAGGGTAGATGCAGCTGGGAAAAAAAGGTTATCTCAATTACAAAAGTGCACGGTAGCCATTCGCTAATTGGCATATGGTGGACCTACAGACCATATGGATGAGTAACTACGTGTTGCCAAAATAATTGCTGTAGAATTTCTCTTTAAGTTTAGTCGGTGTGTGATCGAACTTTTTGGCGGATAATACTAGAGAAAGCTTAATGCCCTAGATTGTCAAAAGTTATTACAAATGTACGAAGAAAGACACAGATTTCCTGGAATGCTGGGGAGCCTTGATTGCATTAATTGGAAATGGAAAAACTGTCCAACAGCTTGGAAAGGCCAATTCACACGTGGTGACCACAATCATGCTCGAAGCGGTTGCCTCTGTTGATTTATGGATATGGCATGCCTACTTTGGAGTAGCAGGATCCAACAACAACATAAATGTGCTCAATCAATCTCTGTTATTTACGGATACTCTGCAAGGACGCGCTCCATCTGTGAATTTCACAATCAATGGTAAGCAATATAATCAAGGATATTATCTTACTGATGGAATTTATCCAGAATGGCCTGCTTTTGTGAAAAGCTTTCCATGTCCTTAAGATCTAAAGAGACAGCATTTCAAACGACTGCAAGAGGCTGCTAGGAAGGATGTCGAACGAGCCTTTATAGTGCTTCAAGCTCGTTGGGCAATGGTTAGTGGTCCAACTCATTTCTGATACAAGAATAACTTGAAGGATATAATGGTAACTTGCATTATATTGCACAATATGATAATTGAAAATGAAGGAAATATAGCGATCGATTGGTCCGACGATCCAAATATGGTCATTCTGCCTCCACAAGTAAATCAAGGATCAACTGGATCATTCAATAACTACATCAGGAGAGGTGTTCAGCTACGAGATAAGCAGAAACGTCTCTAGCTTCGACAAGATTTAATTGAGCATGTTTGGACCAAATCCGGAGAATAATTATCTACATATTAAATTGGTCGGATCGAAATTTACTTTATTGCTTTCGAAAGTTTTACTTTTATATTTTATTGTATGTCTTTTTAATTTGTGTTTTTATGTTTTATGTAATTCAAAAAAATTAATAATATTTTTTTTATTTTATAAAATTTAAATAATTGGAATATATAATTATTTATAATTTATTTGGAAATTAGATAGATATAGTTGATAAATTAAATGAGAATAAAATAAAATTAAGGTGGGTCCTATAAAAAAAATCTACTAATTTTGTGGTTTTATTGTTGGGGAGTAGTTTTGTTTTGAAGGTAGGGATTTTTTGCTTTTGAGGTGGCGCTGACGTGGAGCCCAAAAAACCTACCTTTTTATTTTATCATTGGAGAATGCCTTAGTGAGTGTGTGAATCTCATATTTTAATTGTATTAATGGGTGTTTGTAGGTCCCATGAGTGTAAAAATAGAAAAATAAGACTCTTTGAGATGGATGGAAGGAGTACTACTATTGTTTTCACACGAAGTCAGGAAAATTTATAGAGTTGTTCTCTTGTGTCCCCAGGTGCACAAGGTGTGTAAGAGTACAACATTTCACCCTAAAAGATACACACTTTAGTTAATAAGTACAACATTTTGTTCTAAAGGGTATACACTTTCATTAATTTTTTTTCAGGAAATAAAGGGTACACGTCCTTATATTAAAGGGTATTCCATTTAATACTAAAGAATATCTGGGCACACAATATCTCCAAGGACACAAGTATTAGCCAAATTCATATTGGGGAATAATATTTTTAAGGGTACTATTTAATAAATTAAAATTAGATTATGTGTATTTTATTTAATGATAGGAATATATAACGGGTAAATATGAAATGTAGTTATAGACTCTCTATCATGAGACCTTTTGGGTGTGAGCTCCAAGAGCAAAACTGTGTGGGCATGTGGGTGGCTCAAAGTGGACAATATCATGCTATTGGATTGAGTGAGCCCGGCTCTCCGCGGGCCTATAAACCCATCAGTGGTAGGGCCTTCAATCCTCATTTCAATCATCATGAAGATCTCTGAGAACCTGAAGAGACCTATAACGATCTATAAAAGTCAACAGCCTCCAATCAAAGATCAAGGTGCTGAACCCCTCTGATCCGGCATTATTCAAGTCAATAGCCTCCGATCAGAGATCAAGGTGTTATACCCCTTTGATTTGGCGCTAGTCTTGTCAACAACCTTCGATCAGATATCAAGGTGCTAAGCACTCTCCAATCTGATATTCTTCAAATCAAATTCATCCAGCATTCTCCATGAATTTAACGACATTCTACCATATTAATTCAATGGCGTACTTCACATAAATCTTTCAAGTCAACATTCAATCCGAACAAAGGCTCAAACCTCCAGAAAAACGTTCTGAAGCCCCCAAATTAGAGCAATCTTTTAAGTCAATGTTCGATCCAGACAAAGGCTCGACGCCTCCGGACAAACGTTCTAAAGCCCCCAAATCAGAGCTCGGGCAAGCTTCATCCGAAAACCCAGCTCCGAAAGTTGAAAATCAGAGAATAGCAACCAGCTTTTGATACCTGCGTCAAGCATCAATGGAACTTTGTTGATTCAGTTGCACGCATATGTGTTTTAAGAAAAGATATGAGCTACTACATAGCATGATGACCTTAGAGAATAAATATGTTCAAGACCACTGATAATTATATGTATAATATTCACCGTAAACCATTTATGAAAAAATTATAATGTTCATCGCCACCATTTATAAAAAATTTTACGTGCAAGGCTTGAGACAAAATTAATCTTACCTACATAAGAGAGGGCGTGTTAGAGTGTGACCTGATTAAGTATTAAACGATTTTTCTCTTTAATAATTTAAGCTTTTAGATGAGATGTCAGATGATCATTTAGCAAGATATTAGAGCTAAAGCCTAGCAAAAGTCAAAATTTGAACATCACCGCTACCCATAAAATTTAGCGTCACATAAATATTAGAGTGTGACCTATTTAAGTATTGGCTAAATATAGTGTGCACCAGGGTGCACACGAAGCTTCGTGTGCACCCACGTACAAATATAAGCAAAAACATATACAATTATGAGTAAAAATGTATACAATTTAATTGTTAATGTTTTTAATAAAAATTTGAGTGTAAAAAAATGTACAATTATTAAAATACATGTATACACTATTAAATAAAAAGTTATACACATATGAATGCTTATTTTTTAATGAAAAACTTAGTGTGAAAAAAGTATACAATTATTACAAAACACGTATACAAAAGAGAATAACATGTATACAAAATAGAATAAAAAGTTATACAAATATGGGTGCAAGGGTGCACCCGGATGCACCTAATATACACTCTTAAGTATTAAACAATTTTCCTTCATTTAACCATTATTCACAATCATAAAAATGGCAATATTTAAGAAAGGTTTTCCTTTTACTGTGAAGAATAAAATTACAAACTATTTATTTCAATAGGTGAAAGCTGATTCATTAGTACTGCCTAAAAAAATCGTTGAATTTCAGTGGAGAACTTAAAATTATAATATACATATTCTTAAATTACAAGAGTTTCTCCAATAAAATAGAAAAAAAAATCATCTTTAATTCCATGGAAACAATAATATGTAGTTTAGTTTTACCTTAGTTTATTATATATACTCTCGATTCAATTTGATTAATATATATATATTTATATATATATATATATATATATATATATATATATATATATATATATATATATATATATATATATATATTTAAAAATTTAATTATAAAACTTTAAAATAAAGGATAATATATAATTGCAAGAGATCATTTTCTTACATAATTATCACCTTTTATTAATTCACAAAACTCTTTTTGTGAGATGACACTCACACAACAATTGTTTGTTTAAAGCAAATTATTGAAATCGCATTAGATTATATCGCCACACCTTGTTAAATAATCTTTTTTCCTTTTTAATTATTTTTTTAGTTATAAATTGTAAAAAAAAAATACCTCAACAATTTTTAAAAAGATCCAAATGATCATGATAATACTACGATTTTTATTTTGTGGTTGAGAAATCATGTTAATATGAATGTGGACCCTAATTTTATGAAATTTATTTTGTGGATGAGAAATCATGATAATAGGAATGTGGACCCTAACTTCATAATCGTACATGCAATTGCAATAATATGTATACATAGGTCACATATAAATAATGATCCATGTGGGTCCCCAAGTCCACATATAGTGTAGATATTTTTTTTAATGAGATCGAATATTCACAAAATGAGCTTGTGGCATAGATAAGCAATGACAATTATTTTTTTCTTTTTTCCTAATAAAAAGTAATCCCTCCTTTTCGGGTATTTTTACTCATTTGTATGAACACGTAAATTAAGAAGTGTTGTTTTTTTAAATATAAAATGTAAGAAAGAGTATGAATAAATTGGTAATATTGAGAGAAAAAGTAAATAAAGTTGTTGGGAATGATGAATAAAGTGTAAAAAAATAAATAAAGTTGTTGGGATTAATGAATAGTGTAAAAAAATAGATAAGATATGTAGTGTATTTTTACCATTAATGGAATGAGTAAAAATACGAGGGACACCTCAAAATGGAAAGTGGGTAAAAATACGTGGATAGAGGGAGTAGTATTCAATGAAAAGTATATTATTTTCTAATTAAATTATTTGATGAATAATTCTAAAATAAATAAAAAGTGATAACATGCATGTTTAGTGAAGGCAAAATATTTCCTTCGTCCACAAATAATGTGTTTATTTTATCATTTTAGTCATTCACTATTAAAATATTTATTTTCCTTTTTTGTAGAAAAAGGGTCTCCCACATAGCCCACCTCTCACCATTAAACTCACTATTAATACAAATATCCACTTTATATAAAATAATATCACTTCTTAATTCATATACAAAAAGTAAATGAATACCCTACTAATAGATGGGGATCGATTATACCTCATCAAGAAAAAATGAAACAATTTTATCATAGGAGTTCTCATACAAGACCTGCTCATATTTTTCACTCTTGGAATTTTCTTCTTATTTACTCCATCTGATCTGTCTTACAACTATCTTCAAACTCTCCATTTTTTTCATCTGACAATAATTGTATCACTCTAGAAAGATAAAGATTTATATAAGATTATTTTATAGTGTGGATTCAATAAAATAGATAAAAAGTGTTAATATATTAATAAAATAGTGATACAAAATTTGTGAAAAGGTTATAATAGTTCAATTAACAATTAATGAACAAATTGTAGTATAATAAAACGTGACAACATTTAAAAAAAAATGATAACGTTTTTAATAAAAAATAATAACTAATTATAAAATTATAAAATAATATTATTGAAATGTGCTCACATAATACTCTAAAAAAAATGCAACCTCATTTTAATAAAATACTTTAATTTTAAAAAGAAATATCACTCTTTTCTAACACACCTAATATATTTTACATTTATTGCCCAACTCATTCCTAATATGCATAATGTATTTATGAAAAGTAGTGAAATTTTTAAAATAATAAATTTCACGATTACTTATTACTAATATTATGTTTCGTACATCGCGTGGAAATACATTAATTTTAAAATTAAATTAATATAATTTTTTTAAATTTTAAAAGTCAAAGAAAAATATAAATTCATACATGCGCCTATCATTAAAATGATAATAATAAATGCTAATACGATAAGTAATAAAATAATTTTATACTAATTAAATAATTTTAATAATACAAATTATTTTGAGAACATATAACATTTTATATTATTTTTTATTTTTTCAAAATAACATATTATAGTATTATACTTCGTGCATTACATGTGAAAGATGTCAAATATAAATTAAATTAATAAAAACTTTTAATTTATATAAATAAAAGAAAATTATAACATAAAATAAAATATAAATATACGTATAATGATAAATAAAATAAAATATAAATATACGTATAATGATAAATAAAATATAATAGTAATAATGATTTTAACCAACGTATAATAATATATTAAAATAAATTAATAATCAAATAATATTAAAAAATAATTACTTTGTGAATTCATTGAACATTACATTTTTGGGTAAATTACCATTAGATTTGTTCAAACTATCAAATAAATCACGTAGTTTGAAAAACTATCAATTATCCCATTATTATAAATTCGATTTGTGTATGGACAAAAATACCCAATACTTAAAATAAAGAGATAAGAAAATGAAATCAATACCTACGTATTTAATACCATTACCCCTATCGAAATTTTTTCAAACTACCAAATAAACTTCCTGGTACCAATTACCCCTTTTTCTTATATTTTATTTGAGTATGAACAAAAATACCCAATATTTAAATTTAAGAGAGAAGAGAATGATAATCATACCTATGTATTTAACCTGTGAATTAAGATTTAACTCTTATTATATTCTAATCAAATAATTTACTCTCAAAAATTTTAAAACTCAAAACAGCACATGAAATTAAAGAATCATTTCTAAAATCAAAATAAATTAATTCTGCAAATAAGATAGATTGTAGTTATTAGGTAATCTCCCAAACACGATGGAAATAATGACAGGCTATGAGTAACGGGAGATGCTAGGTGAAATGCGAGCAAAAAAATAAGGTCTGACCTTAATCAGTTTCTTCCAATCACTTCAATTTAAGAATTTAAAAGGGGAGAATAATTTTATGCAGGTGCAATATTGATAAAGTTTCAAAGCGGGATTTCTTCCAATCATCTCTTGAATTTAAGAATTTAAAGGGGAGAATAAGTTTATGCAGGTGTAATATTGATAAAGGTTCGAAACGAATCAAAATGAATTATTTGATTAGGAATATAATTATGGTTAAATATTTAAATCACATGTTAAATATATGGGTATTAATGTCATTTTTTTCTCTCTTTATTTTAAATATTGCGTATTTTTGTATATACTTAAATCAAATACTCCCTTCATCCTATTCAAAGAGTCTATTTTTTTCGTTTTGAACGTCTCACCTAAAGAGTCTCATTTTCTTTTTCACACATGAGACCTACACACACCCACAAATACAATTAAAATATAGGACTCATACTCCCACTAATACAATTACCTACTACACATTAAATAATAATACTCCTTAATTCACGTAAAAAAAACATCTCTTTGAATAAGATGGAGGGAGTATAAGATAAAGGGGTAACTAGTAGTTTCTTAGACCATGAAATTTATTTAGTAGTTTTGACAAATCTCGATGAGTAATAGTAATATATTCTTATTTATTATCATATTTTACCCTTCATATGCGGTTTAAAAATATAAATTCATGCCTGTGTATCATTAAATATTAAATATGATAATAAATGAGAATATATTAAGTTAATTAGTAATTTTTTATTAATTAAATAAATTTAATAATGCAAATTATTTTGAGAACATATAACATTATATATTAAGTTTTATTCTTTCAAAATGATATACTCCCTCTGTCCACTATTAATCTATACATTTACTATTTTGGGTTGTCCACTTTTAATCTATCCATTTCCCCTTTTAAACACATGGGACCCACACCCTCACTAATACAATTAAAATATGGGATCCACGTCCTCCACTAATACAACTATCCACTATACATAAAATAATAATACTCCTTAATCCACGTGCAAAAAACAAATTGATACAATAACAATGGCCGAAGGGAGTATTATTGTATCCATCTTATTAGGTTCAGCTACTATAGCTGTTCGGAACCCACAAACCATTTCAACTGGGGGTCAAAATTTCTTCGAATATGTTCTTGAATTCATTCGAGATGTGAGTAAAACTCAAATTGGAAAAGAATATGGCCCTTGGGTTCCTTTTATTGGAACTAAGTTTCTATTTATTTTTGTTTCGAATTGGTCAGGAGCTCTTTTACCTTGAAAAATCATATAATTACCTTATAGAGAATTAGCCGCATACGTAAAATCATAATTATTGATACGGGCATTTTCCACAGAAAAGGAAAATCTTATATTACAGTAGAAGCAGTTCATGCATTTCATGTAAAAGATGTTAAATTTAAATTAAATTAATATAAGTTTTTTAATTTACATAAATAAAAGAAAAAATAAAATAATATAAATATACTTATAACAATAAATAAAATATAATAATCATTATTTTAACCAAAATATAATGGTATATTAAAATAAATTAATAATCATATAATTTTAAAAAAGAAATTATTTTGTGAATTTATTACACATTACATTTTTTATTGTTTAGATGATAAATTAATACTTATCCAATTAATAAATTAATATTTCCTCCATCCCAGGAATACATTCGCGTATTTGGTGCTACGAAGTTTAAGAAAAATTACTTTTTATTGTAGTGATATAAGAAAGAGATAGGGTATTTTGAGTAAATGAATATAATAAAGTGTATGATATAGTTGACTTTGACTAGATTATGTGTAGACAGAAAGTGACATTTTTGTAATATTGTAGTATTGTAAGGTTATTGATATTGTGTATTATTTTCATTTTTAGGGTGTGGAGTAATTTTTGGGATGGACCAAAATAGAAAGTGTGGATGTATTCTTGGGGCGGAGGGAGTACTATTTTTAATTACAAATTATTATTTATCTTCAAATTTGCTACTTCCTGAAATTTTTTACTTTTATTGAAATAAATTAATACTCCCTCCGTCCCGCCCAAAGAGATACATTTACTGTAGCTTTTGTGAGAGCTTTATGCAGTCAAACGATGCAGTTTGACCAGGACAGAGGGAGTATCTTATATCTTAAGTATACTATAGCAGAAACTTTTCTTGTTGACGTGTCG
Organism: Pogostemon cablin; assembly: GCA_023678885.1. NCBI lineage: Eukaryota > Viridiplantae > Streptophyta > Magnoliopsida > Lamiales > Lamiaceae > Pogostemon > Pogostemon cablin. The sequence continues at coordinate 12,174,872 of CM042985.1, read as the reverse complement.
TCTCCACAGCGCTACAATTTGACGTGTAATTTTCTCAATTTTTTGAATTTTTAATACTTTTTTAATATTTTCCTTATTTAATTTTAGTTAACTTCCTTATTTAATATTTTTTAAATAATGTGTTTCTTATTTTTAATAATGATTAAATTTTTAATATTTTATTTATTTATTTGGATATCAGTAATTAATTACTAAATATTTTAATACAATAAATTAATTAATATCAAATAAAATCATATATATATATATATATATATATATATATATATATTTAAAAAAACTTATTAAATGCAATTGTTATAAAATATATATTTCTTTTATATCATTAAACTTTATCAAAATTATATTTAAAACTTGAAATATTATAATAATAAAATACAAAATCATACTGAACTAATTAAAATATAAATTAATTAATATAAATTAAATAATATACCTTATGAATTTGAGGGTCGAAGAAAAAAATATAAAAATTCAAAATAATTTAATTTAATATGATTATATATGTATGAACAAAAATAATAGTAATAAAATCAATTAAAAAATCAAATTTAAAAGGGAGGATTACTACTAGGTACACTAAAAAATCCTTAATTACTATGAGATACAAACATACAAAAATATTACTACTAACTACATAAATATATAGTGATATTCCAATATTACCCCTACAATGTGCTGCACATAAATATTTCTGTGCAGCAAAAGTGTGTGCAGTAAAACAAAGTGTGATGGTTCGGCGGTGGTCCGGTAGAGCTCCGGCAGAGACGGTCCGACAGTTCTACGGCGACCGGCAGGTGGAGCTCCAGCGGCGGCAGCGGCAGCGGCGGTCCGACGGCAGCGGTGGTGGTCCAACGGTGGGTGAGTGTTTAGGATTTGTGGTTTAAAAGTGTATGGGTTTAGGGTTATATTTGGTATTTTACTTTAATATTTTGTATGTGGAAGTAATTTTTTTAAATCAATGTATCTCATAGTAATTATGGGTACAAAATGTGTACCTATGAGTAATTTTTCCAATTTAAAAAATTAAAATCATATGAAACTTATTAGAATTTAAATTTTATAATTAAAATAATTATACCAAAATTAATAAAAGAATTAGTTAAAAGAAATATGATTAAAAATGTAAATTATAAATAAAAAATAAATAACATACCGTCAATTATTTGGAACTTGGAAAAAATTTCATAGAATAATTTATGTGTGTGGAGGAGAACCTTATTTATAGGTGGAGGAAAATAAATATATGTATTTATCTATATAAAATTTTATTAATAAAAAAAATTAAAAATCTTTATCGAATCAAATATTAAAATTAATTATATTTGGATTCTATAAGAATTTTCTTTGAGATAAATATCAAATATTTTAAAATTTTATCTTTTAGTTACAAATATAAATATATATTAGTATATTTTAAAATAATTAAATCAAATTAAATAAATAATAATTAATTAAATTAATTCAAATAAATCACAATTTGACACGTCACCGCAGAAGCTCCTGAAAGCGACATGTATGCCAAAAAAACTCTCAATTAGTATATTATATATATATATATGGGAAAAAGAATATTTCATATAATATTCTCTCTCACCCCACCTATAAATAAGACTTTTTAGTTATTCATTTTAAATAACAAATTTGATTCTCCAAGAGAAATAGAAGCTTTCTTCAAATTCCTCTAGAGAATTGATTTATGAAAATATAAAAATTTATTTCGATAGAGCGAATCAATCTAACTCTAAAAAATTGATTCAAATATTCTTTGAGAGGAAGAGAATTGATACAAGTATTCTTGAATCGATTTACCTCTTAAGAATCGATTCTTCAAGTGGAAGAGAATCAATTCAAGTATTCTTGAATAGATTTACATCTTAAAATTTAATTTTTCAAGAGTAATGATTGTCGTTATTTTCACCTAGATTTTAGTGCCTTTTATGTGTATTTTTCGTATTGTTTTATCCGTATTTTTGTGTATTTTGGTGGTGTTATGTGTTTTCATGGGAATGTGTGAGAATGATCTTAAATATATATATAACAGGTGAAAATGGAGTAAAAATGAAGACGGAAGATCAAACGAGGAAGAAGAAACAAAGGTGCAAGGACACGGCCGGCCGTGCTGGCAACACGGCTCGTGTTGCAGCAAACGGCCCGTGTACCAGACACGGGCCTGTCCAGAATGGTCGTGCGGCGACATCTAGTTATCCAACACGACCACCATTTGGTCGTGTTGAGGAGCACGACCCGTGTTGAGGAGCGCGACCCGTGTACCAGACACGGGCCTATAAGCGGAGGCCGTGCGGCGACGTCTAGACATTCAACATGGCCACCCTTTGGCCGTGCGACGCAGAACAACTCGTGTGCCGCTTGCCCTGACACGACACGACCCGTGCTACGTAGCACGACTCGTGTCGGCACCAGAACAGGATATTTTTTATAATTCTTCTAGAAGGTCTCCATGGGGTATAAATACCAATCCATTCAACATTTTGAAGAGAGATCGGATTTGCTACTGTTCCCACATACATCACACACCATTCCTTTGATTTTACATCATATTCTCCATCCCATTCATCCATTTCTAGATCTACATCATCTCTCCATATTTTCTTCAATCCAAATCAAGTGAAGAAGCAAGGAAGTTTGGGTGATCACCAAAGGAAGAAGGGAGATTCAATTGGATCCATTTCCAAGGGAGTTTTCATTCCAATTTTGTGTTAATCCTTTAGTTTATCATGATTTGTAAGAATTATAATGTCTATGTTATGGATCTTATGAAGATTGTAGGCTAATCTCCCTTGTAAGATTAGCAACATGAAGGTTGTTGGTTAATTTGTGGATCTATGTAATTAAATTCATATGTTGATGGGGATATTTGATTTTCTATCATTGGTGCTTATATATCTTGAGATCTATGATGTTTTGTGTGTTTGATTGTTCTAATTATATGATTAGATTGAGAAATCAGTTATGTGTTTAGGATAGTCAAGTGAATCATTTCATCAAACACCTCATGTGCATTATAAATGGTAAAGAGATTGAGAAGTCCTTTATTATTTAGAACCCTTTGATTGAACATGTGATTAGTTAGATTGAGAAGTCAATTGATTATATGAAGGGATTATTTAATTGAACTTAGTACCTAGTTGGAATAGTTTAATTGAGAACCAACCTTTGAGCTATTTTGAGATCGTGCAAATGATCTACATCCTATTCATTTCGAGAGGAAGTTTAGGTGGTATATGTGTTGGCCCTTAGTCATAACCCTTGATACATATGAGTTTAATGCATGAATCCATAAGTTACCACTTCAATAGTGTTGTTAATATCACTTCTACTAAATTTGGAAAACCACTCATTCATCATTTTTATTCTTGTCATTTGATTATTGTTTGTCTACTTTCATTTGTTTGCATTTAATTACTTGTTAACCAATGCATCCATCTGTGATTCGTTTCTATAAAATCGTGATAAATGTGATATCGCTTAAGTGCTAGCATCGACCTCCCTGTGGTTCGATAAATTCTTGAATTGGTCAACCCGACTACAAGTTATGGCTAATCAAATGGCGCCGTTGCCGGGGAGGTAACGGTTGCTAGTAGCTTAAAGAAGGAACGTTTAGAGCGATCTTACTAGAGATATTTTTTTTTCTTGTATTTATTATTTGTATTTTGTTTTGAAAATATTGTTCTAACTTCTTTTATTTTGAAGGTGTATGCAAACAAGATCAAAAGGGGAACAAGTTGAACCTCTTGACTTAGAAATTGAACACATTTTTCGAAGAAGAAGAAAGGAGAATAATACCAAAAAGAGTGATCTAATGGAAAACAATCAAGATGAACGAGGCAATGTTAGGAATGATGGAGGCGGAATGCAAAACTTGCAAGATCAAGCTAATGCCAATCTTCCTCAACAAAATTATCAACAATTTGGGGAGTTTAACAATCAAGCGTATATTCAACAAATGGTGCAACAAGCTATGATTCAACAAGGTTTTCAACAAGGTTATGCTCCTCCACAACAAGCGTATGTACCTCCACCCCCGGTTCAACATGGAGTTCAAAATGATCAAAGGGTGATCCGGGATTTCTTCATGCCGAGGGCACTTCCACAAATGATGGGACCACCAATTCATGCCAACAACTTTGAGTTTAAAATGGGCTTGATTTCATTGGTGAGAGAGCAACAATTTGGTGGAGCTCCGAATGAAGATCCCAATGCTCATCTAGCTCAATTCGTTGAGATTGCTAACACTGTAAAGATGAATGGGGTGAGCGAGGATTGCATCAAAATGAGGTTATTTCCATTCTCTTTGAGAGATAGAGCAAGAACATGACTCTCCACTCTTACTCCCGGAATGTGCAACACATGGGACGAACTTGCACAAATGTTTTTGAACAAGTATTTCCCACCGTCCAAGACACTTCAAATGAAGAGCTTGATTACTCAATTCAAGCAATTGCCCCAAGAAAGCTTTTATGAAGCGTGGGAAAGGTTCAAGGAAATGCTACGCAAGTGTCCACAACATGGTTTTCCGGAGAATCAACAAGTGGGATTTTTCTATCAAGGACTTGTGAATGGGCAAAGAGTGCTTGTTGATGCTTCGGCAGGTGGATCCATACTAGGAGTAACTCCGGAAAGAGCTATTCGAATTTTTGATGAAATTGCTACAAATGTTTATCAATGGCCATCGGAGAGAGTTAGTGGAAGCTATGGGTTCGAAAGTTATGATAAAGGGCAACAGTTTAGTGTGAAGAGTGTGACTGTGGAGCCACAAACACCAAGCATGGATATGATCGTTGCGGAGGTGATGAAGCAAATGAGCTTGAACAAAGGAGTGACCAATCAAGAAGTTAATATGGTTGATAGTAGAATGGATAAAAGTGTGCTTCCTCAAATTGGTGTTAGTGGGGAACAATGGGCCACAACAATGCCACGTGTGGAGGACGTTCAATATATGCAAGGAAGAAATTACCAAGGTAATTATCAAAATAATTACCAAGGTAATTTCAACCAAAATCAAGGAAGTTATCCACAAAGGCAAGGAGGATTCAATGCTCAAAGTAGTGGAAGTTCGCATCCGCAACAACACCCAAGGCAAGGAGGTTTCACTAGCCAAGGAAGTGGAAGTTCTTATCCACAACAACCAAGGAGACAAGATAATTTTTCTTATGTAAACCCAAGTAATGCGGTTGCTTATCCTCCGGGGTATCATCCGGGAGCTAAAGCGCCAAATAATAAAGGGAAGGCGACTACCGACGAACTTCTTGAAAAATTGATTGCTTCCAACAAAAATCAAGAGGAAGTAATTGAAAGAAAATTCAAGGCTTTTGAGAAAGTAAATGAAAGACGATTAAAAGCCATTGAAGAAAATAGTGATAGAAGACTCAAAGCCTTGGAGTATTCATTTGGTCAAATAGCGAGCTCAATGAATGCCAATGAGAAAGGGAAATTTCCTTCCACTACCATTGTAAATCCAAAGGAACAATGCAAGGCAATTACCTTGAGGAGTGGAACAAATTATGATGGACCATCTATGCCATTGGAAGATGATAAGGTGGAAGAGAAGGAGATGGAGAAAACCTTGGTTGAAGAAGAATTCGATGTTGAAAGTGAAGTTGAGGATAAAATGAATGAAGAACCGGAATTGATTGATAACAAGGTTGTTGAGAAGAAATGGGAAAGAACCAAGGCAATGAAAAAGAAGGAGGAGGAAATTGAAGTGGAAAGGGATAGTTGGGGAATTCCAAAAACACAAGTACCTATTCCTTTTTCACATCGATTTTTGAAGAAGGGCTTGGATGAAAAGTTTGCAAAATTTTTGGAAATTTTCAAGAAAATCTACATTAATATACCCTTTGCAGATGCTTTGAAACAAATGCCTCATTATGCGAAGTTTTTGAAGGACATCATGTCAAGGAAAAGGAGCTTGATAGAGAATGAGACCGTCAACTTGACGGAGGAGTGTAGTGCAATAATTCAAAGGAAGTTGCCTCCAAAGCTCAAAGATCCAGGGAGTTTTGTTATTACATGTAAAATGGGCAAGAGTGAGGTTCATAAAGCTCTTTGCGATCTTGGGGCAAGTATTAACTTGATGCCTATGTCCATTTTCAAGAAACTTGGTATAGGGGAAGTGAAACCTACATCCGTTACATTGCAACTAGCGGATAGGTTTTTAACCTACCCTAGAGGAATAGTGGAGGATGTGTTAGTCAAGGTTGGAAAGTTTATATTCCCGGTTGATTTTGTAGTGCTTGATATGGACGAGGATGCAAATGTTCCATTGATATTGGGGCGTCCATTTTTAGTAACGGGAAGAGCTTTAATTGATGTACAAAAAGGGGAGTTGAAGTTGAGAGTAAATGAGGAAGATGTGGTTTTCTCTTTGAAGAGTGCTATGAGATATCCAAATGAGAAAGAAGAATGTAGAAGGATCGACTTGATTGATGAAGTTGTTGAAGAAAACCTACCATTCATCTTAGCTAAAGATCCTCTTGAAATGAGCATAAGCCATTCTCTTACTTTATCTTTAAACTCTAATAATTCTTTTCATTGTTTAGAAGATGAAGATATTAATGATTGTTTACATGAATTGAATGCTTGTAGGGAAATGCAAGAGGATGAAGCAAAGTTGGCATACTATGGAAAGAGGGAATATCTTCCATTAGAGATGGAGATTGAAGAGTCAAAGGTTGATAAAGGAAAGGAAGAATTGAAGCCTCTACCCGATCACCTTAGGTATGTATATTTGGGAGACGAGAAGACATTTCCGGTAATTGTATCATCATCCCTTTCTCCTTTAGAACTTGATAAATTATTGAGAGTACTTAGAGATCATAAGAGTGCTATAGGGTGGAGTTTGGATGATTTGAAGGGAATTAGTCCCACAATTTGCATGCATCACATAAGGTTGATTGATGAGAACAAACATGTATACAACCTCAAAGGCGTTTGAATCCTATTATGCAAGAAGTTGTTAGAAAAGAAGTTTTAAAGTGGTTGGATGCTAAAATTGTTTATGCCATTAGTGATAGTCCTCATGTAAGTCCTTTGCATGTTGTGGCTAAGAAAGGAGGGTTAACCATTGTTAAAACGGAATTTGATGAAGAACTTGCAACAAGGGTGAAAACGGGGTGGAGAGTTTGTTGTGATTATAGAAAACTTAATGACAACACTCATAAGGATCATTTCCCTTTGCCTTTTATTGATCAAATGCTTGATAGGTTGGCGGGATACAAGTATTATTGTTTTCTAGATGGTTACTTGGGGTATAACCAAATCATGATAGCCCCCGAGGATCAAGAGAAAACAACTTTTACTTGTTCGTATGGCACATTCGCTTTCTATAAATTGCCTTTTGGGTTATGCAATGCACCCGCCACCTTTCAACGTTGTATGATGGCTATTTTTGGAGGATTGATTGAAAATGTGATGGAAGTTTTTATGGATAATTTCTCCGTGTTTGGATCTTTATTTGATATATGCTTAACTAATTTGTCCATGGTCTTGCAGCAATGTCAAGATACGAACCTCATCTTGAATTGAGAAAAATGTCACTTTATGGTTCAAGAGGGTATCGTACTTGGTCATCATATCTCCGAAAAAGGTTTGAGAGTTGATAGAGCAAAGGTTGTAGCCATTGAACATCTTCCCCCTCCTAAAAATGAAAAAGGGGTTAGATCGTTTCTTGGTCACGCCGGATTCTATCGACGTTTTATAAAGAATTTTTCTAATATAGCCAAACCTTTGTGTAAATTGCTTGAGAAAGATACTCCATTTGAATTTAATGATGAATGTCTTGATGCTTTTAGGGTGTTAAAGGAAGCTTTGATTTCTTCACCAATCCTTGTCTCTCCCGATTGGAGCAAGCCCTTTGAACTCCATTGTGATGCAAGTGATAATGCCTTGGGAGTAGTGCTTGGACAAGTGCGAGAGAAGAAATTTCGAGCTATCTATTATGCTTCAAAGACATTCAATGCCAATCAAAAGAATTACACCACAACGGAAAAGGAGTTTCTTTCCGTAGTCTATGCTTTTGAAAAATTTCGTCCGTACTTAGTTGGCACGAAAACCATTGTCTACACGGATCATGCTGCCATTAGGTATTTGATGAGTAAAAAGGATGCTAAACCAAGACTAATTCGTTGGGTTCTTTTGTTGCAGGAGTTTGATGTGGAGATACGTGATAAGAAGGGAGTCGAAAATGTCATAGCCGATCACTTGTCACGATTGGAGAATGTTGATGAAAAAGGAACCATGGAGCTCATAAATGATTTGTTCCCGGATGAAGAGATACTTCTAGTGGATTTTCATCAGATGTACACTTTGTGTGAGACCGGAAGACCGTGGTACGCGGATTTGGTAAACTACCTAGCGTGTGGTATCAAGCCGGACCATCTCACCGAATCAAAAAGGAAAAAGTTCTACCATGATGTTAAAGAATACTTGTGGGATGATCCTTTATTGTTTAAGAATTGTCCGGATGGTATCATACGGAGGTGTATTCCGGAGGAAGAAAAAGTAAGTGTCATGGAGATGTGCCATAGTTTACCATGTGGAGGACACTTTGGGTTTCAAAAGACGGGAGCTAAGTGTTGGATTGTATACTAAAAGTCTAGCTTTAGTATGAACAATGTCATAACATTATTTGAAATGAGAATCATTGATCAAATGATTGCATCTTATAATTTATTTTATATGCATGATGCAATAGTCCATTTACTTTATACTGTAGATAATATGTTGTGCGACAACACGCGGAAGATCATATTATCGGTTTCCTTATAAAGTATAAACAGATGCTCACAACTGAGATAGACGGGGGCTCTCTATCGGTATGGTTGTAGTGTGGTTTGGTATTAGCTTGTCTTGGCTATAGAATCACATTAGTGCACTTGTGTGTATTGAGTAGGACCGCCTGAGATCGTTCGACTTATACTGACTTATAGAAGAACTTGATCTCTGTTATTATGGAAGTTCGTGCTCTTAATCCCTATACAATAACCTCGACACGTAGGGCAGTATGTATTTCTTTGATTCATCAATGGGTGAGATTTACAAGTATTAAATCAACAAACTCGGTGAGTTGGGAAGTAGTGCTGTATCTATGGTGTGCTGTTGATTGTAGAAGGAATCCATGTCCGTCATAGGTTGATGATGTCCCCTTGAGGAGCTCATAAGGTTTATCATGTAAATCTTGCAAGTGGATTAATTCCGGCATGATAAAAAGGTTGAGTGGTACTACTCTTGGATGAGATATTAATTAATTTGAGTTGTCAGTAACTTAATTAATTAATGGACATTGTATATCTTAAACATGGGGAGACTATCGGGCTTATAATAAGAAGGAGCCCAGAACATAATTTTGGGATTGGACGGGTAGTGCAATAATAATATTTTAGTGGACTATATTATTATTATTGGATTTAATTAAAAGCTTTGGGCTAAGCTTGGTTAATTAAATTCAATTGAGGCCCAGCCCAATTTCTCCTCCTGGTCCCTGCTGTAGCCCAATATATATAGTCATCTCAGCTTCTGGAAACCTAACTTCCTGCGCCTCTTTTGACGTGAGTTAGAGAGAAGCAGATTGAGAGAACTCTGGGGATTGTTGACCACCCAACACCAGAGTTGACTTGGGACATACAGCAGAAGATCAAGAGGTGTTCTTCTGCAGTGATTCAGACTCTACATCAACCCTGAAGTACGGTAAACACATTATTGCTTCCGCTGATTTATTGTTTACCTGTTAATCCTAACGGATCACGTTGAACCGCACGATCCAATTGCCCAACAATTGGTATCAGAGCCTGGTTTCGTGGTGAAACGTGAACCGTAAGGTTAGTATTTATGTGATTATATGATTAATTGATTTGATCAGAATGTAATCGCATGTTTTATGCTATATGTGATTTTTTGATTATTTGATATAATCTGGAGAAAGTTGCTAGTAATAGAATGGGTTTTTGGTATTATTGTTTAATTATCCATGATATCCTATTACTATGCTGCCTGTACGCCTTCGGTTTTAACACGAAATCACACACAAAAATTGCTCGATGAACGGTGCGAGGCCGGCTGCCCGGCGGCGTGTCGTTGATCGTCGAACGAAAAGGCAGAAGATCAAAGGCGCGGCTGACTGGAGATAGGAGAGACCGATCTCTTTCCTATCGGGTCGGAGAAGGTCGGAGCAGATCCGGCGGTGATGGAGACAGCGTGACTGAACGAAGAAGGTGGCTCTGCAGACTGCGCGATGGGTGGTTTCGATCGGGCCTGCCTCGTCAAGGAGTAGACAGCGCACGGCATCGACAGGCGCTGCTGACCGGCGACATGGGCTGAGCTGCTGAGGCACGTCACGCCGGCTGCAGCAGCGGGCGGCGGCGCTGTAAGCGGCGTTCTGGACGAATCGAGGCGGCGATTGGGCGAGTCCTCCTCGTCCTCCGAGCGAGTCGATGGTGGATTTCCAGCGAATCTGGAAGCGATCCGAGCGAGTCCTCCATGGATTCCGGAGCGAGATTCATGATGGGAATCGGCACGATCGGGCGGCGTGTTGCGGACAGCAACTTCAGTCAACCGCTACGGCTGGAAGCAGGGGCGACGACACGCACTGTTGGATGTTGTCGCTCGGTGGTTATGGCTCGACCGCCGGCTGCAACGGCGCCGATAGCAGCTTGGTGGAGGAGTGATGTTGCGGCTGGCAACATGGAATAGGGCAGCAGGGTCTTTGGGCTGCTGGGCTTGTTTTTTCATGTGGGCTATTTCTCATGTTGGGCCTTGCAGGATAGGATTCAAATAGGGCTGGGCTTATTTTATTAAATTAATGGGCTGCTCTTTTTGTGGAACTCCTTGCTTATGATCTGCTGGACCTATTAATTTTAATTTGGTATTGGGCTATTGGGCCTAATTTTAATTAAAATGGTAATGGGCTGCTCTATTAATTTTAATTTGATTTTGGGCTATTGGGCCTAATTTTAATTAAAATGGTAATGGGCTGCTCTATTAATTTTAATTTGGTTTTGGGCTATTAGGCCTAATTTTAATTAAAATGGTTATGGGCTGATAATTTAATTAATTGTGAGTAATGGGCCAAGCATAATAAATTAATTATATTAATGGACTAATTTTGTGCTAGTGGGCTTGGTGGGATTAATTTAGTTTTGGGCTAAGATTATGGGCCATAGATAATGAGCATGATTAATTAATTAATCTGCTGCTCATTTTGTGCTTATTTGTTGCTCTTGGGCCCAAAATTAATTGATCCACTAATTATGCAATTAATTAATGTTATATAACTGATTAATTGATTTAATTGTCAATTATTGTTGTATATGTAAAAGGCATGTTCTATGTGATTTATTTATTTAAATTGCTGTTAATAGAAACATGTCTAGGTTATATATTTTATTCAAAAATATTATATGCATGTTAAAAACCCTCGGTAATTAAATAACTAAGTGGGAGAGGGAATTGGTAATAAATTCCCGCGGCCTCCATTATTGGTTTGTTAGCAATGTGAATAGACTTGCGCGTCGGCATTAGAGCCTTCCTCCCCATCGGATGAGTTTATTCATGGATTGCTGGAACAGACTTCATTAAATAATTACGTTTGTAATGTGATGCATATGAACTTGCGCGTTGGCTTAGACCTTCCTCCCTATCGGATGAGTTTATATGCGGTTCACTGGAACAAACTTGTAATTGATGACTGTAGGAAGTTATCCGAGCGCGTGTGTACTTCTCCATCTGTAAGGCACACAAGCTTGGGCCGCGGACTTGGGGTCAAATAATGGTATACACTTAGATGTAAATAATAAGTATCCTCCCCATCGGAGTCACTGCTTTTATTTGCATGGCTAAAGAGGAACCGACTATTAATTATTTTGTCATAAAGTTAGGTTGACAAATGAAATTAATGGGTAAAACCTTCTCTTGTAAATGTTCGGGTTTGTAAACGTCCACACTATCGTGGCTTGCAGACTCACGGTGCTTGAGATGTCGGTGAATTTTATTTTATATTGTTTTGAGGGAAACGATATAAAAGGATAAAATTCGAATATTTGATCGGAATATTTAATTGTGATTCTCTGAATTTCTAATGGTTTTATTTCACTAATTGTTAACTAAAAGACATTATATTTACTTGTCCAAATTAACTGATTAGAAAAGAATCTTAATTTTGATATTTACTGCTTAAGAAAATATACAAGTGTGTTCTCTCAAAGGACGATTCATGATGCCTGTTAATGTCTCTAGTGAAGAGATGAGAGGTTCATAGAAATATGATGGTCTCATGTAACTCTTTGGATACTTGAGTAATTTAAAAGGCGCAAGATCATGATAGAATTTGATGAATGAATTGGAAAAGCTTGGAATAGAAATTGAAAGGGAAACCTAAATCAATTTATTCTTTACAATTTGCCTGGATGTTTTGAGCAAGTTCTACCTGAAATACGAGAGATTGTATATGGTAGGAAACTTCTAACAAAACATATGGCAAAAGAAAGCCAATTTTCATCATAATGTGAACAAGTTTAATATCTTATTTACTAATGGTTTAAACATGATTAGTGATGGCATCTACTGACACGAAGTATGTAGATACTGGAATCACTAAATGTTTATCACTGAGTAAGGATAAGATTGTTAATAACATGGGTAAAACTACAAAGGTAGTGACTATTGCAGTGGGAGTTGTTTATTTATCTCATGATAAGAATAAACGATTGATTATGAAAAATTGTCTTTACGTACATTTAATAGAAAGAATTTGATTTCAGTTTCTATGCATTAACGGATGGACACTTCATTTCATTTAAATGACATGGTCATAGTAATGAGGAATGAGGCTATAGTCCGTTAAAGTACGTTGGTGGATAATTTGGATACTCTTGAATCATGCACATCCCACAGATGCAATAAATAGTAATTAAATAATGCATCTTCTAATATGAGTAAGAGAAAGGAACCTTCGGAGATGAACTAAACATACATTTGGCGTCTAAGACTAATTCATTTTATTTGAGTAGGATTCAAAAGTTGATAGCCGATAGACCGTAAGGTTTATCTGAAGTGGAAACTATCGGACTTGCGAGTCTTGCTTGGAAGTAAAAATGATTAAATGCCTTTTCAAGGCTGTGGGGTGTAGAGCCAAAGATATATATGTTGGAATTAGTTCATTCTGATTCAAACGAACCTAATATTATCCAGGCGAGAGGTGGTTATGAATATTCGAAGATTATTCTGGAAACCAATATATTTATATGATGCACTGCATGTCTAAGTTCTTTGATTAATTCAAGAATTGTAAGGCTGGTACAGTGAAGCGTCATGAAAAATATATTAAGTCATTACGATTCAATCATGATGGCGAATACCTCTTGGGATAGTTAGGAGCTATTGATCAGAAGTTGAGATTAAATCTCAAGTTGACTACACCGGGTATTCCCCAGCTGAATGGTGTGGTGGGTAGAAGGTATTAGCTCTTATGGTTATGATTAGATAGATGATGAATTATTTGGAATAATTAAATTCATTTTATGGATATGCCCTAGATGCAGTAATTCGTGAAACGTTTGTCTGTATATGGGATATCCTAGAAAAATGGAGGGTGATTTATTTAGTCCAAAAGATCGAAGGATAATTGTTAACTCAATAACTAGATTTTTTGGAAAAGGACTATGTAATAAATCACAAGCCCATGTATAAGTTGTTCTAAAGGAAGTGAGAGGAAAACACCAAGTATAAGTACCAAGTGTACAAGAGGATATACCACAAGGTAAACTGCAACACGTGTCACGTCTGATACACAATTACATGTAGTGCCTTGTCGTAGTGGGAGGGTTGTATGGCAACCCATAAATATATGTTTTGGGAGAGTCGTGAGACTAGATCCCTAGTAAACATGGTATTGTCCCACGGATACGACGTAACACTACAAGATGAAAATGCGGAATCTTAGTAAGTTGCAATGCATGTTAAAATAGAATCTACGGATTCTAAATTATATCTGGGGACTTGAATGACCACTAATTGGTGTAAAAGCCATTGCAAGTAGTCAAAGGAAATAAAAGAGGATCATAAGGAAAGGTGAAAACCTTGGAAGCAAAGCTTGTTGCGAAAAAGTGTACTCAGAAAGAAAAGGTTCGATTATGAGGAAACATGTTCGCTGGTAGCTATGCTTATGTTGATCCGGATTCCTTTATTGCTGCTATGAGGAACAGCAAATAGATGTCAAGACAGCTTTCCTGATTGGAAGTCTTGAGGAAAACATCTATGTGAAGCAACCAGAGTGATTCATTGCAAAGTACTAATAGCATTTTAATAGTAAGCTTAAAATTGTCCAGCGATGGACTAAAGCAAGCATCTGTTTTGATTAGGTAATCCAGTGGCATGGATTTAAATCAAAAAGCGGATGTATCTTGTGTATTGTAAAGAGTGATGGAAACGTAGTGGTGTTTTTTGTACTATACGTAAATAGTATCTTGCTCATTGGAGACAATGAAAGAGTATTATCGGGCGTATGGGTACGGTTAATAAAGCGGTAGAAATAAAGGACTTAAGAAAGGCAAAATATATCCTTTTGATCACGGTAATACGGATCACAAGAAAGGATACTATGCTTATCTCAAGTTTCATAAAATGATACAGTCCATACTCATTTAGCATGTGAATAGACTTGCGCGTCGGCATTAGAGCCTTCCTCCCCATCGGATGAGTTTATTCATGGAATGCTATGAACGGAGTTGGATATCTGTTTTGGTTAACGCATGAACAGTGGGTATCAACGTAACCCGGATCAAGAATGATGAACTGTAGTAAGACATATATAAAGTGCCTGAGAAGGACTGGAAATTATATATGAACTTACTGGACAGATTCACTGCTTCTTGTGGATTACGTAGATTCGGATTTTTAGTCAGATTGGACGGTAGTAAATTCTCCTCAAAGGTTATGTGTTTAATTTTAGGAAGTAGAGTCATAATGTGGAGGAGTGTTATATAGAAATATATCTCAGACTCCGGACTCCATCATGGAAAGATGATGAATTGGAGCCTGTGAGGCTGCCAAAGTATCTATGTGACTCTAGAAACTTCAAGATGGACTTCGAAGTGTTTCTAAGTTTGCCCAAGGTAATCACAATTTACATTGTTGATATTGGTGCAGTTGCAAACTTGAAGGAATCACGAGTCCATAAGGCAATTAAACACATGGAGCGCGAGTACCACCTGTTACGAGAAATCGTATGATGAGGGGAAGGTTGTTGTCGCCTAGATTGCATCGGATGATGACCTAGTAAATCCATTTACGAGGACCTTAAGGCGAGAGCTTTTTATGGTCGTGTAGTGGGAGTAGGAATCAGATGTATGGCAGAAGACATGACAGCATAGTCTTTTAGTATAAGTGGGAGATTGTTGGATTGTATACTAAAAGTCTAGCTTTAGTATGAACAATGTCATAACATTATTTGAAATGAGAATCATTGATCAAATGATTGCATCTTATAATTTATTTTATATGCATGATGCAATAGTCCATTTACTTTATACTGTAGATAATATGTTGTGCGACAACACGCGGAAGATCATATTATCGGTTTCCTTATAAAGTATAAACAGATGCTCACAACTGAGATAGACGGGGGCTCTCTATCGGTATGGTTGTAGTGTGGTTTGGTATTAGCTTGTCTTGGCTATAGAATCACATTAGTGCACTTGTGTGTATTGAGTAGGACCGCCTGAGATCGTTCGACTTATACTGACTTATAGAAGAACTTGATCTCTGTTATTATGGAAGTTCGTGCTCTTAATCCCTATACAATAACCTCGACACGTAGGGCAGTATGTATTTCTTTGATTCATCAATGGGTGAGATTTACAAGTATTAAATCAACAAACTCGGTGAGTTGGGAAGTAGTGCTGTATCTATGGTGTGCTGTTGATTGTAGAAGGAATCCATGTCCGTCATAGGTTGATGATGTCCCCTTGAGGAGCTCATAAGGTTTATCATGTAAATCTTGCAAGTGGATTAATTCCGGCATGATAAAAAGGTTGAGTGGTACTACTCTTGGATGAGATATTAATTAATTTGAGTTGTCAGTAACTTAATTAATTAATGGACATTGTATATCTTAAACATGGGGAGACTATCGGGCTTATAATAAGAAGGAGCCCAGAACATAATTTTGGGATTGGACGGGTAGTGCAATAATAATATTTTAGTGGACTATATTATTATTATTGGATTTAATTAAAAGCTTTGGGCTAAGCTTGGTTAATTAAATTCAATTGAGGCCCAGCCCAATTTCTCCTCCTGGTCCCTGCTGTAGCCCAATATATATAGTCATCTCAGCTTCTGGAAACCTAACTTCCTGCGCCTCTTTTGACGTGAGTTAGAGAGAAGCAGATTGAGAGAACTCTGGGGATTGTTGACCACCCAACACCAGAGTTGACTTGGGACATACAGCAGAAGATCAAGAGGTGTTCTTCTGCAGTGATTCAGACTCTACATCAACCCTGAAGTACGGTAAACACATTATTGCTTCCGCTGATTTATTGTTTACCTGTTAATCCTAACGGATCACGTTGAACCGCACGATCCAATTGCCCAACACTAAGATCTTACAGTCGGGATTGTTTTGGCCAACATTGTTCAAGAATTGCAAAGAATACGTCAAGGAGTGTGATAGATGCCAAAGAATTGGGAGTATTGGACAAAGAGATGAGATGCCTATGAAGAACATCTTTGAAGTTGAAGTGTTTGACGTTTGGGGGATGGACTTCATGGGACCATTTCCGTCTTCCAATGGTTTTCTTTACATTTTGCTTGCGGTAGACTATGTGTCTAAATGGGTAGAAGCAATTCCTACAAGAACGAATGATGCTCTAGTTGTCAAAGCTTTCTTGAAGAAGAACATTTTTGCAAGGTTTGGAGTACCAAAGGCGATCATTAGCGATCAAGGGACTCATTTCATCAACAAGATCATTGAGAAGCTTTTGATAGGCTATGGAGTGAAGCACAAGGTGTCAACACCTTATCATCCGCAAACAAATGGTTTGGCGGAAGTATCAAATAGGCAAGTGAAGCTTGTACTTGAGAAGACAATCAAGGGGAATAGGAAGGATTGGTCTTCTAAGCTAGATGATGCGCTTTGGGCTTATCGAACGGCATACAAGACCGCTCTTGGTTTTTCTCCGTATAAACTTGTCTATGGGAAAGCATGTCATCTTCCGGTTGAAATAGAACACAAGGCTTTATGGGCATTGAGGAAGTTGAATCTTGAGGAGAAAGAATCGGGAAAGAAAAGATGTCTTCAATTGATTGAGCTTGAAGAATTTCGTGAGGAAGCATATTCAAACTCCCAAATTGTCAAGGAGAAGCTTAAAAGATGGCATGATGAAAGAATCAAAGCAAAGGAGTTTATACCGGGGGATAGAGTGCTTTTATTCAATTCTAGATTGAAACTGTTTCTTGGAAAGCTTCGTTCAAAATGGACCGGTCCATATGAGGTGATTGAAGTTAGAGAAAATGGATCTTTAATGCTTGAAGGATCGGATGGGAATTCTTTTATTGTCAATGGTCATAGGGTTAAGCATTACCATTCTCCCTCTCAAAGGGAGTTGGTATATGTTGACACCTTCTCTTCTTGAGATCCGTATCCTTTTAGTAGTTTAGGTTTGTAAATATTTCTTCTCTTGTTTTGCTTTATTTTGGTCTTGTAGGTGGATTGTGCTTATGAGGAGAAGATTTCTTGAACATTCAAAGTGTGCGTCATTGATGTGAACGGTATATCGTACCAATTTTTGCAAACTTTCTTTGAAACTCTTGTTTCAATTCAAGTTTGGGGGGATATGATGTGGTACGATATGTTATATTCTATGTTGACATGTATTCGTGTTTTTTTGAGCCAAATTTGAAATTTCTCATAAGTTCGGTTTAGTTTTGGTTCGTTTTGGTGGTGTTGAAGTCGATAATTCTTTTGTTTTTAAAGCTGAACTAATGATGTTTATGAGTGTGAGCATGAATAGGGAGTTTTGGAAGCATGGAAACAAGGAAAGACAAGAGTTGAAGATGAAAAATGGAAAATTCAGGGGAGCAGTGACACGCCTCGTGTCGCCGACACGGCCCTGTAAGCTTCGGCCGTGCGGCGACATCAGTTTGCCCAACACGAGCAGATTTTGGTCGTGTTGCATGACACGGGTCGTGTCCAAGCGCGAGACTCGAGTCGTGTAGCCGACACGGCCCTGTACGCTTTGGCCGTGCTGGAGCGTCAGAACACGTAACACGGGCACCTTATGGCCGTGTTGCGTGACACGACTCGTGTCGGGTCTGAAGCAGCGTTTTTAAAAGTCAGATTCTGGACACAACCACTCGTGTTAGAACTCATTCCAATCGTGATAAACCCGTCGAAATTCCACAAATCATCTTCCAAACAGCAAAGAGTGGTAATATTGTGAGTGTAAAAGGTGAATTTCAAAGCTTAAACAACAATCCCCTTCATTTTGTTAAAGAAAATTCAAGGTATGTATTCTTGTGCCCTAATTTTCAATTCGAGGTATAAATGTCGAAATTCATGTATGGGTTTTGAATGATGGAATGTATGAAGCATGTCTAGGATAGTGAAACATGAATTTGCATATTTAATTGTTAGATTGATTGAATTTTGGAAAGAATTAGGGTTCATGAAGGAAGAAGTTGGGGATAATTGTTTGAGGATGATTAATTTAGGGCATGTGATTGTTAGATTGATCAATAATGCCTCTATGATGATTGTATTGATTTGAATTAGTTTAGGTATTGAGGATTTGGGCATGAAAGCATAATTAAGACTTGTTGAAATTGAAGTGTGAAATATGTGCATGCCAAGTGTTTGATGAAATGCCTAAATAAAATTTCAAATTGGAATTCAAAGTTTTTGCATGAAGCATTATTGAATTGAATTGTGCCCATTGAAAAAGTGAAATGTTGTGAAAGAATGAGAGGAGTAGGATGTTGAAAGTGAGTAATTGAATGAAATTTTTGAAGTAACTTTGTGCTAAGTTGATTGGATCTAAATATTAGTCTTTGGAACACATTGTTTATTGTGCTTGAATATGTGCTAGAATTAACACTTAGTTGAATAACTAGTGATAATTCTAATTAATATGAAACATTGTGCTTTGAGTTAAATTGAAACTAATTTGAATTATGTTGGAAATTGTAGATGGCTGAAAGAAGAGTGAGGAAACGCAATGAGGACTTCATTTTCATTGAATCAGATATGGAATTGTCCAACCTTGATGCCAAACTGTTAATGAAAGACCAACACCCTGAGAATTTCGGAGTAGAGTTCATCGAATGGGAGAAGTGCGCATTGAGATGGGAGTACATAATTCCAAAGATTAGGGCAACTCGATTCCAAGATCAAGCAACCATGGAGGGCCTTGGAATAGAAGGTGATCTGAGGACTCTATTCCGTCGAGTGGAAATGGAGGAGTTTTTCGATAAGAGACCTCCCACTTATCTCCATCTTACAGCTGAGTTCATGAACACCTTGGAGGTTCACAGAGATAGGAACAAGTTTCCTATTGCTATCACATTTCAGTTGAATAATGAGATGTGGGAGAAGATACCTGTGAATGAGCTGAATAGATTTTTTGGGTGCCCGATTATGAGAGGTCATCAGAACTTCCTACCATAAGGGGGTTTCAATCAACAGACGTGGTGGAGAAAATTGGTGGAGGATGGGACTGAGCCTCCAGAGTACATTCCAAGTTCGTCTAAAGGGACAGCTATAAGGAACCCAGTCATGAGGTACCTTGAGAAGATAGTATCAAATACTATTCTGGGTCGGTTCGAGAGTGGAGCTGTTGGTGAGAAGCAGTTGTACATCATGTACAGTATGTTCAAGGAGTTCACAGTGAACATTGCAGCTCACTTCATTCAGCATGTTGAGAGAGTGGCTAAGAGAGAGAACACTCGAGGAATTATGATTAGAGGAATGGTGACAATGATTTCTCAAGGGCTAGGCATCGACCTTAGAGGGATGCAACACTCGATGATTAGTGAAGGGCTCACTTATAATCAACTCATAAGGATGGAGTTCCTATCATTCATAGGAAATATATATTGCTTGAAGCAAGATAAGGGAGCTCCATTTCCTCTACCTGCTCCTGAGCTCACCACACTGCAAGGACGAAGAAAGCATCAGAATCTAGCAATGGCGAGTCCTAACCACTCAGCAGTCGTGAGAGCTTTCTATAGAGAGAATAGAGATGGAGTGGAAGCAGTGCTCTAGCAGATGAGAGTAGATGAAAATCCTGAGCTAAGGAATCTGAGAGCTGAGCCGGTGGACATGGATGTAGGGGAGGAAGAGCAACATCATCAGGTGGAATTTGAAGAGCATGCACCAGAGCCTCCAGCATTTGAGCAAGAAGAAGAAGAACAAGAGGAAGGAGATGGACCAAGAGAGGGGAATGCTAGATGGAATCTTCTGGAGAACGAACTCAGGGAGATCAGGCAGACGCAGCAGGAGCTTGGAAATGAGATGAGAGAGTTCCGGGAGGAGCAGCAGAGGCAAGGTGAGATGATAAGGGAGATCCATGAGGGGCAGCGTCGTAGGGAGTACTATGAAGAGAATACACGATCACGCTCGAACAACATGGAGGAGATGATCACAAGGATGTTCAATTTCCAATTCCCTACCACACCTCGTGCTTATACTCCTTGGGGATCATGGCATAATCAACCCCCTCCGCCTCCGGATAACTAAGGGAGTACTTTTGGTGCTCGACACTTTATTAGTTCATCTTCTTTAGTGATTTAATTTGTGTTGGATTTGAGACTTCGTATTGTTTTGTTTTGGGATGTTTAATTTCGTACTTTTCTTTCAATTAAGGATTGAGATGATTTTTGATGTGTATTGATCATGGATGGGGTGATTTTTATTTGTGACTTTTCTTTTAGTTTTGTCTTTGTATTTTTACTTTTGTCGTTTTGTTATCTCTTTGGTTTATTTGTGTTTGTGTGTTGTTTTTATTTTTTTCGTGTTTAGGTTTGATTTGGTGGTTTGTTTGGGAGGTTGTGAGTCGTTTTGAATATGAGTGATGATGCATTATGGTGATAAGTGAGGTCGAATTATGATTAAGGAACTCTACACTTTTGAATTGTGATATGTTTTATTTAACTAATTTAATTAAAAGATGAATAAGTTGTAATAAGTCATTTTAAGTCGAGCATAAACTTGTGAGAATTTGAGCCTCGACCATGTATACATGGTATCTTTTCATGAGTGGATCGGTTGAGTTTTGATAAACTAAATACTTGCTCAAAGACTTTAGGAATGAATCCGATTAATGGAGATTGATGAAATGATTTAAGGCCATCCTTGTCATGTATAACCATTGCCAAATATTTCCTTACCTTTAAAATCATCCCTAGTCAACCACTTTGAGCCTATAAGCCTATTTATTGTGAAGATAGCACATTACAAGCTTTAATTACCCATATGAGCCTAAGATATATACCTTTTGTGTGAGTAATAAAGAAGATGGTGGCTAGAAAGGTGTGATGAGATAACAAAAGAGAAAGAGGAAATGGTAAATAAGTAAGAAAAGGATGAAAAGAGCATAAGAAAGAATGGACATACAACTTCAAAATAAGAAAATGAGCAAAGCAACAATAATATGCTCAAGTACTTAAGAATCAAAGAAAAGAGGCATGAATCTATAAGAAGCTCAAGAAATCCAAGGAAGTGATGATTAGTGCTTATGATCAATAAAGAAAAGAAAGGAAGAAAAAGAATGTGAAGGGATGGAAGAAAGTAGCTACCTCTTCGATTACTTACACTCGTTTAGTCACTCTTATCTAAATTATTCATACCCTACCAAAGAGCCTATCATTACATCATTTATTAAAGACCTTTTTGATCATTGATTAAAATTTTGGTGGTTTGTGAATAGAGTCTACGAGCAAGTGTATGGTGATTCGAACCAATTGATTGAGGAGTGTTGATTTACCTTATTTAAAGAGTGTCGAGTGACATTGATAAACTTATGTGAGGCTTAGACTAAAAGGGACTATATTGCTCTTTATTCTCTTTTGATTGAACTTGTTAATTTCTCTTATCATAAATCTAATGTTGTAGGTTAGCTTAGCATAATTTGAAATTCTTGTTGCTAAT
The DNA here is from genome assembly GCA_023678885.1 of Pogostemon cablin. NCBI lineage: Eukaryota > Viridiplantae > Streptophyta > Magnoliopsida > Lamiales > Lamiaceae > Pogostemon > Pogostemon cablin. The sequence goes on along the minus strand of CM042985.1, from coordinate 12,152,716 downwards.
GATGTGTTATTACTTGTGTTCGTTTAGTCTTTTTACTAGGTGAAAACTTCTCCCTCGTTCTATCATTTTCATTGTTCGGGGACAAACAATACTTTAAGTTTGGGGGTGTGATTGTCGTTATTTTCACCTAGATTTTAGTGCCTTTTTATGTGTATTTTTCGTATTGTTTTATCCGTATTTTCTTGTATTTTGGTGGTGTTATGTGTTTTCATGGGAATGTGTGAGAATGATCTTAAATATATATATAACAGGTGAAAATGGAGTAAAAATAAAGACGGAAGATCAAATGAGGAAGAAGAAACAAAGGTGCAAGGACACGGCCGGCCGTGCTGGCAACACGGCTCGTGTTGCAGCAAACGGCCCGTGTACCAGACACGGGCCTGTCCAGAATGGTCGTGCGGCGACATCTAGTTATCCAACACGACCACCATTTGGTCGTGTTGAGGAGCACGACCCGTGTTGAGGAGCGCGACCCGTGTACCAGACACGGGCCTGTAAGCGGAGGCTGTGCGGCGACGTCTAGACATTCAACACGGCCACCCTTTGGCCGTGCGACGCAGAACGACTCGTGTGCCGCTTGCCCTGACACGACATGACCCGTGCTACGTAGCACGACTCGTGTCGGCACCAGAACAAGATATTTTTTATAATTCTTCTAGAAGGTCTCCATGGGGTATAAATACCAATCCATTCAACATTTTGAAGAAAGATCGGATTTGCTACTGTTCCCACATACATCACACACCATTCCTTTGATTTTACACCATATTCTCTATCCCATTCATCCATTTCTAGATCTACATCATCTCTCCATATTTTCTTCTATCCAAATCAAGTGAAGAAGCAAGGAAGCTTGGGTGATCACCAAAGGAAGAAGGGAGATTCAATTGGATCCATTTCCAATGGAGTTTTCATTCCAATTTTGTGTTAATCCTTTAGTTTATCATGATTTGTAAGAATTATAATTTCTATGTTACGGATCTTATGAAGATTGTAGGCTAATCTCCCTTGTGAGATTAGCAACATGAAGGTTGTTGGTTAATTTGTGGATCTATGTAATTAAATTCATATGTTGATGGGGATATTTGATTTTCTATCATTGGTGCTTATATATCTTGAGATCTATGATGTTTTGTGTGTTTGATTGTTCTAATTATATGATTAGATTGAGAAATCAATTATGTGTTTAGGATAGTCAAGTGAATCATTTCATCAAACACCTCATGTGCATTATAAATGGTAAAGAGATTGAGAAGTCCTTTATTATTTAGAACCCTTTGATGGAACATGTGATTAGTTAGATTGAGAAGTCAATTGATTATATGAAGGGATTCTTTAATTGAACTTAGTACCTAGTTGGAATAGTTTAATTGAGAACCAACCTTTGAGCTATTTTGAGATTGTGCAAATGATCTACATCCTATTCATTTCGAGAGGAAGTTTAGGTGGTATATGTGTTGGCCCTTAGTCTTAACCCTTGATACATATGAGTTTAATGCATGAATCCATAAGTTACCACTTCAATAGTGTTGTTAATCTCACTTCTACTAAATTTGGAAAACCACTCATTCATCATTTTTATTCTTGTCATTTGATTATTGTTTGTCTACTTTCATTTGTTTGCATTTAATTACTTGTTAACCAATGCATCCATCTGTGATTCGTTTCTATAAAATCGTGATAAACGTGATATCGCTTAAGTGCTAGCATCGACCTCCCTGTGGTTCGATAAATTCTTGAATTGGTCAACCCGACTACAAGTTATGGCTAATCAAGTAAGATAATCGATTCAAGTATTCTTGAATCGATTTACATTTAAAGAATTGATTCAAGTATTCTTTAAGATCTACCTCTAAAGTATTGATTCAAGTATTCTTCAAGTGAAAGATGATCGACAATTCAAGTACTCTTAAATCGATTTACCTCTAGAGAATAAGAGATTGAAAAACTAATTCATTCATAGAATCGAAAGGTTAAGTTCTTTAAGTTAAATTATTATTTCAGATAAAATAACATTAAAATTGATTTTGTAAATATTTAATAATTTTTTAAATTTAGTATATTAGTATTTATTTATTTACATATATCTTAATTATTCAATTATGACGTATGAATTATAAAATTTATTTTCTTTAGTTGTTTATATAATTTGAAACTAATAAAATTAAATAAGAAATAAAAATGTGGAGTGTTTCTATTTTATGAGAATTTTCGATGCTTAAGGTCACTAGAAATTACTGTCACCCGATGTGAGAAAGTACTGATAGCGATTGTCATAGAGATAGTTTAGGGATCGAGAGAACCAAACAAATGTCAACCTCATCGGCGCCCTATGGATATCCAAATCGATGGTGAGAGGAGTTTAGGGTAGAGAATTTTTTCAGAGCCTTCAGTGGCGCATACCCTAGAGGGGTGGCAATTTTTCAAGGTGAAGACCTAACCGGCGCTGCAATTTTCACTCGATTCGAAGGCACCAGCAGCCCAAACCCAAGCGGGGTTTCTCTAGCGGTAAGATATCCAATTAGTTTTGCAAAATTTTCTCAATTTTTTAGATTTTTAATACTTTTTTTAATATTTTCTTTATTTACTTTTAATTATCTCCCTTATTTAATATTTTCTTTTTTAAATAATGTGTTTCTTATTTTTAATAATGATTAAATTTTTAATATTTTATTTATTTATTTGTGTATCATTAACTAATTACTAAATCTTTTAATGCTATAAATTAATTAATATCAAATTTAAATCATATATATAAAAGGAAAAAAAATATTCCATATAATATGCTCTCTCACCCCACCTATAAATAAGACTTTTTGGTTATTCATTCTAAATACACACATTCGATTCTTCAAAGAAATAAGAGTTTTCATCAAGTTCCTTTAGAGAATTGATTTATGAAAGTATAAAAATTTATTTCGTTTGAGCGAATCAGTCTACCTTTAAAAAATCGATTCAAATATTTTTCAAGAGGAAGAGAACTGATTCAAGTATTCTTGAATCGATTTACTTCTTATGAATCCATTCTTTAAGAGAAAGAGAACCGATTCAAGTATTCTTGAATAGATATACATCTTAAAAATTGAATTTTCAAGAGTAAGAGGATCAATTCAAGTAGTCTTGAATCGATTTACATCTTAAGAATCGATTCTTCAAGAGAAAAAATCGATTCAAGTATTTCTCTTAAGTATCGATTGAAGTATTCTTTAAGATCTACCTTTAAAGTATTGACTCAAGAATTCTTCAAGTGAAAGAGGATCGATTATTCAAGTATTCTTGAATTGATTTACCTCTAGAGAATAAGAGGTTGAAAAACCAATTCATGTATAGATTCGAAAGTTTAAGTTCTTGAAGAGGATCGATTATTTAAGTATCAAATTCCTTTTTCACTAATATGTTGTTTATGTATAGCCTTGCTATTTATTTATTTTTTATATACACTTATTATGACTTATTTACTTTAGTATCATTAATTACAATTAATAAATATATCATTCGATATTAATAAATAAATAAATTAATATCAAATCAAATCATGTATAGAAAAAAAGAATAAATTGAGATTTTTTTATATATAATTAATATTTATTTTATACAAACATAAAATTAAGGATTTATTATTAAGAGTTACATACTTTGATCATTATTGCACTTAAATACAATAAAAAAATAAAATACTATCAACTACATAAATATACAGTAAAGAGATAAAATTGCCCTTATGTTGCACATTTTTGTAGAGAGATTGGGGGAGTAATAAATCATTTTCAATTGTATTATGTTATAAAGTAACCTTTAAAAAAATACAAGTCAAGATTCTTTCAAATAATTAGAATATATGTACATATATATTAACTTTTTACGTGATTTAATTATACGTTACATTATCAAAAGTCAAATATTATAATTTATTGTAAATTCTTTACATTGATGATAGAAATTGTTTAGGTATAAGAAAAAAATTCTCCTTAATTAATGTTGTTATGTTATATAACACTGATGATTATTTAATAATAAAAAATAAGAATAATAATTAAATGATTCCGCGTCATACGCGTGTTTCATACTAGTATACTAATAATTTCGAATACGCTATTATAAATAGCTTTTAAAAATGTGATATCTTGCAACGTGGTTAATTGTTTGTATTTTTTATATTTTTATTTTAATATTACATATACAATCTTTCCATTTTAATTTTTTTATTCTTATATATTAACAATATATCTCAAAAATATTTTTTTTATTTACAAAAAAATCTGATAAGTTTTTAGTCAATTAATGGGGTGGGGGTGGGGGTGGGGGTGGGGGTGGGGTGGGGTGGGGTGGAATGGGGTTGGGAGAGGGGTCGAGGGATTAAATATGGAAAGAGGGTGGGCAGTTTGGGGATTAAAAAAAGTTATTTAAAATATTTTATTTTTCTATTCATTTATTTAAATTTTATTTTTTTATATATTAAAATATTTTTTACATAATATAAGGATTTCAAATAATACGTTTTGAGTAAAAATTTGAAAATCATTTCAAAATAAATAAAATAATAGTATTAAATTTAAACTCATAATTTAAAAATTATTAATTTAAAATCATAAATTTATAAATTTATAGATTTAATGATGAATCCAAACATAATAAAAAGATTTATAAATCTCTCCTTAAATCCTTGATCAAAACGGAAAATTAACGAAAATCGATCTGATGAAAGATATTTTAATTTAGTTGAGCAATCAAGTAGGCACGTTAAATCATGAATTATAAAATGTTGATAATTAGGGGACACCTGATATTTTGGGTACATTTTATATGGTCATATTTGGGTAAGCACAACTTGCTTTCACAATTTCAATATGTGGTTATCCACAATCAAGTACAACTAATTTTGTGTGTAATCGATATTGTTGAGCTTGATGGTCCTTAATTCTTTACTCTAATTAAGAGTCATTAGGCTACAATTCCAACTAGCTTGTCTAATGCAAGGGCATCATGTGTTACACTGGTTCAACTATGAGTTATATAATATTTCTTAATCACTAAAAAAAAATTAAAATATTTTTTTAGCAACGGAATTTACTAACGAAATTCAATTCGATAGTAATTACTAACAAATTGCAAATAAAAATTACATTTATCTTTTAGCAACGAAACACCAATGGATTTATAATGTCATTTTTAAAAACGGAATAATTTTCGTTATTATTTACCAACGAATTATCAACGAAATCATTATATAAATTGTCGATGGAATTATTAGTACTAACAACATAATTGGATTTTCGTTGGTAAAAAATTATCAACCATCACTTAATTGTTAATAGAAATTTATCAACGGATTTTATTATTAATCCGTTGATAATTCATTTTAATAATGAAATTAGGCTCTTACCACCGGAATATTCAATTGGAAAAATAAAAAAATTATAGTGTAATATACAATCATATCATCGTACCATAATCATAATAATATCATAATATATTAAAAATGGCTTAGCATGTGTTAACATTTTTTTCCAACTTTGCCCACACCTATTTTTCTTTACTTTATTTTTAACCTTAAATCATAAATAAAAGGGTAGGTCTTGTGTGAAACTGTCTCACGTGAGATCATTTTAAACTTTTTAAAATAGTTATCACTTTTTCTATAAAACATTATCACTTTCGCTATAAATTATTATCACTTTTTATTTATACTATAAATTGTTCATGAAATAGCATTATCACTTTTCGTTAATTGAGAATTACATTTTATTATAGAAGTTATCACTTTTTATCCTTCTCACGTAAGCCCTTACGTGAAACGGTCTCACACAAGTCTTTGCCTACGTAAAAAATAAAAATAAAATTATTACTATTAGATACACACCTTTATAACTGAATTACATCTAAATACAATGACAAAACATACTGTTAACTACACAATCTTTCGGTAAAGAGACAATAATACACTTAGCTCTTAATACATGACATTCACACATCTGTATATCAGAAGACAGACCCATCTGCAAGACTTCATCTCTCTCCCGTTTCTCCTCTCCCTCTCTCTTCAAAATTAAAGTCTCGTCGGCAGATCTGCTGCATCACCGCTGTCTCGCCATTTTTCCTTGGTCGTCCTCGTGGCCATTGTTGAGTTTTGCCATTAGTCTTGCTGCCAGAATCGCTAAGACTTTTGGAGATCGCAGATCTACCCGCGGGTCAGATCTACCATGCCACGTCATAGTCGTTGTCGGAGATTATCGCCATCGTGACCAGTCGCCACTCTCGTCAGCAGATCTGTTCTTCGTTCAGATCTACCACGCCATGCTACTGTTGGAGTTCGACGCTGTCATGACCAATCGCTGCTGGAGATCAACCGCGAGAGGGAATCCATGGTGCTTTACGAGGTGGACATTTGATCGAGGCTGAAGTCAGTGCTGTCGCCGTAGTACTGCGGCAACACGGTGTTGAGCGCATACGCAGCGGCTAGGTGCTGGGAGCTGGAGAAGGAGGGTATATGGAAGACGGTGGATAGGGTAGGGGAGGCAGCGATGCGAGTGACGAATGCGTACTCTTTCATAACTCTAATCTACTAATGAGTTTGTTCTAAATTGTTGGTGTTTTTTTCATGTTATTTTATTATCCAAAATATGTGCACTTCATAAGATAAAGTTTTACCCACTATTACTATTTCTTAAGTTATTTTGATTTTTGACAAAATAGTGCCGGTGTTCTTGACTTTATTTGCTAATTATTTAAATTTCTTTATGTTGTTCTTACTGAGTCTAGTGGCTGGGGGAGTGCAGATGATAGAGAAACTACCATCTATATAAAAAGAAGTTTTGGATTGGTTGGTAGTAGGGTTATACAGAAGCTTTTTCTATAATTATTGACTCTTTCTCAAATTGCCAACATAGTAAACGGGTTTAACATGTGAAAAGTTTTTAGTATTAAATTTACATTATATATTGTTTCACTACACCAAAAACACTGATAGACATCACCAAATAGACATCGGTTTACCATAAAACCTATGTCTTTTCATGCAAAACCGATGTCTTTTTCTAAATCGATGTCTATCAGTGTGAGAAAATGCTGATAGACATCGGTTTTCAAAGAAAATATGCTGATAGACATCAGTTTTTTATTAACCGATGTCTTTAAAGTGATGTCTATTCAGAATTTAAAAAAAATACGCTGATAGACATCGGTTTTTAATAACCGATGTCTTTTCTGGCGATGTCTATTCGCACCTCTAAATAAAATCCACTGATAGACATCGCTTTTGAAAACTGATGTCTTTTGTGTGATGTTTATTCCATAATAGACATCGGCTCCTTTAAAAATAAGATGATTGACATCGGTTTTGCGAAACTGATGTCTTTTTTGCGATGTCTTTTTAAATTAAAAATTAAAAATTTTTAACGGGATTCGAAGAAACACAAAAAAATCCCAAAATCTCTCATGAACCCTACACCCCCAAATTAACGGCGTCCCTTCTGGTCCGAGAAGAAGGATTCCGTCGTGACAGGCTGTGCTACCAAGCACAGAGCCCTCCCTAGAACAAAGCCCTCTTTCCCGGCCCATTCTTTTTCTCGATTAGCCCTTCTTTCGGCTTTCTGCTACCGTGAATATTGGAATTACCATTTGAACTGACGTTGTTCCAATTTGCGCTCTTAGTATCTACTCTACCTTGTAGCTGACTGCCTAAGCCCTCGAAGTTCAGAGCTTCCCCCTGGAAGCTCTAAACTATTTTGTTGTTGCTTGTGTGAGGGGGTGAATTCCTTAGCTCAGATTTTCTCGCATTTTAGTCTTGAGCGCTGAGCGATTGAATGTGTGATTGTCCTCTTCCCTGGAGAAATTTTCCCTACTCGATTTTCAAAAGTTCTCAAGTCTAATCTTCGATTTCGGGGTTCCTCGAGGCTATTCCCTTCTTTTGTGGCACAATCCTAGTGGAGAATAGGCACTGACGATGGCGCCAAGCCCTTTGGTAAGTCGTTTACAGAGCATCAGATTCCTCCCACCATTCTCTGATCTTGTTTCTAGAGTTTGCTCCTTGCTGTGTTTGTTGTTCTTCGTTTTGCTGTTCTGATTGTTGATTCTGAGTTTTGACTGGAGACAATACTCTGAATTTGCTGCTTCCACTAAGAAACGTTGATTTTTCCTTTGAATAGTCATGAGATGTGTTTTTGGATTTGCTCTGCTAATACCTTTGTTGTTAGTTACTGAAGTTTATGCATAATGTGCAGTAGGCTGAGATTGGCTAGTTGTTGTGCTCTTTATGTGAAAGCATTTTAATGTCCTGTTATTGCTGATAACTGAGGTAATAATAAAGTAATTTGTACCATTCAAATATGATCTTGATATGGGTGATTTTGAATGATTTTACCAATATTTTAGCATTATCATTGTTGCTATATGTACGCTGTATAATCATATTAAGAAGCTATTATTCATAAATATGTTATGTTTGTGTGGTGTATGATGTATCACTTTCATTTTTATTTGTGATAATAAGAGACTGCATAGATTTTGTGATGGATAGTGTTCACGTAGGATACATGAAGTCTTGTTGATGGATATATGCGCTGTTTAATTTGATAATGAAAAGTAATGCCTTTCTAATTACTAACTTTTTGTATTTACTTTTTTCAATTTATGAAGTTATACTGAGGAACTTGCTCTTTCTGTCCTAAAATTTTTGAAATGCAATCACAAGTATAATAATGAGTTCTATTAATTTTTCTATTTCAATTTTTGAGGTTCAAAGGATTAGCAAAACGCAGATTAAAGTCTGTGTTAATTCTAAGTGGTCCACAGGGTCTTTCCATTAATTAATCATATAGTATTGAATATATATTGCTAATTAATTAAATCATTCTGATTTAAACTAACATATTATATGGGGGAAGAGGTTCAAGCATGGGCGCGGAGGAGTTAAGGCTAATTTCAATAAGGCTTTAGATTTCTTTTTGAAAGCGGCAGCACGTGGGTCAACACTCGCGATGATGGACACGATGGTGGAGCTCGAAAATCCTTCTAGAAGGTGTAATTTGGCAATCTCCTATTTGCAAGGTTAATTTCAACTATATGCAAGATTAATTTCAACTGCTATAGCATTCTTTGTTACATAATGATGATGGTCTGATCACTGATAATGATTAACTCTGTCAGCTGATGATTAGAAAATGGAGTAATTAATTTTGATAGTTCCTAATACCTGATAAATGTTACTGGAGTTATTCATCGTTGATGGATTTATCATTTCATTGCTCATTATATGAAGAATTGATTTTTAGAAAGAGATGAGATTGTTACAGATGAGAGGTTTCATTATAGTTCAAGATGAATTTAGTAGGTCTATTTTAGGGCCAAACTACTCGTGGCATCTTTTTTTCAGTAGGGCCAAACTAGTCGTGGCATCTTTTTTTCAGTAGGTCTGTCTCAAATATGTAATAAAAATGGTTAGAATTCCACATATGCTGTTTTGGTAATGCCAATTTAGTCATGCAGCTTCATGTATAGGATACTAATTATTACTTATTCTTTCTATATCCAGCTCAATTCTTGATATTATATTTGGTTTGTGTTTAGTGTTTCTAAATTTACATAAATTTAAATAATTGTTGTGCCTTCTTTAGACACATCTTCTGATTCTTGAGCTAACATAAGGATGGATTCTCTGGTTTTCTTCTTTCAGACATCGAGAGTGAGATTCGTCTTAGATGAGAAGGCTCTGGTTTGTTTACTCATGATTCCTTCACATTATAACACCTGATTTTTAAATTATGATGTAGACATGAATTTTATATAATCTTACATTGCCTTATTATTTTGTTGTTCATGGAATAGAATATCTAGCTTTTGCTCTTTGTGCTCTAAAAGAACTTTGTCAAAATCATTTTCCGCTGCTATACTTGTTGTCACTTGAATGGAATTCTTTTATTCTTTTTTGAGTATTTTTTTCTTCTTATAGACATAAATACATCTGGTGCGTCCTATCCTAGTACTGATGGTGGAGTTTATTGTTAATGATAGTGTTGCCTCATAATGTGTTATGATGTTATGAACTCAGCAGTGACACAATGTGGAACCAATTTACTAGTTTGATCAGATAATGAGGTGTAATGACAGATGTGTGTAAACGTTTCAGGAACTTAATTAATTCTCTTGAGCAATTGTAGAATTAATCATCTTAGCTGGGAATTCTAACTTTTATCAGCACTCTTTCATGCGGATTGACTATAACATTCCTATTTTCTTCTTTATTTCAATAAGTTATACCAAAAGAGCCTAATTACAGGAGGTAAAAGTTGGAGATGACCTGCAAGACTCGGGTGAAAAATGCTTTTGTGGGTGGGAAAAACCGATGGAAGTAAGTGCGGCAATTTCTTATTAATCTAATTATTTTCTCACAAAATCAATGCTTAACATTTGAGCTGGCTTGCCAGATATTCAACTTTCGTCAACTGGGAGCTCTGGTGGCCTACATTTCCAATCTTGGTGTATTTTAAGGAGACTCGAACAAAACCCGGAGGACAAATTCACTTTTTCCCTGTTATCTTTGTAAATATCTTCCTAGAACTCTAAAGTTGGGTTGGATGGACATATTTGCTGATGGATTTTAAATTTATAGTATCAAATTCGTTGATTGGTATTTGGATAGATATAGATTTGAAATCCATGCCTCTCATCTTGAACTAATATAGTCATTTGGATTGATTTGAAATCTATCATAAATTCATCTGTAATGAAATGATAGTTGAAGGGGAGTGTTTCATTTCATTGCTCTTTGTGTTAAGAACTAATAAAGTCATAATTGGATTGATTTGATGGATTGGTTTCATTATAGTTGAAGGGGAGTGTTTAATTTAGAATTTCTTGTGTGGGAAACTGATTGGTAGTGATTTGGTCAATTATTGGTGGTGATTTGTTGTTGATTTTTAAGAAATTTGGGTTGAAGTAAGTGAGAATGCAAGAATCAAGAAAGGTGAGAAAGTATGAACGCAAGGTGTTTGATAAAATGCTTGAATGAAATTTTCACTTAATTAAGCATTTTTCTCTCTTAAATTTGCATTGATTTGTTGTTGATTTTTAAGAAATTTGGGTTGAAGCAAGTGAGAATGCAAAAATCAAGAAGGGTGAGAAAGTATGCACATAAGGTGTTTGATAAAATGCTTGAATGAAATTTTCACTTAATTAAGCATTTTTCTCTCCTAAATTTGCATGGGCATGATATTTGGAATGGCTTCATGTGCTAGTTGATGCATACCATTGTTGAAATCCATTGATTATGCATAAAGATGAGATCGTAAAAGCATACATATGCTAAGACTAACACATCATGTGAACTTGAATGTTTAAACATGGCCATGCTACTTGATTATCATTTTCCTTGAGATGAATGAAGTTAGAGTGTAATAGCACTATCTTATTTTAATTCTTGGTTAGTTATTAAGAGTTCAATGACTAATTAATTTTGATAGATTTATTAGGCAACTAACTTAATGGTGACATAATTAATGGATTACTGCTTGTAGATGCAGGCTTCATTCCTCAGCAACTTACATATATATCACAGAAAATGCAAGCATTAACAATTTAATTGGAAGTAAGTGATCAGTCACATCTTCACTGAATTGCCTTAATCCATTTTGTATATTATGATAACAATGTACTGATTTTATCTTTCAAATTTCTTGCAGTTTCTGGATAAGAAAAATGATGATTTTATGCTTTTCTCTGAGAAAGATTTGAAGTCTGGAGACTTTAGTGGTGCTCATGCAATGTCTTATAGTTACGTGGATTGAAACATTGATCTCTTGATCATGATGTTTTAGCTTATAAATTTAGGTTTTATTTATGTAAAATTGAAGTTTGGATTCAATAAGTTAGGGATATTCTTACATTTAGATTTAAAGGATTATTTTTTGTGTATTGGAAATTAAATATCTGAAATTATTATAATAAATTCGTAAGTTTTGAGTTATATAACATGATTGTATTTAGTCTTATTTTAATAATATAATAAAATTATGTAAAAAAAATTAAATATAAAAAAATAAAAGACATCATGTAATAATCGATGTCTATTAAAGTGAAACTGATGTCTATGCTTGGAAAGACATCGGTGGAAAAATGATATGTTTTGAAGCGAAACTGATGTCTTTTCTTCGATAGACATCGGTTAATAAACGATGTCTTTTGGTAGCAACTGATGTCTTTTCTTGGAAAGACATCGGTAGATAACCGATGTCTTTTGATATCTAACCGATGTTTTTTCTTTGAAACATCTCGGTTGATAACCTTTAGACATCGATTATCTACCAATGTCTTTCCAAGAAAAGACATCGGTTAAAAACCAATGTCTATCAGCGCCCACTTTCAATATTGGCAGAGTTCACGCCGCCCGCCCTGAACAAATAGGAGGAATACGGATGAGAACTCCTAGCCGATAGCCCAGCTTCAACATCGGCTGCTTGGTGAAATAGACATCAATTTTTAACCGATGTCTATCAGCATTTTTGGTGTAGTGTTTGTTCTAAAATTTAATAGCACTTATCATAATATAGGCTGCAGACTTCAGTTTCGGGGGGGGAGGGGTGGCTTAAGAGCAATGTTTGGTCGGGTGACCACTCATTGTGCAGCTGCAAATTTCTTGCTGTTGAGATTATTGATTATCCCCTCAATTGATTACGTAATTCATATATTTGTAAACTGCTCATATATTTGTATTTTGTAGAAATTGGATTTGCAGAAAGTTTAATTAACTTCATGAGGTAATTTTAATTCAATTAGAAAATATGCATTTCGTACAGAAAAATTAACTAAATCCCCCAAAAAAATCTATATTTCTTAAGTAGAATCTGTATTTCGTACAGAATAATCTGCATTTCGTGCATTTAATCAAAATAAAGATAAATTTGGAAATTAACAATGAAATAATATAGTTAAGAGTAATGTTTTTAGGATTGTGTATCTAATATTTAATTTTACATATGTAACGTATCTAAGAATAACTATCTCTATAAAAATACTCACGTATTTTCCTTTATACCTTAATAATTAATTAATAAAATAATTTTAAATAACATTGTAACTATACAGATATATAAATTAATAACATCACTACTAGATACTCTCTCCGTCCCGAAAAAATTGTCAGATTTTTTTTGGGCACAAAGATTTAGAAGTTGTACTTTGTTGACTTTTCAAGGGTAAATTTGTCCATTTGTGTTGTTAATATGTTGTGATTAACTTTATCATTATATTTAATCACTAATTTAACCTAATTCTATAATAAAAAAAATCGTTTAATAAAAAAATCTGTAAAAAAATCCTAAAATTTTACAAACTTACAAATATACACAAATTATTTACACAACTATAATAAAAAAAAGACCTGTATTGCATTATATTAAATTTACAGAACAATACAATAAATAAGAGTACAACTTCAGATTTTTTTATTCTATTCATCAATGGTTGTATTTCCCTTTAAAACATTATGTCACATCTGAATTACCCTCCAAAACTTGGATTTCCCTCTAATTTCCTGCCTTCTAGTCTTTTAATTTTCAAAGATCCCTCCAAATCATCACAATAAATAACACAATCAGCAGCTAAGAGGGAGCCATTAATGCCCCCTCATAAGTTTGAATTAGCAGCAATGAATAGCAACCAAGAAATGGAAAATTCAAGCATGAGCAAGCACCCAAAATAAAAAAATATGAATGCACAATACATCTTAACTAATAGCAAAAATGGCAGAATAAATCATGGAAAGGCAGAAGAAGCATCAAAGATATTTGGTGTCACTAAAAGACGTATTCAATATGTTTGGGCTGAAGCAAGGAAACAAAGTGAAGCAAACATTCCACTTTCAAAAATCTAATAAGGCAGGAACAGAACGCAACAAGAAAGTGCATTTTGATGCTGAGGCTATAAAAGATATCCCATTTATGCAGAGATCAACTATTAGAAAGCTTGCGACAGGCTGAAAGTAAGAAAATCTACTATGGGAAGATGGATTACTAAAGGAAAAATTAGAGCACACACAAATACAATCAAACCTAAGCTAACTCCAAAGATCAAGCTTCAAAGGCTCAATTTCTGTTTAAGTGCTCTAACCCTAGACAGGTACGAAACAAGATTAAATTTGATGAAATGCAGTATGTAGTGTATATTGATGAGTAATGGTATTACTTCACTAAAGAAAGTGAGAGGTACTACTTACTCCCAGAAGAAGATGAGCCACACAGAACTTGCAAGTCTAAAAATTTCGTAATTAAAGTGATGTTCATGTGTGCAGTATCTAAACCTATTTTTTTATAGAAATTGACAGGTTTTATTTGATGGAAAAATTGGAAATTTTCCCTATATGGAAACTTTGCTAGCTGTAAGGAATTCAAGAAATATGGTGAGAGGTAATATGGTGATGAAAACTATAGATAGTGTCAATAAAATTTTGATAAAAGACTACATTAAATTTGAACAAGGTACATTCAACCATTAATTTAAGTTCATGATCTAGTGTTGATCATCATTAAGTCAACATTTCTTTTGATTTCTCAAAAGGATGACATTAATATGCTCTTTTTTTCCAGGTTATACCAGCCATAAATGAAAAATGGTCACTTAATATGAACAAGAACATATTGATACTACAAGATAATGCCAAGCCCTACATATTTGATGATGATCTGGTATTTAGAGAGGTTGCAAATTCTAATGGTTTCAATATCAGAATTGTATGCCAACCCCCACAGTCCCCTGATGCAAACATCAATGATTTTGGGTGGTTTATGGCTATTCAATCCCTTCAAGTAGAAGCTTCTAGTTACTCTATTGATGATTTGATTGGGAATGTGAAGCGTTCTTTCGAAAATCTAACCCCTCGTACGTTAAAGAATGTTTTGTTAAGTCTATAGAGTTTCCTAATTGAGATATTGAAAGTGAATAGAGACATCAACTACAAAGTGACTCACATGGGAAATGAAAAAATTATTAGGAAAAATGTTCTACCAATCAGCCTAGAAGTAGATGAAGGGCTGGTGAGGTAGTCCACTAATATTCTACTTGAAGGTTTTGGGGTATATAAACCTATCTATGAAATTTCAGATCTGATGCAAGGATTAGGGTATAATAATTAACAACATGATGCTTTCCTTGTTTTTTTTCTTTTGTTTACATCATAAGCATGGCATTTTAGGTATGCCCTTTTGCTTGTATGTTTTGTTTAAGCTGTAAACAATGAATATTTTGTGAATACCTTAGAAAAAGCTCATCATGGGCCATAGTTCACTTAACTAGGGTATTGTACCGAATGGTGACTCTTATATTAACATAAGGATGTTTTTCTTATTTTTGTGCATTTGTATACAACATAAACCAAACAATTATGTAGCTGCTATTTCTGTTATAATTTGTGTGAGCTATAACCAATAAATATATTGTGCAATTGATTTTATGTTTTGCATAATGCCTCAGAAAAATTTCATCATGGGCCGTAGGTCTCCTAACTGGGACATTATTCCTAACGGTGACTCCATTAGTGACACTAAAACTCATGAGTCTCCTAAATAGGCTATTGACCTATTGGTGACTGATGAGAGTGATAATTCACATATTTTGGGCTCTGATTTGTGTAGAAATTGAGTACGATTTGGTCTATTATCGAGACGAATCGGGATGTTTATGGAAAATTCATGAGTCAGATGCTACTGAGTCTATTTGAGCATATTTGTACATGAAAATAGGTCAGAATTGCTCAAAATTGAAAAATATATTTTTTGAGACGTAGCTCGACCACAGAGACGTAGCTCGACCAAGCTCAGTATGCTCGAGCTACACGAGGGAAGTCGAGCTGGAAGCATTTCATTTATAGAGTTGTTGTTCGACTAAGGTTGTGCAGCTCGACCAAGGGAGATTTGGTAGAGCTATAGTAGCCAAGTCGAGCTGAGCGGAAGACGAACTTTCAGTTTACAGACATGCAGCTCGACCAAGAGAGTCCAGCTCGACCAAGACCATTCTGGTTGAGTTAGGACACGTCAGCGTCGAAACTTCAGAATTTCATCTCTAGTGCGTGTATGTATGTGCTTTCCACAAAAAAGCCAAGTAAAGGTCTATAAGGAGAGTTTACAAGTAAAAAAGTGATGCAAATCACATCAAAAAGAGAGTTAAATTACACATCCATCCTATACCACATCCAAACCCTAAGTACAATCTACGAAGCTATAGAGAGAGAGATTCATGTCGCGAATAAAGTGAGAACCAAGTGAAGATTCAAGACGGAGCGAGAAGCGACGGTACTCACATCTAAGGTTTATTTCGCAACTTAATCTTTCCTGTAATTTTTAAGACTATGGGTAAGATTTATCTAATTACCATGAATGTTCTTCGAAGAGTCATGGTCTAGAACCACTTTGGTAGTTCTAGGGTTTATGAAGGATTTACTAGTTAATTGAACTTCCATGTGTATATTCCGTACAACACTACTTGTGGATTTACTTTATATAAGATTATGCATTTTTAATTCATACTCAGAGTTGTTTTTTGCATCTTTAACTGTTATATAGAGTCTGAATATATATCTTGATTATTGATTGAGCGCTTTCATTGCTGAGCATGATTCTATGTTATGATTTTAAGTAAGGGGACTCCGAAGTTTCATTAGAACTATCTTATATAAATACTTATTAATTGAATTGAATTTGGGTGAGTAAGTAGGATAAAGGAGATAATTTCATAGTACCTATAAAGGGAGATCATATTGAGTTAGAATATTAAGTGCACGGGAAATAATTGATACTGATAGACCTAGAAAGGGGGTGAAATTATGTTCTTGCTCCGAGGTAATTCACACGTTTTACATTCTTATCTACTTACTTCTATAGAGTAGATATGCATGGCTTAGTGATGCGTCCATATTTCATAAGGTAGAGTCGGACATTGTTATATGGAATGGAGATTAATTAGTGATATTGGATGGCCCGAAGAGCTACCTATTTTCTCATTTGCTCAACTCTCGTTATTCTCTACTGTTTCTATTTTATTTGCTATTTAATTATTCTAGTTATTAGTTTAATAATATTCCTCCAATTAAATTGCCAAAAAATAGTTTTAAATAATTTAGATAATAATAAATTAATAATCAACTGTCCTTTGGGTTCGATATATAACTTGATCGCTTATCTAAGCTACAATCGCATCCTTCATAATTGGGATTAATTGTGTGTTGAGAAAATACCCATCAGTGACACATTAATTTTTCATAGGTACCACATTAACATTTAAATGGACTCTAAGAAACCTCACAGTCCACTGCCCTCACAAATAGGTGTGATCATAGGGTATCAAATTATCCCAACCAATATTATTAATAACCCTTCGAAAATTTTCATCATTGGGTCCATACCAAGCTCAAAAAATTGTCACATAAAAAGGCTTAACAATTACAAATCTGCATAGAAAATGCTTCATATGGCATCAATAATCAACAACCATTATATGAACACGTCAATTACGTTCACAAAAACTAGATAGACTCACAGGGCATCATCACAAAGACACAATTTGGATTATCACCACGAAGCCTCACAGGGCATTATCACAGAGGCACAAAAATCACATAACCTTATAGGGCATCATCACAAAGAAATAAAAAGACACAATCTGCATCAACACCACAAAGCCTCACAGGGCATCATCACAGAGCCACAAAAATCATATAGCCTAACAGGGCATCATCACATAGGCACAATATAATCAGCATATTACATACAAACATCAATAATCCACAATCAGCATGACATTAGCCTCACAAACTACAAGAAACTGTCGAAATACTGACGAATTTACCGACAGATTTATTCCGTCGGTAATTACCGATGGATTACCGACGGATTTCTGATGTTTTTTTGATTTAGTATGATTAATTTTTAAAAAATCATCATAAGAAATTTACGATGAAATTAGCGACGGATTATTTTTTTCGGTAAATCCGTCATTATTTTGGACCGGAAAATTACCAACGATAATTTTTCGTCGGTAAATATTATAAATATTTTTTAAAAAAATTAAATTTATGTCCTTCATTTACCGACGGATTAATCTGTCGGTAAATATTTAATTTATTTTTTATTTAAAAAATAAATTAGTTTTTAAGTTACCGACGAATTATATCCATCGGTAAAGTGAAGACTTAATTTTTTTAAACTTACCGACGGAATATATCGGTCGGTAAAAAATATATATTTATAAATTTACCGACGGACTATATCCGTCAGTAATTATAAAATTTTATTTTAAAAAATAATTATTCTTTAATTTACTGACGGATTAATCCGTCAGTAATTATAAAATTTTATTTTAAAAAATAATTATTCTTTAATGTACCGACGGATTATTTCCATCGGTAGTGAAAAACTTTTTTTTAATGTTTTAGGGCTGCCCTTGAAAATGAATCCACCCATCTGCCTCCATATCCACCAGCCCTAAAATGAATCCACCCATCTGCCAATCCGTCGAGCCACTGCGCCATTGCCAGAAAAGAACACCGCAATAGATCAGCAGCCGGAAATGCTGTCGACGCCCGTTGATCTTCTTGCCCAGTTTGCAAACAGCCGTCTTCATGCGCAGATCTGTTCCATCCTTCTTCTTTTCTCCTTTTTTCATTCCCGATAGTTTGCAGCTCTTTGGTTGAAGATAAGAAGAAAGCTAAATTCTGAGAATCTTTGCTTATATATTATAAATGGTTGTTATGCAATTATGTTTCTGACTGAGTGAGCTTTTCTGTTCTCGAAAATAAATGGAGAATTGCAACTTTTATACTTACAGCTAATTTGTGGCGATATCTGTGAAGAAATATGAATTGGGTATACTAGATATTGCTTGTGCTTATCGCAAGATTATGTGCTTATTCTGTGTAGTTTGAAGTTCTAACTTTGATTATTTGAATCTTGAAATTAAACTGCTTGAAATTAAAATGAATTTTAAAAGCTCATGTACTAGAATTTTTGGGGCTTACATGAATAGGCAATTGTGTGCCTGAGACTTGAATTATAAGGCTAAATATGTATGTTTATGTTGTATGGAGATTTCTGTACTGATTCAGTATGTATTCTAGCCAAAAAAAGGGTATTTCTGACTCCATATATATAATGTCATGTTGAGTATGAGCTGTGAATGTGTGGCATTTTAGAGTTTCCTCTTTAAATCGTTTACGGGCTCAACCCTGAATTTGAATACCTCTTGTCTCAGTCAGTGTATGAAATTGCCGTAGGAAAGAATCGCCCATTGCCGTGTTCCTTTTTGCCACCACAAATTGCACCCACAACACCGTCGACCACCGTCCAAACACTGCCACCATCTCACCAAGCGCCAGGTATATGCATTTTCTTAGCTTTTTAGAGAAAAACTACTTTATTTATTAACTAGTTTTGTGATTCCAATCTGTTCAATTTAATTCATCGTTGTGTGTATTGCCATTTTTTATTATTTCACACCCATATTTATCGCACATATTGTTATTTGGAAGGTTTTATTTGTCTAATTGATACTTGAGATAGAAAATTAGACATTGTATGTTGTTCACAAGTAATCGTGAGACAATTCAATGGCGTTCTCTGTGTATTATATGATCTGCATTTGACCGGAAATTTAATTCTTAGAATTCTGATGTTTAGATTTATACTACAGAAAGGTACACATTAAGAGGAGTGTCTATCATAATTATTACTACAGAAAGGAATCGAAGAATTTAGAGGGAGAAGAGGGATACATTAAAGCAACACTGTACGTCTATATATAGGGTTCGAAAGTGTATTGTATTCCTAATTGGAACTCAAATTTTAATTTTAGTAGTTAATATCTCACAATATCTTCTATTTAAGCTTTACCTAAATTAATAATGAAAGATACGAGCCATTAATTTTTGGAGGAGAACGAACACAGATGAGAAATATTGTTCGAAAGTGTATAACTGCAATCCTTAATTATCTTTAGGAATATTAAGAAAATTAATCATAATTAGTATCTTACAATATCATTACTTAATTTAATAAGGATACGTTATATATGTGTATATATAAATACACATGGGGCAAATCTTTTATGGTATATACAGTTATATTATGATAAAAAATGGAATATTAAGAAAATTTTAAATAACATCAAAGATATAATTAAGGAAATTGTTTTGAATGGTCGTGATCCAATATTTTGGCAATTTATAGAAATTGAACGTTGCAGATGAATGTTCATAAATAAGAGTAGTACTACTGTTTATATCATATTATTTTATTATTTGATTTAAAAAACAAGGAAAACACTTTCTTCCTTGTAACGTTTCTTTCTGCAAAATGGTTTCTCCCCAGCCGCCGGCAACTCCCTGGTGTCATTCTCACAAAACATCATATCGATCTCCATATTTAGTTAGTTGATGATTTTCTATTACTGTTGTAAAGAAACTACAGGTTCTTCATTTTGTCTTCTTAACTAGTTACTTTTTTTTCTGGTTTTTGGTTTCTCAATTAGGTAAGGACTTGTATCCCATGTGCTGAAAATGCTCTTCTATTGTATGATTATTTTTAAAATACATGCTATTATGTAGTGTAAAGCATTTCCTCTGCCTCCCTCATATATAGCACTGATCTCTTATGAATGTACTACGATAATGAAATGATCTCACCAGTAAGGCAAAAAGACTGATACTGCATTGGCTATCCGTTCCTTTTATATTTCTTTATGTTTAATGATTTTGATCTATGACCTCAACTATTATTGCTAACATGGATTTTATTCATTAGAAGCTCAAGATGAGGAATTTTATGAGGGGAAAATAGAGCTTAAAGCTTGCCAGTTGTGTTGAGATTTTCTGTTTTACTTCTTAATAATTTTCATACTGGAAACCTGATAGATATTTAGGCATATTGAAGCTTAAGAATGATGAAAGACTATTTTTTGCTTCTTTAGTTATGTTTCACTTCCAATAGCATGTTTGCCTTTTCTCTATAATTTATGTACTTTAATTTAGATTTCTTTATCATTAATATGGCTTTACTTAAGGTACTTTTCCTCCGAGTTTTGATCTTTTCATTGAAGTTGTTCTGCTTCTTTAAACTTTTTTTTTTCGTGTCTGATTTTGTTATAGGTGACTAATGTTAATGATCAAGATTGATTAGTTCAAGGTATTGTTTTTCTCTCTTCATAAAGGCAGCCTATGGTTGATAGCTAGCTTCATCACTGTCTATTGAGGTACTCAAAATAAATATATAGACATAGATGTTATGTTCATGTTTAATTACTACTATCGAGCATCCTATAAATGGGTAAATGAATACTCAATTGGTACAATTACCTAGTGATTTTATATTCTCTAACAATGTGTGGATTGAATTGTTAAAAATATTGATTTTCTTACCAGTTTTACTTGTTTGTTCTTAACTTATCTTCATCTTATGGCTGCCTTGATTAATTCAAATATGCCTCTGAAAATTTTTTATGAGCATGCAAGTTAAGCCAACAAGTTTTGGTTTTAAAAAATAATTGCAGAATTTCTTCCAAAACTACGCACATTCGGGTTGAACAACAATAGGCTGAACAACCTTCTTGAGAATTCCAGCTACAAGTACTCCCTCTCTCCCCTCTCTCATGCATCAACATGATTGTTCATAGCAAGCATCAAAGGAAGATCCTCTATTGCTTCGGGTGAAAGCTTTTGGAATCAAAATAACAGAGAAAAAAGGTGATGACAAAGATATACAAATTTTTATTTTTGTGGGATCATATTCAATTATTTAGGTGGGGTAATTTCTCTATTTATTCATAACTGATGCAATAGGAATTGAAATAGGGTGACCAAATTCTTGTACTTTACTTACCTAAAATTGCTGTAAATTTAGAGGTAACCCTTTGCTCTAGATATTTGAAATTATGTAGAGTTTTTTAATTTCAATGTTATATTGAGTGAAGAATTTATATTAAGTGGTTTTTTTAATATTTATTAAATTGAATTTTTTTTATTTTTCCTTTTGCATTTTACTGATGGATTTTTTCATCTGTAAAATTATCGACGGAAATATCTGTCGGTAAGTTATTATTTATTTTAATTTTAAATTTTGAATTTACCGATGAAATATTTTCATTGGTAAACTTACTGACTGATTTTTCATCGGTAAAAATGTCACTATACTGTAACTTCCGACGAATTGACATTGAATGATTACCGGCGAAAATCTTTCTTTTACCGATAAAAAAATTTGTCGGTAATTATCGACGGATTTAAAAATCCATTGCTAAAAAATTACCGACGCAGGTTTTCGCGACAAATCTATTTTCGTCGGTAATTCGTCGATAAATTATTTACCGATGAATTTTTATATGTTACCGACAGATTTTTTCCGTCGGTATTCTTGTTGTTTCTTGTAGTGATAGGGCATCATACATAAAAATTAACACAATAATAAGCATGAATAATACTCTAAAAACTAAATTCTCAATCTTAGTGCCTCATAATGCATAAAAAATGCACCCAAATCACATAACACACTAAACACATTGTAAAAAATCAAGATGGATAGACAAAAATGTAAGGTTGGAGATTTATGCGTATATATTCTGGAAAAATTATGTGGATGAGTTCATAGATGATGGCTCGTGTTTCAGGACATTCAATCTAATGGCCATACCAAGGAGAAGGTGTTGAGGGTTGGGAAAAAGCTGCTCATAATTTTTCAGCAACTGAATATCATGAATGACGACCTCACAGATCTCAAGTGACTGAGCATCGGGAATGATCAGCTCACATGTCTTCGATGATTGAGTGTCGGGAATGACCATATCATAATCCCGTAATGACGATCGATTTGGGCACCATCATCTCTAATTCCCCATGGGAGACTCCAAGACCATCGATTAAAGGCCGGAATAGCCTCCAAAGCCCTCATTCTTCTTGAACCCTTCGGATATGTCACCCTCAAGCTCTCTCATTGATTGGCGTTAAATTCACTCAAAAATTGAATCAATTTTAAGGCTTTATTTGAGTAATTAAGTATGATTTCACTTGTTAAATCTATTAATTGCTTAATTATTTGGAAAAAGATATTTTTATTGATTTTTGCAGAAAATAGGGTGATTTTGATAAAAATGGATTCTACAAGTAAAGAGTAAGATGTTGGCGAAAATGACACTCGATTTGGAGTTAAAATGAGTGAGAAGGGGCCAAGATAAAATTTGCTAATGATTCTCATTTTTTTGCCCATGAAGCAAATTGTCCCACATGGAAAGATTATCACAAACTCCTCTCACCCTACTCCTATAAATACCCTCTTTCATGAAAGCCAATATTGAATCATTCAAGTTTCAAAATTTACATTTCATATCATTTTTAGAATAGAATTTGAGGGAGCTTTTAAAAAGAGATCTTCATTAGTAGAGAATCCTCCCCCCTTTTGGAAGGAATCCAAATTTAATTTCTTTTATATAATTTTTCTTTTCTTAGTTTAAAATTTATTGCTTTTCAAGAAGGTGGGGACACCAAGGAATAGATGACAGGATGAGTTACATGAGTGTAAAAATTTCATTTGTTGAAATCTAATCCTCTTATTATCTTTTTATTTTCTATGTTTAAGTGATGTTTAGATTATGGATTAATTTGTGATATTATCTAAATTGTGATCCCGGGTTTGATTAGTTTCATTTATGGATTCTTAATTGCTTATTTTATGTTTGATTTGTGTGGTTAATTATCTAATGTATATGGTCAGAACGAGAGCTAAATTGTGTCTAAGTAGTTAATTGAATCATTTCATCATGTGGGTTATGTAGATTAATGTGGAAAGAGTTGGAGACAACCTCTCATGTTTAGAACTACATAATAAACACTAGAGTGGTTAGATCGAGAGGTCAATTTATCTAGTGAGGGGAACCCAAACTTAGTGAATTCATAATACCTAGAAAGAGAATATTACCTATGATTTAGTACGTATTTAGAGAACTCGTACGTGTAATTAGTACCTATTGAGAGGTGTTCACTTTGGTCTCAATCTTATGGGCTATTTTGGGCCCTTTGTAAGGGCCTATATCATCTTTATCTCGAGAGAATTTAGGTGGAAATCGTGATCGCTCTTACTATGATAGCTTAAATTGGGAGGTAATTAGATGTGTTACATGATTGATCCATTTGAAGTGCATCATGAAATTTTCCTTTGCTTTGAAAATTTCAAAATATTTTAATTAGTGTCTTTTCATGCTTTTAATCTCTCATTTTTGATCGTCCCTAACTAATACAAAACTATAACATGAAGGCCACAATTCCAAAATTCCCATGGCTTGATAATTTAACTTGGTTGCCCGTGCCTATACGACAAGAGTACACTTGCTCTTTTACATTAAGGAATATTCAATCAAGTTTTTTTGGCATTGTTTCCATGAAATTTAGTTGTATTTGTGACTTTGGATTTTGTTGAGTGTTAGAATTGGGATATTTTATTATCTTTATTTTGATTCATTTTTTGTTTCATGGTTGTGTTTTTAGGGATGAAAGTGTGGAGTCATAATGTTGGCCTTGAAGAGCATAGGAGTGGTGCAAAATGAGGTAACAAGCATCTTCTTAACTTGAATTTTACTTTACCTAATTTAAGTTTGGGGGAATGTTGCTTTCGTTACTTAACTTTTTCTATGGTTTGAATCATAAAACTTGCATTTTTAAACTCTTACTTGAGCATATTGCACCGGCGCATGTTTAGTCCTTACTCTTTTCTTTGGCACATATTTTCTCCTTTTTGTTGTTTTTGCTTTTTCGTGCTTTTATCACTTTCAATAAGGAGAAAATCTCTCTTGGCTCTCTTGTGCTTCATTGTAAAATTTTGAGGCTATGATAGTCTGTTGAAACTTGTGATGAGATGGATTTTTGTTTGTGTACTTGTTGGGATATGGTTTGTGCTTATTATGTGTTTTCTTTCACTACTACAAGCCGGTGAGCTTTTGAGCCTTTAAATCGTAAAATCAAGTGATTTTTCCTTTCTTGAGTGTATCATTCATTTGTGTGCATCTAAAACTTACCATTGTGTCTTCTTGAGACTATATTTATGTGAAGATTATTGGAAATGATTTAAGACATCTTTTTTTTAAAGCAACTTAGCCAAATCTATCCTACCAAATGATATCATTTCGTAGTTTGCCCCTTTGAGCCTTATTATCCATATTTCTTTGGCAACCTACAAATTTAGTCATTTTATCCATTCTTATAGCCTAATCACCTTATTGATTAGTGGATGATTAATAGGGATAAAGTGGTTGAATTGTGCTTAAAAGAGAGTTTGGAGAGAGAGAGAGATGGTGAAAGAGCAAGAAAAGAGGGAGAAAAGATGAAGAAAAAAAAATGGTGGTTGTGAAAGAAAAATTGAGTAATGCTCAAATTTGAAAAGGCATAAAAAGAGCTCTACTAGAAAAAAAGAAAAGAGAGTTCGAAAGAAAAATACTCAATAGTGCTAAGAAAAGAAGAAAGGGTTTTCTAGTGAGTCGGATGGAAGATTACATTTTCTTTTGAGGTGAAAAGAGAAAAAGAGAGGATGAGAGTTGAAGTGATCAATCAACTTGAATTCTCCACTAGTTTTGAGCTTACTTTTCCTAAATTTTTCCTACCCTAGATCAAAGAATCTATATTACAAACCCATTAAAGACCTTTTTGATCTAATATAATGTTTAACACACATAAAAGTGGTGGAGAGTTTAGACTTCTGGCAAGCATATTATATCATGTATTTGAATTATTTTTTAGAGTATACACTTCTCCCATACACTTCTTGAGTGTGAGAGTAAAAAGCAAAATCTAGAGAGGAGTAGTGGATGTCTTACTTGCTTGCATATTTCTTCAGCTTAATTTGTATTCATTTAATTTGAAGTTGTGTTGCTTGATTTGATTAAATTGAAATGACCTTGAAATGACTCTATTCATTTTGAAATCTTGATCCAATTCTTTCGTAAATTTTTCTCCAATGTTCTTTCTTTTCCTTCATTGTTCGGGGACAAACAATATTTTTAATTTGAGAGTTTGATTGGCGTTAAATTCACTCAAAAATTGGAATAATTTTATGACATTATTTCAATAATTAAGCATGGTTTATATAGAAAATACTGTTAATTGCTTGATTATTTGAAATAGGGTATTTTGTTGATTATTGCAGAATAAGGGTATTTTTTTATAAAAATAGATTTTAGAAGTCAATAGGAAGACGTGGGAGAAAACATCGCTCGATTTAGAGTTGAAATGAGCAAAAATAGGCCCATGTAATTTGTTGGCTATTTTCAAGTGTTTGTGCTATCAAGTCATGAAGCCCATAGAAGATGATTAATGAAAATGTCCACTTGAATTCATTATTTAAAAATCTCATATTCATTTTTTCCTTAATTTTGTCCCATGAGCCAATTATCCCATATTGATTACATACCACAAATTCCTCTCACTCTACTACTACATGAACCAAACTATCCCATATTGGAAAACTCATCCAAAAATTCCTCATCCTACTATTATAAATACTCTCTTTCATGAAAGCCTCTACATCATTAAAGTTTAATAATTTACATTTCATAACCAAAATCCCATTTGAGAGAGAGCTTCTTAAAAACATAACTCCATTAGTAGAGATCTCTTCGTCCTTTAGGGGAGGATTCTAAATTTTCTTTTATGTGATTTTTCTTTTCGTAGTTTAAATTTTTTTTAGGCTTTCCAAGAAGGTGGGGACACCAAGGAATGGATGAGCTACCTGAGTGTAAAATCTTCATTTGGTGAAATCTAATCCTATTTATCATCTTTTTATTTTCTATGTTTTGGTTGTTTAAGTGATGTTTTGATTATGGATTAATTTGTGATATTATCTAAATTGTGATCCCGGCTTTGATTAATAGTTTCATTTATGGATTCTTAATTGCTTAATTTATATGTTTGATTTGTGTGGTTAATTATCTATTACATATGGTTAGAACGAGAGTTCAGTTATGTGTCTTATGAGTTAATTGAATCATTTCATCATGTGGGTTATGTGGATTAATGTGGGAAGATCCAACAGCCTCTCATATTTAGAACTACATAAATGAACACTATAGAAGTTTGATTTATGTAGTTTAAAACTACATAAATAAATAATAGAACTACATAAATGAACACTAAAGAGTTTAAATGAACACTGATTGCATTAGCTTCATCTCCAACCACATCTAGATGCCTCCTCATATATTTATATGAAGAGAAATTATATGAATATAGCAGTATCAAGATTAGCTATTATGGAATCTTTACCAATGTAGCATGTTTCCATGCAGAATAAGAGGGACAACACTCTCATTTTCTAGTAAAAGAAAATCACATGAGTGTGTAGTGTGCAACTTCTTTCCTTCATTCAAGAAAACTAATATCACACCAGTATATATATATATATATATATATATATATATATATATATATATATATATATATATATATATATATATATATAATTAATTAATCAATATGTAAGACTTAGAACATTATAAATTAGAACTAATGATTAATATATACTCCATCTATCCCGTTCAGTGTTTATATTTATTTTTTGCACGTTGATTAAAGAATACTCCATCCGTCCCGCACCGAGGGTCTCTTTTTTTATTTTGGTCGTCCCACCCAAAGGATTCCCTTTCCTTTTTTATACACATAGGTCCCACACTCACCCACTAATACAATTAAAATATGGAGTTCACACTCCCACTAATACAACTACCCACTACACATTAAATAATAATACTCCTTAATCTACGTGCAAAAAAACAAAATGCACCCTTGGTGTGGGACAGAGGGAGTATAATATTTTAATGAATAGTAGGTTGAAAGATATAATATTTAATGTAAAGTGGGTAGGTATATTAGTGTTGGATGTGGGTCCCATAGTGATGTATTAAATGTTTTAGGTGGCTCCCATATACAAAAAGGAAACGTAAAGATTAAAATTGGACGCCCAAAATAAAAATATGTAAAGATTGAAATGGGATGAAGAAAATACATACTTGCATTCTCTTTAGCCTCTTTCTCAAGAAGAGCAGCAAAGCCGTTAATGTGCCTCTATTAGGAGTAGAATATTTCATCATTTGCCTTCTCTTCACTACAATACAAGATCATTATCATTATGATTAGAATCTTTTTAAAATGGGGTGTAGAGGGTTTAAAATATTATTTTAATTCTAAGTGATACTGCTACTTCGAAAGAACTTAAGTTTACAACTTCGTCATCAAAGAATAAATTCTTCCTTGATTCTAATTAAATTTATTTAAATGATCTCATAGAACACATCAATAAGGGGAATAATTATTAAAGACCAACCGTAAAAATCAAAACAATGATTATAAAAAGATTCAAAGGCGACATAAACATATCTTAAACATTATCCATTTCAAAATCAAAATTCCTTATGAAAGAGTGAGAAACAATCAACGAAATATAAGGTAAGTTGTAGTGGATTTCCTCCTCAAAGTGAAACTTAAATCCATACCATCCAAAAAGTTAAGGAAAGAGAATATAGAGTTGTTTGGAATCTTAGAAAAGAACCAAACCAGTGTGAAAGCACACAAATCATCAAGTAAATTAAATACTCGAGATCAAGTAGTGTCTGCATGTTAAAAATCTAGGCACAATACAAGTCAAGAATAACCTGCAAACTCTTAGGTTGTGTTTGGATTGAGTCATTTCAAATCCAATGAATTTGAAAATGTATTAATTTTAAATTCCTTGAATTTTAAATCAATTCATTTGAATTTCACTGTTTGAATATATAAAATATGGATCTTTGAAAGGATTTCAAATCCATAATTCAAAAATTATTTTAAATTAATTTTTTTTAAGGTGGAGGGGGTTGGGTGGGGGTGGGTAGGGGTAGGCTGGGTGGTAGAGTTTAAAACATAATACATATATATATATATATATATATATATATATTATATTTTTTAATTAATTTATTAATTTTATATATTATTTTTATATATTAATATATCAATTACACAACAAGGGAATGATTTCAAATGACACGATTTCAGTGAGAATTTGAAATCCATTCAAAAACAACTAAAATTTTATGACAACTCTAAAGACGTTATATAAATTATGTATTTTATTAAAATATAATTATATCAAATAGTATATATATAAATTTTGTTGCCCCTATATTTTTGAGGCCCAGGGCGGTCGCCTTCTTTGCCTCTCCTCAGGGCCAATACTGGGTAGGAGGAAAGTCTGGGGGAAAGTAGACATGCACGCCGATTTTAGTTTTTTTTAGCCTAAAAATATAAAAAATTAAAAAAATTAAAAAACCGCCGATTCGAATCGTGGAACCATCGATTTGGAATGAGGAATCGAAACCAAACCTAAATATATATCCAATTCTAGTTTTATTTTTACCGGTTTAGGTTCCAATTTTTTTGTGCATACCTATGGGGAAAGGTGGGGGTGGGATGGGTAAGTGCGGGAGTTTGGGGATGGAAATGGGGTTAGGGCCTGAGGTTAAATAAAAAAATAAATTAAGTTTTCTAGAAATTATTTGTTTATTTTTTGTTTAATATTTCTTATTAATATATATATATATATATATGTATATATTATAAATATTAAACTATTTTATTGTCAATCGAAAGAATTTCAAATGATACAGTTTAATAAAAAATTTAAATTCCTCTAAAACAATTAAAAAAATTTCAAATTAAAATCTATAACTTGAAATCCATTCATTTAAAATCATGGATAATAAATATGTTGATTTCATTTTCATCCCAACATAAAAGAAGGATTTAAGGGAAGTATTTATGAATCCCTCACCAAATCCTTCAATTCAAACACTACCTAAGGTTGTGTTTGGATGGATGGATTTGAGGAGGGATTTATAAATCCTTCCCTCAAATCCCTCCATCATGTTTGGATAACACTTGAAATCAATGGATTCATAAATCCAAAATTTTAAATCAATGGATTTGATTTTGAATTTTTTAGTTGTTTTTGAATGGATTTCAAATCCTCACTGAAATCGTGTCATTTGAAATCCTTCCCTTGTTGTGTAATTGATATATTAATATATAAAAATAATATATAAAATTAATAAATTAATTAAAAGATATAATATATATATATATATGTATTATGTTTTAAACTCTACCACCCAGCCTACCCCTTACCCACCCCCACCCAACCCCCACCCCTGGCCACGCACCCCCCTCCACCTTAAAAAAATTAATTTAAAATAATTTTTGAATTATGGATTTGAAATCCTTTCAAAGATCCATATTTTATTTATTCAAACAGTGGAATTCAAATGAATTGATTTAAAATTCAAGGAATTTAAAATTAACTCATTTTCAAATCCATTGGATTTGAAATGACTCAATCCAAACACAACCTAAGAGTTTACAGGTTATTCTTGACTTGTATTGTGCCTAGATTTTTAACATGCAGACACTACTTGATCTCGAGTATTTAATTTACTTGATGATTTGTGTGCTTTCACACTGGTTTGGTTCTTTTCTAAGATTCCAAACAACTCTATATTTTCTTTCCTTAACTTTTTGGATGGTATGGATTTAAGTTTCACTTTGAGGAGGAAATCCACTACAACTTACCTTATATTTCGTTGATTGTTTCTCACTCTTTCATAAGGAATTTTGATTTTGAAATGGATAATGTTTAAGATATGTTTATGTCGCCTTTGAATCTTTTTATAATCATTGTTTTGATTTTTACGGTTGGTCTTTAATAATTATTCCCCTTATTGATGTGTTCTATGAGATCATTTAAATAAATTTAATTAGAATCAAGGAAGAATTTATTCTTTGATGACGAAGTTGTAAACTTAAGTTCTTTCGAAGTAGCAGTATCACTTAGAATTAAAATAAAATTTTAAACCCTCTACACCCCATTTTAAAAAGATTCTAATCATAATGATAATGATCTTGTATTGTAGTGAAGAGAAGGCAAATGATGAAATATTCTACTCCTAATAGAGGCACATTAACGGCTTTGCTGCTCTTCTTGAGAAAGAGGCTAAAGAGAATGCAAGTATTTATTTTCTTCATCTCATTTCAATCTTTACATATTTTTATTTTGGGCGTCCAATTTTAATCTTTACGTTTCCTTTTTGTATATGGGAGCCACCTAAAACATTTAATATATCACTATGGGACCCACATCCAACACTAATATACCTACCTACTTTACATTAAATATTATATCTTTCAACCTACTATTCATTAAAATATTATACTCCCTCCGTCCCGCACCAAGGGTGCATTTTGTTTTTTTGCAAGTAGATTAAGGAGTATTATTATTTAATGTGTAGTGGGTAGTTGTATTAGTGGGAGTGTGAACTCCATGTTTTAATTGTATTAGTGGGTGAGTGTGGGACCTATGTGTATAAAAAAGGAAAGGGAATCCTTTGGGTGGGACGACCAAAATAAAAAAAGAGACCCTCGGTGCGGGACGGATGGAGTATTCTTTAATCAGCGTGCAAAAAATAAATATAAACATTGAACGGGATAGATGGAGTATATATTAATCATTAGTTCTAATTTATAATGTTCTAAGTCTTACATATTGATTAATTAATTATATATATATATCCTGGTGTGACCCTCCACTCACTACTAATACAATTACTCATTACCGAGACGGAGGAGGGAGTACTCCATAATTCATTTTTTAGTAGGCAATGATTTTGTTGTAAAGAAAAAAAAAACAAAATGGGTATTTTTGTGATTCTCCTATTAAAATATTAATTTTCGAACTTATTGATAGAACTAAATTACGTACATTCCCATAAATTAACAATAAATACAATTTAAATCTACTTTCACAAACTACAACATGAACATGCAACTGATACAATTAAAATCTACTTCACAAACTACAACATTCAACTGGTAGTTGCGAGCTGTAGAGATAAAACTCTAATTAATCAAGAGTATTTCAACACTAATTACACTCCAATATTGGTATATATATGATGGTCTAACCATGGAGGGCTGCGTAGCTGTTAATGAGAGCCAAGGCGTTGCTGGTCATATGAGCCACATTTACGATATTGTCCCTCACTGCCGTCTTGGTGGCGCCGTTCATTACTTTTCCGGCGAAGCCATCCATGCACGTGTCCTCGTTCGTCAGCGCCGCGCTAACCCACGTCTGGACGTCGCTCATGATCAGATCGAAATTGGACCCCTTTATCTGGTTCATCTCTGCCATCGACTTCCTCAGTTGATCCACCGAGTCCGACAGCTCCTCCATGTAGTCGTGCATGGTGCCAGCCTCCCGCGGTGTGATGCCTGCCGTGTGGGAGAGCTTGACCATGTCGGCGGAGGTGGAGCGGGCGGTGTCGTGGCTGACGGAGAGGGCGGCGTGGGCGAGGAGCTGTGGGCTCTGCTGGATGGCACTTGCATGGGTTGAGAGGGAGGAGTAGCAGAGTGTGGGGTACGCGGTGGAGGAGCACGAAGTTCGGATGAATTCCGTGCTCGTTGGTGTTGTGCCGCCAGGTCTGGCGGCGCAACCCGAGTTAATGAGTGAGAGGAGTATCACAAGAGTTGCAATGGAATAGCACAAATGTTTCTCCATTTTTATTGTTTTTTGGAGGATATGTGATGTAGTGAGTGAGAGAGAATGAAGATAGGTTTAGGGTGTGGGAATATGGGAGAGAAAAGGCTTTAATTTATAGACATGTATGATGTTGGGTAGGGTTTAGGGTTTGATTTATATTCCACAATTGTTGAAGATATTTATGTGAATTATTAGTCCAAAATAATGGACAAATCATGTGTAAAATATTTTAAAATTTATTAGATAATAACAAATGAATATAACAACTAATATAATTAATTAAAGAAATTTCGACAAATCATAGAAAATTCAATATCTTATTAAAAATAAAAAAAATTGAAAAAACCAAACGAGCTCCACCCATAAGCTAAACATAAGACATTCAACCAAATGGGACACAAGAGAGATATTTTTTAGAGCGGTCGATTCATTGCTAAAGTATGCTTATTATACAGGTAAAATATGTTTATTTGTAGTTAAAGTATGTCAATAATGAATATACTATAACATCATAAAATCATACTTTAATTTATCATCCATCATACTTTAGAAAACATATATTTTAACAATTACTATTAAGCATGCTTTATGTTAGAGTCACTCGATTAAGTATTAAACGATTCAACTCACTATAAACTTAAACTTTTAGATGAGGTGGTCATTTAATAAGGTATCAGAGTTCAGGCCTAGCAAAGGTCTAGGGTTCGAACCTCACCGCCACCATTTATGAGAAAATTCCACATGCAAGGTTTGAGGCAAAAATTAATCCCGACTGCATGTGAGGGGGCGTGTTAGAGTGACTCGATTAAGTATTAAACGATTCAACTTTCTATAAGTTTAAGCTTTTAAATGAGGTGGCCATTTAAGACTTTATCTATGCAATAGACATACTTTTGTTGGATTGTATACTAAAAGTCTAGTTTTTGTATGAGTAATGTTATAACAATTTATTTGAAATGAGAATCAAATGATCAAATGATTGCGTCTTATAATTTATTTATATGTGCGATGCAATAGTCCACTTACTTTATACTATAGATAATATATTGTGCGACAACACATGGAAGATCATATTATTGGTTTCCTTATAAAGTATAAACAGATGCTCACAATCGAGATAGACAGGGACTCTCTATCGGGATGGTTATAGTGTGATTTGGTATTAGTTTATCTTGACTATAGAATCACATTAGTGCACTTCTTGTGTATTGAGTAGGACCGCTTGAAATCGTTTGACTTATACTGACTATATGGAGAACTTGATCTCTGTTATTATGAATGTTCTCTATACAATAACCTCGACACGTAAGGCAGTATGTATTTCTTTGATTCATCAATGGGTGAGATTTACATGTAACTAAATCAATAAACTCGGTGAGTTGGAAAATAGTGATGTCACTATGATGTACTGTTGATTGTAGAAGGAATCCGTGTCCGTCATAGGTTGATGATATCCCCTTGAGGAGCTCATAAGGATTATATGTAAATCCTGCAGGTGAATTTATTCCGGCATGATAATGAGGTTGAGTGGTACTACTCTCGGATGAGATATTAATAAATAGAGTTGTCAGTAACTTAATTAATTAATGGACATTGTATATATTAAACATGGGGAGACTAACGGGCTCATAATAAGAAGTATCCCATAACGTAATTATGGAATTAGAATGGTAGTGCAGTAATAATATTTTAGTGGTATATATTATTATTATTGGACTTAAGTATAAGCTTTGGGCTAAACTTGGATACTTAAGTCCAATGGAGGCCCAACTCTAATTTCTCCTACTGGTCCCTGCTATAGCCCGTATATATAAGTCATCTCAATTGTTCGAAAACCCTAACTAATACATGCCTAACATTGTGAGGAGGCTGAGGGAACAGCAAATTGAGAAGATCTCGAAGATCGTCTTCTACACGACGTCGAGATTGGACTTGGAAATACAGTAGAAGATCAGAAGGTTGTTTGTTGCTGCTATTCATCAATTTCTATAATTTTTCTAAAATTGTGTGGGACTCCAAACTGGATGTGTTATACACCATTGGAAAGTACTGAAGAGATGATCGTTTTGGCGTAAAGATCACTCAATTCAGAGATCGAATGAGGAAGTTATGCCCAAAAAACTGAGGCTGCGCATGCTGTCGGCGAGAATTCATGTTCTTCTTCAACATACCCTGGTGTAAGGTAATATGTTTCTATGTTTCTTGCTTCCGCTGATTTAGAAACACATGAAATCCTAACGGTTCACGTTAACGAACGATTAAATGCCAACAACTTTAATACGTCAAAGTATTAAATTGTCTCACCAGAAATGGTCTCATACAAAGGTAACTCCTAAAAAAGTACTCCCTCCATTCCATCCAAAGGTGGCCATTTATTTTTGTGCATAAATTAAAAAATATTATTATTTTATGTGTAGTGGGTAATTGTATTAGTAGTGAGTGGTGGGCCACATGTGGAGCCTTTTTACTAAAAGTGGAAAATGGGGATATTTGGATGGGACGCCTAATATATATCGTAAAATGGGACCTTTCGGTTGGGCTGAGGGATTATTAAATTATCTCACCATGAAATAGTCTCATACAAGACTAACTCCTTGAAGGAGTATTAAATATGGGACGACGTGAGGCAATCTTTCTCAATTCTATCATCACTCTCTTTTCTATTCATCTCCTCTTTCTCTTGCTACCTCTCAATCTTTTTCTTTGTTTCGTTTCGAAGTTCGCATTCACTTGAAGAGTGCTTTTCGATACACTACAGATTTAGCTGTTTCATTGGTTCTCTCATTGAGAGATCTCAACATGGCTAAGGAAACAAAAAAGGGAGCTTGGGAAATAGCCTTTCAGCAACCGTAAGAGCAATTTGACAGACAAACCATCATCCATAACCAATCACAATAATAATTTTTTAACATGATGGAAGAGATCAAATCTGTTATTTGAACCATGCCAAATCAAAAAGCCTCAAGTTCATTTGCAGGGGTTTTAGGACCATTGTTTGTTAACCCACTTAATATGGCCCGACATGGGGAAACGATTGGAGAAGCCCTAAATTTAATACCATAAAATTGGATCTACCCAAATTTGATGAAATTGACCAACATGGTTGGGTATATCGATACAAAAATATTTTGATATTCATGAAACCACTGAAGAACAATGCTTACTCATCGTGCTTTTACGTTTGAAGGAAAAGCCTGTGACTGGTATCAATACATGAAAACTAATAATCTTTTTACAGGTTGGCCATATTTTCTTGAGAAAGTGAAGCTTCACTTTGGCCCATCACAGTTCGCAGATTATCAAGGAAAGTTGTCAAAGTTAACTCAAAGGGCTACAGTAAGCGACTATTAGTCTGAGTTTCAGAGATTAATGAACAAGGTATCAGGTATTTCTGAACCTATTTTAATCTCAATTTTTGTGGCTAGTTTGAAAACGATAATTCAGCGTGAGATGATTATTGCTCAACCTTCAACTTTAGTAGAAATAGTTGCACTTGCGAGGGTATTCAAAGCCTCGACCGATGACTCTCACTCTGAGATACGATTCTCTTCTCGTTGGCAAGGAGGGTTAAATGCCAATGTTGATAACCACCACACTAAACAGAACTCTGATACTAAGGTTAAAATAACTAAACAAGATGTGAGTATAATCATGATGAGGAACTCACCTAGATCAGAACAAATAATGGGAGTCCCCAATCTACCTAGACGCTAATTTTCAGTCGAAGAGATTGAATTGAAGTGTGAAAAATGCCTTTGCTATAATTGTGACCAAAAGTGGTCAGTTAATCATCGTTCATTCTTACTCTTTATGGATCCAATGAAATCAAAGAAGGGAATGATGATGGAGACCAAGATGAGATAGAAGAATTGGAAACACCATTAGTTACAGGTGACATTGCGAGAGGTTCTGTTCTACATCAGTTCAAATATGATTCACTTTGAGGACAATGTGATTTCTCAACCCGAATGGAATGATACGGCCAAGATAGAAAAGTCGTGTTTGTTAGGATAACAGATCCTCATTCATTCCTAAGGGACAAATAAAGAAGAGCATAAAAAGCACAACACAAGAATTTACGTGGAAAACTTTAAAATCGGAGAAAAACTAAGAACCGAGAAAATATCACTATGTGAAATTTTTTTATAATCATACAGAATTTCTCTCTCCCAACCCCAATCCCTACACTCTTACAAATCTTTGACTAACTCACACCATTCTCATAACCGAGAATCCAAGAAAGGAATTTAAATAGAATCAAACACAAGACTAAAGTGTACTTGATTGATGCACTTGATATAAAGTCCAAGGGCCTCCTTATATAGCACCAAGGATCCCTTTCCTTTTACTCTTCATCCGATGTGGGACAAAAGAAATAAAAGAAAACCCTTCTTTTATTCTTGACAAAACCAACAGCGTCGTTCACAACGATGATGTAAGATTCCAAATTGGCAGTCAGGACTATGTTTAGAACTTTATTTATTTTGACATTTTACTTTTATGTTTCCATTAGACTGGTCATAAATCCTTTAAATATCTGTTTATGGGTTATTTTTGGACAATAGGAAATAAGATATCTGCATCTTTCACAATTCTATCTTCACTCTCTTTGCTATCTATTCCTCTCCTCTTTCTCTTTTTTGCTACGTCTCTCAATCTTCTTCGTTGTTTCATTACGAAGTTCGCATTCACTCGACTTTTCGATACACTACAGATTTGGTTGTATCAAACACTATGTTAGATTTGAGTTTTCCTTAAACTTATGGATTATTAAAAAAATGATATTTTAAAAGGCCAGATATAATGGATAATTATTGTCTTAGCAGTTACTTGGTTGGGGTAAAATGTGAGGAATTAACAGAAATAGAGGTATATTGATTTCAATTGTTGATACTTATTTGATCTAATGAGAATAAAAAAAATTTCAATCATTTAATGATAATTGATAATCAAAATTTCTTAATCATTCTCATTGATTCAATAATTAATTCTCACCCTTTGATCACTTTTATTTTCATTATGATTAACCTCATTAATAATACTCATGATTATTATTACAATTGAGTAATTAGAACTAAATGGTCCCTTATAAATACTCCCTCCGTCCGCCCGAATGGTAAACATTTTGCTATTTTGGACATCCGCACCAAAGGTATACATTTTTCTTTTTAAACACATAGGACCCACACACATCACTAATATATTTAATATATGGGTCTCACACACCTCACTAATACAGCTACCTACTACGTATATTAAATAATAATACTCCTTAATACACGTGCAAAAAGAAAATGTATACTTAATTGGCGTACGGAGGGAGTATTTTCAAGATATAGAGTTTTAGTTTTATCATACAACAATAATTAACATATACTTCCTCTGTCCCATGTCAGATGACACACTTTTCATTTTGGTTGTCCTACAAAAGCTTGCACATTTCTAAAAAAGCTAAAAGTCAAATACAAACATCATTTTTCATACACTTTATTTAAAAAAAATCACTCATACCTAACAAACTTAACATACCTTATCATTTATTTATTACCAAAAATATCATAATACCCTTAAAATTTATTACTTTTTTTAATTTTCGTGCCGAAGAAGAAGGTGTAAACATCTGTGGGATGGAGAGAGTATAACACTAAAATTTTCAGATTATATATACTCCATCCATCCCGCCCAAAGAATTGTTTTTAGTTTTTGCATGTGGATTAAAAAATATTACTATTATTTAATGTATAGTTGATAGTTGTATTAATAGAAATGTGTGTTCCATATTTTAATTGTATTAATGGATACATGTGGGTCTCATATATATAAAAAAAAATAAGTGAACTCTTAGAATATAACGCAGAAAATGAAAATAAAATGACCCCTTGAATAGGGGGAGTATATATATAAAGAGAAGTTGAGTGTTAATAAATGTACCAAAAAAAATTCGAGTTGCATAAAAAATAGAGATATTTTTTAGAAAGAAACTGTAGAGTGGGCATCCACCATTACTGGCAATAATATGCATTAGTCTGCTTATTTAAAGGCATGATATGATAACGTGGTGGGGCCCTAACAAATTCTCCGATCCTTCGTATATCTCTCAAAATAAAAATTAAAAATACTTTCTTCATCCCATTTCAATATTTAAATATTTTTATTTTGGACATTCCATTTTAATATTTACGTTTCCTTTTTTTAAATATGGGATCTACCTAAAACAAATAATATATCATGGTCCCCACATCCAACACTAATACACCTACCCACTTTACATTAGATATTATATCTTTCCACCCACTATCTATTAAAATACTATACTCCTTAATCAACATGCAAAAAACAAACATAAATATTGAAATGGGATGGAGGGAGTATTACATAACAAACTCTCCTATCCGCTCGAGGTTCGAATTAAAATTTGTTTATTCACATTCATAATTTATATACGAGTAAATAAAAATATACTCCCATCACATTTACGTAACAATTTACTTTTTGCACGTAGTTTAAGAAGTATAATAATTTAATGTATAATGGTTTAAGAAATATAATATTTAATGTGTGGTGAATAGTTGTATTTATGTTGAATGTGAGTCTCATATGTAATACTCCCTTCATTCTCCAAAATCGTTCACCTTTATTGTACCACATATATTAAGAAAATGTTGCTTCTTTACTAACTTTATTAATTTTTTTTGGTAATCTAGTATTTTTAGGTAATAAATAAAGTATAAAGTATGTTATGTGTAAAAAGAATTGATAATATTTTTGAAATTAATGTGTACTTTTGAGGTGTTACATTAGAATGATATTACCTTTTTTGAGGGATGAACTATTATGTGGGACGAACAAATAAAAAAAGAGTGAACGATCTTTAGGGACGGAAGGAGTAATTTTTTTGTTGGTCATATTAATCCAAAATAGAAATGAATATTTTACATTGGGATGAACAAAAATAGCCAAATGAAAACGTATCAAGGGGATTGAGAGAGTATACGCTAATGAATAAGAGCTTACATACTTTGTTAGCGAATTTTCGATTAGTTTTTAACGAAAAACTATTAAAAAATTATATCCACTCCATCTTGCCACAAAAGTTACGTTTACTGTTTGCACGGAGATTAAAAATATTTTAGGATAGGTCTTGTGTGAGACCGTCTCACATAAGCCCTTACGTGAGACAGATAAAAAATAATAAAATTATTATTACTTTCGTTATAAAATATTATCACTTTTTATTTATATTATAAATTGTTCATGATATAATTCACTACACCATTATCACTTTTCATTTATTGAGTATCACTTTTCGTTATTGATGTTATCACATTTTATTCGTCTCATGTAAGAGCTTATGTAAAACGATTTCACACAAGTCTTTGTCAATATTTTAATGTATAGTGGATTGATAAATATAATTTTTAATATATAGTGGATAATTATATTAACATTGTGTATGAGCCCTATAAAAAAATACTAATTATTTTATATAGTCTCATCTACTAAAAAAATATAACTCTTTTGATAGGAATATAATATTTTTAAACAGGGTATAAACTCATCAAATCATCAAATCATCGAATTTTAATATTTTCATCGAAAAATATTAATGTAGACACCAATTAGTAGGGGAGTCTTTTAATAATACCAACTACTCTCTTTATTCCATCATAAAACGTGTTTACTTTCTACACATTATTTAAAAAAAGTTGCATATTTTGATAAACTTTGCTGACTTTATATTATAATATTTATAGATAATAAAAAATATAAAAGAATGATATATGTGTGAAAAATAAGTGATAAATTTTAAAAAGGTTGTGGTTATTCGAACCCACCATTTACTACATACACTCAATTATATTTACACACACTAGAATTATATATACACACATGTAAAAGACAAAGTTAGGGAGGATTACTATTAGGTATATTAAAAAATCCTTTAAAACTATGAGATACAAATATACAAAAATATTACTGCTAACTACATAAATATATAGTGAGATTCCAATATTACCCTTACAATGTGCTGCAGATAAATGTTTGTGTGCAGCATAAAAATTCGTGTGCAGCAAAAATTATGTGGAATAAAAAAGTGTGTGCAGCAAAAAAATTTTATGTGCAGCGTATGAATTTATAAATTTATGTACTTGATATTGATTTCTTTTTATCATTGTATCTAAGTGTAAATATGCTTTAAATAGTGTATTTCCCAGTATTTTTGAAATTGGACTGGACCGGCCGGTTCAACCGGGTCAATCGGAAATCGGAGCTGGTATCGGTCCGAAAACCTCCCTATAACCATTTCATAGTTAGACCGGAAAATACCGGCTTGGATCGGTTAAAATCGGAATAACCGGTGGACCGGTCAAACCAGAAACCGCCAGTCCAGCAGCACCAACGAGAACAAAATGTTCAAGACCAAGTCGAAATATTTATTGCCGCCGCTCCAGCCTCCCCCACCGTGAACGGTGTTTCAGACAGAACATTCTATGCCTCCGCCTCGTGTTTGCATTGAAAATGAGAGGCACCAGCTAAATCAAAAGTGAGTGGAGAAAAAATTAGAAATGATTAAGATGATAGGATGTAGGGTTACTGGACATTTGCAGGAGCGTCCACACATTTTTCGGTAATGGAAGAATTGGGGAAGAGGAGAGGAAAGGAGAAGAGATGAAGGGGGAGAGAGAGAAATCGTAGGTAGTAGGTGAATAAAGCAGATCTGTGAGAGTTGTTCTCAGCTTTCACTTTTCTAAAATTTAGTTTCTCGAAAGTAATTTTGAAATGTGAAGTCTTATCATTTTATTAATTAAACTATTAATTTATGTTGCTTACAGCTGTCATTTGCTACATAATAATATATCTCATGCAAAATATAAAAAAAATGTAAATATCAGTATATTAATATGAAATAATTAAATATAATATTAATAAAATTAGGTAATTTTGTTTTTT
The DNA here is from genome assembly GCA_023678885.1 of Pogostemon cablin. NCBI lineage: Eukaryota > Viridiplantae > Streptophyta > Magnoliopsida > Lamiales > Lamiaceae > Pogostemon > Pogostemon cablin. Next base: position 12,111,194 of record CM042985.1, on the reverse strand, counting down.
CAGTTGAATCGCTGGTCCGATCGGGCCGACCAGTCCGACCGTGAACCGTTGGGCTCTCTGGTTTGACCTCCGATTCGGTTATGAAAACATTGGTATTTCCTACTAATAAACCCAAAAAAATGTAACTGTTAACTAAATAAATATATAGTTATATTCCAATATTTATACTATAACGTGCTGCACAAAAAGCACATAATAATTATGCTGCACACAAACATTTATATTATGTGCAGCAAAAAAATTAAGAAGAAAAAGCAAAAAAGAAAATAGATGAAGGATTAGGAAGAAAAAATTAAGGGCATTAACATTTAATAATGTACAGAGGAATGTCCAAGATAGCAAGTAAGCTCCTAATTAAGCTACATTACAATTACAGGAGATTAAAACATATAATAAGACATGAGCACCCTCACGAATTGATACTCTATTATATAATTATGAGAAGAAGGAAAGTGGATCCCGCAGAAAAGCACACAAGTAATAGACTCAGTATTATCATTGATCATTTCTTGAAATTTTCCTAAATAACCTGCATTAAGAAATCCATGAATATAATTTTATGTCTACATAAAACCTAAATATATGCAATACCACACCTAAAACACGAGCACTCATCCAAATGATATTCATGAATATTATTTATTAGAATACATCCACAATTCAATCAGATATGTCGTGCACACACAATTCATTCATCCAAATTTACTACCAAATCTATTAAAGCAATGGAAGGAATGAGGTGGAACCAATTTAAAATTACTATTTTCATTTTTTTAAAAAAATCATTAAAAATAATCCTAATATGTGGTAAACGAAATAACAATTAAGCTTAAACAGCCCCAATTTATCCATTAGCCTGAGAATTCCACTAAAGAGAAGTCTGAAAATAAGATTGAAGCGATACCAAAGGAAGATGAAGGGCGCGGTGGCGTTGATAAGAAGAAAATAGTCCATGCGATGATGTTTTAAGGGTAAATGCGGGGACGCGGGGTTGATCCACTAAAAATTTCAGGGCAGAATCACTCGACGCTCAATTTGTTAATGCCGTCGGAAACGCGGATTTGGTGAAAGAGGAAGGAGATTTGGGGGTGGGAGAGGTAACGTGAATCTAGTGGAAACCTTCGCCATTAACCACTCACCGCGCTATTGTCGCTGTTGGATTGTATACTAAAAGTCTAACATTTTGTATGAACAATGTTATAACAATTTATTTGAAATGTGAATCATATGATCAAATGATTGCGTCTTATAATTTATTTATATGTATGATGCAATAGTCCACTTACTTTATACTGTGCGACAACACGCAGAAGATTATATTATCAGTTTTTTCATAAAATATAAACAGATGCTCACAATCGAGATAGACGGGGACTCTCTTTTGGGATGGTTGTAGTGTGATTTGGTATTAGTTTGTCTTGGCAATAGAATCACATTAGTGCACTTGTGTATATTGAGCAGGACCGCTTGAGATCATTCGATTTATACTGACTATATAGGAGAACTTGATCTCTATTATTATAGATGTTCGTGCTCTTAATCCCTATACAATAACCTCGACACGTAAGTGTTGGATTGTATACTAAAAGTCTAGCTTTTTGTATGAACAATATTGTAACAATTAATTTGAAATGAGAATCATATGATCAAATGATTGCATCTTATAATTTATTTATATGTTCGATGCAATAGTCCACTTACTTTATACTGTAGATAATATGTTGTGCGACAACACGCGGAAGATCATATTATCGATTTTCTTATAAAGTATAAACTGATGCTCACAACCGAGATAGACGGGGACTCTCTATCGGGATGGTTGTAGTGTGGTTTGGTATTAGCTTGTCTTGGCTATAGAATCACATTAGTGCACTTATGTGTATTGAGCAGGACCGCTTGAGATCGTTCGACTTATACTGACTTATAGGAGAACTTGATCTCAGTTATTATGGAAGTTCGTGCTCTTAATCCCTATACAATAACCTCGACATGTAGGGCAGTATGTATTTTTTTGATTCATCAATGGGTGAGATTTACATGTAATTAAATCAACAAACTCGATGAGTTGGGAAGTAGTGCTGTCTCTATGGTGTGCTGTTGATTGTAGAAGGAATCCGTGTCCGTCATAGGTTGATGATGTCCCCTTGAGGAGCTCATAAGGATTATCATGTAAACCCTGCAGGTGGAATTTATTCCGGCATGATAATGAGGTTGAGTGGTACTACTCTTGGATGAGATATTAATTAATTGGGTTGTCAGTAACTTAATTAATTAATGGACATTGTATATCTTAAACATGGGGAGACTAATGGACTCATAATAAGAAGGAGCCCAAAATGTAATTTTGGGATTGGTACGGTAGTGCAATAATAATATTTTAGTGGAATATATTATTATTATTGGACTTAAGTATAAGCTTTGGGCTAAGCTTGGATACTTAAGCCCAATGGAGGCCCAACCCAATTTCTCCTCCTGGTCCCTGCTGTAGCCCATGTATATAAGTCACCTCAACTTATCTGGAACCCTAATCTAATTGATTATTCACGTGTGATGAGAGTTGAGAGCAGATTGAGGAGGTCTCGTAGATCGTCGCCCACACGACGTCGAGATCGGACTTGGGACATACAGCAGAAGATCAGAAGGTAGTTTGCTGATGCTGTCCATGACCTTGAAAAATTTGTATAAATTCATACACTACTCAGAATTTGATGATCAATATACTGACGGAAAGCCGTCGAAGAGAGAATCGTCTGAACACAAAGATCACTCAATTCCGATTTCAGACGAGGAAGTTATGGCCATTCTCGTGGGACTGCGCAGGCTGCCTGCGAGAATCAATCTTCATCAACATACCTTGGTGAACGGTAATCGTTTCTATGATTTATTGCTTCCGATGTGATAAAAACGCATGGTATCCTAACAGGTCACGTTAACCAAATGATCGAATGCCAACAATTGGTATCAGAGCTTCGGTTTCGTGGTGAAGCGTGACACGTTAGACTAGGGTTTATGTGGTTAATTTTTCGAAATTAGGATCGCATGTTTAGGGTTTTGGTTTTACTTCCCAAACCATGAATATCCCTATGTGAAATATACCCTATATCATATCTGTTCGTTGATGGTTGTGTGTGAGAGGATTCGACGAAAACTGTTCGTCAATTTCACATGGAAGGAAGAAATTGAGAGAAAATCCAGCGCAGTGATATTGCAGAGGCAATAACCAGAGTTTCAACCGTCGGATCAGGTTGAATTTTGGTCAACACGTTCGAATTTTGTGGATGTACATTCTGAACGGTGAAGATCGTATTTAGAGCGTTGAGTTGTCAGGAATACGCCGAAAATAGAAGCAGTTTTTTGGGCGATTCTGTTCTGCGCAGTCGAGGAAAAAGAACTGTTTCTCACAATCTAACCGTTGGATCGACCTGTAATTTGGACAGCATGTTCAAAACTCACAGGCGTAGATTCTGGACGGTGGAGATTGGATTAACAGATTCCTAAAGTTGCGAACCCTGAATAACAGTTGGTGTAGTTTGATGTTGCGCGTTGGGCTGAACTTGGTTCCGTGCAAGTAGGCCCTTGGACGAGCGGATTTGTATCAGGTTCGATCGATGCTGCACCAAGTTCGAGCAGATTTCATCAGGTTCAATTGGTCTGCATCAGGTTCGATCGATGCTACACCAGGTTCGAGCGGATTTGCATCAGGTTCGATTGGTCTGCATCAGGTTCGATCGATGCTGCACCAGGTTCGAGCAGATTTTCATCAGGTTCGATTGGTCTGCATCAGGTTCGATCGATGCTACACCAGGTTCGAGCGGATTTGCATCAGGTTCGATTGGTCTGCATCAGGTTCGATCGATGCTGTACTAGGTTCGAGCAGATTTGCATCAGGTTCGATTGGTCTGCATCAGGTTCGATCGATGCTGCACCAGGTTCGAACAGATTTGCATCAGGTTCGATTGGTCTGCATCAGGTTCGATCGATGCTGCACCAGGTTCGAACGGATTTGCATCAGGTTCGATTGGTCTACATCAAGTTCGATCGATGCTGCACCAGGTTCGAACGGATTTGCATCAGGTTCGATTGGTCTGCATCAGGTTCGATCGATGCTGCACCAGGTTCGAGTGGATTTGCATCAGGTTCGATTGGTCTGCATCAGGTTCGATCAATGCAGCACCAGGTTCGAGCGGATTCACATCAGGTTCGATTGGTCTGCATCAGGTTTGATCGACTCTGCACCAGGTTCGAGCGGGTTTGCATCAAGTTCGACTGGTATGCATCAGGTTCCGCGTGAGTCTTCACAATATGATCGGGCAGGATGCCAGAGTGGTGGAGCAAGCTGCGGGGAGGTCGATCCCCATCGTAGTTTTCCGCATTCGTGATTGGTGGCGAACAATCGAATTCGCTGTTATATAACTGTTATAATTGATTTATTAATTGATTATTGTTATATATGTATGCATGATTCTCTATGATTTATTACCTTAAATAGAAGCATGCTAGATTGCGTATTATATTTGGTATATTATATGCATGTATGTTGGAGTGTTGATCAAGTCAACTTATTTTTGGCAATTTATTTCCTTATATATAACTGCTATAATTGTTTTATTGGTCAATTATTGTTATATATTTGGAAGTATGAGCATGCTAGGTTGCGTATTTTATTTTTAAATATTATATGCATGTAAAAACCCTCGGTGTTGAATAACTAAGTGGGAGATGGGATTGGTAAAAATTCCCGCGGCCTCCATTATTGGTTTGTTAGCAATGTGAATAAACTTGCGCGTCGGCATTAGAGCCTTCCTCCCCATCGGATGAGTTTATTCATGGATTGCTGGGACAGACTTCTTTAAATAATTATATTTGTAATGTGATGCATATGAACTTGCGCGTTGGCATAGACCTTCCTCCCTATCGGATGAGTTCATGTGCGGATCACTGTACAGACTTATAATTGATGACTGTAGGAAGTTATCCGAGCGCGTGTGTACTTCTCCATCTGTAAGACACATAAGCTTGGGCCGCGGACTTGGAGTCAAATAATGGTGTACACTTAGGTGTAAATAATAAGTATCCTCCCCATTGGAGTCACTGTTTTTATTTGCATGGCTAAAGAGGAACCGACTATTAATTATTTTGTCATAAAGTTAGGTTGACAAATGAAATTAATGGGTAAAACCTTCTCTTGTAAATGTTCGGGTTTGTAAACGTCCACACTATCGTGGCTTGCAGACTCACGGTGCTTGAGATGTCGGTGAATTTTATTTTTATATTATTTTTAGGGAATCAATATAAAAGGATAAAATTCGAAGTTTTGATCGGTATATTTATTTGTGATTCTCTGATTTTCAAATGGTTTTATCTCACTTATTATTAACTAAAAGAAATTATATTTACTTGTCCAAATTAGATGATTAGAAAAGAATCTTGATTTTGAATTTTACTGCTTAAGAAAATACATGTGTGTTCTCACAAAGGACGTCTCATGATGCCTATTAAAGTCTCTAGTGAAGAGATGAGAGGTTCATAGAAATATGATGGTCTCATGTAACTCTTCGGATACTTGAGTAATTTAAAAGGCGGTAGGTCATGATTGAATTTGATGAATGAATTGGAAATACATGGAATAGAAGTTGAAGGGGAAACCTAAGTCAATTTTATTCTTCATAATTGCCTAGATGTTTTGAGTAAGTTTCTCATGAATTACAAGAGGTTGTATATGGTGGGAAACTTCTGACAAAACATGTGGTAAAGGAAATTCAATTTCATAAAAGGAGTGAACAAGGATAGAATCTTACTTACTAGTTGTTTAAACATGATTAGTGATGGCATCTACTGACACGAAGTGTGTAGATACTGGAATCACTGAATGTTCATTACTAAGTGAGGATAAGATTGTTATGACATGGGTAAAACTACAAGACTAGTGGCTATTGCAGTGGGAGTTGTTTATTTATCTTACGATATGAATAAACGTTTGATTTTGTAAAATTGTCTTTACTTACGTTTTCAAAGAAAGAATTTGATTTCGGTTTCTATGCATTAATAGATGGATACTTCATTTCATTTAAATGACATGGTCATTATAATGAAGGATAGAGTTGTAATCTGTTATGGTACGTTGATGGACAATTTGTATACTCTTAAATCATGTATATTCCACAGATGCAACAAATAGTAATTAATAATGCATCTTCTGATCTTAGTAAGAGAAAGTAACCTTCGGAGATGAACTAAACATGCATTTGGCGTCTAAGACTAGATCATTTTACTTGAGTAGGACTCAAAAGTTGATAGCAGATGGACCGTAAGGTTTATCTGAAGTGGAAACTATCGGACTTGCGAGTCTTACTTGGAAGTAAAAATGATTAATTACCTTTTCAAGGTAAAGGGGTGTAGAGCCAAATATATATATGTTGGAATTGGTTCATTCTGATTCAAGCGGGCCTAATATTATCTAGGCGAGAGGTGGTTATGAATAATAGAAGATTATTCTAGATACCGATATATTTATTTGATGCACTGCATGTCTAAATTCTTTGATTTATTCAAGAATTATAAGGTTGGTACAGTAAAGCATCATGGAAAATATATCAAATAATGATGATTTAATCGTCATTACGAGTACCTCTTAGGATAATTAGAAACTATTAATCAGAGGTTGAGATTAAATCTCAAGTGGTCTACACCGGGCATGCCCCAGCTGAATGGTGTGGTGGATAGAAGGAATAAGACTCTTATGGTAATGATTAGATAGATGATGAATTATTTGGAATTACTTAATTCATTTTATGGATAAGCCCTAGAAACAGTAATTCATTTGAATGTTTGTCTGTTTGTGGGATATGCTATAAAAATGAAGGTGATTTATTTAGTCTAAAAGATCGAAGGGTGATTGTTAACACAAACACTAGATTTTTGGAAAGGGACTATGTAATAAATCACAAATCCATGTATGAGTTGTTCTATAGGTAGTGAGAAGAAAACACAAAGTATAAGTACCAAGTGTACAAGAGGATATACTACAAGGTAAACTGCAATGCGTGTCATGTCTGATACACAATTACATATAGTGCCTTGTCGCAGTGGGAGGATTATTCGACAACCCGTGAGATACATGTTTTGGGAAAGTCGTAAGACTTGATCCCTAGTAAACATGGTATTATCCCAGGGATACGACGTTGCACTATAAAATTAAAATGCGGAATCTTAGTAAGTGCAATGAATATTAAAATAGAATCGATGGATTTTAAATTAGGTCTGGATGCTTGTTGAACCGCTAAATGGCGTAAAAGCCATTGGAAGCGGGCATGCAAGAATAAAAGAGGATCATAGAATAGGGTGAAAACCTTGGAAGCAAGCTTGTTGCGAAAAGGTATACTCAGAAAGAAAGGGTTCGATTATGAGAAAACCTGTTCGCCGGTAGCTATGCCTAAGTTGATCCGTACTCTTTTATTTGTTGCTACTCATATGAAATATGAGGGATAGCAAATAGATGTCGAGACAGCTTTCCTGATTGGAAGTCTTAAGGAAAACATCTATGTGAAGCAACCAGAGTGATTCATTGCAAAGAGCTAAGAGCATTGTGATAGTGAGCTTAAAAGTGTCCATTAATGGACTAAAACAAGCTTCAAGATCATGAAACATCCGTTTTGATGAGGTAATCCAGTGACATGGATCTAATCAATGATCGGATGGGTCTTGTGTATTGAAAAGAGTGATGGAAACGTGGTGGTATTTCTTGTACTATACGTAGATAGTATCTTGCTCATTGGAGACAATGAAAGAGTATTGTCGGGCGTATGGGTATGGTTGATAAAGCGGTATGAGATGAAGGACTTAAGAAGAGCAAAAATATCCTTTTGATCACGATAATACGGATCACAAGAAAGGATGTTATGCTTATCTCAAGTTTCATATAATGATACGATCCTTACTCGTTTAGCATGTGAATTTATCTAAGTGAATGTGTCTTGTGGCACAAAAGTAGATAAAGAAGATGAAAACGGTTCCTTATGCTTCGGCAAATGAGGAAGCTTAATCTAAGGAATGCTATGCACGAGATTGGATATCTGTTTTGCCGAAGGCATGAACAGTGGGTATCAACGTAACCCAGAACAAGAATGATGAATTGTGGTAAGACATATACTTATGTACCTGAAAAGGACTAGAAACTATATGTGGGCTTACCGAACAGATTCACTGATTCTTATGGGTTACATAGATTCAGATTTTTCAAATCAGATAGGGACGACAGTAAATCTACCTCAAAGGTTATGCGTTTAATTTTAGGAAGTTGAGTCATAATGTGAAGGAGTGTTATATAGAAATATATTTCAGACTCCGGACTCCATCATGGAAAGATGATAAATTGGAGCCTATGAGGCAGCCAAAGTATCTGTATGACTCTAGAAACTTCAAGATGGACTTCGAAGTGTTTCTAAGTTTGCCCAAGGATATCACAATTTATATTGATGATATTGGTGCAGTTGCAAACTTGAAGGAATCACGAGCCCATAAGGCAATTAAACACATGGAGTGCAAGTACCACCTATTACGAGAAATCGTATGATGAGGGGAAGATTGTTGTCGCCTAGATTGCATCGGATGATGACCTAGTAAATCCATTTACAAGGACCTTAAGGCGAGAGCTTTTGATGATCGTGTAGTGGGAGTGGAAATCAGATGTATGGCAGAAGACATGACAGCATAGTCTTTTAGTATAAGTGGGAGATTGTTGGATTGTATACTAAAAATCTAGCTTTTTGTATGAACAATATTGTAACAATTAATTTGAAATGAGAATCATATGATCAAATGATTGCATCTTATAATTTATTTATATGTTCGATGCAATAGTCCACTTACTTTATACTGTAGATAATATGTTGTGCGACAACACGCGGAAGATCATATTATCGATTTCCTTATAAGTATAAACTGATGCTCACAACCGAGATAGACGGGGACTCTCTATCGGGATGGTTGTAGTGTGGTTTGGTATTAGCTTGTCTTGGCTATAGAATCACATTAGTGCACTTATGTGTATTGAGCAGGACCGCTTGAGATCGTTCGACTTATACTGACTTATAGGAGAACTTGATCTCAGTTATTATGGAAGTTCGTGCTCTTAATCCCTATACAATAACCTCGACACGTAGGGCAGTATGTATTTCTTTGATTCATCAATGGGTGAGATTTACATGTAATTAAATCAACAAACTCGATGAGTTGGGAAGTAGTGCTGTCTCTATGGTGTGCTGTTGATTGTAGAAGGAATCCGTGTCCGTCATAGGTTGATGATGTCCCCTTGAGGAGCTCATAAGGATTATCATGTAAACCCTGCAGGTGGAATTTATTCCGGCATGATAATGAGGTTGAGTGGTACTACTCTTGGATGAGATATTAATTAATTGGGTTGTCAGTAACTTAATTAATTAATGGACATTGTATATCTTAAACATGGGGAGACTAATGGACTCATAATAAGAAGGAGCCCAAAACGTAATTTTGGGATTGGTACGGTAGTGCAATAATAATATTTTAGTGGAATATGTTATTATTATTGGACTTAAGTATAAGCTTTGGGCTAAGCTTGGATACTTAAGCCCAATGGAGACCCAACCCAATTTCTCCTCCTGGTCCCTGCTGTAGCCCATGTATATAAGTCACCTCAGCTTATCTGGAACCCTAATCTAATTGATTATTCACGTGTGATGAGGGTTGAGAGCAGATTGAGGAGGTCTCGTAGATCGTCGCCCACACGACGTCGAGATCGGACTTGGGACATACAGCAGAAGATCAGAAGGTAGTTTGCTGCTGCTGTCCACGACCTTGCAAAATTTGTATAAATTCGTACAGTGCTCAGAATTTGATGATCAATATACTGACAGAAAGCCGTCGAAGATAGAATCGTCTGAACGTAAAGATCACTCAATTCCAATTTCAGACAAGGAAGTTATGGCCATTCTCGTGGGACTGCGCAGGCTGCCTGCGAGAATCAATCTTCATCAACATACCTTGGTGAACGGTAATCGTTTCTATGATTTATTGCTTCCGCTGTGATAGAAACGCATGGTATCCTAACAGGTCATATTAACCAAACGATCGAATGCCAACAGTAAGGCAGTATGTATTTTTTTGATTCATCAATGGGCGAGATTTACATGTAATTAAATTAATAAACTCGGTGAGTTAGGAAATAGTGCTGTCTCTATGGTGTGTTGTTGATCGTAGAAGGAATCCGTGTCCGTTATAGGTTGATGATGTCCCACTTGAGGAGCTAATAAGGATTATCATGTAAACTTTGCAGGTGAATTTATTCCGACATGATAATGAGATTGAGTGGTACTACTCTCGGATGAGATATTAATTAATGGAGTTGTCAGTAACTTAATTAATAAATGGTTATTGTATATCTTAAATATGGGGAGACTAACGGGCTCATGATAAGAAGGAGCCCATAACGTAATTATGAGATTAGAACGGTAGTGTAGTAATAATATTTTAGTGGTATATATTATTATTATTGGACTTAAGTATAAGTTTTCAGCTAAACTTGGATACTTAAGCCCAATGGAGGCCCAACTCTAATTTCTCCTCCTGGTCCCTGTTGTAGCCCATATATTATAAGTCATCTCAGCAGTTTGGAAATCCTAATTAACAATTAATTCACACCTAACACTGTGAGGAGGGTGAGAGAACAGCAGATTTAGAAGATCTCGAAGATCGTCGCCCACACGACGTCGAGATTGGACTTGGGAATACAGCAGAAGACCGGAAGGTTGTTTGCTGCTACTATTTGTCAATTTGCATAATTTTTCTAAAATTGTATAGAATTCAGAACTGAACGTGTGATATACCATTAGAAAGCCACTTAAGAGATTATCGTTTTGGCATATAGATCACTCAAATCAAAGATCAGACGAGAGAGTAATGCCCAAAACGGTGAGACTGCGCAGGCTACTAGCGAGAATTCATCTTCTTCAACATACCCTGGTGAAAGGTAATATGTTTTTTTGTTTTCTTGCTTTCGCTGGATTAGAAACGTATGGAACTATAATGGTTCATGTTAACCAGATGATCGAACGCCAACAGTCGCGACACTGCCGCTGGATCCGACCAGTCATGCACCTTTCTACTGCCATAAGGGCTGTTTGACGCCGCCCGGTGCCTCACGCTGCCGAAATCACTCGCCGGCCAACTTGTCAATGCCGCCGGAGATGTGAATCTGGTGAAAGAGGAAGGAGATATGGGGGTTGGAAGAGGTATATTCATATCTGGTGGGAGAAGAAAAGAACGGGATGTAAATTAGGGATTCAGTGAATTAAGGTTATTAGGAATTTTATTTATAATTTTTGTATCTGAAAGTAATTTTTTAAATTAATATACCTTATAGTAATAATGGGTATAAAGTGTGTATCTATCAGTAATTATTCCACAACTTATTCTTAATTTAATACGCCCACCCACATATCCATTTCATCACCCTCAAACTAAATTAAAAACATACACCCACATTCATCCACTCCATCCACCCACATTCAAGAAGAAAAGGAAAAAATTGATAAGAAGAGAAAGAAATTACATGAGGAAATCGAAGGAATAAGAGAGGAGTTAATCAAATTCGATTCATTCAAATCAAGTCTCCAAGCTACAGATTCTATTTACTTTATTTTGTATCAATCTTGATTGTAAAGAAATTAAGTTTTAAGATAAGCCTTATAAATATTTTGAGTTAATTTCATAAATAAATTAAGGGTTAATTGCAAAAAAACCATGAACTTTACTCCTATTGCAAATTAATCCTCACTTTTGAGAAATTAAAAAAAAAACCACCACCTTTAAGTATTGTTGCAAAAAAATTCCAAAAAATCATACTTTTAATTATAAATTGGGTTTGTTTTGCAACAATACTTAAAGGTTGTGGTTTTTTTTTTGTTATTTCTCAAAAGTAAGCATTAATTTGTAATAGGAGTAAAGTTCATGGTTTATTTTGTAATTAACCCATAAATTAATGATAAATCGTATGAATGTAGGTGTTGGAACTTTGATTTGCTAGTGTAGAGAAAACATGGGATTGAAACTTTTTCTATCGATTTAGGACGTTCTATGCTTTTAACCCTGGCTTGTGAAAAATAATTACTCTGTTCGGGTGAGGTTTAAGCGGGTGGTGATGGCTTTCGACGAGATATCTAGGTTTATGTCGTGCGAGAGCAGTGGCAACGAGCACTCCGCCGCGCTCTGTTGGATCTCGTCAACTCATTTTCTGAGAGAGAGATTAGAGAACAGAGGAGTGAGGGAGATGAGCAAGACAGCGTTAATGGGAATCTTGAAATCCATGATGAATCTGATCTCAGCAACTCACAGGATTTTGAATTGCAAGCTTCTTTGAGAAAATTATTTCGACGCGATGATGACGACGATGTTAAAATGAGTATTTATTCAGCGATCGAGAGAGCGGTGGAAGCCATCGGCAGTGATGGAAGTTCTTCGCCGGAGTTTAAACGACGACTTATGACACGGTTGCTCACCAGCGGCTTTGATGCCGGTGAGGCTCTGCACAATTTTAAACAATTTTGTAAATTTGAATCAAATTTCATCGATTAGGTTATTCAATTCGTTCCTTTTGATGTGTACTACAGGCCTCTACAAATCAAAGTGGGAGAAAAAAATGGCTGCCCGTCGGGTAGTTACGAGTACATCGACGTGAACTTCGGCGGCATCCAGTATGTAATCGAGATATCTCTCGCCGGAGAATTCAGCGTCGCACGTGTGATGGCATGCTACACCTTGTTACTGGAATTATTTCCCCTAATTATTAGTCCAATTACCTTGAACTGATGAAGAATCTGTAACAACTGCTTACCCTTCCGCTCCCTCTCCCTCTCGAAATGTGGATCATCCAACGAAGGAGCTTCATCGACTGCTTTAGCCTTTCGCTCCCTCTCGAGTTGGCTACTGGATTGATCTGACGAAGGAGCTTCATCGACTGCTTCCTCCTTTTGCTCCATTTCGAGATGTAAGGAATAATCTGACGAAGGAGCTGCATTAACTCTTCTTGTGAAAGTATAAAAAGGCGGTGGAGTCAGCCATTTAGAAGTTGCATTATTCCGAACTAGCCCACCACACCTCTCTATTCCTCCATTGAACTCAACTCAACACCACTCCTTTCTCTCATCTCCACTAATTCACAATCTCTCTCATTATTTTCGCTCTCATAAACCTCCAAGGTAACTACATCTCTTCTGTTACTCTACCTTAATTGAATTGTTTGTTTTTCAAGATTTGTTTAGATTTCAGTTGCCAGAGTATGAATAGGTCTGATCCATTAGATTTTACTGCGTTAGAATCATAATTTGTTGAACTGCAGCTGTAATCTGTTGCGTGGATTAGAATTGTTCACTATCTTTAATCTTCTGCTTATTTTTTATGTGATGATTTATTTTGCTTCAAGTGTTGTACATGTTGAGCAGATTTACTATATTAACAACTGTGTTTACTCTGTTGTAGTATGATTGGGTTTTATAATAGAATGAATTATCTTATGTGATTTGCCTAATTCATTTATAGATTTTTTCAATCTAACCTATATACTCCTTGTGAAGTCATTTAAATTATATTACTGCTCTGTTCTTGATTTCTGAGTTTCTTAAATATTGTTGTTCTGTCTTACTTTCTAAGATCTAGAATATGCCGAAGATATTATCACACTCGCTCAATATACATAGAAAATTGAAGCTTGTTTGATAAAATTTTGAGTGGGGCTTTTGTGTCCCGGGAGACACCGTACTCCTTTGCAATTTTTGTACCCCTTTGCAATTTAAACTCCCTAGCAATACATATATTTAAATAGATTAGGGAGGGAAAGGATTGTGTTCACATGGAGCTTTTGCCTAAAATTTTATGTACTTATTCATATTTCTTATGTTTTTGTGTATGACATTTTCATATTTTTATTCACTGATTTCTGTCCAGTATTGATATTTCTGCCATTTTGTGCAGTATAACAACGCAAAGGATGGGTGCCATATATTACATCATTGTACTGAAGAAGTTCATCAACATGCCTTCAGAATTTCCAAGGTGAATGGGTGTATGCAGTGTTTCAGTAGGATGGAGTGATGAAGTGAAATTGATGACACCAGCAGCAGGTGGATCAACATCTTCTTCCTGGACCCCACCAATTGATCTGATAATCTAGTGATTGGATACATTTGAAACCATCATTTTAATGTGATGTTGTAAATCATGTAAATTAATTTTGCACAATTTAAATAATTTTGCACAATTTTCTATACAGAGTTAATTTTGCACAATTTTCTATGTGGAGTCGGGATACGTGTAAAAGAAGACTAAGGTTAAGAAATATGCAAAACTATTGTACAAAAATTAATTTTGCACAATTTAATTAATTTTGCACAATTTTTTATGTAGAGTCGAGATACTTATAAAAGACGGCTTATGTTAAGAAATGTGCAAAACAAATTGTGCACAACAAATTGTGTAAGATAATTTGTCCAAAACACACAGTCGGACCGTCGCCGGCCGGTCGTCGGACCGCCGCCTGACCTCCGTCGGAACTTAAAATGTTCAAAAATAAAATTGTGCAAACCAAATTGTGCAAAATAAAATTGTGCAAACCAAATTGTGCAAAATAAATTTGTGCAAATAAATTGTGCAAACACATATGGGTATTTATGGTATCACAATCATAATTGTGTAGTTATGATTAATAGTGCTTTGAGTCATGTAGTTTATAGTAATTATGCATAATTGTATGTATCCAATAGTAAGTGACCCATTTTATTTTTATTAGAATCTTCTCTATAAATATTTACTTTCAATCACGGTCGTTCATTCATTAAAATCATTCTATATAAATCTTTTCAACCTAATCAAATTCTTACTTTCTCCCTTTTTTTCTCTATCTCTAATATTTTTTCTTTTTCTTTTCTTTTACAGATTCCACTTTCATATTATTTATAATCAACTCTAATTTATTTTGTCTTTTATATTTTTATTTGATCTTATATGCAGGTTCAATCATTCTCCTAAAGGTATCATTATACTTTTTAATTTTTTGTTATCTTATTTTTTTTCTCTTCGATTTTTGTGTTTTTTTTTAATAATTCTATAAACCCTATTTTTATAATTTAATTTATTTTATCTTCTTTTATACGTACTTTTATTTGATATTATTTTTAGGTTCAATCATTCTCATATTTGATCTTATTCTTTTTTTTTTAATTTTACTTTTTTATTGATTTAATTTAACAATATAAATTTGATTACTTTTTAATCAATATATGCTTAATTTCAATTAATATAGTATCAATTTTATTTTTATTAGAATCATCTCTATAAATATTTGCTTTCAATCACCGTCGTTCATTCATTAAAATTATTCTATATACTCCCTCCGTCCCACATCAAGGGTCTCTTTTTTCCATTTTGGTCGTCCCACCCAAAGTGTCCTCTTTCCTTTTTTACGCACATGGGACTCACTCATCCCCTATAATACAATAAAACATGGGGCCCATACTCCCACTAATACAACTACCCACTACACATTAAATGATAATACTCTTTAATCCACGTGTCAAAAAGCAAAAACTACCCTTGCCGTGGGACGGAGGGAGTAAATTTTTTCATCATAATCAAATTCTTACTTTCTCCTTTTTTTTTCTCTATCTCTAATGCTCTTTTTTTTTCTTTTGCAGATTCTACTTTCATATTATTTATAATCAACTCTAATTTATTTTGTCTTTTATATTTTTATTTGATCTTATATGCAGGTTCAATCTTTCTCCTAAAGGTATCATTATACTTTTTAATTTTTTGTTATCTTATTTTTTTCTCTTCGATTTTTGCGTTTTTTTTTAAATTCTATAAACCCTATTTTTATAAATTAATTTATTTTATCTTCTTTTATACGTACTTTTATTTGATATTATTTTTAGGTTTAATCATTCTCATATTTGATCTTATTTTTTTGTTTTTTTTCTCTAATGCTTCTTCTTTTTCTTCTCTTTTATAAATTCTACTTTCATATTATTTACTCCCTCCATTCCGCCCAAACATCACCGGTTGCTTTTTGTGCGTAGATTAAGGAGTATTATTATTTTATGTATAGTGTGTAGTTTTATTAGTAGTGAGTGGTGGGCCACACATAGTATGTTTTTACTAAAAGTAGAAAATGAGGACATTTGGATGGAACGCTCAATATAGTAAAATTGTGACCTTTCGATGGGACGGAGGGAGTATAATCTACTCTAATTTATTTTGTCTTTTATTCTTTTATTTGATCTTATATACAGGTTCAATCATTCTCCTAAAGGTATCATTATATTTTTTAATTTTTTGTTATCTTATTTTTTTCCCTTCGATTTTTGTATTTTTTAGGTTCAACCGTTCTCATATTTGATCTTATTTGTAGGTCCAATTATTTTTTTTATTTTTATCTCTAATCCTTCTTCTTTTTCTTATTTTTTATAGATTCTACTTTCATATTATTTATAATCTATTCTAATTTGTTTTGTCTTTTATACTTTTATTTGATCTTATATGCAGGTTCAATCATTCTTTTAAAGGTATCATTATACTTTTTAATTTTTTGTTATCTTATTTTTTTTTGTGTTATTTTTAATAATTCTATAAACCTTATTTTTATAATTTAATTTATTTTATCTTCTTTTATACTTTTATTTGATATTATTTTTAGGTTCAATCATTTTTATATTTGACCGTATTGGTAAGTCCAATCTGGTATCATACTTTTTTTGTCTATCTTTTTTCTTTAATTTTTGTGTTTCCTTTATAATAATTATATGAAACATATTTTTATATTTTAATATTCTATCTTTTGTTCTTCTTTTTTTATTTTTTTACTCTATTTTTATAATAATCTGGTATCATACTTTTTTTTGTGTTATACATGCATATAAAAATAAATCTAAACTTCTACTTTTATTTTTAATTTTAATCTATTTATAAATAATTCAATTTTAATCTTGACCGTCCAAATAATGATTTGATTTCAATCATAAAATTTAATTATACTAATAATGGATTTAATTATTTAAATTTTACTTTTTTATTTTTCAATATAAATTTGGTAAATATGAGATATATTTTTAGCATATTTGACTACTTTTTAATAAGCTTAATATATATATATATATATATAAACAAATTTAATTTATATTTTTATCTTCAATTTTAATCTTGACCATCTATTACTTTTGATCTCAATCATAGATTCTATTTATGCTAATAATAAACTATTTATTTATTTTTTAATCAACAATATATATTTGATAAATATGAAAAATATTATTGACATATATTCTACTAATTGTCAATCAATATACTAATTTTCATATTATCAAATCTTTCAACGCTATCTTTGGTAATTTTTCACCTTTTTTCCTACGTCGTTGATTGCTTTCAATCACGATTGTTTATTCTTTCAAATCATTCTATATAAACCTTTTTATTACCTAATCAAATCCTTACTCTTTTTTTTTCCTTCTCTATTTCACTTTTATATACTATTTCTGATCTTCTTTAATTTGTTTTATCTTTTATATTTTACTTTGATTTGATCTAATATGCAGGTTCAATCATTTTGAGGTATCATTCTTCTTTTTTTATTTTTTGTTATCTTTATTTTATCTTTTATATTATTATTTGATCTTATTTTTATGTTCAATTATTCTCATATTTGATCTTATGTGCAAGTTCAATCATTCTCATTTGAAGTATCATTCGGGAGGTTTGGGGTGTGTAAGGGGTAGGGCTGGGTGGTAATACTTTTATTATTTAAATATTAAAATCTAAAATTTTATTTAAGTTTTTTTTGGGGAGTGGGTGGTGGGTAGGGGTAGGTTGGGTGGTAGAGTTTCCTCCACAAAAAATTATTTTTAATAAAATTTTAGATTTTAATATTTAATATAATAAAATTTTATTATTTTTATTTATCATATATAAAATTCTATTTTAAAAATAAATTTTGAATTATGAATTTAAAATCCTTTCAAAAATACATAATTTATTCAAATAGTGAAATTCAAATGAATTGATTTAAAATTAAAGGAATTTAAATTTCACTCATTTTCAAATCCATTGGATTTGAAATGACTTAATTCAAACACAACCTAAAAGTATATAATATTCGAGTACTTTAATTCTTTCAGTGCAATGCACAGATGTGTAATATCTAGTTGATAGAAATAATAATCTCGGCCGAATTGATAGTTTATCAATTTTTCAGGCCTTAAATTGAAAATATTTATATTATGGCATATCACATCCTTTATTATTAATAGAACCCATGTAGAACAAAAAACATCACACATAATAGAACCCGTGTAGTAAGCGAGAGACCAAACTAGTATATATATTATTTTCTTTTTAAAGTTTAAAGAATATTTTAAGATAAAAAATGAGAAAAGTATAAAGGATTAATTTTAGGCTAATTATACTGTGCACCCTGGGTGCACCCATTTTCAAAAACGTATACAAATATAAACAAAAATATATACAATTATGAACAAAAATGTAAACAATTTAATTGCTAATTTTTTTAATGAAAAATTGAGTGTAAAAAAAATAAAATTATTAAAAAACATGTATACACTATTGAATAAAAAGTTATACACATATAGATACTAGTTTTTTTAATGAAAAACTTAGTGTGAAAAAAATATACAATTATTAAGAAACACGTATACAAAATAGAATAACATGTATATAAAATAGAATAAAAAGTTATACACATATGAACACCCTTGCACCCGGTGTACCTAATATCAACTCTTAATTTTTATGGCATGAAGGAATATATATGCCGAAAATACTAAATGAGATTACCTATTCTATTTCCTTGTTTAATTTCCTATTTTACTTATCAGATTTTTGCCATGTTAATTAATGCCCAAATTATCATTACATGAGCAAGGATTAATGGTTATTAATTAGAATTTAATATTTTAATAAAAAGATTAATTATGGGGTACAAAATGAAAAAATCATCGTGAGATAAGAGATCCAAATCGAAAAATAAATTTATTTTAATTTTATATATTAAGTAATGCTTCAATGGTGAATAAAAAAGTTCATAGATCTATGAACATCTTTTGTGGACGAATTTTCTGATTATCCAAGCATAGATCCTGATTTGTTTTAAGCGTAGTTTGATATTTTATAATAATAATAAATAAATAAATTTTAAAAGCAAATTGGACTAAATTATGAATTAGTTTTTGAACAAACGAATTAGGTATATATGAATTTATTTTTGGGATGGCTAATTATAATTTGCACCTGGGTGCACTCTAAGATATATAGGGTGCACCTACTTTAAAAAACGTATACAACTATAAATAAAAACATATACAATTATGAACAAAAATCCATACAATTTAATTGTTAGTTTTTTAATGAAAAATTGATTGTAAAAAGATATACAATTATTAAAAAACATATATACAATATTGAATAAAAAGTTATACACATATGTATGCTAGGATTTTTAATGAAAAACTTAGTGTGAAAAAAGTATACAATACAATTATTAAGAAACACGTATACAAAATAGAATAACATGTATACAAAATAGAATAAAAAGTTATACATATATGAGTGCACCTTACACCTAATATCAACTCTTTTGAGATTCAAAGAGTAGTAAATATGATGTCATTATTATTATTATTATTCAGTCCCACAGCTATAGCCATCTTTGATTTTCGTCTTATAACACTCTTAAAATTCTAAATTTCACCTCAAGACTAAATTTTCGTCTCAAATCGTTATAAAATTTCTACTATGGATGTGAAAAACAACAGTCCCAAATCTTAGAAGGTTTGAAAATTTTACTAAATTATCAACTCATTTTACTATTTCCAAAATTATATACCATTTGTGCCTCTAGCTATATGGAATCATTTCTACCTAAATTAATTTTCCTCATTTTTCTTTTTTTTTATTAAGTCATAGTCTATTATGCTCGTATCAAATCCAACATGCTTTCCAATAGTACTAACATAACAATGAATTAGTCATGTGGGTTAACCTACCTGGCCACTGGACTTCTTAATAATGTGAGGTTGGATTCCTATTGGAAACGAATTAGGAGGGGAGTTATAAGGAAGTATGGGTGCTTGGTGAACTAGCAACTAACATTTATCGATTAAAAAAAAAATGATTTAAGTATTAATTATCCTTAAATTAGTTGTCTTGGTTTGCCTGCAAGTTCACCACGTGTGACTCTAAAAGTTTTTACAACTACTTTTTACAGCTAACGACATGTACACTTTGCATTTGATCAATCTAATCTCCTTCAACTAATCATTGCAAAATCTTAATTTGTTTCCTACACTATATATACATAGTACAACAACAACTTTTTCAATGAAATATTATGAACATTTGTGTTATACGAGGAAATGAGAGATTATAGGGTAATAGCCAAAAATTATGTATATATGAATGGAAAAAGTATGTATTTAAAGACTTGCATGCATGAAATTGATTCCAAAACTCCTCTAATATTTTGTCATAGCCACTGCTTACATTATTTTCCTCGAATGCAAACTTTAATAATAGATGGAATTCGCTGTCTTTATCTCATCTCACTCTTAGAATGGAGCGTCTCACATAGTTCATGTATACCGATGAGATATTAATTTTTGAGTGAGTCTCTTATAAATCGGGTATAGGTTGTTCTTGGGTGGTACCGGAGGTGCCGCCGCACAGGACTACACCCCGACGAGGGCCCTCAATTTATATATATATATATATATATTGAAAATATAAATATAAATACTTAATGTCTTAATTTAAATCACTTTATTATATTTTCTGCATTCAGTTCGATTTTTGTGTAGAAGCATGAACGTCCTGTGACATGTCCTGTGCATCTATGTATAAATTAACACGTGGTATGAATGAAAAATCTAATCCGTTTACCCCTAGAATTTATACGTTAAGTTAGAGTATTTTATCTCCTCTCTAATACGTGTCACTTATCAAATAGAATGATATTATAAAAAATATCACATCAAAGTATTATATTTTTTTATTTTCTTTTTTAAAATTTCATCTATTAGAGTTAGAAATTGTAAATTTTAACATAAATATTTAATTTTATTTTTATAAGTAATCACAAAGAATTTATTTCTTTTACTTTTTCACTAATCCTTCTTCTTCTTCCCTTCTTTATTTAATTTTTTTAATTATTTTTCTATTAAATTTGTTAATAAAAAATTGTGATATTTATTAAAAAATATTTAACTTTATTTTAAGATGAATTAAGATGACATATTTTATTATAATTATACATAGCATTTTATATATTTAACAAGTATAATTATATTAATTAGTATTTCAATTTTATTTATTATATTTTTTATATAATAAAAGGTCTCAATAAAATTTCGCAATGGGCCCATAAAATTAATGGACTGGCCTTTAAACTCAATTTACATTATAAATCTTTGTAAACCCTATGATTCCCTTAATTTAAACACCTTAATAATACATAGAATTTGGTTAATGGTTTTTAAGGAAATTAACCCTATAAAAACAACATGATAACAGTAAGAGATATTTGGTTTAGTAATGGAATTCAGATCTTGGGCTTCAAATGCACATAAATAGAACGATTGTTCGAGTCAAAATCTAATTTGAAATTCTACTAGTTAATTTCTCCCAAATTATTGCAATTGCATTTGTTTTGATCTCTTAAAACGCAACATGATATTAGATTAGTACCCAAAAAAATTGTTTTAATTTAAATTAATACGTTGATATTAATTGCCACAATTAATATCCTCCCCTTTTTTACAATAAAATGTTTGTATGTTGTCTATTTGATTCGTCTCAATATGAAATATACATTTTTCTTATTTTTTAGATGAGACCCACACAAAATAGTTAATTAATTAATATTATTATATGTGATTCATACACAAGTATATATAATTATATGCATTACGCATTAAAATATTATTCCATTAGTATTCAAAATTCATGCACAAATTTGGTGGAATGAAGTTATAAATAAATAAATAATAAATAAAAATATTATTATTGTAGTGATGTAAGAAAGAAAAGAAGTATTTTAGGTAATTAAATGGAATAGTATACTAATTGATGATTAAATTGTATCTAAAAATAATTTAATAAATATTTTGTAATATTATAAGGGTATTAATATATAGACAAAGTCTCTTGTGAGATGAAGTTTACGTGAGACAGTTTGTGAGACGTGTTAAAGTATATTTTGGTCTGTCCATTCTTAATCTATTCATTTTTCTTTTTTGACTATGGACTCGCGCCCTCCACTAATACAACTTCCCACTACACATAAAATAATAATACTCCTTAATCCACGTGCAAAAAGCAAATGAATATATTGAGGATGGACAGAGGGAGTATAATTTACCTATATTAGTAACAACAAATTTGTATTTATTAAAATAATAAACACAAAAGATATTACAATGATAATCCGAGATGGATTAAACTTGAGAATTTTAGTGAACAGCTTCTATTTATCCTCTGATTCCTCTCTTGAGTTGACTTTCTTGACTTTTACCAACTTTCTGAGTCGGATCTTCGGATGAAGCTTGTCCGTGCTCGGGGTTCGGGATTTGAAGCTTTAAAACGTTTATCCGGAGGCGTCGAGCCTT